>CM038670.1:715921591-717299091 GCA_021605145.1 Aegilops bicornis
ACCAATCAAGAGGAAATTAATGATGATGATCAAGGTACTTCGGATCAAGTTGCTACCGAACCTCAGAGGTCCACAAGGACACGTTCCGCACTGCAGTGGTACGGCAACCCCGTCTCCGGAAATCATGTTGTTAGACAACGGTGAACCTTGAACTATGAAGAAGCGATGGCGGGCCCAGATTCCAACAAATGGCTAGAAGCCATGAAGTCCGAGATAGAATCCATGTATGAAAACAAAGTGTGGACTTTGACCGACTTGCCCGATGATCGGCGAAATGATAGAAAACAAATGGATTTTTAAGAAGAAGACGGACGCGGATGGTAATGTCACCATCTATAAAGCTCGACTTGTCGCTAAGGGTTATCGGCTAGTTCAAGGGATTGACTACGATGAGACTTTTCTCTCCGTAGCGAAGCTTAAGTCCGTCCGAATCATGTTAGCAATTGCCGCATACTATGATTATGAGATATGGCAGATGGATCGCCAAAACAGCGTTCCTTAACGGATATCTTAAGGAAGAGTGTATATGATGCAGCCGAAGGTTTTGTCGATCCTAAGAATGCTAACAAAGTATGCAAGCTCCAAATGATCCATTTATGGGCTGGTGCAAGCATCTCGGAGTTAGAACATTCGCTTTGATGAGATGATCAAAGCGTTTGGGTTTATGAGACTTATGGAGAAGCCTGCGTTTACAAGAAAGTGAGTGGGAGCTCTGTAGCATTTCTCATATTATATGTAGATGACATACTTTTGATGGGAAATGATATAGAATTCTTGGACAACATCAAGGCCTACTTGAATAAGTGTTTTTCAATGAAGGACCTTGGAGAAGCTGCTTATATATTAGGCATCAAGATCTATAGGGATAGATCGAGATGCCTCATAGGTCTTTCACAAAGCACATACCTTGATAAGATTTTGAAGAAGTTCAAAATGGATCACCCAAGAAGGGGTTCTTGCATGTTGCAAGGTGTGAGATTGAGCTCGAGCTCAATGCCCGACCACGGCAAAAGATAAAGAAGAGATGAGTGTCATCCCCTATGCCTCACCCATAGGATCTATTATGTATGCCATGTCAGGTACCAGACTGATGTAAACCTTGCCGTAAGTTTGGTAGGAAGGTACCAAAGTAATCCCGCAAGGAACACCGGACATCGGTCAAGAATATCCTGAAGTACACGAAAAGGACAAAGGACATGTTTCGTTTATGGAGGTGACGAAGAGCTCGCCAGAAGGGTTACGCCGACGCTTAGCTTCGACACAGATCCGATGACTCTAAGTCACAAACCGGATACGTGTATATGTTGAATGGTGGAAGCGATGGTAGTGCGGTGCAAAGCGAAGCGTTATGGCGGGATCTACATGTGAAGCGGAATACATGGCAGCCTCGGAGGCAGCGCATGAAGCAATTTGGGTGAAGGAGTTCATCACCGACCTAGGAGTCTTACCCAATGCGTCGGGCCGATCAAACTCTTCTGTGACAACACCGGAGCTATTGCCCTTGCCAAGGAGCCTGTGTTTCACAAGAAGACCGTGCACATCAAGTTGCCGCTTCAACTCCATCCGTGAAAATGTTCAAGATGGAGACATAGAAATTTGTAAAGTGCACATGGATCCGAATGTCGCAGATCCGCTGACTAAACCTCTCATGGGCAAAACATGATCAACACCGTAACTCTCTGGGTGTTCGATTCATCACATTGTAAACTAGTTTATTGACTCTAGTGCAAGTGGGAGACTGTTGGAAATATGCCCTAGAGGCAATAATAAAAGCATTATTATTATATTTCCTTGTTCGTGATAATTGTCTTTTATTCATGCTATAACTGTATTATCCGGAAATCGTAATACACGTGTGAATACATAGACCACAATACGTCCCTAGTGAGCCTCTACTTGACTAGCTCGTTGGTCGACAGATAGTCATGGTTTCCTCGACTATGGACATCGATGTCATTGATTACGGGATCACGTCATTAGGAGAATGACGTGATGGACAAGACCCAATCCTAAGCATAGCACAAAGATCGTGTAGTTCGTTTTGCTAGAGCTTTTCCAATGTCAAGTATCTCTTCCTTAGACCGTGAGATCGTGTAACTTCCGGATACCGTAGGAATGCTTTGGGTGTACCAAACGTCACAATGTAACTGGGTGACTATAAAGGTGCATTACAGGTATCTCCGAAAGAGTCTCATTGGGTTGACACGGATCGAGACAGGATTTGTCACTCCGTATGACGGAGAGGTGTCACCGGGCCCACTCGGTAATGCATCATCATAATGAGCTCAAAGTGATCAAGTGTCCGGTCACGGGATCATGCATTCTTGTACGAGTAAAGTGACTTGCTTAACGAGACTAAACGAGGTATTGGGATACCGACGATCGAGTCTCTGCAAGTAACATACCGTCATGACAAAGGGAATAGCATACGGGTTGCTTGAACCCTCGACATCGTGGTTCATCCGATGACAACATCGAGGAGCGTGTGGGAACCAACATGGGTATCCAGATCCCGCTGTTGGTTATTGACCGGAGAGCGTCTCGGTCATGTCTTCATGTCTACTATATGGTGAACATCACTATGTTGATCATATCTACTATATGATTCACGCTCGACCTTTCGGTCTCAAAGGTTCCGAGGCCATATCTGCATATGCTAGGCTCGTCAAGTTTAACTCGAGTATTCTGCGTGTGCAAAACTGGCTTGCACCCATTGTAGATGGACGAGAGCTTATCACACCCGATCATCACGTGGTGTCTGGGCACGACAAACTTTGGCAACGGTGCATACTCAGGGAGAACACTTTTATCTTGAAATTTAGTGAGAGATCATCTTATAATGCTACCGTCAATCAAAGCAAGATAAGATGCATAAAAGAAAAACATCACATGCAATCAATATAAGTGATATGATATGGCCATCATCATCTTGTGCTTACGATCTCCAGCTCCGAAGCACTGTCATGATCACCATCGTCACCGGCGTGACACCTTGATCTCCATCGTAGCATCATTGTCGTCTCGCCAATCTTATGATTCTACGACTATCGCTACTACTTAGTGATAAAGTAAAGCATTACAGGTGATTTCATTACATACAATAAAGCGACAACCATATGGCTCTCGCCAGCTGTCGATAACTCGGTTACAAAACATGATCATCTCATACAATAAAATTTAGCATCATGCTTTGACCATATCACATCACAACATGCCCCGCAAAAACAAGTTAGACGCCCTCTACTTTGTTGTTGCAAGTTTTACGTGGCTGCTACGGGCTTAGCAAGAACCGTTCTTACCTACGCATCAAAACCACAACGATAGTTTGTCAAGTTGGTGTTGTTTTAACCTTCGCAAGGACCGGGCGTAGCCACACTCAGTTCAACTAAAGTTGGAGAAACCGACATCGCCAGCCACCTGTGTGCAAAGCACGTCGGTAGAACCAGTCTCGCGTAAGCGTATGCGTAATGTCGGTCCGGGCCGCTTCATCCAACAATACCGCCGAACCAAAGTATGACATGCTAGTAAGCAGTATGACTTATATCACCCACAACTCACTTGTGTTCTACTCGTGCATATGACATCTACGCATAAAACCAGGCTCGGATGCCACTATTGGGGAACGTAGTAATTTCAAAAAAAATCCTACGCACACGCAAGATCATAGTGATGCATAGCAACGAGAGGGGAGAGTGTATCCACGTAACCTCGTAGACCGAAAGCGGAAGCGTTAGCACAACGTGGTTGATGTAGTCATACGTCTTCATGATCCGACCGATCAAGTACCGAACGCACGGCACCTCCGGAAGTTCAGCACACGCTCAGCCCGATGACGTCCCCTCGAACTCCGATCCAGCCGAGTGTTGAGGGAGAGTTTCACAAGACGACGGCGTGGTGACGATGATGATGTTCTACCGACGCAGGGCTTCGCCTAAGCACCGCTACAGTATTATCAAGGTGGACTATGGTGGAGGGGGGCACCGCACACGGCTAAAAGATCAAACAATCAATTGTTGTATCTCTAGGGTGCCCCCTGCCCCCGTATATCAAACAATCAATTGAGTATGCACCGTTGCCAAAGTTTGTCGTGCCCAGACACCACGTGATGATCGGGTGTGATAAGCTCTACGTCCATCTACAATGGGTGCAAGCCAGTTTTGCACACGCAGAATACTCAGGTTAAACTTGACGAGCCTAGCATATGCAGATATGGCCTCGGAACACTGAGACCGAAAGGTCGAGCGTGAATCATATAGTAGATATGATCAACATAGTGATGTTCACCATATAGTAGACATGAAGACATGACCGAGACGCTCTCCGGTCAATAACCAACAGCGGGATCTGGATACCCATGTTGGTTCCCACGCCTCCTCGATGTTGTCATCGGATGAACCACGATGTCGAGGGTTCAAGCAACCCCGTATGCTATTCCCTCTGTCAGACGGTATGTTACTTGCTCGAGACTCGATCGTCGGTATCCCAATACCTCGCTTAGTATCGTTATCGCAAGTCACTTTACTCGCACCGTAATGCATGATCCCTTGACCGCACACTTGATCACTTTGAGCTCATTATGATGATGCATTACCGAGTGGGCCCAAGTGATACCTCTCCGTCATACGGAGTGACAAATCGCCTCTCGATCCGTGTCAACCCAATGACACTTTCGGAGATACCGTAATGCACCTTTATAGTCACCCAGTTACGCCAGGACGCTTTGGTACACCCAAAGCATTCCTACGGTATCCGGGATTTACACGATCTCACGGTCTAAGGAAGAGATACTTGACATTGGAAAAGCTCTAGCAAAACGAACTACACGATCTTTGTGCTATGCTTAGGATTGGGTCTTGTCCATCACGTCATTCTCCTAATGACGTGATCCCGTTGTCAATGACATCCGATGTCCATAGTCAGGAAACCATGACTATCTGTCGACCAACGAGCTAGTCAAGTAGAGGCTCACTAGGGACGTATTGTGGTCTATGTATTCACACGTGTATTACGATTTCCGGATAATACAGTTATAGCATGAATAAAAGACAATTATCATGAACAAGGAAATATAATAATAATGCTTTTATTATTGCCTCTAGGGCATATTTCCAACACCTATCTAGCGGAGAACATAAGAATAAATTGTTTGTAGGGTACGAAACCACCTCAAAGCTATTCTTTCCGTTCGATCTATTCAAAAGTTCGTACTAAAATAACACAAAGCTATTCTTTCCGCTCGATCTATCCTAGAGTTCGTACTAAAATAACACCAAAGCAAATTCATATTCATAATACTCAATCCAACACAAAGAACTTCAAAGAGCGCCCTAAGATTTCTACCGGAGAAACAAAGACAAGAACGTGCATCAACCCCTATGCATAGATTACCCCAATGTCACCTCGGGAATCCATGAGTTGAGTGCCAAAACATATATCAAGTGAATCAATACGATACCCCATTGTCACTACGAGTATTCAATTGCAAGACATATATCAAGCACTCTCAAATTCATAAAAGTATTCAATCTGATAAGAACGAAATCTCAAAGGGAAAACTCAATTCATCACAAGATAGAGAGGGGAAAGCACCATATGATCCAACTGTACTAACAAAGCCCGCAATAAATCAAGATCGTGACATCTCAAGAACACGAGAGAGAGAGAGATATTAAACACATAGCTACTGGTACAAACCCTCAGCCCCGAGGGTGGACTACTCCCTCCTCATCGTGGTGGCCGCCGGGATGATGAAGATGGCCACCGGAGATGATTCTCCCCTCCGGCAATTGGCCGGAATGGGGTCTAGATTGGTTTCTCATGGCTACAGAGGCCTGCGGTGGCGGAACTTCTGATCTAGGTTAACCCCGAGGGTTTTTGGAATTTTTGGGAATTTATAGGGTAAAGAAGGGGTCCGGGAGGCCACCGAGGTGGCACAACCGACACAGGCGCCTGGGCCCTCAGCGCGCATACAGTGGGTTGTGCCCCCTCGGGGTACCCCCAGGTGCTGCTCTGGCCCATTGGTGGTCTTGGTCCATAAAAATCCACAAAAGTTTCATGGTATTTGGACTCCGTTTGATATTGATTTCTGCGATGTGAAAAACAAGCAAAAACAAAGAATCAAGACCGGGCATCGGGACAATAGGTTAGTCCCAAAAAATGATATAAAGTTGCTATAAAATGATTGTAAAACATCCAAGAATGATAAAATAACATCATGAATACTTCATAAATTATAGATACATTGGAGACGTATCAGACTCCTGCCTGCATATACTACTATTACTCCACACATCGACCGACTCCTGCCTGCATCTAAAGTATTAAGTTCATAAGAACAGAGTGACGCTTTAAGTAAGATGACATGATGTAGAGGGATAAACTCAAGCAATATGATGAAAACCCGATCTTTTTATCCGTGATGGCAACAATACAATATGTGCCGTTACTGGTACGCGTCGGTCCTAAACAAACAGTTTTTAGCCCCTTTCCGCGACGGCATTCGGAACCGTCGCCAAGTGAGTGTGGGCGATAGGGGGGTCCTTCCCACATGACCCAGAAACCGTTGGGGATATGCCCTCCTGGCACACACGCTCGGATAAATGAGGTCGTGTGCGACCGGCGAGCACTCAAATACAGAAATACGTACAATAGTGCTTAAAAATACAATTATACAGGAGAAATCATTTCTAGTCGTAAGTACATCCCACACAGTCAGTCACCACTAAACGTTTCTATTCGTATATACATCTCACACAGTCACTACAAGGAAAACGTTTGCGCAAGGTGGCCTAACACAAACAGTTTTGAAGAGAATGTCGTGTGTGATTGTTCATTGATCCAACACAGTTTATTCCTAGAAACTGTCTGCGTTGCCCGAGGTCGTTGCCCACGGTGGTTTCTCATTAACCGTTTGTAATAGGAAACCCCAATTATCATGTTAATTGGCCAATTAGCGGGCTAATTTGCCATATTATTAATAAACCATTTACTAATCTAATTGACATTCATATTAAGCACATAATATATTCCATTTCCATATTAAGGAAGTAGGATTTCATAATTGAAATACATCGGAGTACAACATGATATAACTACAACACTCAGCTACCCTATTACACAACTGCACAAGCAGCAAATTTCACATGCAACATCTTGAACCTTTCGAAATTAGCATCATAGATGGTACATAAAGAGATGCATCTCATCTAGAAAACTGTTGAAGCGGAAGGTGAATATTGAGCCTTCATTCATGTTGAAGGTCTTTGCAACTTAGGCCAGTGCCTGTGGATTATTGACCGTCCAACCTCTTCAGGAACACTTCAACATTGAACCATGGGTGTTGTATGAAAACTTTCCTCGCCTCCTAACCACAGAGGTGGTTTGAGAAGTAATCATCGGTGAAGCCTGAAAACAAGGATGTGCATAAATATCTTCTCTATATTGGAAACGGGGCAAAGGAATACAAAAAGGCAAGGTATAATAGTTAGTACCATCTTGTAAACCTCAGTGCTTCCCATCGTTTTCCTGCAACACATATAAGGTAGTTAGTCATTGATACGTCTCCAACGTATCTATAATTTTTTATTGCTCCATGCTACTTTATCTATTGTTTTGGACTATAATGGGCTTTATTTTCCACTTTAATATTATTTTTGGGACTAACCTAGTAACCGGAGGACCAGCCTAGAATTGCTGTTTTTTGCCTATTTCAGTGTTTCGAAGAAACGAAATATCAAACGGAGTCCAAACGGAATGAAACCTTCGGGAACGTGATTTTCTCACCGAACGTGATCCAGGAGACTTGGACCCTACTCCAAGGAGTGCCAGAGGCGGTTACAAGGGTGGGGGGCGCCCCCCTGGGCGCACCCCCTGCCTCGTGGGCCCCCTGACGCTACACCAACGTACTCCTTCCTCCTATATATACCTACGTACCCCCAACAGATCGGGGACGGAGCCAAAAACATAATTCCACCGCCGTACCTTCCCTCAGTATCCACGAGATCCCATCTTGGGGCCTGTCTTAGGAGCTCACGGGAGGGGGTATCCACCACGGAGGGCTTCTACATCAACACCATAGCCCCTCCAATGAAGTGTGAGTAGTTTACTTGACCTTGGGTCCATAGCTAGTAGCTAGATGGCTTCTTCTCTCTTTTTGGATCTCAATACAATGTTCTTCCCCTCTCTCGTGAAGATCTATTCGATGTAATCTTCTTTTTGCGGTGTGTTTGTTGAGACCGATGAATTGTGGGTTTATATCTAGCTTATCTATGGAAAATATTTGATTCTTCTCTGAATTCTTTTATGTATGATTAAGTTATCTTTGCAAGTCTCTTCAAATTATCCGTTTGGTTTGGCCAACTAGATTGGTAGTTCTTGCAATGGGAGAAGTGCTTAGCTTTGGGTTCAATCTTGCGGTGACCTTACCCAAAGGATGTAAAGGGTTGCAAGGCACGTATTGTATTGTTGCCATCGAGGATAACAAGATGGGGTATTTATCATATTGCATGAATTTATGCCTCTACATCATGTCATCTTGCTTAAGGCGTTACTCTGTTTTTTTACTTAATACTCTAGATGCATCTTTGGATAGCGGTCAATGAGTGGAGTAATAGTAGTAGATGCGTAATCGTTTCGGTCTACTTGTCACGGACGTGATGCCTATATACATGATCATTGCCTAGATAACCTCATAACTATGCTCAATTCTGTCAATTGCTCAACAGTAATTTTTTCACCCACCGTAGAATACTTATGCTCTTGAGAGAAGCCACTAGTGAAACCCCTGGCCCCCGGGTCTATTCTCATCATATCAATCTCCATCACTTTATTTACTTGCTTTGCTTTTACTTTTTTACTTTGCATCTTTATACCAAAAATACCAAAAGTATTATCTCTATCAGATCTCACTCTCGTAAGTGACCATGAAGGGATTGACAACCCCTAAGCGTTGGTTGCAGTAGCTATCGCTTTGTGCAGTGCACGAGGGACTTGGCGCGTAGTCTCCTACCGGATTGATACCTTGGTTCTCAAAAACTGAGGGAAATACTTACGCTACTGTGCTGCATCATCCTCTCCTCTTTGGGGAAATCCAACGCAAGCTCGAGACGTGGCAGTCATCAAGTTAAGTAAGGGTTCACATGCTATCAGTAAAATATGTTGATG
Source organism: Aegilops bicornis (assembly GCA_021605145.1). Lineage (NCBI taxonomy): Eukaryota > Viridiplantae > Streptophyta > Magnoliopsida > Poales > Poaceae > Aegilops > Aegilops bicornis. The sequence continues at coordinate 715,930,754 of CM038670.1, forward strand.
ATAAATATGCACATTGCAGATTCATCAGATTAATTAAAGCCACATGGAAAACCCATTTATCCAAACCAAGCATGATTAAGAACTAGGAAATATAGCACTTGTATATGTTTCTCATGTATTAAGTGCAGCCAAATTCGATTTATTCCTCACATGGTATACAATAACAAAATGCAGCCACAACAATTGTACATCACATTGCAGAATTGAACAAAGCAGTTAACTAAACACCACAACAAATGAACCAAACGTTAACCGAGCACCACATTGCACAATATAACATACTCCTAATAGAAGATCGATGATTAACCAAACCAAGCATGCTTAACAACTTGGAAATATAGCAATTGTATTTGTTTCTCATGTATTTAGTACATGCAAATTCGATTTATTCCTCACATGGTATACAATAAGAGAATGCAGCCACAACAATTGAACATCGCATTGCAGAATTGAACCAAGCAGTTAACTAAACACCACAACAAATGAACCAAACGTTAACTGAGCACCACATTGCACAATATAACATACTCCTAATAGAAGATCAGATAGTTAACCAAACCAAGTATGCTTAACAACTTGGAAATATAGCAATTGTATTTGTTTCTCATGTATTTAGTACAGCCAAATTCGACTTATTCCTCACATGGTATACAATAACAGAATGCATCCACAACAATTGAACATCGCATTGCAGAATTGAACCAAGCAGTTAACTAAACACCACAACAAGTGAACCAAGCCACAACAAATGAACCAAGCAGTTAACTAAACACCAATTGAACAATATAACATACTCCTAATAGAAGATCAGATAGTTAACCAAACCAAGCATGCTTAACAACTTGGAAATATTGCACCCTGAAGAATTGAACATCAAATTTGCAGAATTGAACCAAGCAGTTAATTGAACACCACATTGCACAACATATAGAACATTGATACGTCTCCAACGTATCTATAATTTTTGATTGCTCCATGCTATATTATCTACTGTTTTGGACCATATTGGGCTTTATTTTCCACTTTTATATTACTTTTGGGACTAACCTATTAACCGGAGGCCCAAATTAATTGCTGTTTTTTTTGCCTATTTGAGTCTCAAGAAAGCGGAATATCGACGGAGTCCAAACAGAATGAAACCTTCAGAACGTGATTTTCTCACGAACATGATTCAGAGACTTGGACCCTACGTCAAGCAACCAACAGGAAGGCATGAGGTAGGGGCGCGCCTCCCCAGCGCCGCCATCCACCCTCGTGGGCCCCTGTTGCTCCAATCGACGCATTTCTTCCTCCTATATATACCTCACGCACTTTAACGATCGACACGGAGCCAAAAACCTAATTCCACCGCCAAGAACTTTCTCAGATCCACGAGATCCCATCTTGGGGCCTGCTCCGAGTTCACGAAAGGGGAATCCACCATGGAGGGCTTCTACATCATCATAGCCTCTCCGATGAAGTGTGAGTAGTTTACTTGCACCTTCGGGTCCATAGTTAGTAGCTAGATGGCTTCTTCTCTCTTTTGGATCTCAATACAATGTTCTCCCCTCTCGTGGAGATCTATTCGATGTAATCTTCTTTTGCGGTGTGTTTGTTGAGATCGATGAATTATGGGTTTATGATCAAGATTATCTATGAGCAATATTTGAATCTTCTCTGAATTCTTTTATGTATGATTGGTTATCTTTGCAAGTCTCTTGAATTATCCGCTTGGTTTGGCTAACTAGATTGGTAGTTCTTGCAATGGGAGAAGTGCTTAGCTTTGGGTTCAATCTTGCGGTGTCCTTTCCCAAAGGATGAGGGTGCAGCAAGGCACGTATTGTATTGTTACCATCGAGGATAACAAGATGGGGTTTTTATCATATTGTATGAATTTATCCCTCTACATCATGTCATCTTGCTTAAGGCGTTACTCTTTTCATTAACTTAATACTCTAGATGCATCTTTGGATAGCGGTCGATGAGTGGAGTAATAGTAGTAGATGCAAAAGGTGAGTCGGTCTACTTGTCTAGGACGTGATGCCTATATAGATGATCATACCTAGATACTCTCATAACTATGCTCAATTCACAATTGCTCAACAAGAATTTGTTCACCCACCGTAAAATACTTATGCTCTTGAGAGAAGCCACTAGTGAAATCTATGGCCCCGGTCTATTCTCTATCATATCAGTCTTCCATCACTTTATTATTGCTTTGTTTTTTTACTTTGCATTTTATTTTACTTTGCATCTTTATACCAAAAATACCAAAAATATTATCTATCATCTCTATCAGATCTCACTCTCGTAAGTGACTGTGAAGGGATTGATAACCCCTAATCGCATTGGTTGCGTCGAGCTATTTGTTTTGTGTAGGTAAGAGGGACTTGCGCGTGGCCTCGTACTAGATTGATACCGTGGTTCTCAAAAACTGAGGGAAATACTTACGCTACTTTGCTGCATTATCCTCTCCTCTTCGGGGAAATCCAACGCAAGCTCAAGAGGTAGCAAGAAGAATTTCTGGCGCCGTTGCCGGGGAGTCTACGCAAAAGTCAACATACCAAGTACCCATCACAATCCCTTATCTCTCGCATTACGTTATTTCATTTGCCTCTCGTTTTCCTCTCCCCCACTTCACCCTTGCCGTTTTATCACCCTCTCTTTTCCGTTTGCCTTTCTTTGCGCTTGCTTTTTGTTCGCTTGTGTGTTGGTTTGCTTGCTTGTCACGATTGCTAAAGATAATACCAAATTGTGTGACTTTACCAATACCAACATAATGATTTCCGTAGCACTCCGATTGCTCCTCTTGCTAATACTGAATCTTGTGAAACCAATACTGCTTTATTGAATCTTGTTATGAAAGATCAATTCGCCGACCTTCCTAGTGAAGATGCCGCTACTCATCTAAATAGCTTCGTTGATTTATGTGATATGCAAAAGAAGAGGGATGTTGACAATGATGTTGTTAAATTGAAGCTATTTCCTTTTTCGCTTAGAGATCGTGCTAAAGCTTGGTTTTCGTCTTTGCCTAAAAATAGTATTGATTCTTGGAACAAGTGCAAATATGCTTTTATCTCTAAGTATTTTCCTCCCGCTAAGATCATCTCTCTTAGAAACGATATTATGAACTTTAAGCAACTTGATCATGAACATGTTGCACAAGCTTGGGAGAGGATGAAATTAATGATACGTAATTGCCCTACTCATGGTTTGAATTTGTGGATGATTATACAAAAAAATTATGCCGGATTGAATTTTTCTTCTAGAAACCTTTTAGATTCGGCCGTGGGAGGCACTTTTATGGAAATCACTTTAGGAGACGCTACTAAACTCCTAGATAATATTATGGTTAATTATTCTCAATGGCACACTGAAAGATCTACTAATAAGAAAGTGCATGCGATAGAAGAAATCAATGTTTTGAGTGGAAAGATGGATGAACTTATGAAATTATTTGCTACTAAGAGTGTTTCTTCTAATCCTAATGACATGCCTTTGTCTACTTTGATTGAAAACAATAATGAATCTATGGATGTGAATTTTGTTGGTAGGAATAGTTTTGGTAACAACGTGTATAGAGGGAACTTTAATCCTAGGCCTTATCCTAGTAATCCTTCTAATAATTATGGAAATTCCTACAACAACTCTTATGGAAATTTTAATAAGATGCCCTCTGAATTTGAGACTAGTGTTAAAGAGTTTGTGAATTCGCAAAAGAATTTTAATGCTTTACTTGAGGAAAATTTGCTTAAAGTTGATGAATTGGCTAGGAACGTTGATAGAATTTCTCTTGATGTTGATTCTTTAAAACTTAGATCTATCCCTCCTAAGCATGATATCAATGAGTCTCTCAAAGCCATGATAATTTCCATTGATGAGTTCAAAGAAAGAACCGCTAGGATGCGTGCTACGAAAGATGCCTTTATTAAAGCGTGTTCTTCCAATTTCCATGAAATAAAGATGAAGATCTAAAAGTTATTGATGTATCTCCTATCAAATCTTTGTTTTGCAATATGAGTCTTGATAATGATGGGACTGATTATGATCCAACTTTACCTAGAAGGCGTTCTAAAAATTCGGAGTTTTTGGATCTTGATGCTAAAATTGATAAAAGTGGGATTGAAGAAAGTAAAACCCTAGATGTTGCTAAACCCGCTATTTTGGATTTCAAGGAATTTAATTATGAAAGTTACTCTTTAATTGATTGTATTTCCTTGTTGCAATCCGTGCTAAATTCTCCTCATGCTTATAGTCAAAATAAAGCGTTTACCAAACATATTATTGATGCCTTGATGCAATCTTATGAGGAAAAACTTGAGTTGGAAGTCTCTATCCCTAGAAAACTTTATGATGAGTGGGAACCAACTATTAAAATTAAGATTAAGGATCATGAATTTTATGCTTTTATGTGATTTGGGTGCTAGTGTTTCCACTATTCCCAAAACTTTGTGTGATTTGCTAGATTTCCGTGATTTTGATGATTGCTCTCTAAACTTGCACCTTGCGGATTCCACTATTAAGAAACCTATGGGAAGAATTAATGATGTTCTTATTGTTGCAAATATGAATTATGTGCCCGTAGATTTTATCGTTCTTGATATAGATTGCAATCCTTCATGTCCTATTATTCTTGGTAGACCTTTCCTTAGAACGATTGGTGCAATCATTGATATGAAGGAAGGGAATATTAGATTCCAATTTCTGTTAAGGAAAGGCATTGAACACTTCCCTAAAAATAAAATAAAATTACCATATGAATCTATTATGAGAGCCACTTATGGATTGCCTACCAAAGATGGCAATACCTAGATCTATCCTTACTTTTATGCCTAGCTAGGGGCGTTAAACGATAGCGCTTGTTGGGAGGCAACCCAATTTTATTTTTTGTTTTTTGTGTTTTTTTTATGTTTAGGAATAAATAATCCATCTACCTTCTGTTTACATGTGGTTTTATATTTTAATTAGTGTTTGTGCCAAGTTAAACCTATAGGATTTTCTTGGATGATAGTTATTTGATCTTGCTGTAATTTCCAGAAACTTTCGGTTCACGAAAATAATTTTTAAAAATCACAAGAACGTGATAAAATAGTGATTCCAATTGCTGTTGATCAATAAACAAATTTCCTATGTCTTCCTATTTTAGCTGAATTTTTGAGGTTCCATAAGTTTGCGTTAGTTACAGATTACTACAGACTGTTCTGTTTTTGACAGATTCTGTTTTTCGTGTGTTGTTTGCTTATTTTGATGAATCTATGGCTAGTAAAGTAGTTTTGGGTGAATTTTTTTGATGGATCATGGAACAAGGAATGGAAAGAGCCCAATCTTGGGGATGCCCATGGCACCTCCAAGATAATCCAAGGACACCAAAAATTCAAAGCTTGGGGATGCCCCCGGAAGGCATCCCCTCTTTCGTCCACTTCCATCGGTAACTTTACTTGGAGCTATATTTTTATTCACCACATAATATGTGTTTTGCTTGGAGCGTTTTGTATGATTTGAGTCTTTGATTTTTATTTTACCACAATCATCCTTGCTGTACACACCTTTTGAGAGAGCTATACATGAATTGGAATTTGATAGAATACTCTATGTGCTTCACTTATATCTTTTGAGCTATATAGTTTTGCTCTAGTGCTTCACTTATATATTTTAGAGCACGGTGGTGGATTTGTTTTATAGAAACCATTTATCTCTCATACTTCACTTAGACTATTTTGAGAGTCTTAAATAGCATGGTAATTTGCTTAATAATAATAATATGCTTGGTATTCAAGATTTGTAAAACTTTCTTTTGAGTGCGTTGAATACTAAGAAAAGTTTGATGCTTGACAATTGTTTTGAGATATGGAGGTAGTAATATTAGAGTCATGCTAGTTGAGTAGTTGTGAATTTGAGAAATACTTGTGTTAAAGTTTGTGATTCCCGTAGCATGCACGTATGGTGAACCGTTATTTGATGAAGTCGGAGCATGATTTATTTATTGATTGTCTTCCTTATGAGTGGCGGTCGGGGATGAGCGATGGTCTTTTCCTACCAATTTATCCCCCTAGGAGCATGCGCGTAATACTTTGCTTTGATAACTTGTAGATTTTTGCAATAAGTATATGAGTTCTTTATGACTAATGTTGAGTCCATGGATTATACACACTTTTCTCACCCTTCTACCATTGCTAGCCTTTCTAATACCGCGCACTTTTCGCCAGTATCATATACCCACCATATACCTTCCTCAAAACAGCCACCATACCTACCTATTATGGCATTTTCATAGCCATTCTGAGATATATTTCCATGCAACCTTCCACCGTTCCGTTTATTATGACACGCTCCATCATTGTCATATTGCTTAGCATGATCATGTAGTTGACATCGTATTTGTGGCAAAGCCACCATTCATAATTCTTTCATACATGCCACTCATGAATCATTGCATATCCCGGTACACCGTCGGAGGCATACACATAGAGTCATATTTTGTTCTAAGTATCGAGTTGTAATTGTTGAGTTGTAAGTAAAAAAAGTGTGATGATCATCATTTTTAGAGCATTGTCCCAAGTGAGGAAAGAATGATGGAGACTATGATTCCCCCACAAGTCGGGATGAGACTCCGGACGAAAAATAAATAAAAAAAGAAAAGAAAAGAGGCCATAAAAAAGAGAAAAGGCCCAAAAAATGAGAGAAAAGAGAGAAGGGACAATGTTACTATCCTTTTACCACACTTGTGCTTCAAAGTAGCACCATGATCTTCATGATAGAGAGTCTCTCATTTTGTCACCTTCATATACTAGTGGGAATTTTTCATTATAGAACTTGGCTTGTATATTCCAATGATGGGCTTCCTCAAATTGCCCTAGGTCTTCGTGAGCAAGCGAGTTGGATGCACACCCACTTAGTTTCTTTTGTTGAGCTTTCATATACTTATAGCTCTAGTGCATCCGTTGCATGGCAATCCCTACTCACTCACATTGATATCTATTAATGGGCATCTCCATAGCCCGTTGATACACCTAGTTGATGTCAGACTATCTTCCCCTCCTTTTTTCTTCTCCACAACCACCATTCTATTCCACATATAGTGCTATATCCATGGCTCACGCTCATGTATTGCGTGAAGATTGAAAAAGTTTTGAGAATGTCAAAAGTATGAAACAATTGCTTGGCTTGTCATCGGGGTTGTGCATGATTTAAATACTTTGTGTGGTGAAGATAGAGCATAGCCAGACTATATGATTTTGTAGGGATAACTTTCTTTGGCCATGTTATTTTGAGAAGACATGATTGCTTTGTTAGTATGCTTGAATTATTATTATTTTTATGTCAATATTAAACTTCTGTCTTGAATCTCTCGAATCTGAATATTCATACCACAATTAAGAAGAATTACATTGAAATTATGCCAAGTAGCACTCCGCATAAAAAATTATCTTTTTATCATTTACCTACTCGAGGACGAGCAGGAATTAAGCTTGGGGATGCCTGATACGTCTCCAACGTATCTATAATTTTTGATTGCTCCATGCTATATTATCTACTGTTTTGGACCATATTGGGCTTTATTTTCCACTTTATATTACTTTTGGGACTAGCCTATTAACCGGAGGCCCAGCCCAGAATTGCTGTTCTTTGCCTATTTCAGAGTTTCGAAGAAACGGAGTATCAAACGGAGTCCAAACGGAATGAAACCTTCGGGAACGTGATTTTCTCACCGAACATGATCCAGGAGACTTGGACCCTACGTCAAGCAACCAACAGGGAAGGCACAAGGTAGGGGGCGCGCCTCCCCTGTGCACGCCCTCCACCCTTGTGGGCCCCTGTTGCTCCACCGACGCATTTCTTCCTCCTATATATACCTACGCATTCCCGAACGATCGACACGGAGCCAAAACCTAATTCCACCGCTTCGCAACTTTCTCAGATCCACGAGATCCCATCTTGGGGCCTGTTCCGGAGTTCACGGAAGGAATCCACCACGGAGGGCTTCTACATCATCATAGCCTCCGATGAAGTGTGAGTAGTTTACTTCAGACCTTCGGGTCCATAGTTAGTAGCTAGATGGCTTCTTCTCTCTTTTTGGATCTCAATACAATGTTCTCCCCTCTCTCGTGGAGATCTATTCGATGTAATCTTATTTTTGTGGTGTGTTTGTTGAGATCGATGAATTGTGGGTTTATGATCAAGATTATCTATGAGCAATATCTAAATCTTCTCTGAATTCTTTTATGTATGATTGGTTATCTTTGCAAGTCTCTTCGAATTATCCGTTTGGTTTGGCCAACTAGATTGGTAGTTCTTGCAATGGGAGAAGTGCTTAGCTTTGGGTTCAATCTTGCGGTGTCCTTTCCCAATGACAGCAGGGGCAGCAAGGCACGTATTGTATTGTTGCCATCGAGGATAACAAGATGGGGTTTTATCATATTGCATGAATTTATCCCTCTACATCATGTCATCTTGCTTAAGGCGTTACTCTGTTTTCGTTAACTTAATACTCTAGATGCATGCTGGATAGCGGTCGATGAGTGGAGTAATAGTAGTAAATGCAGGCAGGAGTTGGTCTACTTGTCTCGGACGAGATGCCTATATACATGATCATACCTAGATACTCTCATAACTATGCTCAGTTCTGTCAATTGCTCAACCTTCTGGTAAATTGCTTCCTATGAATATTCATCTAGTATTACTTCTCACTGATTTCAGATTTTCCCCCGGGTTCTGAGTTATCAGTCACCCGAGAACACCGATAAGAGAATCGATCCCGCACTCCGATTCAACAACTCTAAGTATTTTTTGTTGCTTATGAGTTTAACAAACCTTCAAGTCATTCCTAGCCTGATCGGCTATATCATTATCGTGATAAATTTTAACTGTGCTACCCGATCCTTCTTCTCGAAGCATAATTTTCGACGATGAGCTAAGCCTACATCGATTTTCCTTGTCATATAATTTTGTCTTGAAAAGCAAGCTTAATTTCGAGTTTGTGTCGTGCCCGTGGTTCCAATAACCTTTCGCTTTATCATTCCTTTGACTCAATGTCGTCGCCGATTGACTACGTCTTCATGAAATCTCTCGACAAATGTGTCGTGATCATCATCAACATTCTGAGCTCTTCCAGGATATCGATTAAATTCATGATGAGAAATACCATCCTTGCCCCTCGATGATTTGTGTTATCATCGACAACATTCTTGCCTCCCTCAACTCGAATTTGTTCATGTAAATTTTGAAAATACATCCTTTTTGACATGTCGATGGTTTTTTGCTGAAACCATCGGCCACCTCCTCATCTTCCCTGATAAAATTGCTTGACGTGTTCATGTAATTCCCGATGGATCCTTTGTGTTCCCAAGGTCCGGCCTTTACCTGATGACCATGTCAATGCTATCCAAAAGTATGGTTGTGTTACTCCGAACATCATTAAGAACATTGGAGGCGCAATGCTAAATGTTTCTTGATCAATTATCCAAACACCGATGTATGGGTAAACGTCATGATTCTCCTTACCCCATTAATTAAATGGATAAGTACTTGATGTCCTATCATGTATATCATGCTCTGTTTGTTCTTGGGAAGTATACTCTAATACTTTTGTATAAGCACCTTTTCCTTTCCATTGGGCTGGTTAAACTAATAACCACATTTTCCTTTCCATTGTTTTGTTTAACCTTTCTTGTGATCTATATGACCTAAGCAGTAATAGTTCCCTGCTTATATAAACACCTTGGTGTACAATTTGTCAGTAAGACCTTGTTATTATTGTTGTTGACATTCTGGAAACATCGATGGACGAAAACTTTGCCTGTTGGTCCGCCTCGTTCAACGAGTAGGAAAATAGTTCTCTTTGTCCCTCGCCCTTGGTACCAACGTTGTTGGCAACATAGCTGACAGTCTATCATCTGACATGCCTTGCTATCGGCCCCCTTTCTACTTTTAACCCACATGGTGGGCCCATAACCCACAGTTCCACAGGATCGAAACCTTACTCTCATGTACAACCTTGATTCCGAAACATTCTTTGCACTTGGCTTCGTATGTAATTCACGAGCCAACTTCCTCCCCATGTTTCATTCTGGTATCAGAGGCAACATTATTCTTCATTGTTCTGAACCCCATCATCACTTGTTTTAGGCATCCGCTGGATGCCTACCTGGTTGAAACTTGTTGAAACTCCTTATAGCACTCTCGATACATTTCTTGGTGCTTCTAGAATCTCCTTCCTTGAGATAATATTGGATGCCGCTCCTTTCAGACATCCGTTCTTATAGCTTCCCTCTTATTTCACTCCTTAAATCTCGGGACGAGATTTCTTATAGTGGAGGAGAATTGTGACGCCCGGATAATTAAGCTACAGTAATCCTCTGTTAATGGTGCCACATCATCACATTACTGTTGCTAATCCTCACTTGATCCAAATCACAGTTCATATTCAAACTCAAATTTAAAGTCCAATTACAAATTTTCCAAACATGAAAACTAAAATGTTCAAGGTGTGGCAAGTAATCCCCGGATATTTTTCATGTTGGAACCAACCTCTTTTGAATTCCCAAAATGCCCCTGGAATTAATTTTTGGTCCAACAACAATTAAATTGGCATTTTCAATTTCTAAAAATGGTTAGGCAACTCCTTTTGACCCCCATACTATTTGTTCCATCTCAGTACATTGTGTTAGAATTATGTGCCATGTTTTGTTCAAGACAAAACTAATTTGGTATTAAAAGAAAACGCAAAACTGAGGTTAAAAATAATAAACAGAAGAGATAAGGGAGAGATTAAAGGAAACAACAAAGGACCTAAACCTACTGGGTACGTTGGCCCATTTAGCTAAAACAGGCCCACCCCACCTAACTCACCCCCTCCTCGCTACAGGAGCTGAGGGGGATCGTGGAGGCCATCTGCCATGGCGCCGGCCACGCTCGGCCATCCCGCCGTCGTCGGTGCCTACAAGTCGACTCCCTCGCCCCCAAAACCCTAATCCCCTCCCTCGCGCCCCCATCTCCTCTCCCTCGCTCTCTCTTGATGAAATCGCCCGAGTAGCCGCCATGGCCATGGCCATCGTCGCGACCACTGGCTCCCCACGGCCGGAGCTCGTGTCCAGGAGGACCTCCGGCGTCGTCTCCTTCGCCACGTGCACCAGTTCAAGCTAGGACCACTACAAGCCTCGCCATCGAACTCTTCTGTGCCGCGGACGTCACCATCTCGCCGTTGATTCGCCTCTCCGACACCACTCTGACCTCCCCGAGCTCTCCACCCCCTCCTCCTAGTGAGCCGTGTTCCCCTCCCCTTTCCCCCATCGATTCCACCGTCGATTGGCGTTGTCTCGCTTGCGCCCGAAGCTCACGGCGACCTCGTACTCACCGCGCCCACGCTCGCTAACCACATACCTGTCAGATGCCTCTAACTATCTGAACATGGAACATTCCTCCTGGTCATCTTCGACACAGGTCCTAACCGTAATACATTCTTGGCCAAATTCCCTTCACCCTTATCGTGTAGCCATACGTTAGGGTCACACCCGGCACATCATATTGCCAATGCTATGCTTTGTGATGCTATGTTTGTTTTATATTTATCGCTTTCCCCCTCTTCTCTCCTAGAGACCCCGAGACCGATGTTGCTTCGTGATTTACTCACGCCGACAACGACCCTTCCTTGCCAGAGCAACCAGGCAAGCCCCCCCCCCCCTTTGATCATCCCAATATCGCCCATTTCATCTCTCATGCTTGCATTAGATTTTGCTACTATCATTGTTTGCTCCTATTCTGATGCATAGCCTGCTTTTGTAACCTACTTATTATTACCTACCTCCTTATCCTAAACTGCTTAGTATAGGTTGGTTAGTGATCCATCAGTGGCCCCCAGCTGGTCCTTGTTGCCCCTGCTTCATCATCGACGACACGATCAACGTGATCGACGACCAAGGCCCGGCACCGCACATCACTTTCGCCTTAGTTGCTCGACACTACTGGGTTACTATCGAGTGCCGAGGATGAGACCTCATTAGCACTTCTGATTTTAACCTTGTAGTGTAGCTATTCGGTCGTGGTCATCGAGGGTGATTTCCTCCTTAACCACTTCCAATACGGCTCTGTCGTGCAACCCCTCAAGTGTGAACCTCGAGGGTGGATCCTCTTACGTTCACCTTGATGATTACATCGAGTGGAATTCACCGGGGGTGATTCCTCGGATTTTCCCCTTGATGTTTGGACACACGGATACTTGGACTTTACAACTGTTACTTGGAAAGGCGGGTCGGCCCTGAGGGGTACCCGTGAGTGATGTGGAGACGAGTTGACCTGGAGAGTGCCCGCGAGATAATTACAAGGCGTGGCCGGGCATTCCTAGCCCTTGCCGCAAGTCCTCGAGACGGGGCAACGGGGTCACATCTTTCGTGAGTCTCTGCTTGTTACCGCGTGCTCCTAATCCACTACGATTTGGATATTTGATCCGAGGGGCCTTTGGCCTGATAACACTAACCATCACGTGGGCATAATATGGGCGTTCTGCGTCGTATGCATCAAAAGCTTAATAGACGTCACGATCGAGCGGCTGCTACGGTTGGACTGGTAAGCACCTACCTTTTGAAGGAGGTAGCTAGGTTCCGCTCGCCGCGTCAGACGCAACATGCGTGAGTTCCTGAGAGATGGCCCATGACCCCTGGGGACATAGGTTTAGTCCGGCGTGCTGACCTCTCTATTAAGCCTAGGTCGGGTTGCGACGTGTTGTTTGGCCGAGGCCGAGCATGACCCAGGAAAGTGTGTCCGACCGGAGTTAATCGAGCGTGGTGGGTAACAGACACTTGGAGTTGTATCCCGGTCGATACAACTAGAACTGGATACTTGAGATGAGACATGGAGATGAGAACTGGATAGTATGGCTCTGGGATTGCTTTCTCGCAGGGAGTCGAGAAAGGATCTCTGGCCGAGGTTGATAACACTACTACTTTACTTTATGCTACTCTTATCTTTACTGATGCTGCAATATGGTTGGAGCTGCTTGAAGATGCTAGTCTATGATAGGCTAGGCTTTCCCCCTTATCTTCCGGCATTCTGAAGTTCAGTCCACAGATACAGCCCATTTCATTGATACCGATTCATATGTAGTGTAGATCTTTACTTGCGAGTACTTTGGATGAGTACTCACGGTTGCTTTGCTCCCTCTTTTTCCCCTTTCTTCTTCTTTCCGGTTGATGCAACCCGATGTTGGAGCCCAGGAGCCAGATGCCACCGCCGATGCCTGCTACTACGTGGAGACCGCTGGCGACCAGGAGTAGTTAGGAGGCTCCCAGGCAGGAGGCCCTGTCTTTTCGATCGTAGATGCTTTTGTGCTGGCCTTCTTAAGGCAAACTTGTTCAACTTATGTCTGTACTCAGATATTGTTGCTTCCGCTGACTCTTGTGTTTTTGAGCTTATGTATTCGAGCCCTCGAGGCCCCTGGCTTGTAATATAAAGCTTGTATTATTTTAATTTATGTCTAGAGTTGTATTGTGATATCTTTCTGTGAGTCCTTGATCTTGATTGTACACATTTACGTGTATGATTAGTGTATGATTGAATCGAGGGCGTCACATAGCATGACTTTAATATCACCATCTTCATATCTCAAAACAATCATAAGGAATCCAACTTCTCATACTATTCAATGCACTTTATATGATAGTTTTTATTATACCCATCTTGGATGCTCATCATATTAGGACTAATTTTATAGCCAAAGCAAATTACCATGTTGTTCTAAAAGACTCTCAAAATAATATAATGAAGCATGAGAGATCAATAATTTCTATAAAATAAACCACCACTGTGCTCTAAAAAGATATAAGTGAAGCACTAGAGCAAAATTATTTAGCTCAAAAGATATAAGTGAAGTACATAGAGTACTCTAATAAATTCCGATTCATGTGTATCTCTCCAAAAGGTGTGTACAGAAATGATGATTGTGGTAAACTAAAAAGCAAAGACTCAAATCATACAAGACGCTCCAAGCAAAACACATATCATGTGGTGAATAAAAATATAGCCTCAAGTAAAGTTACCGATAGATTTGAAGATTTAAAGAGGGGATGCCTTCCGGGGCATCCCCAAGCTTAGGCTTTTGGTTGTCCTTGAATTTTACCTTGGGGTGCCTTGGGCATCCCCAAACTTAGTCTCTTGCCACTCCTTATTCCAAAATCCATCAAATCTTTACCTAAAAACTTGAAAACTTCACAACACAAAACTTAAACAGAAAATCTCATGAGCTCCGTTAGTGTAAGAAAACAAACCATCACTTTAAGGTACTGTAATGAACTCATTCTTTATTTATATTGGTGTTAAACCTACTGTATTCCAACTTCTGTATGGTTCATACCCCCCGACACTAGCCATAGATTCATCAAAATAAGCAAACAACACATGAAAAACAGAATCTGTCAAAAACAAAACAATCTGTAGTAATCTGTATCAAACTAATACTTCTGGAACTCTAAAAAATCTTAAATAAATTGGTTGACGTGAGGAATTTGCCTATTAATCATCTGCAAAAAGAGTTAACCTAAAAGCACTCTCCAGTAAAAACTGGCAGCTAATCTCGTGAGCGCTAAAGTTTCTGTTTATTACAACAAGATCGCAAAAACTTCATCCAAGTCTTCCCAAAGGTTCTACTTGGCACAAACACTAATTAAAACATAAAACCACATCTAAACAGAAGCTATATGAATTAATTATTACTAAATAGGAACAAAAAAACAAGAAACAAAAATAAAATTGGGTTGCCTCCCAACAAGCACTGGTAGAAAAAAGGCCTTTAGTCCCGGTTCGCAAAGGCCTTTAGTCCCGGCTGTGCAACCGGGACTAAATATGCGCGACTAAAGACTCTCTTTAGTCGCCTCTTACGAATCATGATTAAAGGCTTTAGTCCGGTTCTCGTGGCCAACCGGGACTAAGGCTCGTCCTTTAGTCCCGGTTCTTGTGGCTAACCGGGACTAAAGGCCTCCTCCATGAGTTTTTTTTGCTAATTTTTTTAATTTTTTATTTTCAAATTTCTGAATTATTTTAACCTCTAATCTCTAATCACCACCCTCATCACCGCTCAATTTAACCTCTAATCTCTAATCACCCCTCATCATTCCAAATCATCTAACTTCCTGACGGCCACCCATCCTCTCACTACTCCAAACTGAGCACGCTTAACTTCCGGATTCTATTCTCCCTCGCTTTCCAAGTCTGCACTTGTTGTTTTCACGACAATAGTAGGATGTCAATTCTATTAACCTCGTGAATTTAGCTTGAGCATGAAGTGACACATTTCACTTGTTTGAGTTTGAAACTATTGTTTTAAAAACAATAATTATTTAGTAACACTAATATTTACGGAATAATTAGTTTGACCATTGTTTGACCTTTGTTTGACCAGATTTGACCAAAATTTAAAAAAACTGAAATAATTATTTAGTAACACTAATATTCTAGAATAATTAGTTTGACCATTGTTTGACCACAGTTTGACCACAATTTGAAATTTTTGAATTTTTGCCTCTCCAAATCTTAAAAGCCCCGTATCTTTTTTTTCTGTTAGGTTTTTGAGGATTTTGAAAATGTTAAATTCGGATGTAACTTTTCGAGTAGATGATTTTTCATATAAATTTTTTTTCCATCCGAGTTCGTATGCAAAAGTTATGCCCATTTTGAAAATGAGGCCTCAAATCCCTTTAGTCGCGGTTGGCGGACCAACCGGGACTAAAGGTCTAAGCTTTAGTCCCGGTTAGTGCCAACCGCGACTAAAGTTCGAACCGATAATCGCGGTTGGCGGACCAACCGGGACTAAAGGTCTAACCTTTAGTCCCGGTTGGCGGCTCATGCGACTAAAACCTTCGCCACTGAGGACCTTTAGTCCCGGTTGGCAGCCAACCGGGACTAAAGCCCCGCCACTAAGACGCCAGCTGAGCCAGATAGTTGGTCATGGGTCTCCTCGAACCGCGACTAAAGACCCCTTTGGTCGCGGTTCGATTATTTTGGGGACTAATGGGGGCGTATGGAAGCCTCTTTTTCTACTAGTGAAGCGCTATCGTTTAACCCCCCTAGCCACGCATAAAAACAAGAATAGATCTAGGTATTACCATAATGATAAGGCAAATCGCGAAAACTCATCTCATACTCCCTACGTTCAGCAACAAGCTTTCTTTGCGACAGGCAAAAGTAATCAAAAGGGCTAAATTTAATGCGACAAAAGTCCCCAAGATCAAGCTCGGGAGGTATTGGTTCCTCCTTTGGCCCCTCATATTGCACAACCAATTCATCATTGTAAGCATTCTTTTGGCAAAAAGTCATGAGCCTATGTTTCAAGAGGAAATCCTAACCCATTATTATGGATAGCAAAATTATCATTAAGTTCAGAGATTCTATTAACTAAAACATCGGTAGGAACCTTCTTTCTAAGGTTTTCATTATAAGCAACATAATCTAAAAATCGTAAACGCATTATGTCTTCTTAATTAAAAATGATAGCTTCTATGTGAGGACGGCCAGCGTCCATCATATAATGCGCAAAAGTTTCATCGGCCTCTTTCATTATAAATCTGAACGCATTTATAACATATAAAGCCTCTTTTAGAGTACCCGTCATTATGAGGCCTCGTGCGCGCACAGCATTCTTGACCGCCCGATGGATTCACCACAGTATTTTTTTTGGCTGCTGGCGGCTGGTCAACCGTCGACTTTTTCTCACGTTCCCAGCCGTGTCTTGAGAGGATGATGAGTGGGCCTCGTTGACTGTGGGGTCATGCAACCGAAGTGAGTTTTTTGTGTTTTTGGGTACGAGAGGTGTGCGTCCCGTGCTCGCTGATCGTGGTCTGGGTAAAACAACCTAACCCCAATCCCCTTCCATCGCACGCAGCCACTCCTCTCGTCTCCGCCTCTACCTTCCGCCGCCGCCGCTTGCAGCTCCGCCTCCCCGCCTGGCAGCCGCCGGAGAAGAGCTGCTCCGCCTCCCCGCCTCACCTGCTATTCCTCTCTTCCTGAGGGCGCCAGGAGCATGGCCTCGATCTGGAAGAGGAGAGGTCCGGAGTGTGGCCTCGATCTGAAGAAGGGGCGCAGCCGCCGGGCGATTCCAGCCCACCCCGATGATTTCGGCGGCCATCTAGCATCTTCCCGTGCTCTCCTATCGTTGCCCTACCATTTCCACTGATCTAATTCGACCTGCAGGTCCTCCAACATCATCAGCGGCTAACCCTAGCCGCTCGAACTGCTGGTGTGCGGCGTCGCCATGGACACCGGCGCGGCGCCTGCACCTACAACCGTTTCCTTCGACGACTTCCGCGTTGCCTACGAGGCATCCACCTCCTGGTACGCCCCCTCTCACCCGGGCACACCTCTGCTTGAGGCTGCTAGCGCTTGTGGTTTCCCCTTCCTTCCAAGTATGTAAAAAGCCGTGGAACCTTTCGATCCAATAGTCGATTGTAGAATAGCTTATCTACAGAAGCATGTGAGGGATTAGAAATTTCACACAGGCTTGGAATCCCTTACTATCTTGATCTAACTGAGAGTAATTTCATAGGATGGACTCTTTGGCGATGGAGAGCTCGGGATTCATCACCCCCAACTGAATCCACCGTGCTATCACAGGTTCCCTCCTCCTGGTCTTGCATTGCCCCAAAATTTCCCATTGTCTTGCAGTTGGTTTGCTTTGTTGATTTTGCTATCCTATAGTTCTGAATGGGTCCCCAGCCCAGGCAAACCAATCTTAGTGGAATCATGGAGATCAAAAGATTTTGCTATGTCATTATAGTTCTATGAATTATATATTTCTTCCTGGAGAGTAACCTGTGTAATCTTTGCAAGGTGAGCCAATACTCCGCTTCAGATTGAGTAATATGCAGAAATATATGCCATCTTTTTCAATAGTCTGCTCGCCTCTTCTACATAAAAAGGTGTTTTGTTCTATTTTTTTCACTGTTTATGTTGATGGTGGACAAAGCAAACTCTGTGATTTAAATAATCATCAACCACATGTCAATTCAAATAAATATTCTTTTTTTTGTACTGAAGATGTGAAATAGCTGCTTGGTGGAGGTGCCAGGATTTATGAATTAAGCTATCTGATGGTGACGGTCCTTATATTTTATAGTTTTACCTTTTTATGCCCTTCAGAATTAACATGCATCAATGAAAAAATGATTTTTTTTGACGTTTACAATTTTGTTTATGTACGTGCCTTATTTAGACCACCTGCATATGTGAAGGCATCGCTCGCGCCCGACGTTTTTGACCGCCCGACCGAGTCACCACAGACGGTAATGGCACAGACCAGGAATGCGTCGGCGGTGGCGCTACCTTGACAAGGAGGAAGACACTCTGCGACATCATCAACCTGAGGCGGCAGCGGTCCACACGAGGGGCAGCAGGACGGGTTGAGGTGTGTGGATGGCGTGGATGGGATCGCGCGGTTGGTCAAGGCAAGATTGCCCTTTCCCCTTCCTTGATCTGCTATGTCCTCGCTTCTTTGAGCATGTGTTGATGTGCAGGCTCACCTTTGCAGGTCTTGCTTGCCGCCGTTGGATGTAAGCAGGGGCGTTGCCGTGGTTGAAGTCTCCTAGGCAGGTTTATCTGCTCTGAGACGTGCCATAGTTTGAGAGGTAAGCTCTGGTGATTCATTTTTTTTTGGCCGTCTAGGCATCTTTGTTACATGGAATTAGGTATCTTAGATAAAGAACTACTATCAAATAAAATGTGCATATGAGTTTCCATATCTCTTGGTTATCTATCCTAACCAATTACTTAGTATTACTTAGAGTGTGTTTGTTTGGTCTACAATTTCCATGCCTACAGCTGAAGGAGCGACTGTAGCTGCAGAGAGGCTTCAGAGCATGGTAACATTGTTTATGAGAAAAATCCACGACGGACTAATAACCTACTTCTTCTAGGAAGTATCTACTGTAAGTTTATGACTTGGTGCTAGCTGAAGCTTGCATTTTCTACCAAAATTGCTATTAACAAAAGAACTCTAGCGACCCAGGATTTTATCCTTAACTGCTATTAAACTCACAAGAGGGAGCAATTTAATAACAAAAGAACTCTATCCATGTTTTCTGATATACTGTGTATATGCATGATGTACTAGCAGTTCCTATTTTTTAACTATTGCGTACCAGAAAAATGAATTGGTAATGTCTGTATAAATATGATGCATTGAATTATGCTATGAGAGGGATTTGTTCATTTCAAAATTAAGGAAATTGTCAGTTCAAAAAAATACTAAGGAAGTTGGATGAGCTTAAAGCACCTATTCAGCAGTTAACTGAACTTTTCTAATTGTATTTTAAATCCACAAGAGGGTAAAATCAATGCTCTTTCCCAGATCATCTAAATCAGATGGATGGGCTCCAAACTCCCAGTGCCGTTTGTCGTTTTTGTGTTATAATTTTTTACTTGAGTGCCTTTGGACATATGGTACTATGGAGAGGTGACATTAGCACAATTGATGGTTGTTTCTCCTCCCGTATCAACCACATCTGCTGACTCTATATGTCAATATATCAACAAAACAAGATATCATTGTTTTATGGAGTTTGCAGATTATTGAAGATTTTTGCTGCCATGGAATTGTGAGTTTGTGACTATACATTCTTGTCCTACGTGTGAGTTGAAGATATATTGTCTCTGTATATGAATATAAATATCCAGGTATGTAAGCAAGTCCTAACATTTATTTGCATACTTATCAATGAAATGCATCCAAGCAAGTCACATCTTACATACAATTGCCCACTTATAGGTAAATTTGATGATTCATAAATTAACCGGTTGGAGATCCGTAGACAGTCAAGTGTATTGATAACTGGAGTTTAGAGCTCAAAATCCATCTAACTTTTCTACTAACTGTATTTCTTGACAGCTTCCAGAGAAGAACAAATATTGTTAGTCATTCTCTGGCATGTATAATATACAATACTAGAGATGTGAATGGATGTAGTTCATTTAGTAGAGTATTAGTAGATGATGGTTTCTTTTCTTCACAGTCAACTGGTGTATATCCTGATATGTTTAGCCTGTTCCAAAATTAATTTGTAAAGTAGCCTGAACAATTGTACAGTCTCTCTGTGTATTAGTACTCTGTTTTTTGGGCAAATTGAAGAAATCAATTTCTCATGACATGTGAAAATGAGTTTATTTACCTTAACCGTTGCTTTTATTAGTTAAGAAAGATGTTTGTGAGAGTCATCACAGTGAAGCTTGGCGAAGGGACTTCTGGTGAGGCCTACAAGGCTGGAAGCACTGCATGTAAAGTGGTACCCTCTCATGGATACTCATTTGTCAACTAATAGATGGCCATACTAGAGAAGCACAAGCAGCGCACACACAAGGACCCTAACAGGTTGTAAATGTGTACGTGGACAATCTTTAAATACCTAGATGCTTATAATTTAAATACCTGGATGATTATTCCACATAAACAAAGTCATTGTCATTTTAACACAAGAAGCAAGCATGTCCCATAACACAGATAGCTAATGTTTGTGTTGAGTAGCAAAATTCATTCATTAGTCATGGGGCATCAAGAAGAGCAAACACCAATGATGTAAGACATACATGTTCCATATAACCATGCAGAAAGTAGTAAAGCCTTTCACCTTGGCAAGGCACTGTGATCCATGGCCTAGCTCAAGCATGCCATAGCTCCCTGTATAATGCGTCGCTAGAACTCCCTGCACAAAAGGATTTATTATGTGAACGAGGCATACAATTCAAGGGTCCTTCACCTTAATTTATAGTGGTAGGTTTTAGCAGTTGATCATGAGTTAATTTAACCAGCATTACTATATCTAAACTGGTACTACATGCAGGGATCAGGGATCCACCACTTGCCTGACGTGCTAGCACCAATTTACAATATAACCATAAGATTTTATTTCTCAAAATATAGGAGCTTCATGGACTACAGCACCCCGTTCCATTTCATCAATGAACCAACAGTTTTACAGCGGGTAGGAAGCCAGGGTGCCCACAACCATAAGAAGTTGAAGATAAAACACATTGTGATTATTCAACACCGAATTTGAGAATTTGAGGTGCACCAAATTGAGCATTTCCCCCCATTTTGGGTTGGAATTTGCAAACATCCAAAAGGAAAGGAAAAGATAATGTATCGCAACCAAACTATCAAAACTACTAGAAATTCTCTATGCCCTTTTGGTTTTCACTAGTGCATAACAAAAGTGCCAAACAATCAACCTATACAACGATACTACTAAAAGTTATTTAGTGCTAGAAAACAATGCCGGGTCTCCTTATTATACCCAAGTCCACATCTCTACTTCTTTAGCACCCACCCAGAAACTCATCACTCTCCAGGGAATCTCAATTCAGGTAGAACAAGCCAAGGAAATGCACAACAATCCCAAACAGCAAGAGCAAAGCAAAGGAACCGAACCTGAGGCACCCGAGGCGCTGGAATTCACCATCTTTGCCGCCCAGTCCAAATGACGCCCAACCAGAACTAATGAGTGTGGGTTGATATGCTCGCCCCATGCGCGCCTCCACGGATCTTGCCCCACTCCACGGCCATGGCAACAGCCGGCACGGAGCGCACACGACACTACGATAGCGAGCACGAGACAATGGAGGGGGTCACGCAGCGCGTCGCGGCGGTGTAGATGGTTCGCAGGTCGACCGCATGCGGTGGGTGTCGGAGAGCTCACATTTTGTTTTGACAGTGCGCGGCGTGGCTACCGCATGCCGTAGTGAGGCGCAGTGCAGTGACACACGGCAGCAACCCTCCACAACGTGCCGAGGTGCGGCGTCCCCTCCTGCCACCTGTGCAACTCACACTATTGAGCTGGCGATGTCTTTGTGTGTATGAGAAGAGATGCCCAGATCATGACGGGATAACTTATCTCTTTTGTCATTTTACATTTTAGCCCTTATGATTTGCGTTATCCAATTAATGTTAGCTTTCAGTCACACTTTTAAATAATTCATTTTTATGCATTTTTAAAATCATATGGACCAAGGTCCTATGACCAAGGCAAAATAGTGCTACCCTTTTACTAAATTAAATCTTATAGATTAATCTTTCTAAGGAATCCACCCAGTCCAGGGGAGCAAAGCAACAAGGAAACCCAAAAACCCAACAAATTGTTGGATCATATCTTGCAAACCCTGTCAAGTATATTTGTAGTTAAATTATTGATTTTAAAACAAAAAAATTATCCATTTGTTGATCACTGAATTCGTGTATAGCGGCGAAAATAAAAGGGCAGTGGATGGAATGGATGCAAGTGCCATTCGGTGGTTGCGGTGGTCGCCTCTCTGGCTCTACAGATTTATGCGTCGTCGCGGCATGATGGCCCAAACGAAATGGATGGATGGATGTGTTTGTGCAGTGCAGTTAATCGGTTGGGGGGGAGGGGGGGGGCTAGGGTAGAGCATCATGGAGGATAAATAAACAACAGCGTTTTGTGCTCATCAATTGCTTTCCCTAACTTGGGCACGTCTGTGGTGATCAACATCTTCCTCTCGCTTCTTGTTACGACGTGGACGCGGCGCTGCACACCGGATGATTTATACTACTAGCATGTTTTTGATGTTGGATCTGAGAAACTAGAGAATTCATGCCTTTTTGGTATGCCAAGAGTATTCTAGGAATTTCTTATGAATATACTGTATGTAATATGGGATGGCTGTGGTGATCAACATCTTCCTCTCTCTATCTAGGACTAACGCAAAACAAGAGTGCACCTTTTGTTGACCCGAAAAGAGGAAGAAAAGCACTTATCTTATTTTTATAACAATGGCAGTATTTTTTCATAAAATAGGCGTGGAATTGCAAGGCTCATATTCGCTCCTACAAAATCTTTTCCTCTCCTGTATATATTTTTATTTCCAAGCGCTTCACTAAATGAAGAAGGCCAACTTGATTAATTTCCTACACCGTATTTTCTCCCAACCACTTACGTGAAAGCATGCGCATGGCCCGTTTCTCTTATGGGCTAGCAGCCTTCTCACAACCGAGGAAATATCTGCCGCAACCCACTCTTTTAGTTCCCCGGGGCCCCCAAGCCATCTCTTCTGTTCGCTGGGTTCTTCTTCATCCCACATTATCTTCTTGGAGCTCCTCTATGTTGGTTGCTTCTTCGGTCGCACTAGATCTCCGAGCAGGAAAGGTATGTGGTCATCCTCTGCGGTGCCTTATGGCCGCATGCATCTCCTAGATGCAGAGGCCGGGGGTCATCCTTCTTTTCTAAAAAAATCCTCTGCGGTGCCCGGCAGTTTCCCAGGTGTGCCTCCTCCTCTCAACATCCATTATTGTCGCTCCATACTTGTCAAGCCCATCTGGTCTCCCCCCCCTCTCTCTCTCTCTCTCTCTCTCTCGCTCTCTCTCTTTGCTTAAGCTTTGACTGATTATGATTTCGCTTGTTAGGTTCCAGTCTGTGTTGGTCCTAAAAAAGGCCGTCCAGGAGTTCCTACGAGCACATCCATAGTCCTCAAGGCACATTCCTCTGTTCCGGATCCAGATCCATCTCTGTTCGTAGTTCATGCCTGCTAAGACATGCTCAATTCCTTCCAATATGATTTTGAATATGTTTTCTGCAATGCCATATAGCTATAAATACGAAGCGAGAGGAAGATGTGCAGTCTAAAGAGATCACAAGCGTCCTTTCCTACATGACTTGGTGCATCATTTCCAATCTTATGTACTTACTGCATATAGTATATGAGCTATTCTTTTCAAACAACAATATGTTAATGCACACTCTTACAACAATTGGCTTACACTCGGCCTTTGCGCCATTGGCGCAACGGGTCATCTAGTGTGCTAAAAAGATAGTAGCTGCTCACTTAACAGAAGAATTCTCAATATTGGAAAATTCTAGAAAAATCCTTTGTAAGCAAGGGTGCATATGAATAAATTGTCTTTCAAGTTCAACTACGAGCAAAGATATAGCATCCGCAAGACTACTAGTTCTATGAAGAATAGACCCACCCATAGTGGGCGGGGCACTGGCACAAGTAAAGAAATCTTGAATAACTCCTTTTCCAATAATATTACCACTACCAATCTGAAACTTTTTAGTGTGTAAAATAGTAGGTTCTTCATGAGGATCATCAAAAGCATCTAAGTTTCCCCCATTATTACTATTATCCTTATCAATGATAACCTCCTTAGTTTCAGACGAAAAAGGGCGAATAAAACGGCAAAGGTGAAGTGGGGAGAGGAAAACGAGAGGCAAATGGCAAATAATGTAATACGAGGGAGAAGAGTTTGTGATGGGTACTTGGTATGTCTTGACTTGAGCGTAGATCTCCCCGGCAACGGCTCCAGAAATGGCTAGTTTACGGGATCAATTCTTGACTTGACTTGGCGCAAATCTCCCCGGCAACGGCGCCAGAAATTCTTCTTGCTACCTCTTGAGCACGCGTTGGTTTTCCCTTGAAGAGGAAAGGGTGATGCAGCAAAGTAGCGTAAGTATTTCCCTCAGTTTTTGAGAACCAAGGTATCAATCCAGTAGGAGACTACACGCAAGACGCCTAGTACCTGCACAAACAATCAAGAACCTTGCAACCAACGCGATAAGGGGTTGTCAATCCCTTCACGGCCACTTGCAAAAGTGAGATCTGATAAAGATAATAAGATAAATATTTTTGGTATTTTTGTATTATAGATTGGAAAGTAAAGATTGCAAAATAAAATAAATAGTAAACTAGAATTGTAGATCGAAAACATATATGCTGGAAAATAGACCAGGGGGGCATAGGTTTCACTAGTGGCTTCTCTCAAGATAGCATAATCTACGGTGGGTGAACAAATTACTATCGAGCAATTGATAAAAAAGTGCATAGTTATGAGAATATCTAGGCATGATCATGTATATAGGCATCACGTCCGCGACAAGTAGATCAAACGATTACGCATCTACCATCTGTTACTCCACACATCGACCGCTATCCAAAGCATGCATCTAGAGTATTAAGCTCATAAGAACAGAGTAACGCATTAGGCAAGATGACATGATGTAGAGGGATAAACTCAAGCAATATGATATAAACCCCATCTTTTATCCTCGATGGCAACAATACAATACGTGCCTTTGCTGCCCCCTCGCTGTCACCGGGAAAGGACACCGCAAGATTGAACCCAAAGCTAAGCACTTCTCCCATTGCAAGAAAGATCAATCTAGTAGGCCAAACTAAACCGATAATTCGAAGAGACTTGCAAAGATATCGAATCATGCATATAAGAATTAAGAGAAGAATTTAATATTGTTCATAGGTAATCTTGATGATAAACCCACAATTCATTGGATCTCGGGAAGCACACCGCAAAAAGTATTACATCGAATAGATCTCCAAGAACACCGAGGAGAACTTTGTATTGAGAACCAAAGAGAGAGAAGAAGCCATCTAACTAATAACTATGGACCCGAAGGTCTGTGGTAAACTACTCACATATCATCGGGGAGGCTATGGGGTTGATGTAGAAGCCCTCCGTGATCGAATCCCCCTCCGTCAGATCGCCGGAAAAGGCCCCAAGATGGGATCTCATGGGTACAGAAGGTTGCGGTGGTGGAAAAATGTTTCGTGGCTCCCCTGGATGTTTTCAGGGTATAAGAGTATATATAGGCGAAAGAAGTAGGTCGATGGAGCTACGAGGGGCCCACGAGGGTGGGGGCGCGCCTACCCCCTGGGCACGCCCTCCTGCCTCGTGGCCGCCTCGTTGTGTCTCTGACTTCCACTCCAAGTCTCCTGGATTGCGTTTGTTCCAAGAAAGATCCTCGCAAAGGTTTCATTCCGTTTGATATTCCTTTTCTGTGAAACACTGAAATAGGCAAAAAAACAGCAACTGACACTGGGCCTCCGGTTAAAAGGTTAGTCCCCAAAATAATATAAAAGAGCATATTAAAGCCCATTAAACATCCAAAACAGATAATATAATAGCATGGAACAATCAAAAATTACAGATACGTTGGAGACGTATCAAGGAGGCGGCAACGCTGCAAGCAAGGAGTGAAGGTTTCAACTTGGAAAGGAAGGCGGAAACAGGGGAAATGTGGCTTTTGGTAAGGGGGAGGGGGCGGGGAGGTAGATATTTCCGCGGAAACAAAAAATTTGGAATCGCTTCAGCCAAAAAACTGGCGCGCAAAGTGTCATCTGTCCCTTATTCAGACACGGTCCAAAGATATTTTGTGCTGCATCTCACGCAGTTGGTTATAATAAACTGCGTGGGATCTACTTGATTTTTCGTCTTGATTTGAATTACATAATGGGGTCACATCGGCCTGGACGATGTTTGAATTGCTAGACCTTTTATCTGTAGTGATCATAAAAGAATTGGAATTATTCAGGGTTCGTTTGGACATTTTTATGCATTAACTGAGTTTTCAATGCATTTATGTGCATAATTCAAATTTGAACTACATGTGCATGCTCCAGTGCATATAAATTGGTTGAAAAATCAAATCTGTGTCCTTGGGTGCATGCTTAGGTCCCATGCAAGAAATGGGAATGAATTTCAAACAACAGGGCACCGATGATTGCCGACAAAACATTGAGATGTCTGGTTTTTAAATTCTAGGAAATCTAAAACTCGTCTAAAATTCATGAAACTTGGCATGCTATCATGGAGCGGCATCAACATGCCATGGTAAATTTTTTTGTCCCATTTGGGGCAGGTTTGGGTATATGCTTCTCACAAACCGGAGCATCTCACAACAAGCATGATGGTTTTCGGTAGGGAGCGTCCCACCTTTGGGGACGAAACAATATCCATTGCCTCTTATTGCTTTCAATTTTTTTTCTCGTGTCAACATAGAACAACAGGAGTGTTGTGTGAATTTTTGTGATTTTTCGGGGTTCGTTTGGATATTTTTATGCATTAACTGAGTTTTCAATGCATTTATGTGCATAATTCAAATTTGAACTACATGCGCATGCTCCAGTGCATATAAATTGGTTGAAAATCAAATCTGTGTCCTTGGGTGCATGCTTAGGTCCTATGCAAGAAATGGGAATGAATTTCAAACACAAGGGCACCGTTAATTGCCGGAAAAACATTGAGGTGCCTGGTTTTTAAATTCTAGAAAATCCAAAACTCGTCAGAAATTTATGAAACTTGGCACGCTATCATGGAGCGGCATCAACATGCCGTGGTAAATTTTTTGTCCCATTTGGGGCAGGTTTGGGTATATGCTTCTCACAAACCGGAGCTTCTCACAACAAGCATGATGATTTTCGGTAGGGAACGCCCCACCTTTGGGGACGAAACGATATCCATTGCCTCTTATTGCTTTCAATTTTTTTTCTCGTGTTAACATAGAACAACAAGAGTGTTCTGTGAATTTTTGTAATTTTTCTGGGTTCGTTTGGACATTTTTATGCATTAACTGAGTTTTCAATGCATTTATGTGCATAATTCAAATTTGAACTACATGCGCATGCTCCAGTGCATATAAATTGGTTGAAAAATCAAATATGTGTCCTTGGGTGCATGCTTAGGTCCCATGCAAGAAATGGGAATGAATTTCAAACACCAGGGCACCGTTGATTGCCGGCAAAACCTTGAGATGCCTGGTTTTTAAATTCTAGTAAATCCAAAACTCGTCTGAAATTCATGAAACTTGGCATGCTATCATGGAGCGGCATCAACATGCTGTCATAATTTTTTTGTCCCATTTGGGGCAGGTTTGGGTATATGCTTCTCACAAACTGGAGCTTCTCACAACAAGCATCATGGTTTTCGATAGATGTCAAAACCGGCGGATCTCGGGTAGGGGGTCCCGAACTATGCGTCTAAGGCGGATGGTAACAGGAGGCGGGGGACACGATGTTTACCCAGGTTCGGGCCCTCTCGACGGAGGTAATACCCTACTTCCTGCTTGATTGATCTTGATGATATGAGTATTACAAGAGTTGATCTACCACGAGATCGTAGAGGCTAAACCCTAGAAGCTATCCTGTGGTATGATTGTTGTTGTCCTACGGACTAAACCCTCCGGTTTATATAGATACCGGAGGGGCTAGGGTTACAGTAGTCGGTTACAAGGGAGGAGATCTACATATCTGTATTGCCAAGCTTGCCTTCCACGCCAAGGAGAGTCCCATCCGGACACGGGACGAAGTCTTCAATCTTGTATCTTCATAGTCCAACAGTCCGGCTAAGGGATATAGTTCGGTTGTCCGAGGACCCCCTAATCCAGGACTCCCTCAGTAGCCCCTGAACCAGGCTTCAATGACGATGAGTCCGGCACGCAGATTATCTTCAGCATTGCAAGGCGGGTTCCTCCTCCGAATATTCCATAGAAGATTTTGAACACAAGGATAGTGTCCGGCTCTGCAAAACAAATTCCACATACCACCGTAGAGAGAATAATATTTCCACAAATCTAATCCGCTGACACATTCGGCAGCATGACATCATACCACGGCCCGGTCATTATTCGAACCGTTTTTCTCAACCAGCTACTGCACACATTGCGAGGCGGTTTTCTTGGCACGTCTTGTCGAAGCAGAGATCGTGTCCCCTTATCACGGGATTCTCATCAATACGGGTGTGGGTAACCCAACCGCGCCATCAATTACGGCGCTTGGGGAATAAGCGAATTTACCAGGCAGGTGGGGAGGCATATAGTTTCTTCCGCCCTTATAAAGGGACAAGGATTCCTCTTTTTACCCACGCCCTCTTCCTCCTTGCTCATCCATTCTTGTGCACTCGAGCTCCAACACCCAAGTTCGCATTTCCTTCTCAAACCACTCCAAGCATGTCCGGAGCGGGAGGCAAGTGGATGGTCTCCTCCATTACGGAGGAGAACATCACAAAGCTACGGGGAGCAGGATATCTGGCCGCGGATATCGCACACCGGCTGCCAGATGTGGGGCAGATCGTCCCTACTCCAGAACCCCATGAGTGGCTGGTTTTCCTTACCCACTTCGTCCGCGGACTGGGATTTCCCCTCCACCCATTTGTCCGCGGGCTCATGTTCTACTATGGGCTGGATTTTCACGATCTGGCCCCCAATTTCATCCTCAACATCTCGGCGTTTATCGTCGTGTGCGAGGCCTTCCTCCGCATCAAGCCCCACTTCGGCTTGTGGCTGAAGACCTTCAACGTTAAACCGAAGGTGGTGGTCGGCCAGCTAGTGGAGTGCGGAGGCGCCATGGTGGGCAAAATGCCTAACGTCACCTGGCTCGAAGGCTCCTATGTGGAGACCATAAATGGGTGGCAATCGGGGTGGTTCTACACCACCGAGCCGCGCGACACCAACTGGGTGGCGGCCCCCAAATTTCGACCCGGAATCCCCATGCGGCTCACCTCCTGGAAAGAGAAGGGCCTATCCTGGAGTTCCTCGGTAGAGCTGACCGGACTCCAGACCTGTGTCAAGAACATGATGAGCAAGAAAATTAAGCTCGTCAACGTGGTCCAAGTCATGCTCTTCCGTCGGATCCTCCCGTGTCAAAGACGGGCATTCAATTTGTGGGAGTTCGACCCGGCCGAGCACCAGACGTTGCGAGAGCTCTTTGACGCGACACACAAGGACGTCTGGAGGGTGCTATTCAAGGGCGCCGAGGTACCTCCTCCCCTTACCGAGGACCGCGGACTCAGCGCAAAGCGTCCCGCCAATCCGGTAAGCCTTTTACATCTCATAAGATGTTCTTTTCCCAAGATAACTGCGTGGGATCTAAGCCTCCACGCCATTTAACAGACTAGGTAGCGACAATGAGCAGATCGATTGTCCGGCTCCCCTGCCCGAAGATCCAGCAGATGCTCTCCTAACAGAGATGCTGGTTCCGGCGCCTTATGAGGTGCCGGAGAAGAAGGCCAAGAAGAAGGCCACGGGGACCAGGAAGGGTCTCGGACGCAAGGTTATATCGGACTCATCGTCCGAAAACACCAAGGCGCACTCCTCCCACGAAAACGAGGAGGAGGAAGAGGAAAGTTCTCCCCACCCCAGCTGGGGGGGGGGGGGGGACAAGAAAAGGAAGGCCACCCCATCAGGGGAGGCCGAAGGGTCCAAGAAGGGAAGGACCCTCCTCCCAGACTGCTCCACGAGGAGTGGTTGCCAAGAGACAAGCCCCTGGCGAAGTCGTGAGTATCCGGATACCCTAACAATTCTTGGTACGTCTTATTGTATTGTTTCTTATCATGCCGGGCATGATTATGCAACCCATCCCGAGCCCACATCGACGTATCTTCGTCAAATGATTCTTTGGGCCCGTCGGATATGAACAACGATTCACTCCCGACCGCCTTCTCCCCCCGCCCTACGGACGACGCCGAGGTGTTGTCTCAAAGGGGACTGAACCAAGGGGAGACAGTTCCGGAGGCGCTTCGAGGCGACATTCCAGGCGCTGGGTGCACGAGGGTCAAGACTCCTTTGGGCCCTAACGCTGGGGACAGCAAGTCTAGCCCCAAGCCGAATACAGCGCCGAAACCTCCAGTGGTTCCAGATTCTGTCCGGCGACCCCTCACTAAGGGGGGCAAGCCGTCTGTGACGATGGCCTCTGTTCATCCAGAGGCATCGGACAACTTGCTGGAAGTGCTTCGCGGCGCTTCCATTGACGAAGAGCACCACACTATTATGAGTGCGGTGGTCAAGAAGGTTAAGTCCGCCAAGAGCAGACTGACTGAAGCCTATGCCAACCTCCTAACAGGCTTTGAGGTAAGTAACCAGATTATAAGAGAATGTTACCGACAGGCGGTAGCCTCGATGCTCTGTTTGGCGTTCGCGAAGAAAGGCCGAATAGAGGATCAAATAATAACCGCAGGAGTCTGATCGGAATATGTCTATGTGCATATGCAGGCTTCACTACTAGCCGCTGCCGCATGTACTGCGAAGGTCGCCGCACTGAAGCGGGACCTTGAGCGGTCCAAGGAAGAGCTTGGCCTTACCAAGAGGCAGTTCGAAGAGAACAAAGGTAAGTGACACCCCGTCCGAATATTGATAAAGAAAATTTTGGTTTTGGAATAATAGGATCGTCATGAATTTTGCTAGGGGCCACGACCAAAGTGGCGGCCCTGCAGAAGGCGCTATCCGAGGCCGAAGACAAAGTGGCCAAGGAGCGCATCGAGCGAGAGAAACAAGAGGCCCGAGTAGGCGAGGTGCAGCAAGAGCTCCAGGCTCTCGTCAAGAAACACGAGTCCTTGGAGCTTGACTCTAAGACGCAACTGTCCGAGCTTGCGAAGGCCCTCGAAAGTGCACAACATGCCAAGGCCGAAGCCCAAAAGGCCCTCCAGGAGATTGAGGCGGTTAAGAAGATAGCGGCGGGTAAGGCATTCATTATGCAAAGCAAGCATGTGAAGGAAATTTTCTTTTTACTTACCCGAGTTTGGAGCTCTCCAGGAGCGTTGGCAGATCTACCCCGCAGTGTGTCAGATGCCGCGGAGTTCTACCGGGCCAAGGAGGGGAGCTCGACGGAGAAGTTGTTACGGTCTCGATTATCTTTGGGACCGAACACCCAATGCCCTTGAGCGACCAGTTGAAGCAACTGGTCGAGCTTCACAAGGCGGCCGAACATGCCATGAGGGGTCCTATATTTCGGATGTGGCCTGGCGAGTCCCTTCCTGGTAGCTACTTCGGTTTGGTGAGGCGGCTTGCGAATGCCTGCCCACGGTTTGAAGTCATAAAGTGATTAAATGCATCGAGGGTGCGGCAGGCTTTTGCCGGCGAAGGCCGAAAAATTTGGTGAAGGAGGGGCCGCCGGAGGGCAAGTAGCATCGCCACCCAGAAAAGTATTATGAAAGTGTCCTGAAGGGTGCTCTCCTTGTGGCGGATAAGTGTGCTAAGGATGTAATATTTGAATACATGTACTCATGTGATCCTGTAGTATGAAACGAGTTCATTTGCGCTATGCAACGCTTGTGAATTTAAAATATTACCTTCTGTGCGGCCATTTATAAAATCTAAGAGTTGGCCAGTCGTCGGCTTCTGCCCCCATGTAACTAGTACTAAGGTGTTCGGGATAAACATGAGCACTCTTTATCCCAATTTTGGGTCCTTCGAAGGAGGTGTTCAGCACAACGAACCAGGCAATCGGACTATAAGGCTTTATCGTTCTCACTTAGCCATAGAAGTCTACAATTTTAAATTTTGGCGAAGCCCCTATTATTCAGAAGTGCGAATTTGGGGCGCTATATACGCCTAAGTCGGACAAGGCCGACTCCTCGCCCGAAGCGGAAAAAAGTCTTTAAGGACTTGAGACCTCTCAAACAACGACCATCTCCCGCCTTATCATGTGATCGGTTTGGCTTTCTCTCTTGAGGTGCTCGTCCGGAAGAACCGGGACACAATTGCAGTAGTTCTCCTAGTGCTACCTTAGCCGATATTGCGGAACGTAAGGTACCAAAACATGGGAGCCGGGCAAACCCAACTATTGACCCATGACATGATTCGGAGCTGATGCATATAGTGTTATAAGTTCGGGGTGCCGCACTGTCGAAAGTGTTCGGACTTCTCATGCCGTATTTATGGGGTATACTGAAGCCCCTGGTGTATTGTTCGTACCAGAATGTACGGGTACAATTTGTCGTAAATAAGCAGATAAGGAAAAAAAGAAAAAGTAATGCAATAATAGACTAACGCTATGCATTGTTATTAAATAATACGTCGAAGCGTACGGATACAAGTAGTGCAGTAAGCAAAAAATAGGACTATTTGACATGTCCTATCTAAGGGCAAGCTGCGTATGGGTATTTAAAACAGGTATTTCGATCGTTATCAGAGACCACCTGGGGATTTCCTTGTACGTCAGAGCTTCTTGCTTCCTTGGCATTTCCTTCCCGTAATGCGTCCAGCAATCAGACTACCGAAAGGGGTTCCAGAGAGTAAGGTCCCGAAAGAGAGAAAATGATAAAGGTATACAACCTATGGGGCGGTTGAGCCGCATTGTGGGACGTGCCTTGGCCGTGCCCCCGCCTATGCCCATGGTATTTTTAGTGCGTAATTATGCACGCGCGGCACAGGTTTTGTCGCTTGACTGGGACTAGGACGGAGGCCGAATTGCTAGGCGAGCTCTGAACGTGCCAGGCGATCTTGTTGCAGATTATTCCGGACTCGCTTGAAGGTGTCCGGGGGATTTATTGCCGAATTGGCGGTTTGCCTTAAAAGGCTGCTTTGTGCTTCTGCTTCGAGGGCTGCAGTGTGCTCCTCCATGCGGAGTGAGCATTCTGTGTTTCCATTGACTGTTATAACCCCACGAGGACCTGGCATTTTGAGCTTGAGGTATGCATAATGCGGTACCGCATTGAATCTGGCAAATGCGGTTCGCCCGAGCAGTGCGTGATAGCCACTGCGGAACGGGACGATATCGAAGATTAACTCCTTGCTTCGGAAGTTGTCCGGAGATCCGAAGACCACTTCCAGTGTGATTGAGCCCGTGCAACGGGCCTCTACACATAGGATGGCACCTTTAAAGGTGGTTTTAGTGGGTTTGATCCTCGAGGGGTCTATACTCATTTTGCGCACTGTATCCTGATAAAGTAGGTTCAGGCTGCTGCCACCGTCCATAAGGACTCGGGTGAGGTGAAATCCGTCAATGATGGGATCAAGGACCAATGCGGCAGAACCGCCATGACGGATACTAGTGGGGTGGTCCCTGCTGTCGAAAGTGATCGTACAAGAAGACCATGCGTTGAACTTTGGGGCGACTGGCTCCATCGCATAGACGCCCCTTAGTTCACGCTTCCGTTCCCTCTTGGGAATATGAGTTGCGTATATCATGTTCACCGTTTTTACTTGGGGAGGAAATTTCTTCTTTCCTCCTGTGTTCGGCGGCCGAGGCTCCTCCTCATCATCGCTATGCAACCCCTTTTCCTTGTTTTCGGTATTCAATTTGCCGGCCTGCTTGAACACCCAGCATTCTCTGTTGGTGTGATTGGCTGGCTTATCGGGGGTGCCGTGAATTTGACACGAGCGATCGAGTATGCGGTCCAAACTGGACGGGCCCAGGTTGCTTCTTTTGAACGGCTTCTTCACGACCGGATTTAGAGCCACCGAATCCGGCATTGACCGCCGTGTCTTCGGCGTTGTCACCGTTGTTGTGGCGCTTGTATGCATTGCGGCGTGGTCCGCCGTTACTATCTTTGGCATCTGAATCGCCATGACTTCTTGATGTGTTGTTGCTGCGAGCGATCGGCTATCCTCGCCCGCGCAAAAGCGGGTCATGAGTGTCGTGAGTGCTGCCATAGACTTCGGCTTCTCCTGGCCGAGGTGTCGGGCGAGCCACTCGTCACGGATATTATGCTTAAATGCCGCTAAGGCCTCTGCATCCGGACAGTCAACAATTTGGTTCTTCTTAGTGAGGAACCGGGGCCAGAATTTCCTGGCCGATTCCCCTGGTTGTTGAGTTATATGGCTCAAGTCATCAGCATCCGGTGGTCGCACATAAGTGCCTTGGAAGTTGTCAAGGAATGCATCTTCCAAATCCTCCCAACTGCCAATGGAGTTTGCTGGCAAGCTATTCAGCCAATGCCGAGCTGGTCCTTTGAGTTTTAGTGGAAGGTACTTGATGGCATGTAGATCATCACCGCGAGCCATGTGGATGTGGAGGAGGAAATCCCCGATCCATACCGCGGGGTCTGTTGTACCATCATATGATTCAATGTTTACGGGTTAAAAACCCTTTGGGAATTCGTGACCCATTACTTCATCAGTGAAGCATAGGGGGTGTGCGGCGCCTCTGTGCCTGGCTATATCACGACGCAGTTCATATGAGTCTTGTCTGCTGTATTCGGCCCGGCCGAATTTGCTTTCAGTATATCCGGCGTGACGGTCATCATCCCGCATTGGGGCACGCCCCCGTGATCCGTAGATCGATCTCGCATGTCCTGCTTTGTTTTCCAATACGTCTCGCAGGTCCCGCGTGTTGCCCCGGGCCTTGGTATTTTTGTTTGAATGGCGGCGGGGTGCGGGCTGGACTTCGGCTGATATGCCCTCTGTCTCGGCCACGAGGTGGCCGATCAGCCGCATCATACGCTGGTGATGTAGGTTTCAATGCTTCCTCCTCGAGTTGGGGTAGCAACCTGCGCTTTGGGTAACTCTTGGTTGGGCGGGGAGTTCGTATTCCTCGGCCGCCAGGACTTGATCCATCTATCCGCTAGCAGATCTTGATCAGCTCGAAGCTGTTGTTGCTTTTTCTTCAGGCTGTTTGTTGTGGCTATAAGCCGGCGCTTGAAGTGCTCCTGCTCGACGGGATCCTCAGGCACGATAAATTCTTCATCGCCGAGGCTCATTTCGTCTTCGGAGAGATGCATGTAATTGTCATCCTCTGACTCTCCGTCTGCCGCCTATTCTGGAGGGCTAGCTTATTCCTCCTCCCGCTCAAGATCTGGCTGGAGGGGATTGTCGTCGTCTTCGGCACTATCCGGAGCGTTATTGTCTCTTGTGCCGGTATCGCTGCTTTTGCTATGGCGGGACTTAGAGCGGCGCGGCCACGACGCCGGTGCTTGGATTGCTGTTTGGAGGATTATCCTCCGTTGTCTTATCGCCATCGCCTTCTTTGGGGGTGTCCACCATGTATATATCATATGATGAGGTGGCAGTCCGGTACCTGGGCGGTGGTTCTCGTTAAATCTCCTGCATCGGCGTCCATACTGCCGATGTCTTCGGAGCAGAAATCGAGCATGTCGGTTAAATCGTCGATAGTGGCTACTAAGTGGGTGGTTGGTGGGGAGCGAATTTCTTCGTCGTTCGCATCCCATTCTAGCTGGACATAGTTCGGCCAAGGTTCTCCTGACAAGGAGAGAGACCTTAATGAATTTAGCACATCGCCAAAAGGCGAGTGCTGAAAGATATCCGCGGAGGCGAACTCCATGATCGACACCCAATCAGATTCGATAGGCATGGATGCAAGCGGTTCGGGGCCTGTGGCCGGGGATGAATCCGAGGATCCGGCGACACAGGTCTCATAGGAGGTGAAGTCAGTATTCGACTCTATCGCCACCGAGCGTGTGGCCTCCGAGGCGGGGTACATCCACCCGTCCTCGGACGGCGTGGTCGACTCCGGAGCTAGGGTCGGAGTAGGCACAGGTGTGATCTCCCGAACATCGTCCGGCGGCAGAGCTAAGTCGTGCTCGTCGTGACTGTGCGGCGCACCTGACATGTGCTCGAATCCATCAAAGATCAAGTCTCCACGGATATCGGCAGTATAGTTCAAGTTTCCAAACCTGACCTGACGGCCAGGGGCGTAGCTCTCCATCTGCTCCAGATGGCCAAACGAGTTGGCCCGCAGTGCGAAGCCGCCGAACATGAAGATCTATCCGGGGAGGAAAACCTCACCCTGGATCGCATCATTGCCGATGATCGAAGGGGCCATCAAACCTTGTGGTGACGGCACAATGGAACTCTCAATGAAAGCACCAATGTCGGTGTCAAAACTGGCGGATCTCGGGTAGGGGGTCCCGAACTATGCATCTAAGGCAGATGGTAACAGGAGGCGGGGGACACGATGTTCACCCAGGTTCGGGCCCTCTCGATGGAGGTAATACCCTACTTCCTGCTTGATTGATCTTGATGATATGAGTATTACAAGAGTTGATCTACCACGAGATCGTAGAGGCTAAACCCTAGAAGCTAGCCTATGGTATGATTGTTGTTGTCCTCTGGACTAAACCCTCCGGTTTATATAGATCTGAGGGGGGCTAGGGTTACACAGAGTCGGTTACAAGGGAGGAGATCTACATATCCGTATTGCCAAGCTTGCCTTCCACGCCAAGGAGAGTCCCATCCGGACACGGGACAAAGTCTTCAATCTTGTATCTTCATAGTCCAACAGTCCGGCTAAGGGATATAGTCCGGCTGTCCGAGGACCCCCTTATCCAGGACTCCCTCAGTAGGGAATGCCCCACCTTTGGGAATGAAACGATATCCATTGCCTCTTATTGCTTTCAATTTTTTTTCTTGTGTCAACATAGAACAACATGAGTGTTGTGTGAATTATTGTGATTTTCAGGGTTCTTTTGGACATTTTTATGCATTAGCTGAGTTTTCAATGCATTTATGTGCATAATTCAAATTTGAACTACATGCGCATGCTCCAGTGCATATAAATTGGTTGAAAAATCAATCTGTGTCCTTAGGTGCATGCTTAGGTCACATGCAAGAAATAGGAATGAGTTTCAAACACCAGGGCACCGTTGATTGCCGGCAAAATGTTGAGATACTTTGTTTTTAAATTCTAGTAAATCTAACACTTGTCTAAAATTCATGAAACTTGGCATGCTATCATGGAAGGGCGCCCGACATGTTGTGGTATCTTCTTGTCCATTTTAAGAGAAGGCGCACTCGAATAATGACAGCCAAGAAAGGGATTTTGAAAAAAAAAATAGATGCCACTTTAATATCTCAAACATTTGTATAATTCAAACCGTGAGCGTTCGTTTAACCATTCACGTGATGCCATGTGTCTTGGTTTTAATGGCTATAGGAGGTGCCGTGTGGACAGCTTCTTGACTGAACGGGAGGCGTGCGAATGCAGTCTGGTGCGCAGGCTCACCGGGAAGCGTACAAGCTGTTCAATGCAGGAAATGTGCATCTCTTCAACGCAAGCGGCTCAGATTACGGTATGCAAATTAAAGCCAGACTTCGGTGCTAAGCCAAGAGACACTGCAATTTGTCAGAATATGCAGCTAAAAATCAATATCACTATCTATTTTTTGCAACTAAAATTCAGTAATTAAGCATAGATTTCATTCATACTAGAGATTAAGCAGTCGTTCTCACCGGGAAGCGAGACAACCTTGAACGCATACCGCCTCGCTCCCACTGGTCTATATTAATGGCGCCACGAGCGGTCGCACTTCCCCATCCTTGCCACACACAATTCCTCTCTCTCTCTGCCCGCATCCTCGACGCCGCCTGAGTCCTCAAAGCCGTCGGTGTGCGAGGATGCCATGGCGCCCCATCGGAGGGAGTGGCGACGCCGGGCTGTCAAGCACCGGAGCATGGCGTGAATATGGAGACAGGGGTTTCCGTCCCCGCCGACGAGGTGGAGAACGAGGCTGCCAACAAGCAGAGGCGGGTTGAGAAAGAACCGCAAGCGACTCCAGCAGGCCTAGACTTCATCAACAACCTCCCTGATGATATTGATAGTCATCATATCCCTCCTCCTAATCCAAAATCGGGCGAGGACAGCCGCCGTTTCCCGGCGGTGGTGCACCCTATGGCTCCACACCCCTGTCGACCTCCTCCATGCCCACAAGCTCTTCCATGGCAATCACCAAAGCTTGGATGCGTTCTCCCAGATCCTCGGTAGTCACCATGGCCCAATCAAAGGCCTTATCGCGGGCAAGTTCCGTTCCAATGGCAATGAGCGAGCCAAGCTTGACGAGTGGTTCCGATCCCGCGCCATAGATCGGCTTGAGAAGCTAAGTTATAATGATGGGCATATGAGCTTGCTGCCAACGTCCGCGCTCCGCTTCACGCCCACGCTGGGCCTCGCCAAGTTCATGAACTGCCATCCCCCCTTAATGACATGCCCGCTCTTTTTCTACCACGACTGAAGCACCTCGAGTTGGTCGCCGTCTGCATCCCAAAGGATGACATGGAGCGATCAATTATTGGGTAAATGGCAAATTGATCCAATGGGTTTTGCTCCGCGGCTGTACTGCACTCGAGTTCCTTCGTCTTCAGGCGATGAATTAGTCGAGTACCTTGCACATCACCTCCAGGACTCCCCTCACTATTTATGTGTGTTCTTTGGTGCCGCAACGAGAGATCACAAAAGGTGGACCACAATATGGTCATCCAAGACACACCTTCACTTGAGAGATTACTTGTAGTTGATCAACAAGGTCCAACAAGAATCAATGTCATTTCTGCGCCGAAATTGAAAGTGGTGACTCGTCTGTCAAATACTACAACTTTCAGGTACAACAGTCGCCTTATATACCTCTCCTTCTTGATATCAACGTTATTTCTAATTTTGTAGATGTATGTTCGTCTCTTATCCAGCAAAGCTTCACCCAGACTTTGGGCACAATGAAGGTCTTGGCACTAGAATCTGTCGTCCCCAACCTGGACCAAGTTTTCAGTTGCCTAAGACGCTTTCCGTGCCTGAAGAAGCTGTATATCGAGGTGATGTTCCTTTCCTGTTAAATGTTAACCATAAGGGAGTTCAATTTTTTGCACCTTTTCCCAAGTTTACAATGACAATGTACTACGATTTCTGAAGGAATTTTGGAGGATTTTAGGACATACACCCCACCCCATATTGGTTGCTTCATTCATATGGTTACAATCGTCCATAAGCATTTCTCCTTTGGATTCATCTGTACTAGTTTTCTTAGGGATTTTTTCATCCAATCCAACCTCTTGTGAAGAAGGATACATGTTTCTAGATTGTAATCAAATGCCCATGTTAATCATGCCAGATCGAAGATGGCACGTTGGTGCATTTTACAAATCCCGCAAACCAAATGGGCGTGTAGTAGTGTTCAAAACTGCATGTAGGCACTAACACGTTCTCTTCTTTTGCAGTGCATATTAGGCCCGGTGGAAGATGTTTATAACGACAATCACATCGAATCCTGGATCTGCATCTCTCAAATATTACTTTGAACTCCTACGAGGGACCCCACCGGAGATTACACTCGCCAGGTTCTTTCTTGCCAGAGCAAAGGTGCTGAAGGTACTGAGGTTGAACACGCATTTAATTAGGAAAGAGAATGGTATGATTATCAGAGCTGGCTGGTACTGTGGATGGAAGTGCCTCCAAAAATGCCAAACTTCGTATTTGAAGAGCATATGGCAAAGCAATTGGAAATCATTGTGTCAAATCCATACATGACTTGTCGGCGGCTGATCTCTTTTCAGAAATGGCGCGGTTTGCAATGTTTGAATTTGGGCATTGTAATCTTTGAATTTGAACCTTGCAATATTTATGGTATTTGTTATATTGAACCGTTTCTGTTCTCTTGTCTCAACGCAAACAGTTCATCCGGGTGAACCGCATGTCGTACATCGCATACACCTTGATCTGGTTGACCGTTTCTTTTGTGTTGCCTAATCACAAACAGTTCATCCGAGTGAACTGTATGCTGTACATCGCACACACCTTGATCTGGCGGACCGTTTCTTTTGTGTTGCCTAATCACAAACAGTTCATCCGAGTGAACCGTATGCTTTATATCGCACACACCTTCATCTGGCTGCCTGTTTCTTTTGTTCCTCCTCATCGAAAATGGTTAACTGAACTGAACCGTATGTCCTGAATCGCACACGCAACTAAAATCTGAACCGTGTTTGATGCATCCGTCATCGCAAATGTTTTGCACCTTTTTTGACTTTTTTTACACCATCGTTTGCGATTATTGCATCGCACACAGTTTCATCGAAGGGTCACTGATCGTAGTGTCGCATTAGCAGCATCCTGCAGTAGTGCTTGCTGCCCCTACTGTCACTGGGAAAGGACACCGCAAGATTGAACCCAAAGCTAAGCACTTCTCCCATTGCAAGAAAAACCAATCTAGTTGGCCAAACCAAATCAATAATTCGAAGAGACTTGCAAAGATATCAAATCATGCATATAAGAATTCAGAGAAGATTCAAGTAATATTCATAGATAAGCTGATCATAATTCACAATTCATCGGATCTCAGCAAACACACCGCAAAAAGATATCACATCGAATAGATCTCCAAAAACATCAAGGAGAACATGGTATTGAGAATCAAAGAGAGAGAAAAGCCATCTAGCTACTAGCTATGGACCCGTAGGTCTGAAGTAAACTACTCACGCTTCATCGAAGAGGAAATGGTGTTGATGTAGAGGCCCTCTATGATCGAGTCCCCCTCTGGCAGGATGCCGGAAAAGGCCCCTAGATGGGATCTCATAGGTACAGAAGGTTGCGGCGGTGGAAAAGTGTTTTTGTGGCTCTTCTCGTTGGTTTTGGAATATTTGAGAATATATAGGCGGAAGAAATAGGTCAGTGGAGTCACGAGGGACCCACAAGGGTGGGGAGCGCGCCCTCCATCCTTGTGGGCGCCTCGTGGCTTCTCTGACTTGCACTCCAAGTCCTCTAGATGTCTTCTGGTTCAAGAAAAATCATCGCGAAAGTTTCATTCCATTTGGTATTCCTTTTCTGCGAAACTCTAATATAAGGAAAAAACAGGAACTGACACTGGGCTCTAGGTTAATAGGTTAGTCCCAAAAATAATATAAAGTAGCATATTAATGCATATAAAACATTCAAAACAGATAATATAATAGCATGGAACAATAAAAAATTATAGATACGTTGGAGACGTATCAAGAACCAAGGTTATCGAACAAATAGGAGAACCACGCAAATGCCTAGTGAACAATACATGCACACACAAGAGCAAATACTTGCACCCAACACGGGTAAGAGGGTTGTCAATCCCCTCGAACTCGTTACTTGCAAGGATTAAATCTGATAGTTGCAACAAAGGAAAAAGTAGGAAATTTAAGCACTCTTTGATTCACAAGGTTCCAAAATGCAGGAATGGAAAAAAATATAGTAATATGATAAGATTGCATGTCCAAAATGGAGGATATAAAAATATATGTACTTGGAGGGTGTTTGATTTAAAAGAATAGAGAAGTCACAAGAACCATAAGAACCATAGTAAGGTTAATGCAAAGTTAAGATTAAGTCAATATTGTGCTATTTTGTCTTGTTATTTGTGCATATGAATGTAAAAAGAAGGTTTGGATTCCTTTGTTTCTCTTTTGAAACTCGAACCAAAGAAAAAAAATCCATGTTTCTTTTGAATCAAACCGATGAATAGTGTCCACATAGAAAAACAATTCATATTCCAATGGTTTTCCCCTACTTTTCATAAGATTCAAAGAGCCATTAGATGGTAGGATTCTAAAAAGAAATAAGTTGGTGCCATTTGGTGCAAAGGAATCGATATCCTACATTTGCTCATAATCTTCCTAAGGAACGAGCATTCCATATGAATTTTGTAGAAAACAAAACATGAGGTTCTACCTATCATTTCAAACAACCGTTTTAGAGTTTTTACGTGGTTTTGACACCTTTTGTTGATATAAAAGGAAGTATATTAATATCACAAACTGATACGATCTCTCTAACTATATGACATCAAAACTTCGAGCATGCACACAACCAAATTATTATTAAAAAAAAATACCGAAACGATCAACAATGGTCAACGGCATACAACAATGACCTTTGGCTCCGACCATCGCTATCGAAAGCAGCCGCATACGCTCAT
Organism: Aegilops bicornis; assembly: GCA_021605145.1. Taxonomy (NCBI): domain Eukaryota; kingdom Viridiplantae; phylum Streptophyta; class Magnoliopsida; order Poales; family Poaceae; genus Aegilops; species Aegilops bicornis. Next base: position 715,972,893 of record CM038670.1, read on the forward strand.
GAACCCTTTATCATCTCATGGTCCAGACGTGAGTAATATCACGCCAATGATAACCATGCTTACATGATATTTCAATTTCATTTTTTTAGCGCGCGCACACACACACACGAACATTTCAGTTTAGTTCTAGCAGCGACAAGTTTTTTTTTATAGCAAAAACAGCAATAAGTAATATGAATCGGACGACAATATTTTTTTTAGCTGTTTATAGTTCCTATACATTTCAAACTGGGCCTGAGCTACCAAACTTCGGGTCCAACGCCACTTGTCTCGGAAGAAAAGCCAGATGCCGACTCAGAGAAAAAAGATGCCGACTCGGAATATTTAACCGCATTCAGTGTAACGTCTCCGGCCGTCTCTCTCCCACACACAGGCTCGCTGCAGCCTCGGCAGCCACTCAAAATCGCCCTGCTTTCTCGCACCCGATTTTGAAGCTTCTACATGGAACACCTCAACCTAGGGCCGGCAGCCGCAGGAGAAGAAGACAAGCCGCGGTAGACATCGAAATCAGCCGGGAGAGAAAAATCGGGGGGACACGATACGAGAGCAGGAAGCCATGGCCTTCCTCCTCCCCAAGCTCACCACGCCGCCCTGCAGATCACCGCCGCCCACTCCTCTCAAGCCCCAGCTCGGCCTGCCGGGCCACGGAGGAGGCGGCGGCGGCGGCAGGCTCCACGGGGCCGGCTCGGCGCAGGCCGCGGCGCCGACCCACCTCAACCTCCCGCTCCTCCTCAGCGCCTCGCAGCAAGAGGCCCCCGCGGCCAAGTCCGCAGAGACCAGGAACAGGGCTGCGAGCGGCGGCGGCGGCGGCGGCGGGGACCCGCGAAGGTCGGATTTTTACCTCAACCTTGGGGCGGCGGTGCGCGCGCTGCGGGACGACCTGCCGGCCGTGTTTCTCCGGGAGCCCAACTACGACATCTACCGGTGAGCAGGCCTTCCCTTTTCCTGCGTGACTATTTTTTTTTTCTTTCAAGAATATTAATGGTGAGTTTTTTCTGATTCGGTATCTAAAAAGTTCGTTGGTAATTAGTCATGGAAACATCTTACACCCAAATCGTAGCTCGGCAGTTCCAGGAATTAAAGCTGAAACTTGAACTGAAATTATGATGTGCAGCTAGTACCAATTTCAGTGCTATTCGTGCAAAGATTAATAGAGCTTGCCACTCACACGGGTTACGATTCAGATTCCTGGATGTGATAGGGATTTGTTCTATCATCCCAACATTAGCCCTTTATTAACTGCTAATATGTCGTATTCAAGATTGGAATTGAATCAATTGATGAACTGGCTTAACTAATTTATAAGAGGTTAAGGCCACAAGAGGGCAGTGACACTGACAGTCCATCATCAGCAATTGCAACAGTATGTCTTGTCCTAGTACTAATACGAATAAGTAAATAACGGGGTGTGATTCTGGTTATGTCTGACAGTGACAGGAACGCTAACTCCACAGATTTCATTTATTGCAAGCTTCTATTCGTTGTAGATGCACTCTAGGCACACTCTTGTAAAATGGAGACTATAAACATTCTTTACGTCACATTGCAGCGAAGACATCACATTTGTTGATCCGTTGAACACTTTCCATGGGATTGACAACTACAAAACAATCTTCTGGGCTCTCAGATTCCACGGGCGTCTACTATTCAGTGAAATTGGGCTTGATGTATCACGCATTTGGCAACTAACAGAAACCTCGATAGTTGTCCGGTGGGAACTGTGGGGCACACCGCGTGTCCCGTGGGAATCATATGGCTGCTTCAGTGGCACATCCAGGTACAAAGTCGACAGGAATGGGAAAATTTACGAGCATAAAGTCGACAACCTGGCATTGGACTTCCCCCGGCCGGCTGTCAAAGTGGGCAGCATTACTAACTTGGTAGTTGCTGCATACCCACCGAGCCCCAATCCAACTTTCTGGGATGTAGTTGGGACAGGCGATGGATGCTCATGGACAAAGCTTTACCGAGCGGTGCTGGAGACAGTAGAGCGGGAAGGTGACATTCCGGCAGGCATTTACATGGAAGGTCTACTCACTTGTTCATAGATGGAATCAACTTGAGGACTAGCTGCTTCGGTAGTGAGTTTTGCTAGAAAAAATGTACAGAATGTGGGTACATATTAACCACATCAATGTCAGTTCTCTGTTTGTATAATGTAGCTCAGCACTAGAACAACTTTAGATCAAATACATGGTAGATGACTATACGTCATCATCCTTGTTGTGTATTTTAGGATATTACTGCCATTTGCTTACATCTTATGAGATATGAATACAAAAGTTGTAGATTTTCTCATGGGTTAGGAAAACTCTGCTCCCTAAATTATTTAAGAAAAATGGAAGATCTCGAAGAACATTTGTGATGTAATATTCATTTTCCTTTGCATTTTTTCCGCTGCTTGCTTAGGGAGCTGGGCCATTTGAATTATGAACTATTGTTAACACCCATGAACTGTAGATAGACCCTATTTGAGATGCCATTAACTGAGAGTTGTGTCAACCTTCTTTCTCAGAATTTATCTTGACCATGCGGAGTTTACATGGTCTGTCATAGGGCCTAGTTAAACATTCAAAACTTTGACTATCATTATATATTTTCAAATGTTCAGACTGGAAACCTGGAGAGTCATGTGTCAGTTTTCTAGAAAAAGAACTTGCGTAGTAGTATCAAAACAAATCCCCTGTCCTTCACCGTTATAACCTTCTTATAATCCTTGTGCCATGTCGAATGTACATTTGTATGCTTGCAGGCCGTTCTTCATATAAACAAAGTATCACCAAGATAAGGACTTGTATACTTGGTTTGAAGCATTCAGTAAATAACTATCCCAATGGCTGGCCGGCCGTCCGGCCGGCTGGCCGACTACTTCCGTATAGATTTATATTCTGTGGTGCAGCAAAGCACTAGCCAGGCCCAAGCCATCATGAAGCACTTCCTACTCTCTTGCACCTGTCTCCTACTCTGTGCCGTCGTCACACCTGTGAGCGCCGACATTCGGCGTGAAGCTGAAGCTCTTCTGAGTTGGAAGGCTAGCTTGGACGGCGCCGATGAGTCCCTAAGCTCGTGGTCATTGGCCAACTTCACCGGCGTCTGCAACTGGATGTACATCAGTTGCAACTTGGCCGGGAGCAGCATCATCGAGCTCAACATCAGCGGTGTGAGTCTGAATGGCACACTTGACAAGCTCGACTTATCAGCTTTCCCCAACCTGAAGAAGCTCATCCTATTTCAGAACGGTCTGTATGGCAACATTCCAGAAGGGATCAGTAACCTGACAAGCCTGGTGCAGTTGCAGATCAGCAGCAACTGGTATGTAACTGGTACAATTCCCCGTGGCATTGGCCGGCTGAAGCAGCTCACTGAACTGCAACTGGGGGGTTTGGGTCTTGATGGTGCGATGCTACCTGAAGAGATTGGTAACTTGACGAGCTTGACGAAGATTGCTCTCTACTCAATCAATTTGACTGGATCAATCCCGCTAACATTCGGGAGACTGAAGAAGCTCCGGTTGCTGAACCTGAGAAACAACAGTCTGACAGGGCACATCCCGCTGGAGATTGGTAACATGACAGAATTACACCGCATGGACCTGACGCTGAACTATTTACATGGCCAGATACCAGATACGGTATCTCGTTTGGTAAAGCTAAACCGCTTGTTACTGTCAGAAAACCAGCTCGGAGGCGACGTCATCCATGAGCTCGGGAATAGCAGCAGGCTGTCTTATATCAACATCGCAAAAAATAGCTTCTCTGGGCTCTTTCCGCCGTCCATTTGCGCGGGAGGGGCACTGGTTACGGTCCTTGCTGCATACAACGGATTTACAAGCCTTCGCAGCCTGGCCTTTCAGAACTGCACGACCCTGGAGCACATTGACTTCACAGAAAACAAGATTGTTGCAGACCTAATGGCTTGTTTTGGCAAGCCTCCAGAACAACTTCGGGGGCTAACTGTCAGTAATAACCATCTGTATGGCACACTTCTGACAGATGATGGTGAGGTATTCCTCTGCAACTCTACTAGGTTATCACTTCTGGACCTATCAAACAATGCCTTAAATGGAGACCTCTCCAACTCCAAGTGTTTATGGAACATGCAGCATTTGGAGTTCATGGATTTGTCCAGCAACTCGCTCAGTGGTGTAGTTCCGTTCTCGGCGACGCCTAACCGGAATCTTCAGTCTCTACACCTAGCGAATAACCATTTCAGTGGACCCTTTCCTTTGGTTCTTAAGAAAAGCAAGAAACTTATCACTCTAGATCTGGGAGGCAATAATTTCTCAGGTGGAATACCTTCTTGGATAAGCAAGAGCTTGCCTGAACTAAGATTTCTTTTACTGTCATCAAACATGTTTGATGGCATCATACCATCACAGATATTACAATTTCGTCAACTCCAGCTATTGGACCTGTCAAAAAACAAGTTCACTGGACGGATTCCATCCAATTTTGGTAACTTTACTGGCATGATCCAAGAACAGAAAAATGGGAACAGCACATACTGCTACCTGCCAGCAGAGCAGCTTCGTATAGTCCTGAAGAATGAGGGTTATCTTTACAACTTCACGATATCGTTCATAGTGGGTATGGACTTATCTAGCAACTTCCTTTCACAAGAGATCCCAAAAGGGCTCACATCACTTGTTGGACTCAGGTACCTAAACTTGTCAAGAAACCATCTCTCAGGTGGTATTCCCGGAGACGTTGGCAATCTGGCATTGCTAGAATCCTTGGACCTTTCGGAAAACCAACTCTCAGGGGAAATTCCTCCAAGCCTTGCAGATTTGAAGGCCCTCGGCACTCTGAACCTCTCGACCAACGGTTTATCGGGGAGGATACCTACAGGCAGCCAGCTGCAGACATTCCCAGATCCTTCAATATACAGCAATAATCGAGGGCTGTGCGGTTTCCCGCTGCAGGACTGTGTAAACCCATCTGCATCAAACCAGAATGACATGAAGCAGGATGAAGATATGGAGACACTCTGGTTGTACTGCTTTGTGGTAGCAGGAGTCATCTTTGGGTTTTGGCTATACTGGGGCATGCTCTTTTGCAACGAGACATGGAGGCGTGTGTTCTATCAATATGTTGACAACATGCAAGACAAGGTAATTACCAAGAAAATAGCTGCATATCGCGCCTCCAAGCTAAGGCATGAATAGGACGTGCATCACAAACTTCTTAAGTCGGTCATTGCCTGTTATATTTTCCCTTACCGATCTACACTTCTTAGGTTGTAATTTCTTACATGACCGAGTGGCACATCTCAAGTTGAAGGTTGTGCAAAGAAAATTGTATGTAACTGTAGGCTGAGGAATGTGGGCAGTTGCACATTTCTTAACCTAAAGTTGTGCACAGTTTCTAAAATGTGCAACTACCTGTTATCATTGGATCAAGATTGTACCGTCCACTTGGATTTACAAATTGTTGCAGGAAATTGCAATTGTCTGTAATATTTGTCCCTTACTCGCTGAAGAAAACTTATTAAACTACAGTTTGTTAGGAAATAAACCACGAGTGTGTTTGGCGTAGTGGTTAGCCGCGTGAGCTAGCTAGCTAGGCGGTTAGCGAGCTGTTGTGAGCGGCCGCGGTGAGCGCGTCCAGCTGCATGCGGAGTCCAACCGCCCCAGGCGCGTAGGAGCGCGTCGTTGGTGCAAGCGTTGCATGCGGATCGTGGGAGCACGTCGTGTGCGAGCAGGCAGGAGTGGGGTGTGGCGTGTGTGCGCGCGCTATATAGCCCCTCCCTCTGTACGTATAAGCTGAGCCAGCTGAAAAGAGAAAATATTTGGATGTTGGTGCGCCCGTGGCGGCGTTCGCCGCCGGCAAAACTCTGTGCTGGTCTCCTCTGGTTCATCTTCTACCTCCGTCCGCGAGAGAGAGAGGCCTATGGCAACAACACAGTTGAACTTTTATGACTTATAAGCTTCAGTAAGAATGTTACTGTAGTTTAGTAAGCTATTCCAAATGTCAGCATCACAAAAATTGCAAACACAAAAGCTTGTTTGCGATAGTGAAGAAATTTGTTAAGACATTTTGAATGCTTGCACCTGGATCCATTGAATTTGCCTAGTGATTTTTTTCTTCACTTTTACCAAAAATAAAATAAAAGAACAAGCAAAGCATTCGTGAATCCTGGCTCCATCATGGTTGGTTGAATCTACGTCTCATTTGAAGGATAGCATTATTGTATTGTCGATAAATATGTCTAGTTTCCCCAGCAGATTTTTTTCTTGAACTTTATTCAATCATGCATTGTAGTTCAATGGATTGCTACCCTTAAGAAAAGGAGGTAGGTTCCCATTATTCCTGAACTATGGCCTAAGTTTCATATTGGTCCATGGATTCTAGAACTAACTAGAAGGACACCCTCAACTTCCAAAATCGGTCTGTTTTATCCCCCTCTACCCCTAACTGGAATTGGTGGTTTTGGTTGGTGCGGCACACCTAACTGTCATTTTTTGTGTGCAAAAGAATTTCAGAAATCATACAACAAGATCATATAAAATATGAGAAATCAAAGAGAACTTCTAAAATAAGATAATCATGTTAATGTAAAAAAGGGGTGAGGGTTTGAAAGATCAGGAAAACAAGAAATCATTACATAATAGTAAAAATAATGAAAACAATGTTAAAATTGAAGGAATACAGTGGCACAATTGAGATAGCTCATATTTTTTAATATTCCCTCTTTGACTAGAAATTTTTAGAGAAGTGTAAATGCTGTCAAATTTAGAAGATCAATTTCAGATCTGTTTCGATATTTCATAAATATTTTACAGGATTTATTTATACCTTGTCGTTTCCCCACATTTGTGAAGATTACTAAGTTTCTCGGTAATTTAATTTTTTTGCCACAATTTTCATGTTATGCCCCATTTTCTCTAAGCTTTTCTACTTGTATTTAAATATTTTGGATTTCCTTTATGTAATAAGATCAAGTAGAATATTCTGATTTATTTTCTGTTTACGATGCTAACTCCATGTGTGGCCGCAAAAAATCGCCCGTTTTTGTGGAGGGGGGAGGATAAAGTTAACAGTTCTAATACTTCATGGTGACTTTTTAACATGTTCTGAAGTTTAGGGTGTAGCATGCACTTATCTCTTAACAAATCCTTGATGATTGTTGGTTCCTTTAGTATCAATTTTTGACCTAATATCCAATCATCAGGTGCTTGGCTTTGTCAGATTAGCTCGCCAATAGGAACCATGCACAATTTCTAGGTTTGACTGGGAAAAAAATTCTGGTGGCTGGACTTGTGAATTGCATGTTATATAAGCTGCAACTGAATTATGTAGACTTCAGACTTCAGAGCACGACCTATTGCTATCTTGTTGTACTTGCGCGCGCGCACACACGCACAAGCACACGCACACGCACACGCACACGCACACGCACACGCACCCACACGCACACGCACACACACGCGCACGCGCACGCGCACACACACACACAAAAATGCAGTGAAACTTAACAGCCAAAGCATCCTTACAGACTAAGCTATTGCAAAGACTTGCAAAGTTCGTCTTTACAACGGAATCATTTTTAAAGAGGAATCCTTCACTCATTAAACTGAATATTTGTACAGTAGTAACAGTACGATTGTACTAGTGGACTCTTGAGAATAACAATGGTGGATCAGCGAGCCATCCAGCTAAAGAGATGCCATAATTCACATGGCCAGGGACCAATCGACGTCCTTCCCACTTGCTCCACGCTCTAGTGCACCGAAAGAACAAAACTAGCACATGCATTTGTTTAGCCTTTTGGGGAGGCTGGAAAATATAAATTGTGTAGAGAAATTTTTTTTAGCAGTAAACAACTCAGTAGGAACTGGCGAAATTCTCTAGGCAGAAGTGAGACCTTATGTTTCAGTTCCAAACTTCCAATAGCAACGTGTATTTGGTGATCTATAGGACAGAAGTTGGTGGTGATGTGTAAACACAAAAGGTTTAACAAGAGGAACTGGTGAGCTACTTCAGTGTTAAGATACCAACACAAGTAGTGGTCGATTTCCTTTATTTGACTATGGCAAGAAGATCAAGAAAGATAATATGGCACCAACCCGACGATGGCTTCAACTTCCTTCTTCCTCGCCCGGCCTCATGACGCTACCAAGACGCGCGTCTCGAGAGATCTAGATCGGCCGCCGGCGACTCCCACTTGTCAACGTCACCTTCCCTCACTGCCGAGGCGCCCACGAAGCCGTCTGGCGCTTGAGCGGCAGGAGGCTCTCCTCCTTCCTCTGGTCTCGTGGCGGCGCTGGCGGCGGAGCTCTCCTCCTTCTCGGTCCTCGTGGCGGCGGCGCGGGTCGGTTGTTCGGGGACAAAGGGCGCCTCGTCCGGCTGGTCTCTCGGAGGCGGGGACGCTGGATCCGGCGGCGACTAGGCTAGGAGGAGGTGGCGCGTCGTGGCGGCGCTGGTGGCGGGGTTTCGGTCGGGGTCGTGTTCGATCTCGATCGGGATCTCCATCGGGGGCGTCACACGGCGGTGGCGTGACCGGATCGGCGGCGGCGTCACCGGTTCGGCGGCAGGCACCGCTCGGTTCCAGCCAACCACGAGATCGGGACGACATGGCTTCCGGTGAAAATCGCGCCTGATGTGGTCATGGCGGACGGTGGCGGCGTCTCGGACGTCGTTCCCTTCTCGAGGCATCGTCGGAAGGTTCCGGGGGAAACCCTAGATCTGGATCTACCGGATCGGACGATGGTGACGTTTCGATGTCGTTCTCCCTCATGGGGGCATAGTTTTGGAGCAAGTGTTTACTGGAGGGGACAAGAGGAGGAGAGGCATGGTATCTGACACGTCGACAACGGCGGGTCTCAGCGGCATGGAGCAGCGATGTCTCGCCGGGGGGCGTGTGATGATAGACGAGCGCAGGATGGTGGCGTTGTCTGGTGTCGTGGTGGCGTCGACGGCAGCTAGACCGGGCAAGGTACATGCAACAGTACAACACTAAAGACGGATTGGTAGCAGGTGGCTGCGGCCTCATACTCGACAAAGGCGTGTGTTGAGGAGTGCGCCGGACTGGTGGGTGCCCCATACCCGGCAGGCGTCTTGGTTGGGACCTCAGGTCTTAAATGTTAGGTTTGGCTGCGAGGTATGTTTGGTATTAGGCCCGGACTATTAGCATCCCTTCATCAACTGGATAGGAGTAGCGACAGATGTTGCCTAGATGGTGGCTTTAGTCTTTACTTTTGTATGACTTTGTAAGGTCTTGTGTGAATAATTAATAAAGTGGCTGCATGCATTGTCCAGATGCAGAGGCCGGGGGTCCTCCTCCATTTTCAAAAGAAAAAAAACCACATACATCACCATGTCCAAACATGCATCAAGAGAGGCTCAAGAGGTAATATTCCCCTGACTGTTTTATACAGTAGTTGTTTCCTTAACATTTCAGAACAACTAGAAACTAAAGTAAAAGCGCAATTTGGCATGCTCAAAATGGTGGAATTTGAGCATAAAACGACCCTTTGGTTGTTCAGACAATGAGTTAAGTGAAGTTGAAGCATGCATCAATCATTTCGAGATGACAGATTGTTGACAAATGACAATGAACAAGAAAAACAAAGAACTGATAAACTGGCTGTGTCTCGTCTGTTATGCTTATTGACATTTTGATCGAGGACAAAATGAATGCTAACACAATCAGCAAATAATGATAATCAAGAAGGTGATAACCTACCTACATCTACATGCGCGCGTAGTTGGATCACGCATGAAGAAGCCAGGAGATGGCCGGTGCCGACAGAGACTGAAAATTAGCCAGGGAACTTCTACTCCAAAGAATGAAACAGAAAATTAGCCAGGGAACTGCCACTGCCGACAACTGAATACAATGGTGAATTTGACATAGTTCAAATTTTCTAACAATCCCTCTTTTGAGTGGAATGTTTTAAAGATCAATTTCGAATGCATCTATTTCATAAATATTTGACTGCTTATTTTATTCGTTTGTACATATTTTATCATTCTCCCAATTATTTTTAAGATTACTAAGTTTATCGATTTTATTTCTTCCACAAATTTTACATTATGTCCCATTTTATCTATATTTTTTTTTTACTTTTGCTAAAGATTCTAGACTTAATTTAGTAAGATTTAATATAATTTCATGATTTATTTTCAAACAAACTTTTTTACGATGCTAACTCAACGTTGTGTATCCATGTGGACAGTAATAACCCATAAAAAAGGTTGGACACGTGCCCCGTTAGTCAAAACCACCCCTTTTGGGTTGTGGGGGAGAGGATAAAGTTAACCGTTATAATAGTTCATGGGTGACTTTTAACCCTCCGATGTTTAGGTAAATCATGCACTTATCTCTGACAGAGAAGCACCACATCCATTGGTTTGTTGGTTCTTTTAGTATCAATTGTTGACTTGATACCCATTCATCAGGTGCTTGGCTTTGTAGGGTTAGCTCACCAATAGCAAAACCAATGGTGTATCGGGAAGGAAATCTAGTGGTTGCGCTTTGGTGAATTGCCTGTCATGTAAGCTGGAACTGCATTCTGCAGTTCAGACTTCAAACCTTGTTTTCGGGGGACTTCAAACCTTGACTTGAGGCGATTTGGTTGTATTTGTACATCTCACCTTTCTTGTCCTGCTATGTAAAAAAACTATGTACTCTCCTCGATCCATATTAATTGGCGTTGCTTTAGTACAATTTTATTGAAGAGGCAAAGCATCCTTACATGTTACTGCACTGCTAGTGGATACAGGATACATGAAAAGAACGATCATGGATTAGTGACCCGTCTAGATAAACAGAGTCCATAATACACATGGCCTGGGACCAACGGTTGTCCTCCTACCTGCTCCACAGTATGTACTAAGTACATATCAAGAAAGAGCAGAAAACAACAGAAAGTAACACATACATTTGTTTAGCCTTTTGGGGAAGCTGCAAAATACGAATTATATACAGCACAAAAGCAGCAGAAGATTCCTCAAAAAACAAATGCAGCAGAAAAACAACTCAACAAGAACTGGAAAAATTGTTCAGATAAAAGTGAGACCTTATGTTTTTCAGATCCAATAGCAACATGTATTTTTATTTTCTTTTGAGATGAATAGCAACATCTATTTGGTGGTGACGTGTAAACTCTAAACACTCAAGATTTAACAAGAGGAACTGGTGGGCAACTTCAGTGTTAAGATATCGACGTAAGTAGTTGTCCGTTTCCGTGACTTAACGATGACAAGAAGATCAAGAAAGAGAAATATTGCAACCAACCACACACAACAGTAATGCATCAAGAAAGGCTCAGAGGGTAATATTCCCCTGACTGTTTTATAGCTGGGCTGGTTCCTTGGCATTTCATCAGAACTAGTAGAAGAAAAAAGAAGGCAAAGTGCAATCGGCATACTGTACTAAAAATGGTGAAAATTGAGCATCAAACGAGATGCATGACAGATTGACAAATGATGACAACAACCAAAGAAAATATAGAACTGGTAAAACTGTTTTTTTTTTTTTTTGCGGCTAGGTAAAACTGGTTATGTCTTGTCTGTCATGCTCGTTGACAATTTTGGTCACACTATCCACAAAGAATGATACCCGTAGTTGGATCACGCGTGAGAGGGGAATGGCCGCTGCCGACAGATTGGGAATTAGCCAGGAAACCTATATTCCAGAGCATCGGCCAGAAAAGCTGGTGAGCTACTTGCAACGCTTTTAGAGACACCGTCGGAATGAAAGTTTGGTGCACTTGAGACTGAACCATCCGTCCAGAAAACCGTGCTTTTGGCCGTCCTGAATCAGAAAACGGGAATGATTAAGCCTGCGTGCATGAACGATCGAACGGCTATTTGAATGAAAGCTGGTGTGCTTGAGACCGACAGGTTACCAGCAGAACAAAGCGGTAGATCGAGAAAAGTTGATCATGATTGGGCCTCCATCGTTCATCTTTATCGGCACAATTGATCATCATCTTTAATTCTTCAATGATCGTGAGACATGTTGATTCTTTTTTCCTCAGAGAGTGAATTTTATTGGCTTAAAATGAAGCATCGAGAGGATACATGACACAATGAGCATTTTGATTCTGGACAAGCAAGAATGCAGGATGTGCCCCCAAATGATCCATTCTGAATCATTCTCTCGAACAATCGCTATAACTAACTATATAGTACTCCCGCCACCTGGGTTCAAATCCTCTCCGGCCAGACCCGGGTGTCCAATCCATAAATTTCACTAGGAACAAACGAACGAATGACGCCATGCTCGCACGCACCACGCAGCGCGAGCAGGCAGCAGCAGCGGCGAACGCACCGCCGTTTCCAGCTCAGTTGCTGTTCTGGTCGACGAGCACGTGCACGGTGGCGGACACGGCCTTGTCCGTCGCCACGACGACCTGGTTGCCGGAGATGTTCCTGAGCGTGTGCCCGGGGAACGCGTCGCCGGCGACGAGCGAGTACTGCACGTGCCCGATCCGGTCCGGGAACAGCAGCACCGGCGCGAAGTCCACCGTCCAGGAGCTGCCGTTGCCCTCGGCGGAGCCGCGCGCCGTGGTGGCCTTGAGGTTCATCCCCATGGCGGAGTTCTGCTGCACGTACACCTGCTCCACCGTCCCGAACGCGCCGTCCAGCTGCACGATGTCCACGCCCTTGCCCCGCCCGTTGAACATGTTGCCGGTGATCTGCACCCCCCGGGCCACGCCGCGCACCGCCCTGAGCACCACGTTGGCGTCGCCGAGGAAGAAGGAGCCGGACACGTGCAGCAGCACGGGGTCCTCGGCCACGATGCTGGTGTAGTCCATGTAGCAGTTGCTGAGCCACGTCTGCGTGAGCCCGGGCACCTTGAGGTGGATGCCGGTGCCGCCGAACCCGGTGGCCTTGTTGTAGCAGTGCACGCCGGAGATGGTGTTGGCGCCGCCGGTGACCATGATCCCGGTCTCCGCGGAGAAGACCACCACGTCGGAGACGGAGTTGTCGTTGCCGTCGAGCCGGATGGCCGTGCCGCCGAAGGAGCGCTCCCCGGGGTCGGTGCCGGCGGTCATGTGCTGGCCCAGGAAGGTGTTGCGGATGTAGGTCTCGTGGCCGCCGCGCACCGCGATGCCCTCCGTCTCGAAGCCGGTGATGTAGCAGTTGTCGACGCCGACGCGCAGCGAGTCCACCACCTCCACGCCGCCGCCCCGGTAGCTGCAGTCCAGCATCAGGTCTCGCAGCGTCACGTACTCGTAGTGGTAGCTTGATGAGGAGGCCGACGAGCCCGCCGAGAGCTCGATCAGGTACCGGTCCGTCGGGAACTCCGCCGACGCCCGCAGCGAGCCGCTGTGGATCTGCCACGTGGACGTACACCATAAACACATTGGCACATTGTGAATGGAGTACAGTCGAAACTTTTTTTTGTTGCTTACCTTGAAGTTGCCGCCGCCGGAGGCCGGCAGGGTGAGGGGGCCGTTGACGAGGTAGGTGCCGCCGTCGAGGTGGATCTCGGCGCCGCCGAGGTCGGGGATGCCGGCGGTCATGGTGGCGTTGGAGGGGGGGCTGAAGGCGTCGGCGATGGCCTTCTTGATGGCCGCCGTGGCGTCGGCGGCGCCGGTGGGGTCGGCGCCGTAGTCCGTGACGTGGTACACCCGCGAGCTCGCCGAGGACTGCAACGAAAATCCACCACGTCAGACGTGACAGTAATCGGCTGGTGGTCAGTGCGATCTGCGATGCGCCGCATCAAGCGGCCAATGATGGATGGGAGCACGAGTAGTACGTAGGTGCACCCGAGCGTTTGACATTTGTCGGGTGGGTGGTTGGGAGGTGGGGCAGTTTAGTGCTGCTTTCTACAGTACTACTCGCATTACCAAACACGGGAAGAGAAGGAAGAATCATTTGTCCAGGGACGAAAAGTTTCTTTGCTGATACCTAACATTCTTGACGAAACTGCATTTGTAATAAGCTCACGGATGAATGAAGAGATCAACACGGGGAGATGGTAGATTCAGGCGCACGGCGTGCGTGCGTGCCCCTGATTTCCAGTCAAGACTCGAGACCTGACGCAAGTGCAGACATGGAAACACAAAGGGAAGATGATCTACCGCTACCGTTTTCGTTTTCGTTTTCTTTTCAAACTTTAATTAAAAAAGGTTCCTTTTGAGATGAAATGAACGGCTATCATTTTCCTTTTGCAAAAGCGAGCGAATGAGAAATCTCCCGGAAAGCGAAGCAAAACCGACACTTCCTCTGTTCCCCCGCGCTTCTTTAGTCCCGTGTACTGTAATTTGTAATTAAATTACCACACACGGATGTTGTTATCAATCAAGGAAACGAACGTTAACAACTGCTCCCACGAAAAGATGTTCCAACGGAACCACGGAAGGGCGATGAATGCAACCACTTTCGTTTTAATTCAAAAAAACAAAGTGATTAGAAGCAGAGAGTTGGGATGAACTAACTAGCGCAAATGGAAGAAGCAACAGGCATGGTGACTTGGCGAGTAATACTGACCGTTGCAAGCCCCCTCCTGGCCTTGCCGAAGGAGGATCTGACGCTCTCCATCCTGCCCGCCGCGAGATCCCTGTACCGCCGCTCGGCGCCGGCCCTGGCACCGGCGGCGCCGTGGTGCGCCCACGCCTCCGCGCCGCCCGTCAATGCAACGAGGGCGGCACCCACAAGAAGAACCGCATGCAGGAGGCCGCCGCGGCCCCCTCCGACGAGCACCTCCATGCTTCCCCCCTTCTCTCTTGGGCCCGTCCTTCTGCTGCTACAGCATCAATGGCGTCTCTCTACCTCTGCTTCTGTATCTATAGGAAAGTGACGAGCCAAACGCTTGTTCTCTCGTGGTGTCCGTGTGGCACCGGCGCCGTGGGTTTGCCTGCTTGCTTGCCCGCTAGCGCCCAGACGGAAACGCTTCCGGGCGAGGGTGCGGTGTGGGATACACGCATATATAGGTGTCGTGCCACTGCCAGCAGAGGAGCTTGGTGTGTATGTATGTATGTGTGGGAGGGGGAGGGAGGGAGGGAGAATGCTTTGCTGCCTGCCGTCGCGCGATGGTTACAAGGTTGGTGGTGGAGGAAGGGGTCAAGTAACTCAAGGAGAAGGAGAGGAGGGGAGGAGCCTGAAGGAAGAAACGGAAGGGAATGACGTGTGGTTAATGGGAATTGGCATAAAGTGCAGCGCAAGGGTCCGTCCGACCATTCAATGCAACAGCAACAATGGGGCCATCGTCGTGCCAGAATTCCTGGGGTTTGGCAACAGAAATACAAAACCTTCTGGATCTGGGATCTTTCCTGAGACTGTCACAGTGCACCCCGTTTGTTCTCAAGACTGATCACGAAAATGATAGTACTGCGTGCAAATTTTGCAATGTCAACAGACAGACGGGGGCAATCTAGTGTAGATCCGTCCGGCAGAGACCAGTTTATTATCACCGCGTGCATCGATCGAGGTGCCGACCAGACTTTACAAACGGTAACTCTTGGCATGATACGATGGTGGTGAATAAAGTAGTCCGTGCGTGTGTGACTGTGAATGAATCTAGAAGGAGAAGAAGAAGAAGGGAGCGGGTGGGTGGTGTGTGTGCGCGCATCTTGGTGCTGTGCGTGCACCCCTGTTTAATCGGGGTCCAAGGAGAGCCGATGAAAAGCCCATTTGGTGTGCTCTCATTATTCTTTTTCTCATCATGTCCCTTCTCCTTTACTTGGATGCCCGAGCTTTTTTCTTCCTTGCTTTTCCTTGGGTGCTCTCCTTTTCCCTTTGTTCCCTCCCTCATGGCCCATGCATGCGTGAGAACTTAGGATGCTCTAATCCCTACTCGTTTCTTTGTCGGAAAAAAAATCACTGCTCGTTTATGACTCTACTTTGCTTGTGTGACTTGTTGAGCATAAGAACGCTCTCCTACATACAAACACATCGGTTGGTGCAACTGCTGCGTACACATACAAGCTCGGACTCCATGCCAGGAGTGGAAACTAAGAGCTCTTTGATTTGTTGGGAGGTTGTGCCAACTTTTGGCACAAGAATTTAAAAATCCTTCCCTTTCCTCCTGTGTCCAACCAGAATTACTTGGCCTTTACACTTGGAGGAGGGCCGTTCATTCAGTGGCATGCATATCGTCGGAGAAACCAAAGTAGACCGTGGAAAAGCTCGCTTGGTCAGTCACGTTGCCGCACGCGCGCGCGCACGATCAAGTGCCCTGGAAATTCCGATTCGAGGAATACGTTACAGCGAGGCGAGAATAAGAGCAACTCCAATGGAGCGACCCAAACGGATGGCGCATTCGGCCGCTTTTTGTCCGTTTGGGTCGGCCACCTGCCCGCCTCTAGTTTTGCATTTGGGTCGGCAATGCGCCGAACGCGCCGACACATTTCATGTTCGTATTCAACTTTTAAATAAAAAAGGCCCACGGCCGATCATGCCAGCGGCCATGTCTCATGCCGGCACCATGCCAGCACCGGTATACAATGCCGGCTTCAGAAAACACCACAGTTCATCTTTGGCAAGACTCGCCAACCGGCCGCACACATGCCAAAGACAAAAAAATGGTGGGACTTGAGTTCGACCACGCCATCGCGTTCGTGGTCATGCCGCAAGACATCTGCCGCAAGATACAAAAAAGATGGCCCCTCGACGCCATACATCACTCGTCGTCGAACTTGAGCGTGTCGGCCTGCATCTTCTCGAACCACGACCTCTTCCTTGGCGACAAGGCGTTGAGATCCATCTTCATGATCTCCACCCCGGTCATCATGCTTGCAAGAGCCACTTCTTTCGCGCGCGTTTCCTCGTGCCACCGGACGACGAACCACCGACCACCGGGGGTGGCGTTGAGGTCGATGGGCGCGTGCGCGGACGTGGAAGGCGCGACCACGCTCACGTCGGGTGAGCACTCCCGGAGAGGCGGGAGGCCTGCGGGTAGACGTGGAAGCCGGGGACCGGGTTGCAAGCCGATGCGCGGCGTGAGTCGGGCGTCACCATCCGAGGAAACGCCGACGAGCCGGCGCTGGCCGAGGCGACGGCGGCTTGGACGAGGCTTGCTGGCTAGGGTTTACCCCAAGCATGTAGAGCGCCTTCCTCGTTGCCGCGGCGACGCTGGCGCAGGAACTCCTGCCGCCGCGGCATAGCCGCCTCATCCTCACGCCCGCTGGCGTGCTCCGCCCTTCCTCTTGGCCGACTCGCTTGCCGTTGTTCGCTGCCGCTTTTCAGCCGCCGCGGGCGGTCTTGCGCTGGGCACGAGGCTTGCCTTTCTCGAGGGGCGACGGGCACGGACGAGGCGAGGGAGGCGAGGCCGGCGGCGGCGTCGAGGTCGAGGTCGATGGCGTCCTTCATGGCTGGTTGGGGGGCGGGGGCGCGCGCGGGCGGGAGCGTTTTTGGGGAAAATGAAGGGAAATGGTGGTGGCTGCCACCGACAGACGGGTCCGGGGAGAGGAGTAGGCGCGCGCGCACGCGTGTTCATCTCTTGTCCGCGCCGACGCAAGTCCGGCTCAAAATTGAGCCTGGAATGGATCGTCCACGGACGAAAAACGGACGCGCGTCCGTATGGGTCGGCAAGTTGGGCCGCCATTTTTATCCGCGCCGACCCAAACGAACGCGGGCGGACGAAATGGGTCGCCCCATTAGAGTTGCTCTAAGAGGACGAGCGCTGCACACAACAGAGAACAGTTATATTTTGTCAGCCAAAAAAAAAAGAACAGTTACTATATTTTATCAGGCCGTGCATCATCGTCATCGTCTACGAAGGTCGGCTGATGATCCGCGCTCCGCGGCCATTTGGACGATGCACGGAGCGCGCCCCGCGTGTTGAGGAGACAACGCATGGGGATGTATCCCAGGAGCGGGAGATGGGATGGCGCTCGTACGTGTGACAGAAGACAACACCGTGCGGGGCTGTATCCCAAGCGGGCCGCGGCGATCATCGATGATGGAGAGCGACCGAGTGGCGCCGTCCACGCGCGCGACGTGTTCTTGCAACGTCCAACGATGCCGACGCGCGCGCGGGCATCAGCGTACGGCTGGGCGGCTGGCTCCGGCCGTCGGCCTCGGGCGGAAAGCGATACCGCTAGTGCTGGTACACGTGCGCGTTCATGGAAACTCCAGCACCCTCCTTGAGTCCTTGTTTTTGATGGCCATGGGGCTTTGGGTTTCTGTCCTCTCTTGGCTCCCAGCTGGTTTGTGCGTACGTGTGGGTTTGTTCGGAGATTGTATACAGGCTTCTGCACCGAGATACTAGTATAGATACTGAATAATTAGCTAGGCGCTTACGTACGCACGCATATAGGGAACTGAAGGCAATACTCGTTCACTTAATTACTGCTGATCTGGTGCCAAGCTAACTGCTCTGCACCTACACCTGTCGAAAGCTACGTAGCGCACAGCAGTGAACAAGGCATGTGGCACGCTCCATCGTGACAGTTGTCGACCGATCACATGTTGGGACGTCGCGTCGATGCTTGTAGGAAGTGCCGTGTATTCGGATCGTCGACTGACCGATCGAGGCTGGCTGGCGGTTACGTGCGTGCGCTGGATGCGGAAGGTTTTCTTTTCTGGTCGGGACTTTTGCAAGACTAGTGGACGTATGTAAAACGTACGTAAGGGCTAATTGGTTTGAATAACACAGGCCTAATTTATTTGTTCACGCAAGTTTGGGTGGTGGATGGAGGTGTGCTTGCGTGCACCTGCCCTGTTTGGTTTGTCCAGTCTAAAACTACTCATTCCGTTCCTAAACACTACAAGTCTTTGTAGAGATTTTACTATAAACTACATATAAATATATGTAGATGCATTTTAGAGTGTAAATTCACTCATTTTGTTCCGTATGTGGTTTATAGTGGAATCTCAACAAAGACTTAGATTTACACCCGTCGCGACCGTTCCGATGAAACCGGTGGCACGTCCCTCTTCACCAATCTTGGGAGCTGCCGCGCCGCTGCTGATTTCACAGACAACTACAGCTCAACCGACGACTCCGGAGGGTACCTTGTCTGGTGGGCTGGCTTCGCCCCTTCGACGTAGTAGCCGTCACGCCGTCTCCGCTGATGGTTCTTCTCTAACTGATGAGCATTCTCTGTCAAAGGCAATGCGCCATTAGGCCTCGAGGAATTTGGACTATTCACCAGGTACGTCTTCCGTAAAATCCTTTCTTTCCTTTTCAGATACTCGCATTTCTACAAGCTTGAAGAACGTCGGTGTCTCTATTGGAACGAATAATTCTGAAATTAATTTGTTGGTTGGGGTACTTAAACATATGGAGATTGACCGATTAAAGGTTTCTCCAAAGAGTTTTAGCACCCCACCAAAAACCGAAACCGAGGACGATGATGGAACGGATGCCACATATGATGGTCCGCTTATCTCCCACTTGGTTGGTGAGGTTACCGAGGTTGGATTGGATGACGCAAGACCTGGGTCCATGTTTTGTGACTTCACAGCGACTTCGCATAAATCTAAATCACTTTCCTCGAAAAAGAAACAAAAAACGCCCAAGAAGGCAAAGATTTCCACGCCGATTCGAGTTTCCACATGAGAGGCGTGTTTTGGAATAGCAGAGGTCTTTCAGACTTGGCTAAGCATAAACACGCCGGTGATTGTGTGCGTGAACACGGTTTGGACTTTGTGGCAATTTCTAAGGCTGGTAAAGGTGACTTTCGTCCGCATGTCCTCGATCACCTATCCGGTGGTTTCGACTATTCATGGCATAGTTTACCAGCTCGTGGAAGGTCTGGAGGAATCCTTCTTGGGATTCAGACCGCAACCATGGATTTATTGGCTTTTTCGTTAGGTGAATTTCATATCAAATTTCACCTACGAAACATAGCGGATAATTTTACATGGAGCCTGGTCGCAGTCTATGGAGCTGCCCAAGATGAGCATAAATCCGCTTTCCTTCAGGAATTGATGAACCTGGCTAAGGATAACCTGTACCCAATGCTTATTGGAGGAGACTTCAATATCCTTAGGTACCAGGAAGAGAAAAATAATGATCGCTTTGATACTCACTGGCCGTTTCTATTCAATGCTGTGATTGACAGTTTGGATCTTCGGGAGGTTAGTATGACAGGACGACAATTCACTTGGGCTAATAACCGTTCTGTGCCGACATACGAGAAGCTCGATAGAGTACTCATGGATACCGAATGGGAGTTAAAATTTCCTCTGGTAACCGTTCGAGCCCTAGAGCGTATCGAGGCACTATCGGACCATGCGCCAATCATTCTTGACTCTAACTCTACGAACACATCAGCCCGCCGCTCTTTCAAGTTTGAATTGGGATGGTTGCATCGGGAAGGTTTTCTAGACATGGTTAAGAAAATTTGGGAGAAGCCCGCTGTTGGTCGTACACTCATTCAGAGATGGAACTTTAAAATAAGGGCCATGAGGCGACACCTCTCTGGATGGGCTAAACACACCAATGGGATGTATAAAAAAGAAAAGCAACGCCTCTCTACCATTATTGATGACCTCGATAAAATTGCAGAGACACGCATCTTATCTCAACAGGAGATTGATTTGAAAAATCAATCCAATGAGAAGGTTGCACGTCTTTTGCGAGAAGAGGAAATCAAATATTACCAAAGATCCAAAGCTGATTTCATCTTGATGGGAGATAGTAATACAAGATACTTCCAATTGGTCGCCAATGGTCGACATAGGAAGAAACGTATTTATAGTCTCCAACAAGATGAAGGGCGGATTGAAGGTCAAGAGGATCTCAAAAGGTATATCACCAGCTACTATAAATCTCTGTTCGGGCCGCCAGATGAAGGGAATTTTACCCTTGACGAGAACCGAACAGATGATATTCCTCAAGTCACGGCAGAAGAGAATGACTTCCTCACGGCACCTTTCTCAGAAGAGGAGGTGAGAGCAGCGGCGTTCTAAATGGAACATAACAAAGCTCCAGGACCTGATGGCTTCCCCGCAGAATTCTATCAGAATTTCTGGGATATCATCAAGTCTGACCTTTTGGAGTTGTTCAATTGTCTTCATGCCGATCGACTTGACCTATCAGGCTGAATTTTGGCGAGATTGTTTTGTTGCCGAAGATTAAGGAGGCTGAACAGATCCAACAATATAGACCCATATGCCTACTTAATGTCAGCTTCAAAATTTTCACCAAAGTAGCTACGAATAGGTTAAACTCGATAGCTGACCATGTTGTCCGGCCATCTCAAACGGCGTTCATGCAAGGAAGGAATATACTCAATGGCGTAGTAATCCTGCATGAGACCGTTCACGAGATGCAACGAAAAAACATGAGTGGAGTAGTATTAAAAATTGACTTTGAAAAAGCCTATGATAAGGTTAAATGGTCTTTCCTCCAACATGCCTTAAGGATGAAAGGTTTCTCCGATAAATGGCGTCAATGGATCCACAATTTTGTAACTGGAGGTAGCATGGCCATCAAAGTCAATGATGATGTAGGCCATTACTTTCAGACAAAAAAGGACTACGACAGGGTGACTCCATGTCCCCAATGTTATTTAACATTGTTGCTGACATGTTGGCCATTCTGGTTGAGCGCGCCAAGCAGGACGGATAGATTGCAGGAGTAGTGCCACACCTTGTGGATGGTGGCCTCTCTATTCTGCAATATGCCGATGACACAATTCTTTTTATGAAACATGACCTGGACAAGGCTCGAAACCTAAAACTCTTGCTTTCAGCATTTGAGCAAATGTCGGATCTTAAAATTAACTTCCATAAAAGCGAACTTTTCTGCTTTGGAGAAGCCGTTGAGGCGGCGGCCGATTATGCTGACCTGTTTGGTTGCGCACATGGCCATTTCCTGATTAAATATCTGGGAATACCGATTCATTATCGACGTCTCACCATTGCGGAGTGGAAGCATGTAGAGGAGCGGTTAGAGAAACGGTTGAGCAGCTGAAAAGGCAAGCTGCTCTCTGTTGGAGGATGATTGGTTTTGATTAACTCTGTCATCACAAATATGGTCCTCTATATGCTTTCTTTCTTCCAACTCCCAAAAGGGGTCCTGCAAATACTGGACTATTTCAGATCCAGATTCTTTTGGCAAGGAGACGGGGAAAAGAAAAAATACAGACTAGCCAAGTGGAGTGTGGTTTGTAGGCCAAAAGACCAAGGTGGCCTTGGGATTCATGAACTGCAGGTCAAGAATGAGGCTCTCCTTAGTAAATGGTTGTTCAAACTTCTTACCGAGGATGGTGTTTGGCAAACCATACTGCGCAACAAGTATCTAGGCCACAAGGCGGTGTCTCAGGCATATTGGAAACCTGACGACTCACACTTTTGGGCTGGCCTAATGGCGGCAAAGAAACATCTCTTTCGCTTTGGGTCTTTCGCGATAAAGGACGGGTCGGAGATTCGTTTTTGGGGAGACATCTGGCTAGGCAGTGCCACTCTCCGAGAACAATATCCAGCCTTGTACAACATTGCTCGCGATAAGAATAATACTATTGCGCAGGTGCTCAGTTCATCCCCCCCGAATATTTTGTTCAAAGCGGATTTGATCGCCCCGACTTATGTCATGGCATAATCTTTTGTCCCGTCTGGATGCGATTAGCTTTGACGGAAGGGCGGGATGTGTTTCGCTGGAACCTTACTACATCAGGGTCTTTCACCATAGACTCTATGTATTGTGCGCTCACGCATTCTGAGGTACCGGTGAGTAATAATAAGAAAATTTGGAGATCGAGGATACCACTAAAAGTTAAAGTCTTCATGTGGTATCTTCGTAGGGGAGTTGTTCTAACCAAAGACAACCTCGCACGCCGCAATTGGCAAGGGAGTAAGAAGTGTTGTTTTTGTACTCATGATGAGACCATCAGACACCTCTTTTTCCAATGCAACTTTGCACGTTCTACGTGGTCAGTCATCCAAATAGCGTCAAGTTTATATCCGCCTACAAGTGTTTCCAATATTTTTGGTTATTGGTTGGACGGTATTTCAAATAGGTTCAAAACGCTATGAAGGGTGGGAGCGTATGCCTTACTATGGTCGCTTTGGCTATGTAGAAATGATTTTGTTTTTAATGACAAAAATGCTTCTCCTTTGCAGGCTATTTTCCGTTGTATGCACTCGCTTCGTATGTGGTCTATGCTACAACGAATGGAGGTCCAACCGCTATTCAAGGCGGTGTCTACGCGGTTGGAGCAGGTGGCTATGGAAGTTTTTAGTTTTTTACCCAACATGGGTGGCAGCATAACCTCTGGATCGGTCCATCTCACCCTTCGACATAGGCACAGTGTCGGTCTATAGGACTCTACTATTGCCGATTTGTCGGTTTTTGTTTTCTTCTGGTTGTCAGACTTTTGGTGTTCGGCTGTGTGCATCCTAATTATGCAGAGGCCGGGTGTTGCTCATAATGCTTTGTATCCACTTAATGCTACATTTTTGAGTTAATAAAATCTCCCTTTATCGAAAAAAAAGTAATAGAGGGAGTATAAGTCATGCATTCTGGTGTGAGACTGTGAGAGGAAGCCTTCTGAGTGTAAAGGATTTCCGTACAACCGACTAAATTTCTCACCTAACAACATGTACAACAAACTGCGTATTTCCTACAGCGAAGATGCTTAATTAGACACCTCTGCTATAGAAAATAAACGCTAGTGTTTTAACAAAAATCGGTTTTATTTACCAGCATCATTTGAAATTTGTTGCATTTGGATGGTCGTCTAAGGGTATGTACCATAGGCCGCCGCTTTAAAGGTTACATACAATTTCTCCTCCCTCCTCTCGCGACCGAGGCGAACAGGGGGCCGACCTATCTACCCTTCCCCCATCCCCGCACGGACGTGCGTGCCCTGACCACGGGACTCCTCCTCATCCGTCTGTCGCTCCAAAAGGGCGTGGGCAGGGACACCAGGGGCTTTGGTATTGATATGGATATAAATAGTTTAGGATTTGTCTCCGATCAATGGCGGCAGGACAGTTGCGGCACCGCTGACATGGAATAAAGTCTTCTTGTGTCACCCTCGTTCTGATGCAGCTTTGTACCATTGAAAGGCGGCGTGGAGGATGATGTGATCGCGACAGAGGCGGCCCTCGATGGGTCGTCAAGATGGCCTTCTGGGTTCTGATTCATGTCGAATTCATCCGACATGATGGAATTGATGAAAGCCTAGCATAGATTCCTGCCCTGCCGATTGTTTGGGGCTGCGAGGTTAGGATTTCTCGCCGCGTTCACATCCGTGAATTTTGGTGTCAGGATTGATTCGGGAGTTCAACAACAGTGACTACGCCTCAGAGGATTTTCCTGATGTGATTGACAAGGCCTGGTGGTGCGTGTGGACTTGTTTACTCTGACCCTTATGTAAGAAGATGAAATTTGCTTATAATGTGAGAGCCGATGGAAAATTGCTTCGTTGTGTTGGTGAGGGGTCTCGTATCCTTTTCTCCTTCTATAACGTTCTGCTACGTATGTACTCCCTCCGTTCGGAATTACTTGTCATAAAAATGAATGTATTTAGATACATTCATTTTTGTGACAAGTAATTTCGAACGGAGGGAGTACTAGTAGTAGTACATGTGGGTTGTTGCAACTGTTGCATGTACGCGGCGCTCGAAAGAGAGCTCTTGGATTTGTTGGGGTTCCTGCCAACTTTTGTCACCGAACAAACCCGAATGGAACGGCCCGACGATAAACCCGAGAAATCAGAGTGGTTGTTCATGAATGGAACTTCGCCGGAGCATTGATCCCGAAAGAGGCGGCCCTCCATGGGTGAAGATGGTCTCCTGCGTTTTGATTCATGTTGAATTCGTCCGGGGATGGGAATGTCTGGCATAGATTCCCGCCGACTCTTTTGGGCCACGAGGTTAGGATTTCTCGCCATACTTTCACGTCAGTGAGTTTTGATGTCAGATACTTCAGATTGATTAAAGAGTTCAACAATGGCGACTACGCCTCAGAGGATTTTCCTAGTGTGATTGACAGGGCGAGGTGGTGCATGCCCCCTTGTTTACTCGGACGCTTATGCAAGAAGATGGAACTTGCTTTAAATGTGAGAGCCGATGGAAAGTTGCTTTGCTGTGCGGGTGAGGGGTCTCGTATCTTTTTCGCCTTCTATAACATCCAGCTACATATGTATATACAGTTTTGCTAAAACGCATCTGGATATGCCATAAGTATTGCACATCTAAGTCTTCTCTCATTGATCTTAGAGTGAACTGCATAAAACTATCACATTTCGGGCTTCATCTGCAGAAAACCACCTAGTCCCTAATCATTTGCAAAACTCACCGCACATTCAGTAAACTTTTTGCAAAAAGCACTGATCAGGTGATTTAGCCCGTTTAACCACTTTCCGACAAGTGGGGCCGGAATGTAAGGAGCTGATTTGGCAACAAATTAACACACACACACCCCTACATCTAAAAGAAAAACGCAATCAGGCCCTTCCCTTGTGGATAACCTCGAGCAGTCCAAATACCACAAAGACCTTGACCGCCGGCGGGCTGCTGTTCGGTCGGCGCCGCTCCTCTGATGTCAGACACACCCCTTCCATCGCCGGAGACCACTGCCAGCGCCGCCGCGCTCGTCTTCTTACTCGCGGCGACAAAGAAGTGGCGGGAGGAGCGCCTCCATACTCGTGGCTGCGGGGCCGTTCTCCCGCGTGCTCGCCCACCAGCCTCGCCATTCGCCGGAAGCAGCGCAAGTGCGGCTGCTGCTCGGCGCCTTGAAGGCCGGCGGCGCGGCCAGGCCCTATCATGGCCGCGCCTCGGCCATCTGTCGGGGACGCCCAGGACCTGCCGTGGCCGCGCCTCGGCCATCTCTCGGGGACGCCTAGGCTGCTTGACGCGCAGGAGCGTGCTGCCGGCTCCAGGGGATCAGAGGAGAGGTGCGCCACCACCCTGTCGCCTCCTCTTCGTGGATCCAGGAGCTCACCGCCGCCCAGACCGAGCTCCGATGGCCACCACACCCTGGATCGACGCTGTGGCGTGCGCTAGAGGACCAGGTGGCTGAAAGTGCAACTATTCCTAGGTGGTTTTGGTAATTCCTAACAACATATAGCTCATTGAGCTAACATTATTTCAAGATAAATATTTCAGGAAAAGCTCAATGTATGGCATGGCATGGATGAGAAAAGTGGACCCCTCAAAATACTAAGGATAAAAGGATTGGCTCAAGCTCAAAGCTCAAGACTCTATATTTTATATTTTAGTGATCCAAGATCACATTGAGTCTATAGGAAAAGCCAATACTATCAAGGAGGGATGAGGTGTTGCTTAATGAGGTTCTTGCTTCATAGTGCTTAGTGATATGCTCCAAAACCCTCAACTACTTTCCCACATCCACATATGACCTAAGCCAAAAGTCTAACTCGGCCCCACCGATTCTTTCTATCCGGCGCCACCAAGTTCAGATGTCATAGCCACTGCCACAAACCCTAGGCAAATCGGTCTCATCGATAGGGATCTCGGTTTCACCGAGATGGGATTGTAATCTCTCTGTTTCCCTTCGTAACGTTTCGGTCCTACCGAGATGAGCGATCGGTCCCATCGAGATTGCAATGTAAACTCTCTGTTTCCCTTTTGTAACATTTCGGTCTCACCGAAATGAGCGAATCGGTCCCACCTAGTTTACCTGACCAACTCTCTGGTTAGCTTATTACCAAAACCGGTCCCACCGAGTTTGCGTAATCGGTCTCACCGAGATTACGTTATACCCTAACCCTAACCATATCGGTCCTACCGAGTTGCATGTCGGTCCCACCGAAAATCCTAACGGTCACTAGATTTGCTGAATCGGTCCGACTGAGTTTTTCAATTCGGTCCCACCGAGATTGGTAAGTTGTGTGTAACAGTTAGATTTTGTGTGGAGGCTATATATACCCCTCCACCTCCTCTTCATTCGTGGAGAGAGCCATCAGAACGAACCTACACTTCCAACCTACATTTTCTGAGAGAGAACCACCTACACTTGTGTTGAGACCAAGATATTCCATTCCTACCATATGAATCTTTATCTCTAGCCTTCCCCAAGTTGCTTTCCACTCAAATCTTCTTTCCACCAAATCCAAATCCTGTGAGAGAGAGTTGAGTGTTGGGAGACTATCATTTGAAGCACAAGAGCAAGGAGTTCATCATCAACACACCATTTGTTACTTCTTGGAGAGTGGTGTCTCCTAGATTGGCTAGGTGTCACTTGGGAGCCTCCGAAAAGATTGTGGAGTTGAACCGAGGAGTTTGTAAGGGCAAGGAGATCGCCTACTTCGTGAAGATATACCGCTAGTGAGGCAAGTCCTTCGTGGGCGACGGCCATGGTGGGATAGACAAGGTTGCTTCATGGACCCTTCGTGGGTGGAGCCCTCCGTGGACTCGCGCAACCGTTAACCTTCGTGGGTTGAAGTCTCCATCAACGTGGATGTACGATAGCACCACCTATCGGAACCACGACAAAAACATCCATGTCTCCAATTGCGTTTGAATTCTCCAAACCCTTCCCTTTACATTCTTGCAAGTTGCATGCTTTACTTTCCGCTGCTCATATACTCTTTGCATGCTTGCTTGAATTGTGTTAAGATTGCTTGACTTGTGCTAAGTTAGCTAAAATCTGCCAAAGACTAAAATTGGGAAGGAATAAGTTTTTATTTGGTCAAGTAGTCTAATCATCCCCCTCTAGACATACTTTCGATCCTACAAGTGGTATCAGAGCTTTGATCTCCATTTGCTTTGATTTCCATAGCTTTTGGTAGTCATAGCCTTGGTTTCACAACCTAGGAGAGTATGGCATCTAGCGAGGGAACTTATCACCGTAGAGGTCCTTACTTTGATGGTACTAATTTTGCTAGTTGGAACCATAAGATGAAAATGCATATTCTTGGACATAACCCCGCCATTTGGGCTATTGTGTATATTGGCTTGCAAGGTGAATTCTTTGATGGGAGAGAATCGAACCGTGAAGCTACCGCGGAAGAGTTGAAGATGCTGCAATACAACGCTCAAGCTTGTGATATCCTCTTCAACGGATTGTGCCCCGAAGAATTCAACAAAATCAACCGTCTTGAGAATGCAAAGGAAATTTGAGATACTTTGATTAATATGCATGAAGGTACCGACTTCGTCAAGGAATCCAAGTTTGATGTGCTTCAAAGTCAACTTGACAAGTTCAAAATGAAGGATGGTGAAGGTGTCGCTGAAATGTACTCTAGGCTTGCTCTTATCACAAATGAGATCGCCGGCTTAGGAAGTGAAGAGATGACCGACAGATTCATCATCAAGAAGATCCTAAGAGCCTTGGATGGAAAATATGATACTGTGTGCACATTGATCCAAATGATGCCCAATTACAAAGATCTCAAGCCAACGGAAGTCATTGGAAGAATTGTTGCTCATGAGATGTCACTCAAGGATAAGGAGGAACTTCACAACAAATCAAGTGGTGCTTACAAAGCCTCATGTGAAGCCCCCACTGTTGGAAATATGCCCTAGAGGCAATAATAAATTGGTTATTATTATATTTCCTTTTTCATGATAATTGTTTATTATCCATGCTAGAATTGTATTGATAGGAAACTCGGATACATGTGTGGATACATAGACAACACCATGTCCCTAGTAAGCCTCTAGTTGACTAGCTCGTTGATCAATAGATGGTTACGGTTTCCTGACCATGGACATTGGATGTCGTTGATAACGGGATCACATCATTAGGAGAAGAGTCTTCCCCAACCTCTCCCTCTCTCCTTGCTGACAAGACCCAATCCTAAGCCTAGCACAAGATTGTGTAGTTCGTATGCTAAAACTTTTCTAATGTCAAGTATCATTTCCTTAGACCATGAGATTGTGCAACTCCCGGATGCCGTAGGAATGCTTTGGGTGTACCAAACGTCACAAAGTAACTGGGTGGCTATAAAGGTGCACTACGGGTATCTTCGAAAGTGTCTGTTGGGTTGGCATGAATCGAGACTGGGATTTGTCACTCGTGTAACGGAGAGGTATCTCTGGGCCCACTCGGCAGGACATCATCATAATGTGCACAATGTGACCAAGGAGTTGATCACGTGATGATGTGTTACGGAACGAGTAAAGAGACTTGCCGGTAACGAGATTGAACAAGGTATCAGGATACCGACGATCGAATCTCCGGCAAGTACAATACCGATAGACAAAGGGAATTGTATACGAGATTGATTGAATCCCCGACATCGTGGTTCATCCGATGAGATCGTCGTGGAACATGTGGGAGCCAACATGGGTATCCAGATCCCGCTGTTGGTTATTGACTCAGAGATGTCTCGGTCATGTCTGCATGATTCCCGAGCCCGTGAGGGTCTACAATTAAGGTTCGATGATGCTAGGGTTATAGGGAATGTATGTACGCGGTTACCGAATGTTGTTCGGAGTCTCGGATGAGATCCCGGACGTCACGAGGAGTTCCGGAATGGTCTGGAGGTGAAGATTGATATATTGGACGAAGGATTTTGGAGTCCGGAAGTGTTCTGGAGGTACCGGGTGGTGACCAGCATGACCGAAAGGTGTTTCGGGAGCCCCGACAAGTGTTGGGGGGCTTCATGGGCCAAGGGAAGGGGGCAAACCAGCCCACTAAGGGGCTGTGCGCCCCCCTCACCTATTCCCACGTGACCAGGGGTTTGGGCGCCCCATCTAGGGTTCCCACCTCCGGCTTGGGGGCCAAGTCACCCAAGGGGAGATCCCATCCGCCACGGCCGCCCCCCCTAGGGGAAACCCTAGGGCGCCTCCCCTTCCCCTTGCCCCTATATATAGTGGAGGTTTTGGGGCTGCCTAACACACGAGTCTCTCTCTCCCAAGGCGCAGCCCTACTTCTCTCCCTCCTCGTCTCTCATAGTGCTTGGTGAAGCCCTGCTGGAGTACCGCGCTCCTCCACCACCACCACGCCGTCGTGCTGCTGCTGGACGGAGTCTTCCCCAACCTCTCCCTCTCTCCTTGCTGGACCAAGGCATGGGAGACGTCACCGGGCTGCACATGTGTTGAACGCGGAGGCGCCGTTGTTCGGTGCTTAGATCGGAATCGACCGCGATCTGAATCGCCACGAGTACGACTACCTCATCCGTGTTCTTGAAACGCTTCCGCTTAGCGATCTACAAGGGTATGTAGATGCACTCCCCTTCCCCTCGTTGCTAGATTACTCCGTAGATTGATCTTGGTGATGCGTAGAAAATTTTAAATTTCTGCTACGATCCCCAACAGTGGCATCATGAGCTAGGTCTATGCGTAGTTTCTATGCACGAGTAGAACACAAGTTGTTGTGGGCGTCGATTTTATCAATTTACTTGCCGTTACTAGTCTTATCTTGATTCGGCGGCATCGTGGGATGAAGCGGCCCGGACCGACCTTACACGTACTCTTACATGAGACAGGTTCCACCGACTGACATGCACTAGTTGCATAAGGTGGCTAGCGGGTGTCTGTCTCTCCCACTTTAGTCGGATCAGATTCGATGAAAAGGGTCCTTATGAAGGGTAAATAGAAATTGGCATATCACGTTGTGGTTTTGGCGTAGGTAAGAAACGTTCTTGCTAAGAAACCTATAGCAGCCACGTAAAATTTGCAACAACAATTAGAGGACGTCTAACTTGTTTTTGCAGCATATGCCGTGTGATGTGATATGGCCAAAAGGATGTGATGAATGATATATGTGATGTATGAGATTGATCATGTTCTTGTAATAGGAATCATGACTTGCATGTCGATGAGTATGACAACCGGCAAGAGCCATAGGAGTTGTCTTAATTTATTTATGACCTGCGTGTCAACATAAACGTCATGTAATTACTTTACTTTATTGCTAAACCATTAGCCATAGTAGTAGAAGTAATAGTTGACGAGACAACTTCATGAAGACACGATGATGGAGATCATGGTGTTATGCCAGTGACGATGATGATCATGGTGCCCCGAAGATGGAGATCAAAAGGAGCAAAATGATATTGGCCATATCATGTCACTATGTGATTGCATGTGATGTTTATCATGTTTTACATCTTATTTGCTTAGAACGACCGTAGCTTAAATAAGATGATCCCTCGCAATAATTTCAAGAAAGTGTTCCCCTAATCGTACCTTTGTTGCTAAGGTCCGTTGTTCAAGCACCACATGATGATCGGGTGTGATAGGTTCTAACGTCGCATACAACGGGTGTAAGCCAGATTTACACACGCAATACACTTAGGTTGACTTGACGAGCCTAGCATGTACAGACATGGCCTCGGAACATGGAAGACCGAAAGGTCGAACATGAGTCGTATAGAAGATACGATCAACATGAAGATGTTCACCGATGATGACTAGTCCGTCTCACGTGATGATCAGACACGGCCTAGTTGACTCGGATCATGTATCACTTAGATGAATAGAGGGATGTCTATCTGAGTGGGAGTTCATTATATAATTTGATTACATGGACTTATTTATCATGAACAATAGTCTACGTTGTCTTTGCAAAAAATAGGTTGTAGATCAATAGCTCGCGTTGTAACTCCCTGTTTCAATACGTTCCTAGAGAAAGATTAAGTTGAAAGATATTGTAAGCAATGATGCAGACAAGATCCGTTGCCTGAGGAGTGTCCTCACTGCTACACAGAAGGCTTATGTCTTTGATGCACCGCTCGGTGTGCCACCCCTCCAGCGTTGTCTGTGGATGTTATGAACATCTGACAGATACGTCCTGATGACTACTTGATAGTTAAGTGCACCATACTTTACGGCTTAGAATCGGGATTCCAATGACGTTTTGAACGCCATAGAACATATGAGATGTTCCAAGAGCTGAAATTGGGATTCCAGGCTCATGCCCGTGTTGAGAGGTATGAGACCTCTGACAAGTTCTTTGCCTACAAGATGGAGGAGAATAGCTCAACTAGTGAGCATGTGCTCAGAATGTCTGGGTGCTAAGATCACTTGAACCACGTGGGAGTTAATCTTCCAGATGAGATAGTGGTTGACGGAATTCTCTAGACACTATCACCAAGCTACTAGAACTTCGTGATGAACTATGACATGCAAAGGATGGAGATGATCTCGGAGCTATTAGCGGTGCTTAAAACCGCAAAAAGTAGAAATCAAGAAGGAGCATCAAGTGTTGATGGTTTATCAAGACCACTGGTTTCAAAAGGGGCAAGGGCTAGAAGGGAAACTTCATGAATGACAAACCAGTTGTCGCTCTAATGAAGGAACCCAAGGTTGAACCCAAACCTCGCGACTAAGTGCTTCTATTGTAAGGGGAACGGTCACATGGTAGCGGAACTACCCCAAATACATGGTAGATAAGAAAGCTGGCAACTTCAACAAGGTATATTTGTTATACGTGTTATTGATGTGTACCTTACTAGTACTGCTAGTAGTACACGAGTATTGGATACCGGTTCGGTTGCTATTATTAGTGACTTGAAGCAAAAGCTACGGAATTTGAGCGGAGACTAGCTAAGGGCGAGGTGACGATGTGTGTTGGAAGTGTTTCCAAGGTTGATAAGATCACCATCGCACGCTCCCTTTTACCTTCGGGATTAGTGTTGAACCTAGATAAATGTTATCAGGTGTCTACGTTGAGCATGAATATGATTAGATCATGTTCATTGCAATACGGTTATTCATTTAAGTTAGAGAATAATGGTTATTCTGTTTACATGAATAATAC
Organism: Aegilops bicornis; assembly: GCA_021605145.1. Taxonomy (NCBI): domain Eukaryota; kingdom Viridiplantae; phylum Streptophyta; class Magnoliopsida; order Poales; family Poaceae; genus Aegilops; species Aegilops bicornis. The sequence goes on from CM038670.1 coordinate 716,005,416, forward strand.
CTTTATGGTCATGCACCCAATGGTTTATTGAATCTCGACCATAGTAATACACATGATAATAATATTAACGCCAAAATATGTAGAGTTAATAATGATAGTACCACTTTCTTGTGGCACTGCCGCTTAGGTCATTTTGGCATAAAATGCATGAAGAAACTCCATGCTGATGAATGTTTGGAGTCACTTGATTTTGAATCGCTTGACACATGCGAGCCATGCCTCATGGGCAGGATGACCAAGTGACTTGTTGAAAATCATACATGCTGATGTATGTGATCCAATGAGAATTAAGGCGTGTGGTGGATATCGTTATTTTCTCATCTTCACTGATGATTTGAGTAGATATGGGTATATTTACTTAATGAAGAAGAAGTCGGAAACGTTTGAAAAAGTTCAAGCAATTTTCAGAGTGAAGTTAAGAATCATCATAACAAGAAGATCATGTTCCTACGATCTGATCAAGGGGAGATTTTCCGAGTTATGAGTTTGGCAATCACTTAAGACATTGTGGAATTGTTTCATGATTGAAGCCACAGAACACCACAGCGTAATGGTGTGTCCGGACGTCGTAATCGAACCTTATGAGATATGGTGCGATCTATGATGTCTCTTACCGATCTACCGCTATTATTTTGAGGTTATGCATTAGAGACAGCTGCATTCACTTTAGATAGGGCACCATCTAAGTCCGTTGGGATGACGCCGTGTGAACTGTGGTTTGGCAAGAAACCAAAGTTGTCGTTTCTTAATGTTTGGGGCTGCGATGCTTATGGCTTCAGCCGGAAAAAAAGCTCGAACCCAAAGCGGACAAATACAAATACCCAAAGGTAATAGTTGGGTATACCTTCTATCTCAGATCCAAGGGCAAAGTGTTTTTCGCTAAGGACGGGTCCTTTCTCGAGAAGGAGTTTCTCTCGAAAGAATTGAGTGGGAGGAAGATAGAACTTGATGAGGTTGTTGAACCTCTACTTCAACCGGAAAGTGGTACAACACGTAAAGATGTTTACGTGGCGCCTACGTCGGTTGAAGAGGAAGTTAATGATAGTGATCATGAAGCTTCGGATCAAGTTGCTATCGAACCTCGTAGGTCGACAAGGATATGTGCTACTCCTGAGTGGTACGGTGATCCTGTCTTAGATATCATGTTGGACAACAATGAATCTACGAGCTATGGAGACGTGATGGTGGGCCCATATTCCGACAAATGGTTAGAAACCATGAAATCCGAGATAGGATCCATGTATCAGAACAAAGCATGGACTTTGGTGGACTTGCCCGATGATCGGCAAGCCATTGAGATAAATGGATCTTTAAGAAAAGACGGACGTGGACGGTAATGTCACCGTCTATGAAGCTCGACTTGTGGCGAAGAGTTTTTCACAAGTTCAAGGAGTTGACTAAGATGAGATTTTCTCATCCGTAGCGATGCTTAAGTCCGTCGAATCATGTTAGCATTAGCTGCATTTATGAAATCTGGCAGATGGATGTCAAAACAAGTTTCCTTACCGGTTTTCAGATGGAAAGGTTGTATGTGATACAATCAGAAAGGTTTTGTCGATCCTAAGGATGCTAAAAGGTATGCTAGCTCCAAATGATCCTTCCATGGACTAAGAGCAAGCATCTCGGAGTCAGAATATACGCTTTGATGGAGTGATCAAAGTTTTTGGGTTTATACAAAGTTTGTTAGAAACTTGTATTTACAATAAAGTGAGTGGGAGCACTACACCATTTCTGATAAGTATATGTGAATGACATATTGTTGATCCGAAATGATGTAAAATTTCTGGAAAGCATAAAGGGTTATTTGAAAGGAGTTTTTTTTTCAAAGGAAGACCTGGATAAAGCTGCTTACATATTGGGCATCAAGATCTATAGAGATAGATCAAGAAGCCTGATGATACTTTCAAAAGAACACACACCTTTGACATGATTTTGAAGGAGTTCATACCTGAGTTATAAGGTGTGAAGTTGAGTAAGACTCAAAGCTTGACCATGGCAGAAGAAAGAGGAAGGACGAAGGTCGTCCCCTATGCTTTTGTCATAGGCTCTATACGGTATGCCATGCTGAGTACCACTTTTGATGTGTGCCTTGCCACATGTCCGGCAAGATAGTACAAAGGTGATCCAGAGTGTATCACTAGATAGCGGTCAAAATTATCCTTAGAGGAATAAGGAAATGTTTCTCGGTTATGGAGGTGATAAAGAGTTCAACGTAAAGAGTTACGTCGATGCAAGCTTAACACCTATCCGGATAGCTCTGAGTATAGATACCGGATACGTATAATAGAGCAACAATTTGGAATAGCTCCAAGTGGAACGTGGTAGCAGCATCTACGATATGACATAAAGTTTTGCGAAATACATAGGGATCTGAATGTTGCAGACCCGTTGACTACAACCTCTCTCACAAGCATGACATGATCAAACCCAGAACTCATTGAGTGTTAATCACATAGTGATGTGAACTAGATTGTTGACTCTAGTAAACTCTTTGGATGTTAGTCACATGGCGATGTGACCTGTGAGTGTTAATAACATGGTGATGTGAACTAGATAATTGACTCTAGTGCAAGTGGGAGACTGTTGGAAATATGCCCTAGAGGCAATAATAAATTGGTTATTATTATATTTCCTTGTTCATGATAATTGTTTATTATCCATGCTAGAATTGTATTGATAGGAAACTCAGATACATGTGTGGATACATAGACAACACCATGTCCCTAGTAAGCCTCTAGTTGACTAGCTCGTTGATCAATAGATGGTTACAGTTTCCTGACCACGGACATTGGATGTCGTTGATAACGGGATCACATCATTAGGAGAATGATGTGATGGACAAGACCCAATCCTAAGCCTAGCACAAGATTGTGTAGTTCGTATGCTAAAGCTTTTCTAATGTCAAGTATCATTTCCTTAGATCATGAGATTGTGCAACTCCCGGATACCGTAGGAATGCTTCGGGTGTACCAAACGTCACAACGAATCGGGTGGCTATAAAGGTGCACTACGGGTATCTCCGAAAGTGTGCATTGGGTTGGCACGAATTGAGACTGGATTTGTCACTCCGTGTAGCGGAGAGGTATCTCTGGGCCCACTCGGTAGGACATCATCATAATGTGCACAATGTGACCAAGGAGTTGATCACGGGATGATGTGTTACGGAACGAGTAAAGAGACTTTCCGGTAACGAGATTGAACAAGGTATCGGGATACCGACGATCGAATCTCGTGCAAGTACAATACCGATAGACAAAGGGAATTGTATACGGGATTGATTGAATTCCCGACATCGTGGTTCATCCAATGAGATCATCGTAGAACATGTGGGAGCCAACATGGGTATCCAGATCCCGTTGTTGGTTATTAACCAGAGAGATGTCTCGGTCATGTCTGCATGATTTCCGAGCCCGTAGGGTCTACACACTTAAGGTTCGATGACGCTAGGGTTATAGGGAAGGTATGTACGCGGTTACCGAATATTGTTCGGAGTCCCGGATGAGATCCCGGACGTCACGAGGAGTTCCGGAATGGTCCGGAGGTGAAGATTGATATATTGGACGAAGGGTTTTGGAGTCCGGAAGTGTTCCGGAGGTACCGGGTGGTGACCAGCATGACCGAAAGGTGTTTGAGGAGCCCGGCAAGTGTTGGGGGCTTCATGGGCCAAGGGAAGTTGGCAAACCAGCCCACTAAGGGGCTGCGCCCCTCACCTATTCCCACGTGACTGGGGGTTTGGGGCGCCCCATCTAGGGTTCCCACCTCGGCTTGGGGCCAAGTCACCCAAGGGGGATATCCCATCTGCCCTGGCCGCCGCCCCCCTAGGGGAAACCCTAGGGCGCCTCCCCTCCCCTTTGCCCCTATATATAGTGGAGGTTTTGGGGCTTCCTAACACACGAGTCTCTCTCTCCCAAGGCGCAGCCCTACCTCTCTCCCTCCTCGTCTCTCGTAGTGCTTGGTGAAGCCCTGCTGGAGTACCGCGCTCCTCCACCACCACCACGCCGTCGTGCTGCTGCTGGACGGAGTCTTCCCCAACCTCTCCCTCTCTCCTTGCTGGATCAAGGCATGGGAGACGTCACCGAGCTGCACGTGTGTTGAATGCGGAGGCGCCGTTGTTCGGCGCATAGATCGGAATCGACCGTGATCTGAATCGCCACGAGTACGACTACCTCATCCGTGTTCTTGCAACACTTCCGCTTAGCGATCTACAAGGGTATGTAGATGCACTCCCCTTCCCCTCGTTGCTAGATTACTCCGTAGATTGATCTTGGTGATGCGTAGAAAATTTTAAATTTCTGCTACGATCCCCAACACCCACATCATCAAGTGAGAAACAAACCTTCAATGAAGAATTGAGCTTAATGGTGAAGAACTTCAACAAATTCTACAAGAGTAGAAGCAAAGAGAGAAGCTCCAAGTCAAGGTCCTACAATGACAAAAGATCTTCTAGTCGTGAGCGTAATTGCTACAATTGTGGAAGACCCGGACACTATTCCAATGAGTGTACGGCACCCTACAAAAGAAGAGAGGATTCTCCCAAGAGAAGAAGTAGAAGGGAAGAATCACCATCAAGAGAGTGAAGGAGTAGAGATGATCGTTATGAACGAAGAACATCCCGGAGAAGCAAGGATTCGAAAAGGAAGGACAAGTCATCAAGGAGCTACACAAAACGAAGACATCAAGCTCATGTTGGTGAATGGGTGTCCGGGTCCGACTCCGACAATCACTCCGAGAGAAGCTATCACTCCGACTCCGAATATACTCAAGATGAAGGTGTTGCCGGTCTAGCACTTGTGTCAACCAACTCCTACGACATATTTGATTCACCAAATGAAGGAATTGGAAGATGCTTCATGGCCAAAGGTCCAAAGGTATCACACCCAGTATGTTGATTTCAATAGTGATGAAGATGACTTGTTAGGTGATGATGATTTACTTGTTGACAACTCTAGTGATGAATACTATGATGAAACGTCAATTAATCATGCTAATCAAGATAAAGCGAATGACAATGATAAGGAGAAGATTGAGCTTCTAACTAAAGAACTAAACACTCTTAAGTTAGCTCATGAAACTATCTTAGAAGATCATCGAGAACTTTCAAGGACTCATGAGAAGTTACGCTTTGAAAAGCTCAACCTTGAGCAAGAGAATGAGCTCTTAAAGGCAATCAATGATGATCTTCGTAAGAAAAGTTCTTCTTACATTGCCAAGCGTTTACACTTATCTACTTACATGCCTCAAGTCAAGTCTAGTAACAAGAACAAGAAGGGTTCTTCCTCTAGTAGTAACAATAATCATGCTAAATCCAATGTTGTTGCTTCTAGTAGTTCTCTTGATTCCACTAATGATTCTCTTAGCCAAGTTACACTTGAGCAAGAAAATAGCTTATTGAAGGAAATTATAAAGAAAGGTGTTTACAAGAGCCTTCTTTGGGAGTAAGCAATTTGAGGAAATTATGCATAAGCAAGGAAGGCACCGGAAGAATCAAGGTGTTGGTTTTGAACGAAAGTTCAATGCCAATGGAGTTGAGTGGGAAGAAGATCAATACCCCAAGACGAAGTTTGTTCCTCCACAAGAGAAGTATGATCCTACTTCCTTCAAGGGGACACAAGCCCAAGATGATCTTCCACCACAAGACCACAAGCAAAAAGGCAAGGACAAGCTTCAAGAAGAGATTGATGCATTTGAAGAAGCTCCAAAGGCCTTGGTCAAGTGGGTTCCCAAGACTACATCAAGCTCTACTTCATCAAGTACGACTACAACTCCAAGGATTCCCATCTAGATGATGTGGATCCCGAAGAAGAAGAACTAGAGAGTTCTTGAGGGTGACTTCGCCAACATATTTCACTCATATCATTTTGGCAAGAACAAGTGCAATCAACTTCCACATCTTGCACTAGTTCAAGGAGTCACAAACCCTCTTGTTGGTAAGACAAGGGACAAGGTAACCTAATGCTTTCATAGACATCATCTTGTGTGTGCATCACTCTATGTCTATGTATATCTTTGCTTGTTCCTTGTGGAACTAACCCGTGTAGGTATTGAAAGTGCAACTCACTCCAAAGGATTGCTCCAAATGATCTACATCAACATTGAGCATCCACATCTTCAACACCTACATGAAGTCATCATCGACATAACCCAAGGTTAGTTCATCCTTCTAAGGGGGGATCTCACATCTAGGGGGAGTTTTACTCTAAGAATTGAGCTAAAGCAACTCTAATGGTGTGAACACAATAATGCATTATGTAAAAGTGGTAACCCCACTTGAGCTTAAATGATGAGTATGACCTATGATCAAATGTTCTCATTTGACCCCTAAGTCAATATACTCATATATAGATGACCTAGTCATCGCCAATTGCTTGATAGATGCTAGAATCGGTTGTGCATGCTTCGCCACATATTTCATTTGCCATTTTATTGTGTGAGCATGTTGGTTGCATATTTTACTCATTCGAGGACATCCACTTGTTGTTTTGATTGATTGGTTTCTTTTTCTTTTGCCAAGTGGATGGACAAGAATGCCTAAGAACCTTCTCTAGCTATCTATATTTTTCTTGTCTCAAACTCTATTCATGCTACATCACAAAATTTGATCAAGTCAGATTCAAACCACTCTGTGTGAGGAGCACTCGGAGTCCCCGATTCGTCATAGACTTAAACTTCCAAAACTTCTTTGTGCGTTTCGGTCTGACCGATCCCCATTTCGGTCATACCGAGATCACTAAGTCGATCTAGGTTTTCAATCTCGGTGCAACCGATTTGAACTTTTCGGTCACACCGAGTTGTTGTAACTGCTAGCAGTTATGCATCTCGGTGCCACCAAGTTGTTCCACTCGATCACACCGACAGGGTCGGGCTATATATACCCACGGGCAAAACTTTGGAAATTTTCTCCAAACTCTTTCGCCCGCGCTCAGCCCGCTCTGCCTCCAGGGTCTCCGGATCGTCCTCCTCGTCGCTAGCTGCCTCCTGCCGCTGGTCTCCGCTGCCGTCAACGGGAATCATCCCCACCATTGCCGCCGTAGCGAGTTCATCGCCGAACTAGGGTATGAACTCGATCACTGTGCTATCCCTATCTGATTCCTAGCACATTGTGTTCGCCATGAATCTTGCCACGATAGAAACTATCTTATCTAGTTAAAACACTCCGTAGATTATAGATAAATTGAAAATTTAGGGTTAGGTTTCCGCCGAAACCATCTCGGACCAACCGAGTTGTAGAACTCGGTACCACCGATTTGGCTAAGGCCATTGCACATGTAATTCTCGGTCTGACCGAGAATTGCCAATCGAAGTGACCGAAGTTCAGGACTTTGTGAAACCCTAGCAGTCTCGGTGCCGCAAAGCTGTGACTCGGTGCGACCGAGTTCACTAGTTTAGGTTCCAAAAGCTGCTTCGGTATCACCGAGTTTACAAATCGATAGATCCGAAATGCTTTCTGTGGAAAACTAAAACTAAGTTTTTGACTCATTCTTTTGCAAAAACCTCTGTATTTTGTGATGCTCATCCACTCTATCTCATCTATATCTATGTGACGCCCCCGATTTAATCATACACTAATCATGCACGCAAATGTGTACGATCAAGATCAGGGACTCACGGGAAGATATCACAACACAACTCTAAAACATAAATAAGTCATACAAGCATCATAATACAAGCCGGGGGCCTCGAGGGCTCGAATACAAGTGCTCGATCATAGACGAGTCAGCGGAAGCGACAATATCTGAAAGTACGGACATAAGTTAAACAAGTTTGCCATAAGATGGCTAGCACAAACCGGGATACAGATCGAAGAGGCGCAGGCCTCCTGCACAGGATCCTCCTAACTACTCTCGGTTGTCGCCAATGGCTGCACGTAGTAGTAGGCACCTCCGGTGTAGTAGTCGCCATCGACGATGGCGTCATCTCCTGGGCTCCATCGTGCAGTCGCAGCAACCGGGTAAAGAAAGGGGGAAAAGGGGGAACAAGGCAACCGTGAGTACTCATCCAAAGTACTCGCAAGCAAGGAGCTACACTACATATGCATGGATATAATGGGATATGCTCGAGGAAAACATTCATAATTAAACATTGGTTGAATAGTGCACCCGAAATATGGGTTGGGTTGCACGGTCAATGTTAGAATGGTGATTCAATTATCGAAAGACTTAGAATGAACTATCACCCATTCACTTCAAAGCAATAGGGTTCTTTGGAAGTTTTGAATTCACACGTCATAGCTCAATTGTCGGTATTCTGGTTGAAAACAATACGGGGACCAAGGAATGAACGAAGATGGCAAGAAGTATTATGATATCAAGAATTCTTAAGAGGTGGTGAAATTCTCACCACATTCTTGACAAAAGAGATGGTAATACTTCCGAGGTAAGGAAGATCAACTGCTGGGTAGCAGGGATCTCAAGGTTTACACAAAACACGAACGAGTTTGTGTTGGAGGGAAGGCGATAAGTGGCCGATGATAACACAACTCATCGAGGGCAAGGATGGTATTTCTCTTCATGAATCCGGTTGATATCCTGGAAGAGCTCATAAGGTTGATGATGATCACGACACATTTGTTGAGAGATTTCATGAAGATGTAATCAATCAGCGACGACATCAAGTCAAAGGAATGATGCAACAAGAGGTTATTGGAATCACGATTCTGACACAAACTCGAACTCAAGCTTGTTGTTTAAGGTGAAAGGGTATGACGAGGAAAATCGACGTAAGCTTAGCTATCGTCGCAAATTGGTGCTCCGAGAATAAGGACCAGGTAGCATAGTTAGAATCATCACGACAATGATATAGGTCAAACAGGCTAGGAATGGCGTGATCGGGTACAAACTCGTACTTATGGAAGCTTACTGAAGAGTTATTGAACCGTAGTGCGGACTCGGTTCAGTTATCGGTGTCTTTGAGTGTATAATAACTCAGAGTCCATGAAAAATTGTAATCAGTGTGAAGATAGTACTTGATGAAGAACTCATAGGAAGTTATGCAGTTCCAAGATAACCTCGAGATACCAGGGGGTATTACTCGACGACAGATCAAAGTAGAGGTTGTACCGGGGTATTGATCCACAGAAGACAAGTGCTTAAACTTGCACATGAAATGGTATTTAAAGGAGAACATGGTCGGAACCATGATTGCAAAGGATCAATTCACCGATACCAAAGGATATTATATCCAGGAAATAGTTACAAGAAGCTTCCATGATAGGATCTACATCGTGTCCATGGGCATGAACACAAAGTTCAAGGTCGACTCCCACTTCTCCAATGCATAACCCTTTCATTCACTTCTCGCGTTCGATGAAGTTGCAAAGGTTGAAATTTTATCTGGCGAAGCACCAGAAGAGTATGAATCGTGAAAACTTTCGGGTTCACACGGTTTAGAGAAGGCATATGTTCAACCCATAGGGGCTTCTTAGAAACATATACCACAAGTTTCAAGAGTAAATAACACAAGCCCGAAAGTAGAGCAAGGTTGAGAAAGTAGATGATACAATTTACCAAAGGCATTATGTATCCGAGGGAAGGCTCACAAGGTTATTGAATATGAAGGACAATGTCGGATAAAATCCATTAAAGGATCTGTCGGTCCATAACAGAGTTGATGTGAGCATCGGCACACAATTAGAGGAAGTAACAATGCAAGGGCATTGGATTATAGAAACAACTGACTAATCCAGAGCTCAAATGCAAAGGAATTATGATTTTCAAATCAAGGGACCAGAAGCAATGCTATGATTAGGGATGGATAAGTGGAATAGCCTTAGGGTACAATCAACGATAATTGGATTGGTCGGGAACCAATTCCAGTTAAAAGAATGGCGGCTCAGCCGGAAAGGTAATACATAAGGATCAATGATGATTGCGTGTATTCTCAGTCATATTGAGTCAACAGACTGAAAATGATAATGACAAGGAATGTCAATAAGACTACGAGACTTATGGGATCAACCATAATGCAAGCAAGCAAGATTTTCAAGAGCAATAGGCTGCTCAGGATTTTCGGAAGATGAGGTAGTATTTGAATGTATTTTTGTGAAACACATGAACAACTGGGGATGATCGGATACTCGACAAGTGCGAGGATTTATTTGAAGGGGTATTCATGTGGCAAAGAACTGCTAGGTAATAGGCACACAGTATTCTCGGAACAATAGAGAAAACTTCGGGGTATCTTGTAATAACAAGATTAATGGGGGATGATCGTACGAATGGCAAGTGTAAGTAGTTTTCATAGGGGTTGACAGTGGAAGGAAAATCGCATATGCGATGGCACAAAGACTCGAGAAAACATCGTAGAGTAACTTCGGATTCTTCTAGTGCAAAGACGACCATCTGAAGTGAGGGCTCTCCGTGAAAGTACTTGCGAGAACCTAAAGTTAGTTTTGTTTTTAGCAAAATCTTTTAACTCGAATAGAAGAGAGCTCAGAGTCCCAGAGTAAAGATCGAGGAGTAAAAGATCCTAATACCACCCAATGGCGACGTGGGCCCGTAAGGCACACAGCCATGTTAGTAAAAGTTTTTGCAATGTCTAGACTCGACTTCGGCCAAGGAGTGTGGAAGGGGGATTCCTACAGGCAGTCGGCTCTGATACCAACTTGTGACGCCCCCGATTTAATCATACACTAATCATGCACGCAAATGTGTACGATCAAGATCAGGGACTCACGGGAAGATATCACAACACAACTCTAAAACATAAATAAGTCATACAAGCATCATAATACAAGCCAGGGGCCTTGAGGGCTCGAATACAAGTGCTCGATCATAGACGAGTCAGTGGAAGCAACAATATCTGAGTACAGACATAAGTTAAACAAGTTTGCCATAAGATGGCTAGCACAAACTGGGATACAGATCGAAAGAGGCGCAGGCCTCCTGCCTGGGATCCTCCTAACTACTCCTGGTTGTCGCCAGCGGGCTGCACGTAGTAGTAGGCACCTCCGGTGTAGTAGTAAATCATCGACGATGGCGTCGCTCTGGGCTCCATCGTGCAGTCGCAGCAACCGGTAAAGAAAAGGGGAAAAGGGGGAACAAGGCAACCGTGAGTACTCATCCAAAGTACTTCGCAAGCAAGGAGCTACACTACATATGCATGGATATATGTGTAAAGGGCCATATCGGTGGACCGAAGCGCAGAATGCCGTAATAAGAGGGGATAGCTAATCCTGCCGAAGACTACACTTGGCAGCCTCCGCCTTTGCAGCATGTAGCGTAGAGTAGTCTCAAGTCCTCCATGTAGCATCGCATAGCATAATCCTACCCGGCGATCCACTCCTCGTAACCCTGAGATAGAGCGACCACCGGGTTGTATCTGTCACTTGGGAGGGTGTGTTTTATTAAGTATCAGGTTCTATTTGTCATAAGGTCAAGGTACAACTCCAAGTCGTCACATCAAGATCACGGCTATTCGAATAGATTAACTTCACTGCAGGGTGCACCACATAACCCAACACGCTTGATCCCATTTGGCGGACACACTTTCACAGGTCATGCCCGGCCGCGGAAGATCAACACGTCGCAGCCCCACCTAGGCTCAACAGAGAGGTCAAGACGCCCGGTCTAAACCTAAGCGCCAGTGGGTCCGGGCCCATCGCCTTAGCACACCTGCACGTTGCGACTGTGCCGAAGCAGACCTAGCCTCTGCGTTCGGTCCAATCCGCGCGCGCCACTCGCCGGCCGACGTCACGAAGTGCTACCGATACCACGACGCCGAGTGCCCATATCTTTCCCACGTAGTTGGTTAGTGCGTATAGGCCCGTAGCTAGACTCGGATCAAATACCAAGATCTCGTTAAGCGTGTTAAGTATCCGCGAATGCGAGCAGGGCAGGCCCACCTCTCTCCTAGGCGGTCTCAACTCGCCTGCCGCCCGCCACAAAGATCCATCCAGAGGGCCGTCGGGACAAAGGTCCTTTTAGCCCCCAATCATGAATCACTGCGTGTGCTCCACAAGCCGACCCGACTTTAGTCACCACATGTATCATGTATAAGTATAAGTATATACCCGTGATCACCTCCCGAAAGTGATCACGGCCCGATAGTATAGCACAGCAGACGGACAAGAATGTAGGGCCACAGATGGAATACTAGCATCCTATACTAAGCGGTAGGATTGCGTAAAGGTAACAACATGAGTAGCAAGGACGGGCTATGCATCAGGATAGGTATAACGGAAAGCAGTAACATGCTACACTACTCTAATGCAAGCAGTATAGAGTAGAATAGGCGATATCTGGTGATCAAGGGGGGCTTGCCTGGTTGCTCTGGCAAGAGAGAGGGGTCGTCAACTCCGTAGTCGAACTGGGCAGCAGCGTCGGTCTCGGTGTCTAGCGGAAGAAGAGGGGGAAGAAACAATGAATATTTAAGCAAACAGATGCATGACGATGCGTGACAAAGCAAAGCGTGATGCTAGGCGTGCCCTAACGCGGTATGAGGTGATACCGGTGAAGGGGGGAAACATCCGGGAATGTATCCCCGGTGTTTCGCGTTCTCGGGCAAAGGAGCCGGAGGGGGAAAGTTGCGAGTTTGATATGTTAGAGGTGTGTGGCAGACGAACGGGCTGCGTATCCGGGTTCGTCGCGTCGTTCTGAGCAACTTTCATGTTGAAAATAATTTAATCCGAGTTACGGATTAAAAGATATGATTTTCTAAATATTTTATTAATTTCTGGAATTTAATTAATTATTTTAAATTAATTCGAAAATGGATTTATGACATCAGCATGATGTCATCTTGACGTCGCGATCAGCAGAGGTGTTGATCGGGTCACTGACATGTGGGTCCCACTAGTCATTGACTTAGTTAACTAAACATGATCAGTTAGTTTAATTAAAGTGATTAGGTTAGCTAGTTAATTAGGCTAATATAATCAGGATTAATTAAGTTAATTAATTAATTAATTAATATGTATTTTATTATTAGTTATTTTTTGAAACCTCTTTTTTTTATTAAACGTTCTAGGGGCTAGGCCCCACATGTCATTGGCCCTAGGGGCATAAGGGCGCAAGATTCTGGGCGCACAGGCGATGGCCCTCATGGTGGGGCTTGCTTGCGGGGACGGGGACGAGGCCGTGGCCACTGAGGCTCGCCGGCCACGGCAGCGACGTTAGGCGGCCAGTCGTCGCCCGGGGAGCAAGGCAGACAAGAAAGGGCTGTCCATGGCGCGGGAGCGTGGTGTGAGAGGGCGCGGCTGCAAGTCTTGGTGTTGGGAGAGGGCCGGCAGCAACAGAGGGAAGGCGAGGCCAGGCGCGGTCGGTGGTGCGGAGCACGACCAGTGGCGGGGGTGCACGCCCGATCAAGACGGGAGGCTGCGGCCGGGCAGCAACAAGTGCGGGCGGCAGCGTGATCCACGAGCTCCGCGGGAGCGAAGAGCCACGATGGAGGCACGCCGGTGAGGTAGAAACAGCGAAGGGTCAGCCACGCGGCGATCTGAGTAGGTTGGCCGGGCAGGTCCGGGCTCGGGAGCCGAGGCACAAAGCGGCGACGACGATGCGGATCTTAGGAGAAGGGAGGGACGTGCGGTGGAGCTCACGAGGGTTCAGGGGTCCGAGCAGCGGGCGTGGGGAGGTAGGCGGGACGACGGCGTCGAGGGGCGATCCGACGAGGTGGAGGAAGCAGCCGGGGAGGAGGAAGCAGACGGCGGGGAGCTCCGGGCGTAGGCGTCGACGTCTGAGGCGAGGATCGGGAATCCTCCCGATCCAGATCCAATCGAGGGGGAAAGTGGGGGGAGCGAGTGGGCAACGTGGGGAAACGGCTAGGGTTTCGGGGGGTATGGGGAGTGCGGGGGTGGCCGGCTGGTCTCTTGCCTAGTTGAAATTTGGTGGCTTTCTTGGGCCAAAGCCCGGGGTTGTTTCCTTTCTTTTTTTGTTAGTTTGTTTTTCTTTTGTATTTTCTTTCTTTATTTCTCTTTTTGTTTTAATTCATTTTAAAATATTTAGGCATTTTATAAAAATGTGTTTACTTCACCATAATTACCTATGCAATATTTGGCACCCCCCGAACATTTTTGTTTTGACTTTTGAAAACTTTGGGTGTTTGTCGCTAATTCATTTTTGAATTTGCAATATTTTTGAACTACCACTTAATTAGCAATAAGAACATAGATGACATGGCATCATCGGAGAGTTTCTTGTAGTCTAATTATCCCAAGGCCACAATCTACTCACAGTGGTCTGTTCTCGGTGTTTGCAATATGTCCGATCAAAGTGACAAACTGTAACAAGTAAGAGGAGCAGTTCAAGTGAGTGAGGGCACTAGTCCCTCTAGCAGCTATGATGATGATGGCAGCAGGAGCACCCCAAGAAACCTACCCAAAGCTGCCACGGTGGCGGAAGAAGAGAACCTCAGAATCTGAGGATGAAGACTATGTGGCTGTTGAGGATGAGGCCACTTCTAAGAAGAAGGTGCTCAAGAAAGAATATGGCTCAGCTGCAGCCATTAAGCCTGGTATGAAGACCAAAGCACCTGCCAAAAGGATTCCCATGTCTAAAGCCAGAGCCTCCACTCAAGCATCTTTGGAAGCTGAACCCAAAGAGGCTGCTGCAGAAGGGAATAACAGGAAGGAAAGGGTCAAGAAGACCATGGCCAGGGTTGTTGGAAAGCCTTCCATGATGGAAGAGGAAGAAGGAGAGGATGCTGCACCAGCACCCAAAGCTCAGAAGCTTATGGGTGATGCCATCAGGTCAGGGGCTGCTTCATCAAAGCCCAAAGAAGCACCCAAGGCCGCCTCCAAGCCCAATACTACACCGAAGAGGAGTACCAGAAACATCCCAGCTGCTGAGAAGAACAAGGCCCCAGTGCCTGAAGCTGCAATGGAAGAAGAAGATGATGAGTCACATGTCTTGAGGAAGTTGAAGCCAAAAATTCCAGATCACAATGACGCTCATCCAGTAGCTGAGAACATGAAGATCAGGAAGGACTCAGGATTGAGACTATGGAGAGATTCAAATCAATATGCCACCAGAAGAAGACTGTTGTGGATTACAGGTTCCATACCAAGGGACAGCAGGATTTCTATGAACAGTGCTGCTGGACAAAAAGCCAATAGTGTGTGACATGAGATGGGTGAACTGAGAATACATCAAGGAGAATGAAGAACACTATCCTGGTGTGTGTGACAACTTTAGTGCTTGTGGAGTGGCAGACTTTGTTGGGCAGAAGCTCACAAAGTGGAATGATGAGCTAATAATGCAATTCTACTACACAACACACTTCTATACAGATGGCAGGATAGTATGGATGTCTGAAGGTACTAGGTACCAATCATCAATTGAAGAATGGGTTAATCTGGTCAATGCACCTAAGGAGAAAGAGGATGACTTGGATGTCTATGCCAAGAAGAAGATGGATCACAACACTATGACACATATGTACAAGGAGATCCCAGATGCTGCTATTGAAACACACAAGTTTGGATCAAGACATTACCTTCTGTCAGACTGCCAACCATCAAGCTGGATCCTCAGGCACACTCTTTTGCCCAAGTCGTGATCACAACATGATCGGAGGCCATGCAATAAATCTGCTACACTTATTTGATGTGCCACAAAAGTTCAAGGTCATGAGTCTTATAGTTGAAACTATCAAGAGGACAGCTGCTGACCAAAAGAGAAGTTGTGGGTATGCCCCACAGATCCAGGAGCTGATTAACTCCAAGATGGGCACTGGCACATATCTTTTGGACAAGGAGCACCTGCCCATCTACCCAGACTTTGAGGATAACACTGTTGTGATGGATGAAAATGAACCATCTTCTGTGCAAGAACAAGCAAAGAAGGAGAAGGTAAGGACTGAGAAGGCTGCCAAGATGCCAACAATGGAAGAGGTATCTCAGTACTTCTTGAAGAGCAAACAGGATCAACTTGGCTACTTGATTGCATTCACTCTGAGGATTGAGAAAGGGCTGGCCACCTTGACTCAAAACCAGGAGAGCCTGGAGAGGATCATGGAGCAAAAGTTCTATGACTTGGATGTGAAGGTAACTGAGATCCAGTCTGTTGTTGAGCAACTCCAGGATGATATGCAGGAGAGGAAGGGCAAGACAACCATTGAGGCATTTGCCAGAGTGCCTAGAGATCAGAGGTCATTGCGGTGCGGTGGCGGACACGAGCCACTTCATACGCACCGGCTACAACGGTGCCACCAGCTCCAGCACCTACTCCACCAGCTCCATCCACATCTACTGATGCCTTCGTCCTTGGAGTTCTGTCTATGCCACCACCTGAAGATCAAGCCTGAGAGACGATTTAGTGCTATGCCTTTTCTATGAACTTTTTGGTAACTTGTTGCTAAAGGGGGAGAAAAATGTATAGATCATAGGCTTCGAGAGAGGGCGTTGCTTTTTATTCTCTCTTGCTTTGGTGGTTGAACTTTATTTGCTTGATTGAGATACCTTCTATCTGTGTGACACTTGGATGATCATGTGTTTGATCATATGCTACGTTAATGCTTGTTGGATGACATTATCCTTTTATCTTTATATGATCATTCACTTTGCTTGGTGACGAGTGCATGTATTCTATTGTTATCATTTTGAGCGCTCCACCAAGATGTATGTGACATGGAAGAGTAACCCATGAGCCTAACTCTTTGTGCATTTGCAGTCCAAAGCAAATCTTAAACTATGCACAAATTTAGGGGGAGCTCTTGCTTATCACATACTTCTCAAAGCGACAATGTGTTTCACTCTTATTATCATTTGTCGAAGCTTTGATCTATATGTTGTCATCAATTACCAAAAATGGGGAGATTGAAAGTGCAACTATCCCTAGGTGGTTTTGATAATTCCTAACAACATATAGCTCATTGAGCTAACATTATTCCAAGATAAATATTTCAGGAAAAGCTCAATGAATGGCATGGCATGGATGAGAAAAGTGGACCCTCAAAATACTAAGGATAAAAGGATTGGCTCAAGCTCAAAGCTCAAGACTCTACATTTTATATTTTAGTGATCCAAGATCACATTGAGTCTATAGGAAAAGCCAATACTATCAAAGAGGGATGAGGTGTTGCTTAATGAGGTTCCTGCTTCATAATGCTTAGTGATATGCTCCAAAATCCTCAACTACTTTCCCACATCCACATATGACCTAAACCAAAAGTCTAACTTGGCCCCACCGATTCTTTCTATCCGGCGCCACCGATTCTTTCTATCCGGCGCCACCGAGTTCAGATGTCATAGCCACTGCCACAAACCCTAGGCAAATCGGTCTCACCGATAGGGATCTCGGTCTCACCGAGATGGGATTGTAATCTTTCTGTTTCCCTTCGTAACGTTTCGGTCCTACCGAGATGAGCGATCGATCCCACCGTGATTGCAATGTAAACTCTCTGTTTCCCTTTTGTAACATTTCAGTCTCACCGAAATGAGAAAATCGGTCCCACCGAGTTTACCTCACCAACTCTCTGGTTAGCTTATTACCAAAATTGGTCCCACCGAGTTTGTGTAATCAGTCTCACCGAGATTACGTTATGCCCTAACCCTAACCATATCGGTCCTACCGAGTTGCATGTCGGTCCCACCAAAAATCCTAACGGTCACTAGATGTGCTGAATTGGTCCGACCGAGTTTTTCAATTCAGTCCCACCGAGATTGGTAAGTTGTGTGAAACGGTTAGGTTTTGTATGGAGGCTATATATACCCCTCCACCTCCTCTTCATTCGTGGAGAGAGCCATCAGAACGAACCTACACTTCCAACCTACATTTCTGAGAGAGAACCACCTACACTTGTGTTGAGACCAAGATATTCCATTCCTACCATATGAATCTTGATCTCTAGCCTTCCCCAAGTTGCTTTCCACTCAAATCTTCTTTCCACCAAATCCAAATCCCGTGAGAGAGAGTTGAGTGTTGGGGAGACTATCATTTGAAGCACAAGAGCAAGGAGTTCACCATCAACACACCATTTGTTACTTCTTGGAGAGTGGTGTCTCCTAGATTGGCTAGATGTCACTTGGGAGCCTCCGACAAGATTGTGGAGTTGAACCAAGGAGTTTGTAAGGGCAAGGAGATCGCCTACTTCGTGAAGATCTACCGCTAGTGAGGCAAGTCCTTCGTGGGCGACGACCATGGTGGGATAGACAAGGTTGCTTCTTCGTGGACCCTTCGTGGGTGGAGCCCTCTGTAGACTCGCGCAACTGTTACCCTTCGTGGGTTGAAGTCTCCGTCAACGTGGATCTATGATAGCACCACCTATCGGAACCACGACAAAAACATCCGTGTCTCCAATTGCGTTTGAATTCTCCAAACCCTTCACTTTACATTCTTGCAAGTTGCATGCTTTACTTTTCGCTGCTCATATACTCTTTGCATGCTTGCTTGAATTGTGTTAAGATTGCTTGACTTGTGCTAAGTTAGCTAAAATCTGCCAAAGACTAAAATTGGGAAAAGGATAAGTTTTTATTTGGTCAAGTAGTCTAATCACCCCCCATCTAGACATACTTTCGATCCTATAGTGGCGCGGCTCGAGAGCGTGCGGAGGCTCGTGGCTACAGTGCGCCACTGGCCCTCGCCCTCGCGAAGACGGCCGGCGCTTGCGGGGAGATCTTCTGCGCTGACACGCGTCTCGCCGGCCGGTGTGTCCCCCTGTTGCTGCGCGCGAGGAACGAGATGCCCTCCGTGGGGGAGGGGGAGGGGCTTGATTGCTTTTTGTTTTAAGATCCAGTGAGGTATTCGTCAATTTGTTGCCAAATCAGCTCCTTACATTCCGGCCCCACTTGTCGAAAAGTGGTTAAACGGGCTAAATCACCTGATCAGTGCTTTTTGCAAAAAGTTTACTGAATGCGCGGTGAGTTTTGCAAATGATTAGGGACCATGTGGTTTTCCGCAGATGAAGCTCGAAATGTGATGGTTTTATGCAATTCACTCTTGATCTTATGTGAAAATTTATATTGGTTTTTTTCTTTGTTCTTTTTCCTTATACTTGATTGAGTCACTTAGATGTGCAATAAGTAGGACACATTCAGTTGTGCCTGGATAGACCCATATATATATATGGGTTGTTGCAACTGCTGCAAATATGTGCGCAGCGCTCGAAAGAGGGCTCTTGGATTTGTTGGTGTTCCTGCCAACTTTTGCACCAAACAAACCCGAATACGTACATTGGCCTGGAGGGTGGATGGAATGGCCCAACGATAAATCCGAGAAAATGAGAGCGGTTGTTCATGGACGGACAAGAGGCCGAAGCTCGGTCGCCTGGTCACGCACGCGACGCGACCAAACAGGCAGGTCGCGTCCAGTGCACTGCATATGCATTCAGAACATTTCAGTTTCAGAAGAACAGTTATGGGGAGCAGAGCAGGTCGCGCGTGAGCGTTCTTTACGGAGGTTTTACAGTTTTACTGCTCCATGGACGGAACGGAAGAAGCAACGGAGCGCGAGCGTTCCTTCGACCTGAGGAAAAAGGCGAGCGGGCAGGAGTCGGAGGTAGTACTCCCTCCGTTCTAAATTACTCATTATAAAAATAGATGTATCTAAAACTGAAATACATTTATATATATCCATACTTGTGACAAGTAATTCAGAACGGAGGGAGTATATCGCAAGCGTCCGCGGGGAAAGCGACCGAGTGGCCGTCTCTGTCGTGTTTGTGCGCCGACGCGCTGGGTACGGCCGCGGACGAGAGAGAAACTGCAGCGCGTTTACGGCACTCCGATCGGGACGGCGGATGCTTCTTCATGTTCCCCTGTCGTCGGCTCCCAGGTGAGTGTGCGCCGCGTATCCGCGGCTCGCGCCGACCCGAAAGTCTGGAGGACTACACAGCTAGTGACTCGGTTTTCACAGGGTGACACGTGCACTCGCGAAATGCTAAAATAGACGCTGAAGCAGTTTTCAGTTCTCTCACCTTGCTTGCAGTGCCATCCTTTAGCACCAATGTAAGTGTTGAGCTTGCTTGCGGTGCTAAGCTTCTTGCTGTTAGCATCTACCCTCACGTCTGTTAGCATCGGTGATAGTCAATTATATTTCTCTTGCCTCTTAGATTTGTAGAGGGTTCTGCCAACATCTTGCGGAGGAATTGAAAACCTTTCCTTTCATGTCATCTTTTCTCGGTGCACCGACCTGAATTACTTGACCTTTACACCGGTGCTAGTCCCGTGGTCACGCACACTGCACGAGAACATCAAGCTCTTTGTTGTGCTTCCTGCCAACTTTCCGCACAAGAATTTAATTATCCTTTCATGTGATCTTTTCCCCCAACCAACCTGAATTGATAGAAGGAGACTATATTGGAGAAACCAAAGTAGATCACAGGAAGGAGACTAAAGGCCTATTCGGAATTCCACCAGCTCCACGAAATTCTAAGAGCTGTGGAGTCATGAAATAGCTGCTCCGCGGTTTTCAACTGCAACTCCACCAAATCCGGGAGTGGAGTTGTGGAGTGGAGGTTCTTCGAACAGGGCCTAAGAGCTTGCTTGGTCCTTCACGTTGCCGCGCACTTTGAAGCAGCCTTGAATTTCTGATTCATGCAACTACAACGAGGAGAGCATTTCTTTTTTCCAACACAGAGAGCGTGACTTTTTGCAAGCAATTTTTCATTTGTAAGCAGCTCACTTGGATCTGGGAAGATTAGGGATTCGAATTTGAATTTGAGGAAAAGTATTCGGTAGCTAGCCACCCATCGACCCTCACAACTATTCGATTACACCGGCTGAAGCCGTCATCCAATTCCTCGCCAACTGTTATAGAGAGAGAGCGATGCCTATTTAAACAAGTGACCGTTAACACAGTTAACGGGTCAAGCTGTAGTCCTTGAGCCAACGCGGTGGTTTGGTCGCTCGCTTGGGCCGCCGGGCCGGCCCATCACCTCGCTTGAAATCTTTCGCGCCATCTTCAGTTGTCGGATCCGCATCAGGGCCTTGATCGGCAACAACTTGCTCCGACTGAACCAGCGGTTCAGTCCCTTCCTTGGCGATGCTGACATCCCCCCTCCTTGTGAACCGGCTTATCCCCAAGCCGGAGCGCGCGGAAATTCTTGCTTCAATGAGTCCAGGTCCTCCCAAGTAGCAGTAGCTGGCGTACCGCCACTCCAAAGAATTAAACCTTGCATAACTGTCTTCCGCCCAGATTGACGAACGCAGTGATCCAGAACCTGCACAAGCACTTGCAGAATGGGTGTAGGAGAAGGTAACTGAGCTTGTACCTGAGTTGTTGGCGGAATGAACTTCTTAAGCTGGGACACATGGAACACTGGGTGTATACGGCTGTCAGGAAGGCAGCTCCAGTCGGTAGGCAACTTCTCAATTCTTTTCTATGATCTTGTAAGGACCAAAAAACTTGAAGGATAGCTTATGGTTAGCTCTTCTGACGATTGCCGATTGCACATAGGGCTGTAGTTTATGGAACATGAGATCATTGACGGCAACAAATCTTTCAGTTCGTTTCTTATCTGCCTGGTGCTTCATTCTTTGTTGTACACGCAACAAATGTTGTCTGACTGAATCAATCATCAATTGTCGTGAGTCCAGCCAGGATTGGATATCTACTGGAGCAATCGTTTCAGAAGCAGATATTCCAAAGAACCAAGGAGTCTGTCCATAACTGATCTCAAAGGGTGATTTATTCAGTGCAGAATGCCAGTTGGTATTGTACCAGAATTCACAGATTGACAGCCACTTGCTCCACTCAGTAGGATGAGCACTGATGAAACACCTCAAGAAGCACTCAATTTGCTGATTTACTCTTTCAGTCTGCCCATCAGTCTCTGGGTGAAATGCTGTACTCATATTTAGTTCTGCTCCCGTTCTTGATATAAGCAGTTGCCAGAAGGAGCTAGTGAAAATGGGGTCCCTATCATAGATTATCAACCTGGGCATACCATGCAACTTATACACATTATCTATGAAAACTTCAGCCACTTTCTGAGCTGTGAAGGGGTGTGAGAGAGGAATGAAATGGCCATACTTAGAGAACTTGTCAATCACCACCAGTATGCAATCATATTGGAAGGATGTAGGAAGACATGATATAAAATCCATGGACACTGTGTCCCAAGCTTTAGTAGGTACTGGCAGAGGAGATAACAATCCAGGGTACGGAACTCTCTCTGGCTTAGCTTGCTGACACACCAAGCAGGACTGTACTTGAGACTTGATGAACTTTTTCATCCCTTGCCACTTGAAGAGAGAAATAATTCTCTTGTATGTAACTGGGAACCCGGAATGCCCCCCAACTGGACTTGCATGAAAAGCTGTAAAAATCTTCAGCTGTAGAGCTGCATCTGGCCCAAGCCATATACTGTTTTTGTAACAAAGAAGTCCTTGGTGCAGAGAGAACTGTGGCTTAGATGCAGGGTCTATGGCCAATTGTTGCAATACATCTTGTATTTTGGTGTCACCACTGTAGCCCTTGACAATTTCCAGTAACCAGGTAGGCTGTGCACAAGAGATCTGACAGAGAACTGCACCATCAGGAGGTCTTCTGGAAAGTGCATCAGCAGCAGCATTGGTGTTCCCTTGTTTATACTGAATCATGTAGTTTAAACCCACTAACTTAGTTAAGCATTTCTGTTGCCATGGGGTATGCAGTCTCTGATCCTGTAGGTGAGCCAAACATTTCTGATCAATCTTGATAATGAACTGTTGCATTTGTAAGTAAGGTCTCCACTAGTCTACAGCCAACAGAATAGCCAGGTATTCTTTCTCATATACTGATAGACCTCTGTTCTTAGGTCCCAAGGCTTTGCTGATAAATGCCAATGGATGTCCTTGCTACATTAAAACAGCCCCAATGCCATACTCACAAGCATCAGTCTCAACAGTAAATGGCTTAGAGAAATCAGGGAGAACCAACACAGGAGCAGAAATAAGTGCTTTTTTAAGTACAGAAAAGGACTCTTCAGTGATACTTGTCCACACAAAGGGCACTCCCTTCTTAAGTAGTTCAGTGAGAGGTTTAGCAATTATGCCATAATGCTTGATGAACTTCCTATAAAAACCACTCAGTCCAAGGAATCCTCTGACTTCCTTTGCATTAGTAGGAGTAGGCCACTATTGCACAGCTACAACTTTAGAAGGACCAGTAGAAACATGCTTAGCAGAGATAACATGACCCAGATATTCAATTTCCTATTGAGCAAATGCACACTTGGATATTTTCACTTTCCATTCCTTTTCCTTAAGAATTGTCAATACTTGAGTGACATGGAGTAGATGCTCTCTCAAGGTTTTACTGAACACCAAGATATCATCAAAGAAGCATAACACACATTTTCTCAACAGTGGAGATAGATCAAAATTCATTGTCCCTTGGAAAGTTCCAGGACCACCAGTAGGGCCAAATGCAAGAACTGTAAATTCAAAATGGCCATGATGAGTTGTGAATGCAGTCTTGTACTCTTCACCGGGAGCTAATCTTATCTGATGGAACCCAAATTTTAAATCAACTTAGTAAACCAACAAGCACCGGCAAGCTCATCCAACAGTTCATCAATTACAGGTGAAAGCGCGTGGATGTCGCCTAGAGGGGGGGGGGGTGAATAGGCACTTTAAAAATTAATTACGGTTTAGGCTTGAACAAATGCGGAATAAACCTAGCGGTTAATTTGTCAAGCACAAAACCTACAACAACTAGGCTCACCTATGTGCACCAACAACTTATGCTAAGCAAGACAAACTACTAGGTGATAGCAAGATATATGTCAAGAAACAATATGGCTATCACAAAGTAAAGTGCATAAGTAAAGGGCTCGGGTAAGAGATAACCGAGGCACGCGGAGACGACGATGTATAGCGAAGTTCACACCCTTGCGGATGCTAATCTCCGTTTGGAGCGGTGTGGAGGCACAATGCTCCCCAAGAAGCCACTAGGGCCACCGTAATCTCCTCACGCCCTCGCACAATGCAAGATGCCGTGATACCACTAAGGGACCCTTGAGGGCGGTCACCGAAACCGTACAAATGGCAACGCTTGGGGGCGGTCACCGAACCCGTACACTTTGGCAACCCTTGGGGGCGGTCACCGGAACCCGTCAAATTGCTCGGGGCGATCTCCACAACCTAATTGGAGACTCCGACGCTTTCCTAGAGCTTTACACCACAATGATTGAGCTCCGAACACCACCAACCGTCTAGGGCGCCCAAGCACCCAAGAGGAACAAGCTCAAGGGTACCAAGCACCCAAGAGTAATAAGCTTCTCAACTTGTAACTTCCACGTATCACGTGGAGAACTCAAACCGATGCACCAAATGCAATGGCAAGGGCACACGGAGTGCCCAAGTCCTTCTCTCTCAAATCCCACCGAAGCAACTAATGCTAGGGAGGAAAATGAGAGGAAGAACAAGAAGGAGAACACCAAGAACTCCAAGATCAAGATCCAAGGGGTTCCCCTCACATAGAGGAGAAAATGATTGGTGGAAATGTGGATCTAGATCTCCTCTCTCTTTTCCTTAAAAAACTAGCAAGAATCCATGGAGGGATTGAGAGTTAGCAAGCTCGAAGAAGGTCAACAATGGGGGGAAGAACACGAGCTCAAAGGATAAGGTTCAATGGGGAAGAAGACCCCCTTTTATAGGTGGGAAAAAATCCAACCGTTATGCTCACAGCTCAAGACTGAAGCGGTACTACCGCAAGGGCGGTAGTAGCCCTTTGAAACACAACAGCGAGGAGGGAAAAAAGCCAGAAGAACCGTCAGAGCGGTAGTACCGCTTGACCTCATGGTACTACCTCTAGGGGTAGCGGTACTACTGCTTGCGAGCGGTACTAAAAAATTACATCCGTGCCTACCACCGCTGGACTTGTGACGAGTTTTTGGTCCCGAGCGGAAGTAGCCACGGAAGTAGCCGCGGTAGTACTGCTCCAAGCGGTAGTACCGCTCCAAAGAGCGGTAGTAAAAAATTACTTCCGCTCCTACCCGCGGTAGTACCGCTACAGCCTTTTCAGAACACTAAAACTACCACAACTTCTACAAACGGACTCCGAATTCGACGAAACCAAGTTTGTTGGAAAGCTAGCGACAAGGGCTAACACAATATTGATAGAAATACCAATAATAAGCAAATAAGAAAAGTCCCAAAAGAAAATGGTGAGAACCCTTCCTCGGATAAGACCGGTAAAACCTCCAACACCGAAAACATCATAGAAGATGCATGCAAACTCCGTTTTCGATGAACTCAAGCTTGTCATCAAGATGACCATAAGCTCTAAGACTCACAAAGAACCAAACAAGAACCAAGAAACATGATGCAAGTATGCAATGGTTTGAGCTCTCGACGAACGATACGATCAAGCTACTCACTTGAGAGCCCCCCTTGATAGTACGGCCATCGATCCTATAACCCGGTCTCCCAACTACCACCATGAGACCGGTAAAATAGAAAACCTATCAAGGGCAAACCTTTGCCTTGCACATGATCCACTTGAGCTAGATTATGACGATCTTGTCCTCCTCAAGATGGACCACCTTTGTTGATTGCGTTGGGTCGATGGAGACTAGATGATTGCTCCCCCATACTCCACTATGGGGAGCCACTCTTCGGCACATCTTCACAAGTCCATTGACACCCCAATGGATGGCAAGCTTCAAGCACTTGATCTCTTCATGATGCTCCACTTGAACTTGCACACGGCAATCTTGATGACGATCACCACTTGATGTCATCCTTTCCATGGGTTGTATGATATCTTCCTCTTGACGCAAGCCCATGGACACGTACCTAACCCCACATAGACTCTCACATAGACCGTGGGTTAGTACATAAAGTGCAATGGACAATGCTTACCATACCATGGGATCACTTGATCCCTCTCGGTACATCTTCTACGCTTTGTGAGTTGATCAACTTGATTCACTCTTGACTTAGTCTTGATCAACCTTGAATCTTTCCAACTCTCTTCGTTTGGATGATGTCTTGAAGGTAAACATGAATGATCACACAATATTCTTCTTCAAGACATGCTTGCAATAAGCTAAACACTCACATGACCAATCTTTGGATAATTCCTTAATAGCACCTTGGTCAACCCATAAAATCCTTGAAACCAACACATGGACTTCAAGAAATGCCTATGGAAAAATCCTTCAAATATAACTCAATGCAACCATTAGTCCATAGAGAATGTCATCAATTACCAAAACCACACATGGGGGCACCGCATGTCCTTTCAATCTCCCCATTTTGGTAATTGATGACAATCACTTTCAAGAGAGTTTATATAAGGAATTATGCATCACCATGCAATGCAACAACCAATAATGCATGCGAAGGAGATGTGTATGCTTAGGAACAAACCGAAGCTAGAAGAGACAACTCTCTAAACTTCACCATGCAATGCAACAACCAATAATGCATGCTAAGGAGATGCGTATGCTTAGGAACAAACCGAAGCTAGAAGAGACAACTCTCTCCACAAAACTCTCTGAAACTTCTCCCCCATTGGCAACGATTGCCAAAATGGGCTAAAAGCTTAGAAGGCCAATATAAAATGTGTTCCTCCATAAATTGTGTATTTCTCAACAAGAGAGTGGAATGCAATACACATATCCAACGATAAATACTTGGAGGAAGAAAAGCTATATTGAGGCCCAAAGATTGCAAAAGGAAGATATGCCACAAAGATATAACAAAGAGAGAAACAAGCAATCAAAAGATACCTATTGAAGCAAGCTATCAAAAGATACCAATTGAACCAACTAGGCCAATGATCCTACGAGCCACATGAATAAAGGATATTATGATAAGAGCATAGCAGTGTTCTAAAGAAACTATAGAAGCTCCTCATGATTTGTGCACATCAAGAATTTTTGTATTTGGATACAAAGTGCACAAAATAGGATCATAGCCCCCCCCCCCCCCAAAATCAATAGAAACTTACAACAAGTGCAAGAGAGCATATAGGAAACTAAGCGTAGTACTTGCAACAAACACATGGTTGAGCAACAAGTAAGAGAGGCAACTTAAGAGTGGGCTCAACCAAAAAGATGTGTGTGAGTTAAGGCAATGCACTTGAGAAGACTAATGTACAGAAGAGCATTAAGCATCAATAAAGTCTTGAAAGAATGAGGCACACGGTGCAAGGCCTATCATTCCCACACACAACTAGCAAATGGGTTCACAAGCTTACTAATAAGCATATAGAGAACCTATGCTTGTGACAACCAGGTGAAGATAGAAGATGAAAGGCTCATCAAGACGAGGGATACCAATTAAGATGGCAAAAACCTCGTAAAGATAAGCATGAGGAAAATAATCTTCACCACACAAGAGCGCATTAAGATGCAACGATAGAAGACACACACTCAAGGCAAAAGCTTTCACGGAGCCACCAAAGACATAACATAAGAAAGTCTAGGTGGACGTGAAAGAAAGGATATCATCTAGATATGCAACTTCTCTCAAGTGTATAAGATTCTAGGTAGACGAAATCATGATGATATATATATCTACAAAGAAGGATGTACACCCGAAATAGTTACAACACAAAGGAACAAGATATCCAAAAGGAAGTCATACATATACCAATAAGATATTTGCTTGGAAGCATAACACATGGCTAGATATGGTCTTATAGTATATAAATGAATTCCTACCACACACCCATCAAAGACATCACAACTAGCAACATGAGATCATAGTTGAGATGCTTTGAGAAAGGAAACAAGTATCACAAGATGGAATGAAAAACATGCTAAGATGCAACCTACACAAGGTTGAATGCTAGAAAAGAATGCATGAAGAGATACTTGTTACCGAGATATCATTGGAAGGATGTAGTAGATACCAATTAAAGGTAGGTAGTAGTTCATTGATCATCCTAGCTTGACTCCAATTAGCACATGATGACACCATCTTCCTTGTGAGTGAGCCGATCATCCAATGCATCTCCAATTGTTCCTAGAACAACAACACAAACAAAATGGTACCCAAACTCATTGGGACCAAAGAGTTAGAGAACCAACAATACATAGGACAACCTCCACATAAATATGTGCATATAGACATGAAAATGAGTTTCATGCACATCTCATCCAATTTGAGACTTGGTGGAGTTTCCCCTATATATTGGGTCCAAGAAAGAAAGCATGATAAAAATAATACATCAAATTAATATGCATGCTCAAGACTTTCAAGAACCGATACCATATGACAAAGAAAAACCAAGTGAAGAAAAGATACCAAATGAATAAATCATCACTTGGAGGATATCCATAAAACATACATCAAGGAATGAGGATCGGTTGATACACACTAAAAAAAGATATCAAACTCCCAAAAGAGAGGATGGTTCCAAACAAACCAAGCTCTCTACAAAGATTCATGATGGCACGAAGTACCAAAAAGAAAACGGCTTGCCTTCCACCAACACACACTTGATAAGGATCGCAAGATAAGTGTCTTATAGAAAATAGGATAGCTCCCCCAAGACTAGTGCATTATAGAGAATTTGCATTTGAATACAAAATGCACAAGGTGGGATCACCACTTTCACTATATCTAGAAAACACTAACAAGATCAAGAAATTAACAAGATCCACAAGTGGTATGGAAGACAAAGGGAGTTGATACACTCCTAGGCAAGAGATAAGGCAAATAAAAGCAAAGGCCAATGTAGAGATGATAAAAAATTTCTACGACACATAAGTGAGTACCAATTGTCAAAAGACAAGAAGTATTTGGAAATGATTCCCGTTGGTAGATAGCAAGGATATCCAACATCATCTTCACACCGAACACAAGAAAAGTGCAACTTGTAGAGCTAACATGCCACCTAAGAACAAGATAATTTACAATATCAATTCTAGGTGACAATATCTCAAATGTACACATTTTCTGGGCTTGTAATATGCACATAGCATATTACTCCCCATAATGTGATACCAATAAAAACTTAACAAGAGGCAATAAGAGAATCCAACAAGAGATAATTAATGGACTATTTAGAATTTGAATTTCTTATGAGAAGACATACCACATAGCGACTAGATAATCTTGAAGTATCAATACTAGATGGTATTACTCATGTACACACATTTATAGGATAGTGAGGTGCACAAAGCACATCACTCCCCCATAATGGGATATTCCATTAATCTCTCACAAGAGCCAACTAAGATACAAACAAGATGCACAAAGGATCAACGTACGACACACATGTACATGAAGTGCAAACCAACATACATAAACTTGATTACTCAAGATATGCAATTTGGAGACACAACACATACAAACACATGCAAGGAACAAAACCAAAACATGCAAAGGGGCAAGTAACTTTCAATGTAAACAATTTAAATACAAGTTACCGCAAGGAGGCACATTGGATATAAGATAGAAACTTGATAACCCAAATGACTTGGCTTGAGACAATAAGAATGATGAAGTACCCTTAATTCTTCATAATGTAGCCAAGTCTCCAATGACCTCCAACAACACCTATTGATCAAGTATGAGCTAGTTGGTCCCCAACCAAGTTGGGTCCTAAGAGGTTAGTAACAATAGGCTTGGCTACCCAAATGGTTATTTTCTTGACACCACTTTGAGTACCAACAAATTTGTCAAACACATTGCCAACCTTATCCTTCCCAAGAGAATAGATATCATCAATTAGAATAGGGTTGGATAAGGTACCATTAGTGCATGAAGAAGCGACGTGACCTTTTTCATGACATAGGTAGCAACGTCTACTCTTCACTTTCTTCTCACTTGATTTCTCAACTTGAGAAGCATTAGCTTGAGTCTTCTTGGGAAGTGGCCTTTCTTCAACTTGAGGTTGAGCATGAGATTGAACTTGTGCCCTCTTCCCTTGTTGCTTGAGACTAATGGCCTTCTTCTTCAATGGGCAATATCTAACATGATGCCCTTCTACTTTGCACTTGAAGCAAACAATCTTGGCCGATTTCTTGACTTGTTCTTGGCCCTTCTTTTTGTTCATCTTGGACTTCTTCTTCTTATTGGAGTTGAATCCAAGTCCACCTTTGTCATTGGGGATTTTTGCACACTCAAGATATTGTTGAGTGTGGATTTCCTTCATGACTCTTTTCCAAGTCTTTCTTCAAAGAAGCGACTTGGGCCTTGAGCTCTTTGATTTCCTCTACATGGTTAGTCTCAATACAAGTACTAGAGGAAGTATAAGCTTCATTGTAAGAGCAACAAGGCAAGGAAAGCAATTCATCACAAGATGTACCAACATTGTGAGTAGATGAATTACAAGGACTAGCACATATCAATATAGCATTTTGACTAGAAGTAGTGCTAGTATCCACATGAGGCTCACTAGATGTTACCTTAGCAAGCATGGCCTCATGAGATATCTTTAGCACATTATGGGATACTAGAAGATCATCATGAGAGCTTGTGAGCCTTACATGATTTTCTTCCAACATCCCATAATTGCTAGATAACAACTCAAGTTGAGCCCTTAGCTCAACATTCTCCTTCAATATGGATGCTTCACAAGAGATAGAGTTAGTAGCACAAGCATCATCATTAGCAACAAGAGGAGAAGACAACTTGGCAAGCTATTTTGAATATGAAGCTTTAAGTTGAGCATGAGACTCGGTGAGTTTGATGAGCTCACTTTTAGTGACCCTTGAGCCATTTTCGAGGTGCTCAAAGTCCTCAAGGAGTTTAGCATGCACAACTTCAAGCTCCTCATTTTTAGTTTCAA
Organism: Aegilops bicornis; assembly: GCA_021605145.1. Lineage (NCBI taxonomy): Eukaryota > Viridiplantae > Streptophyta > Magnoliopsida > Poales > Poaceae > Aegilops > Aegilops bicornis. The sequence continues at coordinate 716,036,021 of CM038670.1, forward strand.
AATCATTGGCCACCTCGAGAGCTCTATCACGAGATTCCCTCACTCTAGATAATTCTAGAGCAAAAGTCTCCTCAAGAGATTCCTTGGTGGTTTGTTCAAGTTCAGGAGCTTGAGAGAGGTCCGCAATCTCATTAGCGTAATCACGCTCATGACCTTCCATTTTATCAATGGTGACCTCGTGCTCCTCAAGACGATATTCCAACTCATCAATATATTTCTTGCCCTCAATAGCAATAGACATGATTTCCATGAAGTTGGAACGAGCAATTTTATTCTTAAGAAGAGCTTTAAAAATCATTTCCCCTTAATTTTTAAGGAGGCAACATCATCACTCTATTCATCATAATCAACATCATCATCACTCTTGCCATCATCAATATCATCACAAGATATATTGGGATTCAAAGTGGGAGATACCTTTGAAGCCTTGGCCATAAGGCAAAATGCAATAGATGATGATATAGGATCCCTTGAAGCACCATTCAAGACCACATCTTGTTCCATGGAGTGTTGGGTTTCATCTACATTGTTAGCACAACAACTCGAGGAAATACATGCATTTTATCATGGCAACAAGATATAGCAAGCATATCATCATGAGATTTAGTCAAGCAATTTCTACATGATATGCAAGGACTATCAACACAAGCAAGTGAAACATTTGGAGTGCTCGAAGTGCTAAGGCCCAAAGGCAGACATTGCAATAATATAGTGATGAAGAATCATCCACAAAAGCACACTATCATCATTGCAATGACCGACACTACTCACCATATCATTACCTTGTGGCAAACCACATGTAGGTGAAGTAGAAGAAGTTGAGAAGACTATACGGCCGGAGGTGGAGGGAGAACAATCATCCCTACAAATCCTGGACACACCATATTTATCTTGAAGCTTCGTCCACAACTCATGAGCATCCCGGAACGGCATGAGTTGAAATATAACTACATTTCTCAAAGCATTGAAAAGCACATTAGAAGCTTGATCATTGAGATAAGAGTTTTTCTCATGCTCTAAAGATAATCTTTGGGGATCCTTTGGAGGATAAAAACCCATATCTACAATTCGCTCCAAATTTGGGTCCATGACCCTAAAGAGATTAAGCATGCGAATTACCCAAACATCAAACTTTGTGCCATCGAAACCAAGAGTGTCAGAGAATCCTAATCCCCTAGTCGACATATTTACTCTCTAGGCGGTTAAGCCCAACAAAGAGAGACAAGGCTCTCATACCAAGTGAAAGATCGTGGATGTCGCCTAGAGGCGGGGGGTGAATAGGCGCTTTAAAAATCAATTACGGTTTAGGCTTGAACAAATGCGGAATAAAACTAGCGGTTAATTTGTCAAGCACAAAACCTACAACAACTAGGCTCACCTATGTGCATCAACAACTTATGCTAAGCAAGACAAACTACTAGTTGATAGCAAGATATATGTCAAGAAACAATATGGCTATCAAAAAGTAAAGTGCATAAGTAAAGGGCTCGGGTAAGAGATAACCGAGGGACGCAGAGACGACGATGTATCCCGAAGTTCACACCCTTGCGGATGCTAATCCCCGTTTGGAGCGGTGTGGAGGCACAATGCTCCCCAAGAAGCCACTAGGGCCACCGTAATCTCCTCACGCCCTCGCACAATGCAAGATGCCGTGATTCCACTAAGGGACCCTTGAGGGCGGTCACCGAACCCGTACAAATGGCAACCTTGGGGGCGGTCACTAAACCCGTACACTTTGGCAACCCTTGGGGGCGGTCACCGGAACCCGTCAAATTGCTCGGGGCGATCTCCACAACCTAATTGGAGACTCCGACGCTTGCCCGGAGCTTTACACCACAATGATTGAGCTCCGAACACCACCAACCGCCTAGGGCGCCCAAGCATCCAAGAGGAACAAGCTCAAGGGTACCAAGCACCCAAGAGTAATAAGCTTCTCAACTTGTAACTTCCACGTATCACGTGGAGAACTCAAACCGATGCACCAAATGCAATGGCAAGGGCACATGGAGTGCCCAAGTCCTTCTCTCTCAAATCCCACCAAAGCAACTAATGCTAGGGAGGAAAATGAGAGGAAGAACAAGAAGGAGAACACCAAGAACTCCAAGATCAAGATCCAAGGGGTTCCCCTCACATAGAGGAGAAAGTGATTGGTGGAAATGTGGATCTAGATCTCCTCTCTCTTTTCCTTCAAAAACTAGAAAGAATCCATGGAGGGATTGAGAGTTAGCAAGCTCGAAGAAGGTCAACAATGGGGGAAGAACACGAGCTCAAAGGATAAGGTTCAATGGGGAAGAAGACCCCCTTTTATAGGTGGGAAAAAATCCAACCGTTATGCTCACAGCCCGCACCGAGCGGTACTACCGCTAGGGCGGTAGTAGCCCTATGAACTACAACAACGAGGAGGGAAAAAAGCCAGAAGAACCGTTGGAGCGGTAGTACCGCTTGACCTCACGGTACTACCGCTAGGGGTAGCGGTACTACTGCTAAGGGTAGCGGTACTACTGCTTGCGAGCGGTACTAAAAAATTACATCCGTGCCTACCATCGCTGGACTTGTGACGAGTTTTTGGTCCCGAGCGGAAGTAGCCACGGAAGTAGCCGCGGTAGTACTGCTCCAAGCGGTAGTACCGCTCCCAAGAGCGGTAGTAAAAAATTACTTCCGCTCCTACCCGCGGTAGTACCGCTGCAGCCTTTTCAGAACACTAAAACTACCACAACTTCTACAAACGGACTCCGAATTCGACGAAACCAAGTTTGTTGGAAAACTAGCGACAAGGGCTAACGCAATCTTGATAGAAATACCAATAATAAGAAAATGAGAAAAGTCCCAAAAGAAAATGGTGAGAACCCTTCCTTGGATAAGACCGGTAAAACCTCCAACACCGAAAACATCATAGAAGACGCATGCAAACTTCGTTTTCGATGAACTCAAGCTTGTCATCAAGATGACCATAAGCTCTAAGACTCACAAAGAACCAAACAAGAACCAAGAAACATGATGCAAGGATGCAATGGTTTGAGCTATCGACGAACGATACGATCAAGCTACTCACTTGAGAGCCCCCCCTGATAGTACGGCTATCGATCCTGTAACCCGGTCTCCCAACTACCACCATGAGACCGGTAAAATAGAAAACCTATCAAGGGCAAACCTTTGCCTTGCACATGATCCACTTGAGCTAGATTATGACGATCTTGTCCTCCTCAAGATGGACCACCTTTGTTGATTGCGTTGGGTCAATGGAGACTAGATGATTGCTCCCCCATACTCCACTATGGGGAGCCACTCTTCGGCACATCTTCACAAGTCCATTGACACCACAATGGATGGCAAGCTTCAAGCACTTGATCTCTTCGTGATGCTCCACTTGAACTTGCACACATCAATCTTGATGACGATCACCACTTGATGTCATCCTTTCCATGGGTTGTATGATATCTTCCTCTTGACACAAGCCCATGGACACATACCTAACCCCACATAGACTCTCACATAGACCATGGGTTAGTACACAAAGTGCAATGGACAATGCTTACCATACCATGGGATCACTTGATCCCTCTCGGTACATCTTTCTACGCTTTGTGAGTTGATCAACTTGATTCACTCTTGACTTAGTCTTGATCAACCTTGAATCTTTCCAACTCTCTTTGTTTGGATGATGTCTTGAAGGTAAACATGAATGATCACACAATATTCTTCTTCAAGACATGCTTGCAATAAGCTAAACACTCACATGACCAATCTTTGGATAATTCCTTAATAGCACCTTGGTCAACCCATAAACTCCTTGAAACCAACACATGGACTTCAAGAAATGCCTATGGAAAAATCCTTCAAATATAACTCAATGCAACCATTAGTCCATAGAGAATGTCATCAATTACCAAAACCACACATGGGGGGCACCGCATGTCCTTTCAACATGCAATGGGTATTTACTTTTCAGAGTGATTGCATTCAGGTGTCTAAAATCCACTACCAATCCCCACTCCCCCTCTTCCTTCTTTTTAACCATGAGAACAGGTGAGGAGAATGGGCTCTTACTGTATCTGATCATCCCCGGGGAGAGCAGTTCCTGAATTTGTTTTTCCAGCTCATCTTTGAGCTGTGGGGCAATTCTGTAAGGCCTGACTGACACTGGTCTGGCTCCTGGAATTAATGGGATGTGATGATCTTGTGCTCTGATACGTCTCCAACGTATCTACTTTTCCAAACACTTTTGCCCTTGTTTTGGACTCTAACTTGCATGATTTGAATGAAACTAACCCGGACTGACGCTGTTTTCAGCAGAACTACCATGATGCTGTTTTATGCGTAGAAAATAAAAGTTCTCGGAATGTCCTGGAAATCCACGGAGGCACTTTTTGGAATTTATAAGAATTATTGGGCGAAAGAAATATACCAGGGGGCCCAGGGCCTGTCCACGAGACAGGGGAGCGCGCCCCCTATCTCGTGGGCCCCCAGGACCTCCTCCGACCTCAACTCCAACTCCATATATTCCGTCTCGGGGAGAAAAAAATCAGAGAGAAAGTTTCATCGCGTTTCACGACACGGAGTCGCCGCCAAGCCCTAATCTCTCTCAGGAGGGCTGATCTGGAGTCCGTTCGGGGCTCCGGAGAGGGGGATTCGCCGCCGTCGTCATCATCAACCATCCTCCATCACCAATTTCATGATGCTCACCGCCGTGCGTGAGTAATTCCAGCGTAGGCTTGCTGGACGGTGATGGGTTGGATGAGATTTACCATGTAATCAAGTTAGTTTTGTTAGGGTTTGATCCCTAGTATCCACTATGTTCTGAGATTGATGTTGCTATGACTGTGCTATGCTTAATGCTTGTCACTAGGGTCCGGGTGCCATGATTTCAGATCTCAACCTATTATGTTTTCATGAATATATGTGTGTTCTTGTAAGTGCATCTAGTGCCCCTTAGTGATTTTGGTGTATTGAAGACTTATAGGTTAAGGGACTAATGTGTTTATGAGTGTACACATGTCTATAAGTCTATGAGGAGTTTGATATTTACAGAGAAAGTCGACCCCTAAAAATGAAGATCTTCGACTGAAGACTTTGATATTCTGAAGACTTTCTAAAGACTTTGAAAGTGAAGAAATTGGTGTGACCTTGAAGACTTGGTACTCATTTGAGGAACATGAAGCGTGAAGACTTTTGTTCTTGTAGTTTTGTTTTCTCTTTCTTGAGTCATAGGAAACACCGTGATCGTTAAAGGGGTCGAGGAAATACTAAGGAAAAATATCCATGTGATGCTCAACTCAAAATCCTACACCTACCAATCCCTTCGAGTGAAGCCTTTGGAACTCTCATACAGTTCAGTCAATTTCTTGATGTGATGAGACGAAGTTCTTCCGGTCATTGAGGAATTTGTTTGACCGAGGAGTTAGGAATTCGCCAAAGGCGGATTGCCTACACAATGAGGAACATGATAGCCCCGAGGAATTTGAGAGTCAAATTTCCGACCGTTCTTGTCTTCTTGGCCACTGTCCCAAAATATCTTATCCACCTAACGGTCATATCATTGAAGGGCATTTATGTCTTATCATGTCGGGCTGCTCCATAGGCTATAAATAGCCGCCCCCTACAAACACTAGCTGGTTGGCTGCTCCGAGAGAAACTGACACTAGTCATTTGAGAGCATCCCATCCTCTGAGGACTTTGAGCGAAAATCATCGAGTGAGGAGAAACCCAAACCCAAACACCTTCAAACCCAAAGTGATTGAGCATCACTGAAGAGATTGATCCTGCGTGGATCCGACGCTTGTTACCTTTGAAGATCGGTGGCTTCTTCCAGACGATTAGGCGTCATGGTATAGAGCATCCAAGAGGAATTGTGGATCGCCGAGTGACCGAGTCTGTGAAGGTTTGGAAGTCGCATGAAGACTTACCACGAGTGATTGAACGAGGTCTGTGTGACCTTAGCTCAAGGAGAATACGGTGAGGACTTGGTGTCCTGAGCTGCGTGCTTAGCGACTGGGTGTCCGGGACTGTGTGTCCTCGAGTTTAAATACTCACCCGCTCCAACCAGACGTACAACTGAGACAGCAGTTGGAACTGGTCTACCAAATCATTGTCTTCACCAAGCTTACTGGTTCTATTTCCTCAACTCTTTCATTTCCTCATTACTGTGTTGAGTGTTTGTTCATATCTGTGTTTGAAGACTTTGACTGAAGACTTTCTCAACTTCCTCAGTTCAATTTCTTCAGTCTGTTTGTCTTCATCTTGTGGTATCCTGATTACGCTTTCTGTACTCTATGCTTGTCTTCATTTCATCATGATGACTATGTACGTATTCATTATGCTTACTTCGAGTACTTATTCCGCGCAAGTAGTTCTTCGCTAAGGAATTTCCTCACCGCAAATTCCTCATTGAAGAATTCATAAAAATCGCCTATTCACCCCCTCTAGTCGATATAACGCACTTTCAATTGGTATCAGAGCAAGGTACTCCCTTGTTCTGTGTGATTTTGGTTTAACCACCTGGAGTTTTAGTTATTCGACCACAGGTATGAAGAAAGTGACATGCCCTATCTTTGACGGTCAGGCTTATCCCAAGTGGAAGGCCATGATGAGGAAGCGCCTTATGGCAATGAACAGCGAGCTGTGGACCGTCACTGAGATTGGTCTTACCGATCTATGCAAGAAGGCGGGCGCTGATGACATTCGCAAGTACACTCGACTTGACATCATGGCAAAGGACATCATTTGTTCCTGCCTATCCAGAGATGAATTCAGGCGCATTATGCATCTTTGCAATGCAAAGCTTATCTGGGACCGAATCTCTGAAGTCTATGAAGGTCATCGAACTCGTCATGATCCCTGGTTTGAGGATTTCAAAGAATCTCTCAAAAAGATGACTTTCGAACTAGAATCATCATCTTCTGCATCATGTCTCATGGCAAAGGGTGACAAGGTAACCGAATGTTCCTCATCCGAGTTTAGTGACGATGAATCTGATGATGATATTGAACATTGTTATACCAAACTTGTTTGCATTGCCACTAAACAACAAACGGCCTTGGAAAAGGTTTAAAACATGTTAGGTAAAAGTGATGATATGTTGAGTGAAGAAATGGATCGCACTAAAGGCCTGACTGAAAATCTTCAGAGACTTCAGTCTAGGTTTGACAGCCTTCAAGGTCATCATAACACTCTCTTATCTGATCATGAGAAGCTTTCTTATGAATTTCTTCAAAGAAAGCAAGATCTTGAGAAGCTAAGAGTGAGTTATGAAGATCTTCAGAAGGAGCGCGATTTACTACTTGCTCAACAAATCAGCGCTTCTCAGGAAGAATTTGTTCTCCATGCTTAAAGTGCATTGAACGTGAATCTGCTAATTCTTCACCTGAATGTTCAAATGCTTCAATTGTTATAAATTCTTCACCTGCCTCTGCTATCACTAATTCCTCATCTGAGGAGATTGCTAGTATCACTGACAATGCAGGGCCGAAGGAATTGTACATGACAGGCATGTACAAAAGCCTCAAAGGGCATCAGACTCTTTGTGATGTGCTTAAAAAGCAGATCCTTAACAAAAACTCTAGGAAGGAGGGTATTGCCTTTGAGAGGAAACTAAATGCTGATGGAACATATTGGAAGCCTGAGCAGTACCCCAAAACCTCATGGGTTGCTGCAAAGGGACCTCCAGTTGATCCATCTAACTTATCCGGCTTTACATGTGAATCTCCTCATTCTTCTGATGAGTCATTTGACTCCAACTATAAACTGTTCAAAAATCAGAATGGTGAAGTATTTGCTAGATATGTTGGCACTAACTGCAGGAACGGTTCTCCTATGAAGAAAATCTTGGTTCCCAAGAAGTGCCTTGAAAGTCTTCAGGTGAATGTCCTCATGACACCACCTGTGAAGAATAGGAACCCCAGATCAAACTCTTCATATGGACCAAATTCTTCATATGGATCCAAGTCCTCATACGGACCAAAGTCCTCACATGGATCAAATTCCTCAAAAGGATCAAAGTCCTCATATGATTATCATTGTGCTAACAACTACATTTCATGAGGTAGAGCTAAGGGCTATGAATATGTGCATTATTCTTCAAACCAAAATGTTCATAAGTCCTCGAAGAATTTCTCTTCTTATTCATATGCTTACCCTAACCCCTCTTATGTGAAACGAAATGGATGGGCTTCTATGCCACCATTCTCATATGGAGCTCATAGAGTGATGAACTCTTTGCCACCCCTTCAGATGTGGGTGGTGAAGAAAAAGAACTAATCTCTTCTACAGGGTCAGGTCTCCAGACGTGCTTTAACATCTGAAGAATTTGCTGGGGGCCTGACAAAATTTCCTGAAAGGACGCAGGAAAATCATGATGAAATGAACTTTCATTTCACACGTCCTCATACTGCTATATCTGTTTTACTCTTTGATGAAATTCATCTGATGAATTTGATATCATATTCTTCACTGATGAAGTATATGAGTTCGTAAGTTGCACTAATTCATCCGCAGGAGGATCAACCCAAAGCCACCGAGTGGGTCCTCGATAGTGGATGTACAAATCACATGACCGGTGACAAGAACCTATTGATGGATGCTCCCTTATCACCGTCACATCTGAAGCATACCATCTTCTTGACAAAGGCAAAAGTCGTGTATTGGGTCTAGGTAAGGTTGCGATCTCTAAGGACATACACATGGACAAAGTCATGCTTGTTGAGTCCTTAGGATACAACCTCATGTCAGTCTCAATGCTTTGTGATCTTGATATGGTTGTTGTCTTTGGCAAGTATCGTTGTGTTGTGATTATGGAAGCTGACAATTCCAGAGTCTTCAAAGGATTTAGGAGAGGAGACTTGTATATTGTTGATTTCTCTACAGGACCACAACCAGCCGTGTGCCTACTTGCAAAAGCTTCAGAAGGCTGGCTATGGCATCGATGACTTGGTCACGCAGGCATGAGGAATCTGCACACGCCATGAAGAAGAAGCATGTCATTGGCATTGAGAATGTCAAATTCCTCAAGGATCACTTGTGTGGAGCTTGTGAAGCTGGAAAATGACCAAGGCCAAGCATCCAAATAAGACTATCATGACCACTACTCGTCCATTCGAATTGCTTCACATGGACCTCTTTGGTCCTAATCATTACTCAGTAGTCATTAATGATGCATCTCTATATGGCTTTGTTAATGTTGATGATTACTCTCGTTACACATGGGTACACATTGTCACTTACAAACATGAAGTGCAGGAAGTCTTCAAACGATTTTCCTCGAGGGCTTCAACCAACTTTGGTGTGAAGATCAAGCACATCAGAAGTGACAATGGAACTGAGTTCAAGAATTCCGGTCTTGATGACTATCTTGATGAACTTGGTATTACTCATGAGTTATCTGCTCCTTATACTCCTCATCAAAATGGCGTCATGGAGCGCAAGAACAGAACTCTTGTTGAGATGGCTCTCACTATGCTTGATGAATACAAAACGCTTCGTCGTTTTTGGATTGATGCAATTGATACCGCGTGCCACATCATCAACAGAGTATATCTTCACAAATTCTTCAATAAGACTGCCTATGAACTCCTCAACGACAAGAAACCCAATGTGAGTTATTTCAAAGTCTTGATTGCTAAATGTTGGATTAGAGATCCTCATCACAATGCTAAATTTGCACCGAAAGCACATGAAGGTTTTATGCTTGGTTATGGAAAGGACTCAAGACACCTCTGTAGTCTTCAACAACGCTCTTCACAAGGTTGTTGAAATTGTAGATGTGCGGTTCGATGAAACTAATGGCTCGCAAAGAGAGCACCTACCTTCTGTGATAGATGAACCATCACCTGAGGATTCAATCAAGCTCAAGGCGACTGAGGATGTCATTCCTCAAGAATCTGAAGAATTCATTCCGTAACGCGAAGAACATCGAGCTAATGCACCTGAAGACAATGTCAAGAAAATGGTGCTTTGAAGAAAATGCCGATCTAGTTCCTCGACGACAACCAGCTCATCCTCGCGTTGCAAAAGAAGTGCAAGTTGATAAGATCATCGATGACATTGAAGCACCAGGTCCTCTCACACGCTCAAAAGCTTCACATTTATCTAACTTTTGTGGGCACTAGGCTTTTGTATCTATCACAGAGCCCACTAAGGTAGATGAAGCATTTCTGCAGCCTGAGTGGATTTAGGCCATGCAAGAAGAATTACATCAGTTCGAGCTCAACAATGTCTGGGAACTGGTCAAACGTCCAGATCCTCGCAAGCATAATATCATTGGCACAAAGTGGATCTACCGCAACAAGCAAGATGAAAATGGCCTTGTGGTGAGGAATAAGGCACGACTTGTAGCTCAAGGCTACACACGAGTTGAAGGAATTGATTTCGATGAAACTTCTGCACTGTTGCTAGACTTGAGGCTATTTGCATATTACTTGCTTATGCTAACCATCATAATATCACTTTATATCAAATGGATGTGAAAAGTGCATTCCTCAATGGTAAGCTTGAGGAAGAAGTATATGTTGCTCAACTCCTGTGTTTTGAAGATCCAAAGAATCCTCGACAAAGTCTTCAGGTGAACAAGGCCCTCTATGGCCTCAAGCAGGCCCCTCGGGCGTGGTATGATACTTTGAAGGAATTCTTCGTGAAGAATGGCTTCACACCCGGTTCACTCGATCCTGCTCTCTTTACTAAATCTTATGATGGTGAACTGTTTGTGTGCCAAATATACATTGATGATATTATCTTTGGCTGTACCGACCAATGTTATAGTGATGAATTTGCCTATATGATGAGTGAAGAATATCAAATGTCTATGATAGGAGAGTTGAAATTATTCTTAGGTCTTCAAATTCGTCAACAACACAATGGCTTATTCATATCTCAGGAGAAATACCTCAAGGATGTTCTGAGGAAATTCGGCACGCAAGATTGCAAAGGCGTCAAAATTCCTATGCCCACAAATGGCCATCTATGCACTGATGAAAATGGTATTGACTTCGATCACAAGGTATACCGCTCCATGATTGGTTCTTTATTGTACTTATGTGCATCTAGGCCAGATATAATGCTTAGTGTTTGCATGTGCGCCCGAGTTCAAGCTACACCAAGGAATCACACCATAAGGCTGTGAAGCATATTCTTCGATATCTAGCTCACACACCAACACTAGGATTATGGTACCCCAAGGGCTCTACTTTTGATCTCATTGGATATTCGACTCGACTATGCTGGTGATCGTGTGGACCGCAAGTCAACATCTGGTACTTGTCATTTCCTCGGACGATCTTTAGTCCGTTGGTCCTCGAAGAAATGTAACTGCGTATCACCGCTTCATCGCGGAAGCTGAGTACATTGCTGCTGGTTCTTGATGTGCTCAATTGCTGTGGATGAAGCAAACTCTCAAGGACTACGGCGTCAACATGAAGAATGTGCCTCTCTACTGTGACAATGAGAAGTCCATCAAGATTGCTCACAACCCAGTTCAGCACTCGAAGACAAAGCACATTCAGATTCGTCATCATTTTCTTCACGATCATGTGTTGAAGGGCGACATCTTTATTGATCATGTGAAGACTGAAGAATAGCTAGCCGATATCTTCACAAAGCCCTTGGATGAGAAGAGATTTAGCAAGTTGCGGTGTGAGCTAAATATCTTAGAATCTTTGAATGTTCTTTGAAAAGGACACACATCCAACACTTATGCAAAATTGATGACTTAGATGTGCAACACATGAAGAAATGTTTTTCTTCAATCAATGAAGAACAACACTCTAAGTGTGAAGAAATTAATGAAGAATTTGATTCTCAGAACCCTACGACAATTGTACGCGGTGTCTGAAATCATCATTCTTATACGGTGGGACATGCCACCACCAAAGTTGAAAATCTTCAATTTGAGTTTTTCCTCGCTTTTGAAATTCTTCGCTTTTTCAAATTCTTCAACTTTGCAAAATCTTCACTCTTTCCGTTGTGTTTCTAGTTTGTCTATATATATATATATATATATATATATATATATATATATATATATATGGGTTTATGTCCTCTACAACATTCACTTATTGCTATTTCTTAAAGTTGTTTTTCTGCTAAGTGAATGTGATCGGACCCTTCCCCCTCTATGCTATACTCAACCCAATCTGTTCACAAATTCTTCATGTGCGTTCTATTTGAAACTCGTTCAAAATCTTCACTGTGTCCTTGTCAGCTGAAGAAATTGCGAACAGAACTTTTAACTTATCTTATCCAAATTTTCGGCTTTGCCGCTCAAACCGTTCCGTATCCCACGATAAACTTATCTATTCACCCACGATCTAACACGATCTCCACTTTTCAGTACGTGGGTGACACATGTCAAGCGAGTAAGAAGGGTCAGGGGCACGTTCGTCCTAAATCTTCGGGCGAATAGTTTTTCACTGTGGCTATAAATACCCCTCTCCCCTTCCTCACTTCCTTTACTCTGCTCGACCGCTCTCTCTCTCTCTCTCTCTCTCTCTCTCTCTCTCTCTCTCTCTCTCTCTCTCGAGCTTCTCAAACCCTAGCGCCGCCGCTACTCCATCGTCGCCGGTGAGGAAGAGCTTCACTGCCTCGACCTCGTTGCCGTCGTACTCGCGCCGACCACGGAAATCTTCACTCCGCCGCCGCCGTAGCTGTCTTCCTCCGCCGAGTTAGGGCGTGGAAGATCTGAACTGACGAGCTTCAAATCTACACTTCTCAGTTCGTCGTGTTCTTCATCCAGGGTAATTAAAAGTTTCTTTTACTGCCCTCTTTGAATCAAATTTTTCTCTACAAAATCTTCAAAGGTGTTTTATTCTTCAAATCCTCACACACAAAACACCTCACTAGTCATCTGTTCTTGATTCGTTTCTCTAAGCATCATTTTTCTTCAAGATTCCTCAATTGTGTGGATCCTCGATCTATACAACTCGAACTTAAGACAAAGAACGCTTAGTGAAATTCTTCAAGGCTCATCTGGTCAAATTCCTCAAACTTGTTCTTTTTGAAAACCTTACGAGAACGCATATGACCTCTCCAAATTCCTCACAACTATACTGCTCACGTGTACTCATGTCCGCTGCTGAATCACTAGGTTCTCATCAACTTAACTCATTTGCAGCGTTCCTCGAAGAAAAGTTGCATACTTCTTCAGAGAATTCGATTGTTCAAATTCCTCAATTGAAGAATATGGTAGACGGTAAGAAGCCACAGAAAGGAGGAAAGAGGCCTGAGGTCATGACTGCTTTTGAAATACCCGAGGACATCTATGCTGACTATTGCACACCTGATGAGGCTAAGTTCGGAAAGGAGAACAAAAATCAGCGCAAGGTGCGCATACAGAGGATTGAAAGGAGATGGGCAAGAGAATGGAGGGAGTACAGGTATGTGACTCCAAAGTATATGAATAAATTCGCACTTAATCCTCCATGCCCAAGAGCTCCATTGGCACCTGGCCAAGAAGCTGACCCCACCAAAGATCAAGCGTGGTGAGGATTTTCTGAAGAATGGGCCAAGCGCCAAGCCAAGTTGGCGAGACAAGCCAAAGAAGCGGTGAGGAAATTCAATGAAGACTCTGCATCTGCGATGCCACCGAGGCCTCTGTCAAGCCTAGAAAATCAATGGCAAAGAAGCCCGCTCACAAGCCAAGTGCTTCACCAACTGTGTGCCCTCACGACCAAGTTCTCAAAGAATGCCCTCACGGCCAGATTCTTCAAAGCCCTCACGGCCAGTTCCTCATGCTGCTCCCCGCTTCTCCAAAGTCCTCATTTGCTCAAGCAAAGTCCTCAAGACTGTACATCTCGCCACGTGCCAAAGGACTGCAGCATCTCTATTGCCTCTAGTGTCTCAACAAGTTCCTCACTGCACCAAATTCTTCATCAGCCCCACATCGCTGAAGATAAAGGCAACGGCCGACGAGGTCCTCGCCAAGTCCAAGAATAAACAGTTGCCTTCCAAGTGCCATCTCGACGATGAAGGCGATGATGATGAACTTGCAGAATCATCAGAGATGACAAGAAAGGGCCGCTAGAGCCAAAGGCACACCTGTGCCACTGCTTTTGGATCCAAGGGCGATCCTCGATTACATTGATCTCTGGCACAAGGATCCAGACACCCCTATGCCTGATTTTCATTTAACTCCTGGCCAAAGTCACATGCTGACCCATTTCATCACTGAAGAGAAATGGAAATTTGAGAAGGCTAGGTAGATCAAGAAGGCTCAGTTCAGGAAAGAGAAGTTCCTGAGGAAAAACGTTGTCAAAATGACATCTCTTGAACTCCTCAAGATCCAGTCTAAAATCAAAGCCCCCAGCATGACTTCGATGCTTATTATGCTGATTGGCAAGGAGCCAAAGTCAGATTTGTCAACCTGACTAAGAAGTTCACCAATGTTGCAGCTCCAACGCAACAAGAAGTTCCTCAGGCTGGAGCCTCTGCTCAGCCTACTGAAGAACATGCCAGCACCGCTGATGATTTTCAGCCTGCTGAAGAAAATGCTAGTTCCAGCGCTGAAGACTCCATTCCACCGCTAAAGAAATTGCCGTGGCATCCACTAGTGGTACGCTCAAGAAATCGAAGAAGTCAGGGCAATCGACTGCGCCATACCGAGGAAATTCAAACAGATTCCTCAGCTCCTCCCGCGCCTACACCAACTCCTATCCTTCCATCTGCATCAGATGTGAAGAAAACCAAGGCTGCAGAGCAAGCTGCAGTGAAGAAAAGGAAAGCACCAACTGCTTCAGAATCTTCAGCTCCAAAGAAGATGAAGCCTATGACAAGCTCGTTCGAAAATCCGATTGATGCTGTTCCAATTTCCACCATGCCATCAAAGGACCTTGTTCCTTTTGGTGAAGACTATGTGATCCCAAGCGGATCTGATGAAGAACATCATTCTGCTGCTTCGTCAGAGCAGATTGATGAAGAAATTGAAGTGGATGCGATCCCTTCAACGCCCGTTGTTTCCTCGCCAATGCCTCAGTTCACAGCTGAAGAGGCTGGCGTTGAAGAAATTGAAGATGAAGACGTGGATATTGGATGCACTACGCCTGTGATGAATGATGCCTTTTGGGAAAGTCAGCATCCCAATTCTCCACTCTTCACCCCAATACAACAAATACCTCAGTCCCCTGCACCAACCGCTCAAATGGGCTCAAGAAACTTATCCCACCTCATCTGCGGCATGAAGAAATTCCAGCCACTAGTCTTTGAAGAACCCTGCCGCTGATCCTTTGAACACGCAGACTGCAAGTGAAGAGGAACCAGAAAATCCTCAGCCTGAAGAACCTGAGATTGTGATTCCTGAGGTAGTGATGCAACTCAGTGACACTCCTCTGCCAAAACCAAAGGATCCATTCTCGCGTAAGAAAAAGTTCAAGGCTGAAGACTTCTTTGGCGAGCATGTTTTCTTCACTGATTACAACCCTTATGATTCTGCTCGCATAAGGAAGAGGCGTTTCTGGACTGCTAGTCAAGCCAAATTTTATTCCTCTGTGCTATTCGACAAAGACAAAGTCTTCGATCATGCACACATTCCTCACGTGGACATGGAATCTCTGCCAGGCTTCAAGCTAGTCCTCAGCGTTCTTCACGATGCTGGATTACTGAATTTCTGCACTGACATCTGTGATTGGAATGAAGAACTCATTCTTCAATTCTATGCGATGCTGCACATCACAGGAAATTCTGAAGATGTGAACTCATGGGTGCTGGACTGGATGTCAGAAAATACTCACTACAAGGCACCAACAACTGAATTGCTTCGTGCCCTCTCACTCATTCCTCCCCTTGAAGGTGCTCGTTGCATCTACAACGAACCTGAGCTTACAAATCATTACATGCAAGTGCTAATGAAGCCTTTGAAGCCAGGGCAGGCCCCTCGAACCAAATTCCTCGTCAAGGAGTTACTGTATGTGCCTCGGACTGCCTATCGCATTCTGACGAAGACAATGAGTCCTATCAAAGGCCACGCCTCAAATGATGAAGAAGTCGTTGGCATCATGAAGAATATGCTTTTCAATATCATTCATGGCGTTCCCGTCAACTTCCATGACTTCTTCATGAGGACTCTGGCGAATATTGCTACGTCACCATTTGAGCTGAAGCCTTATGCACCATGGATTATGAGGTTCATCAGGGCAAGGTCTTCCCTCAATTACAAGGCTGATACTCTGAACCGCTGCAGCTACTTGCCTCCAATTGAAGTCCTCAAACAGACATTTTCCTCAGCTGATGACAAAGGCAAGGCAACTTCTGTGATAGATGAAGGCATTCGTCCACTGGATGGTCAGTTTCGCAAAGCTGCATCCTACTCCACCAATGATGACTCTGCCACACATGACTCGCCGCCAACACCTCTCGCCAAGCAAAACCCTCAAGCCACAACACCTGTGGTGATGACTGATCGTGAGTTACTCCTCGCCTTCATCGTAAAGTTGATCGCAATCATAAATGGGTCAAGCGTCGCTTTGGTTCAATTCTTCACGACATGACCTCAACACACAATGCTGAAGAAAAACCAATACTACCTCCATGAAACCTTCAACCGCATTACCTAGGTTGTTCTATCTCATGTCTACTGGCAGAAGATCTCAAGAAAATGGGCCTCAAGGAAGAATTTGACCGGTCCGCACCTCCACCGAAGAAATTCAAGAAGGTCAAGGTTCCTTCCTTGGTGGCCAGCTCCTATTCTTCATCGCATGACAATCGATGAAAATGAAGACTTGGGCGACATCGCAGAGCCCTACTACGACAACCGACCCGATAACGCCGGCGCCTCCTCCATCAACTTTATATTCTTGAGGCGTTAGTCCTCAGTTTCGATCCTTTTGGTCATTCGATGACAAAGGGGGAGAAATTTGAATTAGTCTTCAAGCGGGTCTATTATATGGGCGTTTTTCTGCTAAGTTACAACTCTTGCTCTTCTGAAACTTTTATAGGATCGAGTTGTAATCTTAAACCCGATGGTGCTCTGATACTTCTGATGTGTTCCTCTGCATGCTTATTCTTTGTTATATGTTAATACACGCATGCTGAATTACATCAGTCACCATATTTCATCATGCATTTCAAATTCTTCATATTATATGTCAAATGCGTGTATGAATTACAAGATATAGGGGAGATCTCCATGATTCAACTCTTCAAATGTGCATTGCCTCAAAAGCAAATTCCTCACTATGCACATCTTCGTGGGGAGTTCTTCTATATCTTGCAATCAAATTCTTCAATATCAGTATTTACACTTCATATGTTTATCCTCGTTGAAAACTTAACCTATATTGTCATCAATCACCAAAAGGGGAGATTGTAAGTGCATCTAGTGCCCCTTAGTGATTTTGGTGTATTGAAGACTTATAGGTTAAGGGACTAATGTGTTTATGAGTGTACACAGGTCTATAAGTCTATGAGGAGTTTGATATTTACAGAGAAAGTCGGCCCCTAAAAATGAAGATCTTCGACTGAAGACTTTGATATTCTGAAGATTTTCTGAAGACTTTGAAAGTGAAGAAATTGGTGTGACCTTGAAGACTTGGTATACATTTGAGGAACATGAAGTGTGAAGACTTTTGTTTTCGTAGTTTCGTTTTCTATTTCTTGAGTCATAGGAAACACCGTACTGTTAAAGGGGGTCGATGAAATACTAAGGAAAAATTTCCATGTGATGCTCAACTCAAAATCCTACACCTACCAATCCCTTCGAGTGAAGCCTTTGGAACTCTCATACAGTTCACCAATTTCTTCAAAGGATGTGAGACGAAGTTCTTCTAGTCACGAGGAATTTGTTCTCGACCGAGGAGTTAGGAATTCGCCAAAGGCGGATTGCCTACAGATGAGGAACATGATAGCCCTAAGGAATTTGAGAGTCAAATTTCCGACCGTTCTTGTCTTCTTGGCCAGCTGTCCCAAAATATCTTATCCACCTAACGATCATATCATTGAAGGGCATTTATGTCTTATCATGTCGGGCTGCTCCCTAGGCTATAAATAGCCGCCCCCTACAACCACTAGCTGGTTGGCTGCTCCGAGAGAAACGGACACTTGTCATTTGAGAGCATCCCATCCTCCGAGGACTTTGAGCGAAAATCATCGAGTGAGGAGAAACCCAAACCCAAACACCTTCAATCCCAAAGTGATTGAGCATCACTGAAGAGATTTATCCTACGTGAATCCGACGCTTGTTACCTTTGAAGACTGTGCTTCTTCCAGACGGTTAGGCGTCATGGTCTAGAGCATCCAAGAGGAATTGTGGATCGCCGAGTGACCGAGTCTGTGAAGGTTTGGAAGTCGCTCAAGACTTACCACGTAGTGATTGGACGAGGTCGGTGTGACCTTAGTTCAAGGAGAATACGGTGAGGACTTGGTGTCCCGAGCTGCGTGCTCGGCCGACTGGGTGTCCGGATCGTGTGTCCTCAAGTTTAAATACTCAGCCGCTCCAACCATACGCATAACCGAGACAGCAGCTTGAACTGGTCTACCAAATCATTGTCTTCACCAAGCTTATCGGTTCTATTTCCTCAACTCTTTCATTTCCTCATTACTGTGTTGAGTGTTTGTTCATATCTGTGTTTGAAGACTTTGATGAAGACTTTCTCAACTTCCTCGCTTAAATTTCTTCACCGCTTTGTGTTCATCTTGTGTTACCCTCGATTACGCTTTACGTACTCAGTGCTTGTCTTCATTTCATCATGATGACTATGTCTCAGATTCTGTTATGCTTACTCGAGTACTTATTCCGCTGCAAGTAGTTCTTTGCTAAGGAATTTCCTCACCGGCAAATTCCTCAGTGAAGAATTCATAAAAATCGCCTATTCACCCCCTTCTAGTCGATATAATGCACTTTCAGTTCTTGATCCTATCTTGCAAGTCTATAGTCACCTATTATGTGTTATGATCCGACAACCCCAAAGTGACAATAATCGGGATACTTCTCGGTGATGACCGTAGTTTGAGGAGTTCATGTATTCTCTATGTGCTAGTGCTTTGTTCTGGTTCTCTATTAAAAGGAGGCCTTAATATCCCTTAGTTTCCGTAAGGACCCCGCTGCCACAGGAGGGTAGGACAAAAGATGTCATACAAGTTCTTTTCCATAAGCACGTATGACTATTTACGGAATACATGCCTACATTACATTGATGAATTGGAGCTAGTTCTATATCACCCTATGTTATAACTATTGCATGAGGAATCGCATCCGGCATAATTATCCATCACTGATCCATTGCCTACGAGCTTTCCACATATTGTTCTTCGCTTATTTACTTTTGCGTTGCTACTGTTACAACTACTACAAAAACCCAAAAACATTTATCTTTACTTTCGCTACCGTTACCTTTATTATCATACCACTTTTGGTACTAAACACTTTGCTGCAGATACTAAGTTATCCAGGTGTGGTTGAATTGACAACTCAACTGCTAATACTCAAGAATATTCTTTGGCTCCCCTTGTGTCAAATAAATAAATTTGGGTTGAATACTCTACCCTCGAAAGCTATTGCGATCCCCTATACTTGTGGGTTATCAAGACTAATTTCTGGCACCGTTGCCGGGAGCATAGCTCTATTCTCTCGAGTCACTTGGGATTTATTTCTGTTGATCACTATGAAGAACTTGAAAGACGCTAAGACCAAGATTTTGCCCTCAACTATGAGGGGAGGTAAGGAACTGCCATCTAGCTCTGCACTAGATTCTCCTTCCGTTATTAGTAAGCTTGCAACACCTAAACCTGCTACTGCTATGAATTCTGATATGTCACAAGTTATTGATGATGCCACTTCTGCTATGCATGATGAAACTACTTCATGCGTGATACTACTTTACCATTAGGTGAATTTCTTGATGAACAACTTGCTAGAGTTAGGGGGAACGAAAATATTGAAGAACCTATTATTGATGATAGTGATGATGAAAGTTCCCCCAATGATTATGTATTACCTGTTGTTCCCAAGGGTTATGTTATGCATGAAAAACCTGCTATGGAAATCCTTGCTTGCAATGATATAAATGATCTTAAGAAATTATTAGCTAAATGGAAGCAGCAGTCTCTTAATGCTAGAATGAAACCTGATCCTACTTTTGCCACTTCACCTATCTGTGTTACTGATAAGGATTATGAATTCTCTGTTGATCCTGATATTATCACTTTAGTTGAATCTGATCCTTTTTATGGCCTTGAATCTGAAACTGTTGTGGCACATCTTACCAAGTTGAATGATATAGCCACCCTATTTACTCATGATGAGAAGTCTTGCTATTTATATATCCTTAAGATATTTCCGTTCTCATTAAAGGGTGATGCTAAGACTTGGTATAATTCTCTTGCTCCTGGTTGTGTGCGTAGTCCCTGTGGATACGATTTATTACTTCTCGCTAAATATTTCCCTGCTCATAAGAAACAAGCTGCCTTATGGAAATATATAATTTTGTGCAAATCAAAGAAGAGAGTCTCCCACAAGCTTGGGGAGGCTTATCCGGTTACTTAATGCTTTGCCTGATCATCCTCTTAAGAAAAATGAAATACTTGATATCTTTTATAATGGACTAACCGATGCTTCCGAGGACTGCTTGGATAGTTGTGCTGGTTGTGTTTTCAGGGAAAGAACAGTCGACGAAGCTGAAATACTATTGACCAATATGTTGACTAATGAAAATAATTGGACTCTTCTCGAGCCAGTTCCTGAAGTAATTCCTGAACCAGTTGAGCCAACTCCTAAGCCTATTCCGAAACCCACTCCGAAGAAGAGAGGTGTTTTATTTCTCGATCTGAAGATATGCAAGAGGCAAAGAAATCAATGAAAGAAAAAGGTATTAAAGCTGAAGATGTTAAGAATTTACCTCCTATTGAAGAAATACATGGTCTTAATTTCATCACTTTGAAGAACCACATTGTCTTGATAACCCGACACAGGTAGTAAAGGTAAATTCTCTCTATAGATATGATAAATTTGAAATACCCTCTACTAAATTTCATAGCCCATGCTTATATGAATTTGACGACTTTATGGCTAGGCAAGAAAGTTTTAATGCTTATGTTGGTAGAGAGTTAAAGAATAATGCTTTCGAGATAGGACGCATAGGTGATAATCTGGCTAGAGTTAAAGATGAACTTCACCGCGTTAGCAAATATGCTTCTATGGTTGCTACTCAAGCTGAGCAAGTACTTAAGGCTCAAAATGATTTGCTTGATGAATTAAATAATAAAAATGACTTTGTTGTTAGAGTGGCTACTAGAACTGGTAGAATGACTCAGGTGCCTTTGTATCCTGAAGGCCACCCTAAGAGAATCGAACAAGATTCTCAGTGAAATAATTTAGAGGCACCTAGTTCTTCTAAAAAGAGGAAGAAGAAAAACGATAGAACTTTGCATGCTTCTAGTGAACCTACTGTAGACACACCTGAGAATCCCAATGATATTTCTATTTCTGATGCTGAAACACAATCAGGTGATGAACATGAACCTAGTGACAATGTTAATGATAATGTTCATGTTGATGCTCAACCTAGCAAAGACAATGATGTGGAGATTGAACCTGCTGTTGATCTTGATAACCCACAATCAAAGAATCAACGTTATGATAAGAGAGATTTTGTTGCTAGGAAGCACGGTAAAGAAAGAGAAGCGTGGGTTCGTAAACCCATGCCCTTTCCTCCTAAACTATCCAAGTCAAAGGATGATGAGGACTTTGAGCGCTTTGCTTTGAAATGATTAGACCTATTTCCTTACGTATGCTTAATCGATATGCTTAAAGTAAATCCTTATGCTAAGTATATGAAGGATATCATCACAAATAAAAGAAAGATACCTGAAGCTGAAATTTCCACCATGCTTGCTAATTATACTTTTAAGGGTGGAATACCCAAGAAACTCGGAGATCCGGGTGTTCCAACTATACCATGCTCTATTAAAAGAAATTATGTTAGAACTGCTTTATGTGATCTTGGAGCCGGTGTTAGTGTTATGCCTCTCTCTTTATATCGTAGACTTGAATTGAATAAGTTGACACCTACTGAAATATCTTTGCAAATGGCTGATAAATCTATTGCTATACCTGTCGGTGTTTGTGAGGATGTGCCTGTTGTGGTTGCAAATGTCACTATCTTAATGGACTTTGTTATTCTTGATATTCCTGAGGACGATAGTATGTCTATTATCCTTGGTAGACCTTTTCTTAATACTGCAGGGGCTGTTATTGATTGCAACAAAGGCAATGTCACTTTTCATGTTAATGGTAATGAGCATACGATACACTTTCCAAGGAAACAATCTCAAGTTCATAGCATCAATACAATTGAAAAAGTTCCAACTATCATTTTTGGAGGTTTTGAATTTCCTCTCCCTACTGTCAAGAAAAAGTATGATATTCTTATTGTTGGGGATTTTCATATCCCTGTTGAGGTAACTTAGTGTTATTCGAAATTTCTCCAGTTCCGTGTTACTCGGAATGAGTTCGTTAACAAGACTTGATCAACCTTGTTAGTGGGTTCATTTTGATGATCACGAGATGGATGAAACTAGAAGGCACAACCTTCTGTACCTTACTTTTACTTTCTGTTATTTAGAATAAATAAAGCAAAATTATTATTGTCCGTCTGTTTTCTGAATTATCCGTGCATTAAAAAATAGTCCGAAAATAAAAGTGCTCCAAATGCCCTGCAAATCTAGTATGATTTTTTCTGGAATATTTGAGGATTTTAGGCACTAAAAACACTGCAGGAGGGCCAAGCACCAGGCCACGAGAGAGGAGGGCACGCCCCGTGTCTCGTGGGCCCCTGGTGGCTCCCCTCCACTTATGCCAGCACCCACACACTTCATCTTCTACCCAAAAAAATCCCCATCCAGCTCAAGCACGAGTTCTAGCTCATTTTGCTGCAATTTTTGATCTCCTTGCTCAAAGTTCCATTCACAAAACTGCTTTGGGAGATTGTTGCTTGGTATGTGACTCCTCCATTGGTCCAATTAGTTTTTGTTCTAGTGCTTTATTCATTGCAAATTTTTGCTGCATAGGTGCCATGTTTTTGAGCTTGCATGTTAAATTTTTTAGGTCCCAAGCAATTCCAATGCATGATATAGGCTCTAGGCACTTGTAGGAGTAGTTGCTATCAATCTTGTTTAGTTTTATTCTTTTTTATTTTGAAGTTACTAAAATTTCAGAAATTTTCAGAAAAAGAAATATGCTTAGAAGAATGTACCAAGGAGGTTCCTCGGCAAAGAAAGGGCCAAGGATTGCTATACGTGAGCAAGATGTTGAATTGCCGAGGGACGCAAATGTACGGGCCTGTGAGTGGCCATCCCATGATTTTATGGTCGAAGCAGGCTTCAAGGAGGAATTTGACGCACATGTGCGTAATGCCGAGCTGGAGGACTTCTTACAAGATAAGTGTCCGCAGTATTATCAGTTGACTAATTCTTTTGTGCGGAGGTTTAGATATAACTGTGCGTGTAATTCTCCTAGTGTCATGTTCGATATTTATGACACATCTTATACCATGGATTTAGAGGATTTCACAACTGCTTGCAAACTCCTTGATGGGGTAATATTAATGATCCTCCCAAATCTGAATTTAGAGATTTTCTTGCTAGTATTACTGTGGGAGAATCTAGGGACGTAGCACAAGCTACCATAGGGAGCATTCATTTTCCTGCTATACATTACTTTGCTCTGTTGGTAGATGCATTAACGGTAAGGACGAAGTATGTCACATGTGTGCTCCTGATCTTTGTGTCCTCAAGAGTGCTGTGTCAGGTTATAAAGGTTATAACTTGGGGGCAATAGTTGCACGTAGGTTGCAGAATAATAGTAGAAAGGGAGATTTATTTGGAGGAATTTATGCAACTTGTGTGGCTAACTTTCTTAATATAGCTCCACGAGAGGGGGATATGATTTTACCTCCTGTTTATTTGGATAAAGAAGCTATGTTCCATCATCATTTTCTTGAGAGGAATGAACAATTCCTCCATTATTGACTAATCTATGATAGATTTAGCGTCAGTCCTGTTACTCTTCCTGCTCCCTACCTTTTTGATTATCAGGCAAAAGGAAGATATGTTGTCACCAGGGAAGAAGCAGCTGAATATGAGAGGGGAATGGAGGCAACTCGCCAACACGCTGCTGCTCAGGAGGCGGTCGCCTCTGCATCTCAAGATTACTACCCAGTTTCACTTATGGATATCGGCCAGCGGTCTTGGTACTAGGCCAACTTAGGCCAAAAGCCTAAGCTTGGGGAGAATGCGTATTTCTCACCGACTTTACATTCATGTTCACACACTAGTCGTCGGTGCTCATACTCTTTCATTGTATTATCCATGCTAGTTTAATTTTCTTTTTTCTAGTTTTCTTCTTGTGTGTTTGATAAACCTTAAGAAAAACCAAAAAAATAGTTAGTTTAATTTCCATGCTTGTAGTAGAATTAAATCTGAAAACCCAAAAAGATTTCTAGCTCTTCTTCTTACTTCTTGGGAGCTTTCCCGTGTAAATAGTTTTATTTTCTTTTCTTTCCTTTGGGAGTCGAGAAGACCATATTAAAAACGCTTAGTGGCTCTCATATGCATGATTGTTTATTTAATTTAGAGCCCATATCACTTGTCTTCTCTCTTGAGTTGAATGCTTGCAGATTCCAGCTTAGTCCAATGCACGTGCACTCTTACTATTATGCACATCGTTCGGTCGTGCGAGTGAAAGGCAATAATGACGATATTTGATGAACTTATTGGGATGAGAAAAGCTGGTATGAACTCGACCTCTTTTGTTTCTGTAAATATGATGAGTTCATCGTTTCTGTGCAGCTATTATGAAGTAAACATATTTGCAATGACATTTAGAGATTATAGTTACTTGTGCCATGCTTGATTAGCTATGAGTTATAATGGTTTCCCTTGCGTGCCAACATTCTATTAGAATGATTATGATGTGGTATGATGGGATGGTATCCTCCTTTGAATGAATTGAGTTACTCGACTTGGCACATGTTCACACATGTAGTTGAATCAAATCAACATAGCCTTCATGATATTTATGTTCATGGTAGATTATATCCTACTCATGCTTGTACTCGGTGTGAATTAATTTTAATGCATGTTTATTTGTTATCGCTCTCTCTCGGTTGGTCGCTTCCAGGTCTTTTGCTAGCCTTCACTTGTACTAAGCGGGAATACCGCCTGTGCATCCAAACTCCTTAAACCTCAAAGTTGTTCCATATGAGTCCACTATACCTTCCTATATGCGGTATCTACTGCCGTTCCAAGTAAATTTGTATGTGCCAAACTCTAAACCTTCAAATAAACATTCTGTTTTGCATGCTCGAATAGCTCATATATCAACTAGGGCTGCCCTTATCTTCCGTGTTAGGTGGGTTATTCTCAAGAGGAGTGGACTCTGCTCCTCACTCACGAGAAAATGGCTGGTCACCGGGATGCCCAGTACCATGCTTTATGCAAACTAAATCAAAATAATTGCAAACAAAACTCCCCCTGGGACCCGTTGAATGTTGGAGGCACTCGTTGTTTCGAGCAAGCCATGGATTGATGCTTGTGGAGGGGGAGTATAAACTTTACCATTCTGTTTGGGAACCGCCTATAATTTGTTTATCATGGAAGATATCGTCATCTCTTAGTTGTTATGTTGACAATGAAAGTATGCTGCTCAAAATATAATTTATCTCTATTTCAAAATCGAGCTCTGGCACCTCTACAAATCCATGCTTCCCTCTGCGAAGTGCCTATCTATTTACTTTTATGTTGAGTCATCATCCCTTCTCATTAAAAAAGCACCCGCTGGAGAGCACACTGTCATTTGCATTCATTATTATTAATTTATATTGGGTATGACTTGACTGGATCTCTTTTACCATGAAATACAATGTTTAGTCAGTCCTTGATCTTTAAAGGTGCTCTGCATTTATGTTTTGCGGTCTCAGAAAGGGCTAGCGAGATACCATTTTTTTATATCATGTTATGATTAATTTGAGAAAGTGTTGTCATCCGATTTTTATTATTATGGCTCGGTAGCTGATTATGTTATTGATATGAGTAATTGTGAGACCTATGTGTTATTCTGAGTATGGTTAGTTCATAATATTTGCTGAAACTTGAATGCTGGCTTTTCATGTTTACAACAACAAGAGCAAATAGAGTTTGTAAAAGTTTTCTTTATCACTTTCAGTTTATCAACTGAATTGCTTGAGGACAAGCAAAGGTTTAAGCTTGGGGGAGTTGATACGTCTCCAACGTATCTACTTTTCCAAACACTTTTGCCCTTTTTTGGACTCTAACTTGCATGATTTGAATGAAACTAACTCGGACTGATGCTGTTTTCAGCAGAACTACCATGATGTTGTTTTATGTGTAGAAAATAAAAGTTCTCGGAATGTCCTGGAAATCCACGGAGGCACTTTTTGGAATTTATAAGAATTATTGGGTGAAAGAAATATACCAGGGGGCCTAGGGCCTGTCCACGAGACAGGGGGCGCGCCCCCCTATCTCGTGGGGCCCCTGGACCTCCTCCGACCTCAACTCCAACTCCATATATTCCGTCTCGGGGAGAAAAAAATCAGAGAGAAAGTTTCATCGCGTTTCACGACACGGAGCCGCCGCCAAGCCCTAATCTCTCTCGGGAGGGCTGATCTGGAGTCTATCCGGGGCTCCGGAGAGGGGGATTCGTCACTGTCGTCGTCATCAACCATCCTCCATCACCAATTTCATGATGCTCACCGCCGTGCGTGAGTAATTCCATCGTAGGCTTGCTGGACGGTGATGGGTTGGATGAGATTTACCATGTAATCAAGTTAGTTTTGTTAGGGTTTGATCCCTAGTATCCACTATGTTATGAGATTGATGTTGCTATGACTTTTGCTATGCTTAATGCTTGTCACTAGGGCCCGGGTGCCATGATTTCAGATCTGAACCTATTATGTTTTCATGAATATATGTGTGTTTTTGATCCTATCTGGCAAGTCTATAGTCACCTATTATGTGTTATGATCCGACAACCCCGAAGTGACAATAATCAGGATATTTCTCGGTGATGACCGTAGTTTGAGGAGTTCATGTATTCACTATGTGCTAATGCTTTGTTCCAGTTCTCTATTAAAAGGAGGCCTTAATATCCCTTAGTTTCCGTAAGGACCCCGCTGCCACGGGAGGGTAGGACAAAAGATATCATACAAGTTCTTTTCGATAAGCATGTATGACTATTTACGGAATACATGCCTACATTATATTGATGAATTGGAGCTAGTGCTATATCACCCTATGTTATAACTATTGCATGAGGAATCGCATCCGGCATAATTATCCATCACTGATCCATTGCCTACGAGCTTTCCACATATTGTTCTTCGCTTATTTACTTTTCCGTTGCTACTGTTACAACTACTACAAAAACCCAAAAACATTTATCTTTAGTTTCGCTACCGTTACCTTTATTATCATACCACTTTTGCTACTAAACACTTTGCTGCAGATACTAAGTTATCCAGGTGTGGTTGAATTGACAACTCAACTGCTAATACTCAAGAATATTCTTTGGCTCCCCTTGTGTCGAATCAATAAATTTGGGTTGAATACTCTACCCTCGAAAGCTGTTGCGATCCCCTATACTTGTGGGTTATCATGCTCTGCGAGGAGGTAACCCAGTAGGACTCTGAAAAACTATAGATAATTTGTCCAACACTGCTTGCATTTCAGGACAAACTGAAGAATTGGCAGAACACTGAATCAGAGACAAGGATATCACTGTAATTGCAAACTCAGAAGGTAACAAGCCTTGCAAAGTAACTGTTCTGCCAGACTATTGGAATGACATCCACTTCTGAATCCAATCAACTTGCATAGGACTATGTTGAGCCAACCAGTCAAGGCCCAAAATACCATCATAAGTGGACAACTGTAAAAGCTTGAAATCAGAAGAGAAAACAACATCACAACAACTCCATTTGCACCATTGTAACATCTGAGAACACTGCAACGGTGCTCCTCCAGCCACTATAACAGAAACTACAGTAGTATCCTGGACATCCACCAACATAGGAGCAAAAGAACTATCTATGAATGAATGAGTGCTGCCCTGTCCACCAAGAAAACCATAGTGTGCCCTTGTAACTGAATTTCCAACTGTATGGATGGAGCATTGGGGTCCTTTCCAACTGTAGCAGCTGATAGACGCATACTGTGAACAGAAGTTGTATCAGACTCAGAACTATCTGACTGGAGAGATTCCATCGACTGAACATGATCGATCAACTCTTGCACAAAATGCAACTGGACCGTGGACTTGCACACATGATCACGAGACCACTTTTCTCCAGCCACTATAACAAAACAAAGCCCTTTAGACTTGCGGTAAGCGCGCAGGGCAGACCACTTGTCGTCAGCTGGTGTTGTTTTCAGAGTTTCAGACTAACACTGTTCTTCATTGACATGGGGTTTGGGAGGAAGAGGAAGTGGGAATGGACCAGACCTCATTCCTGCAGATGAGTTGATATGTGACACTCCTTCCCCAAGATCCTCATGCAGTAAGGCCAAATCATAGGCCGAATCTAGATCCTTGGGTTTCTGAAGCGCCACTGCTACTTGAACACCTGGTTTGAGTCCATCTAGGAAATGAGGGGTATAGTGCAAGGTATTAGGAACTTCTTCATATGCAGACAACTGATCATACAAGTCAGCGAATCTATCCACATAATCAACAACTTTGCTAGTTTGGGATATACGGAAGAGATGGCAGAGCAGTGTATGGTGTTGATTTTTGCCGAAGCGACTCTGCAAGCTGCAACAAAATTCAGACATTGACATATTTGGAGACCTGCGTTGTACTGATTCCAACCGGCGAGCTGCTCCTCCTTCAAACTGAGACATCGCCAGCGAGATCCATCTGTGTTGCGGAGTATTCCAGAGTTTGAACTGATCTTCGCATCGGGTTTGCCACAATATCGGGTTCGCACCGTCGAAACGAGCTAGATCAGCACGAACACCAAACGAGAATGTTGTTGGGGAACAGAGTAATTAAAAAAAATTCCTATGACCATGCCAGATCTATCTAGGAGAAGCATAACAACAAGCGGGGAGAGTGTGTCCACGTACCCTCGTAGACCGAAAGCGGAAGCGTTTAGTAACACGGTTGATGTAGTCCAACGTCTTCACGATCCAACCGATCCAAGTACCGAACGTACGACACCTCCGTGTTCAGCACACGTTCAGCACGATGACGCCCCTCGAGCTCTTGATCCAGTTGAGGACGAGGGAGAGTTTCGTCAGCACGACGGTGTGGCGACAGTGATGATGAAGTTACCGGCGCAAGGCTTCGCCTAAGCACTACGATGATATGACCAAGGTGTTAAACTGTGGAGGGGAGCACCACACACGGCTAAGAGATTGTCTGTTGTGCTTTGGGGTGCCTCCCTACCCATGTATATAAAGGAGGGGTAGGAGGAGGCCGGCCAAGGGGGAGGTGCGCTATGGGGGGGAGTCCTACTAGGACTGCAACCCTAGTAGGATTCGACCCCCCTTTCCTTCCAACGGAGAGGGGTAAAGGGGAAAGGAGGGAGAGGTAGAAGGAAAGAGGGGGGCCACGCCCCTCCTCTTGTCCAATTCGTATTGGGGCAAGGGGGCACGCCCCACCTCCTGTGGCCTGCCTCCTCTCCTCCACTATGGCTCATTAGGCCCAATAACTTCCCCGGGGGGTTCCGATAGCCTCCCGGTACTCCGATAAATCCCTGAACCTTATCGGAACCATTCTGGTGTCCGTATATAACCTTCTAATATATCAATCTTTACATCTCAACCATTTCGAGACTCCTCGTCATGTCCGTGATCTCATCCGGGACTCCGAACAAACTTCGGTCATCAAATCACATAACTCATAATACAAATCGTCACTGAATGTTAAGCGTGCGGACCCTACGGGTTCGATAACTATGTAGACATGACCGAGACACATCTCCTGTCAATAACCAATAGCGGAACTTGGATGCTCATATTGGCTCCTACATATTCTACGAAGATCTTTATCGGTCAAACCGCATAACAACATACGTCATTCCCTTTGTCATCGGTATGTTACTTGCCCGAGATTCGATCGTCGGTATCCTCATACCTAGTTCAATCTCGTTACTGGCAAGTCTCTTTAGTCGTTCCATAGTGCATCATCCCGTAACTAACTCATTAGTCACATTGCTTGCAAGGCTTATAGTGATGTGCATTGGCGAGAGGGCCCAGAGATACCTCTCCGATACTCGGAGTGACAAACCCTAATCTCGATCTATGCCAACTCAACAAACACCATCAGAGACACCTGTAGAGCATCTTTATCATCACCCAGTTACATTGTGACGTTGTTCCTCCGGTATCCGGGAGTTGCATAATCTCATAGTCAGAGGAATATGTATAAGTCATGAAGAAAGCAATAGCAATAAAACTAAACGATCATTATGCTAAGCTAACGAATGGGTCTTGTCCATCATATCATTCTCTTATGATGTGATCCCGTTCATCAAAAACACATGTCTATGGTTAGGAAACTTAACCATCTTTGATTAACGAGCTAGTCAAGTAGAGGCATACTACGGACACTTGTTTGTCTATGTATTCACACATGTACTAAGTTTCCGATTAATACAATTCTAGCATGAATAATAAACATTTATCATGATATAAGGAAATATAAATAACAACTTTATTATTGCCTCTAGAGCATATTTCCTTCAGTCTCCCACTTGCACTAGAGTCAATAATCTAGATTACATAGTAATGATTCTAACACCCATGGAGTCTTGGTGCTGATCATGTTTTCCTCGTGAAAGAGGCTTAGTCAACGGGTCTGCCACATTCAGATCCGTTTGTATTTTGCAAATCTCTATGTCTCCCTCCTTGACTTGATCGCGGATGGAATTGAAGCATCTCTTGATGTGTTTGGTTATGTTGTGAAATCTGGATTCCTTCGCCAAGGCTATTGCTCTAGTATTGTCACAAAAGATTTTCATTGGACCAGATGTACTAGGTATTACACCTAGATCGCATATGAACTCCTTCATCCAGACTCCTTCATTTGCTGCTTCCGAAGCAGCTCTGTACTCTACTTCACACGTAGATCCCGCCACGACGCTCTGCTTGGAACTGCACCAACTGACAGCTCCACCATTCAATATAAATACGTATCCGGTTTGTGACATAGAGTCATTCGGATCAGTGTCAAAGCTTGCATCGACGTAACCATTTATGAAAAGCTCTTTGTCACCTCCATTAACGAGAAACATATCCTTAGTACTTTTCAAGTATTTCAAGATGTTCTTGACTGTTGTCCAGTGATCCACTCCTCGATTACTTTGGTACCTCCCTGCTAAACTTATAGCAAGGCACACATCGGGTCCGGTACACAGCATTGCATACATGATAGAACCTATGGCTGAGGCATAGGGAATGACTTTCATTTTCTCTCTATCTTCTGCAGTGGTCAGGCATTGAGTCTGACTCAACTTCACACCTTATAACACAGGCAAGAACCCTTTCTTTGACTGATCCATTTTGAACTTCTTCAAAAACTTTATCAAGGTATGTGCTTTGTGAAAGTCCAATTAAGCATCTTGATCTATCTCTATAGATCTTGATGCCCAATATATAAGTAGCTTCATCAAGGTCTTTCATTGAAAAATTCTTATTCAAGTATCCTTTTATGCTATCCAGAAATTATGTATTATTTCCAATCAACAATATGTCATCCACATATAATATTAGAAATGCTACAGAGCTCACACCCACTATCTTGTAAATATAGGCTTCTCCAAATGTCTGTATAAAACCATATGCTTTGATCACACTATCAAAGCGTATATTCCAACTCCGAGATGCTTGCACCAGTCCATAAATGGACCGCTGGAGCTTGCACACTTTGTTAGCACCTTTAGGATCGACAAAACCTTCTGGTTGCATGATATACAACTCTTCTTTAAGATATTCATTAAGGAATGCAATTTTGGCATCCATTTGCCAAATTTCATAATCATAAAATGCGGCAATTGCTAACATGATTCGGACAGACTTAAGCATCGCTACGGGTGAGAATTCTCATCGTAGTCAACTCCTTGAACTTGTCGAAAACCTTTCGCAACAAGTCAATCTTTGTAAACAATAACATTACCATCATCGTCAGTCTTCTTCTTGAAGATCTATTTATTCTCTATGGCTTGCCGATCATCGGGCAAGTCAACCAAAGTCCATACTTTGTTCTCATACATGGATCCCATCTCAGATTTCATGGACTCAAGCCATTTCGCAAAATCCGGGCTCATCATTGCTTCCTCATAGTTCATAGGTTCATCATGGTCAAGTAACATGACCTCCAGAATAGGATTACCATACCACTCTGGTGCGGACCGTACTCTGGTTGACCTACGAGGTTCAGTAGTAACTTGACCTGAAGTTTCATGATCATCATCATTAGCTTCCTCACTGATTGGCGTAGGAATCACTGGAACTGATCTCTGTGATGTACTACTTTCCAATTCGGGAGAAGGTACAATTACCTCATCAAGTTCTACTTCCCTCCCACCCACTTCTTTCGAGAGAAACTCCTTCTCTAGAAAGGATCCATTCTTAGCAACGAATATCTTGCCTTCGGATCTGTGATAGAAGGTGTACCCAACAGTCTCCTTTGGGTATCCTATGAAGACACATTTCTCCAATTTGGGTTCGAGCTTATCAGGCTGAAGCTTTTTCACATAAGCATCGCAGCCCCAAACTTTAAGAAACGACAGTTTAGGTTTCTTGCCAAACCATAGTTCATATGGTGTCATCTCAACGGATTTAGATGGTGCCCTATTTAACGTGAATGCAGCCATCTCTAAAGCATAACCCCAAAACGATAGCAGTAAATCAGCTAGAGACATCATAGATCGCACCATATCTAACAAAGTACGGTTACGATGTTCGGACACACCATTACGTTGTGGTGTTCCAGGTGGCGTGAGTTGCGAAACTATTCCACATTGTTTCAAATGAAGACCAAAGTCATAACTCAAATATTCACCTCCACGATCAGATCGTAGAAACTTTATTTTCTTGTTACGATGATTTTCCACTTCACTCTGGAATTCTTTGAACTTTTCAAATGTTTCAGACTTATGGTTCATCAAGTAGATATACCCATATCTGCTTAAATCATCTGTGAAGGTCAGAAAATAACGATACTCGCCGCGAGCCTCAACACTCATCGGACCGCACACATCAGTATGTATCATTTCCAACAAGTCAGTTGCTCGCTCCATTGTTCCGGAGAACGGAGTTTTAGTCATCTTGCCCATGAGGCATGGTTCGCAAGCATCATGTGATTCATAATCAAGTAATTCCATAAGCCCATCAGCATGGAGTTTCTTCATGCGCTTTACACCAATATGACCTAAACGGCAGTGCCACAAATAAGTTGCACTATCATTATAACCTTGCATCTTTTGGCTTCAATATTATGAATATGTGTATCACTACAATCGAGATTCAACAAAAATAGACCATAAAAGATATTAGTCATATAAATAGAACAACCATTATTCTCTGATTTAAATGAATAACCATCTCGCATTAAACAAGATCCAGATATAATGTTCATGCTCAATGCTGGCACCAAA
Source organism: Aegilops bicornis (assembly GCA_021605145.1). Classification (NCBI taxonomy): domain Eukaryota; kingdom Viridiplantae; phylum Streptophyta; class Magnoliopsida; order Poales; family Poaceae; genus Aegilops; species Aegilops bicornis. The sequence continues at coordinate 716,069,605 of CM038670.1, forward strand.
AAACAATTATTCAGGTCTAAAACTAATCCCGACGGTAGATGTAGAGGTAGCGTGCCGACGGCGATCACATCGACTTTGGAACCATTTCCCACGTGCATCGTCACCTCGTCCTTAGCCAATCTTCGTTTAATCCATAGCCCATGTTTCGTGTTGCAAATATGAGCAACAGAACCAGTATCAAATACCTAGGCGCTACTATGAGCATTAGTAAGGTACACATCAATAACATGTATATCAAATATACCTTTCACTTTGCCATCCTTCTTGTTTGCCAAATACTTGGGGCAGTTTCGCTTCCAGTGACCAGTCCCTTTGCAGTAGAAGTGCTCAGTTTCAGGCTTAGGTCTAGACTTGGGCTTCTTCACTTGAGCAGCAGCTTGCTTGTCGTTCTTCTTTAAATTCCCCTTCGTCCCTTTTCCCTTTTTCTTTAAACTAGTGGTCTTGTTAACCATCAACACTTGATGCTCCTTCTTGATTTCTACCTCCACAGCCTTTAGCATCGCGAAGAGCTCGGGAATTGTCTTATCCATCCCTTGCATATTATAGTTCATCGTGAAGCTTTTGTAGCTTGGTGGCAGTGATTTAAGAACTCTGTCAATTACACTATCATCAGGAAGATTGACTCCCAGTTGAGTCAAGTGGTTGTGGTACCCGGACATTACGAGTATATGTTCACCGACGTAACTATTCTCCTCCATCTTGCAGCTATAGAACTTATTGGATACTTCATATCTCTCAATTCAGGCATTTGCTTGAAATATTAACTTCAACTCCTGGAACATCTCATATGCTCCATGACGTTCAAAACGTCTTTGAAGTCCCGATTCTAAGCCGTAAAGCATGGCACAATCGAACTATCGAGTAGTCATCGACTTTGCTCGCCAGACGCTCATAACGTCCGGAGTTGCTCCTATGGGTCTTGCACCTAGTGGTGCTTCCAGGACGTAATTCTTCTGCGGCAAATGATGAGGATAATCCTCAAGTTACGGACCCGATGCGTGTAGTTGCTACCATCATCTTTCAACTTAGCTTTCTCTAGGAACGCATTAAAATTCAAGGGGATGGTAGCACGGGCCATTGATCTACAACAACATAGATATGCAAAACTATCAGGTACTAAGTTCATGATAAATTAAAGTTCAATTAATCATATTACTTAAGAACTCCCACTTAGATAGACATCCCTCTATTCATCTAAATGATCACGTGATCCATATCAACTAAACCATGTCCGATCATCACGTGAGATGGAGTAGTTTTCAATGGTGAACATCAGTATGCTGATCATATCTACTATATGATTCACGTTCGACCTTTCGGTCTCAGTGTTCCGAGGCCATATCTCATATACTAGGCTCGTCAAGTTTAACTCGAGTATTCTGCACGTGCAAAACTGGCTTGCACCCATTGTATGTGAACGTAGAGCTTATCACACCCGATCATCACGTGGTGTCTCGGCAGGACAAACTGTAGCAGCAGTGCATACTCAGGGAGAACACTTTATACCTTGAAATTTAGTGAGGGGTCATCTTATAATGCTACGGTCGTACTAAGTAAAATAAGATGCATAACGGATAAACATCCCATGCAATCAAAATATGTGGCATGATATGGCCATCATCATCTTGTGCCTTTGATCTCCATCTCCAAAGCATCGTCATGATCTCCGTCGTCACCGTCTTGACACCTTGATCTCCGTCGTAGCATCGTTGCCGTCTTTCCAACTATTGCTTCTACGACTATCGCTATCGCTTAGTGATGAAGTAAACCAATTACATGGCGATTGAATTTCATACAATAAAGCGACAACTATAAGGCTCCTGCCAGTTGCCGATAACTTTTACAAAACATGATCATCTCATACAACAAATTATATCTCATCACGTCTTGACCATATCACATCACAACATGCCCTGCAAAAACAAGTTAGACGCCCTCTACTTTGTTGTTGCAAATTTTACGTGGCTGCTACTGGCTTCTAGCAAGAACAATTCTTACCTACGCATCAAAACCAAAACAATTTTTTGTCAAGTGTGCTGTTTTAACCTTCAACAAGGACCGGCCATAGTCAAACTCGATTCAACTAAAGTTGGAGAAACAGACACCCGCTAGCCACATGTGTGCGAAGCATGTCGGTAGAACTAGTCTCATGAACGCCGTCATGTAATGTCGGTCTGGGCCGCTTCATCCAACAATACCATCAAATCAAAGTAAGCCATTGGTGGTAAGCAGTATGACTATTATCGCCCACAACTCTTTGTGTTCTACTCATGCATATAACATCTACGCATAGACCTGGCTCAGATGCCACTGTTGGGGAAAGTAGTAATTCAAAAAGTTTCCTACGATCACGTAAGATCTATCTAGGAGAAGCATAGCAACGAGCGGGGAGAGTGTGTCCATGTACCCTCGTACACCGAAAGCGGAAGTGTTTAGTAACGCGGTTGATGTAGTCAAACGTCTTCACGATCCAACCGATCCAAGTACTAAACATACGACACCTCCGTGTTCAGCACACGTTTAGCACGATGACGTCCCTCGAGCTCTTGATCCAGTTGAGGACGAGGGAGAGTTTCATCAGCACGACGGCGTGGCGACGGTGATGATGAATTTACCGGCATAGGGCTTCGCCTAAGCACTACAACGATATGACCGAGGTGTTAAACTGTGGAGGGGGGCACCACACTCGGCTAAGAGATTGTCTTTTGTGCTTTGGGGTGCCCCCCTTGAAGGAAATATGCCCTAGAGGCAATAATAAAGTTATTATTTATTTCCTTATATCATGATAAATGTTTCTTATTCATGCTAGAATTGTATTAACAGGAAACATAATACATGTGTGAATACATAGACAAACATAGTGTCACTAGTTTGCCTCTACTTTACTGGCTCGTTGATCAAAGATGGTTAAGTTTCCTAGCCATAGACATGAGTTGTCATTTGATTAACGGGATCACATCATTAGGAGAATGATGTGATTGACTTGACCCATTCCGTTAGCTTAGCACTCGATCGTTTAGTATGTTGCTATTGCTTTCTTCATGACTTATACATGTTCCTATGACTATGAGATTATGCAACTCCGAATACCGGAGGAACACTTTGTGTGCTACCAAACATCACAATGTAACTGGGTGATTATAAAGGTGCTCTCTGAGTGTCTCCGATGGTACTTGTTGAGTTGGCATAGATCAAGATTATGATTTGTCACTCCAATTGTCGGATAGGTATCTCTGGGCCCTCTCGGTAATGCACATCACTATAAGCCTTGCTAGCAATGTGACTAATGAGTTAGTTGCGGGATGATGCATTACGGAACGAGTAAAGAGACTTGTCGGTAACGACATTGAGCTAGGTATTGAGATACCGATGATCGAATCTCGGACAAGTAACATACCGATGACAAAGGGAACAACATATGTTGTTATGCGGTTTGAGTACCTGGCCATGGGCCGGGCCGGGTCGGGCTTGGTCCGGGCCTAAAAAAGCCCATGGAAGAAAACTGAGGCCCATGCCCTCCCATGCCCTACCATCGGGCCTACTTTTCAAGCCCATGCCCGGCCCATCTGGTAAAAAGCCCTGAAAAGCCCTTAAGGCTTAGGGCCGTGGGCCGGGCCTCTTCCTTAAAATGCCAATATGCCAAGCCCAATCCCATCCAGGCCCTGCTGGTGGGCTCAAAACTCAGGCCCAAGCCCGGCCCACAGGCAAGCCCACCGGGCCTAGGCCCTGGATTTGAGGGCCTGGCCTGGGTGGGCCGACAGGGCTGGGCCGGAGATGGCCAGGACTAGGTTTGACCGATAAAGATCTTCGTAGAATATGTAGGAACCAATATGAGCATCCAGGTTCCGCTATTAGTTATTGACCGGAAACGTGTCTCGGTCATGTCTACATAGTTCTTGAACCCGTAGGGTCCGCACGCTTAAAGTTCTGTGACGATCGTTATTATGAGTTTATGTATTTTGATGTACCGAAGGTAGTTCGGAGTCCTGGATATGATCACAGACATGACGAGGAGTCTCGAAATGGTCGAGAGATAAAGATCGATATATTGGACGACTATATTTGGACATCGGAATGGTTTCGAGTGAGATCAGGAATATACCGGAGCACCGGGAGGTATATGGGCATTATTGGGCATTAGTGGAAAAGAGAGGAGAGGAGCAAAGGAGGGGGCACGCCCCCCCAAGCCCAATCCGAATTGGGAGGGGGGCCGGCCCCCCTTTCCTTCCTCCCTCCTTCCCTTCCTTTCCCTTTCCTACTCCAACTTGGAAGGGGGGATCCTACCCCTTGGCACGCCCTCCTCCTCGCCGGCCGCCTTCCCCCCTCTACTCCTTTATATACGAGGGAGGGGGCACCCCTGGAGACACAACAATTGATCATTGATCTTTTAGCCGTGTGCGGTGCCCCCCTCCACCATAATCCACCTTGGTCATATTGTAGCGGTGCTTTGGCGAAGCCCTGCGTCGGTAGCATCATCATCACCGTCATCACGCCGTCATGCTGACGGAATTCTCCCTCGAAGCTCTGCTGGATCGGAGTTCGTGGGACGTCATCGAGCTGAACGTGTGCTGAACTCGGAGGTGTCGTGCGTTTGGTACTTGGATCGGTCGGATCGTGAAGACGTACGACTACATCAACCACGTTGTTCTAACGCTTCCGCTTCCGATCTACGAGGGTACGTGGACAACACTCTCCCTTCTCGTTGCTATGCATCACCATGATCTTGCGTGTGCGTAGGAATTTTTTTGAAATTACTACGTTCCCCAACATTGACATCCAAGCCAGGCTTATGCGAAGATATTATATGCACGTGTAGAACACAAGTGAGTTGTGGGCGATACAAGTCATACTGCTTACCAGCATGTCATACTTTGGTTCGGCGGTATTGTTGGATGAAGCGGCCCGGACTGACATTACGCGTACGCTTACGCGAGACTGGTTCTACCGACGTGCTTTGCACACAGGTGGCTGGTGGGTGTCAGTTTCTCCAACTTTAGTTGAACCGAGTGTGACTACGCCCGGTCCTTGAGAAGGTTAAAACAACACTAACTTGACGAAATATCATTGTGGTTTTGATGCATAGGTAAGAGGCTCTTGCTTAGCCCGTAGCAGCCACGTAAAACTTGCAACAACAAAGTAGAGGATGTCTAACTTGTTTTTGCAGGGCATGTTGTGATGTGATATTGTGAAGACATGATGCTATATTGGATGAGATGATCATGTTTTGTAACGGAATTATCGGCAACTGGCAGGAGCCATATGGTTGTCGCTTTATTGTATGCAATGCAATCGCCCTGTAATTGTTTTTAGTTTATCACTAAGCAGTAGCGATAGTCGTAGAAACAGTAGTTGGCGAGACGACGATGATGCTACGATGGAGATCAAGGTGTCACGCCGGTGACGATGGTGATCATGACGGTGCTTTGAAGATGAAGATCAAAGGCACAAAATGATGATGGCCATGTCATATCACTTATATTGATTGCATGTGATGTTTATCCTATATGCATCTTATTCTGCTTTGATTGACGGTAGCATTATAAAATGATCTCTCATTAAATTTCAAGGTATAAGTGTTCTCCCTGAGTATGCACCGTTGCGAAAGTTCGTCATGCCGAGACACCACGTGATGATCGGGTGTGATAAGCTCTACGTTCAAATACAACAGGTGTAAGCCAGTTTTGCACACGCAGAATACTCGGATTAAACTTGACGAGCCTAGCATATGCAGATATGTCCTCGGAACACTGGAGACCGAAAGGTCAAGCGTGAATCATATAGTAGATATGATCAACATAGTGATGCTCACCATTGAAAACTACTCCATCTCATGTGATGATCAAACGTGGTTTAGTTGATTTGGATCACGTGATCACTTAGATGATAAGAGAGATGTCTATCTAAGTGAGAGTTCTTAAGTAATATGATTAATTGAACTTTAATTTATGATGAACTTAGTCCTGGTAGTATTAGCATATCTATGTTGTAGATCAATAGCTCGTGTTTAGCTCCCATGTTTTATTTTTGATATGTTCTTAGAGAAAACAAAGTTGAAAGATGTTAGTAGCAATTATGCGGATTGGGTCCGTGATCTGAGGATTATCCTCATTGCTGCACAGAAGAATTATGTCCTTGATGCACTGCTAGGTGACAGACCAATTGCAGGAGTAAATGCAAACGTTATGAATGTTTGGCAAGCTCAATATGATGACTACTTGATAGTTTAGTGCACCATGCTTTATGGCTTAGAATCGGGGCTTCAAAGAAGTTTTGAACGCCATGGAGCATATGAGATGTTCCAAGAGTTGAAATTAGTATTTCATACTCATGCCCGTGTCGAGAGGTATGAGACCTCTGACAGTACTTTGCCTACAAGATGGAGGAGAATAGCTCAACCAGTGAGCATGTGCTCAGATTGTCTGGGTACTACAATTGCTTGAATCAAGTGGGAGTTAATCTTCCAGATAAGATAGTAATTGACAAAGTTCTCTAGTCACTATCACCGAGTTAATAGAACTTCGTGATGAACTATAATATGCAAGGGATAACGGAAACGATTTCCGAGCTCTTTGCGATGCTGAAATCGATGAAGGTAGAAATCAAGAAAGAGCATCAAGTGTTGATGGTTAACAAGTCCACGAGTTTCAAGTAAAGGGGCAAAGGGAAGAAGGGAAACTTCAAGAATAACGGCAAGCAAGTTGCTGCTCAAGTGAAGAAACTCAAGTCTGGATCTAAGCCTGAGACTAAGTGCTTCTACTGCAAAGGGACTAGTCACTGGAAGCGGAACTGCCCCAAGTATTTGACAGATAAGAAGGATGGCAAAGTGAACAAAGCTATATTTGATATACATGTAATTGATGTGTACTTTACTAGTGTTTATAGCAACCCCTCGGTATTTGATACTAGTTTAGTTACTAAGAGTAGTAACTCGAAACGGGAGTTGCGGAATGAACAGAGACTAGTTAAGGGTGAAGCGACGATGTGTGTTGGAAGTGGTTCCAAGATTGATATGATCATCATCGCACACTCCCTATACTTTCGGGATTAGTGTTAAACCTAAATAAATGTTATTTGGTGTTTGCTTTGAGCATGAATATGATTTGATCATGTTTATTGCAATATGGTTATTCATTTAAGTAAGAGAATAATTGTTGTTCTGTTTACATGAATAAAACCTTCTATGGTCATACACCCAATGAAAATGATTCGTTGGATCTCGGTCGTATTTATACACATATTCATAATATTGAAGCCAAAAGATGCAAAGTTAATAATGACAGTACAACTTATATGTGGCACTACCGTTTAGGTCATATTGGTGTAAAGCGCATGAAGAAACTCCATGCTAATGTGCTTTTGGAATCACTTGATTATGAATCACTTGATGCTTGCGAACCATGCCTCATGGGCAAGATGACTAAAACTCCGTTTTCGGTGTCAAAACCGGCGGATCTCGGGTAGGGGGTCCTGAACTGTGCGTCTAGGCGGATGGTAACAGGAGACAAGGGACACAATGTTTTTACCCAGGTTCGGGCCCTCTCGATGGAGGTAAAACTCTACTCCTGCTTGATTAATATTGATGATATGGGTAGTACAAGAGTAGATCTACCACGAGATCGTAGAGGCTAAACCCTAGAAGCTAGCCTATGGTATGATTGTTGTTCGTCCCACGGACTAAAACCCTCCGGTTTATATAGACACCGGAGAGGGCTAGGGTTACACAGTAGTCGGTTACAATGAGAGGAGATCTACATACCAGTATCGCCAAGCTTGTCTTCCACGCCAAGGAAAGTCCCATCCGGACACGGGACTAAGTCTTCAATCTTGTATCTTCATAGTCCGTGAGTCCGCCGAAGGTTATAGTCCGCTATCCGGACACCCCTAATCCAGGACTCCTCAAGAGCCCTGAACCAGGCTTCAATGACGACGAGTCCGGCGCGCAGATTTTATTCGGCATTGCAAGGCGGGTTCCTCCTCCGAATACTTCATAGAAGATTTTGAACACAAGGATAGTGTCCGGCTCTGCAAAATAAGTTCCACATACCACCGTAGAGAGAATAATATTTACACAAATCCAATCTGCTGACGTATTCCGCAGCGTGACATCACACCACGGCTGTCGGTGTCAAAACCGGCAGATCTCGGGTAGGGGGTCCCGAACTGTGCGTGTAGGCAGATGGTAATAGGAGACAAGGGACACGATGTTTTTACCCAGGTTCGGGCCCTCTCGATGGAGGTAAAACCCTACTCCTGCTTGATTAATATTGATGATATGGGTAGTACAAGAGTAGATCTACCACGAGATCGAGAGAGGCTAAACCCTAGAAGCTAGCCTATGGTATGATTGTTGTTCGTCCCCACGGACTAAAACCCTCCGGTTTATATAGGCACCGAATAGGGTTAGGGTTACACAGTCGGTTACAATGGTAGGAGATCTACATATCCGTATCGCCAAGCTTGCCTTCCACGCCAAGGGAAGTCCCATCCGGACACGGACGAAGTCTTCAATCTTGTATCTTCATAGTCCAGGAGTCCGGCCAAAGGCTATAGTCCGGCTATCCGGACACCCCCTAATCCAGGACTCCCTCAGTAGCCCCTGAACCAGGCTTCAATGACGACATGTCCGGCGCGCATATTGTCTTCGGCATTGCAAGGCGGGTTCCTCCTCCGAATACTTCATAGAAGATTTTGGGATAGTGTCCGGCTCTGCAAAATAAGTTCCACATACCACCGTAGAGAGAATAATATTTACACAAGTTCAATCTGCTGACGTATTCCGCAGCGTGACATCACACCACGACCAAGCCTTTATTCGAATCGTTTTTACTGTCCCACCTCAGCGCGTTTAGCGAGGCGGTTTCCTTGGCACGTCTTGTCAAAGCAGAGATCGTGTCCCCTTATTCCGAGATTCTCATCAATACGGGCGTGGGTAACCCAATCGTGCCCGTTGGCATACCTCCTCTATCGAAGGCGAGTCCCGAACGGTCACGGGGAGGGCTCCTGGTATTCAACCTCTTTATAAAGAGACCAAGGCCCACTCTTTTTTCTCAATCTCAATCGAATCCGCCCCTCGCTTCGAGTCTCAACATCCAAAGCTCCAGATTCAGGCGCTTCGGACCTTTGATGATGTCCGACTCCAACCTTCAAGGTCGGTGGATGCCTTCCTCCATCACGGAAGAAGACGTCCTAAAGCTAAGAGATGCTGTATCTAACCGCGAAATCTCGATAGGCTGCCTGCCCAAGGGCAGGTTATTCCTTCTGCCCAGCCCGGTGAAAGCGTGGTGTTCACGTCTCACTTCCTTCGGGGGCTAAGTTTCCCGACGGACCCCTTCGTGAGGGGGCTCATGTTTTATTACGGGCTGGAATTTCACGACTTGGATCCGGAGTCCATCCTCCACATCTCGTCGTTCATCGTCGTATGCGAAGCCTTCCTCCGCATTACCCCACACTTCGGATTGTGGCTCAAAACCTTCAAGGTGGAGCCGAAGATGATCAAGAGGCAACATGCCGAGTGCGGAGGGGCTGTTATAAGCAAGAATGCTGACGCTCCATGGCCCGAGGGCTCTTTTCAAGAGGAGCTCAGTCTATGGCAACAGGAGTGGTTTTATATCACAGCTCCTCGGGGCACCAAATGGGTGGAGCCACCTGCCTTTCGCTCGGGTCCTCCACCGTGGCTGGCGTCATGGGTCAATAAAGGGCTCGACTGGGGGGCCGTCCAAGGACGTGCCCTTTGTGCAGGGCTGTATTCGAGACCTCCTAGAGAGAGAGATCAATCTGGTCGTAGTAGCGCAGTCATGCTGATTCGTCGCATCCTGCCTCGCAAACGCCGCCTCCTCCGCCTGTGGGAGTTCAATCCGAGGGACCACGAAGCTCTCCAACATTTTATGGGCGCAACGCCCGTGGAGATGTACAAACTGTTCTTCGGATCACAAGCAATGTGTCCGGACTTGACCGAGGACGCAGGTCTGAGTTGCAATCGCCCGGATCCTCAAGTAAGTAGTCCCGTACCCGGACACGCTATCCGTATATTTATCATAAACTTTCCCTTAAAAGAGTTGTCCCTTAAACATGAGTGGATAGCGAAAGCAAAACTGATCAGGTGTCCGGCCCCCCTCCCTGAGACCACGCCGGATCCCGTGTTAACCAAGATGCTGGAGGCTGCGCCTTTAGAAGAAGGCGAAGGGGGGAACAAGGAAGCTACTGCCTCCGCGAAGGAGATCATCAAGAAAGGAAGGATCGAGAATCCCTCCATCCAAGGGGAGAATAGGACCGCCTCTGAAGATCCGGAGACCAAGGCCTCAAAGCGCGGGAAGAAATCTTCGCTAGAGGGTCCTGCGCCGGAAGATGCCCCGACCGCATTATTTCCCCAAGGAGATCAGCCCTCCAGCTGGCCGTAAGTAGAGAGGGGAGTTTATAAAATAAAAGACATCCCTGTTTTATTTCTGAAGATGACCGAAATTTTACCTTGTAGTTCGGATCTCAGCCCTTATCAGCAGAGCTCGTCGTTAGGGGATCTTTGTCCGGAGATGATGGAGAGTGGAACGCCTCCCCCTGCCGTACCGCCTAGCGAGGCGGACGATCCTGAGGTGTCATCGCGGAGGGTTTCCCCGAATTCGGCAGGGGTGGAGTGCGGTCGTAGGGCCCCCCGGAGCCCTCCATGTCCGGCCTTCGAAAAAGGCCATCGGACGAGTCCGGCACCTCCCGGTGCATGGTCGGAGGAGTTGAAGGATCTGCTCGGGCGAGTGTCTATCTCAGAGGATCACCGTGCATTGATGGGTACGGTGATTGAAAAAATTTCATCCGCGGAAAGCGGGTTGTACGAGGGTGCTAGGAGTTTACTGACGGGTTCTGAGGTACGTGCAATGGTGTACCTTTTGACGGTTCCGCATATATAAGATGCGCCCTGTGTAGATAGTAGCCCCTGAGACTCGGTGCGTTGTCAAAAATGACAGCGTGCCGAGGATCATAATCCCAGATATAATATGCCGCCTTCCTATGTAGGTGGCGGGCGTCCGTGGCTAGCCGGATCGATGAATTTGCCGAACTAAAGCGGCAACTTGACGTGGCGGATGCCGACATCGCACTTGTCAATAAGCGGCTTGACGAGTCACAAGGTATGCGGTTTCTCCGCGGACACCCGGTAAGGGAGCTTGATGCCAGTGCCTTACAACATGTATGCTTGATGCAGATGGTGCCACTGCCATGGAGAACCTTCGGGCAGAGCTTGCCCGAGCCAAGGAACAGGCCAGAAAAAGTGATGCGGCTGCCTTAAAGGCGGACGAAGAGCTAAAAGCCGAACATGCTGCTCACTGCTGAAGCAAGAAGGAAATGGCCGAGATGTTCGTGAAGTTGAAGAATGCTACCGACCGCTACGAGCTTCTTGAAAAAGGATGTCGAGCGGAGCAAGAGGACCTGAAGAAGGCCACCACCGAGGCCAAGGATGCTCGCTCTGCGATGAGAGCTGTGAAGGAGGAGCTACGTCAGCCGTAGAGATATCGCGGCCGGAAAGCCCTTTCTCGCTGCGGAGGAAGTTCACGGATCCTAAATATGCTCAGTTGGACCGGCTGTGGAGTAGTGAGGATGCTTATTCGGACTTGGCGGCGAAAAGCCGCGGACGTGGCCGAACACTTCGGAGATCAAAAGGATCACGAGATGGAAGAGCTTTTTTGGTCGCAGTTCCGTAGTCCAGAGCGTCCACTTCCATTAACCGATCGTTTGGCCGAATGGGTGGAGCTGAATAGGTTGTCCGGACTTGCCATGAAGAATGTCGTGACTCATTTGTGGCCGAAAAGGCCCGAGCCGAAGAGTTATTTTGGCTTGGTGCAGCAGTTCCTTGGTGCGGTGCCGCATATCAAAGCAATGAAGCGGTCAGCATGCATAGAGAGTGCGCGGATGGCTCTTGCCCGTGTCAAGACATCCGGGCGGAGATGAAGGCCACCGATGTTGCATCCCAAGATTCGGATAGAAGCCGTAGCACCGCCGAGCACTATTTTCGTGAAGTTCTTCGTATGCCGTTTAATAGAGACGCAGGTTTCGAAGGATATTATGTTCGAATAACATGTATTATTGTGAAACAATGTTTCAATGGAATATAAAAGCTTTTTATACTTGTGCCTTCAAGAATTAAAATACATACTGTGCGGCTGTTAATGTATATGTGTATATAACCTGAAAGATGGCAGTCTTTGGCTTTCAAATTTCACGCATATAATGCGGGGTGTTTGCGTAAAGCGCCTTTTCACACTTGATCCAACGTCTTGGTCCTACAAAGGAGGTGATAGCGCAGCAAACTAGGAAACTGGACTATAATGCTTTATCACTTTCGCTTAGCCATAGGAGTTCGACAATGGGGCTACTATATAGCCCCTAGGGACACCGCACTCACCCGAATTCAGGGCGCGTATGTGCCTGGCCGGGAGACGGCCCTTCGTCAATGCGGAGGAATTCTAAAGATCCTAGTGGGTCATCGAGTGGTTGACCAGTCTCACGCTATATCATGACAGTCAGTTTTCGGCTTTCTCTACTGAGGTGCTCGCCTAGCCGAACCAGGGCACAATCGCAGTAGTTCTCCTGGTGCCACATTAACCGATAGAGCGGAACGTAAGGCAGCAAAACACAGGAGCCGGGAAAACCAACATTTGACCAAAGACATGATTCGGAGCTGATGCATATGAGACCTAACTCGAGATGCCGAACACTCCCTAAGGTATTCGGTCTTTATGAAAACGGGTCGAACAATCGCCCTTGGTAATAAGCCCCTGGTGTCCAGGTACGCGCGAAATTCTGACGTGGCCTATGCCAAAACGCTAGCCTCCTCCTCGGTTATAGCAAGAAACCGGGGGATGTGTATCAACAAGAGACAGTAAAAAAGGTTTACGCAGGGTCTTAATCTGAAAAGAATCCTTGCAACGGGTCCCTACTACACGTCTGCGCCTGTGTCTCCGTTGTGCCGTATCCTGGACGGGTGTAGCACGGTGTTCATCTGTAAAAGAGAGGAACTTAGTTGAAAAAGGTCGTGCAAAAATGTACGTTATATTAAATAAATGAAGTACAATTCAAAAAATAAATAAAATTGAGCTTTATTGTCTCTTGTTGTGCATGCACGGGGCCCCTTGTACGGGGGTATGCTTCTAGTAAGCCCTTGTATGTTTACGCCAGACTTGTCCAACCGTGTCCGGGGTCTGGACGACCTGTCTAAGTGCTTTTATTGGTGAAGCCGGTTTATTGTGTGGCTGTCAAGGCAATCGCATGATTTTTCGGACTCGAGGAACCCTCGATGTTTCCTTTTAACGAGATAATGCCGCGTGGACCGGGCATTTTAAGTGTAAGAGATGCATAATGCGGTATTGTGTTAAAGCGGGCGAAAGCTTCGCGTCCCAATAGTGCTGGATAGCTACTTGTAAATGGGGCGAGGTGGAAGGTTAACTTTTCACGGCGGAAGTTGTCGGGTCAGCCGAACACAACTTCTAGCGATGAGAGCCCGCATACAATGGGCATATGGGCCTGGCATTACCCTTTAAAGGAAGTGTTGCTATGGCAAAATTTGGTTGGGTCTATCCCCATTTTGGATTGTGTCTGATATAGCAGGTTTAGATCACTGCCGCCGTCCATTAGGACTTGTGAAAATTGGAGTCCTCCAATTATCGGATCTAATATCAAGGCAGTCCAACCTGCATTCTATATACTTCTAGAGTAATCGCGATGGTCGAAGGTGATTGGTTTTAACAACCAGTGGCGGGACTCCTCCGGGATAGGCCGTATGGCGCGTACCTCTATGGGCACCGCTCTATTTTTCCCTTTTGTCACGTGAAGTGAGTTTACTATTTTGATTTCTTGTGGGAAATTCTTTTGTTTTCTGGTGCTCTGCTTTTGGGGTTCGTCATCGTCCTCGCTTGGTGTGTCGAGCCCCTTGTGTTCGGCATTGAGTTTGCCGGACTGCTTGAAGACCCAACAATCTCTGTGGGTATGGTTTGCAGGCTTCCCGGGAGTACTGTGGATTTGGCATATCTTGTCCAAGATTTTGTTTAAGTTGGATAGCTCGTCCCTGTTATCCTTAAGGGGCGGCTTTTTATAATTCCGCCGAGAGCTTTCGAATCCGGCGTTGACTGCCGTGCTCTTCGGGCTGTTTCCCTTGGTCCGACGCTGGTCCTTGCTGCGTCGTGGTTTCCGCTTCCATCCCCGACTTGGATGTACTTGGGTCAGCTGGTGCTGCATCTTGCCAGCCAGCTATCCTCTCCTGCGCAAAAGCGGGTCATGAGGCTTGTTAATGCGGCCATTCTTCTTGGATTTTCTTGGCCGAGGTGTCTGGCGAGCCATTCGTCTCGGACGTTGTGTTTCAAAGCTGCTAAGGCTTCGGCGTCCGGACCGTCGACTATTTGGTTCTTTTAGTAAGGAATCTGTTCCAAAATTTCGTGCTGACTCTCCGGGTTGTTGAGTTATGTGACTTAAATCGTCGGCATCCGGAGGTCGGACATAGGTCCCTTGAAAATTTGCTCGAAAAGCATCCTTGAGCTCCTCCCAACTTCCAATGGTGTTTTCGGGAAGGCTTTTAAGCCAATGCCGGGCTGGCCCTTTGAGCTTGAGGGGTAAGTATTTTATGGCGTGGAGATCATCTCCTCTAGCCATGTGTATGTGGAGGATGTAATCCTCAATCCAGACTCCAGGGTCTGTTGTTCTGTTGTATGCCTCTATGTTTACGGGCTTGAATCCCGCCGGAAATTCGTAATCCAGCATCTCATCGGTGAAACATAGGGGGTGTGCGGCACCCATATATTTAGGTGTACCGTGATGTTCGGATACTTGATGTGTTGCATTGCTTACTAGAGCTTGCTTTCTTGGCCCGTAGATAGATCTAACCGGGCCATCTTTTTTATGCGAATCCCTGTGCGAATCGCGTGCCGGCTTGTGTGCGGCGCCGTTTGCCGCTCTCCGTTTGCCATGGGGTCGTCCATCCGACCGGGTGGCCTCTTTGTTTTTTTTATTGCGGGGGCTCTACGGCCTCCTCATCAAATGCAGGCAGTAGTTTTCGCTTTGGGTAGCTCTTCGTTCGGCGACTGTCGCCGTATTTGTCTGCGGTGTTGAGTACTTTGCTCCATCTGATTCTGAGTGCATCTTCCGCTGTTTTGAGCTTCCGATTCTGCTTTTTCAGGCTACGTGCAGTGGCGACGAGCCTTTTGTGGAGGTTCTTCTGCTCCAACAACTTGTCCGGCGTGAGATCGTCCGGACTGTTATCTTTGCCGGGGACGGGTTGTTTATCCAGATTGTCCTATTCAGACGGTTGCTCGATAGCATGTTCGTCGTCCACCGGTTCGCCCTGCTCTATGGCTGGGTCTTTCTCGAGGCGGGACTTTGAGCGGCGCTTACGCTGCCGTTTTGACTGCCGAGGGAATGATCCTTCAGAAGGCGTCCGTTGTTCCTCATCGTCGCTTCCTTTAGGTGTGTCCACCATGTATACATCATGAGATGAGGTGGTTCTCAAGTGCCCTATAGGTGATGGTTCATGTTCCTCCCCTACATCGTCGTCCATACCGTCGATGTCTTCGGAGTCGAAGTCGAGCATGTCGGTTAAATCATCGATAGTGGCTACGAAGTGGGTGGTGGGTGGGCTTTGAATTTCTTCGTCGTCCGCATCCCAACCTTCCTGACCATAATCCGGCCAGGGCTCCCCTGATAAAGAGAGAGACTTTAGTGAATTCAGGATGTCGCCAAAGGGCGAGTGCTGAAAGATGTCCGCGAAAGTGAATTCCATGACCGGCGCCCAATAGGATTCGATTGGCGGGGGCGCGGAAGGCTCGGAGTCCGGTGAGGAGTCCGACACCTTGGAGTCACGAGCTTCGCAAAGGACGGGGTAGGTGTATGGCTCAATCACCGTAGAGATCGCAGCCCCCGAGGCGGTGTCCAGCCACCTGTCCTCGATCGGCGCAGTCGGCTCCGAGCTAAAGGTCGGAGCGGACACTGGTGCGGCCTCCAGGACACTGTTCGGCGGCCGAGCTAGATCATGCCCCTCGTGACAGTGCGGCGCGCTTGGCTGTGGCTCGAACCCGTCGAAGATCAAGTCTCTGCGGATGTCAGCCGTGTGGTTCAAACTTCCAAATCTGACACGATGGCGGGCGAAGCTTTCAATCTGCTCCAGATGGCTGCTTAATTGGCCCGCAGCAGCAAAGCCGCCAAATACGAAGATCTGTCTGGGGAGAAAAGTCTCACCTCGGAGCGCATCGTTGTTGATGATCGGAGGAGCCATCGGGCCTAAGGATGACGACACGCAGGAACTCTCAATGAAAGCACCAATGTCGGTGTCAAAACCGGCGGATCTCGGGTAGGGGTCCCGAACTATGCGTCTAGGCGGATGGTAACAAGAGACAAGGGACACGATGTTTTACCTGTGTTCGGGCCCTCTCGATGGAGGTAAACCCCTACTCCTGCTTGATTAATATTGATGATATGGGTAGTACAAGAGTAGATCTACCACGAGATCAGAGAGGCTAAACCCTAGAAGCTAGCCTATGGTATGATTGTTGTTCGTCCTACGGACTAAAACCCTCCGGTTTATATAGGCACCGAATAGGGTTAGGGTTACACAGAGTCGGTTACATTGGTAGGAGATCTACATATCCGTATCACCAAGCTTGCCTTCCACGCCAAGGAAAGTCCCATCCGGACATGGGACAAAGTCTTCAATCTTGTATCTTCATAGTCCAGGAGTCCGGCCAAAGGCTATAGTCCGGCTATCCAGACACCCCCTAATCCAGGACTCCCTCAACGGCCAAGCCTTTATTCGAATCGTTTTTACTGTCCCACCTCGGCGCACTTAGCGAGGCGGTTTCCTTGGCACGCCTTGTCGAAGCAGAGATCGTGTCCCCTTATTCCGGGATTCTCATCAATACGGGCGCGGGTAACCCAACCGTGCCATTAATTATGGCGCTTGGGAGATAAGCGAGTTTTACCAGGCGGGTGGGGACGTGCAGTCTCGTCCGCCCATAAAAGGGGATAAGGATCCACCTTTTTCATCTACGCCTTCTTCCTCCTTTGCTTATCCATTTTCACGCACTCGAGCTCCAGCACCCAAGTCCGCACATCCCACCTCAACCTTCTCCAGCCATGTCCGGAGCGGGAGGAAAGTGGATGGTCTCCTCCGTTACGGAGGGACACATCAAGAAGCTGAGGGAAGCCGGATACTTGTCCAATGACATCGCGCACCGGCTCCCAGATAAGGGGCAGCTCATCCCCACCCCCAGGCCCCATGAGAGGGTGGTGTTCCTCTGTTGCACAGTATCTTCTGACGCCGAATATAATCATGTAGTCCGCCCCAAGCCCAGGTCGGCGTGTCGTCGAGCGGCTCCTTAAGCTCGTCGGATGTGAATAGCACTTCACTTCTGGCCGCCTCCTCCCCTCGCGCTGCGGATGATGCCGAGGTGGAGTCCCAAAAGGGTCCAGGCCAGGAGGAGGTGGTCCTGGAGGCGCTGCAAGGCAACCTCCCGGACTCCAGGCGCAAAGGGGACAAAATCCCCAAGGGCTCCAAGTCCGGCTCTGGGCCGGACACCGCACCGGAACCTTTAGTGGTTCCGGAGTCTGACAGGTGACCCCCTAGTAAGAAGGGCAAGCCTACGACGCCGGTGACCTCCGTCCAACCGGAGGCACCGGATAATCTGTTGGAGGTGCTTAACGGCGCCTCCATCGACGAGGAGCACCGCACTATTATGAGTGCGGTGATCCAGAAGGTTCGATCGCCAACGGCGGGCTGATCAAGCTCGTGCCAACCTTCTAACAGGCTTTGAGGTATGTATTTAAGATATGTAAGAATATTACCGCATAGACAAGAGCCCTCGATGCTCAGTTTGGTGTTCGAAAAGAAAAGCCGAACTGAGGATCAAAAAGATATACGCAGGAGTCTAACATAAGTATGTCAATATGGGAATGCAGGCTGCGCTGCTGACCTCTGCCGCACTGACTACGGAGGCCGATGCATTGAAGCAGAGCCTCGAGCGGTCCAAGAACGAGCTCGGCCTTGCCAAGAAGCAGCTCGAGGACAAGGAAGGTAAGTAATACCTGATGTAACTATATAAAAAAGATGTGGTTGCAAAAAATGACAGGACCAACGTGAGTATTACACGGGCCACAACCTGTGTGGCAACCTCGAAGGAAGCGCTTGTCCAAGGTCAAGAAAATGCGGCCGTGGAGCGTATCGAGCGAGAAAAGCAGGAGGCGCGGGTGGCGGAGGTGCAGCAAGAGCTCCAGGCTCTCGTGAAGAAACATGAGAGTTTGGAGCTTGACTCAAAGACTCAAGAGTCCGAGCTTGCCTCTGCCCTTGAGAGCGCCAAATCTGCCAAGGCCGAAGCCCAAAAAGCCCTCCAGGAAATTGACGTGATGAAGAAGATAGCGGCGGGTAAGGCATTCTTTATGCAAAGCAAGCACGTGAAACTGAATTACTGGTTACTTACCTGAGTCCGGAGCTCTCCAGAGCATTCGCAGATCTGCCCTGCAGCAGGTGTCCGACGCCGCCGCTATCGGGCCGAGGAGGGGAGCTCGACGGAGAAGGTGTTCTCGTCCCAAGATATCTTGAGGCCGGACACCCGGTGTTTTGAGAGACCAGCTGAAGCAGCTGGTCGAGCTCCATAAGGTGGCCGAACAGGCCATGAAGGGCCTCATAGTCCGGCTATAGCCTGGGGAGGTCATGCCCGGGAGCTACTTTGGGCTGGTGAGGCGGCTGGCGGATGCCTGTCCACAACTTGAAGCCATCGAGCGCTCCGTATGCATCGAAGGCGCCCGTAGGGCCCTTGCCCGTGTTAAAGTGCACTGGGCAAGATGGATCTCGAGAAGCTGGTGACAGATGGGTCACCGCAGGGCAAGGAGCATCGCAAGCCCGAGATGTATTATGAGGGCGTCCTGAAGGGTGCCCGCCTTGTGGCGGATGAATGTCCCAAGGATGTAATTTTTGAGTAAACTCGCTCGTGTTATCCTGTGCGCCGAAAACTTGTTCATACGCGCTAAGCAACGCTTGTTGCATTTAAAATATTACCTTCTGTGCGGCCGTTTATTAAATCTGAGAGATGGCGAGTCGTCGGCTTCTGCCCCCATGCCACAAGTGCTGGGGTGTTCGGGATAAACCTGAGCGCTCTTGTTCCCATTATTGGGTCCTTCGAGGAGGCGCCAAAGACAACGAACAAGGCAATCGGACTATAATGCTTTATCACTCTCACTTAGCCATAGAATTCCATAATTTTAAATTTCGGCGAAGCTCCTAGTATTCGGAAGACCGAGTTCGGGGCGCTATCCACGCCTAGGCCGGACAAAGCCGACTCCTCGCTCTAAGCGGCATAAGTCTTTAGGGACTCGAAACCTCTCGAACAGCGACCAGCTCTCGCCCTATCATGACGGTCAGTTTTAGCTTTCTCTACTGAGGTGCTTAACCCAGCTCAACCGGGGCACAATCGCAATAGTTCTCCCAGCGCTACCTTAGCCGATATAATGGAACTTAAGGTACCAAAACATGGGAGCCGGGCAAATCCAACTATTGACCCAAGACATGATTCGGAGCCGATGCATATAATGCTATAAGTTCGGGGTGCCGCACTCGTGAGAGTGTTCGGACTTCTCACACCATATTCTGGGGTACTTAAGCCCCTGGTGTATTGGCCGTACCAAAGTGTATGGTTGCATAATGTCATAACTGAACATATTTAAGACAAAAAAGAGGCTAGCCAACTCACCTCCAGGAGGCTCCCCCGATTTCAGCCTTCGTTGGCCGTTGGATCATGGTCAATCTAATCTTTGACTTCGTTTGGGCCGTTAGATGCTCGTTGCTCTCGCTGGTGGTTTTGATCGCATGATAAGTTCTCATGCCCAATGACTGGTGGGCTCGTGTTCTATGCCTGTTGGCTGGGTGGATCGATCTCGGGTGGAAAAGGCTTTGCCCAATCCCCGCGCGCGCTCCGCTCCCAATCCTGGTCGCCGGGTTGCTGCGCCAGAGCCCACACCCGCACCAATCCTAGCCGGCACACGCCTCCTCCCTCCCTCCCTCCCTCGACAGCGCCACGCCTCCTCCCTCCCTCCCTCCCTCGACAACGCCGCACCTCCTCCCTCCTTCCTGCTCGTCCGGATAGCCACCGGCCGCCGCATCCCTTCTCCCCGAGATAGGAAAATGAGAGGGAGAGAAAGGGGAGAGGAGAGGAGAGGGAGGTCCGGCAGCGGACGGGAGAGGGTGATCAGCCAGTGTCGGCCTACACCGGCGAGGCGTCGGCCTGGGCCCCTTGCCTCCCCAATCCCCACAGCCACATGCCCGCACCCCTCCCTCCTCCCTCGTCTCAGCCGCCACCCCCACGAACCCTAGCCGCGCCCTCCTGCATCTGCCCTCCTCCTCCCTCCCTGGTCCGCCCCAAGCCCCTCCTCCTCCCTGGCGGCGGGAAGAGGCGACCACGGGCAGATTTTGGGGAGCAGGGCGAGCATCAAGCAATGGCTGATGCCAAGGTGAGCTTCCCCTCGACTCCTCTCTCTCTCTCTCTCTCACCATCACACAATAATCTCCTCCTGATCTTGCTATTTGTGTATAATGCATCTCCATATGGCATTGATATTCTTCCGACTTGCAGGCATGTCAAGATCAAGGATATTTAAACTTGTTTATTTTATTGATGAAAGATTTCAGATGCTTCAGAGATGAATTTACGGTGTTAATTGTCCCAAAGATGGAGCGATTTGTTCCACGTAATTTATCTCCTTAGTTGCATTCCATTTACTGTGTAAAGTGAGATTGTTACCTCTGTTTGTTTTTCTGTTTAAACTTCACGATTGGAGAATGGATATAAGCTTAGCTGCTGTATGGAATTTTTCATTAGAGGGGCCCAGGCTGAGGCTTAATACTTAATTACTTTCTGTTGAACAAAAGAAAAAGTGCACCTATGAATTGTAAAATATGGAGTGCAAAAACCCGACATCCTCCAATATTACCTGATTTGGTGCTTATTTCCATCTTCCAGTTCATGTTCATGGCCTTGCTGTGGTTGCACGGTGGTTCGTGGGGAACAGGAGCAAATACCTTTGCTACAACCAAGGTCTTGACAAACCCGGTCGAGGAGAGATAGGTTCGGTGAGTCATTTTACCCTTTGTTTATCCCTTCAGATTAGCAGAGAAGAAGGATCTTTTTTTATTCCCTTTTGATTTCCTCTCTTGTTTGACTGGAACCTTTTTTCATAGTTTTGTAGGGGTTATTATGTTCTGTCCCCCGTGGTAAGTTTGCTAGGCAGCGGCTTACTCCTCTCTTGTTTCTTGTCCCTGATGTTGTGATGTGATTGGTGCAGCCGCTGGACGAGAAAGACTAGAGGATCCAGGAAAGCAACCGCAGGAGCCAGAGAAGACGTCCCCAGGGCTTCTACGAGGACCAGAAGTGTATGTCTATCATTAGAGCCTGGATAAGGGCAGGTGATGCAAGGGGTCTCGTCCTAAAATCATCTTTGTTGGTTTGGATGATTTTTGCAGATTCCTTTCAGCAATCTGGGTGAGGGAGTCCTGGACTAGGGGGTGTCCGGATAGCCGAACTATCATCACGACTGGACTCCAAGACTATGAAGATACAAGATTGAAGACTTCGTCCCGTGTCCGGATGGGACTTTCCTTGGCGTGGAAGGCAAGCTTGGCGATACGGATATGTAGATCTCCTACCATTGTAACCGACTACAGGTAACCCTAACCTATCCGGTGTCTATATAAACCGGAGGGTTTTAGTCCGTAGGACGAACAACAATCATACCATAGGTTAGCTTCTAGGGTTTAGCCTCCTCGATCTCGTGGTAAATCTACTCTTGTACTACCCATATCATCAATATTAATCAAGTAGGAGTAGGGTATTACCTCCATCGAGAGGGCCCGAACCTGATTAAAAACATCGTGTCCCTTGTCTCCTGTTACCATCCGCCTAGACGCACAGTTCGGGACCCCCTACCCGAGATCCGCCGGTTTTGACACCGACATTGGTGCTTTCATTCAGAGTTCCTCTGTGTCGTCACCGATAGGCCCGATGGCTCCTTCGATCATCAACAACGACGCGGTCCAGGGTGAGACTTTTCTCCCCGGACAGATCTTCATATTCGGCGGCTTTGCACTGCGGGCCAATTCGCTTGGCCATCTGGAGCAGATCGAAAGCTACGCCCCTGGCCATCAGGTCAGATTTGGAAGTTTGAACTATACGGCCGATGTCCGCAGAGACTTGATCTTCGACGGATTCGAGCCGCAGCCAAGCGTGCCGCACTGTCCCGATGGGCATGATCTAGCTCAGAGCCGAACAAAGGCTCGAGGCCGCACCAAGATCCGCCCGCCCTTAATCCGGAGCCGGATTCCCGATCGAGGACGAGTGGTTGGACACCGCCTCGGGGCTACAATCTCTATGGCGATTCAGCGGACTCCATCCTCGCCCTTTGCGAAGACCTTGACTCTGTGGCGCGGACTCCTCTCCGGACTCCGAACCCTCATGCCCCGCCTAATCGAACCCGATTGGGCGCCGGTCATGGACTTCACTGCCATGACATCTTTCAAAGACTCGCCCTTTGGCGACATCCTGAATTCACTAAAGTCTCTCTCTTTATCCGGAGAGCCCTGGCGGACTACGGATGTGAAGGTTGGGATACGGACGACGAAGAAATTCAACACCCACCCACCACCCACTTTGTAGCCACTGCCGATGATTTAACCGAATGCTCGACTTGACCAAGACATCGACGGTATGGACGACGACACCGGAGACGACCAAGACCCAGCGCCTACAGGGCACTAGAAGGCCACCTCGTCATATGACATATACATGGTGGACATCCCAAAAGATGGGAACGATGATGGAACAACGGAGGATGACCCCTCCAATAAGCAACCAAAGCACCGACGTCAGCGGCGCCACTCTAAATCCCGCCACAATAAAAACGGTGATTCCGGCACTGGAGATAATAAAACCCTCCAGCAGGACTCAGCGCAGGAGGAGGGAGAAGCAAGTCCGCACGACAGTGCGGCAGAAAGAGAGGTCGAGGACGATAATTATGCGCCTCCCTCCGAAGATGAGGCAAGCCTCGACGCATTTACGAATTTGTCGTGCTCGAGGATCCCGCCAACAGGAGGCGTTTCAAACGCAGGCTTATAGCCACGGCAAGCAGCCTCAAGAAAAGCAGCAACAGCTTAGAGCTGACCAAGACACGCTAATGGCGGATGGATGAAGTCCTTGCAGCCGAAGAGTATGAACTCAAACGCCCCTCCAAAAGCTACCCCAAACGCA
Source organism: Aegilops bicornis (assembly GCA_021605145.1). NCBI lineage: Eukaryota > Viridiplantae > Streptophyta > Magnoliopsida > Poales > Poaceae > Aegilops > Aegilops bicornis. The sequence continues at coordinate 716,092,857 of CM038670.1, forward strand.
GGCCGTTGCCTCGATTAGAGGAGGAAGCACCCAAGTCACCAGCGCACAACATGGTAGATCGGCCACCCGTGGTCATGACGAAGAAGCCTCTCGGCCCTCCGCTCAAGCCACACCCAGCGCCGCTCAAAAAGTACCAAGGCACGGAAAACGCGCGGACTTGCGAGATATATTGGAGGATAAGGCAAAACATACAAGATCGATCTACGGATCGGCGTGGGCGTAGCAACGGGATGATTACCGTCGCGCGGATCTGACAAACCCGGCGGGCGAACCACGATGAGACAAAGCTCATATGAGCTACGTCGTTATATAGCCCAATACAGAGGCGCCGCACACCCACTATGCTTGACAGATGAAGTAATGGATCATCAAATCCCCGAGGGCTTCAAACTCGTAAACATCGAATCATACGATGGTACCATAGATCCTGCGGTCTGGATCGAGGACTATCTCCTCCATATCCACATGGCCCTTGGTGATGATCTACATGCCATCAAATACCTCCCACTCAAGCTTAAAGGACCAGCTCGGCATTGGCTCAACAGCTTGCCAACAGAATCAATTGGTTGTTGGGAGGACACGGAAGCCGCATTCCTTGATAACTTCCAGGGCACATATGTGCGACCACCGAGACGCCGATGACCTTAGCCACATAATTCAGCAGCGGAAGAATCGGACAGACAATTACGGACACGATTCCTAACAAAGAAAAATCAAATCGTTATTTGTCCGGATGCAGAGGCCCTTGCAGCCTTCAAACATAACATCCATGACGAGTGGCTTGCCCGGCACCTAGGACAGAAAAGCGAAATCCATGGCAGCCCTCACAACACTCATGACCCGCTTTTGTGCGGGAGAGGACATAGCTAGCTCGAAGCAACAACTTGGCCAAACACCACGATAGTTCGGATACCAAGGACAGCAATGGTAGGTCGGCGTCGCCAGCAAGAACAAGCGCCGCATTAACGGTGATAATGCTGAAGATACGGCCGTCAATGCCGGATTCAGAGGCTCTAAACCCGGTCAGCGGAAGAAGCCATTCAAAATAAATACCCAGGGCCTGTCCAACTTGGACTGAATACTCGATCGCTTGTGCCAGATACATGACACCCCCGAAAAACCAGCCAATCACAACAACAGGGATTGTTGGGTGTTCAAGCAAGCAGGCAAGTTAAGTGCCGAACTCAATGACAAGGGGCTGCATAGCGATGACGAGGAAGAGCCCGGCCACGAACAATAGAGGTCGAAGGGTTTTCCACACAAGTGCGGACGGTGAACATGATATACGCATAACCCATATACCCAAAAGGGAGCGGAAGCGTGCACTAAAGGGATGTATATGCGATGGAGCGGTCGCCCGAAGTTCAACCCATGGTCTTCCTGCCCGATCACCTTCAATCGAAGGGACCACCCCACTAGCATCCGTCACGGCGGTTTCGCCGCATTGGTTCTCGACCCAATTATTGACGGATTTCACCTCACCAGAGTCCTGATGGACGGCGGTAGCAACTGAACCTGCTTTATCGAGGATGCGATGCACAAAATGGGCATAGACCCGTCAAGAATTAAACCTACAAAGACAACCTTTAAAGGCGTCATACCGGGTGTAGAGGCCAATTATACGGGCTTAGTTACACTCGAAGTGGTCTTCGGATCCCCGGATAACTTCCGAAGCGAAGAGTTAATCTTCGACATCGTTCAATGCGGCTATCATGCACTGCTCGGACGAACCGCATTTGCAAAGTTCAATGCGGTGTCGCACTACGCATACCTCAAGCTCAAGATGCCAGGCCCTCGAGGAGTAATCACGGTCAATGGAAACACCGAACGCTCTCTCCGAACGGAGGAGCACACGGCGGCCCTCGCGGCGGAGGTACAAAGCAGCCTCTCACAGCAATTCTCGAGTCCGGCCACTAAGCGTCCGGACACTGTCAAGCGCGCCCGGAGTAACCTACAACAAGACCGCCTGGCACGATTCAAGCACGCGTAGCAATCCGGCCAACCCCAGCCCTCGCGAAATTGCGAAGCCGATTACTCTGCGTACATAACTACGCTCTGGAGATACCATGGGCATAAGGGAGAGCACGACCACGGCACGCCCGGTATGCGGCTCAACCGCACCAGGGGCTCCCGATTGTGTCATTCTTTTTATTTTTTCCTTTTTCTTCCTTTTTTTTTCAGGACTCCGTCTTCCAGAAGTCCTGTCCGGCACTAGAATCGCCGAACTCATGATGCAACAGCCAGGGAAGCAGAAAGCCACGTCAAGTGTTCAGGTGGTCTCTATTACGAGCATTATACCTGTTTTACATACCATCCCGCAGCTAACCCCTGGAGGGGGACATGTTAGATAGTCTCATCCCTTGCTTATCGCACTATTTGTATCGTTCTGCTTTCATTGCAGTACCTTTTTTGAATAAACAATACATAGCTTTTGCCTATTATTGCACTCTTTTCTTTATATGTTCACTTCATGACATTACGCACCCATACACTTTGGTACGGCCAATACACCAGGGGCTTAAGTACCCCAACATTATGGTGTGATAAGTCCGAACACTTTCACAAGTGCGGCACCCCGAACTTATAGCATTATATGAATCAGCTCCTAATCATGTCTTGGGTCAATAGTTGGGTTTGCCCGGCTCCCGTGTTTTGGTACCTTACGTTCCGTTATATCGGCTAAGGTAGCATTGGGAGAACCATTGCGATTGCGCCCTAGTTGACCTGGGTCGAGCACCTCAGTGGAGAAAGCTAAAACTAACCGTCATGATAGGGCGAGAGCCGGTCGCTGTTCGAGAGGTTTTTTCTGGTCCCTAAAGACTTATGCCACTTAGAGCGAGGAACCGGAGTTGTCCGGCCAAGGCGTGGATAGCGCCCCGAACTCGGTCTTCCGAATACTAGGGGCTTCAAGAAATTTAAAATTATAGAATTCTATGGCTAAGTAAGAGTGTTCAAGCATTATAAGTCCGGTTGCCTTGTTCGTTGTGTTGAGCGCCTCCCTAGATGGACCCAAGAATGGGAACAAGATGTCACGCCAAATATGCGACCCTATCCAAAAGGAACTCGACGGTCCCACCAAGGATAGACCCGCATATTGAAACGCTTTTGCAAGGTGGATATCATTACATCAACATTACATAATAGATGGGGATACATACATAAGGCACAAATGCCACAAGAATACATCAACATCATATACAAGATCAACATCCAACTACGGATGAAACATAAACAGAAACTCAAACAATATCCACCCTGCTAGCCCAGGCTGCCGACCTGGAACCTATCCCCTGATCGAAGGAGCAGAAGAAGAACTCCAAAAACAAGTAAACATCGCTCTCGCGTCATGATCATCGCACAACCTGTACCTGCAACTGGTGGTGGAGTAATCTGTGAGCCAGGAGGACTCAGCAATCCCATTACCATGGGTATCAAGACTAGCAAAGCTTAAAGGGAAAGGAAGGGGTAAAGTGGTGAGGTTGCAGCAGCGACTAAGCATATATGGTGGCTAACATACGCAAATGAGAGCGAGAAGAGAAACAAAGGAACGGTCGTCAACTAGTAATGATCAAGAAGTGATCCTGAACTCCTACTTACGTCGAGACATAACCCGAAACCTTGTTCTCCTCTCGATCAACCCGAAAAGAGACACTCACGGTTACGCTTTACGGTTGGTGTATTTTAGAAGAGTTTGCTTCAAGTTTACTACAACCGGATATTAACAAATTCCCATCCGCCACATAACCACGGGCACGGCTCTCGAAAGTTTATACCTGCAGGGGTGTCCCAACTTAGCCCATGATAAGCTCTCGCGATCAACGAAGGATATTCCTTCTCCCGGGAAGACCCGATCAATCTCGGAATCCGGCTACAAGACATTTCGACGGTAATAAAACAAGACCAGCAAAGCCGCCCGAATGTGCCGACAAATCCCGATAGGAGCTGCACATATCTCGTTCTCGGGGCACACGGATGAGCAAGACGACGGGTTGGCATAGACCACAGTTGCCAGGCGCCCGACATCGCTTCGGTTTGGACCAGCAACGGCCCGAGGGGGTAAAATAAAGATGACCCTCGAGAGCGCGACTCCCAAGGGAAAAAAGGCTAGGTGAGGCCAATGTAAAACCAAGGTTGGGCCTTCTTTGGAGGAGTCTTATTCAAAGCGAACTGTCAAGGGGTCCCATAAATCACCCGACAGCGTTAGGGACGCAAGATCCGGGAACATAATACCGATATGACGGAAACTAGGGAGGCAAGAGTGGAACAAAACACCAGGCATAAGGCCGAGCCTTCCACCCTTTACCAAGTATATAGATGCATTAATAATATAAGAGATATTGTGATATCCCAACCAAAATCATGTTCACCATGGAGCAATCTTCAACTTCACCTGCAACTAGCAACGCTATAAGAGGGCTGAGCAAAGCGGTAACATAGCCAAACAACGGTTTGCTAGGAAGGGTGACAAAGGTTAGAGGTTCATGGCAATTTGGGAGGCTTGAGCAACAAGTGGTAGGTAAGGCAGCATAGCGATAGAACGAAGCAACTAGCATAGCAATGATAGTAGTGAGATCCAGGGTGACGGTCATCTTGCCTGAAACCCTGCAAGGAAGAAGAATGAGTCCATGAAGAAGATGAAGCCACAAAGACGAACCAAGCGTAGACGAACGAATCCTCACGATCGCAACGAAACGGGAACTATCGAGAAGAAGCACACAACAAGGTAAACACGCCACACATAGACAAGACATGATGCACAACAAGCATGATGCATGACAAAGGCCACATGAAGCTACTCATGGCAAGAGATGATGCATACGAGAGCAACACATCAAAGCAAGTTTAAATGAGGCCGGAAACAACATAGAACAATTCCGGTAAGTCCTCATATGCAAATTTCGAAATTGGTCCAGATCTGAATAACTTTATGTTCAAGTTGTTAAACAGCAATTTAAAATGCACCAAGATGATCTACACGAAATTCTAGTCAAGTTACATATAAAGTTCATTTAATTCGAGACTCTACGGCCTAGAAGATATGAGCAAAACAAGTTAAACATGGCATTGATGCAAAATGCATACCAACTTCAAGCAAACACCTCAAAACATGGATGCAACATGATAATATGAAGCTACATGCAAAATCAAGCAAGTTTCATATAGAGCACACTCAAAACGGAGCAACGGTTCAACACATACACACAATACAAGTTATAGCAACAATCTGTCCAAGACAGCAAGTAGGCATATTGCAAGCATCAAAATAACATGCTACAGAATCTCAACGTTATAACAAAAGGCATGGGCGTGATGTACAGGTAAATCACGACAAAACATGAACACTGAGCTATCTCCAGAAATCACTAGAACATGCTCAAAAACACATGGCAAGATTGCAAATAATAACAGTTTCAGACTTATCAGGAAATTACATCAGGTTGCAATGTTTAGAGCTATTAAACTACATGCTACAGGAACTTATCATGGCAAACAAAGGCATGGCATGAATCTACTAATTGCATAGAAAAAAAGTCCCTTACTGACCATGAGCCAAAAGGGCACAGAAAATATGATGGCACCCATGTAAACATGGCAAGTTATATGACAGATTCATACAAGGCAGGAACAACAATAAGTAGGCATGTTGGTGAGCTTGAACCACTCACCACAGAGCAATACATGGCATGGCAAAGCAACTCGCAGTAAGAATACATGACATAGTGGCTATACATGGCAAGAACAACATCATAGCATATACGGATCAGCTACAACAACCTTGGCAAAATTGAATAACATGTAAACAAGCTGCCAGGAAACATTTTATAGCAAAAGTAGAGCTCGATTGACTCAAGCTATGGCACTCCATAATTGCAAAAAAGGGCATGGATGCACAGAGAATAACCATATGTTCAAAACATCCTTACTGAAGTATCTCAAAATAAGCATGGATCTCCCGGTAGCATCAAGTTTACATGGCATAAAAATATCAGCAGAACAGGGGCTGAAATCAGCAACATCATGAATCCTACTTTGCATGCTTGTGCTTGTCACCACAGAGATCAAAAAAATATATGGCATACACCCCTGTAAAGATGGCATGGCATAGTACAAAACACATGTAGGACTCAAGTTCATAGGATGCACACATCAATCATGGCAAAAATGACAAATCACCAAGTTATACCAGTTTCAGCAGATTAACATCACATAGCACTTTTGGAACGAAGATTCATGCATCAAGATGGACTCAAATGAACATGAATCAATGGAATGAAATGATTTACTCGTCGAGGCTAACAATTTGACATATTACACGCACGAAACGAAGCTACGGATACAGAGTTATGGCACGATGAACCTGGCATGATAATGACAAAATACAGGGACTTAGGGGAATTTCGACCTCGGGGAAAACTCAACCGCCGCGGATCTCGCCGGAGTTCGTCGCCGGAGAAGGTCGGCGGAGGCGGGACGGGTGCTTTCGGCGGATTCGCGGATCCGCCCGGGCGAGGCGCGGCGGAGGCGAAGAGGCGGCGGGCGCTGGCGGCGGGCGCATGGCCATGGAGAGGAGGTACGGCGCCGGCAATCAAGGCGGCGGCGGGCGGGGCGGCTGGGGACGGCACGACGATGCGCTGGCCGGTTTCGGAGGAGCGAGGCGGCGGCGACGACAATAATGGCGGGCGGAGGGCGCAGCTGGCGGCGCGGGCGCCGCCTCGGCGGCGAAAGCGCGAGGCGGCGGGACGAAGCGGGCGGCGCTGGATCTGCTCAAGGGCCCCGGATGGGCTCGGGCCGCGGCTGGGACGGCGCGGAGGACACGTGGTGGAAGCTGGTTGGGCAGGCGGCGGCTGGACGTGTCTGGTCCGGTCCGGACATGTCCGGCGCGGCGCGGAGGGGAAATTAGGGTTTCGGGGGAAAATCATCCGAAAATGGAGAGGGGAAGACGTTTTTATAGGTGGAGGGAGCTAGGAGAGTCCAAATGAGGAGCGGTTTTCGCCCACACGATCGTGATCGAACGACCGAGAGCATGGAGGGGAGTTAGATGGGTTTTGGGCCAGTTTGAAAGGGGTGTTGGGCTGCAAGGAGAAGGGGGCTTTACGTTACCCGGTTAACCGTTGGAGTATCAAACGACCTACAAATGGCACGAAACTTGACAGGCGGTCTACCGGTGGTATACCAAGGCCGCTTGGCAAACCTCGGTCCATTCCGAGAACGTTTAACACCCGCTCACGAAAAGAGGCAAAAAGGGCGCCGGAGACATAGGAGTGCGGATTGGAAAAGCGGACAACGGGAAAATGCTCGGATGCATGAGACGAACACGTATGCAAAATGAAATACACATGATGACATGATATGAAATGCAGATGATGACATGGCAAAGTGCAACACGCAAGCACATGACATGGCAAAGACGACGAATAACTGGCAGACACCTGGCGCATCGAATCCGGGGCGTTACAACACTCCTCCACTAACAAGAGATCTCGTCCCGAGATCTCAGGACCGAGACAGAAGGGAAAAAGGATGAGGAGAAAACAAGAACTCAAGAGAACAAGCAAAGAATCGAGAGCACTCGAGAAGAAGAGAGGCACGACGAGAATGCCGAGAATCGAAAGCTCACGGAATCAGATAGACTATGAAACCACTCCGGTTAGAACGAGATAAGGAACGAATAAGACTGAAAGAATTTAGGCAGCACTCCGGCTGAACATGGAAGGAGTTGGAACTGAGTTTGACAAAATGGAGCGATAGTTGACGAGAGGAACAACACAATGCCTCCGGAAGAATTGAAAGAATTGAATGAAAAGAACTTAGAAGGAAGGGTTGAACGGAGTTGTTGAGAAAATCAACAACGAAAAGAAATAAGCTTGTTGTGGGCTTATAGGTAACATCTCAAGATCATAAGGTGATAACCGGCCACAAACGGAAATGATTGGATAGCTGAGAAGAACGAAGAAATACAAAACTCCACTTCAAAAGAATACGGAGAGTTAATTGCACTTCGAGACGCAAGAAGAAGGATACTTGAACTCCACCAACAAGAATCTTGCTGAACTCTTGAAGAATGAATTAAATCATGAAGAACCACCATGAAGGACTCCGCTAACAAAAGGATGATGAGATACGATTGAAGGATGAAAGGAAATAAGATTAAAGCCTTGCGAAGATTCGGATGGAGGTTCCGACGAGATGGCCGAGGAAATTTGAACTTTGGAAAAGAAAAGATGAAAATACTTGAAACTAGAATTTATTCATCAAGAACAAACTCCGAAGGAAGGGATTACTCACTTGGATGAAATAAGAATAAGGTTTATTGTATGCTTATCCTTCATCAAATTAAATTGATGACAAGCAATGGATTTGCATACTACTTATTCTTCTTGAAAAGGATTGAGAAGTGACATATCGCAAACTTGAGAAGGACTTCATGAACCACCGGTAGGATTGAAAAGAACGAATGGATTAGTGTGATAAACAAAGAAAAGAATCTTGAACGAACCACCGTTAGAAATGAAAATGAACGAAGAGAAGAGAACGAATCGCCGGAAAGAATTAGAAGAACCAATATGCTAGAGGGGATTTAGATTCAAAAGAACAAAGAGATCATGAGCTGATTAAAGAACACTTGAGCGAAGCAGCGGAAGATTATTGAGACGATTGAAGGGGCACGGATATAGAATAATTGGGGAATGAATCTGAAAACTTAGAATGAAGAAATCTTCCGAAAAGATGGCCTCCGGATGATCGAGAGAGAAAGCAACTCCTGAAATGCTCCGTATGGATGAAAAGAATTTGCATGACTAGAAACAATTTGATAGCATAACATCGAGCTAGGACCGCGAATCTTCGAGAGAATAGACAAGATTTAGAGGAAAGACTCTTCTTCGGTCTTCAAATGACGACGAGAAACACCACCAAAATTTCGGAGGTACTCCGGGAGAATGAAAAGCAAAGAGGTTGAGCCAACAATGAAATGATTCGAAATCGATCTTGGAAAAGACAAGTGACTGATGATATTCATTCTTACGTCACACTTGAAAAGAATTGGGAATAACTCCGGGAAAATCAGAAGAGTCAGGTAAGATCCTGGGAAAACACCTGTGGGTTAGGGCCCACTAAAGGAAAGCACCATTGGAAAGGATTGTTGAAGAGATAGATGATGCACCGGAACGATTGAAATATTTGAATGAGGTGACAACCTCGAATTAATTCAAACACAGACGTGTCTCCTGAGATGTCTTCATCACTCCGGAAGGATAAACTGGCAAGAGGAGAACGAGCAGGAAAAACACTTCGAGGAAAAGAATATGATCAACCTCAAAACTTGAATTGAGTCCACTGGAGAAGAAAAGAGATGAAGAATGTCGTACAAAACGAGAATTCACCGGTTGAAATAATTGAGGGAAGACTGAAGAGGCTCCACACGAATGGAATTGATGGTCGGAAGAAACTCGAATCATGGAATAATAGGGTGGGAGGGCGGGAAAACAAAGACAACTTGGAAGGGAAAACCGACGAATATCTTGAAGAGAAAACACCAGTTGAAATCATTGAGGAAAGAAAGCAAAGACTTCGCACGAGAAGGATGGGTACTCACTTACGGACTCGGTTCCGAGAGGAAGAAGGGAGGCGGTGGGAAAAAAAACAAGGACGACTTCGGACAAGGAAAAACAACGACGTCGGAGGAAGAACTGAGGATTGAACTTGGCAAAGATGAAGATGGTCGAGTCGACTTGACGAGAAATGCACCGGATGAAAAGAGCTGAGGGCCAACGATCGGAAAACCAACTGCGTGATCCTAAAGAATATTTGAAGGGGAAGAGAAGTAATTCAAAACACCTACGTCAAGATTCCTTACCAGAGCGACGAAGGGGCTGAGGAGTAAAAAGAATTCCTACTCTCCGATATAACTAGACTCTGTAAACAGTTTTCTTCTAGACTCGACAACGGCTGAACTACACGATCAATCAAGGGGGCTCCTAGGGTCGTTCGAGGCTCTGGTACCAACTTGTCATGCCCAATATGCGACCCTATCCAAAAGGAACTCGACGGTCCCACCAAGGATAGACCCCCATACTGAAACGCTTTTGCAAGGTGGATATCATTACATCAACATTACATAATAGATGGGGATACATACATAAGGCACAAATGCCACAAGAATACATCAACATCATATACAAGATCAACATCCGACTATGGATGAAACATAAACAGAAACTCAAACAATATCCACCCTGCTAGCCCAGGCTGCCGACCTGGAACCTATCCCCTGATCGAAGGAGCAGAAGAAGAACTCCAAAAACAAGTAAACATCGCTCTCGCGTCATGATCATCGCACAACCTGTACCTGCAACTGGTGGTGGAGTAATCTGTGAGCCAGGAGGACTCAGCAATCCCATTACCATGGGTATCAAGACTAGCAAAGCTTAAAGGGAAAGGACGGGGTAAAGTGGTGAGGTTGCAGCAGCGGCTAAGCATATATGGTGGCTAACATACACAAATGAGAGCGAGAAGAGAAACAAAGGAACGGTCGTCAACTAGTAATGATCAAGAAGTGATCCTGAACTCCTACTTACGCCGAGACATAACCCGAAACCGTGTTCTCCTCTCGATCAACCCGAAAAGAGACACTCACGATTACGCACGGTTGGTGTATTTTAGAAGAGTTTGCTTCAGGTTTACTACAACCGGATATTAACAAATTCCCACCTGCCACATAACCGCGGGCACGGCTCTCGAAAGTTTATACCCTGCAGGGGTGTCCCAACTTAGCCCATGATAAGCTCTCGCGATCAACGAAGGATATTCCTTCTCCCCGAGAAGACCCGATCAGTCTCGGAATCCCGGCTACAAGACATTTCGACAGTAATAAAACAAGACCAGCAAAGCCGCCCGAATGTGCCGACAAATCCCGATAGGAGCTGCACATATCTCGTTCTCGGGGCACACCGGATGAGCAAGACGACGGGTTGGCATAGACCCTGGTTGCCCAGGGGGCGCCGGACATCGCTCGGTTTGGACCAGCACTGGCCCGGGCGGGGTAAAATAAAGATGACCCTCGAGAGCGCGACTCCCAAGGGAAAAAGGCTAGGTGAGGCAAATGTAAAACCAAGGTTGCGCCTTGCTGGAGGAGTCTTATTCAAAGCGAACTGTCAAGGGGTCCCATAAATCACCCGACCGCGTTAGGGACGCAAGATCCGGGAACATAATACCGATATGACGGAAACTAGGGCGGCAAGAGTGGAACAAAACACCAGGAATAAGGCCGAGCCTTCCACCCTTTACCAAGTATATAGATGCATTAATAATATAAGAGATATTGTGATATCCCAACCAAAATCATGTTCACCATGGAGCAATCTTCAACTTCACCTGCAACTAGCAACGCTATAAGAGGGCTGAGCAAAGCGGTAACATAGCCAAACAACGGTTTGCTAGGAAGGGTGACAAAGGTTAGAGGTTCATGGCAGTTTGGGAGGCTTGAGCAACAAGTGGTAGGTAAGGCAGCATAGCGATAGAACGAAGCAACTAGCATAGCAATGATAGTAGTGAGATCCAGGGTGACGGTCATCTTGCCTGAAACCCCGCAAGGAAGAAGAACGAGTCCATGAAGAAGATGAAGCCACGAAGCCGAATCAAGCGTAGACGAACGAATCCTCACGATCGCAACAAAACGGGAACTATCGGGAAGAAGCACACAACAAGGTAAACACGCCACACATAGACAAGACATGATGCACAACAAGCATGGTGCATGACAAAGGCCACATGAAGCTACTCATGGCAAGAGATGATGCATACAAGAGCAACACATCAAAGCAAGTTCAAATGAGGCCGGAAACAACATAGAACAATTCCGGTAAGTCCTCATATGCAAATTTCGAAATTGGTCCAGATCTGAATAACTTTATGTTCAAGTTGTTAAACAGCAATTTAAAATGCACCAAGATGATCTACACGAAATTCTAGTCAATTTACATATAAAGTTTATCTAATTCGGAGCTACGGCCTAGAAGATATGAGCAAAACAAGTTAAACATGGCATTGATGCAAAATGCATACCAACATCAAGCAAACACCTCAAAACATGGATGCAACATGATAATATGAAGCTACATGCAAAATCAAGCAAGTTTCATATAGAGCACACTCAAAACGGAGCAACGGTTCAACACATACACACAATACAAGTTATAGCAACAATCTGTCCAAGACAGCAAGTAGGCATATTGCAAGCATCAAAACAACATGCTACAGAATCTCAACATGATAACAAGAGGCATGGGCATGATGTACAGGTAAAGCATGACAGAACATGAACACTGAGCTATCTCCAGAAATCACTAGAACATGCTCAAAAACACATGGCAAGATTGCAAATAATAACAGTTTCAGACTTATCAGGAAATTACATCAGGTTGCAATGTTTAGAGCTATTAAACAACATGCTACAGGATCTTATCATGGTAAACAAAGGCATGGCATGAATCTAATGATTGCATAGAACAAAAGTCCCTTACTGACCATGAGCCAAAAGGGCACATAAAATATGATGGCACCCATGTAAACATGGCAAGTTATATGACAGATTCATACAAGGCAGGAACAACAATAAGTAGGCATATTGGTGAGCTTGAACCACTCACCACAGAGCAATACATGGCATGGCAAGGCAACTCACAGTAAGAAGACATGGCATAGAGTCTATACATGGCAAGAACAACATCATAGCATACACGGATCAGCTACAACAACCTTGGCAAAATTGAATAACATGTAAACAACCTGCGAGGAAACATTTTATAGCAAAAGTAGAGCTCGATTGACTCAAGCTATGGCACTCCATAATTGCAAACAAGGGCATGGATGGGTAGAGAATAACCATATGTTCAAAACATCCTTACTGAAGTATCTCAAAATAAGCATGGATCTCTCGGTAGCATCAAGTTTACATGGCATAAAAATATCAGCAGAACAGGGGCTGAAATCAGCAACATCATGAAGCCTAGTTTGCATGCTTGTGCTAGTCACCACAGAGATCACAAAAATACATGGCATACACCCTCGTAAAGATGGCATGGCATAGTACAAAACACATGTAGGACTCAAGTTTATAGGATGCACACATCAATCATGGCAAAAATGACAAATCACCAAGTTATACCAGTTTCAGCAGATTAACATCACATAGCACTTTTGGAACGAAGATTCAGGCATCAAGATGGACTCAAATGAACATGAAGCAATGGAATGAAATGATTTACTCGTCGAGGCGAACAATTTGACATATTACACGCACGAAGCGAAACTACGGATGCAGAGTTATGGCACGATGAACATGGCATGATAATGACAAAATACAGGGAGTTAGAGGAATTTCGACCTCGGGGAAAAGTCAACCGCCGCGGATCTCGCCGGAGTTCGTCGCCGGAGAAGGTCGGCGGAGGCGGGACGGGTGCTCCCGGCGGATCTCGCGGATCCGCCCCGGGCAGGCGCGGCGGAGGAGAGGAGGCGGCGGCGCCACGGCGGCGCGCGAGGAGGAGGCACGGCTGGCGCAACCGGGCGGCGGGCGGTTGCCGGCGGCGGCCGGGGACGACGCACCACGCTGCTGGGCCGGCTCGGGAGGAGCCGAGCGGCGGCGGCGACAAGAACGGCGCGGGCGGAGAGCGCAGCCGGGCGGCGTGAGGCGGCGGGCGGCCGGGCAGCGCGGCGCCAAGGCTGGGCGGCCGGGCGGCGAGGCGCGAGGCGGCGGGATGAGCGGGCAGGCAGCGCCGGATCTGGCCCAGGCAGATGGGCTCCATGGGCAGCGCCATGGGACGGCCGCGGAGGACACGTGGCGGAAGCTGGTTGGGCGGGCGGCTGACGTGTCCGGCCGGACCGGACATGTCCGGCGCGGCGCGGAGGGGAAATTAGGGTTTCGGGGGAAAATCATCCGAAAATGGAGAGGGGAAGACGTTTTTATAGGTGGAGGGAGCTAGGAGAGTCCAAATGAGGAGCGGTTTTCGCCCACACGATCGTGATCGAACGACCGAGAGCATGGAGGGGAGTTAGATTGGTTTTGGGCCAGTTTGAAAGGGGTGTTGGGCTGCAAGGAGAAGGGGCTTTACGTTACCCGGTTAACCGTTGGAGTATCAAACGACCTACAAATGGCACGAAACTTGACAGGCGGTCTACCGGTGGTATACCAAGGCCGCTTGGCAAACCTCGGTCCATTCCGAGAACGTTTAACACTCGCTCATGGAAAGAGGCAAAAGGGGGCGCCGGGAGACATATGAGTGCCGGATTGGAAAACGGACAACGGGGAAAATGCTCGGATGCATGAGACGAACACGTATGCAAAATGAAATACACATGATGACATGATATGAAATGCAGATGATGACATGGCAAAGTGCAACACGCAAGCACATGACATGGCAAAGACGACGAATAACTGGCAGACACCTGGCGCATCGAATCCGGGGCGTTACACAAGAGTGCTCAAGTTTATCCCGAACACCCCAGCACTCGTGGCATGGGGGCTGAAGCCAACGACTTGCCATCTCTCAAATTTGATAAACGGCCGCACATAAGGTAATATTTTAAATTAACAAGCGTTGCTTAGCGCATATGAACAAGTTTTCAGCGTACAGGATAACAAATGCGAGTCTATTCAAAAATTACATCTTTGGAGCACTCATCCGTTATTCGGTGGGCACCCTTCAGGAGGCCCTCATAGTACATTTCGGGCGTGCGATGCTCCTTGCCCTTCGGTGGCCCGTCCATCACAAGCTTCTCCGCATCCAGCTTGCCCCAGTGCACTTTAGCAGGCAAGGCCCGACGGACACCTTCAATGCAGACGGAGCGCTTGAAGACTTCAATCTGGACAAAGGCGTCCACCACGCCGTGACCAGCCCAAAGTTGCTCCTGTGCATGGCTTCCAATGGCCACATCGAACTATGAGGCCCTTCATGGCCTGTTCGGCGACCTTGTGGAGCTCGACCACTTGCTTCAATTTGGTCGCTTAGGGGCACCGGATGTCCGGCCTCAGCATATTGAGACCAGAACACCTTCTCCGTTGAGCTCCCTTCCTTGGCGCGGTAGAATGCGGCAGCATCAGACACACTTCGGGGCAAATCTGCGAATGCTCCTGGAGAGCTCCGAATCCGGGTAAGTAATAGGTAATTCACTTTCACATGCTTGCTTTGCATAAAGAATGCCTTACCGCCGCTATCTTCTTTAATGATTCAATTTCTTGGAGGGCTTTTTGGGCCTCGGCCTTAGCAGCTTTGGCACTCTCAAGAGCCGAGGCAAGCTCGGACACTCGGGTCTTCGAGTCATGCTCCAAACTCTCGTGTTTTCCCACGATAGCTTGGAGCTCTTGCCGTACCTTGGCCAGCTGTGCCTCCCCCTACTCTTGCTCGGTGCGCTCCGCGGCCGCTTTGTTTTCGGCCACGGACACTGCTTCCCTTAGGGTCGCCACCTTGTTCGTGGCCCCTGTAGTACCCAAGTTATTCCTGTTATTTTTCGCAACCAAAACCTTTTCTATAAGGTATTCCTTTAATAAGGTATTACTTACCTTCCTTGTCCTCGAGCTGCTTCTTGGCTTGGCCGAGCTCGTTCTCGGACCGCTCGAGGCTCTGCTTCAATGCATTGACCTCCATGAAGGGTGGCAGAGGTCAAGAAATGAGCCTGCATTCCCATATTGACATACTTATGTTAGACTCCTGCGTATATCTTTTTAGATCCTTAGTCCGCTTTTCTTTTGAACACCGAACTAAGCATCAGGGGCTCTCTGTCTATGCGGTAATATTTTTACATATTCTAAACTTACCTCAAAGCCTGTTAGAAGGCTGGTGCAGGCCAGTCGGCCCGCTCTTGGCGGACTGAATCTGTCCGGATCACCGCACTCATAACAAGACGGTGCTCCTCCTTGATGGAAGCGCTGTTAAGCGCCTCAAAGCTATCCGGTGCCTCCGGTTGGATGGAGGACATCATGGCGTCTTACCCTTCTTGCGAAGGGACCGCTTGGGACTCGGAACGGCTGAAGGTTCCGGCATGGAGTCCGGACGAGGGTCGGGCTTAGAGCCCCTGGGGGTCTTGCCCCCCACGCGCCTGGAGTCCGGGAGGTTGCCTTGTGGCGCCTCCTGCGCCACCTCCTCTTGACCAAGCCCCCCTTGGGGCACCACCTCGGCGTCGTTCGCAGTGTGTGGCGAGGCGGTCGGCGAAGTACTCTCCATTTCCGACGAGCCCAGGGGACCCGCTCGATGAATCGGCGAACTCGCCCTTAGGCGGGCTGCACGATTGTTCGACATTAGAGAACACTCTGCAATAATAAAAATCCATGAGTATCCTGGACACTTACGATCTCGCCAGGGCTTGGCCCTTGTTGGCCAATCCTCCTCGTCGTTGTCGACGTTGGTGGAGAAGTCCGGAGGAAGGGTTCTTCCTTCTTGGACCCTCCGGCCTCCCGGTTGGGCGGCCTTCCTTTCCTCTCCTCCTCCGCTGGGAGAAGCTTCTTTTCTCCTCCTCGTCCTCGGGAGAAGATTCGCTTGAATCGGCGGCACTGGCGTCGGGAGCTCCTTCGAGTTCCCGTGGCCTCCTTCTTGGCCTTCTTCTCCGGCACCACATGGGGTACCGGAGCCAACAGCCCTGTCAATCGGGCGTCCGCTGGGTCGTCCGACAAAGGAGCCGGACAGTTAATCTGTCCGGACGTCTTCAGCTAGTCCTGTCAAAAATTAGGGAGTCTTAGATCCCACCATAGAGTCAATCTATGAAAAAAGAGTCCCGTAAAGGGTAAAATAACTTACCTCGCCGGCTTGACGCTGCGAGCTGTATCCGCGATCTTCAGTAGCGGATGAGGGAGCCTCGGCGGCCTTGAACAGCACCTTCCAGGCATCTTCGTACATCGTGTCGAAGAGCCTTTTTAGAGTCGAGTGATGTGCCGGATCGAACTCCCACAATTTGAAGGCCCGTTGTTGGCATGGGGGAATCCGGTGGATGAGCATCACCTGGATTACGTTGACAAGCCTGAGATTCTTGTCCACCAGGTTTCGGACGCATGATCGGAGTCCGGATATCTCGTCCGAATTCCCCCACGTCAGGCCCGTCTCTTTCCATGACGAGAGCCGTGTGGGGAAGCCAGATCTGAATTCGGGGGCCGCCACCCATTTGGGGTCGCGTGGCTCGGTGATGTAGAACCACCCGGATTGCCACCCCTTTATTGTCTCCACAAAGGAGCCCTCGAGCCATAGGACTTTGGCCATCTTGCCAACCATGGCGCCTCCGCACTCTGCTTGATGGCCGCCCACTACCTTCGGTCGGACGTTGAAGATCTTCAGCCATAATCCAAAATGGGGCTGGATGCAGAGGAAGGCCTCACACACGACGATAAACGCCGAGATGTTGAGGATGAAATTCGGGGCCAGGTCGTGGAAGTCCAGGCCGTAGTAGAACATGACCCCCGGACAAATGGGTGAAGTGGAAAACCTAGTCCATGGAGGAAGTGGGGAGAAACACCACCCTCTCATGGGGCTGGGGGTTGGAATGAGCTGCCCGCGTCGGGCAGCCTGTCTGTGATGTCGCCGGACAAATATCCGGCCTCCCTTGATCTTGTGATGTGCCCCTCCGTGACAGAGGAGGCCATCCACCTGCCTCCCGCTCTGGACATGGTTGGAGAAGGTTGAGGTGGGATGTGCGGACTTGGGCGCCTGAGCTCGAGTCTTGTGAGGAATGGATGAGCAAAGGAGGAAGAAGGCGTAGGTGAAAAGGTGGATCCTTATCCCCTTATATGGACGGACGAAGTTATCCGTCCCCCACCAGCCTGGTAAAACTCGCTTATCTCCCAAGCGTCGTAATCAATGGCGCAGATGGGTTACCCACGTCCGTATTGATGGGAATCCCGGAATAAGGGGGCACGATCTATGCTTTGATAAGACGTGCCAGGGAAACCGCCTCGCTAAACGCACTAAGGTGGAATAGTAAAAAACGATTCATATAAAGGCCTGGTCATGGTGTGATGTCATGCCACGGAATACGTCAGCAGATCTGTGCAAAAAGTTATTCTCTCTACGGTGGTATGTGGAACTTGTTTTGCAGAGCCGGACACTATCCTTGTGTTCAAAACCTTCTATGAAGTATTCGGAGGAGGAACCCGCCTTGCAATGCCGAAGACAATATGCGCCCGGACTAAATCGTCATTGAAGGCTGGTTCAGGGGCTACTGAGGGAGTCCTGGACTAGGGGGTGTCCGGATAGCCGAACTATCATCGCAGCCGGACTCCAAGACTATGAAGATACAAGATTGAAGACTTCGTCCCGTGTCCGGATGGGACTTTCCTTGGCGTGGAAGGCAAGCTTGGCGATACGGATATGTAGATCTCCTACCATTGTAACCGACTCTGTGTAACCCTAACCTATCCGGTGTCTATATAAATCGGAGGGTTTTAGTCCGTAGGATCTAACAACGATCATCACGATAGGCTAGCTTCTAGGGTTTAGCCTCCTCGATCTCGTGGTAGATCTACTCTTGTACTACCCATATCATCAATATTAATCAAGCAGAGTAGGGTATTACCTCCATCGAGAGGGCCCGAACCTAGGTAAAAACATCGTGTCCCTTGTCTCCTGTTACCATCCGCCTAGACGCACAGTTCGGGACCCCCTACCCGAGATCCGCCGGTTTTGACACCGACACTGGGGTTGTTAAGAAGAGGGTCAGGATTGCCCTGGGCAGATGCTTAAGTTCCTGGATGTAAACACACACTTGCCTACATGGGCCAAAAAACTATTTGAGGTGTGTGTGCAGTTCTAATTTACTAACATTCTTTTTTCTTTTATGACTGACTGCATCCGACAAATGAACTGTGTGGTTGCTTTCAGATAATGATACTTGTTTTGCATATTTGCATCTCGAAGAAGCTTGCCCACTATTGTAAGTCAACATTTTCTTGGTAAGCAGCACAGAAGACAAAGAAGGCATCTTGTGCATGTTTTGTTGTTATAGTATATCCTTCTCTTTTCTTTTTGACACTGCCATGCTTAACGTTGTACTATGTTTTACATGGGAGAAAGCTAGAAACATTAGAGAATATTATTGATATACTTGGCGCGCAGTTGCAACTAGAATAGTTCAAGGCCTGAGGCATGTACCGATATATGATTTTTTGAGTAGCTCCATATATATAGGTCTTATGTTTGAAATGAAGTTTTCACTGTCCTTTTTACATTTGTAGGAGTGTTCAGTGTGTCAAGTTCCAGTTATCTGTTATCTTCTGTGTTTTCATTTCCTTCCATTAACATGGCATTATGTGTTCTTATTCAGCTTGCTTGTGGAAAAAACTGGTTCTCGTTCAGTTATGTGCGTCAGTCTGATAGAAGATGGACACCCCTCTTCAAGTTGGTTTATGGGCTTGCAGAGTGTGAGAAGTAAGTTACTACTGGATCCACTTTCTTGTCACTAGCCTTGCTTGACATGTTCATTTCTCACGCTACACTTACCGTCAGAATCATGTGATTACATGGAGATATACATCGCTGCTTGGCGATTATTAACATTATGGAAGAAACTTCTAATTATATTGATTATCTTGCTGCCACTAAGCGTGTTTGTACCGATAACACCGATAGGCTTAATCGATGTATTCGGTATAGCTTTCAATAACTTTTATCCGGACTTCTCGTAAATTGTTCCCTAGCAATCGAATGATTATATATTGCATGGTTTGATTTCTCAAATCATTACGTGGTATGCACGGTTCAAATTTTCCATTTGGACAGCAGAGCTAGCCCACGATGGTAGTAAAAAGTGGAGTACTCTTTTTATGACTGACCTATGCGTGTTATTCACATTCTGACAGATTGTTCTAGCTGTAATTACAATTTGGTGTTCTTGTCGATCTTGTCTCGCTTTTGTCGTGGATACCGCCTCTAAACTTCAAAGGGTTGTATTGCTGATGCCTTGGAATATGTATTTTGATGTGAACTAATGTCTCTTGTGTGTGCTCCAGCGTTGATCTTTTGGGACTAATTTTTTGTAACTGTTTATAGAGATGTTTAATTAGTTCCACAGACATGCATACACGATTTGCGAAGAAATTACTTTCTCTGCTTTGTTCTTTAAAGATGTATTTTCAATGGCTATTTAATATAGATGCTTCATTATTTGCATAAGCATATATGATTCTGTGAGCAAATTATCTTCACTGATCTATTTTAGAGACATGTCTGATTAGCTGCACAAGCATACATGGTTCCGTAGGTAATTTTTTTACCCTGATCATCTTGCTATCCAGTTGTGTTGGTATGGTCTGAAACAGATTCACAAGTATTTATGATGATCGTTTGCATGGTGGGTCGTGCTAGCAATGTGCTTTGCATATACACGATTCAAATATTTGTTAGGTGTTTTAGTTTACACATTTCTCCTGAAAATCTGTATATGTGTATGCAGCCATTTTTGAATTGGCTATGATTCTTTTTAGTATTTTAGTTTACACATTTCTCTTGAGAATCTTCATATGGAACTGTAATAGTATGTATAATATAGGTTTGTAATTTTTCCATTACTTGGTTCTTGCCCGGGTCTTACATTTCTATACCATCCGTTCTCTCGTGTCATTCCCGTTAGTTCTTATAGGGCCTGCAGATCAGCTCAGTATATATATATATATATATATATATATATATATATATATATATATATATATATGCTTTACTCCTGAAGACAGTTTAATGATGTTCATTCTTTCGGTTATTTAAAATCTACGCCTTATAGGGCCGGTTCATATTGACATGGAGGAGGCACAGAGGTTTATTGCTTCTATTTGTGGGCTGGCCTTGAGGGGGAGACCAAAGCAAACATCAACATGTTCGAGGTGCATATACTCTGCTACTTGTGTTCGTGTCCCTACCTAATGTGGAGCATTATACATTTTGCTCAATATAGTTAGTTACTTAGTTTACTGGAATTTGTGATAGTCAGAGCGCATACATGCTTGATTTTACTTCAGTTAGTAGCTGTATCCAGTAGGAACTTATTTGTGAAAACTAGACCTGGAGAAAGTATGCAGCCCTGTTTTGTGTAGCTAACTACTTTTGGTTACATACTGTTGGCAAATTTAGTAGGCTTATACAATAAGCTTCTTCATTGATTTTGTTATTCGTAAACCTGTAGTTATGGAGATCCATGAGTTTCATCGAACATATAAACGCTGGTAGGCAACCCGCAGTTCTGGGGGCCTTCGCGCGTGCACGATCGCTGGCTGTTCGATTAGCTTCTTTGATCGTTTTTCACCCTTGATTTTTACTATTCACTTCGTCTTTTGTTACAACTTTGACTGCTTTACCGGGTGGCTGCCATTGGGCCCATAAAATCATTGGTCCACGCGGCAATGAGTGCTCGCCAACTCGATGCATGTCACTTTGTAAAAAAACCCTAGATAAATGCGATACTATATCTATGGGGATATGTCCGAAGCTTCAGATGTTTTCCCCTAACAATATTTAATCTAACCAGTGGTGCATCAGGTACTAGATTGTGGTGAGAAAATAGAACTACTCCTTGATAAAGACAGCATGCTCGCTCACATGTATTGTGGTTTCACACTCATAAATCAGTACTTGGGCATTGGCTTTGCTTTATATATATAAGAATGTTATCATCAAAAATTGTAATATCTCTACTAATAAACTTTATGGAAGTGCACTACCAACTGAATGAGGAGAGAGCTATCTTCACCTGATGATTCCACCCCTTTTTACATAACACTAGCTGTCACGACAAGAAAAGTGTCTCGCAGATGCTCTTTATGACACCAACTGATAGATTAATGAGTGCACTCATGGAGAACATAACAAGGTATTTTAGGAAGTGCTTGGACTAGGTTCAAATTTTTGACAGTCTTAGGCACGCTTTTTTTTACAGTGTTGGTTTCAAGTTTTTTTTTGACACAGTTAGACTTTCTGAAATACAGCCTTGAACTACACATATTCTGTACAAAGCTTGTTTAGTTCTCTAAAACCTGCACATGTTAGATACAGTTTGCGAGAACATGTGCAGATTTGTGAGAACTAAAAACACTTTTTCCCAGAACATGTCCATTGATAGTAAGATTGTTTGCCATAGTGAAAGGAGACAATGCGCTTGATATAGCTTGTCATGAGATAATGAAACAATAGTGTTTATTTGGTCACCAGCAAGATGATGATGTGAAGAATGACTATTTGCGTCATTCAGAGTTTCTACCATTAAATAGTTTCCCATAACAGAATATTTGCTAATATTGGTAGCTAAAAATGAGATACTTATGCTTGTTGATGCCTTCCCTTTTTGTAGTAACATCCATGTGTCCAAAGCATATGTAGAATATTAGATTTTTCTTGGCTGTTTATTGTAGTTCGTTCTTAGGGTTTGGAAAATTCTTTAGCTATATTCCTTGTCTCAAGCGAGCATGAGCAATATCTTCTTTATGCCGCGTGCCGCCAAGTTTCTCTATTTTAGATGGTTGTATCTTTTCGCTTCTAAAAAGGGATATGTATTTTATTAATCTGACTATAATTTGTGGTAGGTACATACTGAAGGATGTTCTGAGGCTAGCACCTGGTTTAGAAGTTTTTCAATTCACAACAATACCTCATAATTTTGATTTGATATCCAGAATGTCAATTGAAGAATGAGCATATGAACTGTATTGTATTTTGTAATATATCCTTATATATGGTGCTTGTGGCATTTTTCTTGCAATTATAAGTTTACATTTATGGGTATTTACAAAGTCCCCCTTTTTTTTCCGCAAGGGGCAGTAGCTGTGCCATTCGATTTGAAGGACAAAGAGTTGATCACAAAGGGGTAGCATTCAGGATATATACACAAGAGTATAGAACCAAATTATATGATGTAATTGACCACTATTTTTATTAACTTCTCTTACACAATGTTCATGAGTTCATGTACATTTTATTGTGTCACTTGTGTTTACTCTTTTTTAATGCAAGTTTACAGCTACTCGGAGCTCCTAATTGCAGGCTCAACTATCTTTACCTACCAATGATCTAATTTGTGGCATTATTACCTAATAAGAAAATCTTTGCATTTAATTTCTTTTATATATAGGTGTATAAGTTCTTACTAAATATAATCAAATATATGGTTATTGAAAAAATGCAAATATTTTCAACACGAACATGGTTTTAAACGGGTCTCTGCGCCATTTGGCGCAACTGGTCATCTAGTTTACATAAAAAAGGAATGCAATAATAGACAAAAGCTATGTATTGTTTATTCGAAAAGTCTGCGGTAAAAGCAGAACGATACAAATAGTGCGATAAGCAAGAGATGAGACTATTTGACATGTCCCCCTCCAGAGGCGAGCTGCGGGATGATATGTGAAACAAGTATACTGCTCGTTATAGAGACCACTGGACACTCGGCGTAGCTACGCCTCCACGGCTGTTGCATCGTGTGTTGGCGATTATCTTGCCGGACAGGCCTTCCGGAGAGTGGAGTCCTGTAAGTAACAAAGAAAAAAAAGAATGACAAAATCGGGAGCCCCTAGTGCGGTTGAGCCGCATTTTGGGCATGCCGTGGTTGTGCCCCTCCCCCTATGCCCATGGTATTTCCAGAGCGTAATTATGTACGCAGCGTAATCTGGTTTCGCATAATTTCGCGAGGGCTGGGGTTGGGGCCGCATTACTCTGGCGATGCTTTCCGGAACATGCCAGCGGTCCTGTTGTAGGTTACTCGAGGCGCAGCGGTGTCCGGACGTTTAATAGCCGGACTCGAGAATTGCCTTGAGAGGCTACTTTGTACTTCCGCCGCGAGGGCCGCCAGATACTCCTCCGCTCGAGAGAGCGTTTGATGTTTCCATTGACCGTAATGACTCCTCGAGGGCCTGGCATCTTGAGCTTGAGGTATGCATAGTGCGGCACCGCATTGAACTCTGCAAATGCGGTTCGCCCGAGCAGGGCGTGTTAGCCACTGCGGAACGGGACTATGTCGAAGATTAACTCATCGCTTCGGAAATTATTCGGGGATCCGAAGACCACTTCGAGTGTAATCGAGCCTGCATAGTTGGCCTCTACACTGGTATGACGCCTTTAAAGGTCGTCTTTGTGGGTTTAATCCTTGAGGGATCTATGCCCATTTTTTGCCTTGTATCCTCGATAAAAGCAGGTTCAGCTTGCCGCCGTCCATAAGGACTCTAGTGAGGTGAAATTCGTCAATGATTGGGTCTAGAACCAATGCGGTGAATCCGCCATGGCGGATGCTAGTGGGTGGTCCCTTGATCAAAAGTGATCGGGCGGGAGGACCATGGGTTGAACTTTGGGCGACTGGCTCCAATGCATATCGTCCTCGAGTGCGCTTCCGCTCCCTTTTGGGTATGTGGGTTGCGTATATCATGTTCACCATCCGCACTTGGGGAAGCCCTTACATCCCCTATTGTTCGGGCGGTCGGGCTCCTCCTCGTCATCACTATGCAGCCCCTTGTCACTGTTTTTGCATTTAACTTGCCTGCTGCTTGAACACCCAACAATCCCTGTTTGTGTGGTTGGCTGGTTTTTCGGGGTGCCGTGTATCCGCACGAGCGATCGAGTATTCGGTCCAAACCGGGCCGGGCCCGGAGTATTTCTTTTAAATGGCTTTTTGCGCTGACCGAGTTTAGAGCCTCTGAATCCGGCATTAACTGCCGTATCCTCAGCATTATCGCCGTTAATGCGGCGCTTGTGCTTGTTGCAATGTGACCTGCCATTGATGTCCTTGGTATCCGAATTACCAGGGCTCTTGGTCATGTTATTACTACGAGCTAGCCAGTTGTCTTCTCCCGCGCAAAAGCGGGTCATGAGTGTTGTGAGGGCTGCCATGGATTTCGGCTTTTCCTGTCCTAGGTGCCGGGCAAGCCATTCGTCACGGATGTTATGTTTGAAGTCAGCGAGGGCCTCTGTGTCCGGATAGTCGACTATTTGATTTTTCTTAGTTAGGAACCGTGTCCAGAATTGTCCGGCCGATTCCTCTGGCTGCTGAATTATGTGGATTAGGTCATCGGCGTCTGGTGGTCGCACATAGGTGCCCTGGAAATTGTCGAGGAATGCGGCTTCCAGGTCCTCCCAACAACCAATTGACTCTGCTGGCAAGCTGTTAAGCCAATGCCGAGATGGTCCTTTAAGCTTGAGTGGGAGGTATTTGATGGCGTGTAGATCATCACCGCGGGCCATATGGATATGAAGGAGATAATCCTCGATCCATACCGCAGGATCTGTTGTGCCGTAAATGCGATTCGATATTTACGGGTTTGAAACCCTCGGGATTTGATGATCCATTACTTCATCTGTGAAGCATAGTGGGTGTCTTGGCGCCTCTATCTTTGGGCTATATCACGACGTAGCTCAAATGAGCTTTGTCTACTGTGTTCATCCCGGCCGGAATTGCCATATCCGGCATGAAGGTTATCGTCACGCGTCGTGGGGCGCCCACGCGATCCGTAGATCGATCTTGTTTGCCTTGCCCTATCCTCCAATATATCTCGCAGGTCTAGCGCATTTCCCCATGCCTTGGTACTTTTGGAGCAAGCCGGGGTGCGGCTTGAGTGGAGGGCCGAGAGGCCTCTCTGTCGCGGCCACGAGGTGGCTGGTCGGCCGCGTCGTGCGCTGGTGATGTAGGTTTAGGTGCTTCCTCCTCTAATCGGGGTAGCAGCCTGTGCTTTGGGTAGCTCTTGGAGGGGCGTTCGAGTTCGTATTCTTCGCCGCAAGGACTTGATCCATCTGTCGGCTAGCAAGTCTTGGTCGACTCTAAGCTGTTGTTGTTTTTCTTGAGGCTGCTCGCCGTGGCCATAAGCCTGCGTTTGAAAGCAGCTCTTGTTCGACGGGATCCTCGAGCACGACAAATTAAATTAAATAAATCGAGGCTTGCCTCGTCTTCGGAGGAGGCATGTAATTATCGTCCTCTACCTCTCCGTCCGCTTCTCTCTCATGAGGGTTGGCTTCTCCATCCTCCTGTCTGAATCCTCTTTGGAGGGGTTGTCTTGACCTTTGTCCGGGGTGTTATTATCTCCCGTGCTGGAATCACCGTTTTTGCTTTGGCGGGATTTAGAGCCGTTTTTGCTTTGGCGGGATTTAGAGCGGCGCCGCTGACACCGGCGCTTAGGCTGCTTCTTGGAGGGGTCATCCTCCGTTGTTCCATCGCCATTCCCTTCTTTTGGGGGTGTCCACCATGTATATGTCGTATGACGAGGTGGCCTTCCAGTGCCCTGTAGGCGCTGGTTCTTGGTTGTCTCCTGCATCGGCGTCCATACCGTCGATGTCTTCAGAGTCGAAGTCGAGCATGTCGGTTAAATCATCGATGGGCTCTGAAGTGGGTGGTGGGTGGGTTTGAATTTCTTCGTCGTCGCATCCCAACCTTGCTGACCATAGTCCGGCTAGGGCTCTCCGATAAAGAGAGAGACTTTAGCGAATTCAGGATGTCGCCGAAGGCGAATCTTTGAAAGATGTCCGCGGGCGACAAACTCCATGATCGGCGCCAATCGGATTCGATTGGCGGTATGAGGAGGTTCGGAGTCCGGAGAGGAGTCCGCACCTTGAGTCACGAAGCCGCAAAGGACAAGGCTGGTGTTCGCCTCGATCGCCGTAGAGATTGCAGCCCCGAGGCGGTGTCCATTAACCGGCCCCTCGATTGGCGATCGGCTCCGAGCTAAGGTCGGAGTGGACACCGGTGCGGCCTCTCCGTGGCCTTGCTCGGCGGTAGAGCTAGATCATGCCCATCGTGACAAAGGCGGGCGCGCTTGGTCGTGGCTCGAACCCGTCGAAGATCAAGTCTCCGCGACGTCGGCCGTGTAGTTCAAACTTCCTAATCGACCTGATGGCGGGGCGTAGCTTCGATTTGCTCGGATGGCTGCGAATTGGCCCGCGATGCAAAGCCGCGAATCTGAAGATCTGTCCGGGGAAAAGTCTCACCCTGGACCGCGTCGTTGTTGATGATCGGAGGAGCCATCGGGCCTAAAGATGACGACACAGAGGAACTCTCAATGAAAGCACCATTGTCGGTGTCAAAACCGGCGGATCTCGGGTAGGGGGTCCCGAACTGTGCGTCTAGGCGGATGGTAACAGGAGACAAGGGACACAATGTTTTTACCCAGGTTCGGGCCCTCTCGATGGAGGTAAAACCCTACTCCCGCTTGATTAATATTGATGATATGGGTAGTACAAGAGTAGATCTACCACGAGATCGAGAGGCTAAACCCTAGAAGCTAGCCTATGGTATGATTGTTGTTCGTCCCCACGGGACTAAAACCCTCCGGTTTATATAGACACCGGAGAGGGCTAGGGTTACATAGAGTCGGTTACAATGGGAGGAGATCTACATATCCGTATCGCCAAGCTTACCTTCCACGCCAAGGAAAGTCCCATCCGGACATGGGACGAAGTCTTCAATCTTGTATCTTCATAGTCCAAGAGTCTGGCCGAAGGTTATAGTCCGGCTATCCGGACACCCCCTAATCCAGGACTCCCTCATCCGTTCTCCGGAACAATGGAGCAAGCAACAGATTTTTGGAAATAATACATACTGATGTATGCAGTCCAATGAGTGTTGATGCTCGCAGCGGGTATCTTTATTTTCTAACCTTCACAGATGATTTGAGCAGATATGGGTATATCTACTTGATGAAACACAAGTCTAAAAAATTTGAAAAGTTCAAAGAATTTCAGAGTGAAGTAGAGAATCATCGTAACAAAACAATAAAGTTTTCTGCGATTTGATCAGGGAGACGAATATTTGAGTTACGAGTTTGGCCTTCAATTAAAACAATGTGGAAAAGTTTCACAAACGCATGCCACCAGGAACACCACAGCGTAATGGTGTGTCCGAATGTCATAACCGTGCTTTATTTGATATAGTGCAATATATGATGTCTCTTACCGAGTTACCACTATCGTTTTTGGGGTTATGCATTAGAGACAGCTACATTCACGTTAAATAGGGCACCATCTAAATCCGTTGAGATGACACCGTATGAATTATGGTTTGGCAAGAAACCTAAGCTGTCATTTCTAAAAAGTTTGGGGTTACGATGCTTATGTGAAAAAGTTT
The DNA here is from genome assembly GCA_021605145.1 of Aegilops bicornis. Taxonomy (NCBI): domain Eukaryota; kingdom Viridiplantae; phylum Streptophyta; class Magnoliopsida; order Poales; family Poaceae; genus Aegilops; species Aegilops bicornis. The sequence continues at coordinate 716,120,916 of CM038670.1, forward strand.
CAACCTGATAAGTTCGAACCCAAATCGGAGAAATGCATCTTCATAGGATACCCAAAGGAAACTGTTGGGTACACCTTCTATCACAGATCCGAAGGCAAGATATTCGTTGTTAAGAATGGATCCTTTCTAGAGAAGGAGTTTCTTTCGAAAGAAGTGAGTGGGAGGAAAGTAAAACTTGATGAGGTAATTGTACGTTCTCCCGAATTGGAAAGTAGTTCATCACAGAAATCAGTTCCAGTGATTCCTACAGCAATTAGTGAGGAAGCTGATGATGATGATCATGAAACTTCAGATCAAGTTACTACCGAACCTCGTAGGTCAACTAGAGTAAGATCCGCACCAGAGTGGTACGGTAATCCTGTTCTGGAGGTCATGTAACTTGACCATGACGAACCTACGAACTATGAGGAAGCGATGATGAGCCCAGATTCCACAAAATAGCTTAAGGCCATGAAATTTGAGATGGGATCCATGTATGAGAGCAAAGTATAGACTTTGGTTGAATTGCCCGATGATTGGCAAGAAATATAAAATAAATGGATCTTCAAGAGGAAGACGGACGCTGATAGTAGTGTTACTATCTACAAAGCTAGACATGTCGAAAAAAGTTTTGACAAGTTCAAGGTGTTTACTACAATGTGATTTTCTCACTCGTAGCGATGCTTAAGTCTGTCTGAATCATGTTAGCAATTGCTGCATTTTATGAAATTTGTCAAATGGATAAACAAAACGGCATTCCCTAATGGATATATTTAAGAAGAGTTGTATATGATGCAACCAGAAGGTTTTGTCAATCCTAAAGGTGCTAACAAAATATGCAAGCTCCAGCAATCTATCTATGGACTGGTGCAAGCATCTCGGAGTTGGAATATGTGCTTTGATAAGTTGATTAAAGCATATAGCTTTATACAGACTTGCGGTGAAGCTTGTATTTACAAGAAATTGAGTGGGAGCACTACAGCCTTTCTGATAAGTATATGTGAATGACATATGGTTGATCGGAAATGATGTAGAATTTTCTGGAAAGCATAAAAGAGTGTTTGAAAGGAGTTTTTCAACGAAAGACCTCGGTGAAGCTGCTTACACATTGAGCATCAAGATCAATAGAGATAGATCAAGAACTTTTGATAAGTTTTTTCAATGAGTGCATACCTTGACAAGTTTTTGAAGTAGTTCAAAATGGAACAGTCAAAGAAAGAGTTCTTGCCTGTGTTGCAAGGTGTGAAGTTGAGTAAGACTCAAAACCCGACCACTGCAGAAGATAGAGAGAGAGAATGAAACTCATTCCCTATGCCTCAACCATAGATTCTATAAAGTATGACATGCTGTGTACCAGACCTATTGTATACCCTGCCCTGAGTTTGGCAAAGGGAGTACAATAGTGATCTAGGTGTAGATCACTGGACATTGGTCAAAATTATCCTTAGAGGACTAAGGAAATATTTCTTGGTTATGGAGGTGATAAAGAGTTCGTCGTAAAGAATTGCGTCGATGCAAGCTTTGACACCGATCTGGATGACTCTGAGTCTCGATATGGATACATATTGAAAGTGAGAGCATTTAGCTAGAGTAGCTCCGTGTAGAGCATTGTAGACATAGAATATTTGCAAAATACATACGGCTCTGAATGTGGCAGACCCTTTGACTAAACTTCTCTCACAAGCAAAACATGATCACACCTTAGTACTCTATGGGTGTTAATCACATAGCGATGTGAACTAGATTATTGACTCTAGTAAACCCTTTGGGTATTGGTCACATGACGATGTGAACTATGGGTATTAATCACATGGTGATGTGAACTATTGGTATTAAATCACATGGCGATGTGAACTAGATTATTGACTCTAGTGCAAGTGGGAGACTGAAGGAAATATGCCCTAGAGGCAATAATAAAGTTATTATTTATTTCCTTATATCATGATAAATGTTTATTATTCATGCTAGAATTGTATTAAACGGAAACATAATACATGTGTGAATACATAGACAAACATAGTGTCACTAGTTTGCCTCTACTTTACTAGCTCGTTGATCAAAGATGGTTAAGTTTCCTAGCCATAGACATGAGTTGTCATTTGATTAACGGGATCACATCATTAGGAGAATGGTGTGATTGACTTGACCCATTCCGTTAGCTTAGCACTTGATCGTTTAGTATGTTGCTATTGCTTTCTTCATGACTTATACATGTTCCTATGACTATGAGATTATGCAACTCTTGAATACCAGAGGAACACTTTGTGTGCTACCAAACGTCACAATGTAACTGGGTGATTATAAAGGTGCTCTACAGGTGTCTCCGATGGTACTTGTTGAGTTGGCATAGATCAAGATTAGGATTTGTCACTCCGATTGTCGGAGAGGTATCTCTGGGCCCTCTCAGTAATGCACATCACCATAAGCCTTGCAAACAATGTGACCAATGAGTTAGTTGCGGGATGATGCATTACGAAACGAGTAAAGAGACTTGCCGGTAACGAGATTGAGCTAGGTATTGAGATACCAACGATCGAATCTCGGACAAGTAACATACCGATGACAAAGGGAACAACGTATGTTGTTATGCGGTTTGACCAGTAAATATCTTCGTAGAATATGTAGGAACCAATATGAGCATCCATGTTCTGCTATTGGTTATTGACCGGAAACGTGTCTCGGTCATGTCTACATAGTTCTCGAACCCGTAGGGTCCGCACGCTTAAAGTTCTGTGACGATCGTTATTATGAGTTTATGTGTTTTGATGTACCGAAGGTAGTTTGGAGTCCCGGATATCACGGACACGACGAGGAGTCTCGAAATGGTCGAGACATAAAGATCGATATATTGGACGACTATATTTGGACATCGGAATGGTTCCGAGTGAGATCGGGAATATACCGCAGCACCGGGTGGTTACCGGAACCCCCCGGGAGGTATATGGGCCTTAGTGGAAAAGAGAGGAGAGGAGCAAAGGAGGGGGCGCCCCCCCTCCCAAGCCCAATCCGAATTGGGAGGGCCCCCCTTTCCTTCCTCTCTCCTTCCCTTCCTTTCCCTCTCCTACTCCAACTTGGAAGGGGGGAATCCTACTCCCGATGGGAGTAGGACTCCTCTTGGCACGCCCTCCTCCTGGCCGGTCGCCTCCCTCCTCTACTCCTTTATATACGGGGGAGGGGGCACCGCTTGGAGACAGAACAATTGATCATTGATCTTTTAGCCGTGTGCGCGGTGCCCCCCTCCACCATAATCCACCTCGGTCATATCGTAGCGGTGCTTAGGCGAAGCCCTGCGTCGGTAGCATCATCATCACCGTCAACACACCGTCGTGCTGACGGAACTATCCCTCAAAGCTCTACTGGATCGGAGTTCGTGGGCCGTCATCGAGCTGAACGTGTGCTGAACTCGAAGGTGTTGTGCGTTCGGTACTTGGATCGGCCGAATCGTGAAGACGCACGACTACATACACCGCGTTGTTCTAATGCTTCCGCTTTCGGTCTACGAGGGTACGTGGACAACACTCTCCCCTCTCGTTGCTATGCATCACGATGATCTTGCGTGTGCGTAGGAATTTTTTTGAAATTACTACATTCCTCAACACCCCTGCCCACGTATATAAAGGAGGGGGGAGGAGGAGGCCGACCAAGGGGGAGGCGCGCCATGGGGGGAGTCCTACTAGGACTCCAGATTCGGCCCCCCTTTCCTTCCAACGGAGAGGGGGAAAGGGGAAAGGAGGGAGAGGGAGAAGGAAAGAGGGGGCCCACACCCCCTCCCCTTGTACAATTCGGATTGGGGCAAGGGGGGCACGCCCCACCTCCTGTGGCCTGCCTCCTCTCCTCCACTATGGCTAATTAGGCCCAATAACTTTCCCGGGGGTTCCGATAGCCTCCCGGTACTCCGATAAAGCCCCAAACCTTATCGAAACCATTCCGATGTCCGTATATAACCTTCCAATATATCAATCTTTACCTCTCGACCATTTTGAGACTCCTTGTCATGTCTGTGATCTCATCCAGGTCTCCGAACAAACTTCGGTCATCAAATCACATAACTCATAATACAAATCATCATCGAACGTTAAGCGTGCGGACCCTACGGGTTTGAGAACTATGTAGACATGACCGAGACACATCTCTGGTCAATAACCAATAGCGTAACCTGGATGCTCATATTGGCTCCTACATATTCTACGAAAATATTTATCGGTCAAACCGCATAACAACATGCGTCATTCCCTTTGTCATCGGTATGTTACTTGCCCGAGATTCGATCGTCGGTATCCTCATACCTAGTTCAATCTCGTTACTAGCAAGTCTCTTTACTCGCTCCATAATGCATCATCCCGTAACTAACTCATTAGTCACATTGCTTGCAAGGCTTACAGTGATGTGCATTACCGAGAGGGCCCAGAGATACCTCTCCGATACTCGGAGTGACAAATCCCAATCTCGATCTATGCCAACTCAAAAAACACCATCGGAGACACCTGTAGAGCATCTTCATAATCACCCAGTTACGTTGTGATGTTTGATAGCACACAAAGTGTTCCTACGGTATTCGGGAGTTGCATAATCTCATAGTCAGAGGAATATGTATAAGTCATGAAGAAAGCAATAGCAATAAAACTAAATGATGTGATCCCGTTCATCACATCGTTCTCTAATGATGTGATCCCGTTCATCAAATGACAACACATGTCTATGGTTAGGAAACTTAACCATCTTTGATTAATGAGCTAGTCAAGTAGAGGCATATTAGGGACACTCTGTTTGTCTATGTATTCACACATGTACTAAGTTTTCGGTTAATACAATTCTAGCATGAATAATAAACATTTATCATGATATAAGGAAATATAAATAACAACTTTATTATTGCCTCTAGGGCATATTTCCTTCAAATGCATCAGTAGTATCTAGGTAACCCGAATCACCGATAGGAGGAGAACGAGCACGAAAATTGGAATCACGTGCCCCTCTGACCGGAGGAGGGACATAAGTGTTATGTGCCTTCCCCCGGTGTTCTTGATCGATGCCAAGGGAGTCGGAAGCAGCGCCGCAACCACTCCCAGACATCCTTGACGACGAGGTCTCGGCGCGCCCGGTTTGTTCCCTCGGTCGCTCGCTGCGGACTTGCTTGATCTCAAGCGCGAACTCATCACGCACGCCATCCACCCGCGCCGACAGTAGAGCGTCGAGCGCCTCGTGTTTGCCTGGATGAGCTTGTCGACGGCTTGGAGGAGATTGTCGCCGTGCTCCTTGAAGCGCTGGTCCAAGTAGGCGGTGAAATCCGCCGCAGAAGCGCGTATACGCCGCGCCCTTCCTCGGACAACTTGTCCATCGCCTCCGCTCGCTGCCGATCTCGCCACCGCGTCCCATGGTGATGCCGCGGCAACTCCAGGACCACCGAATTTGATACCAACTGTAAGCAGCTCACTTGGATCTGGGAATATTAGGGATTCAAATTTGAATTTGGGGAAAAGTATTCGGTAGCTAGCCACCCATCCACCCTCACAGCTATCCGATTACAACGTCCGAAGTCGTCATCCAATTCCTCGCCACTGTTATAGAGAGAGAGAGAGAGAGAGAGAGAGAGAGAGAGAGCGATGCCTAATTAAACAAGTGACCGTTAACACAGTTAACAGGCCAAGCTGTAGTCCTTGAGCCAACGCGATGGGTTGGTCGCTCACTTGGGCCGCCAGGCCGGCCCATCACCTCGCTTTAAATCTTCCGTGCCATCTTTAGTTGTCGGATCCGCTACAGGGCCTTGATCGCCAACAACTTGCTCCGACTGCACCAGCGGTTCAGTCCCTTCCTTGGCGACGCTGATGTAATCCATCCATGCATTCCTTCCGGTCTATCACCATTCAACAGACAGACCACATGGAAACCTTTACAGGAAGGTCTCACCTGAGAACAGTTTGATCTAAGAGTATTTCTTTTTTTCGCAAATATGCAAAAGCTTTGTGTATCTTTTTGGGGTTTTTTTTGCGAGGGATTGTGTATCTTTTCTTTGACAGAAAAGTATAGAATACATGGTAGAGGATACTGAAGCAGCCCGCACGCGTGCACACATGGCTAGCATGAGGAAGTTGCTGGTGCGTGAGGAGTCTAAGGGTTGTGTTACCCCAATAAACGAGGGCCTACATCTCGAGAAGCCCACACACGCGTGCATATTGTACCACAAGACGGAGCAGAAGAACTTCCATATTTACGCATTGTTGGATGAAATACATGGGCAAAACAAGTGGGTTAACGTCGTTGTGTAGGATCAGAAGTATGTCTAGAGGGAGGGGGGTGAATAGACTACTAGCAGAAATTAAACAACTATTTTTCCAATTTTAGTTCTTGGCGGTTTTAGCTTAGCTAGCAAATCAAGGAACACCCTACGTACACATGCAAGTTTAGAGCATAGGCATCGAAAAGTAAAGATATTGCAAGTGATAGTAAAGTAGAGTTGAGTTTACTGATACTCAATTGGGGACACGGAAGATTTTGACCCGTGGTTTTCATAAGTGGTGCTATCATACGTTCACGTTGATGAAGACTTCAATATCAAGGAGCCAAGATCACAAGGATTACGGTTGTGGAGTCCACGGAGGAATCAAGTCCTCGGAGAGCTCACACCCACGAAGGGTCCATGAAGAAGCAACCTTGTCTATCCCACCACGACTTACACCCACGAAGGGCTGGACTCACTCGGGGGTAGATCTTCACAAAATAGGCGATCTCCAAGCCCTCACAAACTTCTTGGTTTCTCCACAAGATTTGGAGACTTCCGAGCACACCTAATCAATGTAGGAGGCACCACCACCCGAAAGGTAATAGATAATGTTGTTGATGATGAACTCTTTGCTCTTGTGCTTCAAAAGATAATCTCCTCAACACTCAAATACTCTCTCATAATTTTTTGGCTATGGGTGGAAAGCAATGAGGTGACTAGAAATCAAAGGATCAATGGTTGGAATGAATTTCCTTTGAAATCGGCACAAGGAGTGGGAGCTCTGTCTCGGAAAATTGGATATGAATGATGTTTTCTTCGAGAGACAATGGTGGAGTGGGTGGGGGTATATATACGCATGGCCTCAATCTGACCGTTACACACCTTTAGCACATTTTGATGAGACCGGTGACAACACTTGGTCAGACCGTACTATACAAAAGGGTTAAACTTTGCATCCTTCGGTCACTCCGGATGAAACTGATCGGCGGTTCCGAGTGGTGCTGACCTAAGCACTTTCACACTTCGGTATCATAGACAGAAATTGTTAGGAAATTCTGAACGAATTTCAGTAGACAACAGAAGGTCGGCAAGTGCTCATCGGTGACACCAACTGTTCGACTCGATGAGACCAAAAAGCTATGGTTTAGGACAACAACTATATCATGATGGCTCCGTGACTCTGATTGGTATGTTTCGGTGGGTCCGAGTTGCAATGTTGGGTTTGGATATAGTGGGAAACTTGTGAAATACTATGAGGCTTTTGGAGTTTGATATTTATAAACACTTAAGTAATGAACTCATCATCTAAACCTCATCCCCTTTTGATTATTGGCATACTTATGGACTCAATGTGATCATCACTTAAATATAAATGGAGAGTCTTGATCTTGATCCAACACTTTGTCCTTCCCCCGTGGATTAGATGCACTTTCATGTTGCCAATTCCTTCAAGGCCATCATTGCCAATGAAGATGAAGGTGACCCAAGTGTTGCAACAAATGAAGGGTTTGCTCCGGTCACCCATGTGCCTAGGAACCGGGGGAGGAAGTGGAAGGTGGAGAGAGAGAACCGAGAATGTGTAGCGACCAAGATGATAGATAAGTCCGAGGACATCATGGGCAAGAAGGTGAGGCATGTGCCAGGTGCTATGTGGTCAAGGAGGAAAAGAAGGCAGAGAGTTTTGGCATGTTCATGGATGTGCAAAAAAACTCAAGCTTGAGGAGAAAAAGATTGCGACAAAGGCACTTTCGAGTAGTTCAAGATGTTTGTGAAGGCGGCGAACTTGGATCTCGATGCGGCGAAGTATGCTCAAGACTGTCATGCTACCATGTTGAAGCGTTTTGCGCAAATGGAGGCCGAAATTGAGGCCTTTGGCATTGGCAACCAGACCGTGAGCTTTTGGAATCGATGGATGTAAAATCTCATTGAACATCTGGTGCTTTTTATTGTGACTGCATATGTTTACAACTATTTCAATGCATGGATAAACTGCCATTGATCTCGATACCCATGTCAAAAGGAAGGAGTCCGGTCCATAGACGGACATTTGGTGACTTTGGTTGAATGGCCTCCCCCACCCGGTTGTCCGCGAACATTTGATGATCTACGTTGGAGTTGCCATTAGTCCATTAAAGTACGACAGATGCCTCCTTTTAAAAAAAGATATACGAAAGATTGCACGCCCAACATGTATCCATTCTTCCAGTCGCAAAAAAATAACATGTATCCATTCTTTCCGAGCACATTCTTTATTTCGACCGGATCCCTGCAACAATTTTTCGTCATTCCGACTTGGGCACCCGGCCACTCCCGCAATGGGACCCTAATCAATTGTATTTCCAAATTTATAATCCCTTATTTTAGGGTGTGTTTGGTTCAGGTCATCAGGTAGAATGTAGTGGGCCTGTTTCACACCCAAGGGTCGCCATGTTTGATTAGGTTGAGGAACCGGAACCCACTCGTTCCTTGGAACGACATATTCTCCCTAGACCCGAATGAAGGAAATATGCCCTAGAGGCAATAATAAAGTTATTATTTATTTCCTTATATCATGATAAATTTTTATTATTCATGCTAGAATTGTATTAACCGGAAACATAATACATGTGTGAATATATAGACAAACAGTATGTCACTAGTATGCCTCTACTTGACTAGCTTGTTAATCAAAGATGGTTATGTTTCCTAACCATGAACAAGGAGTTGTTATTTGATTAACAAGGTCACATCATTAGTAGAATGATCGGATTGACATGACCCATTCCGTTAGCTTAACAGTTGATCGTTTAGTATGTTAATGCTTTCTTCATGACCCATACATGTTCCTATAACTATGAGATTATGCAACTCCGTTTACGGAGGAACACTTTGGTACTACCAAACGTCACAACGTAATCTGGGTGATTATAAAGGAGTACTATGGTGTCTCCAAAGGTACTTGTTGGGTTGGCGTATTTCGAGATTAGGTTTTGTCACTCCGATTGCTCGGAGAGGTATCTCTGTGCCTTCTCGGTAATGCACATCACCTAAGCCTTGCAAGCATTACAACTAATGAGTTAGTTGTGAGATGATGTATTACGAACGAGTAAAGAGACTTACCAAAGATGAGATTGAACTAGGTATTGGATACCGACGATCGAATCTCGGGTAAGTAACATACCGATGACAAAGGGAACAACGTATGTCGTTATGCGGTTTGACCGATAAAGATCTTCGTAGAATATGTAGGAACCAATATGGGCATCCAGGTTCCGCTATTGGTTATTGACCGAGAATGGTTCTAGGTCATGTCTACATAGTTCTCGAACCCGTAGGGTCCGCACGCTAACGCTTCGATGACAGTTCATAATGAGTTTATAAGTATTGATGCAAGAAGGTTGTTCGAGTCCCGGATGTGATCACGGACATGACGAGGAGTCTCGAAATGGTCGAGACATAAAGATTGATATATTGGAAGCCTATGTTTGGACTTGAATGGTTCCGAGTGAAAACAGGATGTTACGGAACACCGGGGTTACTGGAACCCCGGGGGTATATGGGCCCTCATGGGCCTTGAGGGAGAAGGAGAAGGGCCGGCCAGGTGGGCTGCGCGCCCCTCCCCTTCCAGTCCGAATAGGACAAGGAGAGGGGGCGGCGCCTTCCCCTTTCCCTCCCCAATCCTAATCCAACTAGGAGAGGGGGAGTCCTACTCTGGGGAGTAGGACTCCTGGCGCCTCTCCTCTAGGCCGGCCCCTCCCCTTGGCTCCTTTATATACGGGCAGGGGGCACCTCTAGACACACAAGTTGATCTACGGATCTTTCCTTAGCCGTGCGGTGCCCCTTCCACCATATTCCACTTCGTCATATCGTCAGAGAGCTTAGGCGAAGCCTGCTACGGAGAAGTCATATCGTCATGGAGCTTAGGCGAAGCCCCGCGTCGGTGGAGCATCAACATCGTCATCACGCCGTCAGGCCGACGGAACTCATCCTCGACACTTTGCTGGATCGGAGTCCGGGGATCGTCATCGAAATGAACGTGTGCGTAACTCGGAGGTGCCGTCACGTTCGGTGCTTGGATCGGTCGGATCGTGAAGACGACGACTACATCAACCGCGTTGTTATAACGCTTCCGCTTTCGGTCTCACGAGGGTACGTGGGCGGACACTCTTCCCTCTCGTTGCTATGCCATCACCATGGTCTTGGCGTGATCGTGAGGAAAATTTTGAAATTACTACGTTACCCAACAAAGGCATCGAGCCCGGGTTTTATGCGTTGATGTCATATGCACGAGTAGAACACAAGTGAGTTGTGGACGATACAAGTCATACCGCCTACCGGCATGTCATACTTTGGTTCAGCGGTATTGTTGGACGAGACGATCCGGACCAACCTTACGCCAGACGCTTACGCGAGACCGGTTCCCTCGACGTGCTTTGCACATAGATGGCTTGCGGAAGACTGTCTCTCCAACTTTAGTTGAACTGAGTAGCTACGCCCGGTCCTTGAGAAGGTTAAAACGGAGTCTATTTGACAAACTATCGTTGTGGTTTTGATGCGTAGGTAAGAACGGTTCTTGCTCAGCCCGTAGCAGCCACGTAAAACTTGCAACAACAAAGTAGAGAACGTCTAACTTGTTTTTGCAGGGGCATGTTGTGATGTGATATGGTCAAGACGTGATGCTATATTTTATTGTATGAGATGATCATGTTTTGTAACCGAATTATCGGCAATCGGGCAGGAGCCATATGGTTGTCGCTTTATTGTATGCAATGCAATCGCGATGTAATGCTTTACTTTATTACTAAGCGGTAGTGATAGTCGTGGAAGCATAAGATTGGCGAGACGACAACGATGCTACGATGGAGATCAAGGCGTCATACCGGTGGCGATGGTGATCATGACGGTGCTTTGGCGATGGAGATCACAAGCACAAGATGATGATGGCCATATCATATCACTTATATTGATTGCATGTGATGTTTATCCTTTATGCATCTTATCTTGCTTTGTTTGACGGTAGCATTATAAGATGATCTCTCACTAAAATTATCAAGAAGTGTTCTCTCGAGTATGCACCGTTGCCAAAGTTCGTAGTACCCGGACACCACGTGATGATCGGGTGTGATAAGTTCTACGTCCATCTACAACGGGTGCAAAACAGTTGCACACGCTGAATACTCGAGTTAAACTTGACGAGCCTAGCATATAACAGATATGGCCTCGAGCACGGAGACCGAAAGGTCGAACGTGAATCATATAGTAGATATGATCAACATAGTGATGTTCACCGTTGAAACTACTCCGCCTCACGTGATGATCGGACACGGTTTAGTTGATATGGATCACGTGATCACTTAGATGACTAGAGAGATGTCTGTCTAAGTGGGAGTTTTTAATATGATTAATTGAACTTAAATTTATCATGAACTTAGTACCGATAGTATTTTGCGTGTCTATGTTTCTTTGTAGATAGATGGCTCGTCTTTGTTGTTCCGTTGAATTTTAAATGCGTTCCTTGAGAAAGCAAAGTTGAAAGATGATGGTAGCAATTACACGGATCGGGTCCGTAATTTGAGGATTATCCTCAAGTGCGCACGAGAAAAATTACGTCTGGAAGCACCTTGGGTAGCGAACTGCTGCGGAGATCTTTGAGCGAGAAGTTATGAACGTCTCCGCAAAGCAGAGCCGATGACTACTCTATAGTTCGGTGTGCCATGCTTTACGGCTTAGAACCGGGTCTTCAACGACGTTTTGAACGTCATGGAGCATATGAGATGTTCCAGGAGTTGAAGTTAATATTTCAAGCAAATGCCCGGATTGAGAGATATGAAGTCTCCAATAAGTTCTATAGCTGCAAGATGGAGGAGAATAGTTACTGTCGGTGAGCACATACTCGTAATGTCCGGGTATAACAATCACTTAATTCATTGGGAGTTAATCTTCCGGATGATAGTGTCATTGATGTAATTCTCCAATCATCGCCACCAAGCTACAAGAGCTTTGTGATGAACTATAATATGCAAGGGATGACTAAGACAATTCACGAGCTCTTCGCAATGCTAAAAGCTGCGGAGGTAGAAATCAAGAAAGAGCATCAAGTGTTGATGGTCAACAAGACCACTAGTTTCAAGAAAAGGGCAAAGGGAAGAAGAAGGAAACTTCAAAAGAACAGCAAGAAAGTTCTTGATCAAGAGAAGAAACCCAAGTCTGGACCTAAGCCTGAAATCGAGTGTTTTACCGCAAGCAGACCGGACAATCGAAGCGGAACTGCCCCAAGTATTTGGCGGATAAAAAGGATGGCAAGGTGAACAAAGGTATATATGATATACATGTTATTGATGTGTACCTTACTAGAGCTCGTAGTAGCACTGGGTATTTGATCTCGGTTACTGTTGCTAATATTTGCAACTCAAAGCAGGGACTACGGAATAGTCGAGCAATCGGCAAAGGACGAGGTGACGATGCGCGTGGGAAATGGTTCCAAAGTCAATGTGATCATGGTCGGCACGCTACCTCTACATCTACCTTCGGGATTAGTTTTAGACCTAAATAATTGTTATTTGGTGCCGCGTTGAGCATGAACATTATATCTGGATCTTGTTTAATGCGAGACGGTTATTCATTTAAATCGAGAATAATGGTTGTTCTATTTATATGAATAATATCTTTTATGGTCATGCACCCTTGAAGAATGGTCTATTCTTGTTGAATCTCGACAGTAGTGATACACATATTCATAATGTTGAAGCCAAAAGATGCAGAGTTGATAATGATAGTGCAACTTATTTGTGGCACCGCCGTTTAGGTCATATCGGTGTAAAACGCATGAAGAAACTCCATAATGATGGACTGGAATCACTTGATTATGAATCACTTGGTACTTGTAACCATGCCTCATGGGCAAGATGACCAAAACGCCGTTCTCCTAACTATGGAGCGAGCAACAGATTTATTGGAAATCATACATACCGATGTTTGTGGTCCAATGAATGTTGAGGCACGCCAAGTGGTATCAAGTTATTTTCTCACCTTAACAGATGATTTGAGCAGATATGGGTATATCTACTTAATGAAACACAAATCTGAAACATTTGAAAAGTTCAAAGAATTTCAGAGTGAAGTGGAAAATCATCGTAACAAGAAAATAAAATTCCTACGATCTGATCGTGGCGGAAAATATTTGAGTTACGAGTTTGGTTTACATTTGAAACAATGTGGAATAGTTTCGCAACTCACGCCACCCGGAACACCACAAAGAAATGGTGTGTCCGAACGTCGTAATCGTACTTTACTAGATATGGTGCGATCTATGATGTCTATTTCCGATTTACCGCTATCGTTTTGGGGTTATGCTTTAGACGGCCGCATTCACGTTAAATAGGACACCGTCAAAATCCGTTGAGACGACGCCTTATGAACTGTGGTTTGGCAAGAAACCAAAGTTGTCGTTTCTTAAAGTTTGGGGCTGCGATGCTTATGTGAAGAAACTTCAACCAGATAAGCTCGAACCCAAATCGGAAAAATGTGTCTTCATAGGATACCCAAAAGAGATTGGGTACACCTTCTATCACAGATCTGAAGGCAAGATTTTCGTTGCTAAATTCGGATCCTTTCTAGAGAAAGAGTTTCTCTCGAAAGAAGTGAGTGGGAGGAAAGTAGAACTTGATGAGATAATCAGATTCTGCTCCCTTATTGGAAAGTAGTTCATCACAAGAAATGGTTCTGTGACAACTACACCAATTAGTGAAGAAACTAATGATGATGATCATGAAGCTTGAGATCAAGTTACTATCGAACCTCGAGGGTCGACCAGAATAAAAACGCACTGCAGTGGTACGGTAATCCTGTTCTCGGAAGTCATGTTACTTGACCATGGCGAACCTACAAACTATGAAGAAGCGATGGTGAGCCCAGATTCCGCAAAATGGCTGGAAGCCATGAAATCTGAGATGGGATCCATGTATGAGAACAAAGTATGGACTTTGGTTGACTTGCCCGATGATCGGCAAGCCATTGAAAATAAATGGATCTTTAAGAAGAAGACTGACGCCGATGGTAATGTAACTGTCTACAAAGCTCGACTTGTTGCGAAAGGTTTTTGACAAGTTCAAGGAGTTGACTACGATGAGACTTTCTCACCCGTAGCGATGCTTAAGTCTGTCCGAATCATGTTAGCAATTGCCGCATTTTATGATTATGAAATTTGGCAAATGGATGTAAAAACTGCATTCTTGAATGGATTTCTAGAAGAAGAGTTGTATATGATGCAACCAGAAGGTTTTGTCGATCCAAAAGGTGCTAACAAAGTGTGCAAGCTCCAACGATAAATTTATGGTGCAGTGCAAGCCTCTCGGAGTTGGAATAAACGCTTTGATAGTGTGATCAAAGCATATGGGTTTATCTGAGACTTTTGGAGAAGCCTGTATTTACAAGAAAGTGAGTGGGAGCTCAGTAGCATTTACGATATTATATGTGGACGACATATTATTAATTGGAAATGATATAGAATTTCTGGATGGCATAAAAGGATACTTGAATAAAAGTTTTTCAATGAAAGACCTCGGTGAAGCTGCTTACATATTGGGCATCAAGATCTATAGAGATAGATCAAGACGCTTAATTGGACTTTCACAAAGCACATACCTTGATAAAATTTTGAAAAAGTTCAAAATGGATCAGCAAAGAAAGGTTTTTTGCCTGTGTTGCAAGGTATAAGATTGAGTAAGACTCAATGCCCGACCACAGCAGAAGATAGAGAGAAAATGAAAGATGTTCCCTATGCTTCACCATAGGCTCTATCATGTATGCAATGTCGTGTACCAGACCGACGTATGCTTAGCTATAAGCTTGGCAGGAAGGTACCAAAGTAATCCAGGAATGGATCATCGGACACGTCAAGAACATCTGAAATACCTAAAAAGGACTAAGGATATGTTTCTCAGATATGGAGGTGACAAAGAGCTAGTCGTAAATGGTTACGTCGATGTAAGCTTTGACATCGATCCGGACGATTCTAAATCGCAAACCGGATACGTGTTTTTATTAAGCGGTGGGTATCGGTTAGTGCGATTCTAAACAAAGCGCCGTGGCGGGATCTACATGTGAAGCGGAGTACATAGCTGCTTGGAAGCAAAGAAATGAAGGAGTCTGGATGAAAGAGTTCATTTCCGATCTAGGTGTCATACCTAGTGCATCGGGACCGATGAAGATCTTCTGTGACAATCTTGGTGCAATTGCCTTGGCAAAGGAATCCAGATTTCACAAGAGGACCAAGCACATCAAGAGACGCTTCAATTCCATTCGGGATCAAGTCCAAGTGGGAGACATAGAGATTTGCAAAATACATACGGATCTGAATGTTGCAGACCCGTTGACTAAGCCTCTTCCACGAGCAAAACATGATCAGCACCAAGACTCCATGGGTGTAAGGATCATTACTTTGTAATCTAGATTATTGACTCTAGTGCAAGTGGGAGATCAAGGAAATATGCCCTAGAGGCAATAATAGAGTTATTATTTATTTCCTTATATCATGATAAATGTTTATTATTCATGCTAGAATTGTATTAACCGGAAACATAATACATGTGTGAATATATAGACAAACAAGATGTCACTAGTATGCCTCTACTTGACTAGCTTGTTAATCAAAGATGGTTATGTTTCCTAACCATGAACAAGGAGTTGTTATTTGATTAACAAGGTCACATCATTAGTAGAATGATCTGATTGACATGACCCATTCCGTTAGCTTAACAGTTGATCGTTTAGTATGTTAATGCTTTCTTCATGACCCATACATGTTCCTATAACTATGAGATTATGCAACTCCGTTTACCGGAGGAACACTTTGGTACTACCAAACGTCACAACGTAATCGGGTGATTATAAAGGAGTACTACAGGTGTCTCCAAAGGTACTTGTTGGGTTGGCGTATTTCGAGATTAGGTTTTGTCACTCCGATTGTCGGAGAGGTATCTCGTGCCTTCTCGGTAATGCACATCACCTAAGCCTTGCAAGCATTACAACTAATGAGTTAGTTGTGAGATGATGTATTACGGAACGAGTAAAGAGACTTACCAAAGAACGAGATTGAACTAGGTATTGGATACCGACGATCGAATCTCGGGTAAGTAACATACCGATGACAAAGGGAACAACGTATGTCGTTATGCGGTTTGACCGATAAAGATCTTCGTAGAATATGTAGGAACCAATATGGGCATCCAGGTTCCGCTATTGGTTATTGACCGAGAATGGTTCTAGGTCATGTCTACATAGTTCTCGAACTCGTAGGGTCCGCACGCTTAACGCTTCGGCGATGCTTCATAATGAGTTTATAAGTATTGATGCAATCGAAGGTTGTTCGAGTCCGGATGTGATCACGGACATGACGAGGAGTCTCGAAATGGTCGAGACATAAAGATTGATATATTGGAAGCCTATGTTTGGACTTGAATGGTTCCGAGTGAAAACAGGATGTTCGGAACACCGGGGTTACGGAACGGGGGTATATGGGCCCTCATGGGCCTTGAGGGAGAAGGAGAAGGGCCGGCCGGTGGGCTGCGCCCCCTCCCCTTCCAGTCCGAATAGGACAAGGAGAGGGGCGGCGCCTTCCCCTTTCCCCTCCCCAATCCTAATCCAACTAGGAGAAAGGGGAGTCCTACTCGGTGGGAGTAGGACTCCTGGCGCGCCTCCTCTAGGCCGGCCGGCCCCCTCCCCTTGGCTCCTTTATATCACGGGGCAAGGGGCACCTCTAGACACACAAGTTGATCTACGGATCTTTCCTTAGCCGTGTGCGGTGCCCCTTCCACCATATTCCACTTGGTCATATCGTCAGAGAGCTTAGGCGAAGCTGCTACGGAGAAGTCATATCGTCATGGAGCTTAGGCGAAGCCCTGCGTCGGTGGAGCATCAACATCGTCATCACGCCGTCGTCTTGTGGAACTCATCCGACACTTTCTTTGGATCGGAGTCCGGGATCGTCATCGAAATAACGTGTGCGTAACTTCGGAGGTGCCGTGACGTTCGGTGCTTGGATCGGTCGGATCGTGAAGACGCACGACTACATCAACCGCGTTGTTATAACGCTTCCGCTTTCGGTCTACGAGGGTACGTGGACGGACACTCTTCCCTCTCGTTGCTATGCCATCACCATGGTCTTGCGTGATCGTAGGAAAATTTTGAAATTACTACGTTACCCAACACCGAAATGCGATCATACCTCCAAATCAGAGGGACCACACAGAACACCTCATGTCCCTCACCTTCTCCCCCTCGGCCAAGCCACACTCCAACCACCACCCTCCCGTTGCCTTTCACGTACCAAAGACACTCATGTCCCTCGCCTTCCCTCGCCCAAGGATCGATGAGAGGAAGGAGAAGGAGGTGAGGACTAAGCGTGATCCTTTGAATGGACAGGCGGGATTGTCGTGGTCGAACCGGGAAGGAGGCAGGCACTGGCAAGAAGGCGGCTAGTAGCTGTTGCAACTCAGGATGAGAGGCATGGTGTAGCGAGGGGGCAGCTTGTGGCGCAAGGCTAGGATCGAATGAAAAAATAGCAGTGGTCGCTCACGCGAAAGAAAGGCAGGGCGACATCTCGTTGGGGGAAGGGATGTACTGCGGCAGAAGGGGCAGCATGCAAATGTTAGGTGGCGGCGGATTTGGTGAGGGCGAGGCCGCAAGGAAGTCGATGCAGACCACGAGATCCTTGGGGTGTCCAGCGCTGTGCGACTTCGCCAATTTCTGATACAGTTTTGACGAAGCATGGCTAAGAATCCTGCAAGAAGGAGGCTTGATGCTGGCGGCGCTCCTCGAAAGCCTCGAGGTCGATTTAATCCTGCCATGAAATATGTACCAGAAAAGTGATATACATTGATTCCGAGCAATTTTTTATGATTTTTGTGGCTGAAATCCCATTCAATGTTTATGAATGTGTTTGTGGTTGATAATTTTTCTTCTTCTGCAATATAATCTCATCTTCCGTACATAAAAAATTATGAAATGAACAAAAGGTAACCATTTCATGTCTCCAAATTACCCCTACCAAAGAGAGGACTAGAACCGACCCACATTCGTTCCCGAACCGAACACTGTATCTCAGTCCCCTACCGTCCCGCCGATATGCACGACACGGGCCTCTCCGCCCGCACCGCCGGTGCCTCCTCGTCGTCACCGGCCACCAACGCCGGCGACGACGTCGACGAGTCCAAGACCCGGAAGGCGCAGCCTGCCTTCGTCGCCGCGGCCTACGCCCGGCTCCACTCCCCTTACTATGCGGCCGCCTCCGCAGCCCTTCTCCTCCTCGCCCTCGCCGCCGCTGCCTTCCTCGCCGGCCGAGCTTTCCCCCGGACCGACTGCCCGCCGCTGCGCCTCGACGCGCGCTTCCTCTCCCTCCCTGACGCCGCCGCGGCCTCCGACTTCGGATCCCTCGGCGTCCCCTCGTGTAAGCCCTCGCGCCTCTGTTGTTTCCATGCGAGTTAGATCCGGTTCCATTTTTGTTGGAGTAGTCCGGTCGCACTCTTGCCAGCTACTCCTTCGAACGATTAGTCGACTATATGATGTCCATGTCCATATCATTCCAGCTTCGAACGATTAGTTTTGACTATTTTGGGACGGAGGGAGTAATAAATTCCTCCTTGGAACGATTATATGATGTCCATGTCAGATGTAAACCCGTAGTTTGCCAATGCCCGTGTTCGATGGCAACTTGTGGCTTTTTTTATGTCAACCTTATTCCTACTGCTGTATGCTTGTGGATATAGCTATTTAGTTAAGAGTGACAGTAAAGTGTGGGTTAGCTTTGTTCTTGGTACATTGCAGATTCACCTGAAATTTTGAGTGGTAGTATTATACAAATTGCTCAATACTTTACTCCGGGAATGGCACTAACTTATTAGTTCTATAATTTTGTAAGCTGCTCGGGATGCATAATTCAGCCATCCCTATAAGGTGCAGAAGTTTCGGTTGTCCAAATTTGTCCTATAGAGGAGCATGATTCCACTAGTTCTACAGAGGAGCAAGCACGGAATCATGATCAACTGTAGTTCTATTTGTTTGTGTTCCTCCAACAGTAGCCCAATAAGATCATCTTAGCTGCCACCAGTGAGTGGGTGTTTAAGTTGGTACCTGCTGTATAAGTTGTTAATAGTGAGAACGATTATGTTTCTCTATGAGTTGTTAGGTATTTTTGGTAAGGTGTGGTTATTGTTTCATGAACTTCTTCACACCTGCATAATTTATTCAAATAATAAATGCATTATACATAACATCATTATTCATTAGACTACCTTATACCTTTTCTGCACAAAAGGCAGATCCAAAACTGGGAAGACAGTGGAGTGGACTTCGAAAGATTTACTTAATGGACTGGAAGAATTTGTGCCAATCTATCAGACACGCCCTATCAAGAATAACATGCATGGAATGAGATTTGACCACAGTTTTGGGCTTTGGTTTATGGCTCGATGGCTTAAGCCAGACCTGATGATTGAGAGTGGCGCATTCAAGGGGCACTCAACTTGGGTTTTGCGTCAGGCCATGCCAAACGCTAGGATTATATCTCTCACACCCAGACACCCTGAGAAATATCTTAAGAAGGGACCTGCGTATGTTGATGGAAACTGCACTTATCTGGCTGGGAAGGATTTTATTGACTTTGGAAGTGTCGATTGGGAAAAACTGTTGATGAAGCATGGCATTTCTGATCCCAGCAAGGTGCTTGTTTTCTTTGATGACCACCAAAGTGAGCTGAAGAGGTAAATTCTTCCTGTAGAATTTTTTTGCTGATGTTGATTTTTTTTGCTGATACTATTATATCCTATCCGTAATGTTTTCTACCTGCTCTGTTCTTGTGAGCAAAATCCTTATAATTAGCTCACAAACAAGGCCCAGATGTCCAGCTTTAATTTATATATCACATCGTATTGTTTTGCAGCATCATAGCAGCACTATTTGTATATTCTTGATTTTTATCTGCATATCAATTCGAATTTACAATTAGTCCATGACCTATTATGTGCAGGTTAAAGCAGGCACACAAAGCTGGATTCCGGCATCTCATATTTGAGGACAACTATGACACTGGTACAGGCGACCATTATTCCTTGAGACAGATATGTGATCAATCACACATCAGAGGTGTGTAAGTGTGACCTCGCCACCTTTGTACATTCTATGTCTTCAATATGTATCAAATGTTGCATGTACCTTTGTTACTTGAATCGAGATGATTATATTGTTAGCATCACTTGCGTAGCGTAAGCTTGTCTTCGTAATATGACCTCACTTTAGATTAGGTAATTAGTTACTTCTGTTTTAATTGCTAGTACTTGTTATCTACTTGATTTGCTTTGAGTGATATACATTAGTATCACACACATAAGATATGATTTCCTACCTACCACTCTTTTTTTAAGGTAAAAGCTTTGGACATGATTACCCTTTTTGTGTCAGTGATTATTGTTTTTCCACTTTTAACAATGTTTTCTTATCAAATGCATATATGGTATTGGCTAAGTAGATATTGGCTATAGTTGTGTTTTCACGTTTTTTTTTACTGAGGCATATATGGTGTTTGAAACTATTTCATGTGTCTTCTGCAATATGTTGTCCGGTCTTCATCATTGTCAAGAATTCCTGTCTGTTTCTTATAATCATACAATTATAAATGGTATCATCATGCTGCATTTCAAGTAGATCATACTCCCTCCGTTCAAAAAAGCTTGTCCCTCAAATGGATGTATCTAGCATCAAGTTAGTGCTAGATACATCCATTTGATGAACAAGCTTGGGACAAGCTTTTTCAGATGGAGGGAGTAGTAACCTAAATATGATGCTCTCCAACTTAAGAGGTGCTTAGAAGAATTCTTGTCTACCTCTTATAATCATACAATTATTATAAATGATATCATCATGCTGCATTTCGAGTAGAGAATAGTAACCTAAATAAGATGCTCTCCAACTTAAGAGGTGCTTAGAAGTGATAGACATTCTTAAGCACATCTATGAAGCTAACCATCACTTCTTATACATGGTTACATGCTCTGACACTCACAAGAGCCCGTACATGGGTAACTACATTGATGTTTAATTAGCATGTTCAACGACAAGGTGCAGCAGTGGCGTGCACCTAGCACAAGACGGTTGCTTGAACCTCTACGAGTTAGCCACGTAGAGTGCATGAGTCTCGGGTGCATTCCTGTTTGAACATTGTTTTAGGCTGATTTTAGCTGGACATATGGGCCCAACACTGGGGGGGGGGGGGGGGGGTTGAGGGCCCAGGTTGATCTCCACTAAGCTCCACTACTGAACATGCCCTTCCTCTGCTGCAGTCTAATCTGCTCCAAGTTGGTCCTTGCGCCTTGTGAAGGGTATACCACACATAAAAACCTTGGACCACCACAGTTTGAAAATTATATCTGCATGGTCATACCATATAATCCCTCCTTCCCAAAAAATAAGGCGCGCGTTGACTTTTTTGGTCTTCATCGCACAACTTTGACTATAATTTTCACTCATTGTATGCCTACAAAATTATTATGAAGACATATGAAATAGAATTGTTTTGCAAGACAAATACGATGATACTATTAATACATGTTCAATTCATGTATTTTAGTATATATTAATGGTCAAAGTCGTGCATCAAAGACCGTGCAAAGTCAAGCGCGCCTTATATTTTGGGAAGGAGGGAGTAGTACTCTTTTCATGGCAACTACTTAATGTTCCATACTGTATGTTTTTTGTCGCAAGTAAGTAGTGGGTACTATGTTTACCTAATATTTAACATACCTCCTTGGTATTTTGAATGTTTTCTAATGTTTATACTACAAGCGAAGTTTGGGGTAATACAATTGATACTTTCCCATTTGAACATGTTCTCGCAATGTCTTAGCTGGGTAGTAATATTCTCTTGAAGATTCCTTGCGGTGAAACTAACAGAAGGCATGCATCTGTTATTGCCCAAACTAATTACTACTCTTATTATACATGCAAGGTGGTGGACATAGCTGCTTCTGGGATAGTGACGAAGCAAGATTAAGGTCGGAACGAATGAAGTTTTGGGGGAAGGCTGTGGACATAGATGAACTATGTGGAAAGGATGATGCATGGTGGGGAGTCAGAGGTTACATGCGTGACAATTTCAACCATAGCAATGAGGCCATCTCACACAAAGAGCATTTCCGGAACAGCAGGCTTGTTGAATCTGTGTTGGATCTGTATTGGGAACTACCTCCTGTTGCTGGTCCGTCCTTAACTCATCAGACAAGATATGACCCAGCCCGCGCTTCTGATCCTATCATTGAAGATGGACGCCATGGCTTGTTTCAAAGAATTGGCCTGAGTAGATTGGACGCTTCAGTGTTCAACGGTTACACTCAGATGGCATACGTTCAGATATCAGGCACAATGCTCAGAAGAGAGGATGAGTAAAGGCTTTGTTTCACGGGCTTAGTTTTACGCTAACTGAACAGCCATCTGTTGGTAGGTTTTTGTATAAGGTTTGCACATGGTCTTGGTTCTTATTACGTTAATTCACTATAACTTGTGGCACCATGCAGAGGTTATAAAAACCAAATGCAAGTTCTCGCTTTATTCCCTGAGATATATTTCTAGGTAGAACAGACCTGATTATAGATGTGAGAGTTTCATGCCCGCTTGATATGGTGGAAGATATATTTTTTTTGAGGGAAAGAGAGGTTGTTTTCTTAGTGGCACTCTGTAGCCTAACCTTATTAATACTGTTGGTCATAAACAAATAGGACAACTTTGAAGGAGCATTTTGAAGTTACATCCACCCTCTCACATATTGGTTGTAATAATGTCTTATATTATGGGACGGAGGGATTACTTAATTCATTCTAAGATCATCTATAACTCGCAATTCACAGCTTTCTTAACAAAAGAGTAATTAGACACAACTCTGAGAACCAAAGAAGTAGCTCTACTTTTTTCTACAACAGCGCTGGTATAACTTCTATACAAGCTGTAAATGTTTGCATAACCTGTGGCCTCATCGCAATCGCCGAGTCGCCATCATCGTTTCTGCACCGGCTATTTCATCTTCGCCAACTCTTGTGGACGGAGGCTCCAACGACCACGCCCAAGCACGCCGCTGCTACTTCCGGCGGCGGGCCGGGCCAGAGCAGAGCAAGTACGCATGTAACCATATGGTGGCCGCCGATTCATGTCAGGACTGGACTAACGAGCATATGCATCCTTCTTTTTGAAAAGGATAACCCCGGCCTCTGCATCGTTGTGATGGCATCGTCAATGGGAACATGAATCTACCCGACTACTTGATTCCTAACCGGATCGATCTTGGCGCCAATCCAACTTCGAATCCAACTTCAACGGCAGATCAAACTGGTTGACAACCAGGCCAGCTTCATTACATGGAAGAACAGCAGAACATATAGATCAACAAAGGATAAGTAGAATTGAAGCAAGATATATTCTACACCCTTTTGTACAAAAAGTGAGGGTGTGCTTAAATTCTGACTTGAGTAAAACTATGTGACTAAAGCTTGGCAAAATTCTATGGTATTTCGACTTGTCCGGTAAACATCCAGTCACATTGCTAGAAACACCGTAACCCTCTAGGCTCATCGGCGTCGTCCACTCCTCCTCCTCGCATGAGGCGCCGTGGTCGCCGCCCTCCCTACAATTGGTGGCGCCAAGCACGCCGTCCACGCTAAACTTGGTGTGATCCAAATTGGAGCCGGTAAATCTAGCCAAGAATGCATGATTGGCCACGCATCTCCAAGGTTCTGCATACTCCTCTTCTTGATGTTCCAGATACCAAGGTCTTTCCGCATCATCCGCTGATTCGTTAGAGGGTTGTAGTCGTCCGTGAGATAGATGCAGTTTGGTTGTAATGTTGTGTCCTTGGTCGAGAGGCACACAGAGGCATTGAACCCAAGGAAGATTGTGCAGTCTCCAATGTCCTGAAGCTCTACCAGTTTCTGCCTGTCCATGTCAACCTTGAAGACTAGAACCTCTGTCGTGTTGACCTCATTATTAGGCAGCTCCTTAGCGTCAATGTGGTGTTGGTCATCGATGACGGTTTCACTAACCCTGTCGCTGCCATTTTTGTTTGCCAATTCAATGCCATCATCCATCACATAGTCCACAATGTCTTTATATGTCGAGCGATTCTTGAGTGGGGTATCTATGGTATGCCGCATCCTCCACACCTGCAGGAGTTTGCTCGATGGCGCGACAACGAGGTACATATCGGCAATCCTCAATATCATTGTGGAACGCATGGTCACCCTCACCCTCGGCCGAGGCCCATTGAGATCCACAACACTGATGAAGGTAGTATTATATAGAATGTAGAACAGGCCCTCCTTATCTATACCTACTAATAAAAGAAATAGGTATCTATACCTTTTATTTTTTTATTTACTAATAAAAAATAGATATTCTTAGTCCGTCATGTTATTTTATAAAAAAAACCCTGATGTTTCTGACCTAATAAAAGAAATAAGTATTCTTAGTCCGTCGTGCTATTTTATAAAAAAAACCCTGATGTTTCTAACATTAAGCCCGCAGTATATATCAAATGTTTTTTTAAATATTCATATCTTCTAAACAGTAACTTCAAATTTAACATGTTATATATAGAATTTGATTAGAAAAATATATAGAATCTGAATATGATATTATTTTACCTGTTAACCATTTAAGAAAAAAAAATACTATTTAGGGTGCAATTTTAATCAACAGTGCGTTATCCGTCTTTCTTTCATATTGGTACAGACCCGGATTGTGGATGAACATCTCAGCAAAATCTGGATTAAAGACGAAATTGAAGATCACTTTCCCGTTTCTCTGTAAGTATTAAATCTACATGCAAACCGTGTTTAAATAGAAGACATGTGAAATCTTGAACTTGCGCTTTTGCAGGCAAGGACCATCTTTGTTTGGGTCGTAGCTACAAATACTCAGATTGTTACCATTTTTTGTAAACTAAAAGCGTGTGGTTTTTTGTTTCCCGTTGCAACGCACGGGCCTTTTGTTAGTCGTTATAAAGAACATCACTGACACGACCGGTTTGAAAGTTGGGGAGCAGTGCCCATCGCTTATCGCCCGGCTTGGCGAACGAGAGCTTCGAACTCGGGGAGTGCAAGATGAGGACAGTGCATGCGGTCACCTCGGCTGCGGGGGAGATGGCGACCCGGATATACTCCGAATCTCGTGCCCAGAGGACATCGATTTTCGGGTCGCCGTTCTCGTCGTCAGTGTCGAGTTCGAAGACATGCTTGCCTTCATGGTCGTAGAAGTTTTTACCGCGGACCCGGACCATGATCGTATTGACCGGCGGGAGCGCGGCCTGGACGCCGGTGGCGGGGTTGAAGAGGTACGGGTCGCCGACTTCATCCGCAGCGAACACCCAGCCGTGGCACGAGAAGACGAAGCCCTGCTTCTCGTGCGGCGGGCCGGGAAGGGGACGCGGAAGGTGGCGCTGGTGGAGGGGCAGTACAGGGCGGCCTCGTTGGGGCCGTACTCGTCGCAGGCGTAGAGCAGGCACGGCGCTTGCTTCAGCGCGGGGAGGCGGAAGGTGTTGCAGGCGTCGCGCCAGGACGTGCAAACGGCGCCGGAACGGAAAAGGTTGGGGATATCCAGCGCCGCCATGATGGCCAGCAGGAGGTCTTGCGGCAGGGCAGACCAATCGGCGGCGGCGGGCGCATCTGGCGGGGCGATTGACCTTCGTTGCCAGACTACTGCGTCGACGGCGTCGGCGGACAATGTTACTGCTTCCATCGTTCCTCGTGCCCGACCACCGAAGACTAGCCCTAGTAGATCTTTGAGTCAATTACACCGGTGATGCTAGAACTTGTCGCAAACGGTCACTTTAGTGCTAGAACTTACGACATACATTAAAATGATGCAAAAACTTGGTTCGGACATGCAAATACAGTGGAAATCTCGTTTGTATACGGCTGCGATGCTGACAAGGCATGACAGCATGGCATAGGGCCTGCTGTCAGTGACTTCCAAAAAATCTCGATTTTTAATATATTTTTTCACACAAAAAGGCCCCTGTCAGGTGTATTGCATTCGGTGGGTCCCATTTATCAGTGAAACATCACAAATTTTATTAGAAATGAAAAATATGCAGCCGAGGGATTCGTACCGGTAAACTCGGTCTAAACAAAATGCGCAGCTAACCATCAATCAAGAGCTCACATCAGACATAGAAGCATACACACGTTTTATATACATTTGAATTAAGTTATATAACTAAAGAATCTTAATTGTAAAAAGGGTTACGCCCACGGTGTTTCAAGCTAGCTACCCAACTAAAACAATTAGGAGGGCGTGCGTACTCACATGTGTAAATATAATTGCTACAGTTTATGTCTATAACAGAACGTGTCCTGGGCTACTGTTATTTCTTTTCACTTTCCAAAAGTTGTAAAGAAATGTAAATTGTAATTATAAATAATATACATATAAATAAATATATTAGACTAAAACAATGCTCATCTATTAATTTTTAAAAATCCATGAAATTAAATTACGAATTAATTGTATAATTAAAATGTTTTTGATATTAAATAAAATATCAAAGTAATTTTAGGAAATATGTGTATTTAAAAAATTATCATATCAGTTCAAAAAAGTGCAAGTTTTTTTTACTAAATATTCATGTTGTATATAAAATTGTGCAAGCTTTAATGTTTTTATGTTGTTTTAATAAATTTGTGTGTTTTCTAAAATTAGGTATGTAGATTTAAATTAATATAAATATATGTGCAAAAAGTTAGCCTATTGTGCCTCGGACTGCAGATTCTCAAATGAAAACGTATTTACAATTATATGTACACTTCATAATTTACATTTTTTGCTTTGTTGTATAGTATCTGCTAGGTCCTCCTCGTGGTAACTGTCAGGTCATTGGTACGAAATCCCACGGCTGTATCCTTTTTTTTTAATTAGAATTCTTATTTTAGGTTATTTAACAAAGATATAAAGGCTGAGTATCATTATATGACATAATATTATCTGGTGCGTTGGCTAGGCGTGCTGTTGGCTGACTATAGGTCAACAGTTTGAATTCTTGCCTGACTCCTAACTAATAATACTAATAAAATTTGTGATGTGGGCTGACAGGTGAGACCATCCAATGCCATACTTGCAGTTGCTGTACACCGGCCTTTACGTGAGAAAAAAATAAAAAAAAGTTGAGGTTTTTCTTTTTGCAAAGAGAACACCACACGCCCAATCTTCACCACATAGTCACTGACAGTGGGCCCTATGCCATGCTGTCATGCCTTGTCAGCTTCGCCGGCGTATACAAACGAGATTTGTACCGTATTTGCACGCTCAAGCCAAGTTTTTGCACCACTTTAACGTATGCCGCAAGTTCTAGCACTAAAATGACTGTTTACGCCAAGTTCTAGCACTACTAGTGTAATTGACTCTAGATCTTTATATAAGCAAAAAAAAAAGGAACTTTAGCCTGCTATACGATTATTTTCCGTACCGGAATAGTCTTGGCCAGAGTACTAGTAGTAAGAGCATCTATAGCCGGATTTGGCAAATCGGGCCTTCAAACCCGCTCGGACGGTGACCTGGCACTTCTCAAATCGTGTCGTCCACATCCGTGTCTCTCATATCTGAACCCTTATATCCATACCATAGCATGCAACGTCGATCAAACTACGTAGATCAACTCCAGACATAAAATTGCACAATAGTTCACCAAAAGATTCACCAAAGTTCACACAAACAACTGACAACTATATACTACATTTAAAACTTGAAATTAAAATCAACTTCACCACTTCAGGGCCGGCCCTTTCCCCTTCTGGTCGCCGACGCAGCTGTACCCGTCGTCGGCTGGTGGAGGATCATCCAATTCATCGTCGGAGGAGCCGTCGTCGTCGTCGGAGGAGTCGACGACGACGAGGCCCTTGAGGCGCTGGACGACCTGGTCCTGCTGGAGCCTGAGCTTGGCTAGCCGAGCCGCCTCCTTCGCCTTCTCGAACGCCTTCCGTGCGCTCGGACTGCTCGATTGCGCTGGCCGCCTGTCGGAGCTGCCCATGGGCCGGGAGGGGCCAGTGCCGGCGTCTGAGATCCGTCGACGAGGAAGTGGCGGCTGCAGATCCGGAGCTGCCCCCGGTGTCCACCTTGGACCGCTCCAAGGCGACACAGAGGGCAAGCTCATACTCCAGATCCACCTCTTCGTCGGAGCAGCTGCCGGAGCTCGACATTGCGCCAGATTCGATCGGAATCGGTGAGAGGAGAGGAGAGGAAGGAGCAAGAGAGGAGAGTGAGTGAGCTAGGGTTTCAAACCGACGAGGCCAATGGTTTTTTTGTCGGACATCCGTGGGGTCGGTGGTGGGCCGGGCTTGTCAGGCGAACACGCCCGGGCGTGTCCGGGCCACCCCATATCCGCCCCATATTTGCACTGGATATGGGAGGTGCTGGTCAGTCTGGGCATTTGAGGCCCGTTTGAGGCGTCTGCCTGGGTCAAACAAACATGACCAGGAAGCCCACCCGGGCGTATGCAGCGGCTTTGAGAGGTCCGACTGTAGATGGTCTAAAATTGCCAAGGTGGAAAGGAGGGCATGTTAGCTGGCTGTAGGATTGCAAACAAACTAGTCTTAGGGCATCCCGAGAACCTTGAACCGTATGCAATTGCCCGGCCCGCGGCGTCCGGGCGTGTTTTGACATCCAATATAGTTCTGTATCAATGTATTTGATGGTTTAGATGATATTTTTGAAGGAAATATGCCCTAGAGGCAATAATAAAGTTATTATTTATTTCCTTATTTCATGATAAATGTTTATTATTCATGCTAGAATTGTATTAACCGGAAACATGATACATGTGTGAATACATAGACAAACATATAGTCACTAGTATGCCTCTACTTGACTAGCTCATTAATCAAAGATGGTTATGTTTCCTAACCATAGACATGTGTTGTCATTTGATTAACAGGATCACATCATTAGGAGAATGATGTGATTGACATGACCCATTCCGTTAGCCTAGCACTTGATCGTTTAGTATATTGCTATTGCTTTCTTCATGACTTATACATGTTCCTGTAACTATGAGATTATGCAACTCCCGTTTACGGAGGAACACTTTGGTACTACCAAACGTCACAACGTAACGGGGTGATTATAAAGGAGTACTACAGGTGTCTCCAAAGGTACATGTTGGGTTGGCGTATTTCGAGATTAGGTTTTGTCACTCCGATTGTCGGAGAGGTATCTCTGGGCCCTCTCGGTAATGCACATCACTACAAGCCTTGCAAGCAATGTAGCTAATGAGTTAGTTACGGAATGATGCATTACGTAACGATTAAAGAGAATTGCCGGTAACGAGATTGAACTAGGTATTGGATACCGACGATCGAATCTCGGGCAAGTAACATACCGATGACAAAGGGAACAACGTATGTTGTTATGCGGTTTGACCGATAAAGATCTTTGTAGAATATGTAGGAGCCAATATGGGCATCCAGGTTCCGCTATTGGTTATTGATCGAGAATAGTTCTAGGTCATGTCTACATAGTTCTCGAACCCGTAGGGTCCGCACGCTAACGTTCACGATGACAATTTTATTATGAGTTTATGAGTTTTGATGTACCGAAGGAGTTCGAGTCCCGGATGAGATCGGGGACATGACGAGGAGTCTCGAAATGGTCGGGACATAAAGATCGATATATTGACGACTATATTCGGAGTTCGGAAAGGTTCCGAGTGATTCGGGTATTTTTGGGAGTACCGAAGAGTTACGGGAATTCGTATTGGGCCTCTTTGGGCCATACGGGAAAGGAGAGAAAGAGCCAAAAGAGTGGCCGCACCCCTCCCCTTGGACTAGTCCGAATTGGACTAGGTACGGGGGGCGCACCCTGTTGGGGAACGTAGTAATTTCAAAAAATTTCCTACGCACACACAGGACCATGGTGATGGCATAGCAACGAGAGGGGAGAGTGTTGTCTACGTACCCTCGTAGACCGTAAGCGGAAGCGTTATAACAACGCTGTTGATGTAGTCGACGCGTCTTCATGATCCGACCGATCCAAGTACCGAACGCACGGCACCTCCGAGTTACGCACACGTTCAGCTCGATGGCGATCCCTGACTCCGATCCACAAAGTGTCGGGATGAGTTCCACAAGACGACGGCGTGGTGACGATGATGATGCTCCACCGACGCAGGGCTTCGCTTAAGCTCATGACGATATGACTTCACCGGCGCAGGGCTTCGCCTAAGCTCATGACGATATGACTTCACCGGCGCGGGGCTTCGCCTAAGCTCATGACGATATGACCGAAGTGGAATATGGTGGAGGGGCACCTGACACGGCTAAGGAACGATCCGTAGATCAACTTGTGTGTTCATGGGGTGCCCCCTGCCTCAGATATAAAGGAGGGAGGGAGGAGGAGGCCGCCCTAGGAGGGCGCGCCATGGGGAGTCCTACTCCCACCGAGTAGGATTCCCCTTTCCTAGTCCAACTAGGAGTCCTTCCATGTATTAGGAGTAGGAGACAAGGAAGGGAAGAGAGAAGGGAAGGAAGCAGGGGTGCGGCCCTCCCCTAGTCCAATTCGGACTAGGCCATGGGGCGCGGCCTGCCCTAGGCAGCCCCTCTCTCTTTCTGCAGGGCCCAATAAGGCCCAATACTTCTCCCCGTATTCCCGTAACTCCCGGTACTCAAAAATACCGAATCATTCGAACCTTTCCGAACTCCGAATATAGTCGTCCAATATATCGATCTTTACGTCTCGACCATTTCGAGACTCCTCGTCATGTCCCCGATCTCATCTGGGACTCCGAACTCCTTCGGTACATCAAAACTCATAAACTCATAATATAACCGCCATCGAAACCTTAAGCGTGCGGACCCTACGGGTTCGAGAACTATGTAGACATGACCTAGAACTATTCTCGGTCAATAACCAATAGCGGGACCTGGATGCCCATATTGGCTCCTACATATTCTACGAAGATCTTTATCGGTCAAACCGCATAACAACATCACGTTGCTCCCTTTGTCATCGGTATGTTACTTGCCCGAGATTCGATCGTCGGTATCCAATACCTAGTTCAATCTCGCCACCGCAAGTCTCTTTACTCGCTCTGTAATGCATCATCCCGTAACCAACTCATTGGTCACATTGCTTGCAAGGCTTATAATGATGTGCATTACCGAGAGGGCCCAGAGATACCTCTCCGACAATCGGAGTGACAAAACCTAATCTCGAAATACGCCAACCCAACATGTACCTTTGGAAACACCTGTAGTACTCCTTTATAATCACCCGATTACGCCAGGACGCTTTGGTAGCACCTAAAGTGTTCCTCCGTAAACGGAGTTGCATAATCTCATAGTTACAGGAACATGTATAAGTCATGAAGAAAGCAATAGCAACATACTAAACGATCAAGTGCTAGGCTAACGGAATGGGTCATGTCAATCAGATCATTCTCCTAATGATGTGATCCCGTTAATCAAATGACAACTCATGTCTATGGTTAGGAAACATAACCATCTTCGATTAACGAGCTAGTCAAGTAGAGGCATACTAGTGACACTGCTTGTCTATATATTCACACATGTATTATGTTTCCGGTTAATACAATTCTAGCATGAATAATAAACATTTATCATGATGTAAGGAAATAAATAATAACTTTATTATTGCCTCTAGGGCATATTTCCTTCAGCCTCCCACTTGCACTAGAGTCAATAATCTAGTTCACATCGCCATGTGATTTAACAGCAATAGTTCACATCACCATGTGATTAACACCCATAGTTCACATCGATATGTGATCAACACCCAAAGGGTTTACTAGAGTCAGTAATCTAGTTCACATCGCTATGTGATTAACACCCAAAGAGTACTAAGGTGTGATCATGTTTTGCTTGTGAGATATTTTTAGTCAACGGGTCTGTCACATTCAGATCCGTAAGTATTTCTAATTTCTATGTCAACAATGCTCGCAAGGAGCTATTCTAGCTAATTGCTCCCACTTTCAATATGTATCTAGATCGAGACTTAGAGTCATCGGATCGGTGTCAAAACTTGCATCGACGTAACCCTTTACGATGAACCTTTGTCACTTCCATAATCGAGAAACATATCCTTATTCCACTAAGGATAATTTTGACCGCTGTCGATGATCTACTCCTAGATCACTATTGTACTCCTTGCCAAACTCGGTGTAGGGTATACAATAGATCTGGTACACAGCATGGCATACTTTATAGAACCTATGGCCAAGGCCTAGGGAATGACTTTCATTCTCTTTCTATCTTCCTGCCGTGGTCGGGTTTTGAGTCTTACTCAATTTGACACCTTGTAACACAGGCAAGAACTCTTTCTTTGACTGTTCCATTTTGAACTACTTCAAAATCTTGTCAAGGTATGTACTCATTGAAAAAACTTATCAAGCGTCTTGATCTATCTCTATAGATCTTGATGCTCAATATGTAAGCAGCTTCACGAGGTCTTTGTTTGAAAAACTCCTTTCAAACACTCCTTTATGCTTTGCAGAATAATTCTACATTATTTCCGATCTACAATATGTCATTCACATATACTTATCGAAATGTCTTTGTAGTGCTCCCACTCACTTTCTAGTAAATACAGGCTTCACTTTGTGAAGTCTGTATAAACTATATGCTTTGATCAACTTATCAAAGCGTATATTCCAACTCCGAGATGCTTGCACCAGTCCATAGATGGATCGCTGGAGCTTGCACACTTTGTTAGCTCCCTTTGGATCGATAAAACCTTACGGTTGCATCATATACAACTCTTCCTCAAGAAACCCATTCAGGAATGCAGTTATTACATCCATTTCCCAAATTTCATAAATTGTGGAAATTGATAAAATGATTCGGACAGACTTAAGCATAGCAACAGTAGAGAAAATCTCATTGTAGTTAACACCTTGAACTTGTCAAAACCTTTTTGCGACAAGTCGAGCTTTGTAGATAGTAACACTACTATCAACGTCCGTCTTCCTCTTGAAGATCCATTTATTTTCTATTGCTTGCCGACCCTCGGGCAAGTCAACCAAAGTCCACACTTTGTTTTCATACATGGATCCCATCTCAGATTTCATGGCTTCTAGCCATTTAGCGGAATCTGGGCTCACCATCGCTTCTTCATAGTTTGTAGGTTCATCATGATCTAGTAGCATGACTTCGAACAGGATTGCCGTACCACTTTGGTGCGGATCTCACTGGTTTACCTCACGGGATTCGGTAGTGACTTGATCTGAAGTTACATGATCATCATCATTAGCTTCCTCACTAATTGGTGTAGGAATCATCGAACTGATTTCCGTGATGAAATACTTTCCAATTCGGGAGAAGGTACAAATTACCTTATCAAGCTCCACTTTCCTCCCACTCACTTCTTTCGAGAGAAACTCCTTCTCTAGAAAGGATCCATTTATAAGCAACGAATGTTTTTGCCTTCGGATCTATGATAGAAGGTATACCCAACAATTTCCTTTGGGTATTCTATGAAGACGCACTTCTCCGATTTGGGTTTGAGCTTATCAGGATGAAACTTTTTCACATAAGCATCACAACTTCCAAACTTTAAGAAACGACATCTTAGGTTTACTGTTAAACCATAGTTCATACGGTGTCGCCTCAACGGATTTGGACGGTGCCCTATTAAACGTGAATGCAGCTGTCTCTAATGCATAACCCCAAAACGATAGTGGTAAATTGATAAGAGACATCATAGATCGCACCATATCCAATAAAGTGCGGTTACGACTTTCGGACACACCATTATGTTGAGGTGTTCCATATGGCGTGAGTTGCGAAACTATTTCACATTGTTTCAAATGAAGACCAAACTCGTAACTCAAATATTTATCTCCACGATCAGATCGCAGAAACTTTATTTTCTTGTTACGATGATTTTCCACTTCACTCTGAAATTCTTTGAACTTTTCAATTATTTCAGACTTATGTTTCATCAAGTAGATATACCCATATCCGCTCAAATCATTTTGTGAAGGTCGAAAATAACGATACTTGCCACGAGCATCAACACTCATTGAATCGCATACATCGGTATGTATTATTTCCAATAAGTCAAGAGCTTGTTCCATTGTTCAAGAACGGAGTTTTAGTCATCTTGCCCAAAAGGCACGGTTCGCAAGCATCAAATGATTCATAGTCAAGTGATTCCAAAAGTCCATCAACATGGAGTTTTCTTCAAGCGCTTTACACCAATATGACCTAAACGGCGGTGCCACAAATAAGTTGCACTATCATTATTAACTTTGCATCTTTTGGTTTCAATATTATGAATATGTGTATCACTATGATCGAGATCCAATGAACCATTTTCATTGGGTGTGTAACCATATAAGGTTTTATTCATGTAAGCAGAACAACAATTTATTCTCTTACTTAAATGAATAATCAGTATTGCAATAAATATGATCAAATCATATTTTGCTCAACACCAAATAACACTTATTTAGGTTCCACACTAATCCCGAAAGTATAGGGAGTGTGCGATGATGATCATATCAATCTTGGAACTACTTCCAACACTCATCGTCACTTCCCCTTCAACTAGTTTCTGTTCATTCTGTAACTCCCGTTTCAAGTCACTACTCTTAGCAACTATACCAGTATCAAATACCGAGGGATTGCTATGAACACTAGTAAAATACACATCAATAATCTGTATATCAAATATTCCTTTGTTCACTTTGCCATCCTTCTTATCCACCAAATATTCAGGGGTAGTTCCGCTTCCAAAGGACCAGTTCCATTGCAGCAAAAGTACTTAGTCTCGGGCTTAGGTCCAGACTTGGGCTTCTTCACTCGAGCAGCAACTTGCTTGCCGTTCCTTTTGAAGTTCCCCTTCTTCCCTTTGCCCTTTTCCTTGAGACTAGTGGTCTTGTCAATCATCAACACTTGATGCTCTTTCTTGATTTCTACCTTCGTTGATTTCAACATCACGAAGAGCTCGGGAATCGTTTTCGTCATCCCCGCATATCTGTAGTTCATCACGAAGTTCTAGTAACTTAGTGATGGTGACTAGAGAATTCTGTCAATCACTATCTTATCCGGAAGATTAACTCCCACTTGATTCAAGCGATTGAAGTATTCGGACAATCTGAGCACATGCTCACTAGTTGAGCGATTCTCCTCCATCTTTTAGCTATAGAACTTGTTGGAGACTTCATATCTCTCAACTCGGGTATTTGCTTGAAATATTAACTTCAATTCCTGGAACATCTCATATGGTCCATGACGTTCAAAACGTCTTTGAAGTCCCGATTCTAAGCCGTTAAGTATGTTGCACTAAACTATCAAGTAGTCATCATATTGAGCTAGCCAAACGTTCATAACGTGCGCATTCCGCTTCCTGCAATAGGTCTGTCACCTAGCGGTGCATTAAGGACATAATTCTTACGTGCAGCATTGAGGATAAATCTCAGATCATGGATCCAATCCGCATCATTGCTACTAACATTTTTCAACACAATTTTCTCTAGGAACATATGAAAATAAACATATGAAAGCAACAACGCGAGCTATTGATCTACAACATAATTTGCAAAATACTACCAGGACTAAGTTCATGATAAATTTAAGTTCAATTAATCATATTACTTAAGAACTCCCACTTAGACAGACATCTCTCTAGTCATCTAAGTGATCACGTGATCGAAATCAACTAAACCATAACCGATCATCACGTGAGATGGAGTAGTTTTCAATGGTGAACATCACTATGTTGATCATATCTACTATATGATTCACGCTTTCGACCTTTCGGTCTCCGTGTTCGAGGCCATATCTGCATATGCTAGGCTCGTCAAGTATAACTCGAGTATTCTGCGGCGTGCAAAACTGGCTTGCACCCGTTGTAGATGGACGTAGAGCTTATCACACCCGATCATCACGTGGTGTCTCGGCACGCATTTAACTTTGGCAACAATGCATACTCGGGAGAACACTACTTGATAATTTTAATGAGAGATCATCTTAAAATGCTACCGTCAAACAAAGCAAAATAAGATGCATAAAGGATAAACATCACATGCAATCAATATAAGTGATATGATATGGCCATCATCATCTTGTGCTTGTGATCTCCATCTCCAAAGCACCGTCATGATCACCATCGTCACCGGTAGCGACACCTTGATCTCCATCGTAGCATCGTTGTCGTTCGCCATCTATTGCTTCTACGACTATCTCTACCGCTTAGTGATAAAGTAAAGCAATTACAGGCGTTGCATTTCATACAATAAAGCGACAACCATATGGCTCTCGCCGATTGCCGATAACTCGGTTGCAAAACATGATCATCTCATACAATAAAATATAGCATCACGTCTTGACCATATCACATCACAACATGCCCTGCAAAAACAAGTTAGGCGTCCTCTACTTTGTTGTTGCAAGTTTTACGTGGCTGCTACGGGCTGAGCAAGAACCGTTCTTACCTACGCATTAAAACCACAACAATACTTCGTCAAATAGACTCCGTTTTAACCTTCTCAAGGACCGGGCGTAGCCACACTTTCAGTTCAACTAAAGTGAGAGAGACAGACACCCGCCAGCCACCTTTAAGCACGAGTGTTAAATAACGGTGAAACCAGTCTCGCGTAAGCGTCTGGCGTAATGTCGGTCCGGGCGCTTCATCTCACAATACCGCTGAACCAAAGTATGACATGCTGGTAGGCAGTATGACTTGTATCGCCCACAACTCACTTGTGTTCTACTCGTGCATATGACATCAACGCATAAAACCAGGCTCGGATGCCTTTGTTGGGGAACGTAGTAATTTCAAAATTTTCCTACGCTTTACGGGACCATGGTGATGGCATAGCAACGAGAGGGGAGAGTGTTGTCTACGTACCCTCGTAGACCGTGGCGGAAAGCGTTATAACAACGCGGTTGATGTAGTAAATGCGTCTTCACGATCCGACCGATCCAAGTACCGAACGTCACGGCACCTCCGAGTTACGCACACGTTCAGCTCGATGACGATCCACGGACTCCGATCCGGCAAAGTGTCGGGGATGAGTTCCACAAGACGACGGCGTGGTGGCGATGATGATGCTCCACCGACGCAGGGCTTCGCCTAAGCTCATGACGATATGACTTCACCGGCGCAGGGCTTCGCCTAAGCTCATGACGATATGACTTCACCGGCGCAGGCTTCGCCTAAGCTCATGACGATATGACCGAAGTGGAATATGGTGGAGGGGGGCACCGCACACGGCTAAGGAACGATCCGTAGATCAACTAGTGTGTTCATGGGGTGCCCCCTGCCCCCGTATATAAAGGAGGGAGGCAGGAGGAGGCCGGCCCTAGGAGGGGCGCGCCATGGGGAGTCCTACTCCCACCGGAGTAGGATTCCCCTTTCCTAGTCCAACTAGGAGTCCTTCCATGTATTAGGAGTAGGAGACAAGGAAGGGAAGAGAGAAGGGAAGGAAGGAGGGGTGCGGCCTCCCCTAGTCCAATTCGGACTAGGCCATGAGAGGCAGCGGCCTGCCCTAGGCAGCCCCTCTCTCTTTCTCGCAGGGCCCAATAAGGCCCAATACTTCTCCCCGTATTCCCGTAACTCCCCGGTACTCCGAAAAATACCCGAATCATTCAGAACCTTTCCGAACTCCGAATATAGTCGTCCAATATATCGATCTTTACGTCTCGACCATTTCGAGACTCCTCGTCATGTCCCCGATCTCATCTGGGACTCCGAACTCCTTCGGTACATCAAAACTCATAAACTCATAATATAAGCATCATGAAACCTTAAGCGTGCGGACCCTACGGGTTCGAGAACTATGTAGACATGACCTAGAACTATTCTCGGTCAATAACCAATAGCGGGACCTGGATGCCCATATTGGCTCCTACATATTCTACGAAGATCTTTATCGGTCAAACCGCATAACAACATACGTTGCTCCCTTTGTCATCGGTATGTTACTTGCCCGAGATTCGATCGTCGGTATCCAATACCTAGTTCAATCTCGTCACCGGCAAGTCTCTTTACTCGTTCTGTAATGCATCATCCCGTAACCAACTCATTGGTCACATTGCTTGCAAGGCTTATAATGATGTGCATTACCGAGAGGGCCAGAGATACCTCTCCGACAATCGGAGTGACAAAACCTAATCTCGAAATCGCCAACCCAACATGTACCTTTGGAAACACCTGTAGTACTCCTTTATAATCACCCAGTTACATTGTGACGTTTGGTAGCACCCAAAGTGTTCCTCCGTAAACGGAGTTGCATAATCTCATAGTTACGAGGAACATGTATAAGTCATGAAGAAAGCAATAGCAACATACTAAGCGATCAAGTGCTAGGCTAACGGAATGGGTCATGTCAATCAGATCATTCTCCTAATGATGTGATCCCGTTAATCAAATGACAACTCATGTCTATGGTTAGGAAACATAACCATCTTTGATTAACGAGCTAGTCAAATAGAGGCATACTAGTGACACTCTGTTTGTCTATGTATTCACACATGTATTATGTTTCGGTTAATACAATTCTAGCATGAATAATAAACATTTATCATGATATAAGGAAATAAATAATAACTTTATTATTGCCTCTAGGGCATATTTCCTTCAGTCTCCCACTTGCACTAGAGTCAATAATCTAGTTCACATCGCCATGTGATTTAACATCAATAGTTCACATCTATATGTGGTTAACACCCATAGTTCACATCGACATGTGACCAACACCCAAAGGGTTTACTAGAGTCGATAATCTAGTTCACATCGCTATGTGATTAACACCCAAAGAGTACTAAGGTGTGATCATGTTTTGCTTGTGAGATAATTTTAGTCAGCAGATGCATCACATTGAGCCGTATGTATTTTGCAAATATTTTATGTCTACAATGCTCGCACGGGGCTACTCTAGCTAATTGCTCCCACTTACAATATGTATCCAGATTGAGACTTAGAGTCATCTGGATCTGTGTAAAAAGCTTGCATCGATGTAACTCTTTCTGACGGGCTCTTTTATCACCTCCATAATCGAGAAATATTTCCTTAGTCCTCACTAAGGATGTTCTTGACCAATGTCCGATGATCTACTCTTAGATCACTATTGTACTCCTTGCCAAATTCAGAGCAAGGTATACAATAGGTCTGGTACATAGCATAGCATACTTTATAGAACCTATGGTGAGGCATAGGGAATGACTTTCATTCTCTTTTCTATTTTCTGCTTTGTGGTCGGGATTTGAGTCTTACTCAATTTCACACCTTTGCAACACAGGCAAGAACTTTTCTTTGACTGTTCCATTTTGAACTTCTTCAAAATCTTGACAAGGTATGTACTTATTGAAAACTTTATCAAGCGTTTTTCATCTATCTCAATAGATCTTGATGCTCAATTTGTACGCAGCTTCACCGAGGTCCTTCTTTGAAAAACTCCTTTCAAATACTCCTTTATGCTTTGCAGAATAATTCTACATTATTTCCGATCAACAATATGTCATTCACATATACTTATCGAAATCTTGTAGTGCTCCCACTCACTTGCTTGTAAATACAGGCTTCTCCAAAAGTGCATATAAAACCATATGCTTTGATCACACTATCAAAGCGTTTATTCCAACTCTGAGATGCTTGCACCAGTCCATAGTTGGATCATTGGAGCTTGCACATTTTGTTAGTTCCTTTAGGATTGAAAAAACCTTGGTTGCATCATATACAACTCTTCTTTAATAAATCCATTAAAGAATGTAGTTTTGACATCCATTTGCCGATTTCATAAAATGTGGCAATTGCTAACATGATTCGGACAGACTTTAAGCATCGCTACAGTTGAGAAAACCTCATTGTAGTCAACACCTTGAACTTGTCGAAAACCTTTCTGCGACAAGTCGAGCTTTGTAGATAGTAATACTACTATCAGCATTTGTCTTCCTCTTGAAGATCCATTTATATAATATGGCTTGCCGATCATCGAAACTCCATCAAAGTCCACACTTTGTTCTCATACATGGATCCCATCTCAGATTTCATGGTCTCAAACCATTTCGCGGAATCTGGGCTCATCATCGCTTCCTCATAGTTCGTAGGGTTCATCATGGTCTAGTAACATGACTTCGAGAATAGGATTACCGTACCACTCACAGTGCGGACTGTACTTTGGAAGACCTACAAGGTTTTGTAGTAACTTGATCTGAAGTTTCATGATCATCATCATTAGCTTCCTCACTAATTGGTGTAGGAATCACTTTGGAACTGATTTACGTGATGAACTACTTTCCAATTCGGGAGAAGGTACAAATTACCTCATCAAGCTCTTACTTTCCTCCCACTCACTTCTTTCGAGAGAAACTTCTTCTCTAGAAAGGATCCACCTTAGCAACGAATAACTTGCCTTCGGATCTGTGATAGAAGGTGTACCCAGTAGTTGCCTTTGGGTATACTATGAAGATGCACTCCTCCGATTTGGGTTCGAGCTTATCAGGTGAAACCTTTTTCACATAAGCATCACAACTCCAAATTTTAAGAAACGACAGCTTAGGTTTCTTCGTTAAACCATAGTTCATACGGTGTCACCTCAACGGATTTAGATGGTGCCCTATTAGCGTGAATGCAGTTGTCTCTAATGCATGACCCCAAAACGATAGTGGTAAATCGGTAAGAGACATCATTGATCGCACCATATCAAAATAAAGTACGGTTATGACGTTCGGACACACCATAATGTTGTGGTGTTCCAGGTGGCGTGAGCTGTGAAACTATTCCACTTTGTTTTAATTGAAGACCAAACTCGTAACTCAAATATTCATCTCCACGATCAGATCGCAGAAACTTTATTTTCTTGTCACGATGATTTTCTACTTCACTCTGAAATTCTTTGAACTTTTCAACTATTTCAGACTTATGTTTCATCAAGAAGATATACGCATATCTGCTCAAATCATCTGTGAAGGTCGAGAAAATAATGATACTTGCCACGAGCATCAACACTCGTTGAATCGCATACATTGGTATGTATTATTTCCAATAAGTCAAGAGCTTGTTCCATTGTTCCGAGAACGAAGTTTTAGTCATCTTGCCCAAAAGGCACGGTTCGCAAGCATCAAATGATTCATAATCAAGTGATTCCAAAAGTCCATCGGCATGGATTTTTCTTCATGCGCTTTACACCAATATGACCTAAACGGCGATTACCACAAATAAGTTGCACTATCATTATTAACTTTGCATCTTTTGGTTTCAATATTATGAATATGTGTATCACTATGATCGAGATCCAATGAACCATTTTCATTGGGTGTGTAACCATATAAGGTTTTATTCATGTAAGCAGAACAACAATTTATTCTCTTACTTAAATGAATAACCGTGTATT
Source organism: Aegilops bicornis (assembly GCA_021605145.1). Lineage (NCBI taxonomy): Eukaryota > Viridiplantae > Streptophyta > Magnoliopsida > Poales > Poaceae > Aegilops > Aegilops bicornis. Next base: position 716,162,471 of record CM038670.1, read on the forward strand.
GCAATAAACATGATCAAATCATATTTATGCTCAACACCAAATAACACTTATTTAGGTTCCACACTAATCCCGAAAGTATAGGGAGTGTGCGATGATGATCATATCAATCTTGGAACTATTTCCAACACTCATCGTCACTTCCCCTTCAACTAGTTTCATTCATTACGCAACTCCGTTTCAAGTTACTACTCTTAGCAACTGAACCGATTATCAAATACCGAGGGGTTGCTACGAACACTAGTAAAATACACATCAATAATCTGTATATCAAATATTCCTTTGTTCACTTTGCCATCCTTCTTATCCGCCAAATACTTGGGGTAGTTACGCTTCTAGTGACCAGTTCCATTGCAGCAAAAGCACTTAGTCTCGGGCTTAGGTCCAGACTTGGGCTTCTTCACTCGAGCAACAACTTGCTTGCCGCTCTTCTTGAAGTTCCCCTTCTTCCCTTTGCCCTTTTCCTTGAGACTAGTGGTCTTGTCAATCATCAACACTTGATGCTCTTTCTTGATTTCTACCTTCGTCGATTTCAACATCATGAAGAGCTCGGGAATCGTTTTCGTCATCCCTTGCATACTATAGTTCATCACGAAGTTCTAGTAACTTAGTGATGGTGACTAGAGAATTCTGTCAATCACTATCTTATCTGGAAGATTAACTCCCACTTGGTTCAAGCGATTGAAGTACCGGACAATGCGAGAACATGCTCACTAGTTGAGCGATTCTCTTCCATCTTTTAGCTATAGAACTTGTTGGAGACTTCATATCTCTCAACTCGGGTATTTACTTGAAATATTAACTTCAATTTCTGGAACATCTCATATGGTCCATGACGTTCAAAACGTCTTTGAAGTCCCGATTCTAAGCCTTTAAGCATGGTGCACTAAACTATCAAGTAGTCATCATATTGAGCTAGCCAAACGTTCATAATGTCTGCATCTGCTCCTGCAATAGGTTTGTCACCTAGCGGTGCATTAAGGACATAATTCTTCTGTGCAGCAATGAGGATAAACCTCAGATCACGGATCCAATCCGCATCATTGCTACTAACATTTTTCAACATAATTTTCTAGGAACATATCAAAACAAACATATAAAAGCATAGGGAAGCAACAACGCGAGCTATTGATCTATAACATAATTTGCAAAATACTACCAGGACTAAGTTCATGATAAATTTAAGTTCAATTAATCATATTACTTAAGAACTCCCACTTAGACAGACATCTCTCTAGTCATCTAAGTGATCACGTGATCCAAATCAACTAAACCATAACCGATCATCACGTGAGATGGAGTAGTTTTCAATGGTGAACATCACTATGTTGATCATATCTACTATATGATTCACGCTCGACCTTTCGGTCTCCGTGTTCCGAGGCCATATCTGTTATATGCTAGGCTCGTCAAGTTTAACTCGAGTATTCGCGTGTGCAACTGTTTTGCACCCGTTGTAGATGGACGTAGAACTTATCACACCCGATCATCACGTGGTGTCCGGGTACTACGAACTTTGGCAACGGTGCATACTCGAGGAGAACACTTCTTGATAATTTTAGTGAGAGATCATCTTATAATGCTACCGCCAATCAAAGCAAGATAAGATGCATAAAGGATAAACATCACATGCAATCAATATAAGTGATATGATATGGCCATCATCATCTTGTGCTTGTGATCTCCAAAGCACCGTCGTGATCACCATCGTCACCGGCGCGACACCTTGATCTCCATCGTAGCATCGTTGTCGTCTCGCCAACTGTTGCTTCTACGACTATCACTACCGCTTAGTGATAAAGTAAAGCAATTACATGGCGTTGCATTTCATACAATAAAGCGACAACCATATGGCTCCTGCCATTGCCGATAACTCGGTTACAAAACATGATCATCTCATACAATAAAATATAGCATCACGTCTTGACCATATCACATCACAACATGCCCTGCAAAAACAAGTTAGACGTCCTCTACTTTGTTGTTGCAAGTTTTACGTGGCTGCTACGGGCTGAGCAAGAACCGTTCTTACCTACGCATCAAAACCACAACGATACTTCGTCAAATAGACTCCGTTTAACCTTCTCAAGGACCGGGCGTAGCCACACTCGGTTCAACTAAAGTGAGAGAGACAGACACCCGCCAGCCACCTTTAAGCACGAGTGCTCGTAACGGTGAAACCAGTCTCGCGTAAGCGTACGCGTAATGTCTGTCCGGGCCGCTTCATCTCACAATACCGCTGAACCAAAATATGACATGCTGGTAGGCAGTATGACTTGTATCGCCCAAAACTCACTTGTGTTCTACTCGTGCATATGACATCAACGCATAAAACCAGGCTCGGATGCCACTGTTGGGGAACGTAGTAATTTCAAAATGTTCCGACGCACACACAGGACCATGGTGATGGCATAGCAACGAGAGGGGAGAGTGTCTGTCCACGTACCCTCGTAGACCGAAAGCGGAAGCGAACAACGTGGTTGATGTAGTCGTACGTCTTCACGATCCGACCGATCCAAGCACCGAACGTACGGCACCTCCGAGTTCTGCACATGTTCAGCTCGATGACGATCCCCGGGCTCCGATCCAGCAAAGTGTCGGGGATGAGTTCCGTCAGCATGACGGCGTGGTGACGATGATGATGCTCCACCGACGCAGGGCTTCGCCTAAGCTCCGTGACGATATGACTTCTCCGCGCAGGCTTCGCCTAAGCTCCGCGACAATATGACCGAAGTGGAATATGGTGGAGGGGCACCAGACACGGCTAAGGAACGATCCGTAGATCAACTTGTGTGTTCATGGGGTGCCCCCTGTCCCGTAGATATAAAGGAGGGAGGGAGGAGGCGGCCGGCCCTAGGAGGAGGGCGCGCCACGGGGCGCCCTACTCCCCCCGGGAGCAGGACTCCTTCTTTCCTCGCCCCCCTCGGAGACGGGGGGAACGGGGGGAAGTGGAGAAGGAAGGGAGAGGGGGGCTGCGCCCCAAACCCCTTGTCCAATTCGGACTGGGCTTGGGAGGGGCGCGCGCCACCTCCTGGCTCCTTCCCACTAAAGCCCATTAAGGCCCAATACTCTTCCCCGTATTCCCGTAACTCCGGTACTCGAAAAATACCGAATCATTCGAACCTTTCCGAACTCCGAATATAGTCTTCCAATATATCGATCTTTACGTCTAGACAATTACGAGACTCCTAGTCATGTACCCAATCTCATACGGGACTCAGAACTCCTTCGGTACATCAAAACTCATAAACTCATAATATAAGCATCGCCGAAACCTTAAGCGTGCGGACCCTACGGGTTCGAGAACTATGTAGACATGACCTAGAACTATTCTTGGTCAATAACCAATAGCGGAACCTGGATGCCCATATTGGCTCCTACATATTCTACGAAGATCTTTATCGGTCAAACCGCATAACAACATACGTTGTTCCCTTTGTCATCGGTATGTTACTTGCCCGAGATTCGATCGTCGGTATCCAATACCTAGTTCAATCTCGTTATCGGTAAGTCTCTTTACTCGTTCCGTAATACATCATCTCACAACTAACTCATTAGTTGCAATGCTTGCAAGGCTTATGTGATGTGTATTACCGAGAAGGCTCGGAGATACCTCTCCGTCAATCGGAGTGACAAAACCTAATCTCAAATACGCCAACCCAACAAGTACCTTTGGAGACACCTGTAGTACTCCTTTATAATCACCCGATTCACGTTGTGACGTTTGGTAGTACCTAAAGTGTTCCTCCGTAAACGGAGTTGCATAATCTCATAGTTACAGTGAACATGTATAAGTCATGAAGAAAGCAATAGCAACATACTAAACGATCAAGTGCTAGGCTAACGGAATGGGTCATGTCAATCAGATCATTCTCCTAATGATGTGATCCCGTTAATCAAATGACAACTCATGTCTATGGTTAGGAAACATAACCATCTTTGATTAACGAGCTAGTCAAATAGAGACATACTAGTGACACTCTGTTTGTCTATGTATTCGCTGCATGTATTATGTTTCCGGTTAATACAATTCTAGCATGAATAATAAACATTTATCATGATATAAGGAAATAAATAATAACTTTATTATTGCCTCTAGGGCATATTTCCTTCAGTAGCAGCCGACATTGAAGCCGCGCGACGTGACCGAACGGGTGGGCGATGCTGATCGACGCCACCTCTCGTGTGTTGCCGGTTGTTGGGGATATTACTGCTGGGTGTAAACCGGCCAGGAGAGGACGGGTTATCCCCATAATGGAGGCGCTTTATGAAGGCCTAGGGCTCAAAGTCGGTTTAAAGGTCTGTAGATGTAAACCGGCATTGATATGTAAACTTGTGTTGTAAGATAGAAAGAGCAGAGACCGAGCCGGACACGTTTATGAGCCGGCCTCGGAATCCTGTTAACCGGCGGGCGTCAACCCATGTATATAAGGGGACGACCCGGCGGCGGTTTAGGAAGAACAGACAACAACTCGAGACTCAGGCAAAGCGTATTCGCTCCCTGGTCATCGAAACCCTAGCAATCCCACAACAATTGGATCATAGGATTTTACGTTCACCGCAAGGGCCGAACCAGTATAAACTCTCTGCGTCCCTTGTCCGCTTTAACCCCTTTAATATAACCCGTTGCGATGGCTCCACGACTAAGTCCTTTCTCTAGGACATCTGCCGTGACAAAACCACGACAGTTGGCGCCCACCGTGGGGCTATCGCACGATGGTTTCGAGTTCTTAGAGGGCAGCTTCGAAGGACTCAAGGGCTACGCTGTGGGCCGGATGACCAAGAGTCGTCGTGGCAAGCTCTACATCGACGACGCGGGCTGGGGCTCCGAGGCTGGCTCAATTGAGTACGGGTACCGGGTCCCCTTCGGCGGCTTCCACGTTTTCATTGGCAAGATCGGCGAACCGGGCCCTGAGCCGGACATCTGCACCGACATCATCGAGACGGCTCAGCGTGCAAGATCTGCCCGGGTTAAGCCTGTCATGAAGCGTGCCTTCGTGGGATTCATCCACGGAGTGGAATCTGAGGATAGATCGGATTTTGGTGGTGAAACCGTCGTTTATTCCGGCGACGAGTCATCGACCGGAGAGACCGAGTCATTGTACCAATTGCAAGATGGCCAGATTGGGGGCTGTTCCGATGGCGACAGTATTCCGGACCCCTTTGATCCGCCAAACCGGGTTGCGATCTTCATGGCCGGTACACAACCAGCGCTCCACTCTTCGATTGCAACGGAGATGATCTCCGGATCAGTAGCAGCGACAGCGGCCGGGGCAGGAGGCCTTGTGCGACTGCCGGCTGAGGTTTTATCTGATTTATTTGACGCCTTGGCAGCACTGATGGCGGAGGTTAATCCGGCGAATCAAGATGAGCATAACGCGGAAATCGCGAAGGTGAATGATCAGATAACCCAGGCCAAGGCCGACCTGGCAGCTGAGGATACCAGGATGGCTGCGGAACGGGCCACATTGGATGCACAGGCTTACCAGCTTATGCTGGATCAAAGCGCGTCAAACGATGTCATGAGGAGAAGGTACCTGTAGGATCTTGAGAAGAGGTGTCTAGAGGGGGGTGATTAGACACTAAGTACCAAAGTTGCAGTTTTTAACTTCTTTAGGTTTAAGTGGAGTTTAGGCACAAGTTTAACATTCTCAATACATAACAAGCAAGCATGCAAAGAGTATGTGAGCAGCGGAAAGTAAATCATGCAACTTGCAAGAATGTAAAAGGAAGGGTGTCGGTGTCAAAACCGGCGGATCTCGGCTAGGGGGTCCCGAACTGTGCGTCTAGGCGGATGGTAACAGGAGACAAGGGACACGATGTTTTACCCAGGTTCGGGCCCTCTTGATGGAGGTAAAACCCTATGTCCTGCTTGATTAATATTGATGATGTGTGTTACAAGAGTGGATCTACCACGAGATCAAAGAGGCTAAACCCTAGAAGCTAGCCTATGGTATGATTGTCGTTCGATCTCTGTGGACTAAAGCCATCCGGTTTATATAGACACGGAGAGGGCTAGGGTTACACATAGTCGGTTACAATGGTAGGAGATCTACATATCCGTATCGCCAAGCTTGCCTTCCACGCCAAGGAAAGTCCCATCCGGACACGGGACGAAGTCTTCAATCTTGTATCTTCATAGTCTTGGAGTCCGACCGATGATGATAGTTCGGCTATCCAGACACCCCTAGTCCGGAACTCCCTCAAGAGCCTCTGAACCAGGCTTCAATGACGAGAGTCCGGGCGCCGCATATTGTCTTCGGCATTGCAAGGCGGGTTCTTCCTCCGAATAATTTATAGAAGATTGTTAACACCAGGATAGTGTCCGGCTCTGCAAAGATAAATTCCACGTACCACCGTAGAGAGAATAATATTACACAAGTTCAATCTGCTGACGTATTTAGTGGCGTGACGTCATGCCATTTACCAAGCCTTGGCACGTCTTGTCGAAGCAGAGATCGTGTTCCCCTTATTCCGGGATTCCCATCAATACGGACGTGGGTAACCCAACCGCGCCATTGATTGTGACGCTTGGGAGATAAGCGAGTTTTACCAGGCCGGCGGGGACACATGTTTTCGTCCGCCCATATAAGGGGATGAAGATCCAACCCTTTTACATGCGCCTTCTTCCTCCTTGGCTTATCCACCTCCGCGAACTCGAGCTCCAGCGCCCAAGTCCGCACTTCTTACCTCAACCTTCTCCAACTATGTCCGGAGCGGGAGGCAAGTGGATGGCCTCCTCCGTCACGGAGGGGCAGATCCAGAAGCTGCGCGACGCCGGATATTTGTCCAAAGAATATCACAGATCGGCTCCCCGACGAGGGAGAGCTCGTCCCCAAACCCAGGCCCCATGAGAGGGTAGTATTTCTTCCCCATTTCCTCCGCGGACTGGGCTTCCCGCTTCGTCCCTTTGTCCGGGGGCTCATGTTCTACTACGGCCTAGATTTCCATGATCTGGCCCCGAATTTCATCCTCAACATCTCGGCGTTTATCGTGTAATGCGAAACCTTCCTCTGCATCCAGCCCCATTTCGGCTTAGGCTCAAGACCTTGATGTCAAGCCGAAGGTTGTGAAGGGCAGCCAAGCCGGAGTCTGAAAGGCGCCATGGTGGGTAGGATGTCCCACGCTACGTGGCTGGAGGGCACTTTCGTGGAAACCATCAAGGGGTGGCAATCGTGGTGGTTCTACATCACCGAGCCGCGTGACCACTGATTGGGCAGCGGCCCCAATTCAGATCCGGCATCCCTACACGGCTCACCTCCCGGAAAGAGAGTGGTCGGATTTGGGGGATTCAGAGGAGCTGACGGACTCCAAGCCCGTATCCGTGGTGGACAAGAAGCTCAAGCTTGTCAACGTAGTCCAGGTCATGCTCATCCGCGGATTCTCCCGTGCGGCCGACGGGGCTTCAACATGTGGGAGTTTGATCCGGCGCACGGACTGCACTGGCGGGCTCTTCGACACTACGCACGAAGATGTCCGGAAGGTGTTGTTCAAGGGCGCCGAAGCTCCGCATCCGCCATCAAGATCGCGGATTCCGCTCATGGCGTCCGGTGACGAGGTAAGTGATTTCACCACTTGTTTTCCATAGTTTGGCTCTATCACGGGATCTAAACTCCCTTTACCTTTGACAGAATGGTGGCGAAGGCGAAATGCATCATCTGTCGGCCCCATTGCTAGAGGACTCAGCGGACGCCCGCCTAACGGGCTCTTGGCCCGGCACCACGTGGTGCGGAGAGAAGGCCAAGAAGACGGCCACGGGACTCGGAAGAGTTCCGTTTTCAGGTGCTATCGGATGATGAATCTGAGGCCGACTCCTCCCACCAAGGCGAGGAGGAGAAGAAGAGCCTCTCCCGGTGAAGGAGGGAAAAAGGAAGGCCTCCCCAACAAGGGAGGCGAAGGGTCCAACAAGGAAAAACTCTTCCCCGGACTGCTCCGCTAACGCCAAAGGATTTACGACAAGGACTGGCCTCCAAGGGCCATGCCCCTGGCGAGATCGTAAGTATCCGGACTCCCGAATAACTTCAAAGGTTTTTCTTTTCGCCACATAATGTCTTTTTAATGCCGCATACAACCCTGCAGTCCGCCCAAGGATGATCTTCCCGCTTGCCGGCGGGTCCTTGGGTGCGTCGGATATGGATTCCCTTCGACTGCCTCCACCCCCGTGCCGCTGGACGACGCTGAGGTGGGATCCCAGGAAGGGACCTACCGGAGGAGGAGGCCGGAGGCGCCACAGACACCCTCCCGGACTTTGCACGGACTCGGCCGGAGGCCACAGTGGCTCCGGAGTCCGGGCGACCCCTTCGTAAGAAGGGCAAGACCACGACGCCGGGCTGCCTCCGTCCAACCGGAGGTGCCGGATAATTCTTTGGAGGTGCTCAACAGCGCCTCCATCAAGAGGAACACCGCCTTTATTATGAGTGCGGTGATTGAAAGGTTCATTTCGCCAAGAGCAGGTGACCGAAGCCTGCAGCAGCCTTCTAACGAAGCTTTGAGGTAAGAATTTCAATATATGTAAAATGGTACCGATAGACGGTAGCCCTCATGCTCGGTTCGGTGTTTGGAAAGAAAAGCGGACTGAGGATCTTTAGAAAGATAAACGCAGGAGTCATAAAAATATGTCAATATGGGATTGCGGTGTCTTCTTGACCCCCTCCGCACTGACTGCGGATGTCAATACTTTGAAGGAAAACCTCGAGCGGTCCGAGAACGAGCTCGGCCATGCCAAGAAGCAGCTCGAGGAAAAAGAAGGTGAGTAATACCTTATGAAAATTGTACCTTACAGAAAAGGATTTGGTTGCAAGAAAAATGACAAGGATAACGTGGGTATTGTAGGGGCCACTAACGAGGTGGCGACCACGAAGGAGGCGGTGGTCATGCGGCCGAACGTAATGTCTTGACATGAGCGCACCGAGCGAGAGAAGTAGGAGGCGCGGGTGGCGGAGGTACAAAGAAGAGCTCCAGGATCTCGTGAAAGAACATGAGAGCTTGAGCGTGACTCAAGACTCGAGAGTCTCGAGCTTGCAACGGCTCTTGAGAGTGCCAAAGCCGCTAAGGCAAAGCCTACAAGGCCCTCCAGAGGTTGAGGCGGTGAAGAATATAGCAGCGGGTAAGGCATTTTTCATGCAAAGTAAGAATGTGAGTGTTAATTACCTGTTGCTTACCCGATTTCGGAGCTCTCCAGGAGCGTTCGCAGATCTTCCTCGCAGCGTGTACGATGTTGCCGCATTCTACCGGGCCGAGGAGGGAGCTCGACGGAGAAGGTCTTACGGTCTCAAGATGTCGAGGCCGGACATCCGGTGCCCCTTAGCGACCAGCTGAAGCAGCTGATCGAGCTCCACAAGGCGGCCGAACAGGCCATGAAGGGTCTCATAGTTCGGCTGTGGCCTAAGGAGGCCATGCCTAGAAGCTACTTCGGCCTGGTGCGGCGGCTGATGGATGCATGCTCGTGGGTAGAAGTCATCAAGCATTCCGCTTGTATTGAGGGTGCCCGTCGGGCCCTTGCCCGCGCAAAGGTGCACTCGGGCAAGATGGATGCCCAGAAGCTCGTGAAGGACCCACCACCAGAGGGCAAGGAGCATCGCACGCCCGAGATGTATTATAAGAGTGTCTTTGAAGGCGCCCGCACTATTGCGGGTGAGTGCTCCAAAGATGTAGTATTTGAGTAGACTCGCATTTTGTTATCCTATGCGCTGAAAACTTAGTTCATATGCGCTAAGCAACGCTTGTTAATTTAAAATATTACCCTCTGTGCGGCTGTTTATTAAATCTGAGAGATGGCAAGTCGTCGGCTTCAGCCCCCATGCCACGAAAGTGCTTTGGGGTGTTGGGATAAACTTGAGCGCTCTTGTTCCCATTTTGGGTCCATCTAGGGAGGCGCTCAACACAGTGAACAAGGCAACCGGACTTATAATGCTTGAACACTCTCACTTAGCCATAGAATTCTATAATTTTAAATTTGGTGAAGCCCCTAGTCTTCGGAAGGCCGAATTTGGGGCGCTATCCACGCCTTGGCCGGATAGTATCCGGCTCCTCGCTCTAAGCGGCACAAGTCTTTAAGGACTCGCAAAAAACCTCTCGAACAGCGACCTGCTCTCGCCTCATATGACGGTCAGTTTTAGCTTTCTCCACTGAGGCGTTAACCCAGCTCAACTGGGGCGGAATCGCAGTGGTTCTCCCAGTGCTACCTTAGACGATATAACGGTACATAAGGTACCAAAACATGGGAGCCGGGCAAACCCAACTATTGACCCAAGACATGATTCGGAGCCGATGCATATAGTGCTATAAGTTCGGGGTGCCTCACTTGTGAAAGTGTTCGGACTCATCATACCATAATGCGGGAAACATAAGCCCCTGGTGTATATTAGCCGTACCAAAGTGTACGGATGCAACATGCCGTGAATGAACATATGTATGAAAAAGAAATGAAATTATAAGCAAAATGGTGCTGCATTGTTTTATTCAATAAGTGCTGCTACGAATGCAGAACGATACAAATAGTGCGATAAGCAAGGTATGGGACTGTTAAACATGTCCCCTCCGTGGTAGGCTGCAGATTGGTGTATAAAAATGCTCATAATGGAGACCACCTGTATATTCGTTGTAGCCTTTATCCTTCCCTCGGCTGTTGCATCGTGAGTTCGGCAGTGTCTTTGCCAGACGGGGCCTCTCGACAAACGGAGTCCTGTGGGTAAAAGTAAAAGGTAAAAAGAAAAGAAAAGGAACGACACACTTGAGAGCCCTGGTGTGGTTGAGCCGCGATCTGGGTTTATCGTGGTCGTGCCCTCTCCCCATGCCCATGGTATCTTCAGAGCATAATGGTGTCTGCGAAGGACCTGCTTTGACGTTTATTTGGAGGCGGGGTTGGGGCCGCTACGCTCTGGCGATGCTCGGAGCGTGCTGTGTGGTCTTGTTGTAAGTTACTCCGGGCGAGCTGTGTCCGGCCGCTTAACGGCCGGACTCGAGAATTGCCTTAAGAGGCTGCATTGCACTTCGCCATGAGAGTCAGCCAGATGTTCCTCCGTGCGGAGAGAACGTTCAGTGTTTCCGTTGACCGTGATGACTCCTCGAGGGCCTGGCATCTTGAGCTTGAGGTATGCGTAGTGCGGCACCGCGTTGAACTTTGCAAACGCGGTACGTCCGAGCAAGGCATGATAGCCGCTGCGGAACGGGACTATGTCAAAGATTAACTCCTCGCCCGGAAGTTATCCGGGATCCAAGACCACTTCAGGTGTAATTGAGCCTGTACAATTGGCTTCTACACCTGGTATGACGCCTTTAAAGGTCGTTTTGGTAGGTTTAATCCTTGAGGGTCTATTCCCATTTTGGCGCCTGTATCCGGTAAAAGCAGGTTCAGTTGCTGCCGCCGTCCATCGAGGACTACGGTTAGGTGAAATCCATCGACGATTGGGTCAAAGACCAGTGCGGCGAATCCGTCGTGGCGGATGCTGGTGGGGTGGTCCCTTCGGTCAAAAGTGATCGGGCAGGAGGACCATGGATTGAACTTCGGGGCAACTGGCTCCATCGCGTAGACATCCCTGAGTGCACGCTTCCGCTCCCTTTTGGGTATGTGCGTTGCATATATCATGTTCACCGTCCGCACCTGTGGGGGGAAACCCTTATGTCCTCTATTGTTCGGCGGTTGGGTCTCGTCCTCGTCATCGCTATGCAGCCCCTTGTCATTGTTTTCGGCAGTTAACTTGCTCATTGCTTGAATACCCAACAGTCCCTGTTGGTGTGGTTAGCTGGCTTTTCGGGGGTGCCGTGTATCTGGCACAAGCGGTCAAGTATTCGGTCCAAATTGGACGGACCCGGAGTAGTTCTTTTGAATGGCTTTTTCCACTGACCGGGTTTAGAGCCTCTGAATCGGGCATGGATTGCCGTATCCTCAATATTTTCACCGCACGCGGCGCTTTGTTTTATTACGACGCTGCCTGCCATTTCGGTCCTTGAAGTTCGGATCGCCAGAATTTTCTTTGAGGTTGTTGCTGCGTGCTAGCCGGCTGTCCTCACCCGCAGAAGCGGGTCATGAGTGATGTGAGGGCTGCCATGGATTTCGCTTTTCCTGTCCTAGGTGCCGGGCAAGCCACTCGTCATGGATGTTATGCTTGAAGGCCGCGAGGGCCTCCGCATCCGGACGATCGACGATTTGGTTTTTCTTGGTTAAGAACCGTGTCTGTAATTGTCCGGCCGATTAAATGCAGGCTGCTGAATTATGTGGCTTAGGTCATCGGTCCCGGTGGTCGCACATAAGTGCCCTGGAAGTTATCGAGGAATGCGGCTTCCAGGTCCTCCCAGCTCCCAATTGACTCTGCTGGCAAGTTGTTGAGCCAATGCCGAGTTGGTCCTTTAAGCTTGGGGGGGAGGTATTTGATGGCGTGAAGATCGTCACCGCGGGCCATGTGGATGTGAAGGAGATAGTCTTCGATCCAAACCGCGGGGTCTGTTGTGCCATCATAGGATTCAATATTGACGGGTTTAAACCCTTCGGGGATTTGATGATCCATTGCTTCGATGCGTGAAGCATAGTGGGTGTCTTGGCGCCTCAGCATCGGGTGATATCACGACGGAGCTCAAAAGAGCTTTGTCTGTTTTGTTCGGCCCGACCGGACTTACTGTGTCCGGCGCGACGGTTGTCGTCACGTACCGTGGGGCACCCATGCTATCCATAGATCGATCTTGATTGTCTTGCCTTGTCCTCCAATATATCTCGCAGGTCCGGAGCGTTCCCCTGTGGCCGTGTGCTTTTTGAGCGATGCTGGGGTACGGTTCTAGTGAAGGGCCTAGAGGCCTCTCTGTCGCGACCACGGGGTGGTCGGACAGCCGTATTGTCTCCCCGGTGATGCGGGTTCGTAAGCCTCCTCCTCTAATCGGGGAGCAGCTTGCGTTTAAGGTAGCTTTGGAGGGGCGTTCGAGCTCATGCTCTTGCCGCGAGGACTTGATCCATCTGCCGGCTAGCAGATCTGATCAGCTCTAAGCTATTGTTGCTTTTCTTGAGGCTGTTCGCCGTGGCCATAAGCCCGCGTCTAAAACGCTCTTGTTCGACGGGATCCTCAGGGCACGACGAATTCATCGTCGTCGAGGCTTGCTTCGTCTCCGGAGGGAGGCATATAATCCTCTACCTCTTCTTACGCCGCTCTCGTGAGGGCTGGCGTCTCCATCCTCCCCGTGCTGGATCTTCCGGAGTGGATTATCTTCGGCACCGTCCGGTGTATTGTTATCTCCGGTGCCGGAATCTTCATTCTTGCCGTGGTGGGATTTAGAGCGGCGCCGCTAACGCTTGGCGCTTGGGCTGTTTCTTGGAGGTCATCCTCCTCTGTTCCTTCGCCATTCCCATCCTTTGGGATATCCACCATGTATATGTCATATGATGAGGTGGCTTTCCGATTGCAGTAGGCGCTGGTTCTTGTTAAATCTCCGGCATCGCCGTCCATACCGTCGATGTCTTGAGTCGTAGTCTAGCATGTCGGTTAGATCGTCGACAGCCGCTATAAAGTGGGTGGTGGGTGGGCTTTGAATTTCTTCGCCGTCGCATCCCAACTGTCCCGGACTTGGTCCGGCCAGGGCTCTCCCGATAACGAGAGGTACTTTAGCGAACTCAAGATGTCGCCAAAAGGTGAGAGTTGAAAGATGTCCGCTGCGGTGAACTCCATGACCGGGCGCCCAATCGGATTCGATCGGAGGGGCGCGGGAGGTTCAAGTCCGCAAGGAGTCCGGCACTTCGAGTCGCGAGCTTTATGAGGGACAAGATCAGTGTTCGGCTCTATCGCCGTAGAGGTTGCAGCCCCCGAGGCGGTGTCTAGCCATCCGTCCCCGATCTGCGCAGCCGGCTCCGAATTGAAGATCGGAGTGGGTTCGAGTGCGGCCTCCAGGGTGCTGTCCGGCTGCAGAGCTAAATCATGCTCGCCGTGACAGTGCTGCACGCTCGCTGTGGCTCGACTCCATCGAGGATCAAGTCCCCACGGATGTCAGCCGTGAAGTTCAAACTTCCAAATCTGACCTGATGGCCAGGGGCGTAAATTTCGATCTGCTCTAGATGGCTGTTTAATCGGCCCGCCGGCGAAGCCGCCGAATCTGAAGATCTGTCCGGGAGAAAAGTCTCACCTGGACTGCGTCGTTGATGATGGTCGAAGAAGCCATCGAGCCTATCGGTGACGACAGAGGACCTCTCAATGAAAGCACCAATGTCGGTGTCAAAACCAGCGGATCTCGGGTAGGGGTCCCAACTGTGCGTCTAGGCGGATGGTAACGGAGACAAGGGACACAATGTTTTACCCAGGTTCGGGCCCTCTTGATGGAGGTAAAACCCTACGTCCTGCTTGATTAATATTGATGATGTGTGTTACAAGAGTGGATATAGCACGAGATCAAAGAGGCTAAACCCTAGAAGCTAGCCTATGGTATGATTGTTGTTCGTCCTATGGACTAAAGCCATCCGGTTTATATAGACACCGGAGAGGGCTAGGGTTACACAGTCGGTTACAATGGTAGGAGATCTACATATCCGTATCGCCAAGCTTGCCTTCCACGCCAAGGAAAGTCCCATCCGGACACGGGACGAAGTCTTCAATCTTGTATCTTCATAGTCTTGGAGTCCGGCCGATGATGATAGTTCGGCTATCCGGACACCCCCTAGTCCGGAACTCCCTCAAAGGGTTTTGGAGGATTCAAGCGCAATTGGAGACACGGATGTTTTTGTCGTGGTTCCGATAGGTGGTGCTATCGTACATCCACGTTGATGGAGACTTCAACCCACGAAGGGTAACGGTTATGCTGGTCCACGGAGGGCTCCACCCACGAAGGGTCCACGAAGAAGCAACCTTGTCTATCCAACCATGGCCGCCGCCCACGAAGGACTTGCCTCACTAGCGGTAGATCTTCACGAAGTAGGCGATCTCCTTGCCCTTACAAACTCCTTGGTTCAACTCCACAATCTTGTCGGAGGCTCCCAAGTGACACCTAGCCAATCTAGGAGACACCACTCTCCAAGAAGTAACAAATGGTGTGTTGATGATGAACTCCTTGCTCTTGTGCTTCAAATGATAGTCTCCCCAACACTCAACTCTCTCTCACAGGATTTGGATTTGGTGGAAAGAAGATTTGAGTGGAAAGCAACTTGGGGAAGGCTAGAGATCAAGATTCTTGTGATTGGAATGGAATATCTTGGCCTCAACACATGAGTAGGTAGTTCTCTCTCAGAACTGGTAAGTTGGAAGTGTAGGTTTGTTCTGATGGCTCTCTCCACGAATGAAGAGGAGGTGGAGGGGTTTATATAGCCTCCACAAAAATCTAACTGCTATAATACACAATTTACCAAACTCGTGGGACCGAATCATCAAACTCGGTCGGACCGATTTAGTAAACCTAGTGACCGTTAGGGTTTTCGTGGGACCGATATGCAACTCGGTAGGACCGATATGGTTAGGGTTAGGCATAACGTAATATCGGTGAGACCGATTACACAAACTCGGTGAGACCGATTTTGGTAATTAGCTAACCAGAGAGTTGGTCGTGCAAACTCGGTGAGATCGACACTCAAGCTCGGTGGGACCGATTTTGGTAATAAGTTAATCAGAGAGTTTGCATTGTAATCTCAAGAGTACCGATTGCACAAACTCGGTGAGACCGATTTTGGTAATGGACATACACAGAGAGATTACAATCCCATCTCGGTGAAACCGAGATCCCTATCGGTGAGACCGATTTGCCTAGGGTTTGTGGCAGTGGCTATGACAACTAAACTCGGTGGCGCCGGATAGAAAGAATCGGTAGGGCCGAGTTTGACTTTAGGTTTAGGTCATATGTGTGGAAGTGGGAAGGTAGTTGAGGGTTTTGGAGCATATCACTAAGCACATGAAGCAAGAGGCTCATTAAGCAACACCTCATCCCTCCTTGATATTATTGGCTTTTCCTATAGACTCAATGTGATCTTGGATCACTAAAATGTAAAATGAACAGTCGTGAGCTTGAAGCTTGAGCCAATCCTTTGTCCTTAGCATCTTGAAGAAGTTCCCACATCCTTTAGTCCATGCCACTCCATTGTTGAACTTATCTGAAACATACTAGATAAAAGTGTTAGTCCAACAAGAGATATGTTGACATTAATTACCAAAACCACCTAGGGAGCACTTGTGCTTTCAATCTACCCCTTTTTGGTAATTGATGACAACATACATCAAAGCTTTAGATAAAGATATAAAGAGTAGCAAGTAAAGCTTCGGAAAGACATGCAACAAGCATAGGCTCCCCCTACATGTATGCAATCATGTGAATATGGAATATAGAAGCATGTGAGAGCATAGCCATGATAGAGTAGGCAATGTGTTACATGTATCTTGGCCATATGCATCAGAGCAAAGAATATTAAAGAAAATACCTTCATGCTTATGAGTCCTTCTTGCAAACAGTATGTACATCAGCAAGAATTCCTCATACACATGAGTGTGATGCATATACTTACCTTTGTAGTCTTGAGTTGGCTTAGGTGGAATGAACCTGCACAAACAAGGTTAGATAACACAGTACATCTACTAGCCAGAGCAAACAAAAGAAACCACAAGAATACCAAGACTGGGATGACATGTAGAAAGTGAGTACTAGGTACCACATTGGATTAGACATGTCCCCAAGAGTAAAGATATGCAATGAATTTAAATGATTTCTATCCCTTAGATGTCTTGCTCCCCCTGAATCTAGCATGGGATACTGGGACAAGATAGGGAACGGAAAATCAGGGCTGAAAGGTATAAATGAACAGAGCTTAATGCAAATAAGCACACATGAACATGTCTTTCCCCCAAAAAGACATGTGGCATCTCTCCTCTTGAACACCAAGCATCTGGGATCCTTGAGAAACACTTTCTACTTGAGTATTCTCTCCCCCTGGAGATCTCTTTCTCCCCCTTAATACTCTCTCCCTTTTGGAAGTGATAAGCTTTGATGTGATGTCTCTCTCCCCCTTTGACATCAATTTCCAAGAAGGGTTGAGGGAGTCCTGGATTAGGGGGTGTCCGGATAGCCGGACTATGACCTTTGGCCGGACTCCTGGACTATGAAGATACAAGATTGAAGACTTCGTCCCGTGTCCGGATGGGACTTTCCTTGGCGTGGAAGGCAAGCTTGGCGTCTGAGATATGTAGATCTACGACCATTGTAACCGACTCTATGTAACCCTAACCCTCTTCGCTGCCTATATAAACCGGAGGGTTTTAGTCCATGGGGATCTAACAACAATCATACCATAGGCTAGCTTCTAGGGTTTAGCCTCTCGATCTCGTGGTAGATCTACTCTTGTACTACCCATATCATCAATATTAACCAAGCATGAGTAGGGTTTTACCTCCATCGAGAGGGCCCGAACACAGGGAAAAACATCGTGTCCCTTGTCTCCTGTTACCATCCGCCTAGACGCACAGTTCGGGACCCCCTACCCGAGATCCGCCGGTTTTGACACCGACATTGGTGCTTTCATTGAGAGTTCCTCTGTGTCGTCATCTTAGGCCCGATGGCTCCTCCGATCGTCAACGACGATGCGCTCTAGGGTGAGACTTTTCTCCCCAGACAGATCTTCGTATTCGGCGGCTTTGCACAGCGGGCCAATTCGCTTGGCCATCTGGAGCAGATTGAAAGCTACGCCCGCCACCAGTGTCAGATTTGGAAGTTTGAACTACACGGCCGACGTCCTCATGGATTCTTGATCTTGATGTGTTCGAGCCATGCCTGCGCGCCAGCATCCACGAGGGGCATGATCTAGCTCTGCTGCCGAACAGTGTCTCTGAGGCCAGACCGGTGTCCGGCCCCACCCTTAGCTCGGAGCCGACCGTGCCGACGAGGATGGGTGGCTGGACACCGCCTGGGGCTGCAATCTCTACGGCGATTGAGCCGTACACCTACCCCTGGCCCTTTGCGAAACTCGTGACTCCAAGGTGCCGGACTCCTCTCCGGACTCCGAGCCTTCCGCGCCCCCGCCAATCGACTCCGATGGGGCGCCGATCATGGAATTCACTGTCGCGGACATCTTTCAGCACTCGCCCTTTGGCGACATCCTGAACTCATTAAAGTCTCTCCCTTTATCAGGGGAGCCCTGGCCGGATTATGGTCAGGAAGGTTGGGATGCAGACGACGAAGAAATTCAAACCCCACCCACCACCCACTTCGTAGCCACTGTCGATGACTTAACCGACATGCTCTACTTCGACTCCGAAGACATCGACGGAATGGACGATGATGCAGGAGACGACCAAGAACCAAATACCATTGTGGCAATGGAAGGCCACCTCGTCATCGACATATACATGGTGGACATCCCAAAAGATGGGAATGGCGATGGAACAGCGGAGGATAACCCCTCCAAGAAACAGCCTAAGCGCCGGCGTTAGCGGCGCCGCTCTAAATACCGCCACAACAAAAACGGCGATTCCGGCACGGGAGACAATAACACCCCGGACAGTGCCGAAGACAACCCCCTCCAGCAGGATTCAACGCAGGAGGATGGAGAAGCCAGCCCTCGTGAGAGAGCGGCAGATAGAAAGGTAGAGGATGATAATTACATGCCTCCCTCCGAAGATGAGGCAAGCCTCGACGACAACGAATTCGTCGTGCCCGAGGATCCCGTCGAACAAAAGCATTTCAAACGCAGGCTTATGCCCACGGCAAGCAGCCTCAAGAAAAGGCAGCAACAACTTAGAGCTGACCAAGACTTGCTAGCTGACAGATGGACTGAAGTCCTTGCGGCCGAAGAGTATGAACTCGAGCGCCCCTCCAAGAGCTACCCAAAATGCAGGCTGCTACCCCGATTAGAGGTGGAAGCACCCAAACCTACATCACCAGTGCATGATACGGCTGACCGGCCACCACGTGGCCGCGACAGAGAGGCCTCTCGGCCCTCAACTCAAGCCGCACTCGCCCGCTCAAAAAATACAAAGGCGCTGGAAATCGCGGACCTGCGAGATATATTGGAGGACAAGGCAAGGCAGACAAGATCGATTCACGGATCACGTGGGCGCCTACGACACGTGATTTATAACCGCCACGCCGGATATGGCAACTCCGGCCGGGCCGAACACGTGAGACAAAGCTCATTTGAGCTGCGCCGTGATATAGCCCAATGCGTAGGCGCGACACCCACTATGCTTCACAGATGAAGTGATGGATCATCAAATCCTTGAGGGTTTCAAACCCGTAAACATTGAATCATACGATGGCACAACAGATCCTGCGGTTTGGATCGAGGACTATCTCCTTCACATCCACATGGCCCGCGGTGATGATCTACACGCCATCAAATACCTCCCACTCAAGCTTAAAGGACCAGCCCGGCATTGGCTTAACAGCTTGCCACTAGAGTCACGTGGTTGTTGGGAACAACTGGAAGCCGCATTCCTCGACAATTTCCTGGGCACATATGTGCGACCACCGACGCCGATGACCTAAGCCACATAATTCAGCAGCCAAAGGAATCGCCGAGACAATTCTGGACACGGTTCCTAACCAAGAAAAATCAAATCGTCGACTGTCCGGATGCAGAGGCCCTTGCAGCCTTCAAGAGCCGGCGAAGCCAATCTGGTTCAACCTTAGTTGTATCTAGTGCATTAAGTTCTGCTTCCATTGTTGACCTCGTTAAGATGGTACCTTGGTAAGACTTCCAAGAAACAGCGCCACCTCCATGAGTGAATACATATCCGCCGTGGCCTTTATCTCATCAAAGATCTCGAGATCCAGCTTTGAGTCACTATACCCTTCAAGCACCTTTGGGTGCCCGTGTAGTGAATTCCATAATTTGCGATGCCTTTTCGAATAACGCAAAACTCTCTAGAGATTTCCAATGCACATCTCCTGGTTTTGAGACAAACCGACTCAGTTTGCTAACAAAGAAAAGAGATGTCGTGTCTTGTAGCAATCGATAAGTACGTAAGCGAGCCAATAATCTGAGAATACTTCAATTGATCTCTTGCAATTCTTCGATTCTTTCAAGCAAAGACGCTAGCATCATATGGTGTTGGAGAGGGCTTGCAAATACTATAGCCAAAGCGACTCAAGATCTTTTCCACATAGTGAGATTGAAGCAATGTAATCCCACTATCATCATCTCTCAACAACTTGATGTTCAGAATGACATCAGCCACTCCTAAATCCTTCATCTCAAAACGGTGAGATAGAAAATCCTTGATCTCCTTAATAACATTCAGATTTGTTCCAAAAAAATCAGTATGTCATCAACATACAAGCAAAGCACAACTCCCTCGCCCCCACCATGGCGATAGTACACATATTTGTCAGCTTCGTTCACAACAAAGGCTGCAGCTGTTAAAGTTATTTCGAACTTCTCATGCCACTGTTCGGGTGCTTGCTTGAGTCCATACAAAGACTTCAGCAACTTGCACACTTTCCCTTCCTGACCATCTATTACAAACCCATCTGGTTGTTCCGTATAAATTTCCTCATCCAACTCTCCATTTAGGAAAGCAGTCTTAACATCCATCTAATGAACGAGAACCATGTGAGGCAGCTAGTGAAAGTAGAACTCGAATAGTGGTCAGTCGAGCCACAGGTGAGTAAGTATCAAAGAAGTCTTCACCTTCCTTTTGGGTATAACCCTTAGCCACGAGCCGAGCCTTGTACTTTTCGTAGTACCATCAGGCCTAAGCTTCTTCTTGAATACCCATTTGCATCCTATAGGTTTGCACCCATAAGGACGATCAGTTATCTCCCAAGTTTCATTCGCCAAGATGGAATCCATCTGCCATTTAACTGCTTCCTTCAAGTAGTCAGCATCTTCAGATGCATAGGCCTCTGAAATAGAACTGGGAGTGTCATCTATGAGATACACAAGAAAATCAAGGTACATCTACTAGCCAGAGCAAACAAAAGAAACCACAAGAATACCAAGACTGGGATGACATGTAGAAAGTGAGTACTAGGTACCACATTGGATTAGACATGTCCCCAAGAGTAAAGATATGCAATGAATTTAAATGATTTCTATCCCTTAGATGTCTTGCTCCCTCGAATCTAGCATGGGATACATCGGGACAAGATAGGGAACGGAAAATCAGGGCTGAAAGGTATAAATGAACAGAGCTTAATGCAAATAAGCACACATGAACATGTCTTTCCCCCAAAAAGACATGTGGCATCTCTCCTCTTGAACACCAAGCATCTGGGATCCTTGAGAAACACTTTCTACTTGAGTATTCTCTCCCCCTGGAGATCTCTTTCTCCCCCTTAATACTCTCTCCCTTTTGGAAGTGATAAGCTTTGATGTGATGTCTCTCCCTTTGACATCAATTTCCAAGAAGGGTTGAGGGAGTCCTGGATTAGGGGGTGTCCGGATAGCCGGACTATGACCTTTGGCCGGACTCCTGGACTATGAAGATACAAGATTGAAGACTTCGTCCCGTGTCCGGATGGGACTTTCCTTGGCGTGGAAGGCAAGCTTGGCGATACAGATATGTAGATCTACGACCATTGTAACCGACTCTATGTAACCCTAACCCTCTTCGCTGCCTATATAAACCGGAGGGTTTTAGTCTGTAGGACGAACAACAATCATACCATAGGCTAGCTTCTAGGGTTTAGCCTCTCTGATCTCGTGGTAGATCTACTCTTGTACTACCCATATCATCAATATTAACCAAGCATGAGTAGGGTTTTACCTCCATCGAGAGGGCCCGAACCTGGGGAAAAACATCGTGTCCCTTGTCTCCTGTTACCATCCGCCTAGACGCACAGTTCGGGACCCCCTACCCGAGATCCGCCGGTTTTGACACCGACATTGGTGCTTTCATTGAGAGTTCCTCTGGTCGCCATCTTAGGCCCGATGGCTCCTCCGATCACAACGCATTTATGCGCCTAGGGTGAGACTTTTCTCCTGCAGATCTTCAGATTCGGGCGGCTTTGCACAATGGGCCAATTAATTGGCCATCCGGAGCAGATTGAAAGCTACGCCTCGCCACCGTGTCAGATTTGGAAGTTTGAACTACACGGCTGACGTCTGCGGATTCTTGATCTTCGACAGGTTCGAGCCACAGCCAAGTGCGCCGCACTGTCACGAGGGGCATGATCTAGCTCTGCTGCCGAACAGTGTCCTGGAGGCCGCACCGGTGTCCGCTCCCACCCTTAGCTCGGAGCTGACTGTGCCGATCGAGGATGGGTGGCTGGACACCGCCTCGGGGGCTGCAATCTCTACGGCGATTGAGCCGTACACCTACCCCTGCCCTTTGTAAACTTCGTGACTCCAAGGTGCCGGACTCCTCTCCGACTCCGAGCCTTCCGCGCCCCCGCCAATCGACTCCGATGGGGCGCCGATCATGGAATTCACTGTCGCGGACATCTTTCAGCACTCGCCCTTTGGCGACATCCTGAACTCATTAAAGTCTCTCCCTTTATCAGGGGAGCCCTGGCCGGATTATGGTCAGGAAGGTTGGGATGCAGACGACGAAGAAATTCAAACCCCACCCACCACCCACTTCGTAGCCACTGTCGATGACTTAACCGACATGCTCTACTTCGACTCCGAAGACATCGACGGAATGGACGATGATGCAGAGACGATTAAGAACCAGCGCCATTGTGGCAATCGGAAGGCCACCTCGTCATACGACATATACATGGTGGACATCCCAAAAGATGGGAATGGCGATGGAACAGCGGAGGATAACCCCTCCAAGAAACAGCCTAAGCGCCGGCGTTAGCGGCGCCGCTCTAAATACCGCCACAACAAAAACGGCGATTCCGGCACGGGAGACAATAACACCCCTGACAAAGGTTGAAGACAACCCCTCCAGCAGGATTCAACGCAGAGGATGGAGAAGCCAGCCCTCGTGAGAGAGCGGCAGATAGAAAGGTAGAGGATGATAATTACATGCCTCCTCCAAGATGAGGCAAGCCTCGACGACAACGAATTCGTGCCCGAGGATCCCGTCCGAACAAAAGCATTTCAAACGCAGGCTTATGCCCACGGCAAGCAGCCTCAAGAAAAGGCAGCAACAACTTAGAGCTGACCAAGACTTGCTAGGCGACAGATGGATCAAGTCCTTGCGTCAAGAGTATGAACTCGAGCGCCTCCAAGAGCTACCCAAAATGCAGGCTGCTACCCGATTAGAGGTGGAAGCACCCAAACCTACATCACCAAAGGCATGATACGGCTGACCGCCACCACGTGGTCGCAGCGAGAGGCCTCTCGGCCCTCAACTCAAGCCGCACCCAGCGCCGCTCAAAAAAATACAAAGGCGCTGGGAAATGCGCCTGCACTGCGAGATATATTGGAGGACAAGGCAAGGCGCATAAGATCGATCTACGGATCACGTGGGCGTTTCTACTTACACGTGATTTATAACCGCCACGCCGGATATGGCAACTCCGCCGGGCCGAACACGATGAGACAAAGCTCATTTGAGCTGCGCCGTGATATAGCCCAATGCAGAGGCGCCAAGACACCCACTATGCTTCATGATGAAGTGATGGATCATCAAATCTCGAGGGTTTCAAACCCGTAAACATTGAATCATACGATGGCACAACAGATCCTGCGGTTTGGATCGAGGACTATCTCCTTCACATCCACATGGCCCAAGGTGATGATCTACACGCCATCAAATACCTCCCACTCAAGCTTAAAGGACCAGCCCGGCATTGGCTTAACAGCTTGCCAGTAGAGTCAATTGGTTGTTGGGAAGACCTGGAAGCCGCATTCCTCGACAATTTCTAGGGCACATACGTGCGACCACCAGACGCCGATGACCTAAGCCACATAATTCAGCAGCCAAAGGAATCGGCCAGACAATTCTGGACACGGTTCCTAACCAAGAAAAATCAAATCGTCGACTGTCCGGATGCAGAGGCCCTTGCAGCCTTCAAGAGCCGGCGAAGCCAATCTGGTTCAACCGTAGTTGTATCTAGTGCTGTCAGTTCTGCTTCCATTGTTGACCTCGTTAAGATGGTCTGCTTGCAAGACTTCCAAGAAACAGCGCCACCTCCATGAGTGAATACATATCCGCTCGTGGCCTTTATCTCATCAGCATCTGAGATCCAGTTTGAGTCACTATACCCTTCAAGCACCTTTTGGGTGCCCAGTGTAGTGAATTCCATAATTTGCAAAGGTTTTGAATAACGCAAAACTCTCTCTAGAGATTTCCAATGCACATCTCCTGGTTTTGAGACAAACCGACTCAGTTTGCTAACAAGAAAAGAGATGTCAGGTCTTGTAGCATCGGATAAGCATCTGAAGCGAGCCAATAATCTGAGAATACTTCAATTGATCTCTTGCAATTCTTCGATTCTTTCAAGCAAAGACGCTAGCATCATATGGTGTTGGAGAGGGCTTGCAGTCACTATAGCCAAAGCGACTCAAGATCTTTTCCACATAGTGAGATTGAAGCAATGTAATCCCACTATCATCATCTCTCAACAACTTGATGTTCAGAATGACATCAGCCACTCCTAAATCCTTCATCTCAAAACGGTGAGATAGAAAATCCTTGATCTCCTTAATAACATTCAGATTTGTTCCAAAAAAATCAGTATGTCATCAACATACAAGCAAAGCACAACTCCCTCGCCCCCACCATGGCGATAGTACACATATTTGTCACTTCGTTTCACAACAAAGCTCGCAGTTAAAGTTATTTCGAACTTCTCATGCCACTGTTCGGGTGCTTGCTTGAGTCCATACAAAGACTTCAGCAACTTGCACACTTTCCCTTCCTGACCATCTATTACAAACCCATCTGGTTGTTCCGTATAAATTTCCTCATCCAACTCTCCATTTAGGAAAGCAGTCTTAACATCCATCTAATGAACGAGAACCATGTGAGGCAGCTAGTGAAAGTAGAACTCGAATAGTGGTCAATGAGCCATGTGTGAGTAAGTATCAAAGAAGTCTTCACCTTCCTTTTGGGTATAACCCTTAGCCACGAGCCGAGCCTTGTACTTTTCGTAGTACCATCAGGCCTAAGCTTCTTCTTGAATACCCATTTGCATCCTATAGGTTTGCACCCATAAGGACGCATCGATTATCTCCCAAGTTTCATTCGCCAAGATGGAATCCATCTCGCCACTTAACCGCTTCCTTCAAGTAGTCAAGATCTTCAGATGCATAGGCCTCTGAAATAGAACCGGGAGTGTCATCTATGAGATACACAAGAAAATCATCACCAAAGGACTTTGCAGTCCTCGTCTCTTGCTCCTAGTAGGAACTTCATTGTTCTCCTCCACATGACTTTTACGGTGTTCCATCGAAATGCCGTGTTCGGTAATTGTAATCGCGGTTCCCCGATTCGATGAACTAGGCATCTCCTGATTAGATGAGGTAGCCATATCCTTCATGGGAAAGATATCTTCAAAGAAAGTCGCATCATTCGACTCCATGATCGTACCGACATGCATGTCAGGTACATCTGATTTTACAACCAAGAATCTATAGCCAATGCTCTGAAAAGCATATCCCAGGAAAACACAATCCACAGTTATTGGTCCAAGCTTCCGCTTCTTTGGAATTGGAATATTGATTTTCGCCAAACAACCCCATGTTCGCAGATAAGAGATTTTTAACCTTTTCTTCTCCCATTCCTCGAATGGAGTTATCTCTTTGTTCTTTGTGGGGACTCGATTTACGACATGACATGCTGTCAATATCGCCTCCCCCCACCATGCCTTGGAGAGACCCGATGTGTCTAACATGGTGTTAACCAAATCAGTTAGAGTATCGTTCTTTCTTTCGCCACCCATTTGACCGAGGTGAGTAGGGAGGCGCCCTCTCATGGATAATACCATGTTGCGCATAAAAATCATCAAATTCATTGGAAAAATACTTCCACCACGGTCGGACCTAAGCCTCTTGATTTTCGATCAAGTTGGTTTTCCACTTCAGCTTTATAGATCTTGAAAAAGTTCAAAGCCTCATCCTTAGATTTCGTAAGATACACAATGACAAAGATCTAGTGGAGTTGTAAATTAACGTCATGAAATATTTCTTTCCACCTTTTGTCAAAACACCATTCATTTCACATAGATCTGAATGTATAAGTTCTAGTGGTGCAAGATTTATCGTCTCCGCAGTCACGTGAGACTGACGAGGTAGCTTAGCTTGCATGCACACTTGACACTTAGATCCCTTGACAGTGGTGAAACTAGGGATTAAGTTCAACTTCGCTAGTCGCGACATGCAACCAAAGTTAACATGACAAAGGCGTGAATGCCACACATTTGATTCACTATTGTTGCAAATATGATTAACGACTTTTATTGCAAACGTCGACAAGGATAAGCGAAAACAGGCCTCCCGAGTCATAGCCTTTACCAACAAAGGTTCCATACTTGGATATTACAAATTTATTCGACTCAAAGACAAGCTTGTAGCCATCTCTACACGTAAGAGATCCGCTAACAAGATTTTTATTGACGGAGGGGACATAATGCGATTCTTCAGCCAAGACGATCTTCCTCAAGTAAACTTCAGATCGACCATGCCAACACCACTAACGAAGCACTTGAACCGCTGCCCATCAAAGACGGGTTGAAGTCCCTGTGGTCTGATAAGACGAAAACATGGAAATATCACCGCATACATGCACATTAGCACCCGTGTTAATCAACCAATCAGGAGAATGACATACTGAAAGACTAGTGAGAAATATACCATACCCAACATCCTTCATGTCAGTGTCTCCAATGACAACATTAGCGGTCTTGCCGCCTTTCCCAGGATGACGCTTGTCATAGCGATTAGGGCAACTAGGAGCCCAATGATCAGGATCTCAACACACATGACAAGCACCTTTCTTCTTGCCATTCTTCTTCTTAAAGTTCGTGTATTTCACAACCTTGTTCTTTCCATCAAACTTTCACTACTGGAATCAGCTACTTTGCCATCTGCCAGATCTTTGCCGTCCGCTAGCGGACGGCAAAGAAGCTCTTTGCCATCAGCCGACGAAAAGCCGACGACAAAGAAAGGGCGCATTTACAAAGAAGCTCTTTGCCATGGGCTATTTCTTTGTCGTCACCGATTTAACGACAAAGATTCTTTTGTCACCATGGCGGATTTGAAAGAGGGAGGTGGCCCCACCCACCCGCCGATTAAAAAACTTATCGCTTCATCTTTGCCGTCGCTAGCGGACGACAAAGAGCAAAAAGCTGACGGCAAAGGGGGGGCGGACGACAAAGACTTAATTCATCTAACGGCGCGCGCCGCCCCGCCTCTCTCTCTCGCTTTCTCTTCACACGCCGGCCGCCCCACCACTCTCCGCCACCCTGCCGCCCCACCACCCCGCCGCCCCACGGCCCCCCGCCTGCCACATGTCGTCTGCCGCCCCGGCCTGCTGCCTGGCGCCACCGCGCCCGAGCC
Source organism: Aegilops bicornis (assembly GCA_021605145.1). NCBI lineage: Eukaryota > Viridiplantae > Streptophyta > Magnoliopsida > Poales > Poaceae > Aegilops > Aegilops bicornis. Next base: position 716,189,808 of record CM038670.1, read on the forward strand.
CCACCGGCTGCCTCGGCGCCACCGCGCCGACCCCCGAGGCCCACCGCCACCCCCGCTTAACCACCTGGCGCCCCACCGCGCCCGCCTGCCGCCTCGCCGCCTGCCTCGGCGCCCGTCTGCCCGCCTCAGCCCCACCGCCCCGGCCCGACCTCGTCACATCGCCGGCCGGCGCCGCCTCAGTGCCGCCCGCCTCCTCCACCGACCATCTCCTCCATCGGCCCTGCCCCAGGTGAGCTCCACCTCCTCTTTTTTTGTTCTGTTTTTTCTGTTTTTTTAGTTTCAGGTTTATGTTTAGTTTAGATTTAGTTTTAGTTTTAGTTTTAGGTTTAGTTTTAGTTTAGTTTTAGGTTTAGATTTAGTTTTTTCCATTTTTCTGTTTTTTTAGTTTTAATTTTATGTTTAGTTTAGATTTAGTTTTAGTTTTAGTTTTAGTTTTAGATTTAGGTTTAGTTTTAGGTTTAGGTTTAGGTTTAGGAAAGAAGAAGAAGAAAAAGAGAGGAGAGGAGGAGAAGAAGAAGAGGAAAAAGGAAAGGAGGAAGAAAAAGAAGAAGAAGAAGGAAAAAAAGGAAGAAAAGGAAGAAAAGGAAGAAGAGGAAGAAGAACAAAAGGAAAAAAGAGGGAAAAAACCCGACCCCGACACCCCGACCCCGAGCCCCGACCTCGACACCCCGACCCCGAGCCCGACCTGACCCGACACCCCGATCATGACAATGACACGGCACCCGACCCGACTTGGCACCCCGACCGACACTGACCTCAGAGACCGACTCACCCCGACACGACCCCGAGCATGATCCGACACTCACCCCGACTACAATTTCGACCTCGACACCCGACCCGACACGACACGGACCTCGAGACCTCGACCCCACCCCGAGACCCGACCCGACCCCCGACTTCGATCCCGACTCGACTTCGACACTCGACCCCGAGCCCGACCTGATCGACACCGATCATGGACATCGACATAAGACTCGACCCGACCCTAAGCACTCGACTCGACACCTCACCCCGAGACCGACTCGACCTCGACACGACTCCCGACACCGACACTTCGAGCTCGACCCGATCGACACCGACTCGATCACACCGACACGGCACTCGACTCGACCCGCACCTGACCGACACCCCGACCCCGAGATCGACCTCGACCCCGACACCTCAATTAGCCCCGACCCGACACCGACCCCGAGCTCGACTCGACCCGACACCCCGATCATGACATCGAGACGGCACTCGACCCGAATTCCGGCACCTTTAATTCCGACACTCACCCCGAGACCGACCCTGACCCCGACACCCCAACCCGATCAATTTTTTTATGTTGTACTTGATGATGATACACTTAAGTGATATACATATTATTATTCATGTCGGTACTTTTTTTATGTTGTACTAATTTCGTTTATTCTTTGTCATGGCAGGTGTTGAAAGATGGTGGGCGCTGGTCGGAGCGTCGAGGCCCCTTCTTCGTCGTGGCGTGTTGCGAGGTCTTCCATTGCACACGCACCTCTCCGCCGAGCGTTCTTGGACAAGATGTCGAGACCACTGGGCCCTTCTTCGCCGATTGCGGTGCCCGGTAGGGACGAGGTAAGAAGAAGAGAGGAGGTGGAGCACGTGGTCGCGGGAGAGGAGGTAGGGTGACTCTACGGCTCCTTCCTCGCCGCCACCCCCAAATTGCTTCACCCGAGCACGTGACTGCTAGGGTGGACTCGTCCGAGGAGGAGGCTACACGGACTCCGGTCCACGAGCCTCCGGTCCACGGGTCTTCGGCCCACGAGCCTCGGGTCGACGGGCCTTCGGCCCACGAGCCTCCGGTCGACGGGCCTTCGGCCCATGAGAGTTGGGCCCACGAGACCCCAGAGGAGCCCACGTCTGGATGAGGTACCTGGTCGGGTCAGCCTGAGGAGCCGAGTGGCCATGCTGATGATGGCGGGGAGCCGAGTGGCCATGTTGATGATCACGGGGAGCCGACTGATATTGAGGAGGAGGGGGCAACGTCTACGGCTCCCGTCGGTGCCGGCGACCCGCGAGCAGAGGTGGTTGATTTTCCCTGATGGGGAGAGGTAAGTGCATTTAATCTTTTTGTACCTTCTGCATTCACGTTTCTTCAAATAACTATTGCGTTGGCCTTGTCATGCTGCAGGTGTTGGGATCACCATGAAAGTGTCCGCCGCCCAACTCCGTCCTTGGAGTTCGATTCGCAAAACTTCCTGTGGTTTGTCACGTTGCTCGGTGAGGGTCGGCTTCGGAGGTTGGATTGAGTTGGGAGCACTACTTGGCTGCCCGGCCCCACGGATGAGATTATCGACGGTGCCTTGTGCAAGACGAGGGCAGACGTGGTGATCAGAAAGTTCTGGGTAATTTCTCCTTTACACAATTAAAAATCTTGACAGTGGTGAAACTAGGGATTAAGTTCAACTTCGCTAGTCGCGACATGCAACCAAAGTTAACATGACAAAGACGTGAATGCCACACATTTGATTCACTATTGTTGCAAATATGATTAACAGCTTTATTGCAAACGTCTGAGAAGGATAAACGAAACAGGCCTCCTGAGTCAAAGCCTTTACCAACAAAGGTTCCATACTTGGATATTACAAATTTATTCGACTCAAAGACAAGCTTGTAGCCATCTCTACACAGAAGAGATCCGCTAACAAGATTTTTATTGACGGAGGGGACATAATGCATCGTTCTTCAACCGCACGATCTTCCCGAAGTAAACTTCAGATCGACCGTGCCAACACCACGAACAGAAGCACTTGAACCGCTGCCCATCAAGACACGGTTGAAGTCCCTGTGGTCTGATAAGACGAAAACATGGAAATATCACCGCATACATGCACATTAGCACCAGTGTTAATCAACCAATCAGGAGAATGACATACTGAAAGAATAGTGATAAATATACCATACCCAACATCCTTCATGTTAGTGTCTCCAATGACAACATTAGCGGTCTTGCCGCCTTTCCCAGGATGACGCTTGTCATAGCGATTAGGGCAACTAGGAGCCCAATGATCAGGATCTCCACACACATGACAAGCACCTTTCTTCTTGCTATTCTTCTTCTTGAAGTTCGTGTATTGCACAACCTTGTTCTTTCCATCAAACTTTCACTACTGGAATCAGCTACTTTGCCATCTGCCAGATCTTTGCCGTCCGCTAGCGGACGGCAAAGAAGTTTCTTGCCATCACCGACGAAAGCCGACGGCAAAGAAAGGGCGCATTTACAAAGAAGCTTCTGTTATGGGCTATTTCTTTGTCGTCACCGACGAACGGCAAAGATTCTTTTGTCGTCACCAAGGACGACAAAGAGGGAGGTGGCCCCACCCACCCGCTCGATTAAAAAAAACTTAACATTCATTCTTCTTTGCCGTCCGCTAGCGGACGACAAAGAGCAAAAAAGCGGACGACAAAGGGGGCGGACGGCAAAGATTTAACTCATCTAACGGCGGTCGCGCCCGACCCTGCCCCTCTCTCTCTGTTTCTCTCCCTCTTCACACGCGCGCCGCCGCCCCCACCACTCTCCGCCACCCCGTCACCCCACCACCCCGCCGCCCCACCGGCCTCCGCCCCGGTGCCACCACGGCCCCGTCGCCCCCGCCGCCCTGCCGTCTCGGCGCCACAGCCCGAGCCCCACCGCTGCCGTCTCGGTGCCAGCCACCGACCCTCCCGAGGCCCACCGCTCCGCCCGCCCAACCACCGGCGCCCACCGACGCCCCGCCTGTCGCCGCCGTCTTTGGCCGTCTCGGCCCCACGGCGCTCGCCTGCCCCATATCGCTCGGCCTCGACCGCCGCCATCGCCGCCGCCGCCTGTGCCGCCCGCCTCCTCCACCGGCCATCTCCTCCACCGCCCCGCCTGTGAGCTTCTACCTCCTCTTTTTGTTCTGTTTTTCTGTTTTTTAGTTGTGTTTATGTTTAGTTTAGATTTAGTTTTAGTTTTACTTTTAGGTTTAGTTTTAGGTTTAGTTTTAGTTTAGTTTTAGGTTTAGATTTAGTTTTTCCATTTTTCAGTTTTTTAGTTTTAAGTTTATGTTTAGTTTAGATTTAGTTTTAGTTTTAGTTTTAGTTTTAGATTTAGGTTTAGTTTTAGGTTTAGGTTTAGGTTTAGGAAAGAAGAAGAAGAAAAGAGAGGAGAGGAGGAGAAGAAGAAGAGGAAAAGGAAAGGAGGAAGAAAAGAAGAAGAAGAAGGAAAAAAGGAAGAAAAGGAAGAAAAGGAAGAAGAGGAAGAAGAACAAAAGGAAAAAAAGAGGAAAAAAACCCCGACCCCGACCCCCATCCTGACCCCACACCCCCACCCCGAGCCAGACCAGACCCGACACCTCGATCAGCGACAATGACACGGCACCTTTAATTCCGACGACACGACCGACACCCCACCCCGAGACCGACTCACCCTTCGACACCTCTCGACTTTTAACCCGACCACACCCGACTGACCATCGACTTCGACCCCAACACCCGACTCGACACGACACCCGGACCTCGAGACCTCGACCCGACCCCGAGACCCGACCCCCCCGACACCCCCGACCAATTCGACCCGACACTCGACCCCGAGCTCGACCCGATCGACACCGATCATGACACCGACACGGCACTCGAATTCCCCGACCCGCACCCCGACACGACACCCCGACCCCGACCCCGACCCCGACCCCGACACCCCGACCCCGACCCCGACACCCCGACCCCGAGCCTGACCCGATCGACACCCCGACCCCGACACCGACACGACACCCCGACCCCGACACCCCGACCCCGAGCCTGACCCGACACCCCGAATTCGAGCTCGACCAGACCCGACACCCCGACCGCGACATCGACATCAGACCTCGACCCGACCGACACCCCAACCCCGAGACCCAATTCCCCTATTACACCCCAACCCGATCAATTTTTTTATGTTGTACTTGATGATGATACACTTAAGTGATATACATATTATTATTCATGTCGGTACTTTTTTTATGTTGTACTAATTTCGCTTATTCTTTGTCATGGCAGGTGTGTTGAAAGATGGTGGGCGCTGGTCGGAGCGCATCGAGGCCCTTCTTCGTCGGGCGCTGCGGTTGCGAGGTCTTCCATTGCACACGCACCTCTCCGCCGAGCGTTGTCGGACAAGATGTCGAGACCATCGCCCTTCTTCGCCGACCGCGGTGCCCAAAGAGGGACGAGGTAAGAAGAAGAGAGGAGGTGGAGCACGTGGTCATGGAGAGGAGGTAGGGTGACTCTTACGGCTCCTTCCTTGCCGCCACCCCCAGCTGTTTCACCCGAGCACGTGACTGCTAGGGTGGACTCGTCCGAGGAGGAGGCTACATGGACTTCGGTCCACGAGCCTCCGGTCCACGGGTCTTTGGCCCACGAGCCTCGGGTCGACGGGCCTTCGGCCCACGAGAGTTGGGCCCATGAGACCCCAGAGGAGCCCACGTCTGGATGGGGTACCTGGTCGGGTCAGCCTGAGGAGCCGAGTGGCCATGCTGATGATGGCGGGGAGCCGAGTGGCCATGCTGATGATGACGGGGAGCCGACTGATATTGAGGAGGAGGGGCAACGCCTACCAGTGGTGCTACATCGGGACGAAGGAGGCACCGCGAACCACCTTTGGAAGGATTGTTACATTATGCGTGAGTTCAAAACTCCAACTCTTTCCGGTATGATCAAGGGCCCGGCGTGTTCGTGGTCCGCCCGGTTACGGTGGAGGAAATTCGCCCAGTGATTCGTGGTAATCCGGCGGCAAGGCAATCAGAATAATCAAAGTAATCGAGCAGTCGAACAATCGTAACCAAGGGGCTACAATCAACAACAACAGCAATCGGGTTATCAAAGTAACCCAAAGCAGTTGAACAAAGGATGCACCACGCCTTTACCACCAGCTTGGATGACGAGACCGAAAACTTCAGAGGCGGGCGGTCGGTGTTGTTGAACCGGCTGCACCGCATTACCTACGCTGGTCCGAGCAACCGATCGTGGTGGAGCAGAGGGACCATCCTCCCGGTTTACAATCCGGTCGATTAGCCCTGGTGGTGGCACCCTGGTAGGAGGGTACAAGTTTACCAAGGTTCTTATGGATGGAGGAAGCAGCATCAACATCACGTACTACGAGACCTTCCGGCGTATGGGGTTGACGGATAGGCATCTTAGGCCATCCAAAGACATGTTGTTTCACGGAGTGGTACCTGGCAAGTCGGCATACCCGGTCGGTAAGATAGCTCTGGAGGTGACCTTTGGGGACGAACATGACTCCAGATCAGAAACATTGACTTTTGAGGTGGTGAAAATTCAAAGCCCTTACCACGCCCTCTTTGGGCGGCCGGCTTATGCTAAGTTTATGGCACGGCCATGTTATGTTTACTTACAGCTGAAAATGCCGGGTCACAAAGGAACGATAACGGTTCATGGAGCCGCCGGATCGCTTTGGAGTGCGAGGAAGGTGATGCGGCTTACGCAGTAGTCGGTTTGTGCCATCAAGAGCTAAAATATTATAAAGACAATGTTGATCCGGCGGATATGACCCTTTGAAGAAGCCAACCACGGAGCATGATCCGGACTTGAAGTTCAAATCGGGCGGCTGAGACGAAGCTTGTTGATTTTGTGCCCGGCGATTCGTCCCAAGCAGTTCACCATCGCTGCCAACTTGGATCCTAAATAGGAAAGCGCGCTCATCGAGTTCATCCGTGAGAATCGGGACATTTTTGCATGGAAGCCTTCTGACATGCCAGGTCTACCGAGGGAACTCGCTGAGCACACTCTTAATGTTGACCCAAAATACAAACCGGTAAAGCAGTTTCTTCGCGGTTTAATGAGGAAAGGCGCAAGGCCATCGGAGAAGAAGTTGCTAGGCTCTTGGCAGCAGGGTTTATCGTCGAAGTCTTTCATCCAGAGTGGCTTGCTAATCCGGTGTTGGTTCTTAAGAAGAATGGCACTTGGCGCATGTGTGTGGATTACACAGATCTCAACAAGGCCTGTCCAGCAGATCCTTTCGCCCTCCCCCGCATTGACCAGATTATTGATGCTACGGGCGGTTGTGAGCGCTTGAGCTTTTGGATGCGTACTCCGTTATCATCAGATTAAGATGGCAGTTAAAGACCAGGAGAAGACGGCGCTTATCACCCCTTTGGAGCCTTCGCTATGTATCTATGCCTTTTGGACTCAAGAGCGCCAAGCGACTTATCGCCGCTATGCTCAGAGTTGCTTGCACGAACAGATCGACCGTAACGTGCATGCTTATGTGGATGATATCGTGGTTAAGTCAAGGAAGAAGGAAACCTTGATTGAGGATCTAAAGGAAACCTTTGACAACTTGCGGGTGTACAAGATGATGCTCAACCCGGCCAAGTGCGTCTTTTGGTGTTCCGGCAGCAAGTTATTGGGTTTTCGTGTCCAACAGGGGATCAAGCTAATCCGGAAAAATTACGGCTATCACCTCCTTGGCTAAGCCAAAGTGCATCAATGACGCCCGGCGTTTGGCAGGCCGGATTGTCGCGCTTAAGCCGGTTTATCAGCCGTCTAGGCGAGAAAGCCATTCCTTTGTACCAGATGTTGAAGAAAACGGATCAGTTTGTCTGGAGTTCAGCCGCTGATGAAGCATTAGAGGACTTGAAGCGGCAGTTGGCCAACCCGCCGGTTCTAGCCGCCCCCATTGACAAAGAGCCGTTGTTGTTATATGTTGTCGCTAATGCCGTGGCGATTAAGCGTGGCCATCGTGGTGGAGCGGAAGGAGGCGGGAAGGAGTATCCGGTTCAACGGCCGGTTTATTACATCAGCGAGGTCCTCATTGAGTCTAAGGAGAGATATCCACATTGGCGAAGTCGGTATATGGGGTTTTATGGCGTCGAAGCTAAAGCAGTATTTCCAAGGGCACCCCATCACAAAGGGTCGTGGCAGCTCCTTTGGGCGATATCATACGTAACCGGAAGCGATCGCCGGATTGCTAAGTGGGCTATAGAACTTGGGCCGACGGTTTAAGGTATGTGCCTCGGACGGCAAAGAAGTCTCGTGCACTTGTGGATTTCATTAATGATTGGACGGAGTTGCAAGTCATCAAGAGAAGCCGGATCATACCTATTGGACCATCCACTTTGATGGGTCCAGCAATTGAGGGCTCGGGGTCGGAGTCGTATTAACTTTCCCGCGAGGTGACAAGTTCTCATACGCTTCTCCGCCTAATGTTCCCTTGTACTAACAATGCAGCTGAGTATGAAGCTTTGCTCCATGGTCTCCGGATGGCTAAGGAAATGAATCTCAGCCAAAGTTAAATGCTTTGGTGACTCGGACTTGGTGGCCTGCAAGTATCGTGTACTTGGGATTCCAAAGATCCACTCATGGCTGCATATCGTCGGGAGGTGGATGTTGTTGCAGGACATTTTAAAGGATATCGTGGACCATGTGGATCGTCGGAAGAACGGTTGGCCGATGCTTTAAGCCGGGCTGGGCTCTCAACGTAAACCGGTCCCGCCTAACGCCTTCCTTGATGTATCGCATAATCCGCCGCTTAAGCTTCGATGAAATTGATTTGGCTATCCCTGATCCGGAGGCTCAATTGGTGGCGGCCCTGCATGTCATTCCGGATTGACGCCCCTTATTTGGCATACATGAACCGGGCGAAGTTACTGAAGATGAGACGTTGGCCCGGCAGATAGTTCGGGCGGTCTAAGTCTATGACCATTGTTAATGGCGAAGTTGCACCATTGCAAGGTGTCGTATGCTTTCAGCGTTGTGTGTCCCCTCAAGAGGGCTGTGAGATATTGCGAGATCCATGAAGGGGATTGTGGTCACCACGCCGGTTCAAAGTCCTTGGTGGCCAAAGCGTTGCCCGCCATGGTTTCTATTGGTTGACTGCCCATGCCGATGCGGAGGATCCGGTCGACGATGTGATGGTTGCCAAAAGTTCTCCAGCGTGCTTCATGTGCCAGCCCAAGAATTGAGGATGATTCCAATTACCTGGCCGCTTGTGACTTGGGGTTGGATATGGTTGGACCTTTCAAAAGGTCCAAGGACAAAAAGACCCACCTGTTGGTGGCGGTTGATAAATTTACCAAGTGGGTTGAGGCAGAGCCTGTTAGCAAGTGTGATGCGGCCACGGCGGTTCAGTTCATCAAAAAGGTGATTTTCCAGTTTGGGTTTCCACACAGTATCATCACGGACAATGGCACCAATTTGTCCAAAGGAGCTATGAAGGAATTTTGTGAACGAGAGCGCATCCGGCTTGATGTTTCTTCCGTAGCCCACCCGCAATCCAATGGTCAAGCGGAACGAGCTAATCAGGAGATCTTGAAAGGTATCAAACCCCGACTTATGGTCCCTTTAGAGAGGACGCCGGGTTGTTGGGTGGAATAGCTACCATCGGTGATATGGAGTATAAATACTACCCCCAACCGATCCAATCGGATACACGCCGCTCTTTATGGTCTATGGAGCGGAGGCGGTCCTTCCCAGCGATATATCCGTCACGACTCGCCTCGAGTGGCAGCTTATGTTGAGGCAGATAGCGAGGCAGCACGGCAAGACGATTTGGATCGACCGGATGAAGAGCGCGATATGGCAGCTGCTCGCTCGGGCGGTTTACTGCCAGGATCTTCGTCGGTATCACAGCCGGCGGGTTAAAACCGTAACCTTTCGTGAAGGAGACTTAGTGCTGCGGCTCATTCAAGACCGTAAAGATATGCACAAGCTATCCCCACCTTGGGAGGGGCCTTTTGTGGTCGCAAGAATCTATACAACGGGTCCTACTATCGATTGATGTTCGAGAGCGAAAAGACTCACGCACGCCGAGGAGGAGACCAACAGCCGTGGAACATAGCTCATCTTCGCCTTATTATACCGAGCCATTGGCTCCACTTATGTACATATTAAGACAAAGTAAATATTATGAATAAAGGCAATAAACCGGATCCTCGGCTAAAGCGGGTATCTGCTCAGATAAAAGTCCGTTTGGGTACATGGAGATGTTGTCGTGAAGCGGCCTCGGTTTAACCCTTGGCCTTGCTTTTGTGAAATTTTTTCACTTGGGGGCTTGGTCGTCCGAACCAATGCAACACCTCTTGGCGGCGAAAGCCACAAGATCATTTGGGGCTTGGTCGTGTCCGAACCAATGCAACACCTCTTGACAAAGTAAATGCCACCAGATCACTTGGGGACATGGTCACGCCTGAACCAACACGCCTCTTGGTCGGCCTAAGGCCATAGAATCACTTGGGGCTTGGTCGAACCCGAACCAATGCAATGCCACTTGATCGGCGTAATGCCATGATGTCGCTTGGGGACTGGCTGACTTGAACCATCGCTACACCTTATAGGGAGCTTGGTCCGTCCGACCATGGTAACGCCATCTCGATCGGACTCAATAAAGCCTTTTCTTGCAAACAGTCTTTGTCATTGTTTTTTGCTTCCATGTGTTTTTATACGTATCATTTGGCTTTTGTTTGTTTTCTTAAACCGACAAACCTTCTTTCAACCGGATTCAAGTTTTCAGAATTTGGTCCATTTTAAATCCGCGATCGATTGTTCCGCTTGATTTTGCTGTTCACATCCCATTATGGAGTAACAGGGGCTTATCATGTTCGACACGATTTACACGGTAAATCGGTATTATACACACAGTGGATTGTTCTCCTTTGACGGTGATGGTTTATAAAGCCTCCGCTTCAGGATTGGCTAAAGCCAACCGTAGCCCGACATCGCGTATATGTTTGTATCACAAAATTTTGATCAGATACCTTGATATTTTCTTATATAAATATATTGGCATCACAATCCGCTAGAGGCGCAAGCCGCCTTGGCGGTTTAAGAATTTGTGATTGCAGCAAAATATGTTGAAGGATTCACTACTTCAAAACCAAAGTATCCAAAGACCGCCATGCAAGAGTTTACAGACCGAGGTTGTAACGGCATTGTTCAAAACACAAGATCGACTATCCTATTACAAAGCCTTTTGAGGCCCGGCGTTTCATGTGGGGTTATGCCTTGAAGCTTCGGAGGCGCCACCCGCTTGATTTAATTACGCCGCTTCGCTGGGTTGACGTGAGGTAGAGGGGCGCTCGACGCCGGTTCAACTTCTTCTTCTTCCTCACCCAAAGCCCGAAAGTCATTGGTAGACCAGTCAATCCGGGTTAAGGCACGAAAGATGCTTCTTCACTTATCAGCTCAGCCGGATCAACGTCGAGGGCATAAGTGTGCTTACGGATTGGGGGAACAAGGCTCGCACTTCAGGGATGACAAAATCCACCCGCTTGTTGTTGGCGTCATAAAAGGAGCGGTGAACCGTCGAGTTGGCTTCGTCTCGCCGATTGACTCGCCAATGACGATTTCCTTTGTGATCCGCTTGAGCGTCGTTATCAAAGGCTTCACCATTCTCTTGAGCACTGGGAAACCTTTGGCTATGTCACCGGATCAAGATCTGCTATCCACGCCTTGGCGCTGCCGAGCCAAGAAGGTGCCGCCCGAGCCGCGGATCGCTTCAACTCTTCAAGCTGCCCTGCAACCAAGGACAACCGGTCCGTGGTTTCTTCCGATCGTGACGGCGCCGTGTTGTCGTATGATGTAGCACATATGACTCATGGGCGCCAGATACAGCTGCTCAATCAGCGTATAAGCGGCCTTGAGCTTCTTCCGCACATCGAGCCCATATGTGCAATACGCTTGCTCGCACCGGTTTAAGACAACTCAGGATAAACCGCGGAAATATCAAAATTAAGATAGTCGAGGCATAGTTTCTTACCAAAGACGGCAGAGGTCATGGCATGCACTTGGCGCTTTGAGTCCGTAAGCTCTTCACCACCGGTTTAAGGGCTGCTCGGCTTCTTCCGCCTGCTTTTTTCAAACTGGCCTTCTCGGTGTCCCAGCTTGGGTCTGCTCGGATTTATACCACTCCTTTAGTTGTTCCATAGTGGCCAAGGCCGTTCTCAATTCGTCCTTGGCCTTAGTGGTTTCGCTTGCTGAGTCTCCAGATTGGCTCGCAGTGTCTTTGAGTTGCACGCTTTGTCGCTCTATTTCATTGGTAACAAAGGAAGCATGTTAGGTGTCTCATTATCAAGTCCCAAGCTCAATATACATATTCACCTTGGCACTTGGGGGCTAATGGCTAATTGATCTCAGTTTGCCATTTGGGTACAGAAATTAAGTCCCGCTTAACTATGCTAAGTTGAACCGACTGCTGGGGGCTACTATACAGCTAAAGTACGTGAAAGACATAATTCATTACCTCATAGCGGTCCTTCATCCGGTTTACTGCACCAGCTTCAAGGTCACGGCTGGTATAGAGCCGGTTCGTAAAACCCGAGTGCAGTTCTTGGGCAGAGAAGTTGTCGTAAGTCGATGTGTCTGTTTTTCCTTTATCTTTACTCACGGCGGCCGACTCGCCCTTGGCACTATGTTTTATTAAAGCGACCGTTGGCTAGGAGCAGCATAGCTGCGACTGGCCACAATAACATCGTCATTGTCGGGCGGTCTTCTTTGGGCTTGATGTTTGCTTACTCGGCTCGGGCGGTTCAACTCATACGACTACTCGCTCTATCGGCGGGTTTGGTGGAGCGGTGTGAAGTTTCCATTTGGACCTCCGGTTCAGCTTCTGGCGGATCAGCAGTATCGTCTTTGTACAGCTCGCCAGAGCTATCTTTGGCAACTTCAGGATTTTCGTGGGTTTGTTCCGGGGTCTTTTCTGGATCAACATCCGCAGTAGGGTCAAGGGTTTTCACTTTCTTACTCAAGCGAGCCTTTGTGCTGCAATGTTCAGAATTGGATTAAGGCAAATCAACCAAGGCAGTTGTAAATCGAACTGATGGGCAGCAGTTACATACCTTGCAGCAACTTTAAGCGGAGGCAGTTGCGTGGTTGATGAACCGCCAGAGGAGTTGGAAGAGGCCTGATAATTCGGGTCAGACGGATTGAGAGGACATCGGAAGAAACCTTTTAAGGGATAACGTTTTTCAGGAGAACAAGTCACCTCTGGACGACGCTTCCGGGTTGGTGTATCTGGTAAACCGGAGGAGAGAATCTGTTGACCACTGTGCCGGGTTGTACGGCGCTCTTTAGCCTGCTGTGTCTTCAGATAAGCATAGGAATGAGATTTTTTCACTTTCCGAACGGCGCGACGAATTCTTTTAACCGACACGAGGTCGGGTCGGAAGAAAGAAGGATTACCTCAAAATGGTCGGGATGGCTGGCTTCGCATCATCCTGGGAATTAAATTTGTCAGTGAAGGGAAGAATAAAGAGGGATAAATCATAAGAAGAAACACAAGGAGGAGAGCCGGTTTACGGCGGCTCCCTCGTAAGGATATCAAGTTTTACCTCAGCTTCAGATTCGTCATCTTCCGGCGGATCAGAAGACCCGGCGATTTTCTTGCCAGCCTTTTTGGTAGCCTTGGACTTTATACGCGAAGCTCGGGCCGGTTTGGTCCGTCTCCAGAAGGAGCTGTCAGCCTACGAGGAAGCAAGGATTAATGAATATCAACAAAATGTTAAAAGCCCGAAAAGCGGTGAGCAAAGTCTTACCGCAGGTGGCGGGTTGGCAACACAGAACGGAGCCAACCCTGTTAGGCTGCAGACGAAGATTGGTTCATCAAGCATCTTTTTTACAGCCTCTGTAACCTCAATTTCAGTTATTGGTAATTCGTGACGTCTTTGAGGGTCTTTGAGGCTGCCAGTATACTGCAGCATCAATCCGGGCCGGCGGCTTAAGGGCAAGATGCCCCAAGAAACCCAAAGATCGCACAAGGTCCACACCGGTTAGTCCATTGGCCATTAGAGCCCGGAGTTTTATGATCCGAGGTGCAAAGTTCTTCCGTTCATGGCGGTTAAGCGTAAAGGCAGCGGATGGTTGTTGCTGAGCGGTGAGGACGGTAACCCGGCAAGGGATTCTCGCTAAGGTGAGCGGTGTTCCGCAATAGAACCAGGTTTGGTTCCAATCCTTTGGATGGCTGTGGTGTTTGGCGTGAGGAAAGTCCGCTTCCTTCCTTTTCTGGATTGAAACGCCGCCTAGTTACGTGTTGGGACCATCGAAAACTCAGACGGCGGTTCAAGTGAAAGAAATCCGGAATAGCTCCACAGAGGGCTCTTCACGAAGATAGACTTCACGAAGACTTGAAAGTTGCATATGTTTGACACGAGTTCGGGCCGATATCCTGCGGATGGAGTTGCAAGCTTGCAAGGACGTCCCGAAAATTTTGAACCGGGCGTAACCCCGGTCTAAATGCTGCATAAACACAATTACTTCTCCCTCTTGTGGCTCGGAGGAAACTTCGCCATCCGGAACACGCCCGATGGAGGGCATTTTTGGAGCCAAACCGCCTTGGTGACATAGCCGTTGAGTTATGCTTTCAGTTGATTTTTGACCGGACCCAATTGCAAGCTGAGAATTGAGGAGCCATTCGGGAAGATTAAGCTGTGGAATAAAGGGAGAAACGGTTCACCATTAAACGGTTCAGGCATATTATGCATTGTTAAACCGGCGATTCAGCGGCCCGCCTCCCATTCCGGTTTAACTGAGGGCTAATGGAGTGACGGATTAGCTATCAAAAGTTAAACCGCCGAATAAGGCGTAATTGAAAAATCTGCTAAGTATGGATGTAAACAGTTTTCACATGCGAAGGGAAGTAATCAAGATCTACCGAAGTTCCAAGAAGGAAAAACCTTCACGACCTATGCAAACCTCGGAAAGAATGTAAGGGTTCGGGTATTCTAAACTCGAGGATCTACGGAAAAAGCCGATGCGTGAAGGGTTAGATGGACGGCGGGCAGTCCCCTCAGACAGATATACGATGCGATCGATCGCATGGCCATGGCGGAGCAGGTGTGAAGAAACCGAGATGAACTGCGGGATGAACAGGGTCTCTGATGCGATCTAGGGGTTGAAAAAGGACCTTACGATGAGCGAAGCCGAGGAGGAGCGCCGGAAGACTCGACACGGTCGTCGATGCGCGGCGCCCGGCATTGACGCTGCTGCTCGAAGGTCGGAGGCGACGGTGGAGCTTCAAGACTGGAGCGTCGCGAGGAAGGAGAAGAAGAAGAGATGAGGCGGCCGGTCTATTTATAAGGAACCGGAGCAATCAACGGGCGCGAGATTCGAGGAGTCAAAAGCGGCGGACGGTGCAAAGGCCGCCTCGATTTCCGGATGGCATTAAATGCAGGAATCTTACTGTTTGGATTTCTTTATTAAAATGACGTCAAAACGCCTCGACACGCGGATCGGAAGATGACATCACGGGCGTTCAAGCAGCTGGCGGTTTACAAAAATGTGAAAAGAGATCAAGAGTTTCCTGAAGGTGTTGAAGATTAACATGAACCGGTTCAAGTCAATCTGGGGCCTAATGTTGGGGATACAACTACTGAGCGTGAACCGCCCCGGAGGGGCCGGTTTACCGCCCATGATTCAGGCCCACGGAGGAGGCCCGGAGCCCAGAGGCGTAATTAAGGTCCATTTATGTAAACCGCCTTAGTATTGTAACTTGTGTTGTAAGTTGAGAAAGAAGAGACCGAGCCGGACGCTTGTATGAGCCGGATCGGGACTTCAGAGACCGCCGGCGCCAACCCGTGTATATAAGGGGACGACCCGCGGCGAAGTTAGGGACAGAATATTCGAGGCTAAGGCAAAGCTATTGCTCCCTAGTCGCCAAATCATATCAATCACATCACAACCGGACGTAGGCTTTTACCTTCATCGAAGGCCGAACCAGTATAATTCCCGTGTCTTGTGTCCGCTTTAACCCCTCTAGGTTAACCCGTACGATGGCCCTACGACTAAGTCCTTTCATGAGGACATCTGCCGTGACAATTCCACGACAGCTCCCGTCCGTGCCGGCGACCCACGAGCAGAGGTGGTTGATTTTCCCTGATGGGGAGAGGTAAGTGCATTTAATCTTTTTGTACCTTCTGCATTCACGTTTCTTCAAATAACTATTGCGTTGGCCTTGTCATGCTGCAGGTGTTGGGATCACCATGAAAGTGTCCGCCGGCCCAACTCCGTCCTTGGAGTTCTGATTCGGCAAAACTTCCCAGGGTTTGTCACGTTGCCTGGTGAGGGTCGGCCTGTGAGGTTGGATTGAGTTGGGAGCACTACTTGGCTGCCCTGCCCCGTCGGATGAGATTATCGACGGTGTCTTGTGCAAGACGAGGGCAGACGTGGTGATCGTAAAGTTACAGGTAATTTCTCCTTTACACAATTAAAAATCTTGAACTAGCTAGTTATTAATTGTACTAATCAATATTGTATCATTTGATTGCAGACATTCTACAGGTGTGAGGAGGGATACGAGGAGGAGGCGGCAGATGTTATCGACAAGGAGTGCAAGCGCCTACTTGTAACTTACGGCATGAGGTTCGGTGCAGGCTGTTCGAGACTACTACGCCGGGCGTGGTATCAAGAAGCCCAAGCAGGAGTGCCGCGATAAGTTCTTGAGTAAGGAGAAGTACATGAAGGTAATTCTTAAGGCCTTGTAATTACTTCCTTCATTTAGTAATTCATAGTCAGAAGCGCTCAAGTTTCTATTTGCTAACTTAGGCCCCTCCGAGATGGTGTGCGGATCGGATGAATTGTTGGGAGGTGTTGGTCAATGCGTGGTGCTCAAAACAATGGCGGGCCTCCCACAACGAGGCCAAGGACAAACGTGCCCAAATGGAAGGTGTGCCACACCACCAAGGCAGCTCCAACTTATTTCAAAGACGTATGAACTGGTATGTGGTTTGCTTCATGATTCATGCAATTCATTCATCATGCTAGCTTTAGCCCTTTAATTACTAATTTACTTTGTTTCTCTCTTCGTGCACGCTACAATAAGGCGGATAAGGTGCCAGAGGTGTACGACCTGTATGCCATGGCCCACACCGCTCTTACAAGAAAGTCAAGGCATTCTCTGCGTCTGACCTCGATGATCCAAAGAACTTCACCAACATCTCCGCCCACGACAAGCTCGTGCAATATAGAGATCAGGGGAAGGCGAGGAAAGGGGAGGACTTTAACCCGAGCCAGGGTCCCATTGATACAGAGCTGCTGATGATATCTGGTGGCGGGAGGTCCCATGGCTCCATAGCCATGGGATATGGACTTATCCATTGTCCTGGCACTCTCCCGGAGATCAAGGCGCCAATGAGCTCCTCCCCGAGATAAGGCCTCGTGAACGGCCAGTCCAACTCGCCTTCAAGGTTAGTTATAAGTACTCAGCTATCTTTCTCCATTACATTGTGTGCGCTTCCATCAATGATTACAAATGGTCATGTGAGTGGTGTTGCAGGCTGCTATACAGAGTGAGAGAGATAGAACGGAGAAACTTCTGGCGGAGGCAGCGGGAGTTGGAGGAGAGGACGACAAAGATGTTGGAGGAGGAGAGGGCACGGAATGACATGCAGGCAAGGGCCTTGTATGAGCTCCTTGTGGTAAGTTTCTTCTGCAGATTACTTGCTAGTCTTAACATTTGAGTCTCATTACTAACTAGTATGACTCTGTTGTGAAAACCAAATGTGCAGTCTGTAAAGTAGAAGTCCGGTCGATCGGCCCGCCGATGCCGATGCTGGTTGCTCACAGGAGCACGGTGAGTTTAATTAGAATGGACATTACTTGCTAGTCTTAACATTTGAGTGTCATAATGCTAACGAGACATTGGAAATGATCTTTGGTGCAGCTTAACTCCGTAAACGCATCGCACGATCCTTCTCCGACTACCGCGCGAGCCAGCCCGCCAGACACCTCCCTGATCACGGTAAGTTTCTCTAGTGTTTTGCTTAACAAATGCATAAAGACCTAGACTTAGCTTTATTTCCTCATAAACGATCCATTTTGCCTAAAGTTAGCTCTAAAATGACTCATTTTACCTTAGTTAGCTTACAAGTGATCCAATTTATCGGGTTAGCTCTAAAATGACCCATTTTACGTAGATTAGCTCCTAAATGATCCATTTTACCTACGTTAGCTTTAAAATGATCCATTTCACCTAGTTTAGCTCCAAAATGACCCATTTCACCTAGGTTAGCTCCAAAATGACCCATTTCACCTAGATTTGCTCCTAAACGATCCATTTCACCTAAGTTAGCTAAAAATGATCCATTTGACCTAAATTAGCTCATAAATGATCCATTTCACCTAAGTTAGCTAAAAAACGATTCATTTCACCTTAGTTAGCTAAAAAACGTGGTATTTCACCTTAGTTAGGTCATAAACGACCCATTTCAACTAAGTTAGCTCATAAAAGCTCATGAATGATCCATTTCACCTAAGTTAGCTAAAAAACGATCCATTTCACCTTACTTAGCTCAAAAAGGATGCCCTTCACCTTAGTTAGCTCATAAACAACCCATTTCAACTAAGTTAGCTCATAAATGATCCATTTCAACTAAGTTAGCTCATAAACAACTCATTTTAACTAAGTTAGCTCATAAATGATCCATTTCAACTAAGTTAGCTCATAAACAACCCATTCCAACTTTGTTAGCTCATATATGATCCATTTCACCTAAGTTAGCTCATAAATGACATATACTTCTTGTTCTAGTCTTCTTCTTGTTCAAGTCACCTATTTCTAACTTTCTTATTTACCATTTTATAGATTTCATTCACTTCATGGAAGCTAACTTGCTATGATGGAGTGCTTGCTTTTCCTTTGATGAAACTTTGCATTGTATCTAGCTTGCTATCATGAACTTGCTTATGTATGAACAATGTGTATGGATGGAACTTGCTTATGTATGAACAATGTGTATGGATGAAACTGATGTGATATGTGATATGTGATATGAAACTTATGTGCTGGATATTTGATATGAAACTTATGTGCTGGATATGTGATATATATTTGCTATGAAAATTGTTGTATTAAAAAAAAGAGACACTATGCAGGATCTTTGCCGTCTGCAACCGACGGCAAAGAGATCTTTGTCGTCTGCCACCGACGGCAAAGAGATCTTTGCCATCAGCAGCGGACGGCAAAGAGGCCACGTGGCAGGCAACTGTGCTTCCTGGGAGGCTGACCAATTTGGTCGGTTTGCCCAAAGTGGTCGACGGCATGGCTTTGCCATCCGCAGCCGGACGGCAAAGGTCTGCCGTTAACCACCTAACGGAGTAACATCGCATTTATCGCCGTCCGCCTTCTTTTGCCGTCTGGCCGCTGATGGCAAAGGCCCTTTGCTGTCACTGCCAAGCGGACGGCAACACAGCTCTTAGCCGCCCCTACTTTGCCGCCCCTTTTTGCCAGATGCGTGGCTGACGGCAAAGGTCTTTGCCGTCCGCCATCCATGCCTTTGCCGTCCGCCGTGGCAGATGGCAAAGTAGCTGATTCCTGTAGTGTTTGCTTTACCATCAAATTTGCCCTTGTTTTTGAACTTGTGGGGCTGGAAGTTCTGCTTCTGTACCACATTGGCACTAGATCCTCCCTCAATACCTCGAGCACGTGTGTCCTTTGCTCTCGCCTTTTCTTCCACATCAAGAGTACCAATGAGATCCGGAACAGAAAACTCCTGTCTCTTATGCTTCAAGAGTAGCAAAGTTCCTCCATGAAGGAGGAAGCTTAGTGATGATACCCCGCAACAAACTTGTCCGGTAGCATGCAATTGAAGTGCTCAAGTTCTCTAGCAAATGATTGTATCTCATGAGCCTGCTCAACCACGGAGCGCTCTTTCACCATCCTGTAATCATAGAATTGCTCCATGATGTACAGCTCAAGGCCGCATCCGAGACCCCAAACTTGGCCTCGAAAAGGCCCCACTTATCTTTTCCATTGTCAATTGACGATAAGCATCAACTATGTTCTCACCAAAACACTCAAGAGAGCAGCCTTAAACAAGGTATCCATTTTCTGAAAAGCTTGTGCCTGTTGAGCATCTTGCTCTGCTTCAGGTTTGCCAAGAGTGGCGTCATAGCAGCTTATGGTCTGAAACCATAAGACTGCTCTCACGCGCCACCTCTTATAGTAGATACCCTCAAACATAGGAGGTCTCATGGAAGCAGCAAAACCACTCGGGGTAAATTGCCTATTATAAGATTTTTGGATTGTTGGAAATATGAGCAATTTACCGGATGATTTTATTAACAAAAATACTAGATAAAGCATGACTAAAATAGCAAATATAAAGCAAGTCATGCAATCTGACAGAGAGAAGGTAAACATCGTCTGCATATATGAACTTGAGGTAAACACATCTAGAACAGATACTAGATGAAGTTGCTTATACGAAACAGAACCTAACACACGTAGGGCAGAAACTAGAGCCAAGAACTGTAGGAGGACTTGTAACAGAACGGAGAAGAACACGTACGACACAGCAGCAACAGAAGCGCTAGACTTGGGGTCGGTGTCCTCGCCTGCCATGTCGTCGAGGAGGTCGTGGACGTCAGGGAAGTAGTCGTCGGCGACCATATCGTCCGTGATGAAACAGCCAGTAGTCGCGCTGAGCGCTTCCCAAAAACCTTATCACCCTTCTCCCGTACATGACTCAAAAGGTGCGGTCTAGGAGGTTCATCGTCCCGACGCATGGTGCACGCCGCAAGCCGGGATGAGGAAGACAGCAGTAGCGCAGAGATTGAAACTGTGTGGCGAGAGGAAGATGACCTTCTGATGTGTCTCTCGGGAAAGGAGCGACCTCTCTTATATAGGCACAGCAGAGGGACGCGAACAGGCTTCGCCGGGAGGTGAAGCAACGGAGGGAGACGAAGTGCTCCCAGGTGACCTTTCGTATACCCGTAGTGCGTGGCAAAAATTAGACATCGGCTCATTTTCGCGCCACGCCGCGCCGGGCGGCGGAGGAGGAGCGCGCGTGGATGTCCCTCTTGTTCTCATGCTCATACAAGTGAGGAAAGAACCTCCCTTATAAGGAGGTCCAATTCACACTCAACTAGCAATATGGAACTAAACTTTAGTAGTATCCCTTGCCTTGCACAAATGAGCTAAATGAACATCTAGAATTTATTAGGAATTTCTGAAATAGTTATTGGGCTGCCCCAATATAAACTAAATTCCAGCATATGGTCTTGCCTGCCCTCCACAATGGCCCCTCGCCGAGTCTCTCGACACCACGCCCCAGCCGGCAAGCTCATCACCTGGAACAAAGGACCCGTCCGCATTGATCTTCACCATCTACTCAGGTGGTGGTGCCCATTTGTCGACAACAGTTTTCTTTGGTTCAGTACGACAGACCTCCATGTATTACATGCATGCGCTGCGTGTACGCCTCGCAAGTTCGCCCGCTGACACAACTAGCTCTCCCTTCCTTAGCGTATTCCGCATACCTCCACCAGAGCCACCAAAATGTCAGAATATGCATGCGTTTCCTTACGTCCAAGCCCCACATATAATCCAATCCAACTCCAACAGAAGATCGAACCAGTTGACAACCTCGCCAGCTTATCACATGGAAGAAAAACATTGGAATCGATGCAACTTTAGTAATCTAAACGATCTTATATATCCTTTATTGAAAAATACGATCTTATATTTCTTTATAAAAGGGAGTATTATATGTACACCGCTTCGCCTGTGTCGCTCCCTTGAGCGGCGGTGGGGCAAACCCTAGCCTCCACTCCCGCAGGCCTTCCACTTCCTCCCCTTCCCCAGCTCCACCAGAGGGCGAAGCCCGGTTGGCATCAGCGGCAGCGGGGATCCTCCTCCCTCCCTGGCATGTGGCTGCAGCGCGAGATGCGGCGTCTCGGCAGGGGTGCGACACTGGCGCAGGGCGTGGCGGCGGCGAGGCGCTCGGCCGAGCAGGGGTGCGGGCGGGCGTTGTCGCTGTGGTGGCTGCGGGGCGACGACGGTGGGTTGCAGGTAGCGTTGCTCTAGCTCGGGCGGGACGACGCGATTGCGGATTGCGGGTCCTAGGTGGATCTGCGGCTTGGGCGCTGCTCCGGCCTTGTTGGGTGCGGGTCGTGGACCCGACCGGGGACGAGCTGAGCAGGGTGGTGCTCGCATGATGGCATTGCCCTACTCAGGCTCGTCTGGTCCTTGGTGGTGGCATGGGTCAACGACGCGACCTCGGCGGCCCAGGCGGCAGTGGCTGATGGTTGTTGGTGGGCTGCGGGCGGTGGCGGCGTGCTCCCCTCTTCTAGGTCCGAGTCGGTGGCACGCGAAATGCTCGCATGACGAAGGATGGTTGGGACCTAGGGTTTGTGCTCGAGCGGGCCAGATCTAGGCTCGAGGCAGGTCGGAGCTTCCGCCCTAGGTATGTGAGGATGGGCTTGGTCCGGGTGGCGGTCGTTGGCGGCGTTTCCCGGGCTCTCCGGCTGGCGATGGGGTGGCACGGCTGTTGTGGTTTGGAGGCGGTGTGATCCGTGTCGTGGGCGTCTTTGGTGTGCGGTGTGGATTTGGTTCGTGGTGGTGGACGACGTCTGGCGCGTAGGTATGAGGGGCTGACTTGGTCCGCGTTGGTTTCCTTTGCGTTGTGATATTCGTGTCTGATGCTTGCTGATGGCGTCGGTCCGAGTTGGGCTCTTCGGGTGCCGTCGTGTTGTCGGATAGATTGGCTCTGGTGACCATGTACATGGATTTATTCGAGCTTGTTCGGCGGCAGCCGTCGGCAGTCATTGGATTCCATCCCCACGGTTTACCAGAACCGGTAGGGGAAGAAGGTGTGGGTGCCTCCTACTGTGGAGGCGCTTACCCAGATCCGGTGGCTGATGCAGGGCTAGGAGTGAAAGGAGGTCACTTTCACTCTTACTACCATGGTGGGGGTCGTGATGTGGATGGCCGGTGATGTCCGGGGTCGTGGATGCCGGGGCAGTGGTCTCGGATGGTGGGCTTTACGGTTGGCTTTCCGGCAGGCGTCGTGGTAGCGGTGGTGTCTCTACTTCTGGTCTTGTGGGCGGCAAGGGGTAGTGTGGTGGGAGGCTTTGGTCTGCCCTAGCAGTCCCCAGATCTGGTGTGGATGGTTAGCTCTCGTGGAGGTGTTAATTGACACTCTTCCTGGTGGTAGGCGAGTGTCCGAGCGAAAACTTTGCGCTACCTGGCACCGACGTCGGTGACGCCCGTGGGTGCCACTTGCTTCATGGAGTCGTCGTCGTGGGTCTTGTTATGCCAGGGCTCCGGGTGAAAACCTATGTTTGTTTGCTTGGACTCGGCAGCGGCGACGCTTCGCGCCTTCACCTTCTTGGAGGCGTTGTCGTGAAGCTCAGGAGTCGTTGGTTGGGTCTCCGCGAGGTGTTTTCTTGTTCTAGATTATTGTTGTATCTTTTGATCTGATTTGTAAAGGGACTCCTCATCACATTGTATCGTTTGGCGAGTTTGGTTCTAAGGGCAACTCTAACCGATCCTCAATCCGGCCATAAGGGAGGATAAATTCGGTTTTTGTCCCTTACGTCGCATCTAGCCGATCCCCTAAAATGGTTAACGGAGAAAAAAAAACCCTTCGATGCCTATCCCATCCCTTGATATACTCCATCTCAAGGCGGCCCAAAATAAATTTCTTCACTGAAAGGCCTTCTTGTGACCTGCCCGTGACTCGCACAAAGCTCCATTGTCGGCGGCGGTGTCCTCCGGACTCACCAGTGACCTTGCCCATGGAGGCGGCGCGCACCGCGATGACGGTGATGCACCTGCTGGGTTCGCCACGGTGTGCGGCGCATGCATGTGGGTGACATTCGTGTCGAGCCACGTCCTCTCTGCGTCGCTGCCCCGATAGCAGCTGGAATTCCATAGCAGCTCGGACCCGACGATAATCCTAGACGCACGGAACATCACGGGCCTCCCACGGGCTACTCAGTGCGACTCAATCTCTCCCCTGATTCTCATGGGGATGGGCCCCCACCTCCCTTCTAATATGAATCACAAACTGACACATAACCACAGCCCGTTGAATCCGTAAAACCCACCCTGTGCGTGTATCATTACTCATGTACCCGGTGTACTTCCGTGCCACAGCGTAGTGCGTCGGCCTAGCCCTCGCTGTGCACGTGCTCGGCTGCGACCGGAGCTCCTTCGCGGAGCGCCGACAACTTCAACTTGCTCAAGGAGCTGGGACTGGTCCTTGCCAACATGCCACTTCTGGAGCCAATAGCCACCAAGGTAAATAAGAATGTCCCACCATTCTTCGCCAGGCAATTCGTGCTGTCGTTCGTCGCAAATCCATGTCTCATGCAGGTTTGCTCATCTTCTTCGCAGGTGATGTTCGAGAGAATGAAAGTGGAGAAGGAAGAAGACAGAGGAAGGGACATGGCCGACATCATCAACCTGTGGTGTTTCCGGCGTGGTCATCATCGTCGCGGACACGCATGGCAGATGTTCTGTGAAATGAATAAACAAAAAAGATAACCTTACTTCGCTAAATTTAAGGTTACTTCGCAGTATCCTCCTCTATTTTTTAAGGGATCAGTTTGAATTGCCCTAATGTTGTGACCTTGGTCGAAAGGCACACAACGACATTGAACCCAAGGAAGACCGTGCAGTCTCCAATGTCTTGAAGCTCTACCAGTTTCTACCTATCTATGTCAACCTTGGACCTCCGTCGTGTTGACCTCATTATCAAACTAGGACCTCTGTCGTCCAAGGTGCGTGACTGAGAGCTTCTTAGCTCCAGAATGACATTGATGTTCTTGTAAGTGCTATTTTTTCTTTAAAACCAGCTCCACTTGAACCTAAAAAGAGAGCCCAAGATCGTCATATTGGTGAAGTATTACTTATTGCGGAAGAAAGAAGGCACATCTATGTGCAGTTCTACCATTGCGGGAACTTCAGAGGACGCCAGGTTTAGTGTTGAGCATGAAAATGGGGAGAAGTGTGAGGTTGACGTTCATTGGCAGCAAAATTGGGCCCTGGTATTGGTTACTTGATTATATCCAAGTGCTCTTTCATTTTTGACGGTGGGAGGGACGCCTTTTAAGGGAATTGCAGCTTGTGTGATGCTCTTAAGAGTATCTTTAGCAGACCCCGTAAATCGTCGACCTCCAAAACTCGTTTACAGTTCGCAGAAAAACGGTTTTGCATGCTGGCGCGGGCTTCGGCGGAGCAGACCTCGCATAGCGGAACTGTAAGATCTGCTCCGCCGGCGCCCGCGCCGGCCCACATATCAGATGTGGTTTTATCTGAATTCGACACATATGCACATATTCAGAATAACTAATTTGCAATATAAGAAATTTTCAATTTTCACAAAGAGGGAT
The DNA here is from genome assembly GCA_021605145.1 of Aegilops bicornis. Classification (NCBI taxonomy): domain Eukaryota; kingdom Viridiplantae; phylum Streptophyta; class Magnoliopsida; order Poales; family Poaceae; genus Aegilops; species Aegilops bicornis. The sequence goes on from CM038670.1 coordinate 716,214,882, forward strand.
CGGCGCATTCGGTGCCTTCTCTGGAAGAGGTGCGGAGGATATGTTGGATTCCCCGCGAAGTAGTCTTGCATCAACATCTCGTTCCCGAGATGGCGATTTCGAGAAATGCAAAGATGGCCAACGGTCGATCCACGCCGCCTCTTTCGGTTCTCATCTTCGTGCTCCTTGACGGCAAGGGCCATCACCAACGTCTGCTGGCGGTAGTTGACAAGCAGCGTCTCAACATCCGAGTCGTTCGAATCGTCGAGCAAAAACTTCTCGCACGGGCTCAATTCCATCTAAAATCACAAATACACGCGCTGCATTAACCAACTATGCATACCGCTCGGCACAAGCACGAATACAAACTCACCGGCTGCTCGGGAGTGGTGGCTCTCCGTCGGTGGATCCCGAGGCGCCAACGGCGACTAGGGGCGGCTCGGGGGCGGTGGATCGCGGGCGGCGACGACGACTAGGGGCGGCTCGGATCGGCAGATCCGGGGAGCCGGTGCAGCGACTCGGTGGACGAGGGTAGGGGCACCCCCACGGCGCGATTCCACCCGTAGATTTGACCGAAATCGCTGGCGGCGGACGGGCGGAACCAATGGCAGGCAGCGGCGGAAGGGGGTGGGGAAAGGACGCGGAATGAAATGTCCCTCCCGCCGACCGCTTTCCTGGGATACGGGGCACCGTAGGGGGCGAGGCGGGAACCTGCGTTTTCACGGGTTGAGGATGTGATTTTGCCGCGCCCCTCAAAAAAATTTATGGATCGGATGTGTTTGCGGGGTCTGGTCGGGCAGCATTTTCCGCGCCGACCCATATTTTAACGGTTATTTTGCGGGTCGCGGTTTTATACGGGGTCTGCTAGAGATGCTCTAAGCTTTGATGCGCTCTTCCCCGTGACCATCAGTAGGTTCTGGCGTGCTTCGCGGTTGAAGCATGAGGATTTTCTTGACATTTTGATCGGTTTTGTACACAGTGCAGCAGAAGTTAGAAACACGATATTTTTGTGGAATTTGTACAGGTGGGCTTCGTGTCAGAACAAGGACTTCCTACATCTTCCAAGGCCGAATGACACCATAGTGTCAATACTTCGAAAAACATATTTTACCTTTGCCGGGATATACCGGTGTGCAATCCAACATTCGCCACTTTCGTCAAGATTCGTGCAAGTTTTATACATTTTCTTTTCATATGCAAATACAATAGATTAAAAAAAACTATACTTATACTTGCGTAAGACAATGTCAGCTTTTATGTAGGGGAGGGACGGAGTGCAGAGAACAGTGCATGCATGCATTCTCTCGCCACATACACGGCGCTGCATTCGTTCTCTCTTTACATACAGTTGACATATATTTAATTTCATCCTCATATTTTGAATGATTGGTATCTTTTAAACAAAATGTCCATTTCTGAAACTTTTTATATATTTGAAATCGTGATGATAAGATCTTGAGAACAAGATCAATCTTGTTTGGCTGTGAAATGGTATTTATTTCACACATTTTAAAACATGGATTAAGGCTCGTTCAAAAATTATTTCACGCATTTTAAAAACTGACTTCACTCATTTGATACAACTGATTTCAGTCATTCCAATTGAAAGAAAAACATGGTTTAATAATTTTCAAAAGCTAATTTCTCTCACTTGATACTCGATGCAAAGAACTGATATCAATTATTTCAATAAACCTATTTCACACAATTCATAAAGTTATCAATTGAAAAAACAATTTCACTCGCTTCATAAAACAGATTTTGCTCATTTATAAAAAAGGCTTTCACTTATTTCAAAACATTGGTTTCACTGAATTAAAGAACATATTTCACTTATTTCAAAAAGCTGATTTCAATCATTAAAAAAACTCATTTTTTATGTTTAAAAAACCAATTTCACTCATATGAAGAAACATATTTCACTCATATGAAGAAAATCATTTACTCAGATGTGAAAACATATTTCACTAAGTTGAGAAAACATATTTCTAAATTTATTTCACTCGACGCAAAGAACTGATTTCAATTATTTCAAAAACCTATTTCACACAATTCAAAAAGTTATCAATTGAAAAAACAATTTCACTTGCTTCATAAAATAGATTTCGCTCATTTATAAGAATACAATTTCTCTTATTTCACTGAATTAAAAAATGTATTTCACTTATTTTAGAAACCTGATTTCACTCATTTCAAAAAATATATTTCAGTAGTGTCGCATTTCTGAAATAACAAGTTCACGTTGAAATATGTTTATATGGAGTAGGGCGTTTCGATGCCCAGGCTCATCTGCATCCGGATAGAAAAAATTCATAAAAAAAAGTTCCAATTTTTTTGTGCGGTAGACAATTTGATGCGTGAGGCCTACTCCAAATTTCAAGTCATTTAGACATCTGAGCAGCTCACAGCAAAAAAGAAAATTCGGGCCAAAACAGTACATGAACAGTAAACATTTTACAGACCCCCAATTTGTCTTTTTTTCCGAGAGCTCCTCAGATGTCCAAATGATTTGAAAATTGGAGCGGACCTCACGCATCAAATTGTCTACCTCACAAAAATGATTTGAATTTTTTAGTATTTGTTTTGAATTTTTTTCGTCAGCAAGGGTGCAGAGATGGATATTCGGTTTCATATGCATGATTGTTTTTGTTCAGAAAACGGTTTCAATCATTTCAATATTGATTACAATTATTTTGAATAAGTAAATTTGAAATGAGTGAAATTGAAAATTTGATATGCTTGAAATAGCAAAAATTAAACTAGTTTAAACATATTCAAGATTGGTCTTGTTCTAAAGATCATGTGTTCAGGAATTTGAATATATAAAAAAATTTAGTGATAGATCATTACTGTTGAAGATATTTGGCATCTAAAATTTTAAACAAAGAGAAAATGCATGGATATGTTGGAGAGAGATGCTGCATGCGTACCACCTCTGTAAAAAGGTACTACACTATCCTGACATTGATTTCACTAAACGATTTTTGTATTTTCCAAACGTTCCGGATTTGACAACGGATATGAATGATCTCGTAGCCATCTGATCTGCATCTATCGTCCCGAGTCGATATCATCGTTGCATCGCAGCGTCGCTCACGCGAGGGAGTTAGCCCGCGCCTCTTTCTCCCTATGGCAAGTGGCCCCGCCCGCCGCGGCTTCCTCCAATCGGCAGTTCCCTCACCCACGATCCCCTCTCTTCTTCTCCCAAACTGCAACAGCTCTCTCTCCACTCCGTCCACTTCTCCCACTCCTCCATTACTTCTCCTCTTTCTCTTCCTCCCAGCGATTCGACTCCAAATCGTTCGAGTTTCTGTTCCTTCAAGGCAGATATCGCGCGGACGGGCACTGGTTGCTTCTGCGGCAGTCGGCGGCGACTTGTTCCGGTGAGATTTCCTCCACCCGTTGTGTTTCGGTCGTTGGGTAAATCCAAGGGTTACGCGGGTGAGAGCGTCGTAGTTGATTTTGATGTTGCTGCGACCTGATTCGTCGAGTTGTTTTGATCGAGTTTCGAGTGCATATGTGAGTTCATCTGTTTCCATTCTAGGTCGTACGGAGGGGGGGGGGGTAAGTTGTGGATTAGGCATAGATGGTGATGAAACAGGTGGTTGAAGATCGATTTGACGGCAGGTGATTTGTATGACTTTGATGCGCCCGTGGTTCATTCCAGTTTTGGTGAATTTTTGGAATGTGGATGTGAACTCTGTACCCAATCCCCTCCTTGATGTGTTTCGGATGCAGATCTGTGATGTTGTATTGCGCGAGGTGTGACTTGCTTAGATTCATATTGCAACTATATATTGTGGTCGGTGCACATCTATCAGGACTCGTTCACTAAAGTTACCACCAGAATTATCATGTGTTACCACGAAATTCATGCTAGGTCACATGCTTCAGATACAACTTATTGCGCAATGTTTTTTCCAAGTCCTCTTTTGCTTGTCATTACCACTGATTTTGTTAGCGGTTACCCTACAAACCCTCTGTGGTTCACTTGTTTTATATCTAGCATACTGTTTGATTTTTGCCATGTCTTATTACTTCAAACTAGCACTTGAATTGTTTAGTTGTTTCCATTTAATTACTCTAGCTGTATTTTCAAATCACCCAGATGTCTCAGTAACTATTTTTAATGACATTTAAGAAAGTTATCATGGCTGGTAAGTTCTGGCTATCAGTCTCATTCATACAAGTTACCAGACTTTTTGTTTTGTTATCTCATTGGTTGCTCTGTCTTGCAATTCACCTTGTGCAACTCCTTAATTGTCAGTCCTTACTATTGTTGTGTTTCTTAGGGGCACGATGCCAAGGAAGCGCAAAGGATTTGGTGATGGCCAGGAGGGTATTCCTTAAAAAAAAAGCCGAAGCGCCTCCACCTCGGAACATTGCTTCGCATAACTCACTTCTGGCCGCGTGTAAAGGTCTGTCTGATGGTAGGAAAAAATGCTATCGATGAAATGGGCTTGAAAAGCCTTCGAGAGATCATCTGCGACCACCTCTTCAGTTTTCTTAGTGAATGGCTTGCTGGGTTATACGAGACAGACTCACGTGAAGTGGTTGTTCCGGGGCGTGGGAGGATCCCTGTTAACGAAGAGTCGGTTCATCGTGTGATGGGTGTGCCCCGTGATGGGGATGATGTCCCTTACAGTCTGCCCACAGAAGCTGATATTGAGTTAGGGATTGAGATGTTTGGTGAGCTTGGCCACACACCGAAAATGACTGATGTCCTTGATCTCATAACAAGTTCTGCCAATTATGATGAGAAGTTCAAGCAGATGTGGCTGATGCTTGCCGACAATACTGTCATTGCGCCTACTACATCCAAAAGATCAGCCCTAGATGGTATGGTGTGCTGGTAAGTACTTCCATATTTGACCATTTTGTGTATGCTGGTAACTTATGTCACGTGGCTGATAACTTGCATCATGTTTATATGGTAACTGTATTGCTTTATATCATGTAGGATTTTTTGTTCATTTACTTCCTTGTTTTTTTTAGCAAAACATTAATAGATTCAAGGACTTGAATTGGTCCAAGTTCATTGCTGATGAGCTCCATAAGGCACTGTTGAAGGGGAGGCCTACAAAGGGGTGTCTTCTTTTCTACAATGTAATTGATGCTGCTTTTTTTTCCTGCTGTTTGGTTGTGTATTTCTGACATCAATGACTCTTTTTACCATCTTCTGTACATTGATGCTATCGATCTTACTGGTCTTGGTATCTCATTGCTCGATGGTGCGTGTGCTATCAATGTTTGGACAAAAGAGAAGATATCTGAATTGCTTAGTATGGATGTCCAAGCGGACGGAATTTCTTATGGGAAACTACCGGTAACTTTTATATTTGTTTTCTCATTCTCAATAAATCACCAGTTGAAACCCCAGTTTGCCGTTGATTTCTGCTTGTTTGGCGGTTTACAAGATCTTGGGAAGTTCATGTGTGTGCATGTCCCACCAAACTGCAGTGAAGAGGTATGCTTTTTTGTTTAGATGTATTCTGGTAATTAATTTGTAGCCCTTTTGTTTGCTTTTGATGCATTTTTTGATGGTAACTAATGACTATGCAACCTGATAAGTATTTTTGTATTACACATCTGAAATATTTTTCATTGCTATTTTTATGTTGTGTTTTATGATGGTAACTTTTGTTGCATACACATGGTAATTTGTGTCTGTTCTACCTGATAATTCATGTTTTACCAATCTGATTTTTATTTTTTAACAGCCGATAACTTGTGTTGTACTTGGTTGATACTTTCTGTTGCACTCACATGATAACTTGAGTATGGACATTCTTTCTATTCTTTATTTTTCTTATGATCTCTTGTTTTGTCTGTTTTTGTGTATTCTTGTTTGCATCTAAAAATAATGTCTGGTAACTGAAAGTGTTCCTTTTGTATTTTTTTGTTTGTTATTAATGAGTAGAAACTTGCAAAGGCTTCTGAGCTCGTGGGTCGGTTTTCATCTGGCTTGGTTGGCCTGCTTGGCGATCTTGTGCAAGGGTTCGTCTCACTTGATGATAAAGGCTGTTCACATGTGTCTCGTCGACTAGACACGGATCTTAGGGTGATTTCTTCTGCTACCCGGAATATGGCAAAGCCCTCTCCTGCACGCCTGCATCTGGCCAATCGAGAGCCCTGGAAAGAATAATATGGATGAGTCTGATACTGACCGTGATACGGATGAAAACGACGGGGACGAATCTGATGATGATGATGATGATGACTTTACGATTTTGTATCATGGTTCTTCTTCCCGCAGCAGGGCAGAGAACGTGGCCTCTGGCAGCGGAGCAGCGGATGTGGATACAACTCACTCAGGCGATGCAAACGTTGAAGTGCGGGACAGTGTAGCAAAGAATGTTGAAGGCATACCTAATAGTGTAGCAGGAAATGTGGACCCAACTCAATCAGGTGATGCAAACGCTGAAGTGCGTGACAGTGTAGCAGGAAATATCGAAGGCATACCTGACCGTGCGGGCGATGAACCTGTTATTGAGTCCCAGATCATGCTCACCGGTACTTCTAACACGGTCTCAAGCAGCTCAGGGGATGGCGTGCTCAGCCAGCGTGATATGACAGACACGCAGTTTGATTTGGCCACTGAATCTTCTGTTAAAAGATGCGGTGCTCAGCTTGCCAATTGTTGGAAATATGCCCTAGAGGCAATAATAAAAGGATTATTATTATATTTCCTTGTTCATGATAATTGTCTTTTATTCATGCTATAATTGTATTTTCCGGAAATCTTAATACACGTGTGAATACATAGACCACAATATGTCCCTAGTGAGCCTCTAGTTGACTAGCTCGTTGATCAATAGATAGTCATGGTTTCCTGACTATGGACATTGGATGTCATTGATAACGGGATCACATCATTAGGAGAATGATGTGATGGACAAGACCCAATCCTAAGCATAGCACAAGATCGTGTAGTTTGTTTTGCTAGAGCTTTTCCAATGTCAAGTATCTCTTCCTTAGACCATGAGATCGTGTAACTCCCGGATACCGTAGGAGTGCTTTGGGTGTACCAAACGTCACAACGAATCGGATGACTATAAAGGTACACTACAGGTATCTCCGAAAGTGTCTGTTGGGTTGACACGGATCGAGATCGATTTGTCACTCCGTATTACGGAGAGGTATCACTGGCCCACTCGGTAGTGCATCATCATAATGAGCTCAAAGTGACCAAGTGTCTGGTCACGGGATCATGCATTACGGTACGAGTAAAGTGACTTGCCGGTAACGAGATTGAACGAGGTATTGGGATACCGACGATCGAATCTCGGGCAAGTAACATACCGATTGACAAAGCGAATAGTATACGGGGTTGCTTGAATCCTCGACATCGACGTTCATCCGATGAGATCATCGTGTAACATGTGGGAGCCAACATGGGTATCCAGATCCCGCTGTTGGTTATTTACCAGAGAGCCGTCTCGGTCATGTCTACATGTCTCACGAACCCGTAGTGTCTACTAACTTAAGGTTCGGTGACGCTATGTTTATTAGGTAGACTAGTATGTGATTACCGAATGTTGTTCGGAGTCCCGGATGAGATCCCGGACGTCACGAGGAGTTCCGGAATTGTCCGGAGGTAAAGATTTATATATGGGAAGTCATCATACGGTCACCGGAAAGGTTTGGGGGCATATCGGTATTGTACCGGGGCCACCGGAGGGGTTCCGGGAGTCCACCTCTCCCGGAGGGCCTTATGGGCTGTATGAGGAAGGGATCCAGCCCAAAGTGGGCTGGGGCGCCACTCCCCCCTAGGGCCCATGCGCCTAGGGTTGGGGAACCCAGGGGGCGCCCCTGCTTGGGGGGCAAGCCCTCCTTGGCCGCCGCCTCTAGATCCCATCTAGAGGGGCCGGCCCCTTCTCCCTTCCCTATAAATAGAGGGGTGAGGGAGGGCTGCAACACACTTCAAGGCGTAGCCCCTCCCTCCCAACACCTCTCCTCCTCCGCTGAGTGCTTGGCGAAGCCCTCGCCGAGTATCGCCTCTCCACCATCATCACGCCGTCAGGCCGCTGCTGGAGCCATCTTCCTCAACCTCTCCTTCCCCTTGCTGGATCAAGAAGTAGGAGACGCCATCCGCTCCAGACGTGTGTTGAACACGGAGGTGCCGTCCGTTCGGCGCTAGGATCTCCGGTGATAGGATCACGACGAGAACGACTGCTTCAACCCCGTTCTTTTGAACGCTTCCGCTCGCGATCTACAAAGTGGTATGTAGATGCAATCTCTCTCCCATGACTCGTTTCTTAGATGAACTCATAGATGGATCTTTGTGAAACCGTAGGAAAATTTTTATTTTCTGCAACGTTCCCCAACAGTGGCATCATGAGCTAGGTCTATGCGTAGTTCTCTGTTGCACGAGTAGAACACAATTTTGTTGTGGGCGTAGATCTTGTCAACTTGCTTGCCGCTACTAGTCTTATCTTGCTTCAGCGGTATTGTGGGATGAAGCGGCCCGGACCAACCTTATACGTACGCTTACATGAGACTGGTTCCACCGACTGACATGCACTAGTTGCATAAGGTGGCTGTCGGGTGTCTCTCTCTCCCACTTTATTGGAGCGGGTTCGATGAAAAGGGTCCTTATGAAGGGTAAATAGAAGTTGACAAAATCACGTTGCGGTTATTCGTAGGTAAGAAAACGTTCTTGCTAGAACCCAATTGCAGCCACGTAAAAGATGCAACAACAATTAGAGGACGTCTAACTTGTTTTTGCAGCAATTGTCATGTGATGTGATATGTCCAGAAGTTGTGATGAATGATGAATGATATATTGTGATGTATGAGATCATGTTCTTGTAATAGGAATCACGACTTGCATGTCGATGAGTATGACAACCGGCAGGAGCCATAGGAGTTGTCTATATTTTGTATGACCTGCGTGTCATTGAAGAACGCCATGTAAAATTACTTTACTTTATTGCTAAACGCGTTAGCCATAGAAGTAGAAGTAGTCGCTATGGCGTGACAACTTCATGAAGACACGATGATGGAGATCATGGTGTCATGCCGGTGACGAAGATGATCATGGAGCCTCAAGATGGAGATCGAAGGAGCTATATGATATTGGCCATATCATGTCACTACTATATATAATTGCATGTGATGTTTATTATGTTTATGCATCTTGTTTACTTAGAACGACGGTAGTAAATAAGATGATCCCTTATAATAATTTCAAGAAAGTGTTCCCCCTAATTGTGCACCGTTGCTAAAGTTAAAGTTCGTTTCAAGCACCACATGATGATCGGGTGTGATAGATCCTTACGCTCACATACAACGGGTGTAAGACAGATTTACACATGCGTAACACTTAGGGTTAACTTGACGAGCCTAGCATGTATGCACATGGCCTCGGAACACAAGAGACCGAAGGTCGAACATGAGTCGTATGGAAGATACGATCAACATGGAGATGTTCACCGATGATGACTAGTCCGTCTCACGTGATGATCGGACACGGCCTAGTCGACTCGGATCATGTAACACTTAGATGACTAGAGGGATGTCAAATCTAAGTGGGACTTCATTAAATAATTTGATTAGATGAACTTAATTATCATGAACATTAGTCTAAAATCTTTGCAAAATGTCTTGTATATCAAATGGCCAACGCTCATGTCACAATGAACTTCAACGTGTTCCTAGAGAAAACCAAGCTGAAAGACGATGGCAGCAACTATTCGGACTGGGTCCGGAACCTGAGGATCATCCTCATAGCAGCCAAGAAACAATATGTCCTAGAAGCACCGCTAGGTGATGCACCCATCCTGCAGAACCAAGACATTATGAATGCTTGGCAGTCTCAGGCCGATGATTACTCCCTCGCTCAAAGGCGGCATGCTTTACGCTTTAGAACCGGGCTCCAAAAGCGCTTTTGAGCAACACAGAGCATATGAGATGTTCGAGGAGCTGAAAATGGTTTTCCAAGCTCATGCCCGGTCGAGAGATATGAAGTCTCCGACAAGTTCTATAGTTGTAAGATGGAGGAAAACAGTTCTCACAAGGAGCACATACTCAAAATGTCTGGGTTGCACAACCGCCGTCTCCAAATGGACATTAACCTCCCGGACGAGGCGGTCATTGACAGAATCCTTCAATCGCTCCCACCAAGCTACAAGAGCTTCGTGATGAACTACAATATGCAGGGGATGGTGAAGACCATTCCCGAAGTATTCTCAATGCTGAAGTCAGCAGAGGTTGAAATCAAGAAAGAACATCAAGTGTTGATGGTCAATAAAACCACTAAGTTCAAATGGGGCAAGGGTAAGAAAAACTTCAAGAAGGACGGCAAGGATGTTGCCTCGCCCGGTAAGCAAGTTGCCAGGAAGAAGTCAAAGAATGGACCCAAACCTGAGACAGAGTGCTTTTATTGCAAAGGGAAGGGCCACTGGAAGCGGAACTGCCCCAAATACTTAGCGGACAAGAAGGCCGGCAACACTAAAGGTATATTTGATATACATGTAATTCATGTGTACCTTACCAAAGTACTCGTAGTAACTCCCGGGTATTTGATACCGGTGCCGTTGCTCATATTTGTAACTCACAGTAGGAGCTGCGGAATAACCGGAGACTGGTGAAGGACGAGGTGACAATGCGCGTTGGGAATGGTTCCAAGGTCGATGTGATCGCCGTCCGCACGCTACCTCTACATTTACCTACGGGATTAGTTTTAAACCTCAATAATTGTTATTTAGTGCCAAGTCTGAGCATGAACATTGTATTAGGATCTCGTTCAATGCGAGATGGCTACTCATTTAAATCCGAGAATAATGGTTGTTCTATTTATATGAGAGATATGTTTTATGGTCATGCTCCGATGGTCAATGGTTTATTCTTAATGAATCTTTAACGTAATATTACACATATTCATAGTGTGAATACCAGAAGATGTAAAGTTGATAATGATAGTCCCACATACTTGTGGCATCGCCGCCTTTGGTCACATTGGTGTCAAGCGCATGAAGAAGCTCCATTCGATGGACTTTTAGAGTCTCTCGATTATGAATCATTTGACACATGCTAACCATGCCTCATGGGCAAAATGACCAAGACTCCATACTCCGGGACAATGGAGCGAGCAACGAACTTATTGGACATCATACATACCGATGTGTGCGTGCCAATGAGCGTTGAGGCTCATGGAGGATATCGTTATGTTCTCACTCTCACTGATGACTTGAGTAGATATGGGTATGTCTACTTGATGAAACACAAGTCTGAGACCTTTGAAAAGTTCAAGGAATTTCAGAATAGAGGTAGAGAATCAACGTGACCGAAAAATAAAGTTCTAAAGATCAGATCGTGGAGGAGAATATTTAAGTCACGAATTTGGTACACACTTAAGGACATGTGGAATCGTTTCACAACTCACGCTACCGAACACCTCAACAGTAATGGTGTGTCCGAACATCGTAATCGCACTCTATTGGATATGGTGCGATCTATGATGTCTCTTACAGATTTACCGCTATCATTTTGGGGATACGCCTAGAGACAGCTACATTCACTTTAAATAGGGCACCGTCTAAATCCGTTGAGACGACACCGTATGAATTATGGTTTGGGAAGAAACCTAAGCTGTCGTTTCTAAAAGTTTGGGGATGCGATGCTTATGTCAAGAGACTTCAACCTGAAAAGCTTGAACACAAGTCGGAGAAATGCGTCTTCATAGGATACCCTAAGGAAACCATTGGGTATACCTTCTACCTTAGATCCGAAGGCAAGATCTTTGTTGCCAAGAACGGAACCTTTCTTGAAAAAGAGTTTCTCTCGAAAGGAGTAAGTGGGAGGAAAGTAGAACTCGATGAAGTACTACCTCTTGAACCGGAAAGTAGTGCAGCTCAGGATAATGTTCCTGTGGTGCCTACCCCTACTGGAGAGGAAATTAATGATGATGATCAAGGTACTTCGGATCAAGTTGCTACTGAACTTCGTAGGTCCACGAGGACACGTTCCACACCAGAGTGGTATGGCAACCCTGTCCTGGAAATCATGTTGTTAGACAACGGTGAACCTTCGAACTATGAAGAAGCGAAGGCGGGCCCGGATTCCAACAAATGGCTTGAAGCCAAGCAATCCGAGATAGGATCCATGTATGAAAACAAAGTATGGACTTTGACAGACTTGCCCGATGATCGGCGAGCGATAGAAAACAAATGGATCTTTAAGAAGACGACGGACGCGGATGGTAATGTCACCATCTATAAAGCTCGACTTGTCGCTAAGGGTTATCGACAAGTTCAAGGGATTGACTACGATGAGACTTTCTCTCCGTAGCGAAGCTTAAGTCCGTCCGAATCATGTTAGCAATTGCCGCATACTATGATTATGAGATATGGCAGATGGGCGCCAAAACAGCATTCCTTAATGGTTATCTTAAGGAAGAGCTGTATATGATGCAGCCGGAAGGTTTTATCGATCCTAAGAATGCTAACAAAGTATGCAAGCTCCAGCGATCCATTTATGGGCTGGTGCAAGCATCTCGGAGTTGGAACATTCGCTTTGATGAGATGATCAAAGCGTTTGGGTTTATGCAGACTTATGGTGAAGCCTACGTTTACAAGAAAGTGAGTGGGAGCTCTGTAGCATTTCTCATATTATATGTAGATGACATACTTTTGATGGGAAATGATATAGAACTCTTGGACAACATTAAGGCCTACTTGAATAAAAGTTTTTCAATGAAGGACCTTGGAGAAGCTGCTTATATATTAGGCATCAAGATCTATAGAGATAGATCGAGACGCCTCATAGGTCTTTCACAAAGCACATACCTTGATAAGATTTTGAAGAAGTTCAAAATGGATCGGTCCAAGAAAGGGTTCTTGCCTCAGATGCGCAAGGTGTGTGATTGAGCTCGGCTCAATGCCCGACCACGGCAAAAGATAAAGAAGAGATGAGCGTCATCCCCTATGCCTCGGCCATAGGATCTATTATGTATGCCATGATGTGTACCAGACCTGATGTAAACCTTGCCGTAAGTTTGGTAGGAAGGTACCAAAGTAATCCCGGCAAGGAACACCGGACAGCGGTCAAGAATATCCTAAAGTACCGAAAAGGACAAAGGACATGTTTCTCGTTTATGGAGGTGACGAAGAGCTCGTCAGAAGGGTTACGCCGACGCTTAGCTTCGACATGCATCTGGATGACTCTAAGTCACAAACCGGATACGTGTATATGTTGAATGGTGGAGCGAAGCTGGTGCAGCTGCAAGCAGAGCGCCGTGGCGGGATCTACATGTGAAGCGGAGTACATGGCAGCCTCGGAGGCAGCACATGAAGCAATATGGGTGAAGGAGTTCATCACCGACCTAGGAGTCATACCCAATGCGTCGGGGCCGATCAAACTCTTCTGTGACAACACTAGAGCTATTGCACCTGCCAAAGAGCCTGTGTTTCACAAGAAGACCAGGCACATCAAGTTGCCGCTTCAACTCCATCCGTGAAAATGTTCAAGATGGAGACATAGAAATTTGCAAAGTGCATACGGATCTGAATGTCGCAGATCCGCTGACTAAACCTCTTCCGCGGGCAAAACATGATCAACACCGTAACTCTATGGGTGTTCGATTCATCACAATGTAACTAGATTATTGACTCTAGTGCAAGTGGGAGACTGTTGGAAATATGCCCTAGAGGCAATAATAAAAGGATTATTATTATATTTCCTTGTTTATGATAATTGTCTTTTATTCATGCTATAATTGTATTTTCCGGAAATCTTAATACACGTGTGAATACATAGACCACAATATGTCCCTAGTGAGCCTCTAGTTGACTAGCTCGTTGATCAATAGATAGTCATGGTTTCGACTATGGACATTGGATGTCATTGATAACGGGATCACATCATTAGGAGAATGATGTGATGGACAAGACCCAATCCTAAGCATAGCACAAGATCGTGTAGTTCGCTTTTGCTAGAGCTTTTCTAATGTCAAGTATCTCTTCCTTAGACCATGAGATCGTGTAACTCCGGATACCGTAGGAGTGCTTTGGGTGTACCAAACGTCACAACGTAATCGGGTGACTATAAAGGTACACTACAGGTATCTCTGAAAGTGTACATTGGGTTGACACGGATCGAGATCGGATTTGTCACTCCGCATAACGGAGAGGTATCACCGGGCCCACTCGGTAGTGCATCATCATAATGAGCTCAAAGTGACCAAGTGTCCGGTCACGGATCATGCATTACGGTACGAGTAAAGTGACTTGCCGGTAACGAGATTGAACGAGGTATTGGGATACCGACGATCGAATCTCGGGCAAGTAACATACCGATTGACGAAGGGAATAGTAGACGGGGTTGCTTGAATCCTCGACATTGTGGTTCATCCGATGAGATCATCGAGGAGTATGTGGGAGCCAACATGGGTATCCAGATCCCGCTGTTGGTTATTGACCGGAGAGCCGTCTCGGTCATGTCTACATGTCTCCCGAACCCGTAGGGTCTACACACTTAAGGTTCGGTGACGCTAGGGTTATTAGGAAGACTTGTATGTGATTACCGAATGTTGTTCGGAGTCCCAGATGAGATCCCGGACGTCACGGGGAGTTCCGTAATAGTCCGGAGGTAAAGATTTATATATGGGAAGTCATCATACGGTCACCGGAAAGGTTCGGGGGCATATCGGTATTGTACCGGGGCCACCGGAGGGGTTCCGGGGGTCCACCGGGAGGGGCCACCTCTCTCGGAGGGCCTTATGGGCTGTATGAGGAAGGGATCCAGCCCAAAGTGGGCTGGGGCGCCACTCCCCCCCTAGGGCCCATGCGCCTAGGGTTGGGGCTCCCCGAGGGGGCGCCCCTTGCTTGGGGGCAAGCCCTCCTTGGCCGCCGCCCCCCTCTAGATCCCATCTAGAGGGACGGCCCCTTCTCCCTTCCCTATAAATAGAGGGCGAGGGAGGGCTGCAACACACTTCAAGGCGCAGCCCTCCCTCCCCAACACCTCTCCTCCTCCGCTGAGTGCTTGGCGAAGCCCTGCCGAGTATCGCCTCTCCACCATCATCACGCCGTCAGGCCGCTGCCGGAGCCATCTTCCTCAACCTCTCCTTCCCCTTGCTGGATCAAGAAGGAGGAGACGCCATCTGCTCCGCACGTGTGTTGAACGCGGAGGTGCCGTCTGCTCGGCGCTAGGATCTCCGGTGATAGGATCACAACGAGAACGCATCGCTTCAACCCCGTTCTTTTGAACGCTTCTGCTCGCGATCTACAAAGTGGTATGTAGATGCAATCTCTCTCCCATGACGCGTTGCTTAGATGAACTCATAGATGGATCTTGGTGAAACCGTAGGAAAAATTTTATTTTCTGCAACGTTTCCCAACACCAACAATTTGTCTTACATGTGGAGGCGCAAGAAGTTGAAGCTACCATCTCCATGATACGTCTTCATCGTATCTACTTTCCAAACACTTTTGCCCTTATTTTGGACTCTAACTTGCATGATTTGAATGGAACTAACCCGGACTGACGCTGTTTTCAGCAGAATTGCCATGGTGTTATTTTTGTGCAGAAATACAAGTTCTCGGAATGACCTGAAACTTCACGGAGAATATTTTTGGAATTAATAAAAAATACTAGCGAAAGAATCAAGTCCAAGGGGCCCACATCCTGTCCACAAGGGTGGGGGCGCGCCTACCCCCCTGGGCGCGCCCCTGCCTCATGGGCCCCCTGGTGCTCCACCGACCTCAACTCCAACTCCATATATTCACGTTCGGGGAGAAAAAATCAGAGAGAAGGATTCATCGCGTTTTACAATATGGAGCCGCCGCCAAGCCCTAATCTCGCTCGGGAGGGCTGATCTGGAGTCCGTTCGGGGCACCGAAGAGGGGAATCCATCGCCGTCGTCATCATCAACCTTCTGCCATCACCAATTTCATGATACTCACCGCCGATGCGTGAGTAATTCCATCGTAGGCTTGCAACGGTGATGGGTTGGATGAGATTTACCACGAATCGAGTTAGTTTTGTTAGGGTTTGATCCCTAGTATCCACTATGTTACGAGATTGATGTTGCTATGACTTTGCTATGCTTAATTCTTGTCACTAGGGCCCGAGTGCCATGATTTCAGATCTGAACCTATTATGTTTTCAAGAATATATGTGAGTTCTTGATCCTATCTTGCAAGTCTATAGTCACCTACTATGTGTTATGATCCGTTAGCGCCGAAGTGACAATAATCGGGATCCTTACCGGTGATGACCGTAGTTTGAGGAGTTCATGTATTCACTAAGTGTTAATGCTTTGGTCCGGTACTCTATTAAAAGGAGGCCTTAATATCCCTTAGTTTCCAATAGGAGCCCGCTGCCACGGGAGGGTAGGATAAAAGATGTCATGCAAGTTCTTTTCCATAAGCACGTATGACTATATTCGGAATACATGCCTACATTACATTGATATTGATGAATTGGAGCTAGTTCTGTGTCACCCTATGTTATAACTATTGCATGAGGAATCAGATCCGGCATAATTCTCCATCACCGATCTAATGCCTACGAGCTTTTCACATATTGCTCTTTGCTTAGTTACTTTACCGTTGCCACTGTTACAATTACTACAAAGCTACTACTGCTACTTTTATCAATGTTACCGTTACTTCCATACTACTTTGCTACTAAATACTTTGCTGCAGATATTAAGTTATCCAAGTGTGGTTGAGTTGACAACTCGACTGCTAATACTTTAGAATATTCTTTGGCTCCCTTGTGTCGAATCAATAAATTTGGGTTGAATACTCTACCCTCGAAAACTATTGCGATCCCCTATACTTGTGGGTTATCAAGACTATTTTCCAGCGCTGTTGCCGGGGAGCATAGCTCTATTCTTTGAGTCACTTGGGATTTATATCTGTTGGTCACTATGAGGAACTTGAAAGACGAAAGAACTAAGATTTTTCCCTCAACCACGAGGGGAGGTAAGGAACGGCCATCTAGCTCTGCACTTGATTCTCCTTCTGTTTTGATTAAGCTTGTGACACCTAAACCTGATTCTGCTATTAATTCTGATATGTCGCATGCTATTGATGATGCCACTTCTGCTATGCATGATACTTATGATGAAACTACTTCTATGCTTGATACTACTGTGCCATTAGGTGAATTTCTTGATGAACAACTTGCTAGGGCTAGAGAGAATGAAATTATTGAAACTGATAATATTGATGAAAGTGATGATGAAGATTCTCCCCTAGATATGAATTGCCTGTTGTGCCTGAGTGTTATGTTATGGATAAAGAAACTACTAGAGACTTTCTTGCTTGCAATGATAGATATGATCTTAAGAAACTATTAGCTAAGCTGAAAGAGAAGTCCTTGAATGCTAGAATGAAATATGACCTTGCTTTTGCTACTTCACCTATCTGTGTTACTGATAAGGATTATGATTTCTCTGTCGATCCTGAGATAATTACTTTGGTTGAATCTGATCCTTTTTATGGCTATGAATCTGAAACAGTTGTGGCACATCTTACTAAATTAAATGATATAGCTACCCTATTTACTAATGATGAGAAACTCAGTACTACTATATCCTTAAATTATTTCCGTTCTCATTAAAGGGTGATGCTAAAACATGGTTTAATTCTCTTGATCCTGGTTGTGTGCGTAGTCCCGAGGATATGATTTATTACTTCTCTGCTAAATATTTCCTCGCTCATAAGAAACAAGCTGCTTTGAGGGAAATATATAATTTTGTGCAAATTGAAGAAGAGAGTCTCCCACAAGCTTGGGGGAGGCTTCTCCAATTACTTAATGCTTTGCACGATCATCCTCTCAAGAAAAATGAAATACTTGATATCTTTTATAATGGACTAACCAATGCTTCCAGAGACCACCTGGATAGTTGTGCTGGTTGTGTTTCCGGGGAAAGAACAGTTGATCAACCTGAATTGCTATTGAATAATATGTTGACTAATGAAAATAATTGGACACTTCCTGAACCAACTCCTAAGCCAACTCCGAAGAAAAGGGGTATTCTATATCTCAGTCCTGAAGATATGCAAGAGGCAAAGAAATCTATGAAAGAAAAAGGTACTAAAGTTGAAGATGTTAAGAATTTACCACCTACTGAAGAAATACATGGTCTTGATAACCCGACACAGGTAGTAAAGGTAAATTCTATCTATAAGTCTGCTAGCCAATGCTTAGATGAGTTTGATAATTTTATTGTTAAATAAGAAAACTTCAATGCTTATGTTGGTAGACAATTGAAACAAAATGCTTATATGATTGAACACTTGAGTGATTATATGTCTAGATTTAAAAGTGAACTTAAACTCATTAGTAAACATGCTTCTATGGTTACCACTCAAGTAGAACAAGTGCTTAAAGCTCAAAATGATTTGCTCAATGAATTAAATAATAAGAAAAATGATAATGCTGTTAGAGTTATGACTAGAGGGGGTAGAATGACTCAGGAACCTTTGTATCCTGAGGGCCACCCTAAGAGAATTGAGCAGGATTCTCAGAGAACTAATGTTGAGGCACCTAGTCCTTCTAAGAAGAAGAAAAAGAAAAATGATAGGACTTTGCATGCTTCTAGTGAACCTGTTGTAGACACACCTGAGAATCCCAATGATATTTCTATTTCTGATGCTGAAACACAATCTGGTGATGAACATGAACCTAGTGATAATGTTAATGATAATGTTCATGTTGATGCTCAGCCTAGCAATAACAATGATGTAGAGATTGAACCTGCTATTGATCTTGATAACCCACAATCAAAGAATCAACATTATGATAAGAGAGACTTTGTTTCTAGGAAGCACAGTAAAGAAAGAGAACCATGGGTTCAGAAACCCATGCCTTTTCCTCCTAAACCATCCAAGAAAAAGGATGATGAGGATTTTGAGCGCTTTGCTAAAATGATTAGACCTATCTTTTGCGTCGTTTGGTGACTGATATGCTTAAAATGAATCCTTATGCTAAGTACATGAAAGATATTGTTACAAATAAAAGAAAGATACCAGAAGCTGAAATTTCCACCATGCTTGCTAATTATACTTGTAAAGGTGGAATACCAAAGAAACTTGGAGATCCAGGAGTACCAACTATACCATGCTCTATTAAAAGAAACTATGTTAAAACTGTGTTATGTGATCTTGGAGCCGGTGTTAGTGTTATGCCTCTCTCTTTATATCGTAGACTTGATTTGAATAAGTTGACACCTACTGAAATATCTTTGCAAATGGCCGATAAATCAACTGCTATACCTGCCGGTATTTGTGAGGACGATGCTGTTAGATTGCAAACGTTACTATTTTAACGGACTTTGTTATTCTTGATATTCCCGAGGACGATAGTATGTCGATTATCCTTGGTAGACCCTTTTTGAATACTGCAGGAGCTGTTATTGATTGCAACAAAGGCAATACCACTTTTCATGTTAATAGTAATGAGCATACGGTACACTTTCCGAGGAAACAACCTCAAGTCCATAGTATCAATTCTATTGGAAAAATTCCAACAATTAACATTGGAGATTTTGAATTTCCTCTTCCTACTGTCAAGAAGAAATATGATATTCTTATTGTTGGGGATGTGCATATCCCCGTTGAGGTAACCTAGTGTTATTCGAAATTTCTCCGGTTCCATGTTATTTGAAAAGAGTTTGTTAACAAGACTTGATCAACCTTGTTAGTGGATTCTTTTGATGAGCATGAGATGGATGAAGTTAGAAAGCACAACCTTCTGTACCCTCCTTTTACTTTCTGTTATTTAGATTAAATAAAGCAAAATTAGTATTTTCCGTATGTTTTTTGAATTATCCGTGCAATAAAAAATACCCCGAAAATAAAAGTTCTCCAAATGCCCTGAAAATGAAATATGATTTTTTTTCTAGAATATTTGAGAATATTTGGCACTGAGAACACATCAGGGGGGGCCAGCATCTGGCCACGAGGGTCCAGGGCGCGCCCCTGCCTCGTGGGCCCCTGGTGGCCCCCCTCCACTTATTCCTGCACCCACACACTTCTTCCTCCCAAAAAAATCACCAACCAGCTCAAGCACGAGTTCTAGCTCATCTTGCTGCCATTTTCGATCTCCTAGCTCAAAGCTCCACTCACAAAACTGCTTTGGGGGATTGTTGTTCGGTATGTGACTCCTCCAATGGTCCAATTAGTTTTTGTTCTAGTGCTTTATTTATTGCAAATTTTTGCCGCTGAGGTGACCTGTTCTTGAGCTTGCATGCCAAATTTATTTGGTCCCAAGTAGTTCTAATGCATGATATAGTCTATAGGCACTTGTGGGAGTAGTTGCTATCAATTTTCTTGAGTTTGGTTCACTTTTATTTTGAGTTACTAAAATTTTCGGAAATTTTTCAGAGGAATGAACAACCTCTCCAGTACCGACTAATGTTCGACACGCGCCGCACTTTCCATGTTGCTCTCACTGCTCCTACTTTCTTTCACTTTCAGGCAAAAGGGAGATATATTATAACCAGGGAGGAGGCAAACGAGTATAAGAGGAGGACGGAGGAAGCTCGCCTCCAAGCTGCAGCTCATGAGGCAATAGTTGCTGCATATCAGTACGACCCCAGCTACAACTTTGATCCTTGGGCATAGACCAACTCAGGCCAAAAGCCTAAGCTTGGGGGAGTAAGTATTTCTCACCGACATTACATTCATGTTTACACACTCATTCTAGTTGTCGGTGCTCATATTTTTTCATTGTAATATCCATGCTAGTTTATTTTCTTTTCTAGTCTTCTTCTTGTGTGTTTGAAAAACCTTAAGAAAAACCAAAAAAAATTAGTTGTAGATTTTAGCTAGTTTACTTTCCATGTTTGTAGTATTAATAATTAAAAGAAAACCCAAAAAGATTTCTCGTTCTTCTTTTGCCTGTTGGGAGCTTTCCCGTGTAAATAGTTTTATTTCTTTTCTTTTCTTTGGGGGTCGAGAGGAGAAGACCATAATGAAAATGTTGAAGTGGCTCTTATATGCATTATTGTTGATTTAACCAAGAGCCCATATTACCTTGTCTTCTCCGTTGTATTAAATGCTTGCAAATTCCAGCTTAGTCCAATGCACGTGCACTATTATTATTATTATCCACACCGTTCGGTCGTGCAAGTGAAAGGCAATAATGACGATATATGATGGACTGATTGAGATGAGAGAAGCTGGTATGAACTCGACCTCTCTTGTTTTTGTAAATATGATTAGTTCATCGTTCCTGATTCAGCCTATTATGAATGAAACATGTTTGCAATGACAATTAGAGATCATACTTGCTTATGCCATGCTTAATTAGCTAGGAGTTTATAATAGTTTACTTTGCGTGCCAACATGCTATTAAAATAGTTTTGATGTGGTATGATAGGGTGGTATCCTCTTTTGAACGATTCGAGTGACTTGACTTGGCACATGTTCACACACGTAGTTGAAACAAAATCAACATAGCCTCCATGATATTTATGTTCATGGTGGATTATATCCTACTCATGCTTGCACTCAATGTTTATTAATTTTAATGCATGTTCATGACTGTTGTCGCTCTCTAGTTGGTCGCTTCCCAGTCTTTTTCTAGCCTTCACTTGTACTAAGCGGAATAGTGCTTGTGCATCCACTTCCATAAACCCCAAAGTTATTCCATATGAGTCCACTATACCTTCCTATATGCGGTATCTACCTGCCGTTCCAAGTAAATTTGTATGTGCCAAACTCTAAACCTTCAAATGAAATTCTGTTTTGCATCCTCGAATAGCTCATGTATCAACTAGGGTTGTCTCAGATCTTCCATGCTAGGCGGGTTATTCTCAAGAGGAGTGGACTCCGCTTCTCACTCACGAGAAAATGGCTGGTCACCGGGATGCCCAGTCCCATGCTCAAATCAAATCAAAATAATTGCAAGCAAAACTCCCCCAGGACTGTTGTTAGTTGGACGGTACCCGTTGTTTCGAGCCAGCCATGGATTGATGCTTGTTGGTGGTGGGGGAGTATAAACTTTACCATTCTGTTTGGGAACCGCCTATAATGTGTGTAGCATGGAAGATATCGAGATCTCTCGGTTGTTATGTTGATAATGAAAGTATGCCGCTTAAAATATTATTCACCTCTGCTTTAAAATCGAGCTCTGGCACCTCTACAAATCCCTGCTTCCCTTTGCGAAGGGCCTGTCTATTTACTTTTATGTTGAGTCATCATCCTCTTATTAAAAAGCACCAGCTGGAGAGCACCACTGTCATTTGCATCCGTTACTATTAATTTATATTGAGTATGACTATGACTCAATCTCTTTTACCATGAATTACAATGTTTAGTCAGTCCTTGATCTTCAGAGGTGCTCTGCATTTATGTTGTGCGGTCTCAGAAAGGGCTAGCGAGATACCACCTTGTTATATCATATTATGATTGTTTTTAGAAAGTGTTGTCATCCGAGATTTATTATTATTGCTCGCTAGTTGATTATGTCATTGATATGAGCAAACATGAGACCTAAATGTTATTATGAATATGGTTAGTTCATAATCTTTGCTGAAAACTTGAATGCTGGCTTTACATATTTACAACAACAAGAGCAAACAGAGTTTGTAAAAGTTTTTCTTTATCACTTTCAGTTTATCCACTGAATTGCTTGAGGACAAGCAAAGGTTTAAGCTTGGGGGAGTTGATACGTCTCCATCGTATCTACTTTTCCAAACACTTTTGCCCTTGTTTTGGACTCTAACTTGCATGATTTGAACGGAACTAACCCGGACTGACGCTGTTTTCAGCAGAATTGCCATGGTGTTATTTTTGTGCAGAAATAAAAGTTCTTGGAATGACCTGAAACTTCACGGAGAATATTTTTGGAATCTATAAAAAATTTGGCGAAAGAATGAAGGCCAGGGGCCCACACCTGTCCACGAGGGTGGGGTGCGCCTACCCTCGGGCGCGCTCCCCGCCTCGTGGCCCCCTGTTGCTAATCGACCTCAACTCCAACTCCATATATTCACGCTCGGGAGAAAAAAATCAGAGAAAGATTCATCGTGTTTTACGACACGGAGCCGCCGCCAAGCCCCGCCTCTCGGGAGGGCTGATCTGGTGTCTGCTCGGGGCTCGGAGAGGAATCCGTCGCCATCTTCATCATCAACCTTCCTCCATCACCAATTTCATGATGCTCGCCGCATGCGTGAGTAATTCCATCGTAGGCTTGCTGGATGTTGATGGGTTGGATGAGATTTACCATGTAATCGAGTTAGTTTTGTTAGGGTTTGATCCCTAGTATCCACTATGTTCTGAGATTGATGTTGCTATGACTTTGCTATGCTTATGCTTGTCACTAGGGCCCGAGTGCCATGATTTCAGATCTGAACCTATTATGTTTTCATGAATATATGTGAGTTCTTGATCCTATCTTGCAAGTCTATAGTCACTATGTGTTATGATCCGTTAGCGCCGAAGTGACAATAATCAGGATCCTTACCGATGATGGTCGTAGTTTGAGGAGTTCATATATTCACTAAGTGTTAATGCTTTGGTCCGGTACTCTATTAAAAGGAGGCCTTAATATCCCTTAGTTTCCAATAAGACCCCGCTGCCATGGGAGGGTAGGACAAAAGATGTCATGCAAGTTCTTTTCCATAAGCACGTATGACTATATTCGGAATACATGCCTACATTACATTGATGAATTGGAGCTAGTTCTGTGTCACCCTATGTTATATCTATTGCATGAGGAATCGCATCCGGCATAATTCTCCATCACCAACCCAATGCCTACGAGCTTTTCACATATTGCTCTTTGCTTAGTTACTTTACCGTTGCCACTGTTACAATTACTACAAAGCTACTACTGCTAATTTTATCAATGTTACCGTTACTTCCACACTACTTTGCTGTAGATATTAAGTTATCCAGGTGTGGTTGAATTGACAACTCAACTGGTAATACTTGAGAATATTCTTTGGCTCCCCTTGTGTCAAATCAATATATTTGGGTTGAATACTCTACCCTCGAAAACTGTTGCGATCCCCTATACTTTGGCTCCCCTTTTGTATTTTTCTGCTTCTTGTATTTCTTCAGTTCTAACACTGCATGGTATCTTCAACTGATTGTATGTGATAACTTCAGTAGGACTCCTCTAATAACTTGCACCTTTTTGTCTTATACACATCGTCGCTTGTTTTGTTCTAAACTACTGGTCCAACCTCTTTGTTTACTACTTCAGTTTATTTTTTCAGCGCACCCTGCAAACAAGTTGGTACACTTGAGTCGTCATCCAGTATCCCAAAATCTAGGTAATCTGTTGGACCAATTGATCTTTATTTCTTTTTTTGTAGTTTTTTAATTCATTTCGTGTTGCATAATATATCAAGAATTTCAGTTTCTTTTCTTTAGGTTACATACTTGCTACTTCTTATAATTAGCTGCCCTTTTGTACAGTATATACATCGGTGTAGTATATTTTTAGCTGGTTCATTATTCATCGTGATTATCTTTTGTTAGAAATATGTTGCTAACTTTCATTATTATTTTACATGGTAGTTTTGAACTGTTTGTCTGGTAATTTTAGTAGTATTACACTAATAACCTGTAACTGTCTCCTTGTTTCTATGCATCTACACTTTTTGAGATGGTAACTTTTTTAGGATTCACACCTGCTACTTCTTATAAATAGTTAATTGTGTCTGTTCATTTTAACACTACATCTCACAACTTCGATTTTTTTGCAGAAAGTCACGTGGAATTAATGCTGCTAAAAAGGTGCGGTTTACCAAGACTAGGTCTTCTCCTCGACTAAGAGCAGCATCTTCACAGCCGATAGAGGTTGTGGATCTTGAAGATCAGCCCACGGTGACGTCTCCTGTTGTTGTTTCACAACCTATTGTAATGGGCTCTTCGCCAGCCTCCGTCGAAGTAGCGGCTGCCCCCAAAGTTGCATCTGATGCTGCTGAATCGATAGAACAACTGGCTACAGTGGCCACCATCACTGTGGTTGTTGAAGAGCTCGCCACTGCAGCTGTTAATGATGAAATTCATGCTGACGAAACTCCTGTCCCGGACACTGGTATGCATGAATGATCACTACTCTGATGTTAAACATACATAGCTAGTTTGTTCACTGTGATAACTTTTTTTTGTCCTCTCATTTGATGCAGCTCAACATGTTACTGAACCCGTCACCGAAGCTGCCCAAGTGTCCGTGCCCCGTGAAGCCGGAGTGGCTGTTGTAGTAACTGGTGTTGATGCAGGAAAAACAGCTCCAGGTATGCACTGTTCTGCTGGTAACTATATCATTTTTCTGGTGGTAACACTTACTTTTTTATGATGGTAGCTATAGTATATTCTGATTGTAAGTGTACTTAGATACTGCAGTCCCAGCTGTCAATTCTGATGCTTAAGATGAAACTGTTGAACTTCAAGTTGCGGGGGATTCCCAGAATGTCCAATTGCATCATCAAGTTCAAGCTGAAGATGTTGTTGTCACGCCAGAAGCTGCAAGTGATGACGTTGTAGTTAGAGTTGACGGTGATTTCACCCCACCAAGCTCCTCCCCTAGACTTGGCTCCATTTTTGGTGTGACGCCTGAAGATCCACCAACACCAGTGGAAGTTGCGGTTCAGAGTATTCCTGAATCACCTCTTGCACCACAAACAACAGCAGGAGCACCACAAGCAACAGAAGTACTAGAATCAGTAGCCGCACCACAAGCAGCAGAAGTACCACATGCAGCACCAACAACATTAGCGGATTCAGACGCGATCCTAGCGCCTGCCTCTACTGTCACGGAGAACGTTGAGGGCATTGACGTTGAACCGGTTTCTTGGGCGCTGCCTGCCAACTCCGGTAAGTGAAGACCTTTTTGCGTCTTCGCTTCACAGCAAAGAGTGAATGATGGAGGCACTTAATCGAAGACCTTTTTAATTGTTTTTATGTGCTTTCTTCTGTCTTTAAGTCAGTTTTTTCCTTTCCCCTATGTGTGTGTGTGCGTGTGTGGATGAATGTAAGATGACTCTTTATGCTTTTGTGTTATGTGTAATGAACCATTCGTGATTCTCGTTCACCATAATTTATGTGTTGTGCTTTTGTATTTATTTTCTGTATGTGTGGCCTCCTGTATGTGATTACTGATTACAATGTATTATTTTTACCTCCCCTGACAACATGACTGTGTGTTGTTTTCATAATATAACATCCCCTTCTCCCACCTGGTAACATACTTTCTAACTACCTGGTAACTTGATTTGCTATACGATGATAACATCTCTCGTTACTCTGACAACATGCTCCACTACCCTGTCTTGGACCATATGTTCTATGGTTATCTAAGCTAACTAGTGTTGGAGAACGTAGTAATTTCAAAAAAATTCCTACGCACACGCAAGATCATGGTGATGCATAGCAACGAGAGGGGAGAGTGTGTCCACGTAACCTCGTAGACCGAAAGCGGAAGCGTTATGACAACGCGGTTGATGTAGTAAATGCGTCTTCACGATCCGACCGATCCAAGTACCGAACGCACGGCACCTCCGAAGTTCAGCACACGCTCAGCTCGATGACGATCCTCGGGCTCCGATCCAGCAAAGCGTCGGGATGAGTTCCACAAGACGACGGGCGTGGTGACGATGACGATGCTCTATCATCGCAGGGCTTCGCCTAAACTCCGCGACGATATGACCGAGGTGGAATATGGTGGAGGGGGCACCGACACGGCTAAGGAACGATCGGTAGATCAACTTGTGTGTCATGGGTGCCCCCTGCCCCGTGATATAAAGGAGCAAGGGGGAGGAGGCCGGCCCTCGGCGGCGGAGCGCCAAGTGCGGAGTCCTACTAGGACTCCCTAGTCCTAGTAGGAGTCCACCTCCCTTGTTGGAGTAGGAGAAGGGGAAAGAGGGGGAGAGGAAGAATGAAAGGGGGGCTGCGCCCCTTGTCCAATTCGGACCAGAGGGGGGGCGCAGGCCTCCTTACTTTCGGCCTCTCTCCTCTATTCCCGTATGACCCAATAAGGCCTATATACTTCCCGGCGAATTCCCGTAACTCTCTGGTACTCCGAAAAATACCCGAATCACTCGGAACCTTTCCGAACTCCGAATATAGTCGTCCAATATATCGATCTTTACGTCTCGACCATTTCGAGACTCCTCGTCATGTCCCCGATCTCATCCGGGACTCCGAACTCCTTCGGTACATCAAAACTCATAAACTCATAATATAACTGTCATCGAAACCTTAAGCGTGCGGACCCTACGGGTTCGTGAACTATGTAGACATGACCTAGAACTATTCTTGGTCAATAACCAATAGCGGAACCTGGATGCCCATATTGGCTCCTACATATTCTACAAAGATCTTTATCGGTCAAACCGCATAACAACATACTTTGTTCCCTTTGTCATCGGTATGTTACTTGCCCGAGATTCGATCGTCGGTATCCAATACCTAGTTCAATCTCGTTATCGCAAGTCTCTTTACTCGTTTCGTACTGCATCATTCCGTAACTAACTCATTAGCTACATTGCTTGCAAGGCTTATAGTGATGTGCATTACCGAGAGGGCCCAGAGATACCTCTCCGAGAATCGGAGTGATAAATCCTAATCTCGAAATACGCCAACCCAACATGTACCTTTGGAGACACCTGTAGTACTCCTTTATAATCACCCAGTTACGTTGTGATGTTTGGTAGCACCCAAAGTGTTCCTCCGTAAACGGAGTTGCATAATCTCATAGTCATAGGAACATGTATAAGTCATGAAGAAAGCAATAGCAATATACTAAACGATCAAGTGCTAGGCTAACGGAATGGTCAGGTCAATCACATCATTCTCCTAATGATGTGATCCCTTTAATCAAATAACAACACATGTCTATGGTTAGGAAACATAACCATCTTTGATTAATGAGCTAGTCAAGTAGAGGCATACTAGTGACTATATGTTTGTCTATGTATTCACACATGTATCATGTTTTCGGTTAATACAATTCTAGCATGAATAATAAACATTTATCATGAAATAAGGAAATAAATAATAACTTTATTATTGCCTCTAGGGCATATTTCCTTCAGTCTCCCACTTGCACTAGAGTCAATAATCTAGTTCGCATCATCATGTGATTCAACACTAATATTCACATCCGTATGTGATTAACACCCATAGTTCACATCGTCATGTGACCAACACCCAAAGGGTTTACTAGAGTCAATAATCTAGTTCACATCGCTATGTGATTAACACCCAAAGAGTACTAAGGTATGATCATGTTTTGCTCGTGAGAGAAGCTTAGTCAACGGGTCTGTTACATTCAGAGCCGTATGTATTTTGCAAATATTCTATGTCTAAATGCTCTGCACGGAGCTACTCTAGCTAATTGCTCCCACTTTCAATATGTATCCAGATTGAGACTTATAGTCATCTGGATCGGTGTAAAAGCTTGCACTGTTGTAACTCTTTACGACGGGCTCTTTTATCACCTCCATCATCGAGAAATATTTCCTTGGTCCTCACTAAGGATGTTCTTGACCAATGTCCAGTGATCTACTCCTATATCACTATTGTACTCCCTTGCCAAATTCAGAGCAAGGTATACAATAGGTCTGGTACATAGCATAGCATAGTTTATAGAACCTATGACTGAGGCATAGGGAATGGCTTTCATTCTCTTTTCTATTTTCTGTCGTGGTCGGGATTTGAGTCTTACTCAATTTCACACATTTGCAACACAGGCAAGAACTTTTCTTTGACTGTTCCATTTTGAACTACTTCAAAATCTTGACAAGGTATGTACTTATTGAAAAACTTATCAAGCGCCTTGATCTATCTCAATAGATCTTGATGCTCTATATGGAAGTAGCTTTACCGAGGTCTTTATTTTAAAGAACTCCTTTCAAATACTCCTTTATGCTTTCGGAAAAATTATACATCATTTCTCGATCAACAATATGTTACTCACATATATTTATCAAAAGGCGGTAGTGCTCCCACTCACTTTATTGTAAATACAGGCTTCACCGCAAGTCTGTATAAAATTATATGATTTGATCAACTTATCAAAGCCTCGTATTCCAACTCGAGATGCTTGCACCAGTCCATAGATGGATCATTGGAGCTTGCACATTTTGTTAGCTCCTTTAGGATCGACAAAACCTTCTGGTTGCATCTTATACAACTCTTCTTTAATAAATCCATTAAAGAATGTTGTTTTGACATCCATTTGCCAGATTTCATAAAATGTGGCAATTGCTAACATGATTCGGACAGACTTTAAGCAACGCTAGAGTTGAGAAAATCTCATTGTAGTCAACACCTTGAACTTGTCGAAAACCTTTTGCAACAAGTCGAGCTTTGTAGATAGTAACACTACTATCAGTGTCCGTCTTCCTCTTGAAGATCCATTTATTTAACTTGACTTGCTGATCATCGAGCAGGTCAACCAAAATCCCCACTTTGTTCTTATATATGGATCCTATCTCAGATTTTATGGCCTCAAGCCATTTCGCGGAATCTGGGCTCATCATCGCTTCCTCATAGTTCGTAGGTTCATCATGGTCTAGTAACATGACTTCTAGAATAGGATTGCCGTACCACATTGGTGCGGATCTTATTTTGGAAGACCTACGAGGTTCGGTAGTAACTTGATCTGAAACTTCATGATCATCATCATTAGCTTCCTCACTGATTGGTGTAGGAATCACAGGAACTGATTTCTGTGATGAACTACTTTCCAATTCGGGAGAAGGTACAATTACCTTATCAAGCTCTACTTTCCTCCCACTCACTTCTTTCGAGAGAAACTTCTTCTCTAGAACGGATCCATCTTAGCAACGAATAACTTGCCTTCGGATCTATGATAGAAGGTGTACCCAATAGTTACCTTTGGGTATTCTATGAAGACGCACCTTTCCGATTTGGGTTCGAGCTTATCAGGTTGAAACCTTTTCATATAAGCATCGCAACTCCAAGCTTTAAGAAACGACAGCTTAGGTTTCATCGCTAAACCATAGTTCATACGGTGTCATCTCAGCGGATTTAGATGGTGCCCTATTAAACGTGAATGCAGCTGTCTCTAATGCATAACCCCAAAACGATAGTGGTAAATTGGTAAGATACATCATAGATCGCACCATATCCAATAAAGTGTGGTTACGACGTTCGGACACACCATTATGTTGTGGTGTTCCATGTGGCGTGAGCTGTGAAACTATTCCACTTGTTTTTAATTGAAGACCAAACTCGTAACTCAAATATTCATCTCCACGATCAGATCGCAGAAACTTTATTTTCTTGTTACGATGATTTTCCACTTCACTCTGAAATTCTTTGAACTTTTCAACTATTTCAGACTTATGTTTCATCAAGAAGATATACGCATATCTGCTCAAATCATCTGTGAAGGTCGAAAATAATGATACTTGCCACGGGCATCAACACTCATTGGATCGCATACATTGGTATGTATTATTTCCAACAAGTCAGTAGCTCGTTCCATTGTTCCAGAGAACGGAGTTTTAGTCATCTTTCCCAAAAAGCACGGTTCACAAGCATCAAATGATTCATAACCAAGTGATTCCGAAAATCCATCTTTATGGAGTTTCTTCATGCTTTACAATCGATATGACCTAAACGGCAGTGCCACAAATAAGTTGCACTATCATTATTAACTTTGCATCTTTTGGCATCAATATTATGAATATGTGTATCACTACGATCGAGATCCAACAAACTATTTTCATTGGGTGTATAACCATCGAAGGTTTTATTTCATGTAAACAGAATAACAATTATTCTTTAACTTTAAATGAATAACCATTTTGCAATAAACATGATCAAATCATATTCATGCTCAACGCAAACGCTAAATAACATTTATTTGGCTTTTAACACTAATCTCGAAAATATAGGGAGTGTGTGATGATGATCATATCAATCTTGGAACTTTTTCCAACACTCATCGTCATTTCCCCTCAACTAGTCTCTGTTTATTATGTAACTCCTGTTTCGAGTTACTAATCTTAGCAACCGAACAAGTATCAAATACTCAGGGGCTACTATAAACACTAGTAAGGCACACATCAAACACCTGTATATCAAATATACCCTTGTTCACTTTGCCATCCTTCTTATTCGCCAAATACTTGAGGTGGTTCCGCTTCTAGTGACCAGTCCCTTTGCAGTATAAGCACTTAGTCTCAGGCTTAGGTCCAGACTTGGGCTTCTTCACTTTGAGCAGCAACTTGCTTGCTGTTCTTCTTGAAGTTCCCCTTCTATCCCTTTTCTTGAAACTAGTGGTCTTGTTAACCATCAACACTTGATATTTTTCTTGATTTCTACCTTCGTCGATTTCAGCATCACGAAGAGCTTGGGAATTACTTTCGTCATTCCTTGCATATTATAGTTCATCACGAAGTTCTACTAACTTGGTGATGGTGACTAGAGAATTTTGTCAATCACTATTTTATCTGGAAGATTAACTCCCACTTGATTCAAGCGATTGTAGTACCCGGACAATCCGAGCACATGCTCACTAGTTGAGCGATTCTCCTCCATCTTTTAGCTATAGAACTTGTTGGAGACTTCATATCTCTCAACTCGGTATTTGCTTGAAATATTAACTTCAATTCCTGGATCATCTCATATGGTCCATGACGCTCAAAACTTCTTTGAAGTCCCGATTCTAAGCCGCTAAGCATGGTGCACTAAACTATCAAGTAGTCATCATATTGAGCTAGCCAAACGCTCATAACGCCCTGATCTGCTCCTGCAATAGGTCTGTCACCTAGCGGTGCATCAAGAACATAATTCTTACAGGCAAAGCAATGAGGATAAACCTCGGATCACGGATCCAATCCGCATCATTGCTACTAACATCTTTCAACACGCTTTCTCTAGGAACATATCAAAACAAACATATGAAAGCAACAACGCGAGCTATTGATCTACAACATAATTTTGCAAAATACTACCAAGACTAAGTTCATGATAAATTAAGGTTCAATTAATCATATTACTTAAGAACTCCCACTTAGACAGACATCTCTCTAGTCATCTAAGTGATTACGTGATCCAAATCAACTAAACCATGTCCGATCATCACGTGAGATGGAGTAGTTTCAATGGTGGACATCACTATGTTGATCATATCTACTATATGATTCATGTTCGACCTTCGGTCTCCGTGTTCCGAGGCCATATCTGTATATGCTAGGCTCGCCAAGTTTAACTCGAGTATTCCGCGTGTGCAACTGTTTTGCACCCGTTGTATTTGAACGTAGAGCCTATCACACCCGATCATCACGTGGTGTCTCAAAGACGAAGAACTTTCATAACGGTGCATACTCAGGGAGAACACTTCTTGATAATTTTAGTGAGAGATCATCTTAAAATGCTACCGTTAATCAAAGCAAGATAAGATGCATAAAAGATAAACATCACATGCAATCAATATAAGTGATATGATATGACCATCATCATCTTGTGCTTGTGATCTCCATCTCTGAAGCACCGTCGTGATCACCATCGTCACCGGTGCGACACCTTGATCTCCATCGTAGCATCGTTGTCGTTACACAATCTATTCCTTCTACGACTATCGCTACCGCTTAGTGATAAAGTAAAGCAATTATGTATGCGTTTGCATTTCATACAATAAAGCGACAACCATATGGCTCCTGCCAGTTGCCGATAACTTCGGTTACAAAACATGATCATCTCATACAATAAAATATAGCATCACGTCTTGACCATATCACATCACAACATACCCTGCAAAAACTGTTGGGGAACGTAGTAATTTCAAAAAATTTCCTACGCACACGCAAGATCATGGTGATGCATAGCAACGAGAGGGGAGAGTTTTGTCTACGCACTCAGAGACCAAAGCGAAGCGATCACAACGTAGAGGAAGTAGTCAGACGTTCTCCTCGCGATCCAGCCGATCCCAGCGCCAAGCATTACTCCGGTGCCTCCGAGTCGATCACAACGTAGAGGAAGTAGTCAGACGTTCTCCTCGCGATCCAGCCGATCCCAGCGCAGCCGTTACTCCGGCGCCCGAGTTCTTGGCACACGCTCAGCTCGATGACGCTCCTCGGGCTCCGATCCGGCAAAGCTCCAGGAGAGGGAGTTCCGTCAGACGACGGCGTGGTGACGATCTTGATGTTCTACCGACGCAGGCTTCGCCTAAGCACCGCTATGATTCGACCGAGGTGGAATATGGTGGAGGGGGCACCGCACACGGCTAAGGAACGATCTCAAGGATCAACTTGTGTGTGCTAGGGTGCCCCCTACCCCGTATATAAAGGGAGGGAGGGAGGAGGTGGCCGGCCTCAAGGGGGGCGCCATTAGGAGGAAACCTACTCCAAGTAGGTTTCCTCTCTTTCCTTATCTTATTTGGAGGGAAGGAAGGAGTACTAGTATTAGGAAGTAGTACTAGTAGTAGGAATAGGAAGAGGGGAGGAGAAAGGAGGGGGGCCGCCCCTCCCCACCCGGATTGGGCTTGGGCGCGCCTCCCTTGTTCCTTCTCCCTTCATCCTACATGGGCCCAATAAGGCCCATATACCTCCCGGGGTTCCAGAACCTCCCGAGCTCCAAACTTCTCCGGAACCTTTCCGTGTCCAAATATATCCGTCCAATATATTAATCTTTATGTCTCGACCATTTCGAGACTCCTCGTCATGTCTGTGATCATATCCGGACTCGAACAACCTTCGTACATCAAAATACATAAACTCATAATATAATCATCATCGAAACCTTAAGCGTGCGGACCCTACGGTTCGAGAATAATGTAGACATGACCGAGACATGTCTCCGTCAATAACCAATAGCGGGACCTGGATGCCCATATTGGTTCCTACATTTTCACGAAGATCTTTATCGGTCAGACCGCATAACAACATACGTTGTTTCCTTTGTCATCGGTATGTTACTTACCCGAGATTCGATCGTCGGTATCCAATACCTAGTTCAATCTCGTTCTTTGGTAAGTCTCTTTACTCGTTCCGTAATACATCATCTCACAACTAACTCATTAGTTGTAATGCTTGCAAGGCTTATGTGATGTGTATTACCGAGAAGGCCCAGAGATACCTCTCCGACAATCGGAGTGACAAAACCTAATCTCAAATACGCCAACCCAACAAGTACCTTTGGAGACACCTGTAGTACTCCTTTATAATCACCCGATTACGTTGTGGACGCTTTGGTAGTACCAAAGTGTTCCTCCGTAAACGGGAGTTGCATAATCTCATAGTTATAGGAACATGTATAAGTCATGAAGAAAGCAATAGCAATATACTAAACGATCAAGTGCTAAGCTTAACGGAATGGGTCATGTCAATCACATCATTCTTCTAATGAGGTGATCCCATTAATCAAATGACAACACATGTCTATGGTTAGGAAACATAACCATCTTCGATTAATGAGCTAGTCTAGTAGAGGCTTACTAGTGACTATCTGTTTGTCTATGTATTCACACATGTATTATGTTTCCGGTTAATACAATTCTAGCATGAATAATAAACATTTATCATGATATAAGGAAATAAATAATAACTTT
This sequence comes from Aegilops bicornis, assembly GCA_021605145.1. NCBI lineage: Eukaryota > Viridiplantae > Streptophyta > Magnoliopsida > Poales > Poaceae > Aegilops > Aegilops bicornis. The sequence goes on from CM038670.1 coordinate 716,249,349, forward strand.
ATTATTGCCTCTAGGGCATATTTCCTTCAGCCTCCCACTTGCACTAGAGTCAATAATCTAGATTACACAGTAATGATTCTAACACCCATGGAGTCTTGGTGTTGATCATGTTTTGCTCGTGGAAGAGGCTTAGTCAATGGGTCTGCAACATTCAGATCCGTATGTATTTTGCAAATCTCTATGTCTCCCATTTGGACTTGGTCACGAATGGAGTTGAAGCGTCTTTTGATATGCTTGGTCCTCTTGTGAAATCTGGATTCCTTTGCCAAGGCAATTGCACCAGTATTGTCACAGAAGATCTTCATTGGTCCCGATGCACTAGGTATGACACCTAGATCGGAAATGAACTCTTTCATCCAGACTCCTTCATTTGCTGCTTCCAAGCAGCTATGTACTCCGCTTCACATGTAGATCCCGCCACGACGCTTTGTTTAGAACTGCACCAACCGACAGCTCCACCGCTTAACAAAAACACGTATCCGGTTTGCGATTTAGAATCGTCCGGATCGATGTCAAAGCTTGCATCGACGTAACCATTTACGACTAGCTCTTTGTCACCTCCATATACGAGAAACATATCCTTAGTCCTTTTCGTATTTCAGATGTTCTTGACCGCTGTCCAAAGGATCCATTCCTGGATTACTTTGGTACCTTCCCGCCAAGCTTACAGCTAAGCATACGTCAGTGCGGTACACGACATTGAATACATGATAGAGCCTATGGTCAAGCATAGGGAACATCTTTCATTTTCTCTCTATCTTCATTGTGGTCGGGCATTGAGTCCGACTCAATCTTATACCTTGTAATGTCTGTAAAAACCTTTCTTTGCCTGATCCATTTTGAATTTCTTCAAAACTTTATCAAGGTATGTGCTTTGTGAAAGTCCAATTAAGCGCCTTGATCTATCTCTATAGATCTTGATGCCCAATATGTAAGCAGCTTCACCGAGGTCTTTCATTGAAAAACTTTTATTCAAGTATCCTTTTATGCTATCCAGAAATTCTATATCATTTCCAATCAATAATATGTCGCCCACATATAATATCGTAAATGCTACTGAGCTCCCACTCACTTTCTTGTAAATACAAAGCTTCTCCAAAAGTCTCAGATAAAACCATATGCTTTGATCACACTATCAAAACGTTTATTCCAACTCCGAGAGGCTTGCACTGACCATAAATTGATCGGCTGGAGCTTGCACACTTTGTTAGCACCTTTTGGATCAGCAAAACCTTCCGGTTGCATCATATACAACTCTTCTTCTAGAAATCCATTCAAGAATGCAGTTTTTACATCCATTTGCCAAATTTCATAATCATAAAATGCGGCAATTGCTAACATGATTCTGACTGACATAAGCATCGCTACGGGTGATAAAGTCTCATCATAGTCAACCCCTTGAACTTGTCGAAAACCTTTTGCAACAAGTCGAGCTTTGTAGACGGTTATATTACCATCAGCGTCAGTCTTCTTCTTAAAGATCCATTTATTCTCAATGGCTTGCCGATCATTGGGCAAGTCAACCAAAGTCCATACTTTGTTCTCATACATGGATCCCATCTCAGATTTCATGGCTTCCAGCCATTTCATGGAATCTGGGCTCACCATCGCTTCTTCATAGTTTGTAGGTTCGCCATGGTCAAGTAACATGACTTCCGAGAATAGGATTACCGCACCACTCGGTGCGTATTTTATTCTGCTTGACCTCTGAAGTTCAAGAGCAACTTGATCTGAAGTTTCATGATCAACATCATTAGTTTCCTCACCAATTGGTGTAGTTGTCACAGAACCGCTTTCTTGTGATGAACTACTTTCCAATAAGGGAGCAGAATCTGATTATCTCATCAAGTTCTACTTTCCTCCCACTCACTTCTTTCGAGAGAAACTCCTTCTCTAGAAAGGATCCGAATTTAGCAACGAAAATCTTGCCTTCAGATCTGTGATAGAAGGTGTACCCAACAGTCTCCTTTGGGTATCCTATGAAGACACATTTCTCCGATTTGGGTTCGAGCTTATCTGGTTGAAGTTTCTTTACATAAGCATCGCAGCCCCAAAGTTTAAGAACGACAACTTTGGTTTCTTGCCAAACCACAGTTCATATGGTGTCGTCTCAAATGATTTAGATGGTGCCCAATTTAACGTGAATGCGGCCGTCTCTAAAGCATATCCCCAAAACGATAGCGGTAAATCAAGAAGAGACATCATAGATCGCACCATATCAAGTAAAGTACGACACTGACGTTCGGACACACCATTTCTCTGTGGTGTTCCGGTGGCGTGAGTTGCAAACTATTCCACATTGTTTCAAATGTAAACCAAACTCGTAACTCAAATATTCTCCTCCACGATCAGATCGTAGAAACTTTATTTTCTTGTTACGATGATTTTCCACTTCACTCTGAAATTCTTTGAACTTTTCAAATGTTTCAGATTTGTGTTTCATTAAGTAGATATACCCATATCTGCTCAAATCATCTGTGAAGGTGAGAAAATAATGATACCCGCCGCGTGCCTCAACATTCATTGGACCACAAACATCAGTCTGTATGATGTCCACCAAATCAGGTGCTCGCTCCATAGTTCCGAGAACGGCGTTTTAGTCATCTTGCCCATGAGGCATGGTTCGCAAGTACCAAATGATTCATAATCAAGTGATTCCGAAGCCCATCAAGATGGAGTTTCTTCATGCGTTTACAATCGATATGACCCAAACGGCAAGGTGCCACAAATAAGTTGCATTATCATTATCAACTCTTGTATCTTTTGGTTTCAACACTATGAATATGTGTATTACTACTATCGAGATTTAATAAAATAGACCACTCTTCAAGGGTGCATGACCATAAAAGATATTATTCATATAAATAGAACAACCATTATTCTCTGTCTTAAATGAATAACCGCCTCGCATTAAACAAGATCAAGATATAATGTTCATGCTCAACGCCGCACCAAATAACAATTATTTAGGTCTAAAACTAATCCCGATGGTAGATGTAGAGGTAGCGTGCCGACCGCGATCACATCGACTTTGGAACCATTTCCCACGCCAAGATCGTCACCTCGCCCTTAGCCAATCTTCGCTTAATCCGTAGTTCTGCTTCGAGTTGCAAATATTAGCAATGAACCAAGATCAAATACCCGGTACTATCGCGAGTATTAGTAAGGTACACATCAATAACATGTATATCACATATACCTTTGATCACCTTGCCATCCTTCTTATCCGCCAAATACTTGGGGCAGTTCCGCTTCCAGTGTCCAGTTTGCTTGCAGTAAAAACACTCAGTTTCAGGCTTAGGCCCAGACTTGGGTTTCTTCTCTTGAGCAGCAACTTTCTTGCTGTTCTTTTTGAAGTTTCCCTTCTTCTTTCCTTTGCCCTTTTTCTTGAAACTAGTGGTCTTGTTGACCATCAACACTTGATGTTCTTTCTTGATTTCTACCTCCGTGGCTTTCAAAGATTGCGAAGAGCTCGGAATTGTTTTGGTCATCCCTTGCATATTATAGTTCATCACGAAGCTCTTGTAGCTTGGTGGCAGTGATTGGAGAATTTCAATCGACACTATCATCCTAAGAGTAACTCCCAGCTGAATCAAGTGATTATTATACCTGCACATTTTGAGTATATGTTCACTTGTGTAACTATTCTCCTCCATCTTGCAGCTATAGAACTTATTGGAGACTTCATATCTCTCAATCCGGGCATTTGCTTGAAATATTAACTTCAACTCCTGGAACATCTCATATGCTCCATGACGCTCAAAACGTCGTTGAAGACCCGGTTCTAAGTCAGAAACCATGGCACATCGAACTATTGAGCGGTCATCAGCTTTGCTTTGCCAGACGCTCACAACTTCGGGCGCAGCCTCGCAAAGCAGTTCGGCACCCAGCGGTGCTTCCAGACGTAATTCTTCTCAGGCAGCAATGAGGATAATCCTCAAATTACGGACCCAGTCCGGTGTAATTGCTACCATCATCTTTCAACTTTGCTTTCTCAAGGAACGCATTAAAATTCAACGGAACAACAAAGACGAGCCATCTATCTACAAGAAACATAGACAAGCAAAATACTATCAGTACTAAGTTCATGATAAATTTAAGTTTTAATTAATCATATTAAAACTCCCACTTAGACAGACATCTCTCTAGTCATCTAAGTGATTACGTGATCCAAATTAACTAAACCATGTCCGATCATCACGTGAGATGGAGTAGTTTCAATGGTGAACATCACTATGTTGATCATATCTACTATATGATTCACGCTCGACCTTTCGGTCTCCGTGTTCCGAGGCCATATCTGTTATATGCTAGGCTCGTCCAAGTTTAACTCGAGTATTCTGCGTATGCAACTGTTTTGCACCCGTTGTACTTGAACGTAGAGCCTATCACACCCGATCATCACGTGGTGTCTCAAAGACGAAGAACTTTCGCAACGGTGCATACTCGGGAGAACACTTCTTGATAATTTTAGTGAGAGATCATCTTATAATGCTACCGTCAATCAAAGCAAAATAAGATGCATAAAGGATAAACATCACATGCAATCAATATAAGTGATATGATATGGCCATCATCATCTCGTGCTTGTGATCTCCATCTCAAGCACCGTCGTGATCACCATCGTCACCGGGCGACACCTTGATCTCCATCGTAGCATCGTTGTCGCCACGCCATCTATTGCTTCTACGACTATCGCTACCGCTTAGAGATAAAGTAAAGCAATTATGTATGCGTTTGCATTTCATACAATAAAGCGACAACCATATGGCTCCAGCCAGCTGTCGATAACTTCGGTTACAAAACATGATCATCTCATACAATAAAATATAGCATCACGTCTTGACCATATCACATCACAACATGCCCTGCAAAAACAAGTTAGACGCCCTCTACTTTGTTGTTGCAAATTTTACGTGGCTGCTACGGGCTTAAGCAAGAACCAATCTCACCTACGCATCAAGACCACAACGATATTTCGTCAAATAGACTCCGCTTTTAACCTTCTCAAGGACCGGGCGAGCCACACTCGGTTCAACTAAAGTGAGAGAGACAGACACCCGCCAGCCACCTTTAAGCACGAAAGTGCTCGTGAACGGTGAAACCAGTCTCGGCGTAAAGCGTCTGGCGTAATGTCGGTCCGGCAGCTTCATCTCACAATACCGCTGAACCAAAGTATGACATGCTGGTAGGCAAGATGACTTGTATCGCCCACAACTCACTTGTGATCTACTCGTGCATATGACATCAACGCATAAAACCAGGCTCGGATGCCACCGTTGGGGAACGTAGTAATTTCAAAAATTTCCTACGCATTACACGCAAGATCATGGTGATGCATAGCAACGAGAGGGGAGAGTATTGTTCACGCATTCTCGTAGACCAAAGCGGAAGCGATCACAACGTAGAGGAAGTAGTCAGACGCTCTCCTCGCGATCCAGCCGATCCCAAATAGCCATTACTCCGGTGCCTCCGAGTCGATCACAACGTAGAGGAAGTAGTCGACGCTCTCCTCGCGATCCAGCCGATCCCAGCCAGCATTCGGCGCCCGAGTTCTTGGCACACGCTCAGCTCGATGACGCCTCGGGCTCCGATCCAGCAAAGCTCTGTGGAGAGGGAGTTCCACAAGACGACGGCGCAGGACGATCTTGATGTTCTATCGACGCAGGGCTTCGCCTAAGCACTGCTATGATTTGACCGAGGTGGAATATGGTGGAGGGGGCACCGACACGGCTAAGGAACGATCTCAAGGATCAACTTGTGTGTGTTAGGGTGCCCCCTACCCCGTGATATAAAGGAGGGAGGGAGGAGGTGGCCGGCCTCAAGGGGGCGCCATAGGGGAGGGGGAAACCTACTCCAAGTAGGTTTCCTCTTTCCTTATCTTATTTGGAGGGGAAGGAAGGAGTACTAGTATTAGGAAGTAGTACTAGTAGTAGAAATAGGAAGAGGGGAAGGAGAAAGGGGGGCCGCCCCTCCCCAATTCGGATTGGGCTTGGGGCGCGCCTCCCTTGTTCCTTCTCCCTTCATCCTACATGGGCCCAATAAGGCCCATATACCTCCCGGGGTTCCGTAACCTCCTCGAGCTCCAAACTTCTCCGAACCTTTCCGTGTCCAAATATATCCGTTCAATATATTAATCTTTATGTCTCGACCATTTCGAGACTCCTCGTCATGTCTGTGATCGTATCCGGACTCCGAACAACCTTCGTACATCAAAATACATAAACTCATAATATAACCGCCATCGAAACCTTAAGCTGCATGGACCCTACGGTTCGAGAATAATGTAGACATGACCGAGACATGTCTCCGGTCAATAACCAATAGCGGGACCTGGATGCCCATATTGGTTCCTACATTTTCTACGAAGATCTTTATCGGTCAGACCGCATAACAACATACGTTGTTTCCTTTGTCATCGGTATGTTACTTACCCGAGATTCGATCGTCGGTATCCAATACCTAGTTCAATCTCAAGCATCGGTAAGTCTCTTTACTCGCTCCGTAATACATCATCTCACAACTAACTCATTAGTTGTAATGCTTGCAAGGCTTATGTGATGTGTATTACCGAGAAGGCCCAGAGATACCTCTCCGACAATCGGAGTGACAAAACCTAATCTCGAAATACGCCAACCTAACAAGTACCTTTGGAGACACCTGTAGTACTCCTTTATAATCACCCAGTTACGTTGTGACGCTTGGTAGTACCTAAAGTGTTCCTCCGTAAACGGAGTTGCATAATCTCATAGTTATAGGAACATGTATAAGTCATGAAGAAAGCAATAGCAATATACTAAACGATCAAGTGCTAAGCTAACGGAATGGGTCATGTCAATCACATCATTCTTCTAATGAGGTGATCCCATTAATCAAATGACAACACATGTCTATGGTTAGGAAACATAACCATCTTTGATTAATGAGCTAGTCTAGTAGAGGCTTACTAGTGACTATCTGTTTGTCTATGTATTCACACATGTATCATGTTTCCGGTTAATACAATTCTAGCATGAATAATAAACATTTATCATGATATGAGGAAATAAATAATAACTTTATTATTGCCTCTAGGGCATAAGCCTTGCAAGCATTGCAACTAATAAGTTAGTTGCGAGATGATGTATTACGGAACGAGTAAATAGACTTGCCGGTAACGAGATTGAACTAGGTATTGGATACCGACGATCGAATCTCGGGCAAGTAACATACCGATGACAAAGGGAACAACGTATGTCGTTATGCGGTTTGACCGATAAAGATCTTAAGAGAATATGTAGGAACCAATATGGGCATCCAGGTTCCGCTATTGGTTATTGACCAAGAATAGTTCTAGGTCATGTCTACATAGTTCTCGAACCCGTAGGGTCCGCACGCTTAACGTTACGATGACAGTTTTATTATGAGTTTACAAGTTTTGATGTACCAAAGTTTGTTCGGAGTCTCAGATGTGATTACAGACATGACGAGGAGTCTCGAAATGGTCGAGACATAGAGATTGATATATTGGAAGCCTATATTTGGATATCGGAATGGTTCCGGGTGAAATCGTGATTTTGCTTTAACACCGTGTGGTTACCGGAACCCTCCCGGGGTTAATGGGCCTTAGTGGGCCATATGGGAGAAGAGGAGGGCCGCTGCAGCAGGTCACGCGCCTCCCCCCTAGTCCTAATAGGACAAGGAGAGGGGGCGGCGCCTCTTCCTCTTTCCCCTTCCCCTTTCCTTCTCCAACAAGGCAAGAGGGGGAGTCCTACTCCGTGGGAGTAGGACTCCTCCAGCGCACTTGGGGCCGGGCCGCACCTCCCTCCCTCCTTTATATACGGGGCAGGGGAGCACCCCATGACACACAATTGATCTACGGATCGTTCCTTAGCCGTGTGCGGTGCCCCCCTTCACCATATTTCACCTCGGTTATATCGTCGCGGAGTTTAGGCGAAGCCCTGCGCCGGTAGAGCATCATCATCGTCACCACGCCGTCGTGCTAACGGAACTCATCCCCGACGCTTTGCTGGATCGGAGCCCGGGGATCGTCATCGAGCTGAACGTGTGCTGAACTCGGAGGTGCCGTACGTTCGGTACTTGGATCGGCCGGATCGTGAAGACGACGACTACATCAACCGCGTTGTCATAACACTTCCGCCACGGGTTCACGAGGGTACGTGGACAATACTCTCCCTCTCGCTGCTATGCCATCACCATGATCTTGCGTAGCGTAGGATTTTTTTGAAATTACTACGCTCCCCAACAAAGGGCATCCGAGCCTGGTTTTATGCGTTGATGTTATATGCACGAGTAGAACACAAGTGAGTTGTGGGCGATACAAGTCATACCGCTTTCCAAAGATGTCATACTTTGGTTCGGGCGGTATTGTGAGATGAAGCGCCCGGACCGACATTACGCCAGACGCTTACGCTGAGACTGGTTTCACCGCCGCGAGCACTCGTTGCTTAAAGGTGATGGCGGGTGTATGTCTCTCTCACTTTAGTTGAACTGAGGTGGCTACGCCCGGTCCTTGCGAAGGTTAAAACAGCACCAACTTGACAAACTATCGTTGTGGTTTTTATGCGTAGGTAAGAACGGTTCTTGCCCAGCCCGTAGCAGCCACGTAAAACTTGCAACAACAAAGTAGAGGACGTCTAACTTGTTTTTGCAGGGCATGTTGTGATGTGATATGGTCAAGACGTGATGCTATATTTTATTGCATGAGATGATCAGGTTTTGTAACCGAAGTTATCGGAATCGGGCAGAGCCACATGGTTGTCGCTTTATTGTATGAAATGCAAACGCCATGTAATTGCTTTACTTTATCACTAAGCGGTAGCGATATCAGAGAAGCAATAGTTGGCGAGACGACAACGATGCTACGATGGAGATCAAGGTGTCGCTACCGGTGACGATAGTGATCATGACGGTGCTTCGAGATGGAGATCACAAGCACAAGATGATGATGGCCATATCATATCACTTATATTGATTGCATGTGATGTTTATCCTTTATGCATCTTATCTTGCTTTGATTGACGGTAGCATTTTAAGATGATCTCTCACTAAAAATTATCAAGACGTGTTCTCCCTAAGTATGCACCGTTGCCAAAGTTCGTCGTGCCCAGACACCACGTGATGATCGGGTGTGATAAGCTCTACGTCCATCTACAACGGGTGCAAGCCAGTTTTGCACACGCAGAATACTCAAAGTTAAACTTGACGAGCCTAGCATATGCAGATATGGCCTCGGAACACGGAGTCTGAAAGGTCGAGCGTGAATCATATAGTAGATATGATCAACATAGTGATGTTCACCATTGAAAACTACTCCATCTCACGTGATGATCGGTTATGGTTTAGTTGATTTGGATCACGTGATCACTTAGATGACTAGAGAGATGGCTGGCTAAGTGTGAGTTCTTGAGTAATATGATTAATTGAACTTAAATTTATCATGAACTTAGTACCTGATAGTATTTTGATTATCTATGTTTGTAGATAGATGGCTCGTGCTATTGTTCCGTTGAATTTTAATGCGTTCCTTGAGAAAGCAAAGTTGAAATATGATGGTAGCAATTACACGGATCGGGTCCGTAATTTGAGGATTATCCTCATTGCTGCACGTAAGAATTACGCCTTGGAAGCACCGCTGGGTGCCGTGCTGCCGAGGAGCAACGCCGAAGTTGTGAACGTCTGGCGAGCAAAGCCGATGACTACTCTATAGTTCAAGGTGTGCCATGCTTTACGGCTTAGAACCGGGTCTTCAACGACGCTTTTGAACGTCATGGAGCATATGAGATGTTCCAAGAGTTGAAGTTAATATTTCAAGCAAATGCCCGGTTGAGAGATATTAAGTCTCCAATAAGTTCTATAGCTGCAAGATGGAGGAGAATAGTTCACAAGGAGCATATACTCAAAATGTCTGGGTATAATAATCACTTGATTTAACTGGGAGTTAATCTTCCGGATAATAGTGTCATTGACAGAATTCTCCAATCACTGCCACCAAGCTACAAGAGCTTTGTGATGAACTATAATATGCAAGGGATGACCAAAACAATTCCTGAGCTCTTCGCAATGCTAAAAGCTGCCGAGGTAGAAATCAAGAAAGAGCATCAAGTGTTGATGGTCAACAAGACCACTAGTTTCAAGAAAAAGGGCAAAGGGAAGAAGAAGGGGAACTTCAAAAAGAACAGCAAGAAAGTTGTTGCTCAAGAGAAGAAACCCAAGTCTGGACCTAAGCCTCAAACCGAGTGTTTCTACCGCAAGCAAACTGGTCACCGGAAGCGGAACTGCCCCAAGTATTTGGCGGATAAGAAGGATGGCAAGGTGAACAAAGGTATATGTGATATACATGTTATTGATGTGTACCTTACTAGAGCTCGTAGTAGCACCTGGGTATTTGATACTGGTTCTATTGCTAATATTTGCAACTCAAAACAGGGACTACGGAATAAGCGAGCACTAGCCAAGGACGAGGTGACGATGCGTGTGGGAAACGGTTCCAAAGTCGATGTGATCGCGGTCGGCACGCTACCTCTACATCTACCTTCGGGATTAGTTTTAGACCTAAATAATTGTTATTTGGTGCCAGCATTGAGCATGAACATTATATCTGGATCTTGTTTGATGCGAGACGGTTATTCATTTAAATCAGAGAACAATGGTTGTTCTATTTATATGAGTAATATCTTTTATGGTCATGCACCCTTTAAGAGTGGTCTATTTTTATTAAATCTCGATAGTACTAATACACATATTCATAATGTCGAAGCCAAAAGATGCAAAGTTAATAATGATAGTGCAACTTATTTGTGGTAATCGCCGCTTAGGTCATATCGGTGTAAAGCGCATGAAGAAACTCCATACCGATGGACTTTTGGAATCACTTGATTATGAATCACTTGGTACTTATGTAACCGTGCCTCATAGGCAAGATGACTAAAACACCGCTTCTCCGGTTCTATGGAGAGAGCAACAGATTTGTTGGAAATCATACATACAGATGTATGTGGTCCGATGAATGTTGAAGCTCGTATGGATATCGTTATTTTCTCACCTTCACAGATGATTTAAGCAGATATGGGTATATCTTCTTAATGAAACATAAATCTTAAACATTAGAAAAGTTCAAAGAATTTCAGAGTGAAGTTGAAAATCATCGTAACAAGAAAATAAAGTTTCTACGATCTGATCATGGAGGAGAATATTTGAGTTACGAGTTTGGTCTACATTTGAAAAATATCTGAATAGTTTCGCAACTAAAGCCACCTGGAACACCACAGCGTAATGGTGTGTCCGAACATCGTAATCGATTTTTACTAGATATGGTGCGGTCTATGATGTCTCTTACCGATTTACCGCTATCGCTTTGGGGTTATGCTTTAGAGACGGCCGCATTCACGTTAAATAGGGCACCATCAAAACTGCTAAGACGACTCCTTATGAACTATGGTTTGGCAAGAAACCAAAGTTGTCGTTTCTGAAAGTTTGGGGCTGCGATGCTTATGTGAAAAAACTTCAAACTGATAAGCTTGAACCCAAATCGGAAAAATGTGTATTCATAGGATACCCAAAGGAAACAGTTGGGTACACCTTCTATCACAGATCCGAAGGCAAGACATTCGTTGCTAAGAATGGATCCTTTCTAGAGAAGGAGTTTCTCTCGAAAGAAGTGAGTGGGAGAAAAGTGGAACTTGATGAGGTAACAGTACCAGCTCCCTTATTGGAATATGGTTCATCACAGAAATCGGTTCCTATGACACCTACACCAATTAGTGAGGAAGTTAATGATGATGATCATGAAACTTCAGATCAAGTTTCTACTGAATCCACGAGGTCAACTAGAGTAAGATCCGCACCAGAGTGGTACGGTAATCCTATTCGGAAGTCATGTTACTTGACCATGGTGAACCTACAAACTATGAAGAAGCGATGGTGAGCCCAGATTCGCAAAATGGCTGGAAGCCATGAAATCTGAGATGGGATCCATGTATGAAAACAAAGTATGGACTTTGGTTGACTTGCCGATGATCGGCAAGCCATTGAGAATAAATGGATCTTTAAGAAGAAGACCGACGCCGATGGTAATGTAACTGTTTATAAAGCTCGACTTTGCTGCGAAAGGTTTTCGACAAGTTCAAGGGGTTGACTATGATGAGACTTTCTCACCAGAAGCGATGCTAAAGTCTGTCCGAATCATGTTAGCAATTGCTGCATTTTATGATTATGAAATTTGGCAAATGGATGTCAAAACTGCATTCTTGAATGGATTTCTAGAAGAAGAGTTGTATATGATGCAACCAGAAGGTTTTGTTGATCCAAAAGGTGCTAACAAAGTGTGCAAGCTCCAATGATCAATTTATGGTCGGTGCAAGCTTCTCGAGTTAGAATAAACGCTTTGATAGTGTGATCAAAGCATATGGTTTTATATGCACTTTTGGAGAAGCCTCAGATTTACAAGAAAGTGAGTGGGAGCTCAGTAGCATTTCCGATATTATATGTGGACGACATATTATTAATTGGAAATGATATAGAATTTCTGGATAGCATAAAAGGATACTTAAACAAAAGTTTTTCAATGAAAGACCTCGGTGAAGCTGCTAACATATTGGGCATCAATATCTATAGAGATAGATCAAGACGCTTAATTTGACTTTCACAGAGCACATAACTTGATAAAGTTTTGAAAAGTTCAAAATGGATCGTGCAAATAAAGGATTTTTACTCAGACATAAGGTGTGAAATTGAGTCGACTCAATGCCCCACCAAAGCACAAGATAGAGAGAAAATGAAAGATGTTCCATATGCTTCAGCCATAGGCTCTATCATGTATGCAATGTCGTGTACCGCACTGACGTATGCTTAGCAATAATCTTGGCAGGAAGGTACCAAAGTAATCCAGAGTGGATCATCGGACAGCGTCAAGAACATCCTGAAATACCCGAAAAGGACTAAGGATATGTTTCTCGATATGGAGGTGACAAAGAGCTAGTCGTAAATGGTTACGCCGATGTAAGTTTTGACACCGATCCGACGATTCTAAATCGCAAACCGGATACGTGTTTTTATTAAACGGTAGAGCTGTCGGTTGGTGCAGTTCTAAACAAAGCGCCGTGGCGGGATCTACATGTGAAGTGGAGTACATAGCTGCTTCGAAGCAGCAAATGAAGGAGTCTGGATGAAAGAGTTCATTTCCGATCTAGGTGTCATACCTAGTGCATCGGGACCAATGAAGATCTTCTCGTGACAATACTTGGTGCAATTGCCTTGGCAAAGGAATCCAGATTTCACAAGAGGACCAAGCATATCAAGAGACGCTTCAATTCCATCCGGGACCAAGTCCGTGGGAGACATAGAGATTTGCAAGATACATACGGATCCGAATGTTGCGCACCCGCTGACTAAGCCTCTTCCACGAGCAAAACATGATCGCACCAAGACTCCATGGGTGTTAGAATCATTACTGTAATCTAGATTATTGACTCTAGTGCAAGTGGGAGACTGAAGGAAATATGCCCTAGAGGCAATAATAAAGTTATTATTTATTTCCTCATATAATGATAAATTTTTATTATTCATGCTAGAATTGTATTAACCGGAAACATGATACATGTGTGAATACATAGACAAACATATAAGTCACTAGTATGCCTCTACTTGACTAGCTCATTAATCAAAGATGGTTATGTTTCCTAACCATAGACATGTGTTGTTATTTGATTAATGGGATCACATCATTAGGAGAATGATGTGATTGACATGACCCATTCCGTTAGCCTAGCACTTGATCGTTTAGTATATTGCTATTGCTTTCTTCATGACTTATACATGTTCCGTAACTATGAGATTATGCAACTCTCATTTACCGGAGGAACACTTTGGGTGCTACCAAACTTCACAACGTAACTGGGTGATTATAAAGGAGTACTACAGGTGTCTCCAAAGGTACATGTTGGGTTGGCGTATTTCGAGAGTAGGTATTCTCACTCCGATTGTTGGAGAGGTATCTCTGGGCCTTCTCGGTAATACACATCACATAAGCCTTGCAAGCATTGCAACTAATAAGTTAGTTGCGAGATGATGTATTACGGAACGAGTAAAGAGACTTGCCGGTAACGAGATTGAACTAGGTATTGATACCGACGATCGAATCTCGGCAAGTAACATACCGATGACAAAGGGAACAACGTATGTCATTATGCTGTTTGACCGATAAAGATCTTCAGAGAATATGTAGGAACCAATATGGGCATCCAGGTTCCGCTATTGGTTATTGACCAAGAATAGTTCTAGGTCATGTCTACATAGTTCTCGAACCCGTAGGGTCCGTGACGCTTAACGCTACGGCGATGCTTTTATTATGAGTTTACAAGTTTTGATGTACCAAGTTTGTTCGAGTCCCATGTGATTACGGACATGACGAGGAGTCTCAAATGGTCGAGACATAAAGATTGATGTATTGGAAGCCTATATTTGGATATCGGAATGGTTCCGGTGAAATCGATTTTAAAACACCGGGGTTACCGAACCCTCCCGGGGTTAATGGGCCTTAGTGGGCCATATGGGAGAAGAGGAGGGTCGGCCAGGGCAGGTCGCGCCTCCCCCCCCCTAGTCCGAATAGGACAGGAGAGGGGGCGGCGCCTCTTCCTCTTTCCCCTTCCCCTTTCCTTCTCCAACAAGGCAAGAGGGGAGTCCTACTCCTGGGAGTAGGACTCCTCCAGCGCACCCCTTGGGGGCCGGCCGCACCTCCCCTCCCTCCTTTATATACGGGGCAGGGAGCACCCCAGACACATAAGTTGATCTACGGATCGTTCCTTAGCCGTGTGCGGTGCCCTCCTCCACCATATTCCACCTCGGTCATATCGTCGCGGAGTTTAGGCGAAGCCTTGCGCCGGTAGAACATCATCATCATCACCACGCCGTCGTGCTGACGGAACTCATCCCCGAAGCTTTGCTGGATCGAAGCCCCGGGATCGTCATCGAGCTGAACGTGTGCTGAACTCGGAGCCGCCAGACGCTCGTTCGGTACTTGGATCGGTCGGATCGTGGAAGACGACGACTACATCAACCGCGTTGTCATAACGCTTCGCCACGGTTCACGAGGGTACGTGGACAATACTCTCCCCTCTCGTTCCTATGCCATCACCATGATCTTGCGTGTGCGTAGGAAATTTTTTGAAATTACTACGTTCCCCAAAAAATACCCGTATTACCCGTATGATCTTGCGTGTGCACAGGCCTCCTTCCTTTCGGCCTCTCTCCTCTATTCCCGTATGGCCCAATAAGGCCCATATACTCCCCGGCGAATTCCCGTAACTCTCCGGTACTCCGAAAAATACCCGAATCACTCGAAAAATTCCCGTATGGCTTGCAAGGCTTATAGTGATGTGCATTACCGAGAGGGCCCAGAGATACCTCTCCGACAATCGGAGTGACAAATCCTAATCTCGAAATACGCCAACCCAACATGTACCTATGGAGACACCTGTAGTACTCCTTTATAATCACCCAGATTACGTTGTAGACGCTTGGTAGCACCTAAAGTGTTCCTCCGTAAACGGGAGTTGCATAATCTCATAGTCATAGGAACATGTATAAGTCATGAAGAAAGCAATAGCAATATACTAAACGATCAAGTGCTAGGCTAACGGAATGGGTCATGTCAATCACATCATTCTCCTAATGATGTGATCCCTTTAATCAAATAACAACACATGTCTATGGTTAGGAAACATAACCATCTTTGATTAATGAGCTAGTCAAGTAGAGGCATACTAGTGACTATATGTTTGTCAATGTATTCACACATGTATCATGTTTCCGGTTAATACAATTCTAGCATGAATAATAAACATTTATCATGAAATAAGGAAAAAAATAATAGCTTTATTATTGCCTCTAGGGCATATTTCCTTCAACTAGTTTTCTTGTTTTTGCCTGAACAAGTGATGTCCTGATAAATGTAATTGTTTTGGCATGATAACTTTGACTCTAACCACATGTTATCTTACCCAACAAGGTTTTCACAACAGCCCTTTTGTTGTGTTGATAATTTATCTTGTTTTTGCATGAAAGAATGATGTCCTGATAAATGTCATTGTTTTGGCATGATAAGTTTGACTCTAACCACATATTATCTTACCCAATAAGGTTTTTTCACAACATTCCTTTTTTTGTGTTGATAATTCACTCATTACTTTTTGCTGGTAACATCCTTTTGTTTGTACTGGTAACTATCACTGTATCCCCACGTTATCTTGCCCAATACATATTTTGGCAACACCCCCTTGTTTTTCAGTGTGCTGACATGTCATTATTATTATGCTTGTAAATTTAATTGTTATATCTTGTTAAATTTTATTATATCGTAATTTTAGTTCTCCCACTAAGGCATTGACAACACCCCCTCCCTTGTTGTTTTGATGGTACTTATCCATGAAGTTCACGGGTGTTATTACTGTATATGCATTTTTTGGTTTGTTTATCATTAATATCCCTTTTCTCATGCCCCTAATCTTGCCTGTTTTTTCATGTTCTTGAAAAGACCGTCGTGTACGGGTGTACGATGTCGAACTTGACGATGATGAAGTACTTATGTGGTGGGAAGAATTTGAACATAACAACCCATCAGCCAAAGGAAAAGCTGTCGTCCAAGGAGGTAATCAATTTTTGTTAGTTTGAGAATGCCAAAGTTGTGACGTACTATATCAATGTCCGCTGATAACTTCTGCCCAAACTACTGATAAATTATTCACAAACAGACTGATAACTTCTGATCTACCACTTTTGGTTGAAACCCTTTAGATAGTTTAACCTCTTTTATCATCACCAATCCTTTTTTTTTTGCTAAGCCTTTCATATTGTGTTGCAGATCATTGTCAAAGCCCCACATTTGCTACACCATGCTTACCCCAACCCAAAGAGTGTATGCAGCCCAGTGCCACACCTAGATCACTAATTCGGAAAGTTAGGGTTACCCGCCCATCACAATACCTGTTGCCGCCATATCGGACCTCATACCCAGCGAAGATGATGAGGCTATTTAAACTGAAGTTATCAAGCACACAACTGATTCAAACTCCAAGATTAAGGAGTAATAAACTACCTTTTCTTAGTTTTTCATGCATTTTTTTGCCATTCCATTTGTTTTTTAGACGCTTTCCCCCTGGTATTGCAGCGTCAGGGTAATCAACATTGATGGGAGGTGGGTCACACTCGGCGAGCTTGCTAATTGTGTGAGAGAAACGAGGCATGTTTCAACCAGTATTGCTGATTTGCATATTCGTGTTCTTCAATATTTGGAAATGCCAAACAAGATTATCTTCCCTTGGCTGCTATCCGTTTATCTGCTTATTGGAGACTTCAAATGTAAATTTGTACTTCATCATTTCCGATGAGACCAACACTACATTCTGAGCCATCAAAATGAGGTACTTTCTATTTTTTTCTTGCCACTCTACACTTTTAATATCCATTGTCTACACTTTTTTTATTTTTCCAGCGCCTTTTTTTCATGATAACTTCAGTATACATAGTCTGGTATGATAATATTTTTTTGCTGGTAAATTGAGCATCCAATGCATGATTTTTTTGTGTTTTAATGTTAGCTTCAGCATCCATATTCTTGTTTTTTTAATTTAGTTTCCGTGGTATGACAATTTAGATTGTTTTGCATGGTAACTTTAGCACTCAGTTTATGGTAACTTGTGTCTTCTATCATGATAACTTTTTCTTGTGTTCCCTGTATTTAAATATGGCTTTCTGTTTTTGTTACTAGTATGATTATTGTAGCTTCTATTCCCTGCTCTACAAAAGTTGGGATCAGGACCAGATGACGGTCATTGGTATGTACTGTCGCTGAATCTTAAGGCAAAACGATTTGAGGTGCTGGATTCGTTGCGTGAAGAAGATAGTCCATCCTCAATTGAGCACGCAACAAGGTGTATGAATGCTGTAAAGAAGGCTTGGTTGATTACATACAAGGACTCGCGCAAGCAAATTCAAGATTATGAACTCGTGTATATTGATGTTTTTAAACAAGAGAACGGGTTAGTTGTTTATTTGTGTTCCCTATTTTAGATGTATCCCCATTTGTTCGATATCATTTTTTATGTACTCACACACACACTCTGTTTTTAGCATTGATTGTGGCTACTTCACTTTCATGTCTTTGGAGCTGTGGAATGGGAAAATTATTCCTGCCTTCACCCATGAGCAAGTATTGGCACTCAGAAATTTTTTGACATCGAGGTGGCTAAATCACACTCAAACAGATGCAAAGAGTGGCGCTATCATCTGTTTGGCAACAGCTCGTGAGGTATCAACTGTCATCATCTTCTTTTTTTCGTTTGTGAGAGCAATTTTCAGTGCTGGTCTTAAATTGATGTTAAATACTCGAAAGAAGTAGTTTAGCATTTTCTTTGTTGGCACAATGCTTGTTTTTTAGTGTCTTGTCATCACACATAGAAGAAATTCAAGACCAGATGGTAACTTATACCTTACATGGCTGTTATTTTCTTATATAAATAGTCTGATAACTAGTTTTTTTCTCATTTTATTTTGGTCATGAAATAATGTGATCACAATTTATCTGGTAACTTGCATTGTGTGTTGCTGATAACTAGTATGAATACAAGTTGATAGGTTCCAAAAAAATTAGGTCGAATAACTTTTTTTGATTGTAGATAGTGTTGAAAACTCATTGTAGTGAAATGACACATGTAAAACATATAGAAAACTGAGGATAGCCCACAAATAACTTACACAATATGTTTATGATAACTTTCACCACAAAATACTTAAAACTTCAGCCCACACAATGTGCTGATAACTTACATAAATATAGGTGCTATAATTCGAATTAAGTCTTTGCACTGATAACAATCAGCAAAACAAATGAAGATAAGTTTCTTGTCCATTCATTTGTAGCGAAGATCTTGTTTTCTCTTTCATTCATCTTGCTAGAGGTGACGTGCACCTACGCTTGTCATGGTGCATGCTACCGCAAACACTGCACTTTCTTTGTTTTGCTGGTTTTGCAATGTCAAAGGGATGCTGATGCTTCCTTGTTTCTGGCCGTCCTTTCGTGAAAGCCTTTGGAGGGTCTAGTATCGTTTTAGTGTTCGAGGAATGGAATGCAACGGCTAGCATGTTGGCGCTAGCTTGTATTGTCACAGGGATGCTTGTTTGGTCCATGTTTGGGTTGTCCATGTTAGGTATGCTTGTTTGCTGTTCGGCATGGACAGCTTCACTCGTTGCGACCATTAGAATAGAACATGGACCTTGTTGTGATTGGAACGATCCTCTAGCTTCTTCCTTGTCCTTTCTGGCCTTCTTACGTTGGCTTTTTGTTAGCGTGTCCATTTCTTCCTTGAAAGCATATAGGTGCTTCTTGGCCACCCTGGCCCCATCATCTGCGAGGCAAGCGTCCTTGGCTGTTGCCTTGAACTCCCTTAGCATTGATGTATATCACATGACGCTTTTTCCCTCCTCTGGCATGCTCTTACTAACTGTTGGTTGTTCAAAATCAGGTTTGATTAGATCTTCCTCCTGATCCCAAGTCCACCTCTTTAGAATATACTTCTCAGGTATATCGTACACCCCGATTTGGTCCATCACTCGTAACACATGTGCGCAGAGTATACCATCTTGCTCAAACTTGCAGCAAGTGCATGAATATGTCCCTTCATCCTTGTTTGCTTGCACATGGTAGTCTCTATCCCCATATTTTGGTAGGATTCCTCTAACTGAGCCAACCTTGAATGACCCATCTTGCAACGTGTCACATCTGTAGCCAGTTTTCACCTTCATATCCATCTGGAAATTGGAGAAAAGATTATGCGTGTAGAGGCCCTGCACCTGCAACTCGAGTGGGTTGAAGGAGTATGTTTCCACCTCTTTGTACACTGTTTCCAGGTGCTCTTTTGACACGCTCACCATCACCTTCTCCTGTATTGCAGTGTACTGTTTTGCAAATTCTACTAGCGAGTTATTTGGGTTGACGTACTTCTTCAACACAGCGTTGAATCCATCGCTCCTTGCCATTGTCTGCAAGAATGGGAAGAAGTCATGCATGTAGTACACCGGGACCCAGCATTCCATGTTTTCCCACAGCCAGTGGAAATGTTCGTTGTCCGTTTTCCCATGATCATCCAGCATCTTCCACCATTTTCCCTCAAACTCCTCAACTGCGTTCAAAAACTAAGGAGATGGTAATTTCAGTGCACACCTCATGGTAATTCTAATACACTTAACATGATACCTTGCTTCAGGGGACAGTATGTGGTTCTG
The DNA here is from genome assembly GCA_021605145.1 of Aegilops bicornis. Taxonomy (NCBI): domain Eukaryota; kingdom Viridiplantae; phylum Streptophyta; class Magnoliopsida; order Poales; family Poaceae; genus Aegilops; species Aegilops bicornis. The sequence goes on from CM038670.1 coordinate 716,269,626, forward strand.
GTTCATGTAGAATGGGAAACTCCCCCATTGCACATAGTTATGATACATTTAACAAACAGATATTTGTGACCCAATCTCATATAACTCTTCCACTCCGTGCAAAAATGAAAGAGATGGTAACTCAACTACACATATCATGATAACTTTTGATGCACTTAACATGATAACTTCCTTCATGCAACACTAGGTGGTTGTAGTCGATGCAGAATTGGGAACTATAACTACATGGCAAACATGCTAAAGTGGTCACGGTCACTTAAGAACATGAGTACTGGTAACTCTTTCACAACAGTACAGTTTTTCACATGAAACCTTATTTTTATCAATGTGGGAAAAATATGTAATGTTGGTGGTAATTTATTATAATTTAGCATGGTAACTTTGGATATCGCAGCACAATTATGTAGTTTGTGGCAATATGAGTGGAGTGTGTTGTGTGAAAATACAATACTATTCAAGCTGTTGTCAACACAATCTTTGAATGCTTTGTTCACTGGTTGATCATTGGACATTAACCTCCAAAGCTTCTCCTGTGCTTTCTTCATAATGTGCCATCTGCAATTTCTGTGTACTATCCCGATGAACACCTCGTCAATACCATTCCTCACGGCAAAGTCCTGATCTGTGATTATGTTCTTTGGTGCAAGCCCACCCATCGCATGCAAGAATGTGTTAAACAGCCACACAAAGTTGTCGGTCAGTTCGTTTCGAACGAAACAACAACCGAATTGGATTGATTGCCCGTGGTTGTTAATGCCAATGAAGGGGGCACACAACATCTTGTACATATTAGTCATGTACGTTGTGTCAAATGACACAATGTCGTTATATTTTGCGTATGCCCTACGTGATGCGTTGATACGTCCATTTTGCATCATGCTTTTCTATCGATATTTATTGCATTAGGGATTTTTACTACACATTATGTCACAATGTTTATGCCTTTTCTCTCTTATTTTACAAGGTTTACATGAAGAGGGAGAATGCCGGCAGCAGGAATTCTGGGCTGGAAAAGGAGCAAATATTAGAGACCTATTCTGCACAACTCCAAAAGTCCTGAAACTTCACGGAGGCACGTTTTGGAATATATAAAAAATACTGGCGAAAGAATCCACCAGAGGGGGCCCACACCCTAGCCACGAGGGTGGGGGCGCGCCCTACCCCCCTGGGCGCGCCCCCCTACCTCGTGGGCCCCCTGGCAGGCCTCCGGTGCCCATCTTCTGCTATATGAAGTCTTTTACCCTGGAAAAAATCATAAGCAAGCTTTCGGGATGAGACACCGCCGCCATGAGGCGGAACCAATCTAGGGCTCTCATGAGGCTGTTCTGCCGGGAAACATCCCTCCGTGAGGGGGGAAATCATCACCATCGTCATCACCAACGATCCTCTCATCTGGAGGGGGTCAATCTCCATCAACATCTTCACCAGCACCATCTCCTCTAAAACCCTAGTTCATCTCTTGTATCCAATCTTTGTCCCAAAACCTCAGATTGGTGCCTGTGGGTTGCTAGTAGAGTTGATTACTCCTTGTAGTTGATGCTAGTTGGTTTATTTGGTGGAAGGTCATATATTCAGATCATTTATGCATATTAATACCCCTCTGATTATGAACATGAATATGATTTGTGAGTAGTTAAGTTTGTTCCTGAGGACTTGGGGGAAGTCTTGCTATAAGTAGTCATGTGAATTTGGTATTCGTTCGATATTTTGATGAGATGTATGTTGTCTTTCCTCTAGTGGTGTTATGTGAATGTCGACTACATGACAGTTCACCATTGTTTGGGCCTAGAGGAAGGCATTGGGAAGTAATAAGTACATGATGGGTTGCTAGAGTGATAGAAGCTTAAACCCTAATTTATGCGTTGCTTCGTAAGGGGCTGATTTGGGTCCATATGTTTCATGCTATGGTTAGGTTTACCTTAATACTTCTTTTGTAGTTGCAGATGCTTGCAATAGGGGTTAATCATAAGTGGGATGCTTGTCCAAGGAAGGGCAGCACCCAAGCACCGGCCACCCACATACCAAATTATCAAAGTAATCTAACGCGAATCATATGAGCGTGATGAAAACTAGCTTGACGATAATTCCCATGTGTCCTCGGGAGCATTTTCCTTCATATAAGAGTTTGTCCAGCTTGTCCTTTGCTATAAAAAAGGATTGAGCCATCTTTCCGCACCTTATTTACTTTCATTACTTGTTACCCGTTACAAATTACCTTATCAAAAACTATCTCATTATCGATAATTTCAGTGCTTGCAGAGAATACCTTACTGAAAATCGCTTGTCATTTCCTTCTGCTCCTCGTTGGGTTCGACGCTCTTACTTATCGAAAGGACTACGATAGATCCCCTATACTTGTGGGTCATCATGCGACATCTATCCAGAACACGTTTTCCACCCTGTCTTCATCATCAAGTTTCATTCTCCAATAGAAATCTGGATCCTTTGCCCTGAGCTCCTCAAAGTGTGCAATTGTGCTCCCCACGTCTGCATTACGGTACTCCTTGCGAAATTTGGCTCGCTGATTTGCAAGGTCCTGTGTTGTTTATGGTACATTCTCAGCATCACCATAGAACCATGAAATTAGTTGCATTTGCCTTGCGGTGTCTATGTTACATTCATGTAGAATCCGTAAGAAATATTGATCGTCTTTGGGAATGTTCGGATGTGAGGCTAGAAATTTTGTCAGAGATGGCTTTCTTATCAGTGGATGGTTGTGGTTGTCATCAAAGTGTTCGACTCTCCACCATGCGTTCTTGTGCATAAGATAAAGGTGGGCTGGACACTCAGTCCTCACAATCTTACGCCTTTTTCTCTTCTTCACGATGCCTTATGGGTTCAATACATCCTGTACCTCCTCCTCCTTCTTCTTTGGCTTGCCGCCTTTCCCACATACCAGGAGTGCCCTGCTCACTATGTTGCCCTTTAGTGTTCCTGTGTACTCTATCCTTGTCCCAAATCCATTTCTGAGTGCATATAGCTCGTAGTGAGCAACAACCTCCTCAAAAGTTTCAAACTTAATTGTTGTATCAGGAGTCTTAGGGTGGAGTACGCCTCAGCGTTAACTCCTCCTTGATCAGCATTCAACACTCCTGTTTCTGGACTTGCTGGCTCGCTGACCAACACATCAAAGAACCTTTCTTCTCCGCCAATGCTAGAACTTGCTTCCTTGCTTGGCTCATGGATCCCCTGGTTAGATGTAGGTGGAGCACCTGCATGTTTTTCACATGAAATGGTTTGTCATAACATGATTTGTCATTGTTTGGTGGTAACTTGTATTGAACATGTGTGGTAACTTGTAGTATGTTGTGATGATAACATTCTGCTTCCAACATAAACATATAGTGTGACACTTCTGTAAGTGAGTTGCCACTTACCTGAACTAAAGCTAGTCGTACGCGCAGCATCATCATGTTGTTTCTCTCGTCCAGCACTATCTGTGGCATTTGTGTTATATCCATGGTTTTCCGACATGTTATTGAAGCACCTGCTTACACATGTTAATAGCATATGTGAGACAACTGAAAATAACACTACTGTTTACATACATCAATCACATTTTGCACATGGTGCATGCTATCTTTTTGTACTTTTTTTATGATTCTTTTTTAGTTGACATGGATATTATCATTTTTTTCTGCAGGTAACAATTTGTTACTCATTTGGGACTCTATTCTACTCGGCACACCATTCCCCTGCTTCAAAAATTAGTTCAAGTTTTTTTATAGTAACTTTTGCATAGATGCACGATGATGGCATGGTAACAGATGACAATACTGATGATAACTTTGTATGAAAAAATGTGGTAGCTTTCTCTACACAATAATTGTAACAAGTATGGATTCTGTTATGGTGTTGTGACTTCCTTTTTTACATACAACAAGTGTTTTTTGTAGCCTAATTTCACTGTTTTTGTGCAATAAGTTGAAAATGAGTTGTCTTTTTTCAAGAAAAAATCTTGCATATGTCCTGATAACTCATGTATTCTACACATTGTTACTTCCTCTAGTAAAACATTTCTATCATGCTGGTAGCTTCTATGCACACAGTATGATAAATTAGGAAAAAATGGCACTTTTTCTTCTTTTTTTCATGGGGCCTTTTGGGTTGAACTAAAATGGAATTCAGATACAGTAGGGAGTGCTTAGATGTACCTAATCCACCTGGATTCTTGCTGGATTCTGGACGCCTGGTAAGTTCTGGTGTCCCTGGTGGTAGATCAAGTCGAGATCGGGTGCTAACTTGAGCCCTCCAAGCGTTTCTGCATGATTTTGTGAAGCAATTGATGGATTCTGGACGCTTGGTAAGTTCTGGTGTCCCCAGTGTTAGATCAAGTCGAGATCTGGTGGTAATTTCAGTTTCCTCAAGTGTATTGCATGTTTTGTGAAGCAATTGCTTGGTCAAATCGGGGTTTGGGGGGGGGGGGGGGTAGGGGGCAGAGATGAATGGTTGAATTCGTAGCCAGGGAGAGAGAAAGAGGAAGAGGAGGGTCGATGGAGAGTGTTTGTTGCCTTTTCTTGCTGTGGAGATAAGAAAGTTGGAGTTTAGGGGGAGGAGGTGGTCCGTGATGGTTGTGGGCCAAGGTCACGTGAGGGGCGCTGAGATGGGCCTCGCGATTGCTTCCGCTCGTGAAGGTGGGGATCGTTCGGACCTTATGTATAGGTACGAACGTTTGGTATATATCACAGTCCTTGACTAAAATCAGAAATACAAAAAATGCTCTCCATCAATACTTTCATTTATACATGCATATGGTCCCATGACTTTACATATGTCAGTACATCATTGTGGCAAGGCCACCGTTAGCTGCCGGTTCCGGTATAAATGACTTTGCGGTCAATACTTGCAGATGCTCATACGCTCAGCCAAGCTGAATCATTGCTTGATTTTATTGTCAAAAATGATTTAGTCAAAAGAAAAAAAATTCTTACAGGCTATTGGTATAATTATAATTTGGCAGTTAAAGACCTTACGTGGCAAAAGAATTCTGCAAGAAGGATAACGAAGATATGATGAATTCCTTGCAATGTGAAGGTATTTACCTAAGCTGCGCCTTTGCAATTCAATGACTGCATCTGTGCACAGATCTTGGTAGTGCCGAAGGATGGTCTGTCTTTGAAAGATTAGAGTCTTTAGGATTGCCCCATATGCGACCTTTGGCATTTTCATATGAGATTAAGTTACCAGCCAGCCAAGTGTATTTCTCAATCGTAGTTTTGATTTTTTTTTTCCCTTGTAAAGATTTAAAGAGTGTATGTCTAAATTTTTTAACTTTTTTTTACTACTCATTAAATTTTTAGTTCAGTTACTCAAAGTCAAATAACAAAATATTTTACCCTGTTACAACACAGGGGCGTATGTGCTAGTATATAGATCAACAAAGGAAAAGTGACATCGATGGAAGATTGCAACTGGATCACATATTCTAAATCCTTTCGCACAATAGTCTAGGTGTGATAAAAAAAGTCCCACTTGGGTACCCAAAACCCACATAAAGAATGATATGGACCTTTGATAAAACGTGTCCACTTTTGTTTGTACGCCCCGACGATAGGCGTACATACGGCTGTCCTACACGTCGTCCCCACGCAAGCCTAAAAATAAATAAATAAATTGAAAACCGCCGCCCCATTTGGGCCCGCAGCCGTAGTCTGGAGTCCGACTGACGGTCATCTCGGGCTACCGGTGGCCCCCGCATGTGACTGCGCTCATGAGTCCACGCCGGCATTAGGCTCATCGGTGGAGTCGAACGCGGCGTCGTCCACTCCTCCTCGCATGAGGCATCGTGGTCGCTGCCCTCCCTACAATTGGTGGCGCCAAGCACGCCGTCCCCGCTAAACTTGGTGTGATCCAAATTGGAGCCGGTAAATCTAGCCAAGAATGCATGATTGGCCACACATCCACAAGTTTCTGCATACTTCTCTTCTTGATATTCTAGATACCAAGATCTTTCCGTAACATCGGGTGATATGATGGAGAGTCGACGTCGTCCTTGAGATAGATGCAATTTGCTTCTAATGTTGTGTCCTTAGTCGAAGTGCAGACAGCGGCATTGAATTCAAGGAAGATTGTGTACTCTCCAATGTCCCGAAGCTCTACCAGCTTCTGCCTATTTGCGTCAACCTTGAAGAGCAGGACCTCCATTGTGTTGACCTCATTATCACGCAGCTCCTCCTCCTCAACGTCAATCTGTTGTTCGTCATCGGTGACGGTTTCACTGAGCTTGTCGCTGTCATTCTTGTTTGCCAAATCAATGCAATCTTGGAGCGCGACGCGCACCACGTCTTTGTATGACGCATGATTCTTGAGTGGAACATCGATGTTATTCTGCATCCTCCACACCTGCAGGAGTTGGCCTGACGGCATGACGACGAGGTACATATTGGCAACACTCGCTCTTGTTACGTTTCGCATGATCTTGGTCACCGACGGCGAAGATCCATTGAGATCTAAAGCATGGATGGAACCTTTATTGTGTAGAACGTAGAACAAGCCGTCCTTGTCGTTATAAAGAACATCCTTGATGCAGGTTTCAAAGTCGGGGAGCGATGTCCATCGCTTGTCGCCCGGCCTGGCAAACAGGAGCGTACAACGCGTCATGTGCATAATCAGGACAGTGCATGCGGTCACCTTGGCTGCGGGGGAGATGGCGACCCGGACATACTGTAGAAAACCAAGACTAAAGCGTATGCTCGATGTAGGGACGCGTGCGTGTTAATATAGGATGCAAAGGCCTGCGAGATTACAAGGTTGTTAGGCCATGGACTTGATCTCCAAGTAAACAAACTAACAGATATGAGATCAGGTCTCCTTGGCCTAACTGAATACAACACACGCACACATTACAGATATACATCGTTTAACACTCCCCCTCAATCACAACTATCCAAATTGAGATTGTGCCTAAAAGCTTGCAGCTGCCTCAAAGAAAGCGGTTTAGTAAATCCATCTGCAACTTGATCGCCAATAGGTATAAACCTGATATTCAACAATTTGTCAGCCACCCTTTCTCGAACAAAGTGGTAGTCTATCTCTATATGCTTGGTCCTGGCATGAAAAATAGGATTAGCAGACAAGTATGTAGCACCAAGATTATCACACCAAAGTGATGCTGCCTTTGGATGTCGAACACCCAACTCTGTCAACAAGTTCTGAACCCAGATGATTTCAGAAGTAGCATTTGCTAGAGCCTTATATTCAGCTTCTGTACTTATCTGGATACAGTTGGCTGTTTACGAGCACTCCAGGAGATTAGGTTACTTCCAAGGAAAACTGCAAAACCTCCTGTTGATCTCCTATCATCAGGACAACCTGCCCAATCTGCATCTGAGAAAGCACTCACAAGCATCGAATCTGACTTTCCCAGTTTAAGTCCATGACTCTTTGTTCCTTGAAGATACCTAAGTATTCTCTTTATCGCTGTCCAATGCACACTAGTAGGAGCATGCAAAACTGACATACTTTATTTATCGAGTATGAGATATCTGGTCTAGTCAATGTCGATATTGTAATGCTCCTACAATACTTCTGTACCTGGTAGAGTCTTCTGTCCCAAGCATGTCTCCATCATAAAGAGACAATTTTTCAGAGGTGGACAAAGGTGTAGATGATGGCTTACACCCCTTCATGCCCATCCTTTGAAGTATTTCTTGCACATATTTTTCCTGTGATGTAACAATTCCATTCTTTGCATATTTTACCTCAATTCCAAGGAAGAAATGAAGACTACCAAGGTCCTTGAGTGCGAACTCCTTGATCAAATCTATGAGAAGAGCTTCAACTGCTTTAGATGATGAGCTTGTAACAACTATATCATCAACATAAATAAGCATAAAAATAGTTATCCCATGCCGATGATAATAAAACAATGAAGTGTCTCCCTTGGATGGAACAAAACCAAGAGATTGTAGCTTTGATGACAATCAAGAGTACCAAGCTCTAGGTGCTTGTTTCAGTCCATAAATTGCTTTATCAAGTTTGCAGACATGACGTGGAAAACGTGGATGCTCATACCTGTGGAGGTTGCCTCATGAACACTTCCTCTTCGAACACCATGCAAAAACGCGTTCTTGACATCTAGTTGTCTTATGCACCAGCTTCTAGATACTGCAATCGAAAGAATCAATCTAATGGTGGCAGCCTTTACTACAGGACTAAATGTGTCCTCATAGTCAATCCCATACCTCTGCTTAAATCCCTTAGCAACCAGACGCGTGCCTTTGTACCTGTCAACATTGCCATCAGACTTTGTCTTTACCTTGTAAACCCACTTGCAGTCAATTATATTTCTGCCCTTGGCTGGTGGAACCAAACGCCATGTTCGGGTTCTTTATTAGGGCTGCGATTCCTCATCCATGGCTTGCTTCCATCGGGATTCACCTAGCGCCTCTCCAAAGCTTTGAGGTTCACCTGTTGCACAAAAAGAACCCCAATGAATACAGCCATCTTTGTATACTGTAGGTTTAACAATACCACTTTGCGATCTGGTGTGCGAACGCACGGGAGGAGGCGGAGCTGGTTGATTAATTTGTTGTTGAAGACGATTTGTAGAGGATGAAACAGCAGATCCATAATCAGCAAATGTAAGATCCACCAGAGAACTCCTCAGAGCGGCTCCTGTGCATACAGAGATGATTCACCGGGCGCAAACGAGGCTGCCTCTCCGAATCGCCACTTGGTGACACCTGTATGGTGCGCAGAGAGGCTGGTCAGCGGGGGCACGCCACGCTCAAGACGTGCAACCCCACTGCGTGGGCTGCGTTCGCCCACACAAGTGGGCCGACTGAAGGCTGTGCAGGGGCCCGCCGACCTCGGCTGGAGATGCCCGACCGCGGCCACGCGCCTGGGCCCCGCCTGGACCCGCAGTGGGCGCGGCGCGCCTGCTCACCGAATCAGGCGATGGCGCTGATCCCGCAGGAGATCCTGCCGCGTCTGACAGGATGGATCCCGAGGGAATCCCACCGGGATTGACGACCGGATCCTCTGTGGCTTCCCCTGTGGTTTCTGCAAGCATAAAATCATGCGCATTTTCGCTATTTTCTGCTCCATATTCCTGTACACTTTCAGCAGAATTTTCATCAAAGGCATTATTGTGAGACATTGACATGTGGTCAGCAGCATCTACTACCCCCCCTTGAAGAAAACTAGGTGATGGCAGAAGATGTGAAGGTAGAAGGATGAGTTCTTTGCGAAGTTGTGCACCGGCGTTTGGGTGGAGTTGGGCAAAAGGAAAAACATGTTCATCTAAAACCACATCACCTGAGACATAAACCCGACCAGAGGCCACATCAAGGAACTTGTAGCCTTTGTGGAGGGTACTATACCCTAAAAACACACATTGTTTTGACAGGAATTCAAGCTTGTGTTTATTGAAGGGCGAGGGTTGGCCATACGGCACACCCAAAAATGCTAAGAAAGGTGTAGTTGGGTTTTGTACCAAAGAGACGTTCGAGAGGCGTTTGGTTTTTGATGACCCTACTAGGAATACGGTTGATGAGGTAAACGACAGTGAGAAAAGCCTCATCCCAAAACTTCAAAGGCATGAAAGCATGCGCAAGAAGGGATAGACCCACTTCTACGATATGCCTATGTTTCCTTTCTGCGGACCCATTCTGTTGGTGAGCATGGGGGCATGAAACATGATGAGTAATGCCAATGCGTTCAAAGAAAGAATTTAGCTTTTGGTATTCGCCCCCCAATCCGCTTGCATAGCCGTAATCTTGCGATCAAAGAGGCGTTCAACATGTTGTTGAAAGATATGAAACTTCTCAAACACGCCGACTTATTTTTTAGCAAATAAATCCAACTAAACTTGCTAAAATCATCGATAAAGCTCACATAATATTTTTGTTCCGCTTACGTAAACGGGTCCGGGACCCCACACACCTGAACAAACAACCACTAACGGAGCCTGGGACTCACTACTGGATTTAGGATAAGGGAGTTGATGGCTCTTGGCCATCCGACAAGCATCACAAACCAAAAATGATATGTTTTATTGGACACAGGAAGACTAAAATCTCAAGAATTTTCTCAACCACCGGAATGCAGGATGTCCTAGGCGCCTATGCCATCTTGATGTAGACGGTTTGACCACGCTAAGGACTTGTCGAGTGGGAGGAGCATCTTGCCGAATCGGAAACCGGAAAGAGACCATCTCTACTCGTTTTGAAGAATGATCCTCCGAGTGGCCCGATCCTTAACAAAAAAGGTTTCAGGGTAAACTTCAAGAAAGGCATGATTATCTTTGATAAGTTGATAAGCGGAGAGTAAACTTTTGTCAGCTTGAGGGGAATGAAGGATATTGTTTAAATCTAATGAGCCATGGGGTGTAGATAAAATTGAATGACCAACATGCGCAATGCTCATACATTGACCACTCGCAGTGTGGATTTTCTCCGGGCCGGTGTAGCGATCATGGACAGCAAGCTTCTCTAGTTCGCCCGATCCACGTGATTCGTTGCACCAGTGTCAAGATACCAGTTGGTGTCAACCCCATAAGCATGGGCGACGTTGGCAGATCGGTTACCACCGCCACCTCCACCTCCAGCTGGATTGCGCACATTGTTGTTGTAGTTGCGGTCGTAGCGCTTCTTACAGCGCCATGCTCCATGTGTTGGAAATATGCCCTAGAGGCAATAATAAAAGCATTATTATTATATTTCCTTGTTCGTGATAATTGTCTTTTATTCATGTTATAATTGTATTATCCGGAAATCGTAATACACGTGTGAATACATAGACCACAATACGTCCCTAGTAAGCCTCTAGTTGACTAGCTCATTGGTCAACAGATATTCATGGTTTCCTGACTATGGACATCAGATGTCATTATAACGGGATCACGCCATTAGGAGAATGACGTGATGGACAAGACCCAATCCTAAGCATAGCACAAGATCGTGTAGTTCGCTTTTGCTAGAGCTTTTCCAATGTCAAGTATCTCTTCCTTAGACCATGAGATCGTGTAACTCCTGGATACCGTAGGAGTGCTTTGGGTGTACCAAACGTCACAACGTAACTGGGTGACTATAAAGGTGCACTACAGGTATCTCCGAAAGTGTCTGTTGGGTTGACACGGATCACTCCGTGTTACGGAGAGGTATCACTGGGCCCACTCGGTAGTGCATCATCATAATGAGCTCAAAGTGACCAAGTGTCTGGTCACGGGATCATGCATTACGGTACGAGTAAAGTGACTTGCCGGTAACGACCGAACGAGGTATTGGGATGCGGACGATCGAGTCTCGGGAAGGTAACATACCGATTGACAAAGGGATTAGTATACGGGGTTGCTTGAATCCTCGTCTTCGTGGTTCATCCGATGACATCATCGAGGAGCATGTGGGAGCCAACATGGGTATCCAGATCCCGCTGTTGGTTATTGACTGAGAGCTGTCTCGGTCATGTTCACAGGTCTCCGAACCCGTAGGGTCTACACACTTAAGGTTCGGTGACGCTTAGGGTTATTAGGAAGACTTGTATGTGATTACCGAATGTTGTTCGGAGTCCGGATGAGATCCCGGACATCACGAGGAGTTCGGAAGGGTCCGGAGGTAAAGATTTATATATGGGAAGTTGTCAAACGGACACCGGAAAGTTTCGGGGCATATCGGTATTGTACGGGGCCACCGGAAGGGTTCCGGGGTCCACCGAGGGGCCACCTCCGGGGGCCACATGGGCTGCGTGGGGCAGGAGCCAGCCTCGGTGGGCTGGGCACACCCCCTTGGACCCATGCGCCTAGGGTTGGGGGAACCCAGAGGGGCGCCTGCTTGGGGGCAAGTCCCTCCCCTTGGCCGCCGCCCCTCTAGATGCAATCTAGAGGGGCCGCCCTGTCCCTTCCCCTATAAATAGAGGGGTGAGGGAGGCTGCAACACACTTGAAGGCGCAGCCCTCCCTCCCCAACACCTCTCCTCCTCCGCGTGTGCTTGGCGAAGCCTCGCTTGGGAGAACTGTCACTCCACCATCATCACGCCCGTCGTGCCGCTGCTGGAGCCATCTTCCTCAACCTCTCCTTCCCCTTGCTGGATCAAGAAGGAGGAGACGCCGTCTGCACTGCACGTGTGTGTGTTGAACATGAGGTGCTGTCCGCTCAAAGACTTGGTCATCGGTGATCCGAATCACAGTAGTACGACTCCATCATCACCATCCCTTGAACGCTTCCGCACTCGATCTACAAGTGGTATGTAGATGCAAACTCACTCCCTTGACTCGTTGCTTAGATGAACTCATAGATGGATCTTGGTGAAACCGTAGGAAAAATTTTAATTTTCTCGCAACGTTCCCCAACAAAGTGGCATCATGAGCTAGGTCTATGCGTAGTTCTCTATTGCACGAGTAGAACACAATTTTGTTGTGGGCGTAGATCTTGTCAACTTGCTTGCCGCTACTAGTCTTATCTTGCTTCAGCGGTATTGTGGGATGAAGCGGCCCGAACCAACCTAACACGTACGCTTACGTGAGACCGGTTCCACCGACTGACATGCACTAGTTGCATAAGGTGGCTGGCGGGTGTCTGTCTCTCCCACTTTAGTTGGAGCGGATTCGATGAAAAGGGTCCTTATGAAGGGTAAATAGAAGTTGACAAAATCATGTTGTGGTTATTCAGAGGTAAGAAAATGTTCTTGCTAGAACCCAATTGCAGCCACGTAAAAGATGCAACAACAATTAGAGGACGTCTAACTTGTTTTTGCAGCAATTGTCATGTGATGTGATATGGCGAAGTTGTGATGAATGATGAATGATATATTGTGATGTATGAGATCATGTTCTTGTAATAGGAATCACGACTTGCATGTCGATGAGTATGACAACGGCAGGAGCCATAGGAGTTGTCTTTATTTTTGTATGACTGCGTGTCATTGAAGAACGCCATGTAAATTACTTTACTTTATTGCTAAACGCGTAAGCTATAGAAGTAGAAGTAGTCTTTGGCGTGACCACTTCATGAAGACACGATGATGGAGATCATTGTGTCATGCCGGTGACAAGATGATCATGGAGCCCCGAAGAATGAGATAAATGGAGCTATATGATATTGGCCATATCATGTCACTACTATATAATTGCATCTCGATGTTTATTATGTTTATGCATCTTGTTTACTTAGAACGACGGTAGTAAATAAGATGATCCCTTACAACAATTTCAAGAAGTGTTCTCCCTAATCGCACCGCTGCTAAAGTTCGCTGCTTCAAGCACCACGTGATGATCGGGTGTGATAGATCCTTACGCTCACATACAACGGGTGTAAGACAGTTTTACACATGCAAAACACTTAGGGTTAACTTGACGAGCCTAGCATATACAGACATGGCCTCGGAACACGGAGACCGAAAGGTCGAACACGAGTCGTATGGAAGATACGATCAACATGAGAATGTTCACCGACGATGACTAGTCCGTCTCACGTGATGATCGGACACGGCCTAGTCGACTCGGATCGTGTAACACTTAGATGACTAGAGGGATGTCTAATCTGAGTGGGAGTTCATTAAAATAATTTGATTAGATGAACTTAATTATCATGAACTTAGTCTAAAACCTTTGCAAATATGTCTTGTAGATCAAATGGCCAACGCTCATGTCAACCTGAACTTCAACGCGTTCCTAGAGAAAACCAAGCTGAAAGATGATGGCAGCAACTATACGGATCGGGTCCTAACCCGAGGATCATCCTCATAGCTGCCAGGAAACAATATGTCCTAGAAGGACCGCTAGGTGACGCCCCGTCTCTGAGAACCAAGACATTATGAATGCTTGGCAGACTTGTAGCCGATGATTACTCCCTCGTTTAGTGCGGCATGCTTTACAGCTTAGAACCGGGCTCCAAAAGCGCTTTTGAGCAACACAGAGCATATGAGATGTTCGAGGAGCTGAAACTAGTTTTCCAAGCTCATGCCCGGTCGAGAGATATGAAGTCTCCGACAAGTTCTATAGTTGTAAGATGGAGGAAAACAGTTACAAGGAGCACATACTCAAAATGTCCTGGTTGCACAACCGCCGTCCCAAATGGACATTAACCTCTGGATGAGGCGGTCATTGACAGAATCCTTGATCGCCCCACCAAGCTACAAGAGCTTCGTGATGAACTACAATATGCAGGGGATGGTGAAGACCATTCCTGAAGTATTTTCAATGTTGAAGTCAGCAGAGGTTGAAATCAAGAAAGAACATCAAGTGTTGATGGTCAATAAGACCACTAAGTTCAAGAAGGGCAAGGGTAAGAAAAACTTCAAGAAGGACGGCAAAGATGTTGCCGCTACCGTAAGCCAGCTTGCCGGGAAGAAGTCAAAGAATGGACCCAAGCACGAGACCGAGTGCTTTTATTGCAAGGGAAGGGTCACCGAAGCGGAACTGCCCCAAATACTTAGCGGATAAGAAGGCCGGCAACACCAAAGGTATATTTGATAAAGATGTAATTGATGTGTACCTTACCAAGACTCGTAGTAACTCATGGGTATTTGATACCGTGCCGTTGCTCATATTTGTAACTCATGCAGGAGCTGCGGAATAAGCGGAGACTGGCAAAGGACGAGGTGACGATGCGCGTCGGGAATGGTTCCAGAGTCGATGTGATCGCCGTCGGCACGCTACCTCTACATTTACCTACGGGATTAGTTATAAACCTTAATAATTGTTATTTAGTGCCAAGTTTGAGCATGAACATTGTATCAGGATCTCGCTTAATCTGAGATGGCTACTCATTTAAATCCGAGAATAATGGTTGTTCTATTTATATGAGAGAAATGTTTTATGGTCATGCTCCGATGGTCAATGGTTTATTCTTAATGAATCTCGAACGTAATGTTACACATGTTCATAGTGTGAATACCAAAAGATGTAAAGTTGATAACGATATTCCCACATACTTGTGGCATCGCCGCCTTGGTCACATTGGTGTCAAGCACATGAAGAAGCTCCATGTCGATGGACTTTTAGAGTCTCTCGATTATGAATCATTTGACACATGAGAACCATGCCTCATGGGCAAAATGACCAAGACTCCGTTCTCAGGAACAATGGAGCTAGCAACCAACTTGTTGGAAATCATACATACCGATGTGTGCGGTCCAATGAGTGTTGAGGCTCATGGAGGATATCGTTATGTTCTCACTCTCACAGATGACTTGAGTAGATATGGGTATGTCTACTTGATGAAACACAAGTCCGAGACCTTTGAAAAGTTCAAGGAATTTCAGAATGAAGTAGAGAATCAACGTGACCGAAAGATAAAATTCTTACGATCGGATCGTGGAGGAGAATATTTAAGTCACGAATTTGGTACACACTTAAGAAAATGTGGAATCGTTTCACAACTCACGCCGCCTGGAACACCTCAGCGTAACGGTGTGTCCGAACGTCGTAATCGCATTCTACTGGATATGGTGCGATCCATGATGTCTCTTACCGATTTACCGCTATCATTTTGGAGATACGCTCTAGAGACAGCTACATTCACTTTAAATAGGGCACCGTCTAAATCCGTTGAGACGACACCGTATGAATTATGGTTTGGGAAGAAACCTAAGCTGTCGTTTCTAAAAGTTTGGCGATCACGATGCTTATGTCAAGAAACTTCAACCTGAAAAGCTCGAACCCAAGTCGAAAAAATGTGTCTTCATAGGATACCCTAAAGAAACCATTGGGTATACCTTCTACTTAAGATCCGAGGGCAAGATCTTTGTTGCCAAGAACGGATCCTTTCTGGAAAAAGAGTTTCTCTCGAAAGAATTAAGTGGCAGGAAAGTAGAACTCGATGAAGTACTACCTCTTGAACAGGAAAGTAGTGCAGCTCAGGAAAATGTTCCTATGATGCCTACACCAACTGAAGAGGAAAATAATGATGATGATCAAGGTACTTCGGATCAAGTAGCTATTGAACTTCGTAGGTCCACAACGACACGTTCAGCACCAGAGTGGTACGGCAACCCTGTCCTGGAAATCATGTTGTTAGACAACGGTGAACCTTTGAACTATGAAGAAGCGATGGCGGGCCCAGATTCCAACAAATGGCTAGAAGCCATGAAATCCGAGATAGAATCCATGTATGAAAACAAAGTATGGACTTTGACTGACTTGCCCGATGATTGGCGAGCGATAGAAAACAAATGGATCTTTAAGAAGAAGAAGACGGACGCGGATGGTAATGTCACCATCTATAAAGCTCGACTTGTCGCTAAGGGTTATCGGCAAGTTCAAGGGATTGACTATGATGAGACTTTCTCTCCCGTAGCGAAGCTTAAGTCTGTCCGAATCATGTTAGCAATTGCCGCATACTATGATTATGAGATATGGCGGATGGACGTCAAACGGCATTCCTTAACGGGCATCTTAAGGAAGAACTGTATATGATGCAGCCGGAAGGTTTTGTCGATCCTAAGAATGCTAACAAAGTATGCAAGCTCCAAAGAATCCATTTATGGGCTGGTGCAAGCATCTCGGAGTTGGAACATTCGCTTTGATGAGATGATCAAAGCGTTTGGGTTTATCTTGAGACTTATGGAGAAGCCTGCGTTTACAAGAAAGTGAGTGGGAGCTCAGTAGCATTTCTCATATTATATGTAGATGACATACTTTTTATGGGAAATGATATAGAATTCTTGGACAGCATTAAGGCCTACTTGAATAAGTGTTTTTCAATGAAGGACCTTGGAGAAGCTGCTTATATATTAGGCATCAAGATCTATAGAGATAGATCGAGACGCCTCATAGGTCTTTCACAAAGCACATACCTTGATAAGATTTTGAAGAAGTTCAAAATGGATCAGTCCAAGAAAGGGTTCTTGCCTCTTTGCAAGGTGTGAGATTGAGCTCAGCTCAATGCCCGACCACGGCAAAAGATAAAGAAGAGATGAGCGTCATCCCTATGCCTCAGCCATAGGATCTATTATGTATGCCATGCTGTGTACGAGACCTGATGTAAACCTTGCCGTAAGTTTGGTAGGAAGGTACCAAAGTAATCCCGACAAGGAACACCGGCCGGTCAAGAATATCCTAAAGTACCTAAAAAGGACAAAGGACATGTTTCTCGTTTATGGAGGTGACGAAGAGCTCGTCAGAAGGGTTACGCCGACGCTTAGCTTCGACACAGATCTGGATGACTCTAAGTCACAAACCGGATACGTGTATATGTTGAATGGTGGAAGCAAGATGGTAGTGCGGTGCAAGCAGAGCGTCGTGGCGGGATCTACATGTGAAGCGGAGTACATGGCAGCCTCGGAGGCAGCGCATGAAGCAATTTGGGTGAAGGAGTTCATCACCGCCCTAGGAGTCATACCCAATGCGTCGGGGCCGATCAAACTCTTCTGTGACAACACTGGAGCTATTGCACTTGCCAAGGAGCCCAGGTTTCACAAGAAGACCAGGCACATCAAGCGTCTCTTCAACTCCATCCATGAAAATGTTCAAGATGGAGACATAGAAATTTGCAAACTGCATACGGATCTGAATGTCACAGATCCGTTGACTAAACCTCTTCTCTTCATGGGCAAAACATGATCAACACCGTAACTCTATGGGTGTTCGATTCATCACAATGTAACTAGATTATTGACTCTAGTGCAAGTGGGAGACTGTTGGAAATATACCCTAGAGGCAATAATAAAAGCATTATTATTATATTTCCTTGTTCGTGATAATTGTCTTTTATTCATGCTATAATTGTATTACACTTAAATCGTAATCAAAGACTGAATAAATAGACCACAATACGTCCCTAGTAAGACTCTAGTTGACTAGCTCGTTGGTCAATGATAGTCATGGTTTTCGACTATGGACATCGATGTCATTGACAACGTGATCACGTCATTAGGAGAATGACGTGATGGACAAGACCCAATCCTAAGCATAGCACAAGATCGTAGTTCGTTTTGCTAGAGCTTTTCCAATGTCAAGTATCTCTTCCTTAGACCATGAGATCGTGTAACTCCTGGATACCGTAGGAGTGCTTTGGGTGTACCAAACGTCACAACGTAATCGGGTGACTATAAAGGTGCACTACGGTATCTCCGAAAGTGTCTGTTGGGTTGACACGGATCGAGATGGATTTGTCACTTTCGATGTTACGAAGAGGTATCACTGGGCCCACTCGGTAGTGCATCATCATAATGAGCTCAAAGTGACCAAGTGTCTGGTCACGGGATCATGCACTACGGTACGAGTAAAGTGACTTGCCGGTAACGAGACTGAACGAGGTATTGGGATGCCGACGATCGAGTCTTGGGCAGGTAACATACCGATTGACAAAGGGAATAGTATACGGGGTTGCTTGAATCCTCGACATCGTGGTTCATCCGATGACATCATCGAGGATCATGTGAGAGCCAACATGGGTATCCGGATCCCGCTGTTGGTTATTGACCTGAGAGCCGTCTCGGTCATGTCTGCGTGTCTCCCGAACCCGTAGGGTCTACACACTTAAGGTTCGGTGACACTAGGGTTATTAGGAAGACTTGTATGTGATTACCGAATGTTGTTTGGAGTTCCGGATGAGATCCCGGACATCACGAGGAGTTCCGGAAGGGTCCGGAGGTAAAGATTTATATATGGGAAGTTGTCAAACGGACACCGGAAAGTTTCGGGGGCATATCGGTATTGTACCGGGGCCACCGGAAGGGTTCCGGAGGTCCACCGGGAGAGGCCAACCCTCCCGGGGGGCCACATGGGCTGCGTAGGGCAGGAGCCAGCCCCTGGTGGGCTGGGCGCCCCCCCCCTTGGGCCCATGCGCCTAGGGTTGGGGGGGAACCCTAGAGGGGGCGCCCCCCTTACTTGGGGGGCAAGTCCCCTCCTTGGCCGCCCCCTCTAGATGCAATCTAGAGGGGCCCCATTGTCCCTTCCTCTATAAATAGAGGGGTGAGGGGAGGGCTGCAACACACTTGAAGGCGCAGCCCCTCCCCTCCCCAACACCTCTCCTCCTCCGCGTGTGCTTGGCGAAGGCCTGCCGGAGAACTGTCACTCCACCATCATCACGCCATCGTGCTGCTGCTGGAGCCATCTTCCTCAACCTCTCCTTTCCCATTGCTGGATCAAGAAGGAGGAGACGCCGTCTGCACTGCACGTCGTGTGTTGAACGCGGAGGTGCTGTCCGCTCAAAGACTTGGTCATCGGTGATCCGAATCACGGTAGTACGACTCCATCATCACCATCCCCTTGAACGCTTCCTTTTCGATCTACAAGTGGTATGTAGATGCAAACTCACTCCCTTGGCTCGTTGCTTAGATGAACTCATAGATGGATCTTGGTGAAACCGTAGGAAAAATTTTAATTTTCTGCAACGTTCCCCAACACCATGTCCTTCAAGCTTGCAGATTTGGCACTTCTCGCGGTCGCGGTCACCACGATCACCGCGGTCACCACCCAGGCGGGGCGGACCACCAGAGCCGCCGCCACCAGAGTTGTCGGGGAAGCGGGCGCCCGTGTTGTTGTTGTAGCCACGGGAGCCACCGCCACCGTTCCAGCCGCCACCACCGTTCCCAGAACGGTTGGAGTTGCCACGGTCGCCGCCCTTTGCAGCGAGGTTGGCGGAGTAGACAGAGGTCTGGGCGGCGGTGATGCGGGACTCGGGCGGCAGCAGCGAACAGAATCGCCTGTGCCAATGGGCTGGTCGGTGATGGTGCGTGGAGACGGCGAAAATGAAGCCAGATTCCGGCTCATGCAGAAGGCCTTGGATGATGTGAGAAACCAGATCATCTTCATCCAAGGGCCTCCCAAAGAAGAATGAAGTTCATCGGCGAGCCCCTTCATCTTGGTGAAGTAGGCGACGCCGAGAGGTCACCCTTCCTGGTGTGACCGATCTGGTCCCTGAGCTGGATGATCCGAGCGTGGGATTGCAAGGAAAAGCTCTGAAGGAGAGCATCCCAAGTTGCGGCAGCGGTTGTGCAGTTGCTGACCTGCAGAAGAACATCGCACGAGAGAGATGCGATCAGGAAACTAAGCACCTGCTGATCCTGAGTGACCCAAACGGCGCGGCGCTGGGTTGGCGGTGACGGTGATCTCCTTCTTGCCGGAGACGTCTCTCTCAGGCGAAGCTTCGGGGGGCTCTGGATGGAGCCGTCGAGGAAGCCCATCATGCCCACGCCTCGATGTGCGGCAAAGACTGCGCCTCCAGACGAGGAAGTTCTCCCGATTCAATTTTTCTGTGATGGTGTGGCCGAGAGAAGCAAGGGAGGGCGCAGCCATAGTGGAGGTGGAAGAAGACATGACCTAGATGCGATGGAAGGGATAGGCTCTGTATACCATGTAGAAAACCGAGGCTAAAGCGTATGCTCGATGTAGGGACGCGTGCGTGTTAATATAGGGCGCAAGGGCCTGCGAGATTACAAGGTTGTTAGGCCATGGACTTGATCTCCAAGTAAACAAACTAACAGATATGGGATCAGGTCTCCTTGGCCTAACTGAATACAACACACGCACACATTACAGATATACATCGTTTAACACATACTCCGCCTCTCGTGCCTAGAGGATGCCGGTTTTCGGATCTCCGTTCTCATCCTCACTCTCGAGGTCCAAGACATGCTTGCCTTCATGGTCGTAGAAGTTCTCACCGCGGACCATGATCGTCTTGACTGGCGGGAGCGCGCATTGGACGCCGGTGATGGGGCTGAGGAGGTACGGATCGCCGACCTCGTCAGTGGCGAACACCCAGCCGTGACATGAGAAGACGAAGCTCCGCTTCTCGTGCGGGGGACCCGGGTAGGGGACGCGGAAGGTGGCGTTGGTGGAGGGGCAGTACAGGGCGGCGTCATTGGGCCCATACTCGTCGAGTAAATGGCACTGACGGTCTAAGAACTTGTCTTGCAGGTGCACTTCAGTCACAGTACTTACAAACCAGAAAAACCCGTCATAAAACTTGCGTTGCGGGTGCAGTTTAGTCACAGAGGCCATGAGCCGGCTAGCCGCCCGGTTTTTCTCTCTTTTGCGGTCAGGCGCGACGCACGTGACGTCGGTTGGGCGCGAAAATTGTCACGCGACGCTCACGTAAGTCCCTAGCCGGCCTTGTTTTTTTTTTTTGCACAATGGCCCCAGGTTTTATAGGTCAGTTTGTATTGACATCTTAAGTCCCGTGAATCCCGTTTTGCTCCTGTTTTGTTTTACACAAAGGCCCCTGCTGTTTATTCGCAGAAAGAAAACATGAGAAGCAGCCGTCAACGTGCCATAGAGGACACAGGAATGGATAAGCAAGTAAATAGGCCAGCACATAGACGCTGGATGCATGGAGCACATGCACGCGTGCTTTTTCTTTTCTCTTACTATTTTTGTTTTGTTTTTTCCTTTAGTCGTACATATTCTCTAAAAATATTTATAGTTTTAATATTTCATTCGTTTTAAAAAATATATATTAAAAGAGTGAAAACATTTCGAATGAACTGTAAAAATTGTTCAGCGCATATTGAAACAATCTTGATAGTGTATTTGAAAAAGAGTTCATCGTCTAAAAGTCACCGTGTATTCAAAATATGTCCATCATGTATTCAGAAAAAATGTTCATCGTATATATGAAAATTGTCCATCTTGTATTTAGAGCATGTTCACCATGTATTTAGAAAAATTTACAATTTTTAAAATGATCGTGTGTATTTACAAAATGTTCACCGTGCATTGGAATAATATTCATTACATATGTGAAAAAGTTCATCACATATTTCTGAAATGTTCTTTGCATATTCAAAAAACGTTTATCATGTATTGGAAAAATGTTAGCCAGGTATATAAAAAATGTTCATCATGTATTTGAAAAATGGTCATCGTGTATTTGAAATATGTTCATGCATATTTAAAAATATATTCACCACATATTCGAAAAATGTTCATCACCTATTTAGAAAAATGTCCACACTGTATTTAAAATTGTTCGTGTATTTAAAAAATTCGTTACATCCTTAAAAAATGTGAATGACATGATAAGTAGCAGGGCCGAGCAAATTAATATGAATGACATACCAAGCAAAACAACAAGAAGACGTGCAAGAAAAATAGTGTAGGCCATGCATACCTTTCCGGTTAAAAAAATGTAAGATGCTCTCCGGCCGGGTATCTTCTGCGGCCATCAAGATACAGCAGTAGGGGCCTTTGTGATAAAAAAAACAGGTGCAAAACGGGAGTCACAACACTCAAGAGGTCAAATACAAAATGACCTACAAAGCCAAGGGCCTTTATGTAAAAGATCGAGGCCAGCCAGGGACTCTCGTGAGTGCCATATGACAATTTTCATGCACAACCGATGTCACGTGCGCTGCGCGTGACCGCAAAAAAGAAAAAAAACAGATGGCTGGCCGGTTTAAATGGCCCGTGTGACCAAACTGCACCCGCAATACAAGTTATGTGATCGATTTTTTCGGTTTACAAGTATCGTGACTAAAGTACACCCACAAGACAAGTTTTTAGACCGCCAGTGCCATTTACTCCGTACTTGTCGCAGGCGTAGAGCAGGCACGGCGCTTGCTTCAGCGCGGGGAGGTGGAAGGTGTTGTAGGCGTCCCGCCAGGACGTGCAGACGGCGCCGGAACGGACGAGGCTGGGGACATCCAGCGCCGCCATGATGGCGAGCAGGAGGTCTTGCGGCAGGCCAGACCAATCGGCGGCGGCGGACATGTTTACTGCTTTCATCGTTCGTGGGTGGTGCTATCGGGCGCTGACTCGAAGACTAGCCCTAGATTTTAGATATATGCAACAAACTTAGCCTGTTACGTTTAACTTGCGTACTCTACGAGAAAAGGGTTAGCCAGCTATTAATAAGGTGATAGTTTTTTTTCTTGCAATCTAATCCGAGAGATTTATTCAACAAAGGCAGTCCTAGCATCATCCGCCAAAAGGCTGGTGAGTAGCAAGGATGGTCTCGAACCAGTCCAACTGTCGGTGACCACCAGTGCTTGCGTGTTTAAGACATTAAAGCGCAGACGCGTTACCGATCTGCTTTCTACTACTATTAAACAAAAAAACATATTCAACGCTAAACGCACCCAGCTTAATCTACACACAACAACCCAAATTAATTAGAATCATCCAATCAGACTCATCCATTTAAATCTAACCGTCAAGATAACAATAACCCTCACGAAAAGTGCGTGTAGCAGTTTCAGTTGGCGGACGAAAACTCTGCCTGCGAATGAAAAGTCCCCCGATTCGCAACTTCCCCGTACGCTCACGCAAATCACGCGTCCCCGAATTACAGGAACTTCCTTCGCGGTCGCGTCTTAACGCATCAGCTCCCGCGATCGTCAACGAAAAACATGGGGAAAAAGGTCTCTCCAACTCGCGGTCCCCGCATCGCCAACGGCTCGGTGGAGAATCCTAGCCGCCGCTCCTTCCTTCCCCTACCTCCTCCCCGTCTCAGCGCCACCGCGGCAGGGCACCTGGCTCCTGCCGGCTTGGCATAGGCGCGCTGCGAGCGCTGGCCTCCTCAGGCGGCGTGGAGGCACGGGCTACGCTGCGCATGCCTGGAGTTCCCCCGGCGGCGAGATAGTGCGCATGCGCGTCGCCGGCACGAGTTGCTGCCTGGCTCAGCGGTGACACGGGCAGGTGGTCGGAGGGCCCTGCGGAGGTGCTGGCGCATTGGACGTATTGGAAGAATTATTCGATCGATGGGCTGGGATGCGGCTTCCTCAGAGTGCAGGCAGCCGAAGGCCAAGGCGAGGGGGTAGGTGCTCGCCATCTCCCTCCCCACGCAGTAGACGCTGCTGGCGTGCCGCTTGAGTCCTTTAGTCGTTCAGCGAGAAAGTGAGAAGTTGATCCTCCACGGTGCTGATGCGAAAGGCACTGACGTCGTGTTCGCTGGGCTTGGTTCCGCCCTCATCAATTTTTAAGTTGTTTTCCTCCAGTTCAGTTTGTTGTGATGCTCTGCAGTTGTTTGACGGATTGCTTTTGACAATGGAGGCTGGCATTTGGTGTTGCATGGACGGGAAGGGAGAGAAGGAAAATGAGAGGCGGTTTCTGCGGGAGGCACTGCTTGTGGACACCCTACCCTTCTCCCAGGTAGCACATAACACCCCCGAGTCTCATGGTCTAAAAATATTTGGTATTTTCTTGGAAATTGATCAGAAATTTTGGTTGCTCTTTGGAGTTTTTATTCCAATCAGGTCCCAATATCTGCTAGAACCGAAGGTGATCCAGTTAACATGTCGCGGATTCAGGGTGATGTGTGAGATTTCCAGTAGAAGAGTAGTTTCAGAGATGACTTTTCTTGGTGCCGCTAGCTCTTGTGTGAATATCCTTGTCATGCCCATCTCGATACATGTCGTAATGCAGGAGACTAATGTACTCAAGTAGCGCACATTGACTGGTTATGGACTATATCTATATTCGTCCGTTCCTAAATAAATGGCATTTTACAAGTGTGCGGTCTAAGTTTAGCTCATATTGTACAAAAGGATATTCAGATTGTTCTCTTGAGAAAATATAGTCTCAAGAGCAAATTCAGAAGCAGCCAATTATGAAAAGTGAGAATTATTAGACTTCTGATTACCATCCAAATTCGTTTAATAGAATTTAACTTTAAGTTGTATCCACCAAGGTATTCGGAGAACCCATGCCTGCAAACGAATTAGCTGATTGTGCTTCTAGCTATGTTCATCTTGTACACTCTACTGGTGGCTCAGGTAAGGCAGGCAACGTGTCCTTCTTGTTCAAGAAGGCTGTTGCCCTCAACATGTTACATGATAATTTGATACAATTTAAACGCCTGTCTCAGGCTTTTTGGATGTGGATTATTCTTGGAGACTATGACAGGGCTGGGCCACAGCTCTACATGATCAAACCTTCAGGCCTCTCCTATGTGAGTTCTCAATATAACAGTGCTTGTAGTTCTTTCATTTTCCTGTTATTTGTTAGGACTGAACAAGGGATAAGTTCGCTAGATAACGAATATTTATATTTCGTGGCAGTGACTACTCAAGGTTAATTTTACAGTGACCAGACAACTTTGTTTACATGTCATGGATTAAGATGTGCAGTGTTGTTTTAACTGCTGTAGATCCATTTGGAATTTATGACTTACTGATTGAATTTTGAAAGAAATATTTTGGTGCCATTCTGGGTAAAGGAAGACAAGCTGGAAAAAAATGTAAGCCAATCAAATTTTCATTAGTTTTATCATTTAATTATTTCTGCAGTGCCCATAGAACTCCTAAAGCACGGCACATTCATTTCTGCTGTGCCCAAGCGGAGTATTCATGTTGCTAATGCTATTCATGAAATGATCATCCACATTTAGAGTTTTTGCTGGTGGTTGCTTAGCAATTCCATACTCAAGGGGCAAAAAACGATAATTCATATGTTAGATTTGCCACTACCAGAACACAGCTTAGGTGGTGTTTTGTTGTTCCTTGCCACAGTTTGCTTCATATATGAGTTAGACAAGTTTGACTCTGATAAGCTTGCATTTGTTCTTTACCAAATTTTGGCACGCCACATTTTCTTGAATCTGCACCCACACGACATGATGGCGGATACATTTTTTGAGAAATCTTGCCACACTTGTGATGAGCAGTTTGCTTACCACAAAAGCGGTTGTGTCTTGCCACACACCTGGCACAAAATTTACTAAAACAAATAAAATATGCATAAAACTAACCAAACAAGTCTTCTACTCCCTCGTAACAAAATGTAAGACATTTTTTATGCCCTATAGAAAGGGAGTATTATTTAAGCAACCTTCTTTTACAGGCCAGCCACTCGGTAACAAAAATTTAGGTTGTCCAGGCAAGCTCAGCTCCCGAACACTACATTGAGAAAGAAATGGATCCGCATGCAATAATTCTTGTGAGGCGTACCATGTCACTTAGGGATGCAAGCGGGGTGGGCTCGTGGATAATAGCATAGTACAAATGTAGCGTTAAATTTCTAGAATCGATGAGCTGATTGATAGATTCACAGGACGAAGTGAGATGCCACTTGCACCTCTTTGTCAGTGAAGACCTCGTGTTGAAACATTATCACTAAAGGCACAATTATCACTGTAAAGAAACACTATCTTGTGGAGAATATGACAATCATATGCTAATACAATTGTGTTGAAATGTGTCTTCCTAATGGATGGTGGATACAATTCTAGACCAAATAGTGCAATACTTTTGCGTACTTACCATTACTTACCCATGGTAATGCCTTAATATATGTGATGGTAGGGAGACAAGGAGCAATTTTTACTGTACTGACTCGAGTACATCAAGAATGAAGATGCACCCAAGATTTATGTACGAGAATTTTTAAACATAATAGTAGTCACAGCGTGCGTTGCACGTGCATGCTTACTAGTACATGTTAAACAACGAAAGAAGAAAAGGAGGAAGCTAGCTCTTCAATTTCTAAAAGTAAAGGAGCCACAACAAAAAGACTGTTATGACGAGTGTTCCAGAGATTAACTATCTCCAGGCAGTCTGTTTCCATAATCACATGTGAGAAACCGCGCAGGTTAGCAAAGATAACTCCATCGCGCAAAGCCATGGTCTCTCCAATGAATGGATCCGATAACCCCAGATAGGGTTTACTCCTAGCTCCCAACAAAGCCGAGCTGGAACGTGCTACACCTCCCGCTCCAACCATATTAAAGTCTAAATTCACAGCCTCATCAGTGTTTATCTTGATAACCCCCTCCTCGGGAGGTGTCCACCCGAAACCTGGCAGCACCGAAGCATGTGGAAGAGGAATATCGAGCAACGCCAAGTCCTCCCGAATCCTCTTAACTGATGTAAATGGATCAAGTTGATCATCATCATGAGTACCTCTATTTCTAGAGTGCCAAATAGCCCACATCACTGAGATCATCTGAGACCTTTCTAAATCAGAAAAGCGCCCATCACAAATAATATCACGGGCCCATGTATCCGGGTGCAAGCTTGGCCTGCGGAGATCGAACATTGCAAACGCCTGCTCCCAGAACAACTTGGCATGAGAGCAATGCACTAGTACGTGCATTAAATCTTCATCCATCGCATGACAAACATTGCATCGACTGATGAGTTTGATATGACGGTACCTCAGGGTGCATTCATCAGGAAGGATACCACGGACGACCCTCCACCAGAAAATACGCACCTTCGGCAACACCTTGAGCTTCCATAACGACTTCCACATCTGTTCTTCAGTCTGTGAGGTTCCGATAATCGTCCCTTCCTCTAGAGCTATACGCTCTTTTTGATTCACAAGAGCACGGTACGCCGACTTGACAGAATAGATGCCGCTTCTTTCATGGTCCCAAACAAGAAAATCATCGCGGCCACCTCTGCGTAGTGGGATATTAAGTATCGCATCCGCATCGGGTGCAGCAAACACATCACGGATTAGTTCCCGACGCCATGACCAATTGTCTGTATCAATTATTTGGTCCACTGTTTCTAGCGTCGTCCCTCCTGGTACAATCATAGGAGATAGTTATTGCCAAGATTAAGGAAAGGAGGCAGTAGGTTTGTTGATTACCTCTGCTGGCTATACGTCTAGCTTGTCTGCCCTTTTTAGAGCATGGCTAATTTGAAAGGCAACTCAAATAATACTCCCTCGATTCCTAATGTAGTGCGCATTATTTTATTTAACATTGTTTATTTAAGCAAGTTTAGCGAGGAAAGTATCAACAAAAATAGTACTGTCGGATTTCGGGTTCCGGCAGACCCTTGAGGTTCGAACACTCGGGTGCGCGCGGAGATCTTTCCCCTACCAGCTCATGCGTGAATGGTTAGTGAGGGATCTAAACTACGAACGATTAACAACACAAGGGACACAGGGTTTATACTGGTTCGGGCCACCGTTGTGGTGTAATACCCTACTCCAGTGGGTGGTGTGGTGGATTGCCTCAGGGGCTGATGATGAACAGTACAAGGGAAGAACAGCCTCGCGGGGGCTGTTCTTGAGCTGGTGCGAATCTTGGGTGATCGCCTCTCTCTCTCCCTTGTCAATATCTCCTCTCGCCAATCCCCCCTCTCGTCTGTGGTGGCTAGTCCTATTTATAGAGGGAGGCCCTGGGCCTCTTCCCAAATAATGAGCAGGAAGGGCGCCAACAATTGGCCATTTTGAAGGGGAACATCTAGTACACTTATCCTGACTAAAGTTGGTCTTGGCTGCCAAAGGCTCGACGGTGACGCCTGCCTGAGCTCCACGATGACCTCCGTCCCGCCGCTCTGCTGGTCTTGGTCTTGTTGCACCAAGTGGTAACCTTTGCCTCGATGCCTTGGCCTGTGCTTGCCTCCTTTGCACCAAAGGGAAACGAGGACATCTGCAGAGCTCGGCGCCCTTTGGTCTTGATCGTCCACAGTTGCCACAGGGGCACCCTCGTGAGGTACCCTGCCTTGATCTCTCCGCCTCCTCGTGAGCCCGCCTCGACGAGGCTGCTCTGAGGAAGGTTCCTATCGTCCCGCCTCATGAGGCTTGGCCACTCATGAGTGTCTTGAGCTTGAGCCGATGAAGCTGGGCCATGCTGGGCCCCACTTGAGCCACGCCAGCAGCCACAGTGTGCAAGTCTGGGGACCCCTGCTCCTGTAACGCCGACAAGAGCCCCTGTGCCCAAGGCGCGCCGGACTTGGCTTAGCAGAGAAGCCGAAGGGGCAGTGCAGCGCTGGCCCCAACAAACAAGGGCCTTGGGCGCCGTGTGGCGATTGATTGGTCGTGGGCATCTCCGCTTCCCCAAGATGCCTCAGCAACCGTCCTTCTGACAAAAAGGAGGCCCGGGCCAGACTTGGTGCTCTCTCTCTTGCTCGCCTTGCTCAGCATCCCTTTCTCGCCTCTTCTCCTCCTTGCTTCCGAAATCCTCCAGATCTGTCTCAATCCTTCCATCCTGCAAGCCATGGCGCCTTGCAAGTGAAGGAAATATGCCCTAGAGGCAATAATAAAGTTATTATTTATTTCCTTATATCATGATAAATGTTTATTATTCATGCTAGAATTGTATTAACCGGAAACATAATACATGTGTGAATACATAGACAAACATATAGTCACTAGTATGCCTCTACTTGACTAGCTCATTAATCAAAGATGGTTATGTTTCCTAACCATAGACATGTGTTGTCATTTGATTAATGGGATCACGCCATTAGGAGAATGATGTGATTGACATGACCCATTCCGTTAGCTTAGCACTTGATCGCTTAGTATATTGCTATTGCTTTCTTCATGACCTATACATGTTCCTGTAACTATGAGATTATGCAACTCCTGCTTACGGAGGAACACTTTGGGTGCTACCAAACGTCACAACGTAATCGGGTGATTATAAAGGAGTACTACAGGTGTCTCCAAAGGTACATGTTGGGTTGGCGATTTCGAGATTAGGTTTTGTCACTCCGATTATCGGAGAGGTATCTCTAGGCCTTCTCGGTAATACACATCACATAAGCCTTGCAAGCATTGCAACTAATAAGTTAGTTGTGAGATGATGTATTACGGAACGAGTAAAGAGACTTGCCGGTAACGAGATTGAACTAGGTATAGGATACCAACGATCGAATCTCGGGTAAGTAACATACCGATGACAAAGGGAACAACGTATGTCGTTATGCGGTTTGACCGATAAAGATCTTCGAAGAATATGTAGGAACCAATATGGGCATCCAGGTTCCGCTATTGGTTATTGACCGAGAATAGTTCTAGGTCATGTCTACATAGTTCTCGAACCCGTAGGGTCCGCACGCTTAACGTTTCGATGGCGATGTTCATTATGAGTTTATAAGTTTTGATGTACGAAGTTTGTTTGGAGTCCCGGATGTGATCACGGACATGACGAGGAGTCTCGAAATGGTTGAGACATAAAGATTGATATATTGGAAGCCTATGTTTGGACTTGGAATAGTTCCGGTGAAATCGGATTTATTAGGAAAACCGGGTTACCGGAACCCTCCCGGGGATGTTGGGCCTTAATGGGCCATAAGGGAGAAGAGGAGGGCGGCCAGCAGGCTGCACGCCTCCCCTAGTCTGAATAGGACAAGGAGAGGGGGGGCGGCGCCCCCCTTCCTCTCTCCCCTCCCCCCAAGTCCTAATCCAACTAGGAAAGGGGGGGAGTCCTACTCCCGGTGGGAGTAGGACTCCTCCGGCGTGCCTCCTCCTAGGGCTGGCCGCACCTCCCCTTGCTCCTTTATATACGGGGGCAAGGCGGCACCCCATGACACACAAGTTGATCTACGGATCGTTCCTTAGCCGTGTGCGGTGCCCCCCTCCACCATATTCCACTTCGGTCATATCGTCACGGAGCTTAGGCGAAGCCCTGCGCCGGTAGAGTCATATCGTCATGAGCTTAGGCGAAGCCTGCGCCGTGGAGCATCATCATCGCCACCACGCCGTCGTCTTGTGGAACTCATCCCCGACGCTTTGCCGGATCGGAGCCCGGGGATCGCCATCGAGCTGAACGTGTCGAACTCGGAGGTGCCGTGCGTTCGGTACTTGGATCGGTCGGATCGTGAAGACGACGACTACATCAACCGCGTTGTTATAACGCTTCCGCCACGGTCTATGAGGGCGTGGACATACACTCTCCTCTCGTTGCTATGCCATCACCACGATCTTGCGTGTGCGTAGGAAATTTTTGAAATTACTACGCTCCCCAACAAAGAAGACCCGCCGAGGCCTGGTACCTCCGGCTGGATACTCCGACCGTGTCGGGAAGAATCTCGCCCCAGCGCCAGAGGACGGTGGCGCAGGGCAACAAGGGAGCGACTATGCTCAAGGCCGGCTCCGACCAGCCTGAAGGCCAGGGGAGCACCTTCTACCCGTTCTTTGTGAGCGCCATCATCGCCGGCCTGGTCCCTCCTTTTCCCAAGTTCTTCTTCGTTGTTCTCCGCTAATACAACTTGCAAGCTCTGCATCTCCACCCCAACTCTGTTCTTCTCCTGGCGATTTTCGCCTATTATTGCGAGGCTCACGTGGGGATAAAGCCCTTGGTGGCTTTGCTGCGCCATTACTTTTACCTCCAGGTATGTCGTGGCTCTATTACTGCATGCGCAAGCTTTGTCGCATACTCCAGCTCCAACTCCATCTCCAAGCCCGGGAAGAGGATCGAAGGCTTCAGGAGCAAGTGGGTCATGGTGGATGTCGGGCGCATCCACCCCCAACTGGCGCTGCCGTCAGGGCAGCCCGAGTCCGTTGATGTGTGGTCTCGCGCAGAGCTCGTCGACTCTCGTGCGAAGATGATGCTGAAGAGGATAGACACGGACCTGAGGCCAAGCAGCTTGGGGGCGGCGAAGCTGACAGGGGCCACGCTCCTGAGGGAGTTCCTGGAACACCGGGTGGCTCCGCTCCGGGAGCATTCGCTCCCGTTGTGGAGGCTTGGGGAGGCAGGTTCATGCCAAGGCCTGCGCGACGAGCTCGCCAAGGAGGTTCACGGCCGCCAGGAGAAGGAGAAGGAGATGGAGGCTCGGGAGGCCGCTGTCAGGGACCGGGACGCCGAGCTTGATGGCTGCCGTGACCGGTTGGAGATGCTGGAACAGTCGCTGAAAGCGGAGAGGATCGAGCTCGACAGGAAGGCAAAGATCCTGGCTGAGGATCGGGTGGCCTTCGCCAAGTTGGAGGAGAAGGCTTGCGCCGTGTTAAAGACGCTATACGAGGGGGGCCTGGAGAAGTCGTTGGCTGGTGCAGAGGACGGCCCCGCCGAGCTGCTTCCTTTCTTGGTCTGAGCGCTTGAATATGTCGCGGACGGCCTTGGCCCCACGGCCGAGGCCGAGGCGCATGCCCTGTCTTCTGCAGTACCGACAAGGCCCTCGCCCACGTCTACCTTCGCGACCCCAGCGTCGACCTTGACGGCCTGCTGGAGCCTGTGAGCGGCGACCTTGCCGCTGCCATTGCTGAGGCCGTGAAAGGCTGAGCCAAGGCCCTGCCGGGGAAGTTTCGCGCCTTTAGCACCTTGCCTGGGCGTGGTGCCGCCCGGCTCATGACCTCGGGAGGTGGGGGCGCCACAGAGAGTGATCCTTCAGCTTCCGCCTGCTTTTAATTCCTCGCAACATGCACCATGCCTCGTGGAGGCGTTTAAACTTGTGTTTGGCGTTGTGAAACGACTTATGGCTTGTAATATTTGCTTTGAATTCGCATTCTTCCCTCCTACTTGCGTGCGTTCTACGTCGGCAGGGCCCGACCCTGCGCATACCTCAGCCGCTGTTAGCCCCGACCGGAGACCTAGGACGGGACCAAGGAGTAGGGGCTATGTGGCAAGTTAGGCTCCTGAGTCACGATGCTCAGGAGTCCCCCTTGACGTTCAAACAAATTTTCATACCTTGGCTCCGCTCGGGGAGGCGCGTGACGACCAGGTCCGAGGGACCTGGCTGGGTGGCATACGCTCGGGCGTGGCCCGGGCGCAGCCCCCGTGTCCAGCCCCCTCGCGCGGCACTCTCAAGGGGAGGCGTTGCGATGGCGCCGGACATAGCTCTGGGCTCCCTGAGGTTGATACGGTTGTGAGCCGCCCTCAGTTGTTTATCACCAGCGCGGAGCATAGCGCTTCCGTATGTGTACGAGCATAGCCGCTCCTCGGCAGTGTCGTCACCAACAAGGAGCATGGTGCTTCCACTAGTTCGTGGGAGGGCTCCCCCTCCGGGAGGAGCCTCGGGCGTGTCACCCCCGCCATACGACACGTGGCCGGCACGGTAGGGCTAAGAGAGGTGTATCTGGGCACCCGTGAGCCAGCGCGGGACTCACGAGGCCCTACCTCGAGGCGGGTTGCGCCTGGCTCTGGGCCTTTGTCATTGGTGTGTTCCTGCAGGGTTAGAATGCAAATGCTCTGCGTCCTCAGGTCCCGGCCCTCGAGCGAGCTCAGCCGCCTCTGGTATGACAGGTCGCGATGCCGTGGGTCAAGGCCAGGGGGTGAGGGCTGGAGAGCCAGTAAGAGCCCATGAGTCGCGATGCTTAGGTATCCCCCTTTTAACGTGCAAGCGCTTTGCATTAGGGCGGAGAAGCCCGCGACAGGTAGTAGGCAATAATTGTGTGAATTAGGTTAAGCACGAAGGAGCAAATCCATCTAGATAGGTGCGGAGAAAGCATACGCCACTGGGTCTGGCCCGAGCAGCTTGGGGATAATGCATCCCGAGGGGCGCCCCCAACAAGGTAAGTAAAGAACATAAGCAAAACGGATACATGCCGCAGGGACGGATCCACGCGGCCTGGGAATGATGCAGCCCGAGGGGCGCCCCAAATTGAAAGCGGAACTTGGAAAGGTGTCACCTGATATGGTCGGAGATGGCGGGATGTTGAGGTAGCGGATGACGCGTGATGAGGAAGCTGGCCCTCACGAGCCCTCCGGACCTGGAGCCTCGGGAGGCTCCGGGGGCACGGGGGGCTCCTCGAGAGCCATCTCCATCTCTGCCAGGACCGCGTGTTGCTTGACTTCCTGAGCCTCCAGAGCGCACCTCAGCAGGCGCTGATGGGCGGCGACCGCGTTCGGCGGGCCGAAAGGCATGCGAACGTAGCTGTGAGGTGGACCCTCACAACGTCCCACACGTGAGGGCCAGAGGCGCTCTTGAGACATGGCCCGGTAGAGCCCTGGTATGTCGATGCAGATTCGCAGCCCAGCATCCTCGCCTGGATGTGGGGCCACGGCGGGCAAGCGACGATAGCCGCGCATGACTCTTGACTCATGTAGCTCCTGGGTGCTCCTCGTGATGAACTCCTGAGGGTTTGGCCCTCCTTGCCTCATACCTTCCTGAGGGAAACGTGCCTTGAAGCACGCCTCCAACCGGTGCCCGAGCGCCTCCCTCGTGACCCCGGCTGGGTCGGTGGCTCGCCATGAAAGAGCCCCCGAGCCCTGCCTAAGGAGGGCGCCGGGCGCGCCTTCCTATGTGACAGAGGGTGGCGCCCCTTGAACGGGCGCGGGTCCTCTTGCCACGCCTCCGGAGGTGCCTACCCCATGAGGGTTTGGACCTGGCGAAGCCTTCTTCTTCTTAGGGATCGCCTCGGGAAGTCTCACGCTCCTGTGATCCGGGTCTTCGATTGCTGCGGCTTGGAAGGCACGCTCGAGAGAGCACACTGCATCCCTTTCCTCACAAGGCACTGTGAAGACTCCTCCGCTTCCTGGCATCTTGAGGACATTATAGCCATGGTGAGTCACCGCCATGAACTTGGCTAAAGCTGGGTACCCGAGGATGGCATTGTATGGCGTGCGAATGTGGGCGACGCCGAAGTCGATGAGCTCGGTCGCGGTAGTTGTTGCGCTGTCCAAGGTGACGGAAGGCGAACTTGCCCTATCGGGACGGTGGAGCCGTCGGTGACTCTGAGAAAGGTTTGGTCGGTGAAGCTGATCGTATGGCACTTGGAGATCGTTGAATGTCTCGACAGATAGGACGTTGAGTCCTGCTCCGCCGTCGATGAGGGTCCTGGTGACTTGCACGTTGCTGATGACTGGTGAGCAAAGCATGGGGAGGACTCCTGCCGTTGCCGCGCACTTGAGCTGATCCGCTGAGCTGAATGTGATAGCGCACGATGACCACCTAAGAGGGCGTGTGGCCTCTGGTCTGGGGAGGACTGCATTCACCTCGCGAGCAAACTGCTTGAAGATGCGCTGAGAGGGTGGGGCCTGAGCGCCACCCGGGATGCAAGCGATCGCACGCGGCTCCTGGAAGCCCCCAGCCCCCTCGTCCTGATGATTGTCTTCGTACCTCCTTGGTGGCTGCGGCAGAGGTGGGAGCCCTGCGTTGCCTTGAGGGCGATCCTCACGAGGTTGGTCCCTCCAACCGCGCTCGCAAGGCTGGTCCTGCCAGCGGTCCTCGCGAGGTCTGTCACGCCATCCTTTGCGAGGGCCACGGTCTTCCCAGCGTCCTGCGCCTCTTCCTCCTCCTCGGCCGTAGCCCCGATCATTGCGCTCGGGGCGTCGGCCGACACGCCTTCTCGCACGGCCCCGAGCTCCGGCATTCGTTGGTGTTGTGGGTGTGGAGATCGTGGTACACGCAGCATCGGCTGCCCTTGGATGACTCGGGCTGATCCTGTCTTGCTTGGTGTCCGGTTCGCCGCGAGCATGGCAGCCCCTTGCGCTTCACGCCCTTGGCCTTGGGCTTCTTCTCGGATCGCCAGCCGGAAGCTTCGAGGAGGAGAGGCGCCCTTCCTCAGCCCTGGCGCATTTGGTCGCCAAGTTGAACAGCTCCAGGGATGTGCACAGGTATTCATGCATTGCTAGCCCCTCCTTCATCTTGACGTCACGCACGCCATCGGAGAAGGCTGAGATGATGGCTTCCTCAATCACCTTGGGGATTTTGAGGCGGGCGTTGTTGAAGCGCTGGATGTACTTCTGCAGGGTCTCTCCCGGCTGCTTCTTGATGCGGTGCATGTCGCTCACGGCCGGAGGCCGGTCGCGAGTGCCTTGGAAGTTGGCGATGAAGCGGGTGCGCATCTCGTCCTAGGAAGATATCGTGTCGGGAGCCAGGTTCGGGCTCCGTCCTTCAGCGCCATGCGGAACCAATTCGCCATGACCTTTTCGTCCCCGTTGGCGGCTTCGATGCCCAGCTTGTAGAGCTGAAGGAACTCCGCGGGGTCGGCAGTGCCGTCGAAGCGAGGAGGCAGGTATGGCTTGAACTTGCCGGGCCATGCGACGCTGCGTAGCTCGGCGGTGAAGGCGCGGCAGCCCGCAGTTGCCACCGGGGCTCTCTGGTGATGCGGAGCTTGCTCTTGTGGATTCCCGCACGCCGCTGCCTGGAGCAGCGCGGGGTCTTGACGTGGTGGCACTGAGCCTTGGTCGCGGCGCGCCCGGCCGGGAGCACGCGAGCACCTTCTTGGGGACGAGGGATCTCCTGGCAGCTCCTTTCTTGGTGCGCGGGCGCCGGACGCGGATTGTCTCGGCCCGAGGCCACGCGCCTTGTAGCCAGGGCGCCTTCTTGGGGAGGAGGTGGCGGGGGCACCGCCGGCTCCCTGCCTCCCGCGCGGGGTGAAAGGTGAAGCAGCGAGAGGGACGGCGCAGGGGAGCCCCCTGCGGCGCGGATGAGCTCGGCGACGCGGTCGAGCCACTCCTCGTAGACGTCGTCGACAGGGCGGTAGCGTAGGAGCTCGTTTTCCGCGATGAGCGCGGCTCGGGCCTCCATGGGAGCACGATGCACGCGGGACGAAGAACCAGCAGGGCGAGCGAAGGAGTTGCGGTGCGGCCTTCTCGCCTCACCGATGGATGTAGGGACGAGGCCTGCTGCTCGTTCCCCGCCGGGCCGGTGGCGGCGTTGGCAGCAGGCGACGGGGAACGACAGGGGTGTTCGCCGACGGAGCCATCTGGGTGACTCGGCGGCGAGCAGCCCGGCGCCGCGCGAAGCTTCGGCGAAGGCCGCCATGGACACGACGGAAGATCACACGCGACCGGCGGAAGAAAGATTCCGGCGCACCCCTACCCGGTGTGCCAAAATGTCGGATTTCTGGTTTCGGCAGACCCTTGAGGTTCGAACACTCGGGTGCGCACGGAGATCTTTCCCCTACCAGCTCATGCGTGAATGGTTAGCGAGGGATCTAAACTACGAACGATGAACAACACAAGGGACACAGGGTTTATACTGGTTTGGGCCACCGTTGTGGTGTAATACCCTACTCCAGTGTGTGGTGTGGTGGATTGCCTCAGGGGTTGATGATGAACAGTACAAGCGAAGAACAGCCTTTCATGAGGGCTTTTCTTGATCTGGTGCGATGAACTGCTTGGGTGAGTTCGATCGCCTCTCTCTCTCTCTCTCTCTCTCTCTCTCTCTCTCTCTCTCTCTCGCTCTCTCTCTTATCAATATCTCCTCTCGCCAATCCCCCCTCTCATCTGTGGTGGCTAGTCCTATTTATAGAGGGAGGCCCTGGGCCTCTTCCCAAATAATGAGCGGGAAGGGTGCCAACAATTGGCCATTTTGAAGGGGAACATCTAGTACACTTATCCTGACTAAAGTTGGTCTTGGCTGCCAAAGGCTCGACGGTGACGCCTGCCCTGGGCTCCACGATGACCTCCGTCCTGCCGCTCTGCTGGTCTTGGTCTTGATGCAATCAAGTTGTAACCTTTGCCTCGATGCTTTGGCCTGTGCTTGCCTCCTTTGCACCAAAGGGAACGAGGACATCTTGTGAGTGGCGCTCACCGGGTCTTGATCGTCATGGCTTGCGTCACGAGGCACCCTCTGAGGTACCCTGCCTTGATCTCTTCGCCTCCTCATGAGCCTGCCTGACGAGGCTGCTCCTGAGGAAGGTTCCTGTCGTCCGCCCCACGAGGCTTGGCCCCTCACGAGGGTCTTGAGCTTGAGCTGATGAAGCTGGGCCACGCTGGGCCCCCACTTGAGCCACGCCGCAGGCAGGCAAGTCTGGGGACCCCCGTTCCCAGAACGCCGACAAGTACCAAATAAATATATACTCCCGCGGGCGAGAGCTGCAGCTCCGGCTCCTCCGGCTGCTCCGCTCCGGCCTCCTCCGCCTCTATCTCAGCGTCGAGCTCGTCGAAGAGCGTGTCGGTCTCCGACGAGGAGTATAACACAAATACATGTTTAACAATGCATCTAATGATACTTATTTAATATTATAGATGATGTAGTCAAAGTTTAGGAAGTTTGACTTCTAAATATTTTTTATGCGCACTAAAGAAACAGAGGAAGTAAGAGCATCTACAGCCACATATGGCAAATCTGGACCCGCAAACGCCCGCGGACGCGCCCTGGCGCATTCGCGGGCAGTGACCGGGCACACCTCAAATTTCGTTTGTTGCATCCGGACATCTCATACTCGATTCTTATATCCATACAAAAACATGCAATAGGAAATAGAACCTACGTACTACGTCGATCATAGCTACTCCTCGTCGGAGATCACCACGATCTCCGTGCCCGTCTCCGACAGCGTGGGCGACAGCTGCAGCTCCGGCTCCTCCGGCTGCTCCGCTCCGGCCTCCTCCGCCTCTATCTCAGCGTCGAACTCGTCGAAGAGCGTGTCGGTCTCCGCCTGCTGCCGTCGGAGGAACACCCAGTTAGCCTCCACATAGGCCTCATCCTGGATGGACTCCAGGATGGCCTGTTGCTCGGCCATCTGGTCGGACTGGGCGACGGCCAACTCCGACTCCGCCTGCTCCATGTTGAAGGCCGGCACCTGCTGGTCTAGCTCCTTCGCCTCCTCTGCCTCCTCCACCTGCATCGGAGCCATATCCTCCCCCTCCTCTTCCCCGGCTGCTCCTCCACCGGCTTCGATGAGTCCGGAGGTACCCGGCAGCGATGTGGGCGGCGCGCGCGGCTTCCCTCGCCTGGATCTGCTGTTGGATCTCGTAGCGGCGCTCCGGCGTCAGCATGGCATAGTACGTGATCATGCTCCAGACCAGGGCGGAGTGCCGGAGCGTGACAGAGCAGGAGAGGGAGGAGGTGGATGGGCTCGGAATGGCGGCACGGAGAGGCGGGAGGGGGTTGGGTTAGGGTTGCGGGACGCCGACCAGCTTACATAGCCGGATTTCGTCTTGGGCGGCGAGCTGGAGCGGCGTTCACACCGCGGCGACGGACATGGCGTCCGTCGAACCGCTGGGTTTCCGGGCGTTTCCATGTGGGGCCACGCCGTCATCCAATGTGGCGGGTGTGCTTGGACACGTCCGGGCGCCCCCATATCCGCCCCATATTTGTGCTGAATATTGGGGGTGCCGGTCAGCCCGGGCGTTTGAGAGGCCCGTCTGAGTCAAAAAAATCATGACCGGTCAGCCCGCCCGGGCGTATGAGGCGGGTTTAAAAGGTCCGGTTGTAGATGCTCTAATTAGCTACAGATATTTACTACTTTATCACTGCTTGACCCACCTTCTTCTCTCATGATTTTCTTGAAGCCTCTACTAATTTACAACCCGCTTCTCTTCTTTCACCTTCAACTCAGCAATAATATTATATTTAAATCCTTGTAGTATGCTCAAATCCGGAAATCCAATTTGGCTCCCAGGTGCACGCACTCCTGCACGCGTAAATTATTTTTGAAATGTAGAAAAAACGAATTTTTAGGCAAAAAAGTCAAGCATTTTGGCATGTGAAAAGAAAATTTAACACCAAATGTTACCCAAAATTTGTCTTTTTACTGACGAAAAATTGCTGCTCCGTTTCGCATGAAAATTGTCAAGCATGCTTGCGACAATAACACAAATATCTACTGAATATTTCAGAATTTTTTGAAAACATTTACATTACTGTTCACGCGGGAGCATGTGCTACCGGGAGACAAACCGCCTCGCCCCCTTAAATCACCTTATTGTACTCACTATTATACTACATCTTTTTCCTTTAAAGTATTCTTATACTAATACATCTTAAGACATATAAGTTGGTCCATCTTATGCATAATCATTCTTACACTATTAGGAAAAACCCTAGTAGTAGCGCGGGGTTAAGGGCTAGCGGTAGTATGGAGTCCCACGCTACTGCTAGGGCACTACAGCTAAGTTTTAGCAATAGTGTGGGACTGACCACGCTACTGCTAATGGTGTTAGCAGTAGCATGGGATTGGACCCGCGCTACTGCTGCGCATGTTTTTGCCCCGTGCCATAACTATTAGTGTGTATTTCATTTTTTTTGTATTTATACACCATAATATAATTTTTATACAGTAGCAATGAAATGAAGATGTTGGGAAGGCACACAAGTGTCAAATATGTGCCTTCCCAACATCATATCGTCCTACTAATTCAACTTGCTCACTTGGATTCATCTAATCTAATCTAATCCGTGTTTCTTTCACCCCAATGATATAACAACTCATCATCCGTAGTCATATATATAATAACTCATCATCATTCTAGCACATGACAAGTAGTACGGCCTCCTCCTCGTCATCATCGTAGTCACATCACAACTCATCATCCGTAGTTGGGGAGGTGGACGTCTCTCCATGATAGCGGCGTCCCCGTCTCCCAGCACCACTTGCAGAGGTAGGCCTTCACGTACGGCCGGTTGCGAGGGTTGGCGGCCGGCGGCGCCATGGTGAACGGCGAAGGAGGCGGAGGGGGTGGAGGGGTGGAGCGGCCGCGACGGCTGGAGGAGGACCCGACCTTGTGGTCGTGCTTCCCCTTGCGACCGTCGATCCAGTGCCACCCCATGGTCGACGGTGAGGTTGAGGTGGAGGAGAGGAGCTGGAGATCCCAGCGGCCGGTTGCTAGGGTTTTGGCCATGTTGGGTTTCGGGGAGGCATGCGTCGCTGGGAGTGAATGTATGGACCGGCTGGTCCATGGCTTCCACATTAAAAAGGACGAGGTCCCACGCGGCTGGGAGGCTGACAGGTGGGGCCACCCGCGCGTAGCCGAGGCGGACGAGAAGGGGGTGCATGCACGTCTGTTCGTTGTCCTTCTGGATGTGAATCAGGAGCAAGTTTGCTTTGAAAATGTGACGAGCCGGATGCGAAACGAACACATTATGCGGATGTATCCGCGCGTTGGGCCGTATCGTCTGTCCGTTTGGATCATAAGAGTAACTTCAATGGGACGATCCATTTCATCTGTTTGGGTCATTCGGATAAAAAAATTGGCCCAACGGGGCGACCCAAACGAACGCGCATGTCCGCCTGTTGTCCATCTGCTATCCACTCCGACCCAAACTGAGCGCAAATATGGGCCATGAATGGGCCTTGGACGGACAAAAGCAGACGCTCCCATCGACTGCTCTCGTCCGCTCGTATCCGTGCCGGTTCCGCATATCAGTGACCAGCGCGCCGCTCCCATCGACTTCTGCCGATGCAACCCATCCCTGCAGCCGGACCTTGGCCGTTGACCACGCTGCCAGCCATCTCCCCTTCCTCTCCCTTCCCTCTCTCCCTTCCCTCTGTCTTTCTCCTGTCTCTCTCTCAAAATCTCTCTCCTCTTCTCCCGCCGGTACCAACCACCATGGATGTGCTGCCCGAAGCTTTCCTCGCCTCCCATGGCGTGCCCCACCTCCACTCCGGCCTCCTCCTCGCCAGATCCACCCCGCCGCACCCATTCCCGTGCCCCTCGAGCTCCGTCCTCCTTCCATGGCGTGCCCCCGCCCCCCGCCTCGATTCCGGCCTCCTCCTCGTCAGATCCGCCCGCTGCGTGGTGCCCCTCGAGCTCCTGCCTCCTCCCATGGCCGCCGTGTTGCATGTGTCCCTGCCCCTCTCCGCCCTCTGCCTTCGGCTTGGCCGCTGTGCCCTCGCCGCCGTCTTTCTTTGATTCGTCGCCTGATTTCGCCTCCTCGCTTGTCCGCTGCATGTTTTGCGCGTTGGGTACGTCCACCAGCCACGTTTGTCCGTCTCATGTGCGCTAGGCGGACAGCCGACCCAAAAGAACAAAAAAACAGACAAAATCCATATTTGTTTGGGTCCCTGCGTTGGAGTTGCCCTAACAAGCACACTCTGACCAGATGGGATAGTGCGTTGGAGTTGGCTTAGGGTTCGGTTTAAAAAAGGCATCTCCAAACCGAACCCTAGGCCAATTGCTCCGGAGACAAAGACGCCCCCCACTACACGCGCTGCCTCGGACCCTCAGTTATCTCGTGGAAATCTTGACAATCAATTTTATTTTTTGAGGACTAGTTAATTGCCCGTGCGTTGCACGAAGGCATATATATTATGTTGGTTCAACATCAATCGTGCTATACTTTTAGGTCGTCATGCAACACTAAAGACTTTTTTCACAGTTCTTCTTCCTCCTCATCTATCCACTATCTCCGCCCATCCCCCTTCCCACCCCGTAAAAATCCACTCCTCCCATGCCAATGGAACATCCAATCTGCAATCCCGTTTCACCTCCACTCAGCACACACCTTGATTTTCAAACACGTAAGCATGTAGTTTAATATATTGCACATCGCGATAGACCCCTTTGTCTGTCTCCTCCCACCATCTCCACTCCTCTCCCCCCCTCCCCCCGCGGTACTCTTTCCATTATTGATTTCCTTTTTTTTGCATTAGAATACTTAATTTGAGTATCCAAGGTTTCAAGCGTAATAAATTATTTTCAAGAGAAAAGTAATAATTGTATACAATGGTAACATATTCAAGCCATATTTAGTAGGCATTATCAAAATCACGTAATCTACGTTCTGTCTGCGGATCAAAAATTAGGAACCAAATAGCGAAAATAACACAAACACAATACTAACATATAACATATGAGAGAGTTAGTACAATTATCATAAGATGTTGGAGTTGACATAACAGTAATATTTGCACCCTTGGGTAAATTTTCACTGGGTTGGGATCCCAACCAGGAGGGCCTTTTGCATTTTAAGATCTTGGGCCATTGGGATTTGCATCTGTTTCCTTTGACTGACAGTTAGCTAACCCTTGAAAGTAGTTGCTGCAAGAAGTACCTTGCCAATTGACACACATATGAAACATATAACAAGATTACATGCATTGTTGGCAGAGATGGTTCAGACTAATTATAGCCTGATGACATAACACAGTAAGTAGATTGACGAGGGACCGCATCTCACTGAATTGTAATGCAGTGCACATTCAAAGTTCTCCACCGGCAGCATATTCCATGACAAAGGAAAGGCGCGACGTGTTAAACAAACATATTCTTGATTGTACATAAAATAAGACCATATTATAGCAACTCTACTCAGTTTTATCTAATGGAGAAAAATATGCTAAATTAAAGATTGGACAGAGAGATTTCGGATAAACATCAATGCTTCTGAAATCCTTATAACCAATCGTAGTAACCATCCAATAATGTGGGGTCAATACTGCCTAGCCCAACTGTACTTTTATAACTTTTGAAGAAGAGGAAAATATTACTAATAACTGGCACATTCAGTCATTATGCAAAAAAATTAAAATCTAAACGACATTTATTTCCAAAAAATAGAGGGTCATTTCTGCTTTTTGGAGAGGACACTGTTAGAGTACGTAATGGGCCTAATGGGCCCATTAGTCTTAGGGTTAATTAAAGATAAAGGTCGTTTGCTTAGGGGTCAAGTAAGCCTTGCTTGAGAGTCAA
Source organism: Aegilops bicornis (assembly GCA_021605145.1). Lineage (NCBI taxonomy): Eukaryota > Viridiplantae > Streptophyta > Magnoliopsida > Poales > Poaceae > Aegilops > Aegilops bicornis. The sequence goes on from CM038670.1 coordinate 716,312,428, forward strand.
GTAAACCTCTCTATATAAAGAGAGGAGATGTATCAATCTAATCAAGTAAGAATTAAGAAGGAAATCCCTTCCATCTTGCCCGGCCGTGGGCAAAAGTCCCCCGGCCGGCTCTCTCACGCCCTCCTTCTAGCAGCGCCATAACAATTTGGTATCAGCTAGCTTCGGTTCGATCATGTCTTCACCACTGCCAAGCCCGTCTCTTCCTGCCGGTCACCTTGTCGCCTCGGCGACCACCACGATCAATCACCGCTCCCCCGCCCGCCGGATCCTCTGTCGCGCATTTCACCGTCCTCACAGGGAGGACGTGTCCGGTGTTCTTGGGACCTAACCCAGCGGTCCAGAGATCCACATTCTTGGCCGGGTCTCTACGGGCACTTTTCGGTTGCGCCGCCATCGCCTCCCAGCGCGCCGTGGCTGCCGCCGCAGACCAGCGGCCTTGGCCAGCCTTCGCCGCCGCTGCCATTCATCGCCACCACCGCCCAGCCACAGGCTGCGATTACCGCCGCTCTGGCGGCCTCCGCCGATGCCCGTAGCGGACAATAAGGCTGCAACAGCGTGCAGACCACCGCCGATCGGCTCCGCCGCCCGGTATGGGATGCCCTACGACGAAGTGGCGACCTTGTTCCCATCAGCCGCCGCCATCCCGAAGCGTCCACATCCAGCCAGATCAAGTCCCCGCCATCGCCGCCACCGCTTCCGTCTTGATCGCTACCCGCCACGTGTCGGCGGCGGTGAGGTCGGTTGCCGCGCGGCCTCCTAGCGCGTCGGCGTGCAGCGGGAGATGTGTGGTATGCGCTGCCGCTCCTCCAAGTTGCCCTTCACGCGCAGCGATCTCGATCTCGTCCCAAGGCGTCGGGATCTTGGGCATGTGGTTTTCCCAGGCGGCCGACGACATTCTGTTTTCCCAGGCGGCGACCTCAAAGTCTGCGACATCGGCGGTTGGGGGGGCGCACCCCTCCTCGTCATTCTCCATCGCAAGCCCTCCACTCTTCCCTGTGAGAAACAGACATACACATGCACTCCTTTTGTCCAGGTGGTGTCCAGTCCATGGGATCCAGGTGGCTGTACACATGCACGTCCAAAATAAAGCGTCCTAGTCTATTTCAGGTTGAGAATAATAAAACAAGCCGAGATGTAAAAGGCTTGTTTTTAGGTGTTAGGTTTGTGTTGCGTCGAGTCATGGTTATAAGTTGGTTAGGCTGCAGCTCGAGGACAAGCTGCATGTCCAGGTGGGGTGTAGTGTTAAAAAATGCGTAATGGGCCTAATGGGCCCATTAGTCTTAGGGTTAATTAGAGATAAGGGTCGTTTGCTCAGGGGTTAAGTAAGCCTTGCTTGAGAGTTAAGTAAACCTCTCTATATAAAGAGAGGAGATGTATCAATCTAATCAAGCAAGAATTAAGAAGGAAATCCCTTCCATCTTGCCCGGCCGTGGGCAAAAGTCCCCCGGCCGGCTCTCTCGCGCCCTCCTTCTAGCAGCGCCATAACAATTTGGTATCAGCTAGCTTCGGTTCGATCATGTATTCACCACCGCCAAGCCCGTCTCTTCCGCTGCCGGTCACCTTATGCGCCCGGCGACCACCACGACATCACCCCGCTCCCCGCGCCGGATCCTCTGTCGCGCCCGCCCTTTCACCGTCCCTCACTGGGAGGACGTGGACTGGTGTCATGGGACCCTAACCCAGCGGTCCAGAGATCCACTGTTTGGCTGGGTCCTACGGGCCGCACTTTTCGGTTGCGCCGCCCATCGCTTCCCCGCGCCGCCCGTGGCTGCATTTGCCGCTGCCGCACCAGCTGACCTTCGGCCTTCGCCGGGTCAGCTGCAACTGCCATTCATCTACACCACCTCCCAGGCTGCGATTCACGCCGTGCCGGCTGCGGCAGCGCAACCGGCTGCGGCTGCAGCGACCACCGCCCGATCGGCTCCGCTGCGGTATGGGATGCCCTACGACGGAGTGCGGCGACCATGTTCCCATCGGCCGCGCCGCCATCCCGTGGCGCCCACATCCAGCAGATCAAGTCCCCGCCGCCGTCCACCGCTTCCGTCTTGGATCGCTACCCGCCACGTGTTGGCGGCGGTGGCTAGGCTGCTGCGCTGACCTCCTAAGCGCGTCGGCGTGTGCGGGAGATGCGTGGTCTGCGGTTGCCGCTCCTCCAAGTTGCCCTTCGCCAAAGCGATCTCGATCTCGTCGCTGCGTCGGGATCTTGGGCATGTGGTTTCCCACGGCGGCCGACATTCATTTTTCATGAGCGGCGACCTCAAAGTCTGCGACATCGGCGGTTGAAGCGCACCTCCTCGTCATTCTCCATCGCAAGCCCTCCACTCTTCCCTGTGCGGTGCAGACCAACAGACATACACATGCACTCCTTTTGTCCGGTGGTGTCCGGTCCATGGGATCTGTGTGGCTGTACACGTGCACGTCCAAAATAAAGCGTCCTAGTCTATTTCAGGTTGAGAATAATAAAACAAGCCGAGATGTAAAAGGCTTGTTTTTAGGTGTTAGGTTTGTGTTGCGTCGAGTCATGGTTATAAGTTGGTTAGGCTGCAGCTTGAGGACAAGCTGCATGTCGAGGTGGGGTGTAGTGTTAGAGTACGTAATGGGCCTAATGGGCCCATTAGTCTTAGGGTTAATTAGAGATAAGAGTCGTTTGCTTAGGGGTCAAGTAAGCCTTGCTTGAGAGTCAAGTAAACCTCTCTATATAAAGAAAGGAGATGTATCAATCTAATCAAGCAAGAATTAAGAAGGAAATCCCTTCCATCTTGCCCGGCCGTGGGCAAAAGTCCCCCGGCCGGCTCTCTCACGCCCTCCTTCTAGCAGCGCCATAACAGACACAGAAGCAGGTCAGAGTTTTTATTTCAGAACCTTCAAATTTCAATAATCTAATGTGATTGACAACAATAAAACTTATCAAACGACTGCCAAGTCAGGATTTCGGTAATTTTATCTCCTGGGAATTATATGGTGTGAGGGTGCCGCTGCGACCAGTAATGGCTAATCTGCAAGCACACAAAAAAACCTCAAAACCATATCCAGCAACAAAAACCTGCAGTAATAGTCATCACACTTTCATTAAGGATTAATCCATCAACAAGGACCCAACTCCACTATGAATCATCAATGAGACCAAACTCCAAAACTAAGCACAGATGAACGGAGTTTAAACCCACGGCATCCTTCTAGCCCTGCTATACTTCACGGCGCCGATCTCCTTGGCACGCTTGTCCCTGAATACCTCATGTGTCCTCGTCCGCCTTCCACGACACGCACGTCGCCACGTCATTGCCGGCATGTGCTTGTCCCACTTACCTCTGGTTGGGAGCTGGGGGATAATCGGTCAGGGACAAAGGAGCCGGTTGGTTGCATGCAGTAATCAATCTTCTCTCCAACTCATTTCTGCTCTCCTCTCGTAATAGAAATCCATCATCTATCAACCAGTCATCCGAAAAATAATAATTTCGCAAAGCATGAAGCATGGTCAATCCATCTCCCAACAACTTCACTATCCTCATATCTATTCTTGGCGATATGCGAGCAAATGGGTAATCCCATGGCGATTGGTAGGAGGGCAATGAAATCAATGAGAGGGTTCAGGTGGAGAGATTGGTGAATCTTCAGGTAGAGATCTCCGGCGGCGAGGCCGCCGTGTATGCTCCTTGACCCTGTGCCGTGCCGCCGCTGCATTCGTGCTCAATCGCCATCCTGCTGCACCGTCGGGGTCCAAGCTGTCGGGTCCTCGGAAGATGAATCATCTTGGTAAACATTTTTTTGAGAGAATCTTGGTAAACATGGTAATGCTGAAAGTTGGGAATGGGATTTTCTTGATTTGGGTTTGGCCGGATTGCTTTGAGATTAGTCTTGGGAGAGAGTTTCACCTAGTCGAACGTACGGCCCGGGTCGTATAAGATTTTTCCCCTGAGAGATCCTACTATTCTGTTGTACAGGGAGCAATTTGCGAGCGTTAATTAATAATGTTCTTCCTTCCGCTAGCTATGCATGCATTGGCAAGTCATGGGAGGTCTTTCATCGCAGGATCCTGTAATTACGATGTTCTTCTTGCCACAAATCAAGGAAAGGCTGGTTGGTTTCCTTCGCTGGCTTTAAAAAGAGGGATGCGCTGGTGTTGCTAATTAACATAAATGGATCAGGCTTAGCAAACATGATTTGATGAAAACCAAAAAGGAATAAAAGAACGGAAAATCGGTCGGGTGGTGGTGGACGATCGAGAAGCAGGACGAACGTAAGACTGGAGACGCAACGTTAGGTTTCTTTTTTTCTTTTATTTAGAGAAAAGTAGAGAAGAAGGAGAGATTGATTACCGTTTGATTGAAAGAAGAAAGGAGATTGATGACCGTCATGAATGAATTGATTGTCATGCATGAATTGATTGCGTTTGAATTGATTGTGTCTGGTTACCTTATGTGAATTATACGTTGAGCCGGTTTGTTTGGCCAGATTAGGATAAAACCGGGAGGGGAGAAACCGGTGGAGGGAGAAAAAAAATCGCTAAGGGAAGAGGGGGTCGTACGAGAGGTTGGACGAAGCGGGGAGCGTAAGAGAGAAAACGGAACACTACGTTTTTTTAGATGGTAGAGAATACACACACGAGAAGTTGCTTATTGCATTTCCTTTTGGCTCATGAATCTGCTACATGCCACCACTAAAAAGAAGAATCTGCTTCATGTGAGCACGAGCAGTCGTGGGGCCAGCAAGTCGGTCAGGTTCACCAACAATCATGCATCCTTCCCAGCACGATCTCTGCGAGCATTATTGGCTCCTCGACCGATCCACAGCTCCACTCCGCCGCATGCGTGCGTGCGTTGCGTGCGTGGTGCTTCTGCAGCTGCCGATCGCTGCCTGCTCGTCTATGTCGCGTCGCCTTCTCCCCTCCCCTTTCGCCGCTCGAAACAGGACCGGTCTGTAGAGAGATTCGTATTATCAGGAAAAAGAGATCCTATCGGCTCTGATTGCTTTTGTTTTCCACGAACGCGCCGCGCCATTGGAGGCCCCATGGTTTTCGGGGACCGATGTGTACATGCATGCAAGGCAAAAGGGCCCCCGGAAAGATTTGTTTTGCTTTTTTTTTTCTCGCAAGGCGACTAGGGAAAGCCTCCTTCTCCTTGATCTCCGCCGGCGAGCCTGTGGATTCGCCTCCTCTCCGCTTGCCGCTCTGACGGCCGGTGGCGGTCAAAGGATTTCTGGTGCTTTGTCTTCAGCTAGTAGATAGGTTTTTTTTTTTTTTGCGGGAAAGGTTTTAGTTTTCGCAGGGGCGGCGCTTCTTCTTCGAACCAGTCTTTCAGATTTCGATCCTCCTCAAGTTCGTCTGCTGGGACGGACTAGACGGAGCTCTCCGTCATAGATTCCTGCCACCTCTTCTCGGGGCAGCAAGGTTAGGGTTTCTCTCCGTGCGTACGCAACGGCGATATTTGGTGTCATATTCTTCCGATCGATTCATGGGTTCAACGGCAACGACTACGGCTCCGGGACGCTAGTGGGCACGTGCATGAAGACTTCTCAACTGCCATCGACAAAGGTCAGGCAGGCTCCAGTATGGGTGCGACGACAACAGCGCGTCGACGGCTCGTTCTGGGGAGCAACTAGTTAACGAGCGCTGCTTCGGGAGCCTCGCAACGATCAGCGCCACTTGGCGCGCTCTCAGCCATTCGCCACGTGTCGCGCTCTGGACGCTCCCTTCAGATTTTGTTTTTTTTATTTTTTCGCACGCGTTTTTGGCTTTTTAAACAGTTTTTTCGACGTTTTGGTTTTCCCCCGGTCTTTCTTAGCTTTTCGATTAAAAAAAGATTTCGAAAAAAAAATTGTTTTTGCAGGAAAAAACGCGTTTTATTTTTTTTCCTTTCGCTAAAGTCACGGTTTTTCTTCCGCAAGAGGCACGGTTGTGCTTTAGCGAGAGTCACAGCCGTGCCTTTCGAAAACGAAAAAAAACGCGTTTTCTGTTTTTTTTTCGCGAGAGTCACTGTTTTGCTTCCGCGAGAGGCACGGTTGTGCTTTCACGAGAGTCACGGCCGTGCCTCTCGGAAAGGGAAAAACAAAACGCGTTTTCTGTTTTTTTTTCTTTCATGAGTCACGGTTTTGCTTCCGCGAGAGGCACGGTTATGCTTACGCGAAAGTCACGGCAGTGCCTCTCGGAAAGGGAAAAAATACGCGTTTTCTGTTTTTTTTTTCTGTCACGAGAGTCACGGTTTTGCTTTCGCGAGAGACACGGTTGTGCTTTCGCGAGTCACGGCCGTGCCTCTCGGAAACGAAAAAAAACAAGTTTTTTGTTTTTTTTTCCTTTCACGATAGGCACGGTTTTGCTTACACGAGAGGCACGGTTATGATTTCGCGAGAGGCGCGGGCGTGCCTCTTTCGGAAAGGGAAAAAACCGTGCTCCCGGTTTGGTTTTTTCGCCCGGTTTTTTTCGTCCAGTTTTTTTCGTGAAAAAAAAGTTCGTCAAAACCTATCAACATGGGATCTAGTTTTGAAGATCACGACGCGAGAAGTCTAATGGTGAAAACGGTTCGAGATTTATACGCACGGTTTAAGAGATAAAAGATTTTGAATAAACGGATCTACGAAAAAAGAGAAAACTCCCAGTTTGCGACAAGTGGTGCGCCACTTGTCGCGGCCTGGGAAAGTGAAGCGTTCTTTGCAATGAGTGCTCCTTAATTAGTGATTTCGCTCGTTCTGATGGCGGCAATGATCGTTCGGTGATCCATGGACCTCGATGTAATTTTTGTTATGTCTGAGGTGTTCTGTACTTCCAATGAATCTTTATAATAGATCAGATCTTTTTAAAAAAAAAATTCAGGCCGTGGGCTCTACCGTTTGGCAAATCATCCATGTATACATAATGCAGGAATGCTTCCCGTGATCGAACCCATCACTCCATATCGTCGCGAGACCACTTCATAGCCGTCTCCAACCGATCTTCAGAATGAATTCGTAAGCAATAGTTGCAGTGACCAATACTGTTGCTGGAGCAGGATAGGCCTAAAAGTTGAGGGGAGGTGCATGCATCTGCGCATCTTGTTCCGCACAATGACGGGGTGATGGCCGACGCACTAGCTACAGCGTCCCTGTTGGTCCAGGGTTTGCTGGCGCATCATCTCCTAGCTCTGCCTTTCTTTCCCCGTTTTCCTGCCGGGGTTCGATGGCTCACGTTAGGTGTGCACTGTGCACCCACGGTACAAAGATTCCTCCCTAGCTAGACAGACACACAGAGAGAGATTCTTTCTACTATCGATCTTATCAACTTTGGATTGGGATTTGGGAGGAGAAGGCCCCGGTCGTGCGCCAAGGTCAGTGGAACTGTCTCACGTCCATGATGATTGTGATCCAAGAAAAACCAACGGCAGCGAAAAGAGCCCAGCGAACATGCGTTACATGGCGTGCATTTTGGCCCCTTCGTACAGGGAACACTGGCTCATTCCATCGCCAACGCCTCCATTGGCTAAGGACGGATGTCGTGTGATCTCGGCCGTCCGATTCGGGTTCCATTCATGTGCGGCAGGAATATGTCAGCCAACTTTGACAGCTTGCACACCTTTTACCTCGCACCGGTCGCCCAAGGCCTCCCGGTGGTCAATCAATCTGGCCGAACCCGCACCACCGAAAACATGAGCAAGCAGACTCCTGAAAAAGACTGACCTGACCGATGACGACATTGTGTCAACACTGCACTAAAAACCGACCAGAAAAGCGCATCACCTCCCCCGGATTAATGAAAATCCTCAGCCGCCATCGGCCAAGCACACCTTCCTTCCCAATATACACATACCAAATCAAGTCCTCCGTCAAGTATCAGGCCCGTATCTGCCTTCGTCCATGTAGTGATCGGCGACGAAGCGGAGGAAGAAATTCAGGATTCAGACAGCCGAACCGAAGGCTGGTGACCATGGACGAAAACAAGTTTCAGCTTAGGCCGGGAATCCTGGACGGAGAAATCTCTCAAAAGTGCAGAGAATCTAGTTTCCGGATACCATGTCATTAAAGTATCAAAGTACCAACGACACTTTGCACCGAGGTTAGTGACACATGGCACATACGATGTGCAGCCCCGGGAGCACCAGACCCCACCTGGACAAAGCACAGCAGCCCTCCTCACCACAACGCCTCCTATATTAAAGTGCCCAGCGTTGGCTCTTGCTCTATCTCCCTGCAGTAGACATCACATTCAGGCACACATAATCAGCAATTCAGCAGAGTCGCCACCATGGGCGCCACCAATCATACCTTGCAGGCGCTTCTCCCATGGCTCCTCCTGTTCGTGCACCAGGCCGCGGCGGCCAGCGGCGGGTGCGAGTGCACGACCGCCACGGACGGGGCGGACAAGCAGGGGGCGATGAAGCTGAAGCTGGTCGCCATCGCGTCCATCCTCACCGCCGGGGCGGCTGGCGTGCTGGTGCCGGTGCTCGGCCGCTCCATGGCAGCGCTGCGCCCCGACGGCGACATCTTCTTCGCGGTCAAGGCGTTCGCCGCTGGCGTCATCCTTGCCACCGGCATGGTGCACATCCTGCCGGCGGCGTTCGACGGGCTCACCTCCCCGTGCATCCACAAAGGCGGCGGGGACAGGAACGGCTTCCCTTTTGCCGGTCTTGTGGCCATGTCTGCAGCCATGGCCACAATGGTGATAGACTCGCTGGCTGCTGGGTACTACCGCCGGTCTCACTTCAGCAAGGCGCGCCCACTTGACAACATCGACATACCTGAACACGCCGGAGACGAGGAAGGGAGGGCCAATCATCCACATATGCACGCGCATAGCCATTCACATGGTGAGGCAATTGTTGTCAGCTCACCCGAGGAGGCTGCGATAGCTGACACAATCCGGCACAGGGTGGTATCTCAGGTAAGTAAGAGCAGCCACTCCAAAGCACATAGGACTTCCTGGCAACAGTAATTGGAGGTTAGTTCCATAACTTCCCGTATACCAGAAAAATAGTGAATCTTAAAACGATGGGAGCATGAAAGAAGCAACTTTAAATATACTCAAATATATTAGCTTTTCATGAACATGAATAAAGATGACGTAGCGGAAAGGTGGACTACATCAGCGCATAATGTTCCAAAATATCTCATCTGACCAAACTAATATCTACACAGAACAATTTCAGAGCAGAACCAAAAGGCATAGTGGCAGGTTAAATAATTCTCCAAGGTCAATTTGGCATCTCTCTCAAAACCTTTCCATAAAGAAACACAAATAAACAGGGATGGGAATGAGGAGATCAATACCTATTCGAAAGGTCTGGCAGTTCGCGGTTTACTCCTTTAAACAAACTTTTCCTCTTCAATAAAGAATCCAGTTCCCCGCAGACTGTTTGCCAAGTTGGTAGATATTTTGGAGAACCAACCAGTCCCGTGTTAAATCACCATAAGTTTACCATCATGCAGGTTCTAGAGCTGGGAATCTTGGTGCATTCAGTGATAATTGGCGTGTCATTAGGAGCATCTGTGAGGCCATCCACCATCAAGCCTCTGGTTGGTGCCTTGAGCTTCCATCAATTCTTTGAAGGCATAGGCTTGGGTGGTTGCATTGTACAGGTACCTGCTTGCACTGATAAGAATCTAACTTGTTTTTCTGCCTCCATTTTTCAATATGATACCACCAAGGTAAAAAGGTAATTATAAATCAACATGTCAGGATATATATATATATATATATATATATATATATATATATATATATATATATATATATATATATATATATATATAGGACAAATGTTTCCTACAAGCAGTGGTAGTTACCACCACTTGCGTTTTGTATGTTGTATGTAGTATCTGTCGAAACCGAGAGTATGTATATGTAGTATGTAGTATATAACAATGATTAGGTAGTATAAATACTAATTTTTAGGTAGTATGTACCATTTTTGAGTATGCTCTTTTTACGTACAAATATGTACGTATTTCATAAATATAACAAAAACTATGGGCTCATATGCAATTTTTTCACGTAACTTGCTTTTTAAATATCTTAGATATAGTATATGAACATATTTAAAATAATAAAATAGTATATATAGTACCACTTGGTAGTATATGAGATATGTGGGGTAACTACCACCGGGTGGTAGGATGGATTTTCCCTATATATATATATATATATATATACACTCACAGAAGGGGAGGAAAAAATAAAGGATAATGATAATATTAAGTTTAAATAAAATGAACACGTACTAATAATTTTCTTCTAAAAATAATCAACAAATTATATACAACAGCTATTGATAATTGAACTGTTCAGGGAGAAAATAGGAAATAACTAGTTTGAGAACTGATATTCCAGTCCTAAAGACATAAGCTAAAGTATTCTGAAGAAAGCAAACAAAAGACATAGAGGATAAAGAACCACCAACTTTATAAAGTGGTCCACAGCAACAAAAGGCTAAGTGGCTAATAACATCTTTGATTTTCACTTTTTCTGCAGGCTAATTTCAAGGTAAGGGCAACCATCATCATGGCAACATTTTTCTCCCTGACCGCACCCGTGGGCATCGTGCTAGGGATTGCGATTTCATCTAGCTATAATGTGCATAGCTCTACTGCCTTCATTATTGAGGGAGTCTTCAACTCAGCCTCGGCAGGGATTTTGATTTACATGTCCCTGGTGGACCTTCTAGCAACAGATTTCAATAACCCAAAGCTACAGACAAATACAAAGCTTCAGCTGATGACATATCTTGCACTTTTCCTAGGTGCAGGGATGATGTCCATGCTTGCCATATGGGCATAGAGATCTTCAAAGCAATTGCCATAATTGCACTTGTATTTCGTGCTAAAGTTGAAATATGCATTGTATTCGTCCAGGAGTTCTCCATTCCCCAAAATAATACACCCTTGGTGAAAAATTGACCATATTCATCCATAGATTTTATATTTCTCAAAACAAACATACTCTTGGAGATTCTCTTTGAACGAATGATACTGCATGATGTGTTGATGTCAGACCTAACTTTGAAGGCATACAAGTGATCAGTTATACAGCAGGTTTTCGACTTTCTAAATTTAGATCAGCTGAGTCTCTCACACTAACAACAAATCTGATGCATATTTTTCCATTAGCCAAAAGGAACAAAAAGGGACTAGTTTGTTTAGATCGATAGTTCAAAACCCTTAAAGAAAACCTGAAAGGAGAGATTCAACGCTTCAAAAAGATGTATATTTTCAAAAATTAAGAGGGCTACATGATTTATCAACAGTTATATATGCTCCTGTGAGAAAACCACATGTAACACACATTTACACACAAGACTGCTACTTGTGAGTTCTTTAACTCATATATGCTTCTGTGAGAAAGCTTCCCAAAAGATTCACGTCCTTCATGATTAAGTCAAGGACAGCATATAAAGAACCTATTCTGTTTCACGACACAAAACTTATTGATTATTTATTCACAGTGAAACCAAGATGCATTTTCCTTCTATCCAGCTCCACTGATTGTTCTCAATTACTTCTTGGTCAAATTAAATAACTAACAACAATTTAACTCAAAAGTAACTACTACAAAAAGAGTCAATGTTTGACATACGAACAAACCAAGTTGATGAAGATAGATCTGCTTAAATTGCATGCTAAAGAAAAATCTGACAGGATTAGTAAAGGTAGGGCCTGAATTATACCAGAATACTCTCTCTAAACATCATAACAAAGTTAACAAGCCGAATACAATATCTTCTGATAAGTGATAACTGGTAAATAAGATTCATCTTCATATAGCTCCATAGTTCTCAAAATCTACTTTGCTTTTTTATCTGGTTCCATTTTTAGAATATGATACCAGGAAGGTACAACTTGTTTAAAAAGACAATTCCAAATCAACATGTTAGAATATACTAGCAGAAGGGGATGAAGAATAAGAGATAATTATAATCTTAAGTTCAATTAAATGGTTCCCTGATAGCAACATGAGTATGAGACATTACACGCATGAAACAATACTGATAATTTTCCTCCAAAACTAATCAAAAAATATATCCAACATCTACTATTAATTGAACTTTTCAGGGAGAAAGTACAAAGTAACGAATTTGAAAACTGATATTCTAGTCCTAACGACATGCTATTTTACCATAAGCTAAAGTAAGCAAAGATTCTGAAGAAAGCAAACAAATGACACAGAGGATAACCATATAAAGTGTTCCACAGTAACAAAAGGATAAGTGGCTAACATCTTTGATTTTCACTTTTTTCTGTGGGCTAATTTCAAGGTAAGGGTAACCATCACCATGACAATGTTTAACACACAAGACTGCTACTTATTTGAGTTCTTTCACTCATATGTTGGCTAATTTCAAGGTAAGGGCAACCATTATCATGGCAATGTTTTACACACAAGACTGCTACTTATTTGAGTTCTTTCACTCAGATGTTGAACTAAAGCTTCGGAAAAGATTCGTGTCCTTCATGCAGTCAACGACAGCATATAATGAACCTATTCTGTTTCACGACACAAAATATATTGATTATTTACTCGTAGTGAAACAAAGACGTATGTTATCTTCGATCCAGCTCCACTGATTATTCGCAATCACTTCTTGATTAAACTAAATAACTAACAACAGTTTTAACTGAAAAGTAACTATTCCAAATAGACTCAATGTTTTTTTATCAGATATTAGTATATGACATACAAACCAAGCAAGTTGATAAAGATATATATGCTTAAACTATATGTTAAAGAAAAAAACTGAAAATAATAATTAAAGGTAGGACCTGAATTATGATCAGAATACTCTTTCTAAACATCATAACAAAATTAACAAGCTGAATACATATGTCTGCTGATAAGTAATATGTGATAACTGGTACTCCCTCTGTTCACTTTTATAAGGCCTTGTAGACATTTCAGACAGCATGCAAAACAAGTCAATTCCAGTTGTCTGAAACGACTTATAAAAGTGAACGGAGGGAGTACATAAGATTCATTTTCATATAGTTCCAATATTTCTCAAAAAAATTAAGGACTAAATTAAACTAAAGGACAAAAAGAGACTCAATGTTTTTGATCAAATATGGCATACTGAAAAAAAAACAAATTGATAAAGATAGATATGATTAACTTATGTGTAAAAGAAGATCTGACAGAATTAGCAAAGGTATAGGACCTGAATTATGATCAAGAGTCTTTGTCATAACAAAATTAAATAGGTTGAACACGGTATCTACTGATAATGGGTACAAAAGATTCATCTTCATATAGGTTCCATAACTCTGAAAGTTTTCAGTGACTACATCAAACTAGAAGAACGTAATATTACAAGAGCACATAACCCAACTGACTCTGGATAGCATGTGTATCATGGACATAAAACCCAACTCAAGTTACGCTACGGCCTACTCCACCTTTCCCTTCCCATGGGAATCATCACTCACTTGAGAAGACGTTGGCTGGTTAATGCTTGCTTTGGCGTTTGCCAGAAAGGTTGGATCAGGCTGTGGCTCTTGATGGGGAGTCTCCTTCATGGCCATGTATATGTAAAAGCCAATCACCAGATTGACCGAGATGACAGCAAGGAATCCACTGGCCATGGTTTGCGCCGAGGGGGAAAGCTGACCGACACCTGACCAAGGAGGAAAACATCATTTCCGTATGAACGTATGTGCTTCAGTTCCATACAAAATGTTAAGTATAACATAATGTAGAAGGAGCAACAATCAAACCTGGAAAGATCTGGTAGATAAACCCATACATGATTGCAACTGGGGCCATCCACATCACCATAGATGTGACGGCAAACTTTGTGATTACTGCCGACATTGCTTCTCCTGATGGGAACGCTGATAAAAAGGCAAGATAAGCATGCATCCTGAGCTCAATGCACAGTTATAAGCTAGACAGAGCTAGCAAGCATGGTTGCAGATATTAAATGTGCGCAGTAAACATCTTAGACAAGCAAACACAGCTCATATGACGGCTACAACTGTGACTTCGCTACCCAATCTGACCGGACCTACCTCTCCACCCAAACTCAGAATTTCAGAGTGCAGTATGTAAGATTTCATACTTGTCTACCCCTACAGTCCACTTTCCCCCCAGAGCGCATCGCACGTATGACAGGATAAACGCCCACTACCCACGGTTGTACTGATTCACAGACACGGGGAGAGCAATTACTGAACGAAATTGAGCGTCAAACCACCGGCAAGCTCTGCAATCCCTTCCCAAAGGTTGAAGCTACCAAGTTTTGACAGTCGGGGTAGGACTACTACTACTACTACCAATCATCTAATCGAGGACTCGGATCAATCAGCCTAGAAAAACAGGGCCTAACTCCTCTCGGTGGAGAAGCTAGGGGTCGGCGTGCTCGCCAAACAACACCAAATTACACACGGGCAGGGGGTGGAGCTTACTTGATCTGGTGCCGCGAAGCAAACAGGACGTTCCTTCGCACCGATCTGGAGGCGGGTCGGCGGAGGGGGCGATCTGGTTCCGAGGCAGAGGAAGACGAAGGGAGGTAGGAGTAGCAGCGAAGATGCCACGGGAGGAAGGGGATGATGCCTTTTGGGCTCGAGATTTGGGCCGTGTACGCTAGTTGACGTTTGGGCCGTGGGCCGTCACAGGCCATTCAACTACTTCTGAACAGCCGAGAAGGGCTGAGAGTGGCCACGCCAGATATGCTCCTCCGCGCCGGGCTCCCCCACCTCCGCCGCCGCGCGGCGGCGCTGCCCATGTCGCTCACGACGCGCCGGCTCTCGTCCGAGCCGCCGCCGGGCGTCGAATGGATAGACACGGTGGACTACCTGGACGAGACGGGGGAGGTCCTCTCGTCCGCGCCCGGGGCGCGCCCCGCGGTGCCGGGCGGCGACCCCACCATCCTCTCCGGCTCCTCCGCCCACCCGCTCCCGCGCCCCGCCGCGGCGGCCCGCCTCGCCGCGCTCGCGCTCCGCCACCGCTCGGGGCCGTCCCTCTCCGCCGCGCTCTCCGCGCTCCCTCCCAGCCCGACCCCGCGCTCCTCCTCCTCGCCGCCAACTCCCTCCCCGCCTCCGACCCCACCCCGCTCCTCTCGCTCGTCGGCTGGGCCCGCCACCAGCCCTGGTTCGTCCCCTCCGACGATCTGTCCTCCATCGTGGCCGCGCGTCTATCGCCGGCCACCCACTCCTCCGACCTCATGTCGCTCTTCGACGACGCCCTCTTGCACCCTGAGCCAGCCTCTTTCCCCAAGACCCTCAACGCCGTCGTCTCCGCGCTCTCCACCCACGGCCTCCTCGAGCCCGCGTTCTACTGCTTCAAGCGCCTCCGCGACGCGGGCTTCCATGGCCTCCAGACGCCCACCTGCAATGCCCTCCTCTCGCTGCTGCTCGCCAGGGGGCTCGCCTTCAAGGCCTTCGAGGTGCTCGATGAAATGTCTGTGGCGGGCTGCGAGCTCGACAAGGGCACTTACGAGCTTGCTGTGCCGGCGCTTGCACGTGCTGGAAGGATAGACGCATCACGCAAGCTGTTTGATGAAATGAGACAGAGGGATGGGGTCGGGCCTGCCTCGCCGGCGGTGTACAGCACTATGGTCGATGTGCTGTCCAAATCAGGGAGGCTTGACGCTGCGATGGGGATGTACAGGGAGATGGTGGCAGTGGGGCACAGGGTGAGCACGGCTGTGAGCACCGCCATGGTGGAGGGGCTTGTGAAGGCTGGGAAGCTGGATGCAGGGATGGAGCTTTGGGAGGAGATGCGGCGAGGAGGGCTCCGACCAAGCTTTGGGTTGTACACCATGGTAGTCGAGGCAAATGCACGGTCAGGGAGGCTGGATGTCGCTGCGAAGCTGTTTGGTGATATGGAGAAGTCTGGCTTCTTCCCTACTCCTGCCACATATGCTTGTTTGGTCGAAATGCATGCTTCAGCGGGGAATGTGGATGTAGCAATGAGGATGTACCACTCGATGGCAAATGCAGGGACAAGGCCAGGGCTGAGCACATTTACAGCATTACTGACCATGCTGGCGAATAAGAAGCTGCTTGATTTGGCTGCAAAGGTGCTGCTTGAGATGAAGGCATCAGGGTTCCCCATCGAAGTGACCGCGAGCGACCTGTTGATGATTTACATCAAAGATGGGTCGACGGAGCTTGCTCTCCGGTGGCTGCGGTTCATGGGTTCTGCTGGGATACGAACCAACAATTTCATCATAAGGCAGCTCTTTGAGTCTTGCATGAAGATGGGGCTGTATGACTCAGCACGGCCACTGCTCGAGACGTATGTCGGTGCAGCGGCAAAGGTGGACATGATACTCTACACTTCAATCCTCGCACATTTGGTGCGGTGCCAGGATGAGGACAGCGAACGGGCAATCATGAACATCCTGAGCGTGAGCAGGCACAAGGCGCACGACTTCATGTGCGGGTTGTTCACTGGGCCAGAGCAAAGGAAGAAGCCCGTCCTCTCCTTTGTCCGGGAGTTCTTCCAAGGCATTGACTACGAGAATGAGGAGAGTGCAGCGAGGTACTTTGTGAACGTGCTCCTCAACTACCTGGTGCTCATGGGGCAGATGAACCGTGCACGATGCGTCTGGAAGGTCGCTTATGAGAACAAGCTGTTCCCTAAGGCCATCGTATTCGACCAGCACATCGCCTGGTCCCTGGACATCCGGAACCTGTCAGTGGGAGCGGCGCTCGTCTCGACAGTGCACACGCTGCACCGGTTCAGGAAGCGGATGCTCTACTACGGGGTCGTGCCGCGGCGCATCAAGCTGGTGACAGGGCCGACGCTCAAGATGGTGGTGGCCCAGGTGCTCGCTTCGCTGGAGTCGCCATTCGAGGTGAGCAAGGTTGTCCTGCGCGCGCCCGGGGACTCGGTGCTCGAGTGGTTCAAGAAGCCGATCGTTCAGCAGTTCCTGCTCAACGAGATACCATCGAAGTCCGACGTCCTGATGCACAAGCTGAACGTTATGTTCCCAAGCTCGGCGCCAGAGGCCCGGTCTCTGGCCCTTCCCAGGTCCCTTGGCATGTCACGGTGATGGTGCCAGTGTGTGCAAACCGTAAGCATTATGTATACTACTATAGCTTTTTGCCAAAGCATGAGAACGTTCACTCGTCTCTCTGTTTGTACGTGTACAATAATGCTAAATTTCAAATGGTTTGTGGTACCATAATTTTTGAAGAAAGGAAAGATAATGCAAATGCACGGCTCCTGTTGCAAAGAGTGACGTGTTGCACTTATTTGCGGCATATAGTTGAGGATTTTTCGAATATCCAATTTTGTGCCCGGGCTCATCTACATCCAGTGAACAGTAAATTCAAAAAAATACTAGAAAAATTCAATAAAATCTGTTTTTTTTGGCATGTAAGATGATTGAGTGTGTGAATTTGAATTTTTTTGGCATGTAAGACGATTGAGTGTGTGAGGTGCGTTCCAAATTTCAAATCATTTGGACATTTTAGTAGCTCTCAGCAAAAAAAAGAAAATCGGGTCTGCACAAACAGTGAACTTTTTCATAGATCTCAAATTTGCCTTTTTTGCTGAGAACTACTCAAACATTGAAATGCTCTGAAATTTGGCACGGACATCAGGCAAACATTCAAATGCTCTGAAATTTGGCACGGACATCAGGCAAACATTCAAATGCTCTGAAATTTGGCACGAACATCAGGCACTCAGTCATCTTTCCCCACACAAAAAAAAAAACGGATCTTTTAAATTTATTTAATGTTTTTAACGATTTCTTTCACTCCCTGAGCCTGGGAGCGAAAACGCTGCTCTCCGGATTTTTATCTTATTTATATGAAGAACAGATGTTACATACTGCATTGTTACTGTCTCAGAAAATCCATTCCAGTGTACTTCAATAACATATATGCAGGGTACAACAATACATTAGGCCAAATTAATAAGCATCCTATTTATATGAACAGATGTTACATACTGCATTGTTACTGTCTCAGAAAATCCATTCCAGTGTACGTCACAAACATATATGCAGGGTACAGCAATACATTAGGCCAAATTAAGCACAATCATATGCTGCACTTAATTAATACAAGTCCAAATTTGCAACAACAAAAAAAGAGATAGAGTACTACTCCCTCCGTCCGAAAATACTTGTCATAGAAATGGATATAAACGGATGTATCTAGAACTAAAATACATTTAGATACATCCATTCCTTGGACAAGTATTTCCGGACGGAGGAAGTATGTGATAAGCGATGTGAACAAAGGGGAAAACGGGCCGATTGCAGGCCCATGTAGCGGTTGCTAGAGCCTCTGCTTCGTTACCTATCGGGCGCCATGTTTGGCTTATTAATGTACCAGATATTATTTGTATTTCGTCAAACATCCCTATTATTTGGCTTATTAGATGTTTTTCTCAAGCAAACCAAAACCTGTGGTTGGATGGTTAGAGGGAATGTGGTATCCCCAGCCCATCAGGATTCAAGTCCTGGTACTCACATTTATTCCTGGATTTATTTTAAGATTTTCGGCAATGTGCATTTAGTGAGAGGAGGTGACTTCGTAAGTTTCAAGATGATATGCCGGCTTAGTCTTTCGGAGGTGCTCATAGGGGTAGGGTATGTGCGTGTGTACATTCATACGGGTGAGTGTATGCGTGTGTATATGATCGATTTGCGTTTGTACTGTGTTAAAAAAAGATAACAATAGTATTGGCACACTCTCTTTCAAGATAAGTGTCTCTGATTTAGTACAAAATTGATTTAATAACAACAATATTGGCACACCCTCTTTCAAGATAAGTGTCTCTTATTTAATACAAAGTTGTGCTAAATTAATGACACTTATTTTGGAACGAAGGAAGTATATCTTCTTATCAACGATTTGAAAAAGTTAAATGAGTAACTTGTTAGCTTCGCTCATTAAACTTGTTCTTTTAACAAGCTTAGATTAAAATTCAACCCGTTACTCAACAAGTTTGATTCGAGCTTAACCATGTCACGAGCTGCTCGTTTAACTCATGAATTTCGAGATTTTTAATTCCAGCTCTACTCCCCTCATTGCAAGCTGAATAAGGACGTGTAAATTTTATTCTAAATGTAGTTACTCGCCGAATTATTAATTTATCAACTTTTGTAGAACAATCCTCTAGGTTTTATTGATCATAAGAAATCGTTACAGGGATACAAATGAGATCATGATATTGACCCCACTAAATATGACGACCATGAGTTAACGATAAAGAGAACCTAGCGAAAGTTAACCCACCATCATAAACATGATTACAAATCGGCGAGCCTCAAATTTTCATCGGAAAATTATACGGCGTCGCTACTAGGTGAAGTTGGTTCCTTCTTCTTAGTGTTGCACCGACGGTCATGTCCATGTCAAGCTCATCCGGACGCATTCCGCCTGGGAGGCTCCAATCGAAGAAGTACAGAAGCCGAGCCAAGATGAGCTCCAGCGTGGCCAACCCAAAAGTACTGCCAGGGCACATCCTCCGCCCGCTCCCGAACGGCAAGTACTCGAATTGTGTGCCGTTGTAATCCACGGTAATGTCATCAAACCTCTCTGGCTTGAACTCGTCTGCGTCATGCCAATACTCGGGGTTCCTCGCTATACCCCACACATTGACCATGACCCTGGAGCCCTCCACGATCTCAAACTCACTGACGTTGCAAGTCTCCCGGCAGACACGGGGGAGCAGGAGTGGTGCCGCTGGGTGCAGCCTCAGACCCTCCTTGATTACCATCTTCATGTAGCGAAGTTTTTCCATGTGGACCTCATGGTCTTCTAGACTCTTGTTGTCCAATGTTTGTCGCACCTCCGCCTGAGCCTTCATCATCACCCCCGGGTTCCTCATGAGCTCCGACATGATCCACTCTAGGATTGACGACGTCGTCTCCGTCCCTGCTGTGAACAAGTCCTATAACAAATTTATAGTGTGGGATTAATCCGGCTGCAACAATATAACTTTCTTTATAGGATGGAAGATTATCCCCCTGCTTTCTTTCGAAGATGAAATTTTTATAATCCTATTTTCTCCTATACTATGTATGTTTCTCGTAAATGTAAATAAATCCCTCCCCTTAATTTCAACTTAACCACCTTCACGTAAAAAGATCATTTAGCACCACCCCCTCCCCCTGATTTCCTCCATCCGTGAAATAATAATTCCATAACATGCACAGAGTCATTTGTTAACGTTGGTCCTAAGTCTTATAACTCTTTCAAAAACTATTCAGAGAGCAGACGCCCTTGGAGCACTTACCACTGTTATTGCCTTGATGTTTGTGATGCCGATGGGGAACTCAAGCTGTCCCTCATCCTTGATCCTAAGCATGACGCTCAGAAGCTCATCGTCTCCGGTATTTTTCTCCGCTCGCCGCGCCTCGCAGATGGCGATGATCTTGTCAAAGATGGCGTCGAACTGCCGGCGCGCTCCCCAGAGCGAGCGTCTCAGCCCAGTGACAACGTCCACAAACCACAGCGAAGGGAAGAGGTCCCCGACGCAGAATCCCCCAGTTAATGTGAGCAGCACATTCATCGCAGCCAGAAACTGCTCTTGGAGCTCGGCGTCGCAGCCGTCGCCAAACGTTGCCCTTGCGGTGATCGTGTTCGTGCACGACACGAGCAGCTTCCTCATATTGACGGGCTGGCCGCCTCCACCGGCGGCGGCGGCGCGGACATCCCTGACGAGGGACATGGTCTCGCTGTCCCTGATGGGCGCGAACTGCCTCACCTTTCGCGCGCTCAGGAGCTCCACCATGCAGAGCTTGCGCAGCGTCCTCCAGTACGCGCCGTATGGCGCGAAGGCTATGTCGGCGCTCCCGTAGCCCACGATCTCCGCGGCCAGAATTGTCGGCCTTGACGCGAAGTTGAGGGAGCTGTCCCGGAGCACCTCCTGCGCTGCCGCCGGCGAGGAGATCACCACGGCGTCCACCTGGCCCAGCCGCAGGTACATCACTGGGCCGTGCTTCTTGGCCAGGTCCCGGAGAGCAACCTGCGGCGTCGCTGTCCGGAGGTGGAGGAGGCTTCCGATGAAGGGGAGACACCGTGGGCCGGGAGGCTTCCGCCCCTTGGAACTTGCTGTCTTTGCGGCTAAGCAAAGACACGAGAATCGTCAGTGTGACGAAGGACAGGAAGAGGAGGGTGGCTGTGCTTAGCTCCATGAGTAATGGCTTGATCAAATTTGAAGCTTTGCTAGCTTGGGATGAAGAGCTACTAGCTAGCAGGAAGTGCCTTTTATATAGGGAAAAAGGGAGGGGAAAGATTTGGTTACCACTCGTTGTCTGTTCTTCTCGGGATACGGCAGGTTTGCACGGGTTGGCGAAGTCATCAGGCGCTTTCCACCGAGGGAACGTCGCGGAGAGCATGTAAATTTTAAAAATACGAACTGTCAAATCTAGAACTTAAATAATGGTGGGCTGGTTCGCAAAAAAGAAAACTATTCACCTTAAACCACTATTCTCATGTGTACTAATTGTGTACATAAAAATTATAGCACATGGTTGTACGAAATAATAGTACTCCCTCCGTTTCTTTTTGGACGCCAATAAGTGGTGAACGTTCGGCGTGGGATAGCCCCGGTCCGAACGGAAAGGTTCGGCAGGGAGGAGCGATGTAACGAACGATTGTGTCGTTCGGTGTGGTGGAAGGCCAGCCCGAACCCTTTCAGCCTCTTCCCTTAGCACGTGTACGTAAAACCAAAAAAGGGCCTACAAAAGGCCCAGCTTTATAAACAAAAAAACAGTTTGGAACAATAGAAACAATGACGCTTCTTTTACAATAGAAACACAGCCTTGGCAAATTTACTATCTACATACATGTTAAAAAATCGAAAAAAATGACGCTTCTTTTACAATAGAAACACAAAAAAATCCTGCTACGTGAGCACATAAAAAACCAGTTAGTGGGTGTGTCTTTGATCAAAAAGTTTAATGAAAAATTCTAATTCCAGGGTCGAAAAAAAATTGCCGTGGTCCGAGAATAAAGTAGCGCAAGGTAAAAAAATCTCAAATTTGGCATGCTTAAAAACATTAAAATTTGCCATGATGTTTTAATTAAAATTGACATGCTTTGTATGGAATTTGAGAAGAAAAACTTTTACAGGAAAACTGATGTGGTGTTTTAATTACACGCAGCCAAAAAAAATAAAAACATGGAGAAATTGCCATGACACAAATTTAAAATTGACCATGCGAAATTGCCATGTATTTAAAAGTAATTTGCCATGGCAACGAAGTTAAAAAAATTCCATGGCAAAATAAAGTAAAATTTGCCATGTATTTAAATTGTAAATTTGCCAAGTATTTTAAGGTAAAATTGCCATGGGAAAAAATATAGTAATTCTTTGACGTGGCAAAGTACAGTGAAATTTGCCATGTATGTTCCAGTAAAATTGCCATGTATGTAAAAGTGAAGTTGCCATGGCAATAAAGTTAAAATTTTGCCATGGAAAAATAAAGTAAAATTATGACATGGCAAAAATAGAGTAAAAATTTCCATGTGTGTAGATAGTAAATTTGCCAAGTATTTAACCGTAAAATTGCCATGGCAATGAAGGTTAAAAATTGCCATGGCGAAATAAAGAAAAAGTTGACATGGCAAGTAGAAAGCTAAATTTGCCATGCTCCATAATTTTTCTTTATTTTGGCATGGCAAATAAAAGGAGAATTTTTCCATGACCAAAAATAGTAAATTTGACATGGCAAAAAAGAGTAAAAAAATTGCATGGCAATGAAAGGTTTATTTTGCCATGTTTGTTAAAGTAAATTTGCCTGGCAAAATGAAAGGGAATTTTTGCCATGTTGTGATAAAGAAAAGTTGACATCGCAAAAAAATTGCATGCCAAAATGAAGCTCGAAATTGCCATGGCAATAAACTAATTTTTTGGCATGCTAGAAAGTTAAAAAATTGCCATGTTCTTAAAATATGAAAACCTTATGAAATATAAAAATGCTATCGTGAAAATGCACATTAATGACCCCGATAAAGGCGTGTCTCTTCGGCCCGCAGACACCCCTGCCCGAACGAATCGTTTGGGAGGACAGGGGCATCGACCGAACGATTTGTTCGGGAGGAGAACGAACCAGCACAAACGCCCCCACCCACCGGGCCCTACAGGCCTTTTTTCTGTGAAAAAGAAAAAAAAGGCCCATGTTAAGTTATGACTAGTATTAAAGCCCAGTTTTTCTGCACGGCAAAATTGCCATGGTCTTTTACCATTCTATGAAAGAAATTGCGATGTTCAAGTTTATGTTTTCATAAATGGCGTAAAAAAAGAAAGAAGTCATAGCAAATCTGCATCTTTACAAATAGGAAAAGTTTCCAACACTATGAAGTTCACAAAAGAGGAAGAAGTTGCCGTGGCAAGTTTGCCAAGTTTTTGTACATCTTAAGTTGCCATGTTTTTGAACATCTTTTGTTGCCATGGCAAGTTTGCCATGTTTTTTGAACATCTTAGTGAAAGAAGTTTGCCATTTTTTTTTGTACAAACTTAATTATAAAAAAAAGTTTACCATGTTTTTGCACATATTAACTTTGCCATGGCAAGTTTGCAAATGTTTTTGACATCTTAAATTGCCATATCAAAAACATATCATGGCAAAATTGTGTAACAAAAGAATATTATAATGTCTGCAATACTTATGTGATGATACCAAGCTACATGGCAAAATGGCCATGATGTTGATATGTTTCCGCCTTGAAATTGCCATGGACCCAAAAAAATGCAGAACATTTCAAGAAATTTTCATGGACTCTATAACAGCCTACATACACTGGCCACTACATTTTCATGGCAATTCCACTACAGAAATGCAAAAAATTACACACTGTCCACTGCATTTTAATGGCAAAAATTCAGTACAAGAATTGCCATAGCTGCAAACATACACTATTCACTGCAATTTTAGCCAAATGAAGCTGTCGTGGGGGGAGGAATGGAGCAGAAATCTCACCAGCTCTATGTCGACGGTGCCGCCCGTGATCCCCGAACCAGCTCAGCTCCCAGGTCCCCTGTTCACGACTGCAGGAACCTCGACGACGCCACCTACTCGACCTGCTGGCGACGACCAGTGCACAAGCAGGAGCGGCTCCCACCGGCGCAGAGGCAGCAGGCGCTGACCCAATGGACCAGAGCCGGGATCCTGGAGTAGATGGCGCCTTTGCTGCTCGTCCCCCGCTGCACCAAGGTGCGTCCCCCATTTCCATGCGCGGCTACTGCCCATGCATCTCATCTCCAACCGCCGCCGGCACGAGCTCCCCACGCCACCATCTCCCCAACTCGCGCTGAAGCTTCCTATACTTCTCCTCTCCATAGCCGCCGACATAGGCAATGTGATTCCATCTCGCTGCTGCTGCCCTCCGCGCAGCTCACCGCTGTTGGGCGGCCGCCGCTCCCGCCGTAGGACCTCCAGTCGCCAGGCGCTAGTCCGCTTCGCCCGTACACGGCGCGCGCTCCGGGATCTCCGTGAGCCACGGCTGTCGCCGGGAATCACCGGCGATTTGGTGGGTGGAAAAACCTATGCGGGGAAGAGAATGAAGGGGCGAGGGAATCAGCGGACTGAGTGGAGCCTGGAGAAGGATAAGGCGTTCGGGACGGGTTGTATATTTCCGAACGGGTTCATTTGCTGACGTGTATCCCTGACACGCTTTAAGATCTGTGCGCCCGATCCGATGACAATTAGAGCGTTCGGGCCCAAAACGTAAAATACGGACGTTCGGGAGTCATCGATTCCGTTCTTTTTAGTCTGCATATAAGATTTGGTCAAAATCAAACTTTGTTAACTTTGACTAAGTTTATAGAAAAAAATATCGAGCCCTACAGCCGAGTGCTCCAAATAGGCCTCAAACGCCCATGCTGTAGCTGCCCGGAGTACATGAGACAGCCGAGTGCCCCAAATAGGCCTGAAATGCCCGGGCTGTAGTTGCCCGCCCGTCACTGGCCGGTCACGATCTTTTAACCTAGCCGAACGCCTCAAACGGGCCTTAAACACCTGAGCTGACCGGCACCCTCATATCCAGCCTAAATATGGGGCGAATATGGGGGCGCCGGGGCACGCCCGCCACGTCCGACTGATGAAGGGTTTCCAACCGAAAACACCCTGAAACCCGGCAGTATGAAGCTCGTCTCCTCAGTCGGACCGATGGCGCCACGTGGCGTAGCTTCAGTGGGCCACATAGTGCCTAGCCCAGCTACTTAAGTCGACCCGCGGCACTGAAACCCCACCATTCATCCACATTTTCCTCTTCCCGTCTGCCGCCGTCACTTTCCACTCCGCCCTCTGCCTATTAGCCATGCCCCCATGCCGCCGGGTGAGGAACGAGCCCTTTCTGACGCCGGAGCGCCGGCTCGAGCTCCTTGAGAGATCCGGGCTAGGCGCGAAGCCCGGATCGTCGCATGGCTACCTCCGGATGCAGTGGACCCGGAGGAGGAGGACTTTGAGGAGGAGGAGGATGAGCCAGAGGAGGAGGATGTGGGGGACGCTGGCGACAGGGATCTGCAGGCGGAGCAGCAGGCCATCCTCGATTTCCTCCAGTAGGAGGACAGACGGCGTCACCGGCAGGAGATGGAGGCGCAGGAGGCCGCGGAGGAGGCGGAGATGCTCGCTTACATGGATGAGGTCGAGTAGGAGGAGGATGAGCCGGAGCCCTCCTACCGACCCGTCCAGCCGGCGCCTGGCACCGTCGCCGTGGACATCTCTGACGACGAAGAGTAGCTAGGGTAGTACATAGATGTAGTACGTAAGATTTCTTTTACATGTTTTATATGGATTTAGAGGATGAAATATGAGAGAGATGGATGCAAAGCTGCTAATTTGATGCGTATCCGTCACTGTCCAGGAACGCGCCCGATCGCGTTCACGGTCGTTTGAGGGGCTAGATTTGCAGAGTCCGGCTGTAGATGCTCTAAAATGAACATGTATGTTGTGCGGTATAACCAGGGTTCCAAATTTCCATCTATTTTTCAGGCAATTTTTCCTGAATTTTTTTTTTACATCACCATGCAGACATTTAAACAGAACTGCGTGGACGCGTACCCAGCACCTGAGTGCCCTTGAGAATTTCTCACTTGCCGCTAGGTCTCATACATCAGCGTAGAGTAACCAGAGTCGAAAATTGGACTTGCACACGAATGGGCCACCCTGCGTGCGGTTCATCCTGGTAGCGCCGGCGACACAGGAGCCGACCGGGACAAATTCCCACCTTTTAAGGATGTCCCCTGTAGCGACATCGTGAATATACTGCTAGCTAATCTCGATTCGGTCATGGTCGCGACCAGGTACGTGCAGCTAAGAGAAGATGGAAGCACGTCTGCATGGTGATGTAGAAGGAGGAGGTACCATATGGACGGAGGAGGTACGTAAGGAGTGCCAGGCCTGTGCAGCTTGTCACAATGTCACGAGGTCGATATGCATGGCATTATCTCGGTGATGTTACTTAATTTGTTGGAGAACATCTGTTTGCGGGGGATTGTCGGAGAACATTCACATGGCGACATGCATGCAGTCCAAAACACAACACGATATGCTTTGCTGTTTGTCTGCGTTGACCCAGTAATATACATACAGTCTACCGTTCGAAAAATAAATACATACGGTCTATATATCTAAGAGTATTTATAGCCGGGCATCCCAAACCCCCTAGAACACCCGGACGGACAGCCCGGTCACTGACCTATCAAGAAAGCCCCACCAAAACGGATGCCTCAAATAGTCCTCAAACGCATGGGTTGATTGGAACCCCTCATATCCAGTTCAAATATAGGACGGATATGGGATGCCTGGGTATAGGACGGATATGGGACAGCCCGATATGCTTTGCTGTTTGTCTGCGTTGACCCAGTAATATACATACAGTCTACCGTTCGAAAAATAAATACATACGGTCTATATATCTAAGAGTATTTATAGCCGGGCATCCCAAACCCCCTAGAACACCCGGACGGACAGCCCGGTCACTGACCTATCAAGAAAGCCCCACCAAAACGGATGCCTCAAATAGTCCTCAAACGCATGGGTTGATTGGAACCCCTCATATCCAGTTCAAATATAGGACGGATATGGGATGCCTGGGCGCGTCCACCAAGTCGGACCCAACAGTCTACCTTACCATAAATTGCACCAAATCCATCAAACCCTTCCTCCTCCTCCCACCTTCCTCCACCCTTTCCCGCGTCCGAGCCCTCGCCGTCCGCCACCCTTGCTCCTCATCTTCATCGCCTGTCCCGATCCACCTCTCTAGATGACCTCCAGCCCGACCCCGACCGCCGTGGCCGAGATTGTGTCCACCTCGTCCATCGACGTCCCGTCCTCTGCTTCGTCATGCAAGCTAGATAATATCCCTCGGAGGGACTGGGGATGGAGGCAACGAGAGAGGGATCACTATAAAAAAAGACACTTCCGTGATGATACGTGTTTGTCACAGTAGGTCACGTTTTCTGTCATGCATGTACATCCATGACAATTTTATGACAGAATCAAGATAGTCATACCTGTGCTGTCGTAGAAGTGTTCCATGACATTACCAAAATTATCATCACGGAAGTGTCCACTTCCATGACGACAAATCACGCGTCATGGAAGTGCTTTCGTTAAGGGTGACCGACACGTGGCATCCACCGTAATAGAACGACGTTAAGGTATCGGGTCCGGTTTTGGATCCGGTAACCCGCTAACAGCCCGGACCAATGAGGATTTTCCACGTGTAAAATTCTCATTGGCCGGAGGAAACACGTGTTGGCTAACCGTTGGGACAGATGTCATCCATTCATTGGACAAGAGGCGCCTATGATAGGTCGACACGTGGCACGGCCCAACAGTGGCCCATTCTGGTGAAAAAGGCCGGCCCAGTAAAAATTAGCAGGACGGCCCATATAAGGTCTACTTGTGTCAGGTCCATTTAAGCCCACGTCCCATACGAGATGTGCCAATTCGGCCCGTCAACGACCCGTTAAATGTTTGACACCATTGCAGCCCATCGTCAGTTCGAGCCCGTTAACAGCCCGCTATATATTTGGGCTCGATATCGGCCCGATGTGATTTTCGCCTGTTAACGACTCATTCAAGGGATGGGCCAATTTTCAGGATGTACATCTTTCGGCCTTTTAGCGACCCATTTAAGTGTTGGGCCAATTTTCGGCCCGGTGTGTCTTTCATCCTGTTGACGATCCATAAATGAGTTGAGCCATTTGTAGTCGGACCTTAGTTTTGGCCTTTTAGCGACCCATTTAAGTGTTGGGCCAATTCCCGGCCCGGTGTTTCTTTCAGTTTGTGGACAGTCCATAAATGATTTGGGCCATTTGTAGTCGGACCTGAGTTTTGGCCTTTTAACGGGCCATGCTCTTCATGGTCCAATACCACTGGTTTCTCTTTTCACTGCTAAAGGCCCACAACACGCTTGGGCCATTTACGATCTGACGACTTTCGGCCTCTTAGCGGCCCATGCTCTTCGTGGTCCAAGACGAGCCCATTGTCTCTTTCACCTGCTAAAGGCCCACAGTATAGTTGGGCCATATGTAGCCCGACCTTAGTAACGGCTCGTTAACGGCCCGTGAAATCAAATGAGCCCACATTTGCCGCTTCGATGTCGGCTCGTTAACGACCCGTGAGGTAAGAGGGCCGACCATTAACTTCGGCCTGGTAACGGCCCATTAACTTAATGGGACCACTAAAGTTCGTACATGTCTTTAGGCCCAATTAGATAATTTGAGCCCATTACGACGAGCAATTATGCACAAGACCAAAACTGATCAAGCAAAGGTACGACATACAGGGAAAAACGTTGCACCTCCAGCATATATTACAGGAAATTACATCCACTGGGCAATCAAAGATTGATGCTAGTGCAAATAAATGAACAGAACCTAACGATCTACAACGTCACAATCTGCAACCCCGGCGCGGATGACGCCCATAAGCATATGTGCAAGTTCTTGCTGCTTTGCTACACTGTCTGAAAACATTGATCATTTGTTGTTGCGCACGAATGTGCACCTCTGATTCCTCCACCATTTCCATCATTGCTTCAGCCATTAATTGGTTCACAAACATACATTTTTTCTGTTGCATTCAAGACAGAGGAAACTGAACAGATTCAGAAGGCGGTTTTGGCAGGCTTGTATTATTGATAGTGGAGAGTGTCTTTACCACTGCATCATAACATAAATTAGGAGGGGAACCAAATAGATTAATCAAGAGTTATTGTCATATTACCTGGCCTAGATTTATTGGAAAGAAACAATGGAGCTGCCTTGCTGTTTTCAGAGTTTGTCTTCTTATCTTCAGCAGCCTGCACCAAACTAACACACTAGCATTGCTATCATTGGCCATGTCAGATAATAGGAAAGCAACATTGACACAATGAACATTCGGGCAACCAGACCACACCAGCCTACACCAAATTAACACAATATAGCACAGCTATCATCAGCCAGGTAAGGTAATACGAAATCAACATTGACACAATGAATGAATGAATGGGCAACCAGAGCAGCACTACTATTCAACAATGTGCATGATATGAGATAGTAAACTCATGCAGCTCAGTATGCAAAACTACCAGGCAGTTTTCCTAACAAAAATCAACATTGTCGCCTTTAATTATACATTTTGCTAGATAAAGGTTGGATTCACGCCGATTAACAAAATACATGCTGATGTAAGAATATAGTGATATTCAACAGGTACTTACATCAACATTGGAGCATAGAGAATTCCCGCAAGATAGTTTCCTTGAATACGATCCCAGTGCAGAAAGTCTTCTATCATTTAGGCTTATTTTCTAAAAGAGAGATGGGTAAGAAACATGTAGAAAATATGATCAGAATGCTATAAAATTTCATGATGCGAGGATACGCACACGCTTCTTAGAATGGAGTTGACATATTTTTGCTGGATCGAGCGGACTAGTTCTTTGGCCACCGGAATCGCTTATTATCGATTGGGAGTTGGGTTTCTGTCCCGGAGTAGTATCTATGAAAACCGGAGTTGGTTTATTATCTCGTGGCGTTTGGATCTTTTGCAAAGACCTGGTTTGTAACCCTTCAGATTCTAACATAGACGTCTTCCCCTTGCATGCCTTATATGGAAGAATGGTACTTAAATTATAAAACATGCTACAACAGAGATGGAATAGGTACTAAAGAATAGAAAGGCATGACATATTGAAAATGGATGGGTCTAGGCGTATTTCAGTTCTAGATACATCCAGTTTTATCCATTTCTGCGACATGTAATTCGGACGGAGGGAGTATGATGTAAGAGCTAGGGATACGACAGGACAACAGTGTAAAAAAACATCAATTGAATGTAAAACTGTATGCTAGTGGAATACATACAGAAAAACACTAAGGCAACATATACGTGTATGATTGGGAAACTAAGATGGCATTGCAAGAGACCACTAGAACAACACTTCAATGTAAAAACATGGTATGGTAGATGATGAAGTACATCTTGTTGAATAACAATGCATAAGATATTGAGAAGCATGATGTCCATACTAAGCATATGGCATTGCGATAGAGTAGAATAATGATGCTTGAATTTGAAAACATGTTATCATGAATGGAATAGGTACTGAAAAACAGGAAGGCATGCCATATTTACATGCATGATTAGCATGCTAAGCACAAGGTATTGCAACAGAGTAGATGCACTCCAGGACATTATATGCATGCTGTACCCATATCAAGGGCCAAGTTAGAGCAAGGACCTTATGGGGTGAATAGGATTCATCATCTTTCTGCGAGTCTTGTGAAGAACTGCCTTTACATGTTCCATCATATTTGGTATCATTGACGTCAAGTTTGTTGGCCGTTACATTGCTCCGTGAGGTTCTTGTGGATAAATCAGTGTGTGCAATTATATCTGACATGCATGGAAGACAACTAGTAGTTAGATTTATATAATGAGTGCCTGTAGAGACGACATAAATAGTAGGACTGGGGTTAACTAGCGAATGTGTCTCAAAAACTAAAGGAAGAACACAGATGAAAGATACAGAATATGTATCGTTTGTACTCGATATTAACTAGATGGCACACAAAAGTATTAAGGAACAACATAGGTTATACTAGAAGTGGTATAATACTATAATCACCAGCCTGTGGGATAGCATTGGCTGGTGGATGATAACTATGGAACAGTGTTACCTAAGGAACAAGTCTCTTAGCTGAACTATGGAACAACTTTAACTCCTGAAAAAGACCCGTAAGAGATCAACATGAATATACAGTGAAATGTGATAATCTATTTTCAATGCTTAGATGAATAACAAAGCCATAAATGTTGCACACAAGTAAGATGAGGGTACAACCTATCTGGCCGCCATCCATAGGAGTGAGCATCATGTCTTTGACTTGTCGATGGCCCCGCAATTGTTGTGGTTGTCCATGTCTGCACGCGCATTCGATGCAGGAGGCTGTTGAGTGGGGACTATAGCTCCCTTCTGGTGCATGCTTCCCTTGTTGGAGCAGCTGCGGTGAGTCGGAAGACGGTGTGGCTGAAGATGCAGAAAACGCATAATGTTAAGAACGACACATCTCTCTGGTATGAAGAAATACCCTAAGAGATCAACAACAAGGTACGAGAGTGATCACACGTTTGTTGACTGAAGACTAAATTGGGGTCACACGATTTTATTTTATTTTGGGTACTGTCCGATCTACGCCGGATGGCTTGATGGCCATCTTGTGCCTCCCGGCTGACACTGTTCGGAATATTCCCCGAAGAGCCAGCGACCACCGGCAGAGCAGCCTGCCTCCGCCGTCCGTGGCCCCGACCAAAACCACGCTCCCCGCCCCACCGCACTGCCGTGGTTGTGCCGCCCCGGGCCAATCCACAAAGACTCGCCGTCATCCAGATCCCGCGGCGGCAGTACCTTCAACCCACGCAACTCTAAGATAGCCATCTAAGCATTGCTTCCGTGGAGAACTTGCGCCCCCGCACCCTTACGTTAGACACTAGCCAACCGGCAGCCTAGGAGCTCCGCCGGCTCGAGGGGTGTTGCTTCCCATTGGGAATCGATTGGCCCAGAACAAAAATTCAGACAACTGACGCCTAAATGAAGTGATTTTAGATGCGGGTGCGATCTATCTGGCGGCCCAGTGAAGTAGGCAGATCCAGCTGCCTAGTCAGTGAGGTCGGCGCGGTTGCGGTGGCTACTGGCAGCAGGGAAGTAGAGATGTCGCGATGGTCGACGGCTACGGGGAAGCAGCGCCGGGGCTTTGGACGGGTCTAAAGTTGGAGCCGCTCCAGCGCCGTGAACAACGGCGGGGGTGAGTCGGCTCCGGTACGCTTCACGCGGCCGTCGTCGAGGCAGCTCCGACAGCACGGAGTAATAGGCACATGGCCTAGTGCACGACGACAAATGGACAGCATCTCCGGGATTAGAGAGGACGGCGGCTGTGAATTTGGTGCGGTGGGGGGCGCCATGGAGGAGGGGCTGAGGTTTCGCGGCTCGGGAGAAGGGAGCTTCTGGGGAGAAGGTGATTTGGCGCCCACGAGGTATGAATGAGGAATTGGGAGGGGGAACCATGTCTTACGGACGCATTTGTCTGAAATGTGTGTGGGGGGGGGGGGGAGTTACAGTTCTACCCATGCCTTTAGGCTTCTCGACTTGGGTCTGTGTATCGAGGGTCGGGGATAGTAGAGTAACTTTGCTTCTCCCAAATTGTGGGCGCGAGCGATTTCGGGCGAGGATGGCGTGTTTTGAAATATAGTGGGCGCGAGCAATTTCGGGCGAGGAGGGCATGTTTTGAAATATAGTGGGTGCGAGTGATTTCAGGTGAGGAGGGCGTGTTTTGAAATATAGTGGGCGCGAGCGATTTCGGGCGAGGAGAGCATGTTTTGAAATAATGGGCGCAAGCTATTTCGGGCGAGGAGAGGGTGTTTTGCCGACCATGGTTTATGAATTATTCGGCACATGTCATTTCGGCCGAGGAGAAGGCGCGCTTGGATGAAGTTACGAACCTACCCTTGATGTACAACGGGCCAACTGATGCGTGTCCCACATAGGCTGGTAATTTCGCGTCTCCCATTTATTTGCTCGGGCGAATTCTACAGAGCAGAGGGTGTTTAACGGTTCGTTCAAATTTTGGGAGAACGAGCATCCACGTCTACCCTACCAAGTCGACTCGAATCAAATTCTGAAATATTAGCTTGCCACTTCTTTTTTAGATGGAGAGATGATGCTCGGGAGTAATGTATTTTTACATGCTCGTTGCTAGCGATTTACTATATGAAAAATAGTTGACCCACTCAAAAACGGGAATCAAACCCAAAATGAAATATCTTGATTCAATGAAATAGCTCGTTCACCAGGTCAAAACAGTGAACTAAATCCAAAATTAAACACCTCAATCGAGTAGCATGTTGTACAGTATTATAGTACTCCATGAACATGTTGAGAGTCAAATTAATGAACTTGTTTGATATACGCATATCTCCATTCATGTGTGGATTGCAGACAACATGTTCTCCAATTTAAATATTTGAATGCAAGTTTATATTGAAACATGGTTTATATCAGTCTCTGATGCATAAAACGCGACCTCCCCCTCTCCTGGACTCCCTCTCCCCCCCCTCTCTCTCTCTCTCTCTCTCGCCGACAATCTTCAATTCTGTCGCACGCATCCAACGCACAAACCTTGTTGGTCCCTCTCCCTCTCTCTCCATCTCTCTCTCTCTCTCTCTCTCTCTCTCTCTCTCTCTCTCTCTCTCTTTGTGTGTGTGTGTGTGGGGGGGGTCTTTCTAGTTCGCATGCATATATACTCCATCTATAGGTCTCTTTGGCACACTATGTATGATTCTCTAGTCCAAGCTAAATATCTTGGGTGCACTCATTGTACGCACACAAATTCCTTGGCTCGTTGCCCGTAACTCTCCAACGCACCACTCTATCGTCTCGGAGCTCTTCCCTCTCTCTCTCAAACTCTCCATCTACCTGGGTCACACATAAACATGCATATCTCACTCGCACTCGATAGACCCATCTAAAACTTTATCTCTCTCCCTCGTTCTCTCTCCATCTCACACGCACACACACACAATCTCATGCCTAGCCAAGTATGATGGTCTCTCACTCAAATGTAGGCACACGCAGTCCCCCCTATATGTATATGACTAGCTAATCTTAGTCTCCATCACAAACATGTGCATGGTCTATCTCGATTTCTCTCGAGGCATCTTTCTATTTCGCACGTACCTCCCTCGATCACCCACCCATATAAGTCCCCTCACAATCTCGAGGGGATCTCTCTATCACAAACACACCCTCTCTCCCTCCCCATGCGTCCATGTTCTCCATGTGTCCCTCTCGACCTTTGTTCCTTGTTGGCCAGACCTCTATTGGACATGTGCTATAGGGGTGTCTCTCTCCATTGCACAATCACGCACTAGCTATCTTCGTGTATCTCCTCACCTTGCTTTTCTATCTCGGAGATGCATGCATGATATGTTTGCATAAGAAATGAAAAAACACACACTCTCTCTAATTTATCATTTGATGTCCCTTTCTCTTTCACACACATACTCTTTATGCACACTCACTCATTCTCCTTCACACACACTTGATCTCTCTCGACTTAGGCACTCTCTTCGGTCCATAGCATATAGATTTATTGAAAAGTTAAACATCACAAAGTTTGACCATGTACGTGGAGAAAAACATTTACATCTAGAACGACAAACATATACCATTAGATTCATCATGAGATGTAGTTTCATACGATGTATCTTTGGTATTGTAGATATAAATAACATTTGCGTAAACCAGATCAATGTTTCCAAAGTTCGACTTCTAAAAAATTTACATACCTTTGCATTATCGAGCGGATGGAATATCTCTTTCCCCCTCTCAGCTATCTGACGCACCACTCAGCCTTATTGCGGCTCCTCTATCTCTCTCAAACTTTATATCTCCCTGGTTCACACATACATATGTCTCGCTCGCGCTACATATAGACCGATCCAACACTCTCCGCCCTTGTTCTCTCTCTATGTGACACGCACCCCCCTAAGTACCATAATCCCTCACTCCATCATAGGCGTACACACCCCCCCTAAGTATTGTCTCTTTCCATCCATACGTCTATCTCGATATCTCTCGGGGTATCTTCTATCGCGCACACACCTTGTCACTCGATCTCTGACCCATGTAGTCCCATCACGATCTCCAGGGGATCTCTCTATCACAAACATGCACTCTCTCCTCCCCATGTCTGCATTTTCTCCGTACGTCTCTCTCGACCTCTCTCCCTTGCTTGTCAGACCCTTGTTGGCCACGTGTGATGACCCACAAGTATAGGGAATCTATCATAGTCCTTTCGATAAGTAAGTGTCG
Source organism: Aegilops bicornis (assembly GCA_021605145.1). Lineage (NCBI taxonomy): Eukaryota > Viridiplantae > Streptophyta > Magnoliopsida > Poales > Poaceae > Aegilops > Aegilops bicornis. Next base: position 716,347,657 of record CM038670.1, read on the forward strand.
AACCCAACGAGGAGCAGAAGGAAATGATAAGCGGTTTTCAGCAAGGTATTCTCTGCAAGCACTGAAATTATCGGTAACATATAGTTTTGTGATAAGGTAATTGGCAACAAGTAACAAGTAATGAAAGTAAATAGGGCGCAGCAAGATGGCCCAATCCTTTTTGTAGCAAAGTACAAGCTTGGTGTCGGTGTCAAAACCGGCGGATCTCGGGTAGGGGGTCCCGAACTGTGCGTCTAGGCGGATGGTAACAGGAGACAAGGAACACGATGTTTTTACCCACGTTCGGGCCCTCTCGATGGAGGTAAAACCCTACTCCTGCTTGATTAATATTGATGATATGGGTAGTACAAGAGTGGATCTACCACGAGATCAGAGAGGCTAAACCCTAGAAGCTAGCCTATGGTATGATTGTTGTTCGTCCTCTGAGACTAACCCTCCGGTTTATATAGACACCGGATAGGGTTAGGGTTACGTAGTCGGTTACAATGGTAGGAGATCTACATATCCGTATCGCCAAGCTTGCCTTCCACGCCAAGGAAAGTTCCATCCGGACACGGGACGAAGTCTTCAATCTTGTATCTTCATAGTCCAGGAGTCCGGCCAACGGTGATAGTTCGGCTATCCGGACACCCCCTAATCCAGGACTCCCTCAGTAGCCCCTGAACCAGGCTTCAATGACGACGAATCCGGCGCACATATTGTCTTCGGCATTGCAAGGCGGGTTCCTCCTCCGAATACTTCATAGAAGATTTTGAACACAAGGATAGTGTTCGGCTCTGCAAAACAAGTTCCACATACTACCGTAGAGAGAATAAACTTTGCACATATCTGCTGACGTATTCCGCGGCGTGACATCACACCACGGCCAGGCCTTTATCTGAATCGTTTTCTTTACCGCACCTCGGTAGCGTTTAGCGAGGCGGTTTCCTTGGCACGTCTTGTCAAAGCGGAGATCGTGCCCCCTTATTCCGGGATGTTGGGGAACGTAGTAATTTCAAAATTTTCCTACGCACACACAGGACCATGGTGATGGCATAGCAACGAGAAGGGAGAGTGTTGTCTACGTACCCTCGTAGACCAAAGCGGAAGCGATCACAACATAGAGGAAGTAGTCGAACGATCTCCTCGCGAACCTGCCGATCCCAAAGGTTGCGTTACTCCGGCACCTCCGAGTCGATGATGACGTAGAGGAAGTAGTCAGTCACGTTCTCCTCGCGATCCGGCCCGATCCCAGCGCCGTTACTCCGGTGCCTCCGAAGTTCTTGGCACACGTTCAGCTCGATGGCGCTCCTCGGGCTCCGATCCAAAGAAAGCTCCGGGAGAGGGAGTTCCGTCGACCTGACGGCAGGACGATCTTGATGTTTCACCACGCAGGCTTCGCCTAAGAACCGCTACGATATGACCGAGGTGGAATATGGTGGAGGGGGCACCGCTGCGGCTAAGGAACGATCTCAAGGATCAACTTGTGTGTCCTAGGGTGCCCCCCACCCCGTATATAAAGGAGGGAGGGAGGTGGCCGGCCACAAGGGGGCGCACCATAGGGAGGGAAACCTACTCCAAGTAGGTTTCCCTCTCCTTTCCTTATCTTATTTGGAGGAAGGAAGGAGTACTAGTATTAGGAAGTAGTACTAGTAGTAGGAATAGGAAGAGGGGAAGGAGAAAGGAAGGGGCGGCCCCCCTCCCCAATTCGGATTGGGCTTGGGGGAAGCCCCCTCCCTTGTTCCTTCTCCCTTCCTCCTACATGGGCCCAATAAGGCCCATATACCTCCCGGGGGTTCGGTAACCTCCGGAGCTCCAAACTTCTCGGAACCTTTCCGGTGTCCAAATATATCCGTCCAATATATTAATCTTTATGTCTCGACCATTTCGAGACTCCTCGTCATGTCCGTGATCATATCCGGACTCGAACAACCTTCGGTACATCAAAATACACAAACTCATAATATAACCGTCATCGAAACCTTAAGCGTCACGGACCCTACGGTTCGAGAACAATGTAGACATGACCGAGACACATCTCCGGTCAATAACCAATAGCGGGACCTGGATGCCCATATTGGTTCCTACATTTTCTCTGAAGATCTTTATCGGTCGGAACCGCATAACAACATCCGTTGTTCCTTTTGTCATCGGTATGTTACTTGCCCGAGATTCGATCGTCGGTATCCAATACCTAGTTCAATCTCAATTCTTGGCAAGTCTCTTTACTGCTCAGTAATACATCATCTCACAACTAACTCATTAGTTGCAATGCTTGCAAGGCTTATGTGATGTGTATTACCGAGAAGGCCCAGAGATACCTCTCCGACAAACGGAGTGACAAAACCTAATCTCGAAATACGCCAACCCAACAAGTACCATTGGAGACACTGTAGTACTCCTTTATGATCACCCGATTACGTTGTGGACGTTTGGTAGTACCCAAAGTGTTCCTCCGTAAACGGAGTTGCATAATCTCATAGTTATAGGAACATGTATAAGTCATGAAGAAAGCAATAGCAATATACTAAACGATCAAGTGCTAAGCTAACGGAATGGGTCATGTCAATCACATCATTCTTCTAATGAGGTGATCCCATTAATCAAATGACAACACATGTCTATGGTTAGGAAACATAACCATCTTTGATTAATGAGCTAGTCTAGTAGAGGCTTACTAGTGACTTATCTGCTTGTCTATGTATTCACACATGTATTATGTTTCCGGTTAATACAATTCTAGCATGAATAATAAACATTTATCATGATATAAGGAAATAAATAATAACTTTATTATTGCCTCTAGGGCATATTTCCTTGATCCTCCCACTTGCACTAGAGTCAATAATCTAGATTACTCAGTAATGATTCTAACACCCATGGAGTCTTGGTGCTGATCATGTTTTGCTCGTGGAAGAGGCTTAGTCAACGGGTCTGCAACGTTCAGATCCGTATGTACTTTGCAAATCTCTATGTCTCCCACTTGGACTTGGACCCGAATGGAATTGAAGCGTCTCTTGATATGCTTGGTCCTCTTGTGAAATCTGGATTCCTTTGCCAAGGCAATTGCACCAAGATTGTCACAGAAGATCTTCATTGGTCCCGATGCACTAGGTATAACACCTAGATCGGAAATGAACTCTTTCATCCAGACTCCTTCATTTGCTGCTTCCAAGCAGCTATGTACTCCGCTTCACATGTAGATCCCGCCACGACGCTTTGTTTAGAACTGCACCAACCGATACCCACCGCTTAACAAAAACACGTATCCGGTTTGCGATTTAGAATCGTCCAGATCAGTGTCAAAGCTTGCATCGACGTAACCATTTACGACTAGCTCTTTGTCACCTCCATATACGAGAAACATATCCTTAGTCCTTTTCGTATTTCGGGATGTTCTTGACCGCTGTCGATGATCCACTCTGGATTACTTTGGTACCTTCCTGCCAAGCTTACGACTAAGCATACGTCAGTGCGGTACATAGCATTGCATACATGATAGAGCCTATGGCTGAAGCATAGGGAACATCTTTCATTTTCTCTCTATCTTCTGCGTGGTCGGGCATTGAGTCGACTCAATCTCACACCTTGTAATCTGTAAAAACCTTTCTTTGCCTGATCCATTTTGAACTTCTTCAAAACTTTTTCAAGGTATGTGCTTTGTGAAAGTCCAATTAAGCGTCTTGATCTATCTCTATAGATCTTGATGCCCAATATGTAAGCAGCTTCACCAAGGTCTTTCATCGAAAAACTCTTGTTCAAGTATCCCTTTATGCTATCCAGAAATTCTATATCATTTCCGATCAGTAATATGTCATCTACATATAATATCAGAAATGCTATAGAGCTCCCACTCACTTTCTTGTAAATACAGGCTTCTCCAAAAGTCTGTATAAACCCAAATACTTTGATCACACTATCAAAGCGTTTATTCCAACTCCGAGATGCTTGCACCAGTCCATAAATGGATCGCTGGAGCTTGCACACTTTGTTAGCTCCCTTTGGATCGATAAAACCTTACGGTTGCATCATATACAACTCTTCTTCGAAACCCATTCAGGAATGCGGTCTTTACATCCATTTGCCAAATTTCATAATCATAAAATGCGGCAATTGCTAACATGATTCGGACAGACTTAAGCATCGCTTCTGGGTGAGAAGGTCTCATCGTAGTCAATCCCTTGAACTTGTCGAAACCCCTTTGCGACAAGTCGAGCTTTGTAGACAACAATATTACCGTCGCCAGTCTTCTTCTTGAAGATCCACTTGTTTTCTATTGCTTGCCGACCCTCGGGCAAGTCAACCAAAGTCCATACTTTGTTTTCATACATGGATCCCATCTCAGATTTCATGGCCTCAAGCCATTTTGCGGAATCTGGGCTCACCATCGCTTCTTCATAGTTCGTAGGTTCATCATGATCTAGTAGCATGACTTCCAGAACAGGATTGCCGTACCACACTGGTGCGGATTTTATTCTGGTTGATCTACGAGGTTACGTAGTAACTTGATCTGAAGTTTCATGATCAACATCATCAACTTCCTCACTATTTGGTGTAGATATCGCAGAAACTGGTTTACGTGATAAACTACTTTCAAATAAGGGAGAAGGTACGATTACCTCATCAAGTTCTACTTTCCTCCCACTCACTTCTTTCGAGAAACTCCTTCTCTAGAAAGGATCCATTCTTAGCAACAAATGTCTTGCCTTCGGATCTGTGATAGAAGGTGTACCCAACTGTCTCCTTTGGGTATCCTATGAAGATACATTTCTCCGATTTAGGTTCGAGCTTATCAGGTTGAAGCTTTTTCACATAAGCATCGCATCCCCAAACTTTAAGAGCGACAACTTTGGTTTCTTGCTAAACCACGATTCATAAGGTGTCGTCTCAACGGATTTTGACGGTGTTCTATTCAGCGTGAATGCGGCTGTCTCAAGAGCATAACCCCAAAGCGATAGCGGTAAATCTGTAAGAGACATCATAGATCGCACCATATCTAGTAAAGTGCGATTCTGACGTTCGGACACACCATTGCGCTGTGGTGTTCCGGGTGGCGTGAGTTGAAACTATTCCGCATTGTTTCAAATGTAGACCAAACTCGTAACTCAAATATTCGCCTCCACGATCAGATCGTAGAAACTTTATTTTCTTATTACGATGATTTTCAACTTCACTCTGAAATTCTTTGAACTTTTCAAATGTTTCAGACTTATGTTTCATTAAGAAGATATACCCATATCTGCTTAAATCATCTGTGAAGGTGAGAAAATAACGATATCCGCCACGAGCCTCAACATTCATTGGACCACATACATCTCAGATGTATGATTTCCAACAAATCTGTTGCTCTTTCCATAGTACCGGAGAGAACGGGTTTTAGTCATCTTGCCCATGAGGCACGGTTCGCAAGTGCCAAGTGATTCATAATCAAGTGACTCCAAAAGTCCATCAAGATGGAGGTTCTTCATGCGCTTTACACCGATATGACCTAAACGGCAATGCCACAAATAAGTCGCACTATCATTCTCAACTCGGCATCTGGTGGTTTCAACATTATGAATATGTGTATCACTACTATCGAGATTCATTAAAATAGACCACTCTTCAAGGGTGCATGACCATAAAAGATATTATTCATATAAATAGAACAACCTTTATTCTCCGATTTAAATGAATAACCGTCTCGCATCAAACAATATCCAGATATAATGTTCATGCTTAACGCTGGCACCAAATAACAATTATTTAGGTCTAAAACTAATCCCGAAGGTAGATGTAGAGGTAGCGTGCCGATCGCGATCACATCGACTTTGGAACCATTTCCCACGCGCATCGTCACCTCGTCCTTTGCGGTGTTCGCAATCAGTAGTCCCTGTTTCGAGTTGCAAATATTAGCAATGAACCAGTATCAAATACCAGTGCTCTGCGAGCTCTAGTAAGGTACACATCAATAACATGTATATCACATATACCTTTGTTCACCTTGCCATCCTTCTTATCCGCCAAATACTTGGGGCAGTTCCGCTTCCGATGACCAGTGGCTTGCGGTAGAAGCACTCAGTTTCAGGTTTAGGTCCAGACTTGGGTTTCTTCCCTTGAGCAACAACTTGTTTGCTGTTCTTCTTGAAGTTCCTTCTTCTTCCCTTTGCCCTTTTTCTTGAAACTAGTGGTCTTGTTGACCATCAACACTTGATGCTCTTTCTTGATTTCTACCTCCATGACTTTTAGCATTGCGAAGAGCTCAAGAATTGTCTTAGTCATCCCTTGCATATTATAGTTCATCACGAAGCTCTTGTAGCTTGGTGGCGTTGATTGGAGAATTCTGTCAATGACACTATCATCCGGAAGATTAACTCCCAGCTGAATTAAGTGATTATTATACCCGGACATTTTGAGTATGTGCTCCTTGTGAGCTGTTCTCCTCCATCTTGCAGCTATAGAACTTATTGGAGACTTCATATCTCTCAATCCGGGCATTTGCTTGAAATATTAACTTCAACTCTTGGAACATCTCATATGCTCCATGACGCGTTCAAAACGTCGTTGAAGACCCGGTTCTAAGCCGTAAAGCATGGCACACTTGAACTATAGAGTAGTCATCAGCTTTGCTCGCCAGACGTTCACAACTTACGGCGTTGCTCCTGCAGCAGTTCGGCACCGGCGGTGCTTCCGGGGCGTAATTCTTCCGTGCAGCAATGAGGATAATCCTCAAATTACGGACCCAGTCCGTGTAATTGCTACCATCATCTTTCAACTTTGCTTTCTCAAGGAACGCATTAAAATTCAACGAAACAACAAAGACGAGCCATCTATCTACAAGAAACATAGACAAGCAAAATACTATCGGTACTAAGTTCATGATAAATTTAAGTTTTTAATTAATCATATTACTAAAGAACTCCCACTTAGACAGACATCTCTCTAGTCATCTAAGTGATCACGTGATCCAAATCAACTAAACCATAACCGATCATCACGTGAGATGGAGTAGTTTTCAATGGTGAACATCTTATGTTGATCATATCTACTATATGATTCACGCTCGACCTTTCGGTCTCCGTGTTCCGAGGCCATATCTGCATATGCTAGGCTCATCAAGTATAACCTGAGTATTCTGCGTGTGCAAAACTGGCTTGCACCCGTTGTAGATGGACGTAGAGCTTATCACACCCGATCATCACGTGGTATCTCGGCACGATGAACTTTGGCAACGGTGCATACTCAGGGAGAACACTACTTGATAATTTTAATGAGAGATCATCTTAAAATGCTACCGTCAATCAAAGCAAAATAAGATGCATAAAGGATAAACATCACATGCAATCAATATAAGTGATATGATATGGCCATCATCATCTTGTGCTTGTGATCTCCATCTCAAGCACCGTCATGATCACCATCGTCACCGGTAGCGACACCTTGATCTCCATCGTAGCATCGTTGTCGTTTACGCCATCTATTGCTTCTACGACTATCGCTACCGCTTAGTGATAAAGTAAAGCAATTACGGGCGTTGCATTTCATACAATAAGCGACAACCATATGGCTCCTGCGATTGCCGATAACTTCGGTTACAAAACATGATCATCTCATACAATAAAATATAGCATCACGTCTTGACCATATCACATCACAACATGCCCTGCAAAAACAAGTTAGACGTCCTCTACTTTGTTGTTGCAAATTTTACGTGGCTGCTACGGGCTGAGCAAGAACCGTTCTTACCTACGCATTAAAACCACAACGATACTTCGTCAAATAGACTCCGTTTTAACCTTCTCAAGGACCGGGCGTAGCCACACTCGGTTCAACTAAAGTGAGAGAGAGACACCCGCCAGCCACCTTTAAGCACGAGTGCTCGTAATGGTGAAACCAGTCTCGGCGTAAGCGTCTGGCGTAATGTCGGTCCGGGCCGCTTCATCTCACAATACCGCTGAACCAAAGTATGACATGCTGGTAGGCGTATGACTTGTATCGCCCACAACTCACTTGTGTTCTACTCGTGCATATGACATCAACGCATAAAACCAGGCTCGGATGCCACTGTTGGGGAACGTAGTAATTTCAAAATTTTCCCACGCACACACAGGACCATGGTGATGGCATAGCAACGAGAAGGAGAGTGTTGTCTCACGCACCCTCAGAGACCAAAGCGGAAGCGATCACAACGTAGAGGAAGTAGTCGACGTTCTCCTCGCGATCCTGCCGATCCCAAAGGTTGCATTACTCCGGCACCTCCGAGTCGATGATGACGTAGAGGAAGTAGTCGACGTTCTCCTCGCGATCCGGCCGATCCTAGCGCCGTTACTCCGGTGCCTCCGATTTCTTGGCACACGCTCAGCTCGATGACGCTCCTCGGGCTCCGATCCAGCAAAGCTCGGGGAGAGGGAGTTCCGTCAAGACGACGGCGTGGTAGCGATCTTGATGTTTCACCGACGGGGCTTCGCCTAAGCACCGCTACGATATGACCGAGGTGGAATATGGTGGAGGGGGCACCGCACTGCGGCTAAGAGCGATCTCAAGAATCAACTTGTGTGTCCTAGGGTGCCCCCACCCCGTGATATAAAGGAGGGAGGGAGGAGGTGGCCGGCCACAAGGGGGCGCACCATAGGGAGGGAAACCTACTCCAAGTAGGTTTCCCTCTCCTTTCCTTATCTTATTTGGAGGGAAGGAAGGAGTACTAGTATTAGGAAGTAGTACTAGTAGTAGGAATAGGAAGAGGGGAAGGAGAAAGGAAAGGGGGCCCCCTCCCCAATTCGGATTGGGCTTGGGGGCGCCTCCCTTGTTCCTTCTCCTTCCTCCTACATGGGCCCAATAAGGCCCATATACCTCCCGGGGGTTCAGTAACCTCCCGAGCTCCAAACTTCTCCTAACCTTTCCGGTGTCCAAATATATCCGTCCAATATATTAATCTTTATGTCTCGACCATTTCGAGACTCCTCGTCATGTCCGTGATCATATCCGGGACTCAACAACCTTGGTACATCAAAATACACAAACTCATAATATAACCGCCATCGAAACCTTAAGCGTCACGGACCCTACGGTTCGAGAACAATGTAGACATGACCGAGACACATCTCCGGGCCAATAACCAATAGCGGGACCTGGATGCCCATATTGGTTCCTACATTTTCACGAAGATCTTTATCGGTCAGACCGCATAACAACATATCGTTGTTCCTTTTGTCATCGGTATGTTACTTGCCCGAGATTCGATCGTCGGTATCCAATACCTAGTTCAATCTCGCATCGGCAAGTCTCTTTACTCGTTCCGTAATACATCATCTCACAACTAACTCATTAGTTGCAATGCTTGCAAGGCTTATGTGATGTGTATTACCGAGAAGGCCCAGAGATACCTCTCCGACAATCGGAGTGACAAAACCTAATCTCAAATACGCCAACCCAACAAGTACCTTTGGAGACACCTGTAGTACTCCTTTATGATCACCCGATTACGTTGTGACGTTTGGTAGTACCCAAAGTGTTCCTCCGTAAACGGAGTTGCATAATCTCATAGTTATAGGAACATGTATAAGTCATGAAGAAAGCAATAGCAATATACTAAACGATCAAGTGCTAAGCTAACGGAATGGGTCATGTCAATCACATCATTCTTCTAATGAGGTGATCCCATTAATCAAATGACAACACATGTCTATGGTTAGGAAACATAACCATCTTTGATTAATGAGCTAGTCTAGTAGAGGCTTACTAGTGACTTATCTGTTTGTCTATGTATTCACACATGTATTATGTTTCCGGTTAATACAATTCTAGCATGAATAATAAACATTTATCATGATATAAGGAAATAAATAATAACTTTATTATTGCCTCTAGGGCATATTTCCTTCACGGGATTCTCATCAATACGGACGTGGGTAACCCAACCGCGCCATTGATTACGGGGCTTGGGAGATAAGCGAGTTTTACCAGGCTGGGAGGGGACGCATAGCTTCGCCCGTCCATATAAGGGGATAAGGATCCACCTTTTAACCTACGCCTTCTTCCTCCTTTGCTCATCCATTTATGCACACTCGAGCTCCAGCACCCAAGTCCACACATCCCACCTCAACCTTCTCCAACCATGTCCGGAGCAGGAGGCAAGTGGATGGCCTCCTCCGTCATGGAGGGGCACATCAAAAAGCTGCAGAAAGCCGGATACTTGTCCAGCGACATCGCGTGTCGGCTCCCCAACAAGGGGCAGATCATCCCCACCCCCAGGCCCCATGAGAGGGTGGTGTTCCTCCCCCACTTCCTCCATGGACTAGGGTTTCCACTTCACCCATTCATCCGGGGGCTCATGTTCTACTACGGCCTAGATTTCCATGATCTGGCCCCGAATTTCATCCTCAATATCTCGGCGTTTATCGTCAGGTGCGAGGCCTTCCTTGCATCCAGCCCCACTTCGGCTTATGGTGAAGACCTTCAATGTCAAGCCGAAGGTAGTGGGCGGCCGCCAAGCCAGTGCGGAGGTGCCATCTTGGGCAAGATGGCCAACGTCCTATGGCTCGAGGGCTCCTTTGTGGAGACCATAAAGGGGTGGCAATCGGGGTGGTTCTACATCACCGAGCCACGCGACTCTCAATGGGCGGCGGCCCCCGAATTCTGATCTGGCTTCCCCACACGGCTCACATCATGGAAAGAGACGGGCTGACGTGGGGTGATTCGGAAGAGCTGTCCGGACTCCAAACCTGCGTCCGAAACCTGGTGGACAAGGATATCAAGCTTTTCAACATAATCCAGGTGATGCTCATCCGCCGGATTCTCCCATGCCAGCAACGGGCCTTCAATTTGTGGGAGTTTGATCCAGCACAGCACCAAACCTTGAACCGACTCTTCGACACTACGTACGAAGATGCCTGGAAGGTGCTGTTCAAGGGCGCCGAAGCTCCCGCATCCGCTACCGAAGATCGCGGATTCAGCTCGCAGCGTCAAGCCAGCGAGGTAAGTTATTTTATCCTTTATGGGACTCTTTTTTCATAGTTTTACTCTATGCGGGATCTAAAACTCCCTAACCTTTGACAGGACTGGCTGAAGACGTCCGGACAGATTGGTTGTCCGGCCCCCTTGCCAGAAGACCCAACGGACGCCCGATTGACGGGGCTGCTGGCTCCGGCACCTCACGTGGTGCCGGAGAAGAAGGCCAAGAAGAAGGCCACGGGAACTCGAAGGAGCTCCCGACGCCAGGTGCTGTCGGACTCATCGTCCGACGACTCTGAGGCGGAATCCTCCCCTGAGGACGAAGAGGAGGAAAAAGAAGCCTCTGCCCCAGCGGGGGGAGAGAAGTAAAGGAAGGCCGCCCCGACTGGGGAGGCCGGATGGTCCAAGAAAGGAAGGACCCTTTCTCGGACTTCTCCACCAACGCCGACAACGACGAGGAGGAGTGGCCACCGAGGGCCAAGCCCCTGGCGAGATCGTAAGTGTCCGGACTCCGGAATAGCTCATGACTTTTTATTTGTCGCATAGTGTCTTATAACGCCGAATATAACCATGTAGCCCGCCCAAAGGGCGAGCTCGCCGCTTCATCGAGCGGCTCCCTGGATTCGTCGGATGTGAATAGCACTTCACTTCCGACCGCCTCCTCTCCTCGTGACGCAGACGACACCGCGGTGGAATCCCCAAAGGGGCCCAACCAGGAGGAGGTGGTCCTGGAGGCGCCGCAAGGCGACCTCCCGGACTCCGGGCGCAAAGGGGGCGAAACCCAGAGGGCTCTAAGTCCGGCCTGTCTTGCCGTACTGCATGCGAACCTTGATGAGTTCAAGTCCGACAAGCTGCCCTTCGTAAGAAGGGTAAGACTGCGACGCCGGTGACCTCCATCCATCCGGAGGCACGGATAGCTTGCTGGAGGCGCTTAACGGTGCCTCCATCAACGAGGAGCACCACACTGTTATGAGTGTGGTGATCCAGAAAGATCAGTCCGCCAAGAGCGAGCTGACTGAAGCTTGTTCCAGCCTTCTAATGTGCTTTGAGGTGAGTTTAGAATATGTAAAATATTACCGCATAGGCGGTAGCCTCGATGCTTAGTTCGGTGTTCGGAAAGAAAAACCGGATGAGGATCTAAAAGATATACGCAGGAGTCTAACATAAGTATGTCAATATGGGAATTCAGGCTGCCGACCTCTGCCAGACCGATCATGGAGGTCAATGCATTGAAGCAGAGCCTCGAGCGGTCCGAGAACGAGCTCGGCCTTGCCAAGAAGCAACTTCGAGGACAAGGAAGGTAAGTAATACATTCTTAACGTAATACCTTATAGAAAGGATTTGGTTGCAAAAATGACAGGACTAACGTGGGTATTGTAGGGGCCACGAATGAGGTGGCGACCCTGAAGGAAGCGGTGTCCACGGCCGAAAGCAAAGCGGCCACGGAGCGCACCGAGCGAGAGAAGCATGAGGCATGGGTGGCCGAGGTGTGGCAAGAGCTCCAGGCTCTCGTGGAAAAACACGAGAGTTTGGAGCGTGACTCGAAAACTCGAGAGTCCGAGCTCGCCTCGGCTCTTGAGAGTGCCAAAGCCGCTAAGGCCGAAGCCCAAAAAGCCCTCCAGGAAATTGAATCATTAAAGAAGATAGCGGCGGGTAAGGCATTCTTTATGCAAAGCAAGCATGTGAAAGTGAATTATCTATTACTTACCCGAATCTGGAGCTCTCCAGGAGCATTCGCAGATCTGCCCCGTAGTGTGTCTGATGCTGCTGCGTTCTACCACGCCGAGGAGGGGAGCTCGACGGAAAAGGTGTTCTAGTCTCAGTATGCTGAGGCCGGACATCCGGTGCCTTCGAGCGACCAGGTGAAGCTGGTCGAGCTCCACAAGGTCGCCGAACAGGCCATGAAGGGCCTCATAATTGGCAAAGGGCCATTGGAAGCCATGCACAGGAGCTACTTCGGCTAGTGCGGCACCGGTGGACGCCTTGTCCATGGATTGAAGTCATCAAGCGCTCCGTCTACATTGAAGGTGCCTGTTGGGCCCTTGCCCGTGCTAAAGTGCCTTTGGGGCAAGCTGGATGTCGAGAAGCTTGTGACGGACGGGCCACCGAAGGGCAAGGAGCATCGCAAGCCCAAAATGTACTATGAGGGCGTCCTGAAGGGTGCCCGCCTTATAGCGGGTGAATGCTCCAAAGATGTAATTTTTGAATAGATTCGCATTTGTTATCCCCAGACGCTGAAAACTTGTTCATATGCGCTAAGCAACGCTTGTGAATTTAAAATATTACCTTACATGCGGCCGTTTATCAAATTTGAGAGATGGCAAGTCGTTGGCTTCAACCCCATGCCACGAAAGTCTTTGGGGTGTTCAGGATAAACTTGAGCACTCTTGTTCCCATTCTTGGGTCCTTTGAGGGAGGCGCTCAACGCAACGAACAAGGCAACCGAACTATAGTGCTTGAACACTCTCACTTTGCCATAGAATTCTATAATTTTAAATTTCGGCGAAGCCCCTAGTACTCGGAAGACCGAGTTCAGGGCGCTATCCACGCCTTGGCCGGACAATGCCGACTCCTCGCTCTAAGCGGCATAAGTCTTTAGGGACCCGAAAAAACCTCTCGAACAGCGACCGGCTCTCGCCCTATCATGACGGTCAGTTTTAGCTTTCTCCACCGAGGTGCTCAACCCAGCTCAACCGGGCACAATCGCAGTGGTTCTCCCAAGCTACCTTAGCCGATATAACGGAACGTAAGGTACCAAAACATGAGAGCCAGCAAACCCAACTATTGACCCAAGACATGATTTGGAGCTGATGCATATAATGCTATAAGTTCGGGTGCCACACTTGTGAAAGTGTTCGGACTTATCACACCATATTTTTGGGGTACTTAAGCCCCTGGTGTATTGGCTGCACTAAAGTGTACAGTGCAACGTGTCATGAATGAACACACACACACACACACACACACACACATACACTTATATATATATATATATATATATATATATATATATATATATATATATATATAGAGTAACACTATTCTAATCCCAGGATCAAAATAACTATTTGGATCACGGCGCCCTATATAGGAGGCGCGGAGGTCCTCCTGAACTCCTGAACCCGCGAAGAAAAAAAATCCACCCAGTCCCGCACCTCCTCTGCCTCCCTGATTCCTGCCGAGCCGCCACTGGTCGCAAATCCTATCACCGCGCTTCCATCCCCGGATCCGCCACCACGCGCCGCCTCAGATCCGGCCGTCGCCGCCACCCGTCCCGGATCCGCGCCCGCCTCCACCATGCCAAAACTGCCGCTGGCCGACCGTGCTCAAGCTCGACGGCGCGGTCTCTCCACCCATCCCCACCACCACCTTCTACTGACATGCATCTCCATCTCCACCGCCCTTGGTGCCGCCGTCCTCTCCTATCGCATCTCCGCTGGTATCACAGGCCGGCGACGCCCACGCCATCGCTTCCACCGGGCGACGCCCCACCCAGCCCAACACTCCACCGGCAACGCCCATCCCGTCCCAGCTCTCCACCGGCGGCGCCCCTGTCCAGTCCGTCCAGCAGTGGCGAGGCCGTTCAATGACGGGAACCAAGGTCGTTCACTAGATCGGGGTCATCCCGTCAATCCCCTCTTCGGCGCGCGCTGCTCGGCCTCCCACCATGCAGGTCCACAGCTCGTTGCGTGCTGCCACTGTCGGGGCCGGCGAGACCCACCCGCCCACCTCCCGTCCACGCCTGTGGCCGCTTCTGAAGTCCAGCCTGACCAGCCTCTTCAGTTCGGTGTGCTCTATGGACAAGGAGGCATGGAGCTGTCAACTAGGTATGCGAGGCGAGCTACTACTGCGGTGAGGAACCCCTTCTCAATATATTATTGGAATCTTTGTTAGGACCATTTGTGGGAGACATTGGTGGTGTTAATTTTCTTAACTCTCTCTATAGTTTTAGGCGACCTGTGAAGTGTTTAGTGAGAAGAGTGGTCGCTGCATCCTGGGAGTATGAGCTCAAATCTTGGCCCCGTCTTTGCTATTTGAAGACATGATATTACTCACCAGTTCAAGTGTACCTGCAGATGGGAGAGAGCTCTACGAGATTTTGCAATAACAAGATCGCACTTTTATACAATTTGTCACTTGTTTAAATATTGGGTTTGGAGATGGGGAGGCAGTCCTGCTCCAAGTTTGGTGCTCTGGGAGAAACTGAAGAGCTTCCTGGGCATAGACAAGCAGAGAAGCTTCAAGTTCCTGTCCATGGAGAAGCATCAGAGTTTCGAGGGGAGGAGGAGCAGGGACATCCCTGGAAAGAAGAGGGTGATAGCGCACTCCACCTCGCGGCAAGGACCGGCAATATTTGCCATGTCCGACAAATGGTGCAGTTGTTCCGTTTGCCTCATTCAATTTGGTCCATAGACTGTTGCCATTTGATATAAGTGACAAAGAACAACTTTTTTTCTTGCGAAAAACAAAGACAAAGAACAACTTAAACAGAAGAAACTATTGTTGTTGTTCAGTACAGAGTACTACCGAACATCAAGCTCAATCTTGCTCGCTTTGATGCTATGTACGACTGGATAAGATAGACGCCGTGTTTGATGCTATGGAGCAATGGATAAGATGGATGCGGTGGCTAATAAAATATTTGGGAGATGGAGAATAAAGGTGTGTGTGGTAGAAAACCCCTCGCTACACTTCTTTAGGCTTTGTTTGGTAGGAGTGGATTTGGAAGGTTTGGGGAGGAGGGGATTTCAGGGGATTTGGTGAATCCCCCTCTTCCACCCAATCCCCTCAGATCCCCTTGAGAACTCAAATCCTCTTCCAGCCACAATCCCTTCATATAAAACACTGTTTGGTAGGGAGGGATTGCCATATTGAGTTAAAATGGTGTAAAACAGTTAAAAATCGAATCTTTATAGGTTAAACAGCTACATAGCTGGACACACTTGCTATAAAATTCTAAATGACACCTAATAAAAATGTGAAAACAGTTCTTCACATTAACAACATAATCTTGCTTGACTTGGAATCAATAACTCATCACAGCAATATCAGTCACATCACATCAACATAATCTCTTATAGCAGCATAACTTGGAACCAATAATATCTTCATAGCAACATGATCTTTCACAACACCAAACATAATGGGTACTTTTCACAAATCAATTATATTTTTACAGACCAAGCCAGGATGAGAATGATGTTGTCATACATATGAATTGTTCTTACAATGTCATGATCATCGAGTTTTTGAATGGCCAAAAGTTTGTCCAGCTTGCTGCTCTAGTTGCCTGAGAACCTGATAAAACAAAAGGAGATGAGTTGTTTAAATGAGCCAACAAGTCAGACATGTGACTAGTACAAGAAAGCTAAATAGGCCAACCTATGTTCTAGTACTTTGTACTCACAACAGTCCGCATAATGAGTTACAACATACTAATACACATAGATGCAACGACTAGAAGTCATCATTGACAAAGAGCATTCCCACACCCAAAAAATTGCCGGATTATCCCTTCAGATACGAAACATTGGCAAGGACGGGAGGACTCGACACGTGTGGCGCCATGGGCAGCGTTAATCGAAATGCCACATAAATCATTATTTTATGAAAAGTTTAACTAAAATGAAAAAGTTTTCGACTCTATAACGCCAATGCCACATAAATCATTATTTTATCTTGAGTTAGCTACCCATACTTTGCATGGTGAGGCATCTTCGTAACTTAGGATGACCTGTTGGCTTAAGTTTTATTGGCCGTTGTAGAACGAAGCTTGATTTTGAGGGCACACACATGATAAAAATGGATACAGAGCACATATTTTGGTTTCCATGTTCCGGTAAAAGGACTAACCAGCAATGTGGTCAAATAAGGATCATGCAAGGAGCCAAGGACCTAACGATGTTCCAAAGAACAAGTGGCGAGCTACATAAAAATAACTGGGTGGGCCAGAGAACACAATTTTCCCATAGCTGCTACTACAAGTTTAATCGACCTTGCCCATGGCTGCCACTACAAGCTGTAAAAGTGTAAACAAACAACAATGCCTTACACATTTAGTCCATTGGGGATTTATGGGATGATTCACGATGACTTAAGTGAAATTTAGGGGAATAAAATTGACAATGGTTCAAATCGATTTACATATGCAACTTGCGAGGATTTAGA
This sequence comes from Aegilops bicornis, assembly GCA_021605145.1. NCBI lineage: Eukaryota > Viridiplantae > Streptophyta > Magnoliopsida > Poales > Poaceae > Aegilops > Aegilops bicornis. The sequence continues at coordinate 716,364,733 of CM038670.1, forward strand.
TGGATTCATAAAAGGATTTGGCTAGCTGGGTAGCCGCCTTCGCTGCATGGCTCCGTGGGTCTGCTCTTGATCGAGGTCTGCATGACAAGATCTCTCTCATTGTCTCAAGCAGGTTTTATCATGGTGGGTTCTAATAAATTTGTAGAAATAAACTGTATGGTGGGTTCTAATAAATCTGCTTAGGTACATCGGTTCTATCATGGTGGGTTCTATCATGATTAAAGCATCAAGTACATCGGTTACGCTTTCAGGAAAATACAAGTGATCAGACCACCCTAGTTTGGTTTGATGACAAGAACATCTGAGCAAAATTGGACATGGGGGTGTCTTGCTTCGAAAAGCCGTTGAGGCGGAGTTTGCCCTCACACACGGCGTGGTCATTGACTCCAAATTTCTACCAAGGCCACACCGAGCAAGCGACCAAGGCACGCTTCTTCCGTCGACCGTTCACAACATTACCTAACACAAGCAAAGATTGAACGTTTGTTCAAAGGACATATATACATTATAATGAATGTTAAAATATATATAGGAGTTCGGAGAGACAATAATAAGATATAGTAATCGCAAGCGTACTCTCACGGTTATAACTATATCAGACTTTTCCTTAACATTTGGCCTACAATCGCATTAATAAAAGCATATGCTCCAAGAAGTGTCATGAAGCAAAAATGCAACAGTTTACGGATCCATTTGGTACAAATCAAGTTTATAACCTCAGTATTGAGAGAAGATAACGCACCACACAAGTCTGCGAATTTCATACCAATAGTTTCTTTTGACTGAAATATGCAACAATCGTCAAGGATTATCTGAACCTCGGATCATCTTTGAAAAAAGGCCATGCTCACATACTAAAAACTAGAATGGTGGAGCTCGAGTTAGATTATTTCCATGTGACCAAATAAACCTAAATAGGCCAACCAATGTTCTAGTACTCCAGTTCTCTCAACAAATTACCACATCTTCATTGTTCACAGCAATAGCATGTCCATACTCCCAAAAATTAACCAAGTTTTAATTAGCCAACAAACCAGAAATGCAAAAAGCAACTGGTATTATAAGATAGCAGGTACATCACAATGCACAACTTTTCGGTTCCCAATTAGTAGGATGATCCAGCCATGCACAGAACAAGCATATAATCATCTCGCTCTTGCCAACAAATGCACATCAAACATTGAAATTAGTCAATCCAGAGCAGATTATGACAATCAAACTTATTAGTTCAAAAGGAATTGAAGATACAATATATCTATAGTTCCGTAACCACAAAATAGTATCTAGGGCAAAATATCATCCATACATCCATCCATGGAGGAGGAGCACTCCATGGTCGAGCTCCAAACTAGATGCTCAAGAGGACGTGAGGGGGAGACGGGAGGACAGCGCATAGGTACCTACCGGGTTAAATCCAGCTTTTCTGTACCGGTGGCCACGTCAAGAGGCTGCGGACGGTGGCGGCATGTCGACGAGGCTGCGGGTGGCGCGCACGAGGAGGAGGTTGTGGCCAGCGGCGGCGCGAGGAGGAGACTGTGGCCGGCGGCGGCGCGAGGAGGAGACTGTGGCCGGCGGCGGCGCGAGGAGGAGACTGTGGCCGGCGGCGGGGCGAGGAGGAGGCGGCCGCGCGAGGAGGAGGCTGTGGTCTTCGGCGTGGCTCCAGATCCGCGAGGGCCTAGGCGTGCCTTCTGAGCCGCGTGGGTCGGGGCGGATTGAGGGGAATCGAACGGACTGGGCCAGCAAAACCTCGTCTACCAAATGGACCGAAGAGGATTGTAGGGGCTTTTGGGCCACGCGTGGAAAATCCACCCAAAACCTCCTCAATCCACTTGTACCAAATGAGGCCTTAGGGGAAAAAAGGGTACACGAACATTATACTTTGTTCAGTGCATATACACGTACTCGGGTTCAATTTGATATTTGGACTATGGATGTTTATGACCTTGAACTGTTGCCTGATTTTGTTAAACATATGGAAAATAATGTGAGCAATTGGATAGCAGTACACCAGCGAATACATACACATGAAAAGAAAAAATATATGGATGTTCATACTTGGTGCAGTTTGTGTAGTCAGAGTTGAACTAAAACCACGACACTTATTTTGGATCGGAGGGAGTAGTTTTTTGTTTGTAAAAAATATACATTCAATATAGAAATTCAACATTTATTCTATCAGCAGCAAAATAGTTTGAATCATTCATTTTTGTCTGTAGAGAACTGATGTACTACTCTCTATGGCTTCAAGTGTGCCTTGGAAAATAAATACCCGAAAAATACAATTTATGAAGTTCATATTGGAATGGCAGAGAAGGTCGAAGCGCTAGATAACATTAAAATACTCCGATAGTAAAGTTCGCATAAAAATCTAGAACATACAGTCTGCAAGTTCCAAGAAAGATTGATAATAAATTAAAAGAATGATATTTATTAATCTAAGAAGTTCAAATTAAAATAACAAAGAAGCTTGATGTTTATAAAAAAAGGGATTTTCCATTTTAAAAAGTAAAACCATAACAGAACATGCAAGAAACAAAATGAACTTCAAATTTGGATTTTCTAAGAAACGTGATAAAAATTCCGATCTCCCGTTTCAAAAAACAAACAAACAAATTCATGTTAGCACATGAAGTTCGATTATTAAAAATTTGAAAGTTAAAAAATTGCAAAAAAAAAGACACAAGAAGTTCAAAAATAAAAAAGTAAGAAGTTCATTTGTTCTAAATAGAGCAATTCAAAATTCATAAAAAAATCACGATTTCAAAATAAAAAAACTCTAGAAGTTCAAATCTAAAATATCAGACCGGTTCATAAAACTAGGAATTTTTTCTTACTAAAATAAAACCAAGAAGTCCAAATTGAACTTCTCACTGTACAATTTAGTTTTTGTTTCTCTTATATCAAAAAAATAGGAATAAAAGCAATATGTTGAATCTATTTATAATAAAAACTAGAAGTTCAAATTTAAAAAATGAAGAAGTTCAATATGTATTACAAAACCAAGAAGGTTAAAATGAAACTACAGAAGTTCAAAAAAGTTTATCAAAAAAGAGTTTCACCGTTACTAAATAAAAAAATTCTAAAAGTTCAAACTTAAATAACGAGCGACGGAGTTCAAAATAGTTATTCATCTTTCTAAAAAGACAACCAAGAATTTCAAAATAATTTGATCTTGTATTAAAAAATAATTCAACACTGACGAATATATACACCCCGAAGTATATTTCTAAAAAGCTAAACCATTATGTTTTATAAATTCATGTTTTAGATATAATGTGAAGTTCATGTTTTAGAAATCCACAAGTTCACGTGTACCATATACTAAAGAAATTCATTAATGAAAAAAAGGACCGTCTAGGCCATTTCACTCACAACAAAAAATGCCTAAAAATGTCGCAAGACAAAAAACCAAATCGTAGAAAGTGGAAAAAACTATAATTTTGTTTTGTAAAAAGTTAGAGCGGATCGATGTCTATAAAAACTCAAAATTTTCCATTACTAAAGAGAAAACAAAAGAGAAGTCCAAAGTGATAACTGTCACAAGTTCACGTACTGCATGGTGTCTGTTTCGTATTAGAAAAATACAATAAAAGGTCAAAGTCTAAAAGTTTTGTTGCTAGAAGTTCAAGTGCTCGGCCCGGGAAAGTTCAAAAATTCTTCTGAAAGAGGTTCACCGTGTATTTAGATGTTCAAAACAAAAAAGAAAGTATTTCAAATAAACCAAGAAGTCCAAATTTAAAAAATAGAGAAGTTCAATATTTGTAAAAAAACAGCTTTCTCTTCGTCACTAAAGAATAAAAATAAAGAAGTTCATATTAAAATAAACGGGGTAGTTTGATGTTTACGGAAACCTCAAATTCTTTGCATTCCTAGGAAAAATAAATGTGTGAGGTTCAATTTAAAAAAAATGTTTGATGCTTCTTTGAAAACATATTTTTTCTAAGAATAAGACTAAGAAGTTCAATTCAAAATTTCAAAAATTAAATAACAAGAAGTTAATAATACATCGCTTCAAAATTTCATAAAAAAGATTAAGAAAATAAAACTAGGAAGTCCATATTAAAAAAGATGGAGAAGTTCGATGATTATAGAAAACTCAGATTTTCCTCGTTATTAAAGAATGGAAACAATGAGTTCAAAAATAAAATAACAAGAAGTTCAACTTTGAAAATTACAGCGCAAAATTCATAAAAAAATATTAAGAAATTAAGATTAATATTCATAAAAACTCAGATACTTTCACGTAACCGAGAGAAGTTCGGACAGATAACTGCAAGAAGTCCACGTACAACACGGTGTGCATTTTGTATTAAAAAGGAATAAAAAATCAAATACTAATTTTTTTGTTGTTATAAGTTCAAGTCCTTGGACGGAGAAAGTTAAAAAAATATTGTGAGAGGTTTGTACAAAAAGAATATCATTTGTGTAACATAGACAAAATGGATGACAAAATTAAAAAAAAATACGTCACAGAAGTTCAACGTGAAAACAGCAGGAAGTTCAACTACTACGCTGAATGAATTTCAGATGAAAAACTTTTAAAATCGTCGTGAGTATGAAAAAATGTTCACCCGGAAAGTTGCGTGTTTACAACATCTTTCCATCGGTATATCACCTGCTCAATTCCGGTGAGTGGATGGAGAGCTACGAGCTGTGGATGAAGAGCTACGAGCAAGAAAAATCACGTGAAAAACAGAATGAAGTTTAGGTACACGCACCGAGAAGTTCAAGTTCTTCATGCGATGCATTTTTGAAAAATCTGTTTCGCTATAAAGGCAGAACGAATGATCCCGCTTTTTTCGAAATTACTTGAAAACGGCTAGGAATCAGATAAAACCATCAACATGAAAAAGTTTCGCATTTTACGTAGCTTTTCAGCGGTATATTATTTGTCCAATTCTGATAAAGTTTGTAGAAATTACGGCAAAAATACATTTTTAACCATATTTAAAATCGACTTAAAACAATAAAGAACTGAGAGAAACAATATATATAAAAAAGTTTCGTATTTCCTCATGCTTTTCAATGCCGTATCATTTGTTGCATTCGGACGTACAATTAAAAAATTAGCTTGAAAATACAAATTCGGTAGGAGTTGGAGCATTTTCTAAATTACTCTTAAACCATTCAAACTTAGAAAAAAACTTTCAAGATGAAAGAGTAACGCATTTTGATAAGCTTTCCAACACCATATCATATGCCTCCATTGGATTAGCCGTTTAGAAATGACAACGAAAAAACAAACTCGGCTGTTTGGTTTGTGAAATTTTACGATTTTCTAAATTACTCTTTAATCGTAGGGAATTAGAGAAAACTTTCAACATGTGGAAGGAGCGGTTTTGCAGCAGCTTTCCAAAGCCATATTACTTGCCTAATTCCGATAAATGGTTTAGAAATGCGATCGAAATTACGATTCACGTTTTTTGTGTGAAGAAAAAACGGTTTTCAAAACTGCTCTTAAACCGCTTACATTTTGCGAAAAATTTAACTTGGGTCATGATACTCGTGTCCATAGCTTTCCAACGGTATATAGCAGGCCCTATTTGGGCAATGTTGCGGGAAGTTCAACCTAGCACAGCGGGAAGTTCAGGTCGAACAACTCAGGCAGTAAAATCGCAAAAAACGTGAGTTCTTCACGACCCGAGTGCAAAATCCGCCTATGAGCGAGATTCCTATCTAAACCGAGTATTTAGTTGCTAAACGGTTTAGAAATGCGATCGAAAATACAATCCATGTTTTTTGTATGAAGAAAAAACGGTTTTCAAAATTCCGATAAAGGTCGGGTTAAATGCAGAGGGAAGTTCAAAGCGTGTACAAACAAAAATACGTCACAGAAGTTCAACTACTACACTGAATGAATTTCAGATGAAAAACTTTCAAAATCGTCGCGAGTATGAAAAAATGATCAACACGGGAAGTTGCATTTTTACAGCAGCTTTCCATCGGTATATCACCCGCTCAATTCCCGTGAGTGGGATGGAGAGCTACGAGCAGTGGATGAAGATCTACGAGCAAAAAAATTACGTGAAAAACAGAGCGAAGTTCAGGTACACGCACCGAGAAGTTCAGGTTCTTCACCCGGTGCATTTTAGAAGAATCTGTTTCGCGGTAGAGGCAGAACGAATGATTCCGCCGTTTTAGGAATTACTTGAAAACGGCTAGGAATCAGAGAAAACCATCAACATGAGAAAGTTTCACATTTTCCATAGCTTTTCAATGGTATATTATTTGCCCAATTCCGGACCATTTTCTAAATTACTCTTAAACCATTCAAAATTAGAGAAAAACTTTCAATATGAAAAAGTAGCGCATTTTCATCAGCTTTCCAACACCATAGCATATGCCTCCATTGGATTAGCCGTTTAGAAATGACATCGAAAAAACGAACTCAGCTGTTCGGTTTACGAAAATTTACGTTTTTTCAAATTACTCTTTAACCATGGGGAATTAGAAAAAACTTTCAACATGTGGAAGGAGCGGTTTTGCAACAGCTTTCCAACGCTATATTATATGCCTCATTCCGATAAAAGGTTTAGAAATGCGATCGAAAATACGATTCACGTTTTTTGTGCAAAGAAAAAACGGTTTTAAAAACTGCTCTTAAACCGCTTATATTTTGCCAAAAATTTAAGTTGGGTCATGATATTGGTGTCCATAGCTTTCCAACGATATATAGCAAGCCCTATTTGGGCAATGTTGCGGGAAGTTCAACCTAGTTCATAGAGAAGGTCAGGCGCGTTACTCAGGCAGTTAAGGTTGTGATCAGAATATTATTCTGATCCCGTGATCAGAATAGTGTTTATGTGTGTGTATATATATATATATATACATATATATATATATATATATATATATATATATATATATATATATATATATATATAGATAGATAGATAAAGAAAGGAGTGCAATAATAGGCAAAAGCTATGTATTGTTTAAAAAAGGTACTGCAATGAAAGCAGAACGATACAAATAATGCGATAAGCAAGGGATGGGACTATTTGACATGTCCCCCTCCAGGGTAAGCTAGGGATGGTATGTAAAACAGGTATAGTGCTCGTAGTAGAGACCACACGGACACCGGACGTAGCCGCTTCCTGGCTGTTGCATCGTGAGTTCGGCAATTCTAGAGCCAGACAGGGCTTCGGGAAACGGAGTCTGAAAGTAAGAAAAAGAAGAAAGAAAAGAATGACACATTCGGGAGCCCCCGTGTGGTTGAGCCGCGTGCAGGCGTGCCGTGGTCGTGCCCTCCCCTTATGCCCATGGTATCTCCAGAGCGTAGTTATGTACGCCAGTAATCGCTTCGCAATTTTGCGAGGGCTGGGGTTGGGGCGGATTGCTCTGGCGATGCTTGGATCGTGCCAGCGGTCTTGTTGTAGATTACTCGGGCGGCGCTTGAAAGTGTCCGGACGTTTAGTGGCCGGACTCGAGAATTGCCGTGAGAGGCTACTTTGCACCTCCGCCGCGAGGGTCGCCAGATGCTCCTCCGTTCGGAGAGAGCGTTCGGTGTTTCCATTGACTGTGATTACTCCTCGAGGGCCTGGCATCTTGAGCTTGAGGTATGCGTAGTGCGGCACCGCATTGAACTTTGCAAATGCGGTTCCTCCAAGCAGTGCGTGATGGCTGCTGCGGAACGGGACTATGTCAAAGATTAACTCTTCGCTTCGGAAGTTATCCGGGGATCCGAAGACCACTTCGAGTGTAACTGAGCCTGTACAATTGGCCTCTACACCCGGTATGACGCCTTTAAAGGTCGTCCTTGTGGGTTTAATCCTTGAGGGGTCTATGCCCATTTTGCGACTTGTATCCGAGATAGAGCAGTTCAGTTGCTACCGCCGTCCATCAGGACTCTAGTGAGGTGAAATCCACAATGATTAGGTCCAAAACCAATGCGCGAATCCGCCGTGGCGGATGCTAGTGGGTGGTCCTTCGATCAAAGGTGATCGGGCAGGAGGACCATGGGTTGAACTTTGGGGCGATCGGCTCCATCGCATATACGTCCCTTAGTGCATGCTTCCGCTCCCTTTTGGGTATGTGGGTTGCGTATATCATGTTCACCGTCCGCACTTGTGGGGGAAGCCCTTCTATCCTCTATTGTTCGTGGCCGGGCTCCTCCTCGTCATCGCTATGCAGCCCCTTGTCATTGAGTTCGCATTTAACTTGCTCGCTGTTTGAAGACCCAACAATCCCTGTTGGTGTGGTTGGCTGGTTTTTCGGGGTGCCATGTATTTGGCACGAGCGATCGAGTATTCGGTCCAGATTGACGGGCCTGAGTATTTCTTTTGAACGGCTTTTTCCGCTGACCGGGTTTAGAGCCTCGAATCCGGCATTGACCGCCAGATCTTCAAAGATTATCGCCCGTTAACGCGGCGCTTGTGCTTGTTGCGACGCCACCGCCATTACCGTCCTTGGTATCCGAACTACCGTGGTTTTTGGTCAAGTTGTTACTCTGAGCCAGCTTTGTCCTCTCCGCGCAAAAGCGGGTCATGAGTGTTGTGAGGGCTGCCATGGATTTCGCTTTTCCTGTCCTAGGTGCCGGCAAGCCACTCATCGCGGATGTTATGTTTGAAGGCTGCAAGGGCCTCTACATCCTGGACAAAGGAACGATTTGATTTTTCTTGGTTAGGAACCGTGTCCAGAATTGTTCGGCCGATTCTTCCGCCGCTGAATTATGTGGCTGAGGTAATCGGCGTTCGTGGTCGCACATATGTGCCTGGAAGTTATCAAGGAATGCGGCTTCTAGGTCCTCCCAACAACCAATTGATTCTGGCGGCAAGCTGTTAAGCCAATGCCGAGCTGGTCCTTTAAGCTTGAGTGGGAGGTATTTGATGGCGTGTAGATCATCACCGCGTGCCATGTGGATATGGAGGAGGTAGTCCTCGATCCAAACCGCGGGATCTGTTGTGCCATCGTATGATTCGATGTTTACGGGTTTGAAACCCTCCGGGATTTGATGATCCATCACTTCGTCTGTGAAGCACAGTGGGTGTGCGGCGCCTCCGTATTGAGCTATATCACGACGCAGCTCAAATGAGCTTTGTTCATCGTGGTTCGCCCAGCCGAATTGTTGTATCCGGCGTGACGATTATCATCACGCGTCGTGGCGCCCACGCGATCCGTAGATCGATCTTGTTTGCCTTGCCTTGTCCTCCAATATGTCTCGCAGGTCTGGCGCGTTTCCCCGTGCCTTGGTACTTTTCGAGCGACGCCGGGGTGCGGCTTGAATGGAGGGTCTAACGGCCTCTCTGTCGCGGCCACGTGGTGGCCGGTCGGCCGCATCATGCGCTGTTGATGTAGGTTTGGGTGCTGCTTCCTCTAATTGGGGTAGCAGCCTGCGTTTTGGGTATCTCTTGGACGGGCGTTCGAGTTCGTACTCTTCGGCTGCAAGGACTTCAGTCTAACTGTCAGCTAGCAAGTCTTGGTCAGCTCTAAGCTGCTGTTGCTTTTTCTTGAGGCTGCTTGCCGTGGCCATAAGCCTGCGTTTGAAACGCTCCTGTTCGGCGGGATCCTCAGGCACGACAAATTCGTAAATCGCCGAGGCTTGCCTCATCTTCGGAGGGAGGCATATAATTATCGCCCTCCACCTCCCTGTCTCACCGCTCTATCATGAGGTGGCTTCTCCCTCCCCGTGCTGAATCTCGCTGAGCGGTTGTCTTCGACATCGTCCGGTGTTATTATCTCCATTGCCGGAATCACCATTTTTTTGTGGCGGGATTTAGAGCGGCGCCACGACGCCTTGGCGCTTACGGTTTCTTGGAGGATTCATCCTCCATTGTTCCATCGCCGTTCCCATCTTTTGGGATGTCCACCATGTATACGTCGTGATGACGAGGTGGCCTTCCATTGCCTCGTAGGCGCTGGTTCTTGGTCGTCTCCAGCATCGTCGTCCATACCGTCGATGTCTTCGGAGTCGAAGTCGAGCATGTCGGTTAAATCATCGACATTGGCTACAAAGTGGGTGGTGGGTGGGCGTTAAATTTCTTCGTCGTCCGCATCCCAACCTTCCTGACCGTGGTCCGGCCAGGGCTCTCCTGATAAAGAGAGAGACTTTAGTGAATTCAGGTTGTCGCCAAAGGGCGAGTGCTGAAAGATGTCCGCGGCAGTGAACTCCATAACCGACGCCCAATTGGATTCGATTGGCAGGGGCGCGGAGGGTTCGGAGTCCAGAGAGGAGTCTGGCACCTTGGAGTCATGGTCTTCGCAAAGGACAGGGATGGAGTTCGGCTTAATCGCCGTAGAGATCGTAGCCCCCGAAGCGGTGTCCAGCCACTCGTCCTCGATCGGCGGAGTCGGCTCCGAGCTAAGGGTCGGAGCGAACGCTGGTGCGGCCTCCAGGGCACTGTCCAGCGGCAGAGCTAGATCGTGCCCATCAAGACAGTGCGGCGCGCTTGGTTGTGGCTCGAATCCGTCGAAGATCAAGTCTCCGCGGATGTCGGCCGTGTAGTTCAAACTCCCAAATCTGACCTGATGGCTGGGCGAAGCTTTCGATCCGCTCCAGATGGCCAAGTGAATTAGCCCGCATGCAAAGCCGCCCGAATCTGAAGATCTGTCCAGGAGAAAAGTCTCACCTGGACCACGTCGTTGTTGATGATCAAGGAGCCATCGGGCCTAAAGATGACGCATACGCAGGAACTCTCAATGAAAGCACCAATGTCGGTGTCAAAACCGCGGATCTCGGGTAGGGGGTCCCGAATCGTGCGCCTAGGCGGATGGTAACAGGAGACAAGGGACACGATGTTTTTACCCACGCTCGGGCCCTCTCGATGGAGGTAAAACCCTACTCCCGCTTGATTAATATTGATGATATGGGTAGTACAAGAGTGGATCTACCACGAGATCAGAGAGGCTAAACCCTAGAAGCTAGCCTATGGTATGATTGTTGTTCGTACGTACTAAAACCCTCCGGTTTATATAGACATCGGATAGGGTTAGGGTTACACAGAGTCGGTTACAATGGTAGGAGAGCTACATATCCGTATCGCCAAGCTTGCCTTCCACGCCAAGGAAAGTCCAATCCGGACACGGGACGAAGTCTTCAATCTTGTATCTTCATAGTCCAGGAGTCCGGCCAATGGTGATAGTTCGGCTATCCGGACACCCCCTAATCAAGGACTCCCTCACTTGGACAAACTCTTATATAGAGAAAAGCACTCCCGAGGACACTTGGGAATTATCGTCAAGCTAGTTTTCATCACGCTCATATGATTCGCGTTCGTTACTTTGACAATTTGGTATGTGGGTGGACTGGTGCTTGGGTGCTGTCCTTTCTTGGACAAGCATCTCACTTATGATTAACCCCTACTGCAAGCATCCGCAACTACAAAAGAAGTATTAAGGTAAAGCTAACCATAGCATGAAACATATGAATCCAAATCAGCCCCTTGCGAAGCAACTCATAAACTAGGGTTTAAGCTTCTGTCACTCTAGCAACCCATCATCTACTTATTACTTCCCAATGCCTTCCTCTAGGCCCAAATAATGCTGAAGTGTCATGTAGTCGACGTTCACATAACACCACTAGAGCAAAGACAACATACATCTCACCAAAATATCGAACGAATACCAAATTCACATGACTACTAATAGCAAGACTTCTCCCATGTCCTCAGGAACAAACGTAATTACTCACAAATCATATTCATGTTCATAATCAGAGGAGTATTAATATGCATAATGGATCTGAACATATGATCTTCCACCAAATAAACCAACTAGCATCAACTAAAAGGAGTACTCAACACTACTAGCAACCCACAGGTACCAATCTGAGGCTTTGGGACAAAGATTGGATACAAGAGATGAACTAGGGTTTGAGAGGAGATGGTGCTAGTGAAGATGTTGATGGAGATTGACCCCCTTCCGATGAGAGGATCATTGGTGATGATGATGGCGATGATTTCCCCCTCCCGGAGGGAAGTTTCCCCGGTAACAGCTCTGCGGAGCCCTAGATTGTTCACTGCGTGGCGTAAGTTTTTCCTGAAAGCTTGCTTCTGATTTTTCCAGGGTAGAAGACACCATATAGCCAAAGATGGGCACCGGAGGCCTGCCAGAGGGCCCACGAGGCAGGGGGCGCGCCCAGGGGGGGTAGGGTGCGCCTCCCACCCTCGTGGCCAAGGTGTGGGCCCCCTTTGGTATTTTCTTCGCATAGTATTTTTTATTAATTCCAAAAATGACTTCCATGGAGTTTCAGGACTTTTGGAGTTGTGCAAAATAGGTCTATAATATTTGCTCCTTTTCCAGTCCAGAATTCCAGCTGCCGGCATTCTTCCTCTTCATGTAAACCTTGCAAAATAAGAGAGAATAGGCATAAGTATTGTGACATAATGTGTAATAACATCCCATAATGCAATAAATATCGATATAAAAGCATGATACAAAATGGACGTATCAACGTGCTAGGGGTCTTGTCTCTCGGTTGCAAACAACCACATACTATCTCCTCACCTTGCTTCCGTTGTCGAAGATGCATGTGTGATATGTTTGCATAAGACACACACGCCTTTTCTCTACTTTTATCGTGTGTTGTCCATGTCTCTTTCACACACGCAAACACACTTTTTTCACTCACTCTTTCTAGTTCACACACACACACACACACTCTCTCTCTCTCTCACTCTCTCTCTCTCTAGTTAGGGACTCTCTCACGTCCATAAGCACATGGATGTTTTGAAAAGTCAAACCTCAGAAAAGTTTGACCAGGTATATGTGGAGAAAAACATTTACATCTGGAATGACCATTAGATTCATCACAACATGTACTTACTTCATACTATCATTTATCTTTGGTATTGTAGATATAAGTAATTTCTTTATAAACTTGGTCAAAGTTTCAAAAGTTTGACTTTAAAAAAAATGTTGGCACTACATTATCGAACGGAGGGAGTAGCTCTTTCTCTATCTCTTCTAGTCCCTCCATTCCAAAATAGATAAATCAACTTTAGTATAAAGTTAGTACAAAGTTGAGTCATCTATTTTGGAACGGAGGGAGTATCTCTCACGGGCCTCCCTTTCACTCGAACTCATTATACCGACGGATTATACGCTCACCGTGTCAGCGTATAGCTCTGTATATTGTTTAGTTGACTGGTCAACCAGTTCACATGCTGCCTTATCAGCTCGTGTTCTCTATCTTCGTGTGCTGGCCCATGTGGCAGTGGGTGAAAATAAGTAAACTAGAGGCACATCTGACACGTGGTGAAGTAAACAAAGTTGAAACCACTCGGGGTAGCACCCCGCATGCTACTAAATTGAGGGCGCATTGAGGACACGCTTCTTCCGCGTGAAGGACGCACTCGCGCACAATTCACCACTGCGCGGCTGCATGCACAGAAGGACGCACTCGCGCACACCCAGCAGGCTAGCACACAACACAGACCAGCACACGTGTACACCGGCTTCGCCACCGGTTGAGATGGACGGCGAGGCAGCCAACAAACGGAGGCGGCTCGAGCCAAAACCGCATCCGGCGAGCCTCGGCTTCATCAGCAGCCTCCCCGACGACATGTTGCTCGTCATCATCGGCCTCCTCCCCACCAAATCTGCCGAGCGGGGCTCCCTGCTCTCCCGGCGGTGGCACCCCCTCTGGCGCCGCGCCCCCCTCAATCTCACCATTGACAGCTCCCTCTGCGACGGGGATTGCAAACACATGTGCGCAGTCACCAAGATCCTTTCATCGCACCCTTGGCCAGCCAGATGCCTTGACATACGCATGTTCAGTACCAACTGCAAGGTCCAAGACAAGTTCGACGAGTGGTTCTTGTCCCCCGCCCTAGATCAGCTCGAGGAGCTCAGCTTTGAAGCTGGACGATGTCGCTCTCTGCCGCCGTCCGCGCTCCGCCTCACGCCAATGCTGCGCCGCGCCAGCTTCATCTCATGCTATCTTCCCCAGATTAATGCGGCGCCCGCTCTTCTTCTCCCTCAACTCAAGCAGCTCGACCTCTTCAACGTTGGCATCTCGAAGCAGGCTATGGAGCACCTGCTCTGCAGCTGTACTGCACTCGAGTACCTTCATCTTGAGCAGATCCATGGGTTCATTAGCCTCCACATCGCCTCGACGAATCTCCGATGGATTTTTGTGTCTTGCTGGCCCCGCAACAAGACATCAATTGGGAAGAGATCACTCCAGCCATTCCACGTTATGGTCATTGAGAATGCGCCTTTCCTTGAGAGAATGCTTGTATCTGATCTAGAAGGTCCAACAAAAATCTGGGTCATTGACGCGCCGAAATTGACAGCGTTGGTGTACTCGTCTGCCAAATTCTCCGAACTCTTTATTGGATCAGTAATCGTTCAGGTACTACACTCATCTTCTTCTCCGTCTTCTTGAAATTCACATTTTTAAATTTCTTCTTGATGTATTTACGACCGTCTTCCAGAAAATGATTCCCACAAGCTTGATCTAGTCTATGCGCACAGTGAAGATCTTGGCAATAAAATCTATCGGCCCCAATCTGGATCAAGTTGTTGGATTCCTGACATGCTTTCTATGCACGGAGAAGCTACTCACCGAGGTGAAACGTCTTTCCTATTAGTAAACGGTAATCACAACGTAGCTCAAATTTTTCATAATTTTCCCAAATTACGATGACAAGTGTAGTGTCCAAAATTGCATCTACGCACTACACCGCAAGAAATGTTTTTAGTATTTTTTCTCACGTGATCACGGACTGAGCTTCAGTGACATAACAAAGTGCTTAAGGCCACTTACTTGTGGGCCAGATGCCTCTTGGGCCCACATGCTGCTGACCCAACCGCACTGCAGCTAGCTATAATCAAGCAGTCATTCCGTGATCACTACATCGTTTTTTTGTTGTACTACTATAGTAGCCTAGGCTAGTCATAGTGGAAAGTAACTTAGATTAGTAACTCTATGGTTACCCTAAGAGCAAGTACTACCTCCGTCCTGGTTTACTCTTCCTATTTTGTAGTATCAAAATTTGACCATAGATTTAACTGACAAAATGTTAATGCATGTCACTAAAAATTATATCGTTGGATTCGTATTAAAACTCTATGGTCAAAATTTTACACTAAATATGAGGTAGTACAAAAGTGGGCTATAACGGCCCTCCACTATGTAGGCCAAAACACGTGCCAAATTCACTTGTGATGCATTTGGCATCGATGCCCCTCCATTGCTCACCTGGTGCCCCAATCTGGATCACCTACTTTGCTCCGGTGCCAAATTAACTCACGCATTGAAAAAACACTTGCGTGGGAGAGAGAGAGAGGATTGAGGCAATAAAAAAACACTTGTTTGGGAGAGTGAGAGGCTGGTGTCGTTGGTTGGATTGATTTGTTTATACATGTGGGTCTATGTGCACATCGGTGCCAACTCTCTTACATCGTGAGAGCGGTGCCAAAATCTTTTGATTTGACATCAATGCGTATTATGTGGCATACTTTTGAGAAATATGGCATCGGCCACATAGTGGAAGGCTACAAATACCCACATAGTGAATGATATTGGTACCTCTTGATGACACGACAATCTTATACAGCCAGCTGCTCTAATATGTTCTCTTCTTTTGCAGATAAAAAAGACACGAAAGTGAAAAATGTGCTGCACTATAACAATCTCATCGAATGCCTTGATCTCCATCTTACGTAAATTCATTTGATCGACTACCGAGGCAGCACATCCGAGATTAAATTGGCTGTGTTCTTTGTTCTGGAGGCAAGTGTGCTCAAGGTAATGAGGTTTGGCATCCTCTGGCGCAACAATGAATGGCGTGCTGATCACCACAAGCGTCTAAGACTAAATGACAAAGTCTCCGTAGAAGCTAAATTTGTTTTTGAAACATCAAGTGGCCAGAGACTCGAAAATTTATTTGCCCATTAGTGACTTGTCAGGGTGGTGGATCTTAGTTTGTATGATAATGCTGCATCCACCTAAAGTAACGGAAGTTCTTACGTAAACTTCCTAGTAATTCCCTCTTCGTAGGTGCAGCATTACTCCTAACATTTGTAATATCAGTTTGAAACTTGTAATATTGCCGTGTCCTATTCCTGCGTTTTCCAAATCCTGCGAATCAAAGAGGTCCTGAGTTGGTGATGATGTTGTGCCTGCCATCTTTCACCAATAGCCGTCGGATCTAGATCTGACGCATACAAACCAAAATTCTCCAGTTTTGCAAAAAGATGCCCGCACTTGTTCCCTATTTACAAAAAACTCCTTGTCTCTCACAATCAGCCTTATATCCTCCCAACCACATCTAGAAGGCCATGGAAAAATCTGGCGCTATGGCTGCTGCCGGCACCGTCCACCCCCAATCTTGGTGTTCCGTGCAATGCACGGGCATCTACGCACGGGAAATTATGTCGAACACGGCTAGCTGTAAGCAGGCTGACTATGGTATGCCGAACACGGCGCCTATATTCAGGTGTCATCTCCGGCGCAGGGTCTTGTCACTTCACTGTGAGGAGCAACACGTAATAATTTGACCAACGGGTAGTACAATGCTACTAGTACATTGGTAGTACTACTACTAGTACTAGCACCACCGTCTGGATTTAGTAGTACTACCAGGTCCATCTAGATTTAGTATTTGACTAGCAATATCTAGTAATGCATGTCACAAAAAATGTACTACTCCCTTTGTAAATAAATACATGGTGTATTGTTTTATTCCTATGGCGAGAGAACTTAATGTGTTTTTGCTAATTAATAGGATTACATGCAATGAACTAACCACTGCATGTCATGTTTGGTAATCTCAAGTCATTGAAAGCATGCACGACCAACATCTCTCATTTGTTGATATGTCACGAAATAAGAAATGAGGAGGGAGTTAATGTACCGTGCCTAAGTGTTTTGGGATTACACAACATTTTTGGTTACATGCATTAAAATTTTATTAGTTAAATCAAAGGTCAAAACTTGGCGCAAAATGCAAAGGGGACCAATAAACCAGTAAACATCAAAGTTCTCTCGTTTGGCCCCAACTAGAGGTCCGGTGAGATGTGTTGGGTAACGTAGTAATTTCAAAAAAATTCCTACGCACACGCAAGATCATGGTGATGCACAACAACGAGAGGGGAGAGTATTGTCCACGTACCCTCATAGACCGTATGCGGAAGCGTTATGACAAAGCGGTTGATGTAGTCGTACGTCTTCACGATCGACCGATCCTAGCACCGAAGGTACGACACCTCCACGATTTGCACACGTTCGGCTTGGTGACGTCCCATGAACTCACGATCCAACAGAGTGTCGGGGAAGAGCTTCGTCAGCACCACGGCGTGATGACGGTGATGATGAAGCTACCAGCGCAGGGCTTCACCTAGGCACTATGGCGATATGACCGAGGTGGATTATGGTGAAGGGGGCACCGCACATGGCTAAAAGATCAATGATCAACTTTTGTGTGTCTATGGGGTGCCCCCCTCCCCCGTATATACAGGAGTGGAGGAGGGGGAGGGAGCCGACCTCCTAGGCGCGCCCCAAGAGGAGTCCTACTCCCACCGGGTGTAGGATTCCCCCCTTCCCTAGTTGGATTAGGAGAGAAGGAAGGGGGAGGAAGGAGGAAGGAAAGGGGGGGCCGGCCCCCCTCCCAATTCAGATTGGGCTTGGGGGTGGGGGCCCTCCTTTGCTCCCTTCTCCTCTCTCCCACTATGGCCCAATAAGGCCCATCACTACAAAAAAATACACTTCCGTGATGATACGTGTTTGTCACAGTAGGTCGGCGTTTTTTGTCATGGATGTACATCCATGACGATTTTATGACAGAATCAAGATAGTCATACCTGTGCTGTCGTAGAAGTGTTCCATGACATTACCAAAATTATCATCACGGAAGTGTCCACTTCCATGACGATAAATCGCGCGTCCTGAAGTGCTTTCGTCAAGGGTGACCGACACGTGGCATCCATCGTAATCGAACGCCGTTAAGCTATCGGGTCGGGTTTTGGATCCGATAACCCGTTAACAGCCCGACCAATGGGAAATTTCCACGTGTAAAATTCTTGTTGGCGGACGAAACACGTGTCACCGTCGATTGGGTCAGATATGCGCCTATGATATGTCGACACGTGCCACGGCCAACCACTGGCCCATTTAGCATACAAAGCCGGCCCGTTTGACTTGGTCAAAAGTTAACGGGCTGGCCCATGAAAAGCTTGTTAACGGTCTCATTGCAAATAGCCCATTTTACGGCCCGTTAGCGACGCACCCATTAGGCCCTAAAGGAAATCGCCCAACAACGCCATGTGGGCCGTCGAATATAACACCACCCATTTCACTTTTGGCCCATGTATGGCCCACGACGCCTTTCGGCCCATATGAGGCCTTCATATCTTCGGACCTTCTGTGCCCACGGTGACTCTAGCCCGTAATGAATAGTAATTTTCTTTGTACCCGTTAACGGCCCATGATTTACATGGGTCGTTTCCAGCCCGTGTTAGCTTTCGGTCCTTTGACGGCCCATACGTTCTTGGGCTCCTTTTCGGCCCTCGATTACTTCCGGCCCGTTACTGGCCTGTTCCCCTAATGGGCCAAATTCGGCCCATAGCAAGAGTCGGCCCGTTACTGGCATGTTCCCCACATGGGCCAAATTCGGCCCATGGCAAGAGTCGGCCCGTTACTAGCCTGTTACCCTAATGGGCCAAATTCGGCCCATGGCAAGAGTCGGCCCGTTTACGGCACATTAACCCGTTGCGCCGCTTTGAGCCCGTCCTATATTACGGCCCATTAATGACCCATTATGCCCGTGATGAATTAAGCCTTTTGCAGTCCCATTTACCGTTAACGGCCCGTTACCGTCTTGGGCCGATACCAATTACGCCTGACACGGCCCATGTAGACCCATTTATCCGACGACCCGAGGCCCACCGATTCTGAGCCCATTTATCAACGGCCGAGGCCCACCAATTACAGCCCATTTGTCGACGGCCCGTAGGAGACCCATGGATCCCACCGTATATATGGCCCATGGTAGTTCTGACCACTAGCAAACCAGGGAAAAAGAAGACTAGGAAATAAATAAGGCCGAAACTAACGCTAGGCTTTTAAGGCGATTGCACAGATTACATCCACTCGGCATCAAAGATCGCCACCAGTGCAAATATAGGGAACACCCTACACTATACAAAAATGGCTTGCATTTTTCTTTAGCCGGTGGCTGCACACTAAGAATAAATTTTGTATCGCACCAAAACAAATTACAACTATATAACAAAAGGAAGGTTGGCATAAAACTTAACAGTCTAGCCGATAAATGCACCACCAGAAGTTCAGAAGCTCAGTTCATTTGACCTTGGTATTACGTTTTCATGTTGTATTGTCCGATGGAGCACCATAACTCTCGCCTTCATTTCCCTAGGCTCTTGAACAACATAGAAAATGTCTGATAGTCTGGTTTCAAAACCATGCATATCTTGACGACATTGAGCAATGTTTCTCCTTGTTTCACAAAGGGCCTCTGTTAGGGAATGGACTTGTGTTTGGAGCGCAGATACAACATTGCTTTGAGCTTGCATATCTTGATCATGAGGCAGTTTGGACGATATTGCCTTAACAACCAACCCAGTATTACGCAGAACGTGCTTTTGGCCTTTGTTAGTGGACATGTATCTTGACCCTCATCGCAGCAAGAGCTGACATTGCAGTTATAGTTGCCTCGCCACCTTCAGAAGGTGGCGGTTCCACCATTTTTTCCATAGTTCGCTGAAAAGTTGAGGTTTTACATTAGTAGTACTTGAACAGAAGATATGAAGGAGGCAGCAAAACCAAACAAAATAGCTTTGGTCTATATACAAAACTTATTCTGGTGAACCCATGTAAAATATTAGTTGTATTTTATTGCAAAGTACATAATAAAACCAGGTTCCAAACATATGACCATGTACCATCGCTAATGTATTGTCTATTTCTTCACATTGTATTGAGGGCTAAGGATAAAGAGACGAAGTTTATAATACGGTAAGCATAGTATGACATCATTCATATCACAAAACAACCGAGAATGCATAAACAGACAATTATAACATTGTGTGGGCAAGTCCAGCACGGAACTAGATTACGGGTCAATATCAAAGGAACATCACTCCTCTCTTTTAAACCTTGTAAGGTGCAATGATACGCTAAGACAATTGTGTATAAAATTGAAAAGAATAATAAACATTGGCTGCAAACCATGCAGTTCAAGGCACAAGTCAGAGTAAGTAGTAGTTAAAAGGCATGCGGATTAAGGACTTACAACAGCGGCTTTGACTAGTGTAGTCATTGAAGGAAATATGCCCTAGAGGCAATAATAAAGTTATTATTTATTTCCTCATATCATGATAAATGTTTGTTATTCATGCTATAATTTTATTAACCGGAAACATGATACATGTGTGAATACATAGACAAATTTAAAGTCACTAGTATGCCTCTACTTGACTAGCTCATTAATCAAAGATGGTTATGTTTCCTAACCATAGACATGTGTTGTCATTTTATTAATGGGATCACATCATTAGGAGAAAGATGTGATTGACTTGACCCATTCCGTTAGCTTAGCACTTGATCGTTTAATATGTTGCTATTGCTTTCTTCATGACTTATACAAGTTCCTATAACTATGAGATTATGCAACTCCCGTTTTCGGAGGAACACTTTGTGTGCCACCAAACATCACAACATAACTGGGTGATTATACAGGAGCTCTAGAGGTGTCACCAAAGGTACATGTTGAGTTGGCGTATTTCGAGATTAGGTTTTGTCACTCCGATTGTCGGAGAGGTATCTCTGGGCCCTCTCGGTAATGCACATCACTATACGCCTTGCAAGCAATGTAGCTAATGAGTTAGTTACGCAATGATGCATTATGTAACGAGTAAAGAGACTTGCCGGTAACGAGATTGAACTAGGTATTGGATACCGACGATCGAATCTCGGGCAAGTAACATACCGATGACAAAGGGAACAACGTATGTTGTTATGCGGTTTGACCGATAAAGATCTTCGTAGAATATGTAGGAGCTAATATGAGCATCCAGGTTCCGCTATTGGTTATTGACCGGAAACAGTTCTAGGTCATGTCTACATAGTTCTCGAACCCGTAGGGTCCGGACGCTTAAGGTTTCGATGACAGTTATATTATGAGTTTATGAGTTTTGATGTACCGAAGTTTGTTCGGAGTCCCGGATGTGATTACGGACATAACGAGGAGTCTCTAAATGGTCGAGACATGATGATTGATATATTGGACGACTATATTCGGACACCGGAATGGTTCGGGGTGTTATCGGATATATACCAGTACTGGGGGTTCCGGAACCCCGGAGGTTAATGGGCCTCATGGGCCCAAGTGGAGGAAGAGGAGGCGGCCAAGGGGCAGCTGCGCCTCCCCCAAGTCCGGGTGGACAAGGAGGCGGCGCCCCCTTTCCTTTCCCCTCGCTCTCTCCTTCCCTCTCCTCTCCTACTCCAACAAGGAAGGAGGGAGTCCTACTCCGGTGGGAGTAGGACTCCTCTGGCGCGCCTCCTCCTGGCCGGCCGCACCTCCCCCCTTGCTCCTTTATATACGGGGGCAGGGGGGCACCCTAGAGACACAACAATTGATCCTTGAGATCTCTTAGCCGTGTGCGGTGCCCCCCCTCCACCATAGTCCTCGATAATATTGTAGCGGTGCTTAGGTGAAGCCCTGCGACGGTAGAACATCAAGATCGTCACCACGCCATCGTGCTGACGGAACTCTTCCTCGACACTTTGCTGGATCGGAGTCCGGGGAATGTCATCGAGCTGAACGTGTGCTAGAACTCGGAGGTGCCGTAATTTTGGTGCTTGATCGGTGGGGCCGTGAAGACGTACGACTACATCAACCGTGTTGTTCTAACGCTTCCGCTTTCGGTCTATGAGGGTACGTGGACAACACTCTCCCCTCTCGTTGCTATGCATCACCATGATCTTGCGTGTGCGTAGGATTTTTTTTTAAAATTACTACGTTCCCCAACAGTCATGCCCTTCTTCTTGCTGGTGTGACAGTCCTTGAAGATTTCCACAACATTTGGTTCAGGTACTTTTTGGTCCTTGCGGGCTTTCCTATGCATTTCGAACAAGTCAATATAGATCTAATAATATGGTACAACAAAAAGAGTGAAACAGCAGCTAATTACAAGAGCCTCGCACTGTGCAATATAGCTACGAGATCCCGTAAATGCATTGGAATTTCACTTTCGTACGGTTGGCCTTGTTCTTTGAACAGTTCTCCTACAAGAAGATAGATTTCTGTGGCACATGCGTAAATAGGACTTCAACATGTGATCAGATCACATATATATAATGTACCTAATACTTCAGATCAAATCAGTGTTTAACAAGGCCCCTCCAGTCTTCATCCGATATATTTTCCACTGGAGATGTTTGGGAAAGTTCATGGTTAGCCTTGCCTTCAAAGTGAGTTTTCCTCAAGTTATACCGACATCTTGTCATGAGCAGACTTGAAAACATGGGTGCAAGCTTGTGCAGTTGCATCATCTTGGCTATCCAACTTGAACCTCATCTGTTGAAAATTATGGGAGTCTCATTATCGACAACCTAGTAAGTATGGGACAGAGCAAGACGATATTACTAGTTTCCATACATAACCATACTTACAGATAAATGGTCGAGGAAGGTGTTAAACTGGGTTTCATCTTTGTCATTCCTGTACTGAATCCATATTGGGAGGATACGTACATGACACCTAACGGCAACCGCTGCCTCGATACTAACTTGGCTGACTACAGCAGCATCACGTGGCCTTTTTAAACCTGCCTCAAAGCGGATCTCCATTCTTCCTCCTCTAGATTTAGTTAACCTATCGAGCATTATCCCCGATGTTTGTTTCCTCTTGCGCCTAGGTGCTAGTCCAACAACGAACATAGGAAGTGTTAGTGTACATCAAACTGTGAGACTACATATAAAGAAGCATGGAACTGTAACTTGACTCCAGCAACTACCTTCTTGCTGTTGAAGCTCACAAGGTTCATCCGATATTGCCAACTCGTCTTGTGTCAAGAGTGCTTGGGAAGTAGTGTCATGTGGCAAGGGATCTTGGGAGCGTCTTTGCTAGCTCGATTGCCTTGCAGTATGTCATCTGGTAGGTAATCTTGTGGTAGGTGTTGCAAGAACTAGGGCTGTTTCTGCTTGTTTGGTGGCAGCTATTTGTTTCTGTTTGGCTTTTTTTTTTCAGCTCGTGTAGCATGGGATGCCGTGTTTGTAGAATTTTCCGCTGGACTTTGACCTTCTATTGCACCACCAGTACCAGCAGAATCTGCAGGATTCATCCGCTTCTCATTCCCTACCATTCTGTGTTTCTTCCTCTTTCTCTGTGCCATGTTAAGTCAAGCCGACAATAAAAATAAATAACAATTTAGTTCTTCAGAACAAATTGATGCGTGATGCAGACGAACTAAACTTTGATGTTACACAACCACATGATAGGAGGATGTAATATGTATGAAAAACATGACGGAAAAGATAACCAGAACTATGATGTATAAACTAAGAAGAAGACATTTCACCAAATTAGAAGCAATGCAATGGAAGGTAGACACCATATGAAAGATGCTACAAATATCGCTCTGCCAAGTTAACAATGTCTCATCATAAACGACGTTTAAACAAATGTGAAGTAGTACAAGAAATAAATCATATGCAAGATGCAAACAACATCACACTACCATGTTAGAGGTCTCTCATCATTAGTGCCATTGCATATTCACAGCATTGCATATTCACAACTTATGATGTGTAAACTAAGGAGAAGGCATTTCAACAAATTAGAAGCAATGAAAGCTAGACACCATATGAAAGATGCAACGAATATCACTCTACCAAGTTAAAACTGTCTCGTCATAAGTGCCATTTCAACAAATTAGTAGTACAAGCTAGAAAAGAATGTGAGATGTAACCTATATCACACTCACGAAGTCAAACGTGTCTTATGATAAGTGATTGTTGCAGGTTACACAACAGTAGTAATTTGATGTAAGAACATGGTGTGATAGAGGACATTGTATGTTCTAGAAACAGGAACACGTGTCTTATTCAAGTATAATGTGTAAAGTAAGCGAGATGGAATTCAACAAAATTAGAAGCAATACAAGCTAGACATCACACATAACATGCAACCACATATAACTTGATTGCCAAGTTAGAGGGAGCACCAGTGATGCTGCACTAGGGGAGACGTGCTCATCATAAACACAGCTTTGTTTAGTGTCTATGCATGTGTTGTCTTGGAAATCATCTTGGGGGTGTGGAGGAGTAGAAATTGTAGAGGCCCTCCGTTCGGAAGGAGCACCTTTATCCGTATGTGATGTATGTCAGAGAGTGAAGGCAGAGCATCAGAAGCCAGCAGGACTGTTACAGCCTATGCCAATACCCGAATGTAAGTGGGACAAACTTGGCATGGACTTTATTACCGGATTACCCAGAACCAAGGCAGGATATGATTCAATATGGGTAGTTGTGGATCGTTTGACCAAAGTAGCCCATTTCATCCCAGTGAAGACAACCTATACAAGTGCTAAGTTGGCCAAGATATATATGTTCAGGATCGTATGTTTGCACGGAGTTCCGAGGAGCATCGTATCAGATAGAGGAACGCAGTTTACTTCAAAGTTTTGGCATCAGCTACACCAGACTTTGGGTACCAGATTGGAGTTCAGTACCGCTTTTCACCCGCAGACGGATGGACAAACTGAGAGAGTCAATCAGATTCTGGAAGACATGTTGATAGCCTGTGCGCTAGATTATGGATCTAGTTGGAATGACAATTTGCCGTACGCAGAGTTCTCATACAACAACAGCTACCAGGCCAGTTTGAAGATGGCACCGTTCGAAGCTCAGTATGGACGTAGATGTAGAACACCATTGATGCGGGATGAGGTTGGAGACCGTCAGTTGTTTGGACCAGATTTGATTAAAGTATCAGAAGAGAAGGTTAAACTGATCAGAGACAGACTAAAGATTGCTCAGTCTAGACAGAAGAGTTATGCAGATTCAAAACGCAAGGAAGTAACCTATGAAATTGGAGACAGAGCCTATCTGCGAGTATCACCCTTGAGGGGAGTGAAATGTTTTGGAGTTAAGGGAAAGTTAGCCCCAAGATTTGTAGGACCGTATCGTGTTTTAGAACGGATGGGAGAAGTTGCCTACAAGCTGGAGTTACCTGAAGGATTGTCAGGAGTTCACGATGTGTTTCGCGTATCACAGCTGAAGAAGTGCCACGCTGAAATGGCCGATATACCATTGAATGATACAGTGCCTTTGGAGGCGATTCAGCTGGATAGTAATCTGACCTATGAGGAAAAGCCAATAAAGATTCTTGATTTCAACAGTCGAGTCACTCGCAGCAAGGTTATCAAGTTTTGAAAAGTTCAATGGAGCCACCATACCGAGGAGGAAGCCACCTGGGAGCGAGAAGAGGATATTCGCAAGGACCACCCTCACCTATTTTCTAGCCAACCCGAATCTCGAGGGAGAGATTCATCTTAAGGGGGGTAGGTTTGTAACATCCCAAATTTTCAATTTGGAATGTTATACGTAGGTCATCCATGCATATCATATTTTATTGCATTTCGTTTGCCATCCTCGAAATCCTAAGCAACTCAAGGACCCTTGGAGAGAGTTGGGGATTTCCGATTTTCATATTTGATTTTATCAAATATCGAAGACGAGGATTTTTGATTTTAATTACTTTCTCTCCGAAAAAATATTTCATTTTAAAATAATAAATGAGAGGAGATAATATGACTTCTCCAAAATAATTGAAATATCGGAGGAAAAATGTTAAAATCATTATTTGGTTTTTATTTGATTTATTTTGGATTTTATTCGCCCTAGAAAAATTTGCATGTTTTAAAAAATTGCATTTTAGGGGCCAAGAAAAGTTCATCCTGTCCTAAATATTTCATTTAGACGGAGAAAACTTATTTTGAAATTTTCAGATTTTTATTTTTATTTTTCTAGGATTTTTCTTAGTCGGCGGAACGTTTAAAAAGAAAAAGAGGACCCGCGCCCGACTGGGCCGAAGCCCAGCCGAGCCAGGCCGGCCCGCCCGTGCCACCTCCTCCCCCGCCGTGCCGCCGCCGGACTTGGAGAGTCCGGGTCGCCGCCGCCTCCCGCCGCCCGACTGTCACATCCCTAGCTTCTGGTTTGCTCTGAGCTGGCTAGCCATGTGTTGCATCATGTCTAAATTCTTTTAAAGTTGAAATGGGGATTGCCTAAACCATAGCATTAAAGGAATTCACTAGGTTCACCTAAAATATTTTCAGTAAGCCCAAATGGCTTTTAAAAATGTTCATCATTAATGGAAAACACTGTAAACAAGAGCTGTGAGGTGATGCACATTTTTCCATGACATATTTGGGCTCTGAATTAAATCTTATGGTATTTTCATTTGGGCATTTAAATACTGTAAAATATTTTAAATGCTCAAATAATCCCAAACTGAAATGTTTACTGTAGGATATATTTCCAACAGTGGTCATGAGCAGTTGCATGATTTTTGGGATTGATTTAGTATTTTTAATAAAGCCACAAAGCTGCAGAAAAATAGAAAACAGGAATTAAAATAGAGAGAGAGAGAAAGAGCTCACCTGGACTTACCTGTGCGGCCCACCAGAGCCAGCCCAGCAGCCCAGCCCAGCAGCCCACTTACCCCCCTCGCTCGTCGTCTTCCTCTGCCAGTAGGCAGAGGCGAGCATGCTGCTACTGGAGGCCTCGACCTCCTGCTTGTGGGCGCCTCATGAGTCCAGCTGCTCGCCTGGAGACGCCCAACCTCCCTGCCTCTCTCTCTCACTCTCTCCCGTGCCTCTCCCCTCCCCTGCTTTCTCTCCCTCTCACCACCGAGCGCAACTGTCGCCGCCGATGAGTACCACCGCGGCCACAGCCACCTCCCCGCCTCGCCGACGCCTCAGGAAGCTCCGCCTTGCCCCCCTCTTCATTCTCACCCAGACGAAAGGCGCCGGAAGCCCCTGGATGCCGCTAGCTCCGCCGTTCCCCTCCTCGGCCACCGAGGATCGCCGTCGTCAATTCGCCGTCGCAGAAGCTTCCCCGAGCCCACCGAGCTTCTCTCCCGACCCCTTGTGAGCTCCTCTTCCTCTTTCCCTAGTCCCCGTGCTCGTTCTCGTGCCGTAGCTGCCATCCCCGCAAGCACCGAGCTCCGGCCGTCGCCATGGCCGGCGAACCTCGCGCCCCAGAGCTCTTCCGCTCGCTCCAGTAGCTCCCGCGTGCTCTCCAGGTCCCTAGGGTCCCGACGCGCTCCTCTGCTCTCTGGCTAACGCGCTGTAGCCCCGCGCCCGTGCCGGCCCAAACTCCGGCGCTGCCGCGAGCTCCATTACGTTGAGCTCCGGCCACCCCGCGTCCTCCCGTCGCCTCCCCTGGATTTGCGAGAGCCCGGGCTATGCCCCGGTGCCCATAGCCGCCGCCCTCGTGGCCTGTAACCCGGACACCGCCGTGTCCCGTGGTCCGCCGGCGACGACCTCGCCGGCCTGGCAGGTGGACCCCACCGGCCAGGAGTTAGTTAGCACTAACCCCGCACCTATGACACTGACAGTGGGCCCCGGAGCCCTAAACTTTTAATTAGATTAGCAATATCCTCGTTAACTAGTTGTGTCAGCGACGTGTGGACCCCACACGTCGAGGTTTGACTTGACCGCCTGTTGACCTGCTGACGTCACAAGTCTTGGTGGCCGACGCCATAAATCATTTTCGATTTATTCTTATTCAGGAAATTCCAGAAAATGCCCTAAACTTCTAAAAATCATATAAATTCAACCGTAACTCCAAATGAAATAATTTATATATGAAAAATGACCAAAAAAATCCAATCTATCCATCTGTACTATTTTCAGGCATCTTAGAACAACTTATAGCTGCTGTTTAGCACAAATCATATAAATGGTATTTAAACTCTCACATATGAAGTATGAATTTGAACCTAGGGTTCAA
The DNA here is from genome assembly GCA_021605145.1 of Aegilops bicornis. Taxonomy (NCBI): domain Eukaryota; kingdom Viridiplantae; phylum Streptophyta; class Magnoliopsida; order Poales; family Poaceae; genus Aegilops; species Aegilops bicornis. Next base: position 716,392,652 of record CM038670.1, read on the forward strand.
ACTAACTCTATTTAACCTGCTGCTAGTTGCATTAGCTCAAACCATAGCATATTGCCATGTCACATTCATGCATCATATTTTTGCATTGCATTGATTGTGTTCTCCCTTGTTTGCCGGTATTTGTCCCCTCTCAGTAAACGACGTACCGACGATGAGATCGATGACACTATTGAAGAACTATATAATCTTCAGAAGTGCCAGGCAAGCAAAACCCCCTTGTTCATTCCGATATAATCCCACTCTCTCGCTCCTGCTCTATTTTACTGCATTAGGACAACAACGACTCATGTGCTACTTGCTGCGGTAGCTGAACCCCTTTATCCTCTGCATGACCTGTCATTCCACAGTAATTAGATGAAACCCACAAGCATGAGTAGGAGTTGTTTGAGCCCTGATGTGCCTACTCATTCATGCTTGTTTGTCATGCCTGCTATTGCTTAGAGTTGTGTCGTGTCGATTCATCGGGAATGAATTGGAAAGTGGTGAACATGTCCTGTTGTGTGTGAGCTAAGTGTGTGAACACGATTTGGTAAAGGTAGCGGTGAGAGGCCATGTAGGAGTACATGGTGGGTTGTCTCATTGCAGCCGTCCTCAGGAACTGAGTTCTGTGTTTGTGATCCATGAACAGTTACTACCACACATTGGGTTCCGGTAACTCGACCCCTCTCGACTTATTAATCAACTTGATCTCTGTCCAGGAGTTGCAACTAGTTTCTGGTGTTTGTAGGTAGTGTTAGTATTCTACCAAGTGGCACCCGGTACAGGTGGGCTTGGGACAGACTAGGCACCGTGGCACGGTGTACCAAGCGTAGATCCACCCGCCGAGGTGGGCTTGGGAACCCTACACACATCGTTTGGGGCCGTGAGCGACACCCTGGCTGGATCTCCTTGCGGATGGAATCCGAATAGGCGATAAACCTGGACTAGAGACTTGTGTGGTTAGTCAGGTCGTGGCCGACTCCCTCGCCAGGCTTCCGCTTGAAGGTTGCCGAGATACACAAGGTGTACATGGCGGTAAGTGGCGAGAGCGTGTGTGAATAAGTACACCCCTACAGTGTTAATATGATCTATTCGAATTGCCGTGTCCGCGGTAAAGGAATTATGGGTTGCCTATATCAGTTCATAGACAAGTGAAAGTGAATACTCTAAAATGCGTAAGATAAGCGTGAGTGCTATGGATGGCGTTCTCGTAGGGAGACGGAGCGGATCCATAGTGGTGTATTGATATGGTGAATATGTGGACTCGTGTGCGCCACCTCAAAAGAGTTACTTGCAGTCGTAGTTCAGGATAGCCACCGAGTCAAAGCTGGCTTGCTGCAGTCAAACTCCACCAACCCCTTTGTTGATAATGATGCATATGTAGTTAGTTCTGATGTAAGTCTTGCTGAGTACATTTGTACTCACGTTTGCTTATTTTATGTTTTGCGAGAGACGCGTCGGTCTCGCTAGTAGTTCAGCGTGGACTTCAACGTTTAGCTTGTTACCTCAGCTACGATCTTGTGCCCTCGGCGAGAATCGGTAGATAGTCGGGCTTCTCGGCCTTTTTCATTTGTAGATGTACGTACTCGGACATGTTAAGCTTCCGCTTGTGCTTTGACTTGTATGTTTCGAGTGTTGGGTCATGAGACCCATGTTTGTAATATCTCGCTCCTCGGAGCCTAATGAATAAATATTTGAGTCGTAGAGTTATGTTGTGATGCCATGTTGTATTTACACATATTGAGCATATTGTGTGTATGTTTGAAATGCTTGGTATGTGTGGGATCCGACAATCTAGTTGTTTATCCTTGGCAGCCTCTCATATGGGGAAATGTAGTCTAGTGCTTCTGGCGATAGTAGTCCGCTACAGCCAGTTCACCGGAGTCCCGCTAGCCCAAAGACTACCGCTCTGGACACTTGATCGCCGACATGTGTTTCACTTCGTTCCTATGTCTCTCCTTCGGGAAATGTCACGCGGTGATATCCGAGTCCTGCCTAGCCTGCTACAGCCGGGTTCCCGAGTCCTGTTAGCCAGTGCTACAGCCCGGATTCACACGTCTTGACCGACATGCTCGATGTGATTCATGTATGCCTGTCCCCATGGGTTAGTGCCGCTTTGGGTTCACGACTAGCCATGTCGGCCGGGTTCTCTGTCATATGGATGCTAGCGAGACTATCATCTACGTGAGCCAAAAGGCTAAACGGTCCCGGGCCATGGTAAGGCGACACCCGTGGGAATACCGTGCGTGAGGCCGCAAAGTGATATGAGGTGTTACCGGCTAGATCGATGTGACTTGGAATCGGGTCTTGATAACGTTGGTATCGAGCTGTTGCTGTAGGATTACCAAGCCAAACTGGTCAAGTTGTGTCTAGAAATGCTTTAGTTATGTAAGGGAATTGATTGTGGAAGGAACGTAAGGCTCTTTTTACTCCTTATACCTCATGGCCTTCGATCCGAGTCATCCTGTTTCTCTTCTACAGGGATTAAGAACTAGGCTTCTCATCTATCTATTAGGATGACGTGTTACTAATCCATAGACTTTTAAGATTGTTGGTTTTAAGCCCAGTTCAGTTTCTACTATTTCTGTATGTTAACTGTTGATCTCAGAATCTTGTTATGATGTTGTTGAGTGGCTATGCCACCATTTTGCATGATGTCTCAAATCTTTTTGAGCATTTACAGCCGTTATGCTGTCCGAGTCATCCTGTGTCTCTAAATAGTCCGATGCATTTGCAAATCCTTTCTTTCCATTCCCAATGTCCTTTATGGTCGAATAAGCACACTAATCGGTAAGTTGAGGTACTTTGTTGCCTCGGTGTAGATGTTGGAGCTATTATTATGACCCTAGGTGTTTAGGAAGTCACCTAGTAATTTAGCAATGCTTTTGTATCCCCAATGTGATGATTCTGGCCATTATTCTTGAAAGCATCCCGTGATGTTATTAGTTAGTAGGCATTCTATTCCTGGGTTCTTGAACCCGAGATTCACCCTGCTTCATGTTGTTAGTATTTGCTAGTTCCTTTAGGATATTAGTAACCTTGCGATAGTCCTTGAGCTCCGTGGTATCTCATTCTTCCACATACCATGAACTAGTTATGGCAGAAGTTCCTCTTTGAGCCTAAAGATCATAATCGAATACTCTTGAAGAGTTCTCCATTCATAATTGTGACTCTGCCAGTTCTACCTTCTCTGCATGGGTTATCTGGGAGAAATGTTGAGCTTTGCTTGATATACTAATCCATGCCTCCACAACTCAGGAAGTTATATGTTTCTCGAGTTGTTCCTCTTTAGTTGTATTCTGACCCCGGCTATCAATTGATAGTCAAGGGTATGCGTGCATTCGTTTATCGATGCCTATTATTCTTGTGGTCCGTTAAGCCATTCTATTCCAGAATGACTAGGAGAAACAAACTCCAGTACCTCATCCATATCCAGGATTGGGTCAAAGCAGTTGTATTCCGCAGATCAAAATGCCAATTCAGCTTTTGTTACATTTCTACCACAAGTATTACCCACTTTATATCAGGAACGTCATGAGGATTGCACCTTCTTTTATGAATTCTTGACGTAGTGATACTTCTCGCTATCATTATTCATTTCTCGGTCCCGTGTTGATGCAACCGGAATACCGACAAATGAATTGTGATGTGTGAAATCAATACTCCTAGCAACCTCGTTGCTTGGTAGTAAATGGACAATATTCTCATTCTTAGCGTGTTGGTTACTAAATCATCATCCTAAGATTGATCGTGCTACCTAGTCCTTATTTCCGATGCACCCTTCGATCTATGAGTCAGGATCTTGTCAAGTACTCACCCATTTGATCATATCGTCTTGCCTCAAAAGCAAGATTGTTCTCGAGCTTAGTAACATACCGGTGGTTCGTGATTTTCCGAATGTGTTCTCGGGAGTATCACCAGGTTGTCACCTGACCGCTATGTTGAGTTCGTGATCATGTTGGTTTTCCTCTAAACCACCCATTCTCCAAGGATCTGTGTTGGATATCTCTGAACTAGTTGGTTGAGCTAGACAACAACTTGGAGAGTTGGAAGATAAAGCTTTGCTTAACTTAGTTCATCTCTAAGGGATATTCTTGTGTAGTGTGTGTTGAAGGAAGATGATATCTTCATCGATTGGTCCCTGTGATCAGTTGTTGGACCTATTGTCTTATCAATCCTTGACTTGAGTATGGGCCACCGTCAAGTCAAATCAGAACCAACGATATTCGTGATGTTGTCCTACTCATGGTTGACCCCTCGAGCATACCCCATCGCATCTTTTGGTCTGACCAATAGTATCACCGTGTTCACATGATGGTGGAAGTCCAGTGATATGGAAATTCCAATGAGTTGTTGTTGAGCCCATCAGCAGCATTTTGTCTCCCCCATGATTCATGTTGAACATCAACCTAGTGTTGGAAACTTTTATAAGCATTATCTTCATGTCCCATCCGTGCAGAATATGTTGGATGAAAGAAGTGACTTTCTCTGATTCACGTGCATTTGGTGCAAGTTACCGCCATGAGTTCGAGAAAGATTGTTTTTGTTTCCTCTAGAACCATCCCAAGTCAGTCATGCATACGTGCGAAGTATTCTGTGGTTCGGAGACTTGCAACCTTCGCTCTACATGTGCTCCTAGCACACCAAGCCACTGATTGATTTGTTCAAGGAGAAGGAGTTCCTTCATAAGAGCTAATCCGGACTTATGTAGGGACTTCGATATCCTCGTTGATGGTTCCCCACCTGAACTCGGTAGTGTTTTATTATAAGACTACTATGTGGTCATGCTTGTCTCGAACAACATGTTCACATGTGTGTAGCAGAACCAGCTCATGTTCTGGAGCTTGCTATCGTAGTTCATCTCCCGAGAGTCTCGCAACATTTTCTTGTCGATTTGTGTTGCAACTTTTCTTTTCAGACATGTGAGTCTGAAGTATCCTGTTTCTAACCAGATCTGAATCTCGGTGAGATATGATGGTTGGAACATTCCCAACAGATTGCATCTTGTTCCCGGCTTGCACCGCCATTGTGCCAATTCCCCATGGGCTGGCCCTCTCAAGAGTTGCTGTCCAATATCATCTTCAAAAGTGGACTCACCATGGGTCCCCTCCACCTCCGAAGATAAGCAAATCATCCATTGCGTTGTCTTCAACAAGGTAGTCCACATCATCCATTCTAATCTGAGTATGTCATCTTTTCGAACCCCTTCAAATGATTGATTGTGATTGCCTTAGGCTGGTATGAAGGGTTCCAATGATCTATGGATCAAAAGTAATTCTCTTTGCCACCTAAGGGCACAACTCGACGAGTCACCTTTCTCAAGGTGCCCTGTTACGGGATCTTGGTAAATATTTCCTCGCCACCTTGACACCATCCACCCTCTTTCTAAGCGTGGAATTGATGCCCACCAAATCAAACCCCGTCGTTGTTCCTCCATCCCTCTCGATGTGTTTTGTGTTTCAACTCGAGATGTTTCAACATTTCATTCCACGAGTTGATCTTGAGTGCTCTATATCCGAGGATATCGTTTCCTATAGAGTATTCTTTTTGTCGCCATCGTGTTGGATGAAGATCTCGAAAGCAAAGACGTCAAGACCAAGATGATGGAATGAGTCAACATCTTCGAGAAGGGCAAATGGATCATGAAGATTGTGATAGCTGTGACTCCCCTTTTTCTCTTACCTCACGTCTTGAATCTCGAGGCGAGATTCTTGCTTAGTGGGGGTGAGTTGTCACATCCCTAGCTTCTGGTTTGCTCTGAGCTAGCTAGCCATGTGTTGCATCATGTCTAAATTATTTTAAATTTGAAATGGGGATTGCCTAAACCCTAGCATTAAAGGAATTCACTAGGTTCACCTAAAATATTTTGATAAGTCCAAATGGCTTTTAAAAATGTTCATCATTTATGGAAAACACCGTAAATGTAGCTAGAGGTGATGCACATTTTTCCATGACATATTTGGGCTCAATTAAATCTTATGGTATTTTCATTTGGGCATTTAAATACTATAAAATATTTTAAATGCTCAAATAATCCCAAACTGAAATGTTTCTTGTAGGATATATTTCCAACATGGTCATGAGCAGTTGCATGATTTTTGGGATTGATTTAGTATTTTAATAAAGCCAAAAAGCTGCGAGAAAAATAGAAAACAGGAATTAAAATAGAGAGAGAGAGAAAGAGCTCACTGGACTTACATGCGGCCCACGAGCCAGCCCAAGAGCCCAGCCCAAAGAGCCCACTTACCCCTCGCTCGTCGTCTTCCTCTGCCAAGAGGGCAGAGAGGCGACGCTGCTACTGGAGGCCTCCACCTCCTGCTCATGGCAGCGCTTCATGAGTCCAGCTGCTCGCCTGGAGACGCCCAACCTCCCTGCCGCTCTCTCTTACTCTCTCCCGTGCCTCTCCCCTCCCCTGCTTTCTCTCCCTCTCACCACCGAGCGCAACTGTCGCCGCCGATGAGTACCACCGCGGCCACAGCCACCTCCCAGCCTTGCCGACGCCTCAGGAAGCTCCGCCTCGCCCCCCTCTTCATTCTCACCCAGACGAAAGGCGCCGGAAGCCCCTGGATGCCGCTAGCTCTGCCGTTCCCCTCCTCGGCCACCGAGGATCGCCGTCGTCAATTCGCCGTCGCAGAAGCTTCCCCGAGCCCACCGAGATTCTCTCCCGACCCCTTGTGAGCTCCTCTTCCTCTTTCCCTAGTCCCCGTGCTCGTTCTCGTGCCGTAGCTGCCGTCCCCGCAAGCACCGAGCTCCGGCCATCTCCATGGCCGGCGAACCTCGCGCCCCAGAGCTCTTCCGCTCGCTCCAGTAGCTCCCGCGTGCTCTCCAGGTCCCCAGGGTCCCGACGCGCTCCTATGCTCTCTGGCTAACGCGCTGCAGCCCCGCGCCCGTGTCGGCCCGAACTCCGGCGCCACCGTGAGCTCCATTACGGTGAGCTCCGGCCACCCCGCGTCCTCCCGTCGCCTCCCCTGGATGCGCGAGAGCCCGGGCTATGCCCCGGTGCCCTTAGCCGCCGCCCTCGTGGCCTGTAACCCAGACACCGCCGTGTCCCGTGGTCACCGGCGACGACCTCGCCCGGCTTTGGCAGGTGGACCCCACCGGCCGGGGAGTTAGTTAGCACTAACCCCCCACCTATGACATCGATAAAGGGGCCCCGGAGCCCTAAACTTTTAATTAGATTAGCAATAACCCCTGTTAACTAGCTGTGTCACTGACGTGTGGACCCCACACGTCAGGTTTGACCCGGACCGGCCTGTTGACCTGCTGACGTCACAGTGCCGTGGTGCTGACGCCATAAATCATTTTCTGGATTTATTCTTATTCAGGAAATTCCAGAAAATGCCCTAAACTTCTAAAAATCATATAAATTCAACCGTAACTCCAAATGAAATAATTTTTATATAAAAAATGATCAAAAAAATCCAATCTATCCATCTGTACTATTTTCAGGCATGTTAGAACAACTTATAGCTGCTGTTTAGCACAAATAATATAAATGGCATTTAAACTCTCACATATGAAGTTTGAATTTGAACCTAGGGTTCAAAGTAACTCCATTTAACCTGCTGCTAGTTGCATTAGCTCAAACCATAGCATATTGCCATGTCACATTCATGCATCATATTGTTGCATTGCATTGATTGTGTTCTCCCTTGTTTGTCGGTATTTGTCCCCTCTCAGTAAACGACGTACCGACGATGAGATCGATGACACTATTGAAGAACTATGTAATCTTCAGAAGTGCCAGGCAAGCAAAACCCCCTTGTTCATTCCGATATAATCCCACTCTCTCGCTCCTGCTCTATTTTACTGCATTAGGACAACAACGACTCATGTGCTACTTGCTGCGGTAGCTGAACCCCTTTATCCTCTGCATGACTGTCATTCCACAAGTAATTAGATGAAACCCTCTAGCATGAGTAGGAGTTGTTTGAGCCATGATGTGCCTACTCATTCATGCTTGTTTGTCATGCCTGCTATTGCTTAGAGTTGTGTCAGGTCTGATTCATCGGGAATGAATTGGAAAGTGGTGAACATGTCCTACTGTGTGTGAGCTAAGTGTGTGAACACGATTTGGTAAAGGTAGCGGTGAGAGGCCATGTAGGAGTACATGGTGGGTTGTCTCATTGCAGCCTGGCCCCTCGTGAACTGAGTTACTGTGTTTGTGATCCATGAACATTTACTACCACACATTGGGTTCCGGTAACTCAATTCCCCTCTCGACTTATTAATCAACTTGATCTCTGTCCGGGAGTTGCAACTAGTTTACGGTGTTTGTAGGTAGTGTTATTAGTCTACCAAGTGGCACCCGATGCAGGTGGGCTTGGGACAGACTAGGCACCATGGCACGGTGTACCAAGCGTAGATCCACCCGTCCGAGGTGGGCTTGGGAACCCTGCACACATCGTTTGGGGCCGTGAGCGACACCCGGCCGGATCTCCTTGCGGATGGAACCCGAATAGGCGATAAACCTGGACTAGAGACTTGTGTGGTTAGTCGGTCGTGGCCGACTCCTCGCCAAAGCTTCCGCTTGAAGGTTGCCGAGATACACAAGGTGTACATGGCGGTAAGTGGCAAGAGCGTGTGTGAAGAAGTACACCCCTGCAGGGTTAATATGATCTATTCGAATAGCCGTGTCCGCGGTAAGGACTTCTGGGTTGCCTATATCAGTTCATAGACAAGTGAAAGTGGATACTCTAAAATGCGCAAGATAAGCGTGAGTGCTATGGATGGCGTTCTCGTGAGGAGACGGAGGCGGATCCATAGTGGTGTATTGATATGGTGAATATGTGGACTCGTAGCGCCACCTCAAAAGAGTTACTTGCAAATGTAGTTCAGGATAGCCACCGAGTCAAAGCTGGCTTGCTGCGGTCAAACTCCACCACCCCTTTGTTGATAATGATGCATATGTAGTTAGTTACGATGTAAGTCTTGCTGAGTACATTTGTACTCACGTTTGCTTATTTTATGTTTTACTGAGAGGCGTCGGTCCTCGCTTAGTAGTTCGGCATGGACTTGACGTTTAGCTTGTTACCTCAGCTACGATCTTGTGCCCTCGGCAGAATCTGGTAGATAGTCGGGCTTCTCAAATTTTTCATTTGTAGATGTCGTACTCACACATGTTAAGCTTCCGCTTGTGCTTTGACTTGTATGTTTCGAGTGTTGGGTCATGAGACCCATGTTTGTAATATGTCGCTCCTCGGAGCCTAATGAATAAATATTTGAGTCGTAGAGTTATGTTGTGATGCCATGTTGTATTTACACATATTGAGCATATTGTGTGTATGTTTGAAATGCTTTGTATGTGTGGGATCCGACAATCTAGTTGTTTATCCTTGGCAGCCTCTCATATGGGGAAATGTAGTCTAGTGCTTCCTGAGCGATAGTAGTCCGCTACAACCCGGTTCACCAGAGTCCTGCTAGCCCAGTACTACTGCTCAGGACACTTGACTGGCCGGCATGTGTTTCATTTCGTTCCTGTGTCTGTCCCTTCGGGGAAATGTCACACGGTGATATCCAAGTCCCGCTTAGCTCACATGTACCGGGTTCCCGGAGTCCTGTTAGCCCAGTGCTACAGCCCGGATTCACACGCTGCTGACCAACATGCTCGATGTGATTCATGTATGCCTGTCCCCATGGGTTAGTGCCGCTTTGGGTTCACGACTAGCCATGTCGGCCCGGGTTCTCTGTCATATGGAATACCGTGCGTGAGGCCGCAAAGTGATATGAGGTGTTACCGGCTAGATCGATGTGACTTGGAATCGGGGTCCTGACACCGACTCCCTCCCCAAGTCGGAGCCCCCCCAACCTATATAAACCACCGCCCCCTCTAGCCGCCACCACCACCGCCGCCGGAGTCGCCTCGCCCGCCGAGCCGAACCCCGCCGCCTCGCTGCGCCTTGCCGAGTCGCCGCCGCCGCCGTGAGGTCGCCGCCGCTGCCTCCAGCGCCCTCGCCGCCACCCGCCGCCCCTCGCCGAGCCCGCGCCGCCCGCCCGCCCGCGGACGACCTCGCCAGAGGCAGCCACCGCCGCCCGGTTTTTTAGATAACCCTTTCGGTTTAAAAAAAACCCTAGTTCGTTTTTTTATAGATTGGTTTTATTCTCTGGTTTATTTGTTTAGCGTTCGTTCGTTCGTTCTAAAGAACGTGTTCCTCGTTTAGTTTCTGCTAACGAACGTTCGTTCGTTTAGCCGTTCGTCGTTTTCATTTTATCGGATTTATTCCGCGATTTTTCCGATCACGATTTCTGATCCGATGTTCGAACTAGTATAACTTTTCGCTTGTTTATCGGAATCAGGCGATTCAAGCGCCTGGAGTTTCATATCGAAACCCTCTTTCAGAATAGCCAACTCAAACAAGTTTTTGCCTCTGTAAAATTTGACCCTAGTTTAGATTAGTAACCGGATCTTGTTTCTTTCGCCGTTTGAGTTTCGTTGCTCCGTTTGGTTTGATTCTTCTTGTGAACCGGAGTTCTTAAGTTGAACTCTCCGGTCAACCCCTTTCAGTTGAAGTTTCGTTTGTGCTTCTTTGCTTGTTGCTTATGTATGTATTGTTTGTTTGCGATAGAATTCCTGGAGTGCAAAGCGTGTTACTACGAGTCTCTAGGATTCCCGGATCGTCAGCAAGGCAAGTAACACTTTGATCATACTCTTTTCATACCCAGTTTTTATGCATTAGTTTCAACCCTCAAACATTGCATGGTTAGGATGTCATTAATTTGTGGGTTGGGAAGTAGATGATGAGGTAGGAACCTATTGCTCTGTTACTGTCAAACCCTTGGGAGTTACTTCAACGTTATGCTTATATTGCCATGCTATGCTCGTAGACGTGGATTGGGTTGAGTGTATCCATGACAGATGTGAGATTGTTAATTAATGGTTTACTTTAAGCTGGCAACTTTAATACACATCTCGGTGGATTGAGGTACCTGGGGAACCCAGTGTTGTCTATTTTATTTTTTGGAAATCCCGGGGTACCCGTGTGATCTTCCTATGGACCGCCACCCAGGTTCAAAGGGAACTGAGATTATTCATGCTAGAAACTTCCATGTGCAGCCACAAGCTATTATGGGCTCTAGCATAGTTGAGTAAGTTACGTGAAGCTCTTGAAGAGGTAGATCAGCAGGTAGTGGGTTTTGTAGGTTTGGTATGGTCTACCCGGAGTAAAGAGTTAATGTTTCTGAAAGACTGTGTCTCGGTCATCCGCTTCTCAAACACCATGCAGTGCGAGAAATCCACGGAGGCGATCGAGTCTTGTGGGTAAAGTGCGCAAACCTCTACTGAGTGTATAATCTAATCATGGTTAGCCGTGTCCCCGGTTATGGAAAATTTTGAGTATCTAGTACTTGAGTAATTACATGTATCTCATCACTCTAAATTAATATTGCTGGGATGTTAAGTACCTTAAATGGGATTGAGTTGGGGTTATACCTTCTCAATGATGTTTCAACCACCATGATAGTTAAAGTAAAATTTATTCCTTTGTTGTAGGGAAAAATTGGCTTTACGCAAATCAGAATCAGAGAGCTTTCCACCAGCCAAATATGCATGTAGTGGTAGCATTATTCTCTAATTGCACTATTGTGTTACACTGCCAACATATTCCATGTGCTGACCCATTCTCGGGCTGCAACGTATTATGTTGCATACTTTTCAGACGAGGAGTAAGGTTCGATAGGTCGTTGCCGTGTAGCTCAGCCATGTCGTTGGAGTTGATGGACTCACTTTATCTTCCAAGCCTTCTGTTGTTATCGTATTAGATGACCTTATGCCATATTATTGTAATAAGTTCTCTTTTGAGACACTCGATGTAATAAGTGTGTGATTGATACTCTGTTATATATCCTTCGAGTACTGTGTGTGTCAGCATTACCGATCCAGGGATGACACGGAAGCATAGAGACTTTACCATCTGAGGTCGGGTCGCTACATGCTCACAGGATGGTGGTTCATGTAAAAAATATCTTTCCTTATCTTAATAAAGACCGATTTTGGCCTTTCGAATACAAGCTAGACACCATATGGAACATGCAACCACATATGACACCGCAAAGTTAAAGCAAGCACCTGGGATGGTGGTTCATTGCGAGCAAGGTCATCAACTCCAGAGCTACGTTTACCGTCTCCATCTGCTGACACTGCACCCTTTATAGCGATGTAATGTGCCGTGCCTAGCCGCATAGAAAGCTGGCACGACTTGTCTCTTTTCTTTTTTGCTTCTCTCGAGGCAGACTCTGAAATACCCTTGCATAAAAACACAATAATGAGAGTATGGGTGAAGTTTGTGCAGAAGTAGTGCACTGTAAAAGTAGCAGATAGCAGGTGGCTGAAAAATAAATGACAGGAGACATATGATAGCTCTACAACATTGCATGGCAAACAAAATTAGATTCTACTCCGTATGATTTTGTAATATATGAGCACAGGAAATGCAGGTACTCCTCCAACACACCACCACATGTGGTCATATCTAAGATAACAATGATCATTGAAAATAAGTAGGCGATCGATTTTTAATGAACCGTCCGATCTATAAGGAGCAGACAGATGGCCTTCGTCTTCCTCCCGCTTGATCCTTTGATTTATCTTTATCGAACCGCCAGCGACCACCGGCCCAGACCCCGGCCTCCGCCGCCCCGCCCTCCCATCGACCTCACACCACCGCCGTGCTTGGCAGCGCCCCCAGGCCATCCCTTTAATCCCGGTCGACCTCCAGATCGGGCGCCAGTAGCTCTAGGCCGCACACGCCCCTAAGATAAACACCAAGGCGCTGCTTCCCCAGCGTAATAGTCGTACTAGCGCCTGTTACGCTGGGGAATGCTTCCGTTAATTGGGAATCAACTGGCCAGAAATTGAAATTCAGGGGGGCGACGGACCTCTAGCTAAGGTGAAATAGTATATGAGGAGAAACCTTGTGCATCGCGAGTTACTAGGAACATCTAGTATCAAGAAGAACCGGTCAACTAGTGTCTTCTATGGGATGAATACCGTGCAAGCAGAGACGTAAGATTTGCACGAATAAGGGAAGAGGAGTACCTTCTTCGGTTGCCGATGTGGTCACCTCCACATGTCGCGGCGATCTTTTTCTTTTTACCGGGAAAACCGATGTTCTGGAGGGTGCAGGCTTGGACGAACCCATGGCCAAATTGTTGACTGTGTTGCCGTGGCCGTATGTCGGCGGAGGGGGGGGGACCATGTTTTGGCGTCCACGGAGTACGAATGGGGAATCGGACGGGTGGGGGGGACCATGTTTCGGTCTGGGATGCGCTTGTTTTTGGCTTTTTTGAACAGAAGATGGGACACGCTTGTTTGAAATTTGGGGAAAGTACAAACTTTGCCCCCCTCTTAAATTTCGGACCTACTGCGGGTCGGGGGTAGGATGGTAATCCCAGGTGTCCCAAATAGTGGGCGGGAGCGATTTCGGCCACGCGCATGTGTGCTTAGGCGGCCATTGTGTATGAATGTTTTTTGGAGGTGGTCGCGTGGCGTCTAGATGAAGCTACAAACCTACCTCGGTTTAGACCTTTGGACGTCGGGCCAGTAGGTTTCACGGGTCGGAGTTATTAGAAAAGTAATTTCCTTGTACTACCAAACATTGGTCTGACGCGCTTTCAAGTAGTAGAGGCTCTTTTGGCGCTTCGTCAAATTTTGAAACACAAGCATTCACGTTTAGAGTACTCTTGAACTATGAGGATTGACCTAAATAGACAACGTTATATTTGACCTTGTATGTTTGAAAACCTCATTAATATCCGCTTCTTTTTGAAATTTTGACACTTGAAAATCCTATAACTACGATTATTTTGGAATGGAGGAGCTAAATTTGAATCTATTTTGTACACGACTACACATGCTATTATGTACAAAATCAGAGCAAAGATTGGTGCCCCCATAATTTAGGTATGGTTTACAAATGCCATGATATCAAATTCAAATAATTGAATAGACTTCATGTTGAACTCGATTTTTTAAACCACCTTAAGTTGAATTCAAATGTATGCTATTTCATATGTAGCTATTTATAATGTCCATTGTGTAACTTTCGTATGTATAATGTGCTTTACACACACAACATGAACTATACTCACGTTTATATTCGATTGCTAAAGCGATGCATTGTCTGGAGTTCAAAATACTAACTATGTGGATCAATTCTGTCGAATAATAACATAGACATGCTCAAATTCGCTCCTTACGCGAATTGCAAATATCATGATCCCATCCTAATATTTGGATAAAATTTATATCTTTAATCAATGTGTAGAGCAGTCTTTTACGTGTAGTTTCACTCTCCATCAGTGGTCTCTCACACATGCTCACACACTCTCTCCTGAGGTGTCTTTCTCCCACACATGCTCTAGATATAACCCTCCCTCCCTCTCGTAACCATTTACAACTGTTTTCACTAACCTTTATCACAAGCACTCTTCCTCTCGCAAACATACACACGGACAATCCTCATCGACCCTTTCTATATACATGGACCTGCCTACGTGTCTCATGTACGCACATTATATTTACGCCTGTATCTCATGCATTGTCTCACACCTCTCTTCCCAATCGATGAGTATGATTCTAGCAGAGCATTCTGTAGGATGCCCCTTAAAGTTAGGTTGGATGAATAGTAATATCAGAGATAAAGGGGTTACCTTAGTCCAAGAACCTAGGGTTACAAATCCTAGCCGGCTTTGTCAGTGGACACCGAGTCCTTCACAATTCTGCTATCTTTGTCTTGTACGACTAGTCATCCATGGGACTTCCTAAATGTGTCATGGGCCGACCAATGTGGCGCAGGACGGAACCGAACAAAGGGCCTCACCTCGACCCACAGGACCTCACGCGGTGACACACCCTCTGCCCCACGTCTCATTATCTTCTCACACCCACACATACCAACACAAACACCACGCACACAGAAAATTTCTCGTGGTGCCTCTATTCCCTCCCCCTTGCATATACACACTCAAGGGAATGGAATCTCTTGTCTTGACGTCATATTCGTCTCTCTCTCTAGACCACTCTCATTTCTCGTGCTATCTCTCCCACGCCACCCCCCATCGGCCCCTCTATCCATGCCTCTCTCGAATACATAATACACACACATACCTCTCTAGGCCCCGCCAAATGCATCAACTACACATTCACACATGTTACATCACGTACCCCATTGATCTAAAAAGTTCTCTCTTCACGTTTATTTCGCATACAACATTCCTTTTGAATAAAATATGGCCAAAAAATTATTTTAGAGTTTCTACATATATACAACATTACAAAGTTATATGGAGGAGTACGAACGCTAATTTGCATTGCATGGTGCCCACAATGATATTTATTCCGCACTGTGAATTTGTATATTTTTATATTATATACAAAGTTAGTCATAATAAAGAGAACGAAGAGCATCTCTCTCTCCATCGCATACCCCCCTATACGCCCCTTTCACGTATGCACACAAAACTATCTCCAGGTCCTCTAAAAGTAAGCCCCCAGAAAATTCACGTGTGTTTCATCTTTCTCTCGCGATATATGCAATGACGATCATTGTATTTGAAGCGAAAGCACGATACATACATTGGACTTCATAATCCACTCATTACAGTCACCGTTTACGTTTAGTGGTTATTATACAGTCACGGGCTCATCGTACAACTCTGTATTTGCTCATGACATGACTAGTTGACCAGTTAAACGCTCCACGTGGCACCTCTAATGTTGCATCACATTATCTCACTACCATCGTGCCCACCTGTCGAGTTGTATCTACTCTACAGCTACACTCTTATAAAATACATAAAATACACTCTTATAAAAAACAGAGTTGGTGATGATGGTGTGCCTGCCATCCTGCAATATAGGCCGTCCGATTTATATCTGACGGATAGGAAAGAAACTATGGCAATTTTGCAAAAAGGTACCCACACACCTCTCCACATTTGCAAATAAGGCCTTCCCTCATTCATCCCTTGCTCTCGCAAGATAAACAAGTCATACAAATGCATCTTGATGTTACGTGCAATGCACGGGCATCTTGCTAGTAAGAATGAAAACAAACGACAAAAAAATATTTTGACGGTGGTTCGAAGTCATGACCGCGGGCACAGCAGACAAGGTGGCCTTGTATTGGTATGCTGAGCCATCTGTTTTAACACACATGAGCTGGTGTGGTGATTATACACACACGCACGCATGCACACGAACTGCATCCACGCAACACTCACACAAACACATGCACCCACGCACGCACGCAACACTCACACATACACACGCAGCCACACACACACGCAACACTCACACGCACACACGCACACATTGATACGTCTCCGTCATATCTATAATTTTTGATTGTTCCATGCCAATATTCTTCAACTTTCATATACTTTTGGCAACTTTTTATACTATTTTTGGGACTAACATATTGATCGATTGCCAGTGCAGGTTCCTACATTTGCATGTTTTTGATTTGCAGAAACCCAATATCAAACGGAGTCCAAACGGGATAAAAACGGACGGAGATTTTTTTTGAAATATTTAAGATTTTTGGGAAGTAAAATCAACGCGAAACGGCGTCTAGAGTGGCCACGGGACAGGGGGCTGCGCCCCAGGGAGGAAGGCGCGCCCTGGGCTCTCGTGGGCCACCCATAAGGCGGTTGACGCTCTTCTTTTGGCGCAAGAAAGCTAATTTTATGATAAAGATCTGGGCTAAAGATTCACCCCAATCGGAGTTACGGATCTCCAGATATAAAGGAAATGGTGAAGGCGTAGAATCAGGGAATGCAGAAACAGAGAGAGACAGAGAGATAGATCCAATCTCAGAGGGGCTCTTGCCCCTCCCACGCCGTGGGAGCCAAGGACCAGAGGGGAAACCCTTCTCCCATCTAGGGAGGAGGTGAAGGAAGAAGAAGAAGAAGGGGGGCTCTCTCCCCCTTGCTTCCGGTGGCGCCGAAACGCTGCCGGGGGCCATCATCATCACCGCGATCTTCACAAACACCGCCGCCATCTTCACCAACATCTCCATCACCTTCCCCCATCTATATCCAGCGGTCCACTCTCCCGCAACCCGCTGTACCCTCTACTTGAACATGGTGCTTTATGCTTCATATTATTATCCAATGATGTGGTGCCATCCTATGATGTCTAAGTAGAATTCTGTTGTCCTATCGGTGATTGATGAATTGCTATGACTGGTTTGAGTTGCATGTTTTATTATTGGTGCTGTCCTATTGTGCCCTCCGTGTCGCGCAAGCATGAGGGATTCCCGCTGTAGGGTTTGCAATATGTTTATGATTTGCTTATGGTGGGTTGCATGAGTGACTGAAACACAAACCCGAGTAAGTAGGCTGTTTGCGTATGGGATAGAAGGGGACTTGATGATTGAATGCTACGGTTGGGTTTTACCTTAATGAATCTTTAGTAGTTGCGGATGCTTGCTAGAGTTCCAATCATAAGTGCATAGAATTCCAAGTAAGGGATGATATGTTAGCTTATGCCTCTCCCTCAAATAGAATTGCAATAGTGATTACCGGTCTAGTAAAGTAGTAAATTGCTTAAGGGACAATTTCACAACTCCTACCACCACTTTTCCACACTCGCCATATTTACTTTAGTTGTGTCTTTATCTAAGCAGCCCCTAGCTTTTATTTACTCGCTCTTTAATTTCTTGCAAACCTATCCTATCACACCTACAAAGTACTTCTAGTTTCATACTTGTTCTAGGTAAAGCGAACATCAAGCATGCATAGGGTCGTATCAGTGGCCGATAGGACTTGAGAGAGTACTTGTTCTACCTTTAGCTCCTCGTTGGGTTCGACACTCTTACTTATTGAAAGAGGCTACAACTATCCCGTATACTTGCGGGTCATCAAGACCTTTTTCTGGCGCCGTTGCCGGGGAATCATAGCGTGGGGTGAATATTCTCGTGTGTGCTTGTTTGCTTTATCACTAAGTAATTTTTATTTGCTGTTCTAAGTTGTTCTCTATCTTTAGTTATGGATATGGAACACGAAATACCAAAAAAATTAGCTGTACTTGCTACTCATGTAGATGGGGTTACTCCAAAAACCCTCGATTCTCATTATGCGAAAGATATTATGCACTACTTTGATAATCCTGAGAAAGCCCCATTCAACTTTATAATGGGAGAAACGTTGGACCAACATGAATACTTTAGGGATTATCGCTCGACACAAAAAGGGAAACTATTATGGGATCAATTTATTATGTTGTGTTGGTATGCCTGGAATCTATGCATGAGATATGATATTACTTGTTGCTCTAGGATGGAGGCTCCACACTGTCAGGACCCCGATTCCAAGTCACATTGACCTAGCCGGTAACACCTCATATCACTTTGCGGCCTCACGCACGGTATTCCCACGGGTGTCGCCTTACCATGGCCCGGGAACGTTTGCGCCTTTTGGCTCACGTATATGATAGTGTCGCTAGCATCCACATGACAGAGAACCCGGGCCGACATGGCTAGTCGTGAACCCAAAGCGGCGCAAACCCATGGGGACAGGCATACATGAATCACATCGAGCATGTTGGTCATCAACGTATGAATCCGGGCTGTAGCACTGGGCTAACAGGACTCCGGTAAACCGGGCTATAGCAGGCTAGGCAGGACTCCGGATATCACCGCGTGACATTTCCCCGAAGGGACAGACACCGGAGCGAAGTGAAACACATGTCGGCCAGTCAAGTGTCCAGAGCAGTAGTGCTGGGCTAGCAGGACTCCGGTGAACCGGGCATGGCGCACTACTATCGCTAGGAAGCACTAGACTACATTTCCCCATATGAGAGGCTGCCAAGGATAAACAACTAGATTGTCGGATCCCACTCATACCAAGCATTTCAATCATACACACAATATGCCCGATATGAGTACATACAACATGGCATCACAACAGAACTCTAAAACTCAAAGTACTTTATTTAAGAGGCTCCGAGGAGCCATACATAACATACCCATACAGATAGGGGTCACATGACCCAACACTCAAGTCATACAAACATACAAGCACACGCGGAAGAAAACTAGTCTGAGTACAGACACTAAAAAGAAAGAAAGCTTGATGAAGCCCTTCTATCTACAGTGGCCCTTCACAAGCCTTGGATCACCACCTGGGTGGCTAGTTCACTCGTCGACGTCAAGGTCTACATAAAACCCATCGGAGGGGCGGTGTTGTCGTCTGAAAACATTAATTAAGCAAACATGAGTCTTGAGGTACTCAACAAGTCTTCTAGCAGAATCCTAATATACATGCACATTCTCAAGAAGGTAGTGGAGTTATTGCAGCAAGCCAGCTTTGACTCTTGGCTAAGCTATCCTACGTGACACCACTTGAAAAGCATTTGTCGCACATGAGTCCACTAATCACCATCACAATACTCCACCGTGGATCCTCTCTCGTCAACCTACGAGAGGGCCATCCGCGGTACTCACACTTATCTTGAGGCTTTTAGTAGTATCCATTTACTTGTCTATGAACTGTATAGGTGACCAAGTAGTCCTTCATCATGACGCCAGCTATTCAATGGTTTATACCCTCCAGGGGTGTACTTCTTCACACACGCTCTCACCACTTATCGCCGCTACACGACATGTACTCGGCAACCTTCAAGCGGAAGCCCAGCGAGGGTGTCGGCCACGACCTGACTAAACACACGAGTCCCTAGTCCAGGTTTATCGCCTATTCGGGTTCCATCCGCAGGGAGTCCGGCCGAGGTTTCCACTAACGGCCCCAAACGATGTGTGCAGGGTTCCCGAGACACCAAACGGGCGAATCGATTTTGCGTGCCACGTGCCTACCGCAACACAGCCCACCCCTAAGGTCAGCTGCGTGCCCCCGACATGCTACAAACACCAGAAACTACTTGCAACTCCCGGACTGAGGACAAGAGTGGTTAATAAGGCGAGAGAGTCCATTGGTTTCGGGTCCAATGCGTGGTAGTAGCTAGGTCTTAAATCACACACACAGATCTCAGTTCTTAGAGACGGCTTCAATGAAACAACCCACCATGTACTCCTACATGGCCTCTCATCGATACCTTTACCAAAACGTGTTCAACACTTTCACTCTCGAAACCGACACAACCTTTCACTCCAGTTCATCATCCCGATGAGCCAGGCTGACACAACTCTAAGCATAGCAAGCATAGCATGGTAGGAATCACAAACATGGCTCAATCAACTCCTACACATACTAGTGGGTTTCATCTAGTTACTGTGGCAATGACAGGTCATGCAAAGGAAGTGGGTTCAACTACCGCAGCACACAATAGTTTGAAACGTGTTGTCTTAATGCAGTAAACAAGAGCAGAAGCGAGAACATGGGTTTGTATCGGAATGATCAATGGGTTGCTTGCCAGATGTAGTGGTAGTAGGATACTGCCCTTCAGACGGATATTCGGGGTTATCCTCAGAGGCAGAACCTATCACGAAAGACACACCGAACATAAACAACACATGACAATATGCAACAATATGATGCATGCTATGACATGGCAATATGAATGTGTGTTGGCCTAATGCAAGCTAGAGCAGAAAGGAATGAACTCATTTGAATCAAAGATTCAAATGTTAGCTCATTTAACATAGCCATAATGGTGCATTATCTTATTCTGCTTAAACAGCAAGGTTAAATTGTTCTGTCATGCATGAAACCATTACCAATGGATAGGTTGAATTTTTATGATTAAAATTCATATATAAAACTTTGCATTTGGAGTTACAGATTAATTTCTATGATTTTTTGAAGTTTGCCACAATTTCTGGAATTTCCTGAAAACAATTAAAACCAGCAATTAATTATTGCGTCAGCAGTGCGTGAGAGTGACGTCAGGGGTCAACGGGGGCGTCCAGGTCAACCTGACCAGTGGGTCCCGCATGTCAGTAGCTAATTAGGCTAACTAATTTTGATTAAACCTAAACTAGGTTAATTAGCAGAGGGCCCCACCTAGTCAACTATGTCAGCGGGGTCAAACCCGCCGACGTTTAGCTGCCGGCGAAGCCAGACGCGGCGGCGAGAGTGTGATTGTGCATTCCGGCGACCAAAAGGACGGCGGAGACTATCTACTGGTAGCCGGAGAAAAATCGCGACGTTTGGTGGTGGTGGTTGAGCTCGGGGTGGCCGGGAACGTTGCCGACGACGAGCTTGGCGGTCGCCGGAGTCGGGTGAGGACGAACCCGTGGCTACGGGGCACGACAGGGCAGGGGGTGAGGTGCGTTGGGCTCCTGGGAGTGCGGTGAGTGCGATGGCGTGCTCGGAGTCGAGCTAACGTGGCTCACAGCCACGACGGGCGACGTCTTGGTGGTGGCGGCGGGTGCGGCCGAGCTCGGTACAGTCGGTGCGGGGCAGGAGAGCGAGAATGAGAGGGATGGGAAGGTAGCTAGGCTCACGGCGAGTGCGGCGAAGTAGTCGGCGAGGTCGGGGACGAAGTGATGCGGCGGCGACGGCAATGGGGATCTCCGGCGGTGCTCGGTGAAGTCAAGCTCGAGGAAGACGAAGCAGGGCTCATGGCGCTTCGGGGCTCGGGCTGCTCGTGAGTCGACGACGGGCGAGTGGTTAGACACGGTGGCTGGGTACGGGGGCGACGGTGGACGCGACTACGTCGGCGGTGCGGCGGCAGGTGCGTCGGCCATGGTGCGGGAGAGCGAGGGAGAGAGGCAGGGGGCGAATGAGGTGTCCACGGGGTCGGGGCGGCGACGTGGAGCTCACCCAGGTGCTCGGTGGCGCGGGCGGCAAGCAGCTGACGCCGTGGCGAGCTCACGCTCGCCGGCGTCACCTCTGTGCCTGCGTGGCGACGACGAAGCAGCTGGCTGGCATGGGCCAGCACAGTGCTGGGCCAATTTGGGCTGCCGGTGGGCTGCTGACCATGTAAGTGGTTTCCTTTTATTTCTGTTTTTTAAAAATTTCTGTAGGTTTGTTGCATTTCTAAAAATACCTAGGCAACTCCAAAAATCACCAAACTGCACCTGGTCCTTAGTTGGAATATTTCCAGCATGGAACATTTTAGTTTGGGATTATTTGAGCATTTGAAATATTTTATATAATTTAAATGCACAAATTCAAATAGCTAAAGATTTAATCCAGTGACCTTAGAGTGACCTAGAAATTTGTGCATCACTTCTGACAGTGGTTTAGGACCAAGGCAAAGGTGATGAACATTTTAAAAGGGCATTTCAGGTTCATTGAAAATATTTTTAGTAAACCCTGGTTGGATTCAGAGGCATTCTGGGGGTTCTGTCTTCCCCATTTCAAATTTTTGATGAAAGGTAAACATGATGCAACACTCTAATGCATGGACTAACTAGGATGTGACAACTCACCCCCACTTAAAAGAATCTCGTCCCGAGATTTAGGTCCGTCGGGAAGAAGGTGGGATACTCAAGTCGAAGACGATCCTCCCTTTCCCAAGTTGCTTCTTTCTCGGATTGGTTTGACCATTGAACCTTGAGAAACTTGATATTCTGACGTCGAGTGGTACGCTCGGCTTGATCCAGGATACGAACGGGATATTCTCGATAGGTGAGGTTATCTTGGAGATCAAGCGTTTCGTGGTCCACTCCATGGATAGGATCCGAGAAGCAACGCTTGAGTTGAGAAATGTGGAAGACATCATGGACTCTGGAAAGATGCAGAGGTAGTTCCAATTGGTAGGCAACTTCTCCTCGTTTGGCAAGAATGCGAAAGGGTCCAATGTAACGAGGAGCCAATTTGCCTTTGATACCGAATCGATGGGTTCCCTTCAAAGGAGTAACCCGAAGGTAAGCCTTCTCGCCAACTTCATAAGCCATAGGCTTATGCTTGCGGTCATATTGGCTCTTTTGACGAGATTGGGCTGTTTTCAATATCTCATGAATAACGCGAACCTGCTCTTCTGCTTCCTGGATCATATCCGGGCCAAAGAGTTGTCTTTCCCCGGTTTCCGACCAGTTAAGAGGCGTTCGACATTTCCGTCCATAGAGAACTTCGAAAGGAGCTTTGCCCAAACTAGCTTGATAACTATTGTTATAAGCGAACTCGGCAAATGGAAGGCATTTCTCCCAATTCATGCCGAAAGAGATGATGTAAGCTCGAAGCATATCCTCCAGAATTTGATTGACTCGTTCTACTTGACCACTTGATTGAGGATGGAAGGCGGTGCTAAAGGAGAGACGAGTTCCCATAGCATTTTGGAAACTTCCCCAAAATCGATAGGTGAAGAGACTTCCACGGTGCGAGTTAATCTCCAATGGAACACCATGAAGAGACACTATTCGAGAGATGTACAAATCAGCTAGCTGGCTAGCGGTTATACTCTCACGACCGGGTAGGAAGTGGGCTACTTTGGAAAGACGATCGACAACGCAGCGAAGATAGCATTATTCCCTCTCTTGGTCCTCGGAAACCCGGTAATGAAATCCATACCGATTTTATCCCATTTCCATTCAGAATTGCCAAAGGTTGAAGGGTGCCAAAGGCCGTTGATGCTCTGCTTTAACTTCGACGACATATGTTGCAATTAGCAATGAATTGAGCGATTTCTCTCTTCATCCTAGTCCACCAAAACCTCTGGCGAGGGTCTTGATACATTTTAGTACTACCGGGATGAATGGTGAGAGGAGATTCATGAGCTTCCTTAAGGATCAATTGCCGTAGTTGTTGTTTCTTGGGAACCACCAAGCGGTTCTCAAAGAAGACAACACCTCACTCATCTATGGAGAAACACTTAGCAACTCCGCTAGCAATGTTCTCCTTAATTCGAGATATTCCTCTATCATACCGCTGAGCGGTTATGATTTGATCCATAAGGTTGGGTTTCGCCACCAGGGTGGAAAGGAATCCTCGAGGAACAATGTGAAGGTTAAGCTTACGAAATTCTTCATGGAGAAATGGTTGACTTTGTTGTAACATCAGATTGTTACAATAAGATTTGCGACTTAGTGCATCAGCCATGACATTGGCTTTGCCTGGGGTGTAAGATATTCCTAAGTCGTAATCCGTAATCAACTCGACCCAATGTCTTTGCCTGATATTCAAAGCCGGTTGGGTCAAGATGTATTTCAGACTTTGGTGATCAGTGTAAATTTCGCAACGATTACCAAGAAGGTAATGTCGCCAGGTTTTGAGTGCATGGACCACTGCTGCAAGCTCTAGATCGTCTGTGGGATAGTTATCCTCATGCGGACACAACTGTCGAGAAGTGTAGGCAATCACATGACGATCTTGCATGAGTATGCAACCTAGTCCTTGTCGCGAGGCATCACAATAGATAATAAAGTCCTTAGAAAAATCTGGTGGTACAAGTACGGGAGCAGATGTCAGGCGTCTTTTCAGTTCCTGAAAGCTGAACTCGCACTGTGGGGTCTGATGAAGTCATGTACCTAGGGTAGGGTCATAGACCTGCCCAAAGGTACCCTCCACAAGGACACTCACAAGAGAAGCAGCCTTCCAGTCGACCTGGTAGGTTTCCACTCGACAGATTCAAAGACACTCGACCATGAAGACCCACTCGACCACCAGGAGTCCAAGAGCCACTCGGTACCCAAGCGGTCTGTAGTTAAATAGTCTTTATGACCTTAATGACACTTTATGTAAGGCGTTACCAGTAACGCCTAGCTTTAACGCACCTTAAACCCTCTACTACGTGGGCTGGCTGGGGTCCTAGCGCACTCTATATAAGCCACCCCTCCACGGGTAGAAGGGTTCGCACCCTGTAACACATACACATATAATCCGATCGACCGCCTCGGGCTCCGAGGCGTGGGGCTATTACTTCCTCCGAGAAGGACCTGAACTCGTAAATCCCTTGCGTATACAACTACTCCATAGCTAGGATCTTGCCTCTCCATGCCTACCCCCATTCTCTTTGTCGGACTTAGAACCACGACGGTTGGCGCCCACCGTGGGGCGGTGTTCTAGCGAATTGTTGGAGAAGTTGGGATTCTTTGATCTCCGGCATCGTGGTTTCAGGTGGAGTTCTGGTCGACGGCCACGAGATCCGTCTCGGTGCGCTCACGTTAAATGCGCCGACGACTCCGCTTGGCTTCAGGAGGCTCCACTCGACGTGGACGCACTCCCCGTCCGCGGGGCGACGCACTTCCGCGCGTGTGTCCGCCGCGTCCTCCTGCGGCAACCGTCGACCCAGTATGGGTCGGCTCCTGCATTGTCTTCACTCCCAGTCTCCCACCGGCGCAAGCGTTTCGGTCGGTCGAGGCTTCAGCGGTGGGTGAGGCATGTGGTGGCCCTTGATCGGCCATCCCCCAAGTCGCGGCGATCGAGCCGGCGAATCTCTACAGCCTGTTCGGCGGCTCCGTGAGAGCTGCGTCCGAATGCGATAGCGATGACCAGCGGCAGAGGTTACGATGGTCGATGGACCACACGGTCCCCTCGATTCACCCGCACCAACGGAGGTGGCGGTGGAGACGATCGAAGCAAGTCCACGAAGAGTACTTGCTCGAGCCCCTCACTTCGCTCCAGAGGGAGGAGCTTCGCTGTCGGAACATGGATGCACTTCACACTCCTATCGTTGGAGAAACCCCCGAGGCTCGCGCCTTGGAGGATGCGCGCTTGGCCAACCTGGCTGGCGCACTCGACCGAGAATCTTGGCGAGTACTCGACGAGCGTCTGCGACCAAGGGTTCCAGAATCCATCGACGCCCGGCTCTTTCAACCGCCGACTCAGGTATATCAAACTCCGATTCAGAATTTAGCAGCTGCCGCCCGTATACGAGTCAATTCAGCCTTCCCAATGGAGGCGGGTAGAGGTTTGCAAAGAATCGTGGATTTGCTCCGGGCGGCAGGAGATCAAAATTCAGTTGTATCGATCGCGGAACAGGGTTCACAGCCGATCCGTCATTGTGAATTCAGTCGATTGGCCCATAGTCCAAGATCGCCCCGAGGCGCCAAGAACGTGGGGGCGGCGTGATGATCAATACAAGGGTCATGAAAGCGGTATGAGCACCGATTCGATCGCAACGATCGACGTCGAGTGCCCACTCCTCCCCCAAGGGGTTGATCATACGCTCCTCGGCAGCAGGACGACAGACGCCAAAACAGTGCTGGGCGAAGGGTTCCAGTCGACCCCAGGGAACCAGGCTTTGATGCGAGATCTATCATCGTTCAAGGTTTGGTCGACAGGAACAGATCTCACCGAGACGGCCATGATAGAGATGTTCCTTCCAGCAGCAGAGTTCATGTCTCGGGACCAGAATGTTTCAGCAGAGCCATCAGAGCCGCAGTGATTCCTCCCAACTTCAGGTTGGCGGCGAGTCGGCAAGTTCCTTTGGAGAATCCAAGCCCCGACACTTGGCTTGAAGATTACCGAGTGGCGGTTCAGATCGGCGGTGGCAACGATGAGGTAGCCATGAAGCATCTGCCTCTTATCTTGGAGGGTTCAGCCAGGGCGTGGTTGAATCAGTTAGCACCCATCAGTATTTACACTTGGGAAGATCTTGCCCGAGTGTTTGTCAGGACATTTGAAGGAACTTGCAAACGACCAGCAGGTTTGACGGAGTTGCGCCGTGGTGTGCAAAAGTCGAGTGAAACTTTGAGAGATTATATCCAGAGGTGGATCACTTTGCACCACACAGTCGAGAATGTATCTAATCACCAGGCAGTCTGTGCCTTCAAGGAAGGTGTCAAGAACAGAGAATTGAGTTTGAAATTTGGTCAAACCGGAGATATGACCCGGAGTCGGATGATGGAGATTTCCACCAAGTATGCAAATGGTGAAGAAGAGGATCGGCTCCGGAGTGGTAAATATAAATCGGCTGCCAATGAGGCCAGCGGAGGAAATTCCAGTCGGAAGCAGAAGCACAAAGCCGAGCCAGCGGCTCCCGGAGAGGCCTTGGCCGTGACCCCAGGAAAGTTCAAGGGGAAATCCAAGGGTCCTTGGAACCCCAAGAAGGTGAAAGACCAGGATGGAAACGACGTGTTGGATTTGCCATGTCATATTCATACAAAGAAAGATGAAGAGGGTAAACTCATTTACCCGGAACATACCACTCGACAATGTCAGCTCTTGATTCAGCAGTTTCAAGGGAAACAACTCAAGGATAAGGATAAGGAGACAGACAAAGTTGAGGACAGAGATGACAGTGATGGTGGATATCCCCAGGTCAATTCCACCCTGATGATCTTTGCTGACATCGAAAGCAAAAGTCTATTGAAGGTTATCAATCGGGAAGTAAACTTGGTTGCTCTGGCGACTCCCAATTATCTGAAATGGTCCCAGACCGCCATCACATTCGACCAGTCTGATCACCCGACGCACATTGCCACCCACAGGAGGCAAGCATTGGTGGTCGACCGGTTGTTGAAGGCACTCGGTGACCAAAGTCACGATGGATGGTGGTAGTGGCTTGAACATATTGTACGCGGAGACGTTGAAAGGGATGGGCATTCCGATGTCGGACTTCGATTAAGATAACATGAGCTTCCACGGAGTCATTCACGGAAAGAAGGCTGAGTCACTCGGCCAAATTGCTCTTGATGTAGTTTTGGTGATTCAAAGCATTTCCGGAAAGAAAAGGTTACCTTTGAGGTCGTGGATTTCAGGCGCTTATCACGCTATTCAGGGAGACCAGCTTATGCACGTTTCATGGCCCGACCATGTTACGTGTATCTTAAACTGAAGATGCCCGGTCCCAAGGGCGTGATCACTGTCACGGGAAATCGGAAGAAGGCAGAAGAGTGCTTCTAGAAAGGTTCTAAGATCGCCGATGCTCAGTTGGCAGTGGTAGAGCTACAAGAGTATCAGAAAACTGCAGATCCGAGTGATTTGTTGCGTGCCAAGAAGCCCGCTATGGAGTTAGCATTTCAGTCGACTGGCGAGACGAAACAGGTTCACATTCACCCGACTGATCCCAATGCCGCTCCGACCAACATCTCAACAACACTCGACTCAAAATAGGAAGAAGCGCTCATCCAGTTCCTCCGTGAGAACTGGGACATCTTTGCATGGAAGCTCACGACATGCCGGGTGTTCCTGTGGGGCTGGCTGAGCATCGCCACGGTCGACCCAAAATTCAAACCGGTTAAAGAGTATCTTGGCGGTCCGCCCGTCCGGAAGAGAAAGGCCATTGGCGAGGAGGTGGCTCGGCTCTTAGCAGCAGAGTTCATCCGAGAGATCTACCACTCCGAAAGTGGCTCGCCAACGCGTTGTCATGGTCCCCAAGAAGGACAAGTCGTTGCGCATGTGCATCGATTTCAAGCATATCAATCGGGCCTGCCCGAAAGATTGTTTCCCTCTTCCTCGCATCGACCAAATAGTCGACTCAACTGCGGGATGTGAGAGGTTGTCTTTTTTAGACGCCTATTCCGGGTACCATCAGATCCGTCTGTATGGACCCGATGAGATTAAAACAACGTTCATCACTCCATTCGGTGCTTACATTATGTCACCATGCCATTCGGTCTCAAGAATGCTGGAGCCACATTCATGAGGATGATTCAGAAGTGTTTGCTCACTCAAATCAGTCGGAATGTGGAAGCGTGCATGGATGATATAGTGGTCAAGTCACGAAAGGGTTCCGACCTGTTGGTGACCTTGCTGAAACATTTGCCAATCTCGGAGGTATGATATCAAGCTTAACCCATCAAAGTGTACATTTGGAGTTCCTGGTGGAAAGTTACTCGGTTTTCTCGTTTCCGAGCGAGGAATCGATGCTAACCCAGAAAAGGTTGGCACCATACTCCGAATGAAGCGCCCTGTGCGTGTGCACGACGTCCAGAAACTTATTGGATGCTTGGCCGCTTTAAGTCGATTCATCTCTCGCCTTGGTGAAAAGGCATTGCCTCTTTACCGACTGATGAAGAAGTCAGACAAGTTCGAGTGGACTTTAGAAGCTGATGCAGCATTTGCGAGCTCAAAGCTCGCTCTCCACCTGCTGGTGCTTGCTGCTCCAATCAGCAAAGAGCCTTTGCCGCTTTACATTGCAGCCATCGGGCAAGTCGTCGACTGCGTACTTACGGTCGAGCGGGAAGAAGAAGGAAAAGCTTTCAAAGTTCAACGCCCGATTTATTATCTTTACAAGTGCTGACCCGTCAAAGCAAAGATACCCTCACTATCGAAGCTTGTTTATGGGATCTATATGACCACGAAGAAGGTTTCTCATTATTTCTCCGATCATTCCATTACGATCGTCGTGACGCCCTTTGTCGGGAATCCTTCATAACAGATGCAAATGGTCGAGTGGCAAAATGGGCGATTGAACTCCTTCCCATTGATATCAAATTCGAGGCAAAGAAAGCCATCAAGTCCCAAGCAATAGCAGATTTCCTCGCCGAGTGGACTGAACAGCAGCTTCCGACCCAAGTTCACTCGGAACACTGGACTATGTTTTTCGATGGTTCCAAGATGCTGAACAGTTCTGGTGTAGGGGTTGTATTGGTTTCCCCCCGAGGAGATAGGCTCAAGTATGTTCTCCAGATTCACTTTGATTCTTCCAACAACGAAGTAGAATATGAAGCACTCCTGTATGGGTTAGCATGGCCATTTCACTTTCGGCGTCCGTTGCCTTATGGTCTATGGCGACTCGGATCTGGTTGTTAATCAAGTGATGAAGGAGTGGATGTCAAGCCCAGCTATGACAGGTTATTGTAATGCAAAGGAGAAAGCTGGAGAAGAAATTCGAGGGTTAGAGCTTCATCATATACCCCGAATCGAAAAATCAAGTCATGGATGATTTGGCGAAGATAGGGTCCAAGAGGGAAGCCATTCCCAGTGATGTATTTTTGGAACACATTCATGCTCCATCAGTGCAGGAGGATCCTTTCACAGAAGAAGCCCCGCAGCAAAAGAGTGCCAATGATCCGACTGAAGTTGAGGTCCCAGCCGTGGTCGACCTGATTATGGAAGTTGTGGTCGTCACTCCCGACTGGACAGTTCCGTACATTGCATATATCTTAAGGAAAGATCTCCCAGAGAATGAGGAAGAGGCTCGACAGATCGTCCGTCGATCCAAGGCCTTTACAGTGATCAAGGGACAATTGTACAGAGAAAGCACGACTGGAGTCGGCCAGAAGTGTATCACGCCAGAAGAAGGTCAGATAATTCTTGAGGATATCCACTCGGGGACTGTGGCCATCATGCGTCCTCTCGGACCATTGTGGCTAAAGCATACCGGCGGATTTTACCGGCCGAAAAGCAAATGAAATGGCAAAAGAAATAGTCGACAAGTGTGAAGGATGTCGGTTCTATTCCAACATGTCGCACAAGCTAGCCTCAGCCTTGAAGACCATTCTGCTTTCGTTTGGCCCTTATTTGTTTGGGGATTGGACATGATTGGACCGTTGAGAACTGGCGTAAGCGGCTTCACTCATTTGCTAGTAGCAATCGACAAGTTCACCAAGTGGATCGAAGCCAAGCCCATCAAGAACCTCGATGCATGCACTGAGATATGGAGTTCCGCATAGCATCATCACCGACAATGGGTCAAACTTCGATAATGACAAGTTCAAAGCCTTCTGCGCCTCTCAAGGCACGCGGGTCGACTATGCTTTAGTGGCTCATCCTCAGTCGAATGACCTGCTTCACAATGCGCCTCGAGTCGAACTATACTCTGAAGAAGAAGCAGAACAAGCCCGGCAAGATGCAGTTGACCTCTTGGAAGAGGAGAGAGAGATGGCCCTGATCCGCTCGACTATCTATCAGCAAGACTTGCGTCGATTCCATGCCAGAAATGTGAAGAGTCGAGCCTTCCAAGAGGGAGATTTGGTCCTCCGAGTGGATCAACAGAAACCACACAAGCTCGCTCCCACTTGGGAAGGTCCCTTCATCGTCACAAGAGTTCTCCACAACTGAGCGTATCATCTCTACAACGTTGATCGCCAGATCGACGAGCCTCGAGCTTGGAACGCGGACCTGCTCCGCCCCTTTTACACTTAAAACTCACTCGGTTGAGATGTAATAAAAGTACTTTTGTACTTTGTTTATCTAAGACAAGAATGTTATAATTTTCCCAGTGATTGTTATTACTTTTTGTTGAAATTTCCCCCTGTGGGTGGCTTAGTTGCGAATCCGGTTCGCCTAAGTTTGTAAAAAAAATCCTTTCCGAGTGGCGAGCAGGTCTCTCACTCGGGGGCTTAGCTTGAATCCACTTCGCCTAAGTATTCAAAATCCTACCGAGTGGCGAGCCAGCCTCCCACTCGGAGGCTTAGCTGCAGTCCAAGTACTCGCCTAAGTATTCAAAATCCTACCAAGTGGTGAGCCAGCCTCCCACTCGGAGGCTTAGCTACAGTCCAAGTACTCGCCTAAGTATTCAAAATCCTACCGAGTGGTGAGCCAGCCTCCCACTCGGAGGCTTAGCTGCAGTCCAAGTACTCGCCTAAGTATTCAAATTCTACCGAGTGGTGAGCCAGCCTCCCACTCGGGGGGCTTACAACAGCCCAAGGATTCGCCTTAACATCCAAAGTAATAAAAATCCTACCGAGTGGAGAGCAAACCTCCCACTCGGAGGCTTAGCTGCAGCCCAGTGCTCGCCTAAGTAATAAAACTCCTACCGAGTGGAGAGCAAACCTCCCACTCGGGGGCTTAGCTGCAGCCCAGTGCTCGCCGAAGTAATAAAAATCCTACCGAGTGGAGAGCAAACCTCCCACTCGGGGGCTTAGCTGCAGCCCAGTGCTCGCCTAAGTAATAGAAATCCTACCGAGTGGTGAGCAAACCTCCCACTCGGGGGCTTAGCTGCAGCCTAGTGCTCGCCCAAGTAATAAAAATCCTACCGAATGGAGAGCAAACCTCCCACTCGGAGGCTTAGCTGCAACCTAGTGTTCGCCTAAGTAATAAAAATCCTACCGAGTGGAGAGAAAACCTCCCACTCGGAGGCTTAGCTACAGCCCAGTGCTCGCCTAAGTAAGGAATTCATCACAATCCGGAAGGACGACGAGGTGCAGGTCGACTGCTACCTCCTCCTTCGGAGCTTCGCCACAAGCACAACGTGCGGTCCATCCCAATCCACAAGGACGACGAGGTGCAGGTCGACTGCTACCTCCTCCTTCGGAGCTTCGCCACAAGCACAACGTGCGGTCCATCCCAATCCACAAGGACGACGAGGTGCAGGTCGACTGCTACCTCCTCCTTCGGAGCTTCGCCACAAGTACAACGTGTGGTCCATCCCAATCCGCAAGGACGACGAGATGCAGGTCGACTGCAACCTCCTCCTTCGGAGCTTTGCCACAAGTACAATGTGCGGTTCGTCCCAATCCATAAGGACGACAAGGTCAGTCGCAGTCTGTGTTCCATCTCTACCTGCAGGATAGATGAAGCACAAGTCGACTGGAGTTTCAACGGAATATCTTCCGAATGAGGAATAAAGTTCTCTCAAAGGCAAACGAAGCATGTTAAAGGAAAAATCAAGTTCGGATAAACGTCCTACGGATCCAAAGGTGCTCAGGCGTTAAGACTGTTAAAGTTTATCGGTTACAGAAACCACTCGGCATTCCGAGGCAAATTTAAAGTGGGACTTAGAAGTTTTTTACTCCTCCGGCGGAGGACTGGAAGGTGCAACAAACTAGTCAAGGTCGATTCCGTCGGCAATACGGGTAGCAGCAGCGATGAAAGTCTCCATAAAAGATCTGAAGTCGTGCTTCCTGGTATTGGCAACCTTCAGAGACACCAGCTTGTCCTCTTGCGCTTCTTTGCAGTGGACACGAACGAGAGATAGAGCAACATCAACACCACACCTGGCAGCAGACTTTTTCCATTCTTGCACTCGACTTGGAATCTCATTCAGTCGAGTCATCAGGGATTCAAGATCATTCTGAAGAGTCTGTTCTGGCCAGAGAGTCGAGTCGATCCGCGACACTGCAACTTTCAGTCGAGCAAGATAATCCACCACGCTAGCAATGCGAGACTCCAGTCGGAGCACATTCATAGCAGCTTCGTCCTTCACAGGAGAGTTGATGGGGTCCAAGCTGGTTTCCACTCGACTGGTTTCTTCTTCAAAGTTTTGGAAGAATTCTGAAAACACAGCTTAGACTCAAAATAACAATCATGTGATGAGCTGGTGAGAGCAAGACAGTCGGATAAAAGAGACTACCTTCAAGCATGAGAAACAGCTTCTTGGCGAGCCCTCCAAGATAAATCTCCGTGTCGTTCGGCTTCCCCACGGTTAGCCAACCTTGTCAGACAGAACAATCTTGTCGTTCTTCAGTCGACTAACTTCCTTGTTAGCCGCGTCAAGAGAGGCTTTCAGCTTGGCATTTTCATCTTCGAGTTTGTCGATTGAGGCAAGCTTCTCTTCAGCGAGCTTTGTTTTCTCCAAAGCCGCCTATACGTGCCTCTGCAAGGTCAAGGTCCTTCTTCTTCAAAGTCTCTTCCAGTTTATCTGCAAAGCAACAATGAGAACAGAGTTGAGAACGAGCAGAAAAACAAAGGCAGTCGTCAAAAATTCTCACCAACCATACCTTTTGCCTCATCCTTTGCCTTCTACAAGTTCTCCTGAGCAAGCTTCAAATCGAGGTTGAGCTGGATCTGCTTTTTCTCTAACTCAGTATAGCGAGCCACAAGCTCGCAAGATTTCTACAAAGAGTCAACCAACAAAAGACATTAAAGACAGATCACTTTCGAGTGACTAAGGAAAAATAGTAGCATTTCTAAAACTACAGTCGAATCAAAACATTCGACAATAGTCTCGGGGACTACACCCAGCGGGTGCACTCAGCGTGCCCCCACTGATTTACCAATTTGGTTCGACCAGTCGACCAAAAGAGGCAAAAAGGTTATGATTCTAAAACCATGGCTAATTGTCAGCGGTCAGCCGCAGTAAAAAAAAAGTTCTTTAGACTATAGTCGACTGCACGCAGTCGACCATAGTCTCGGGGACTACACCCAGTGGGTGCACTTAGCGTGCCCCCACCAGTTTTACGGTTCCATTCGACTTGGTCCGTCCAGGTCGAGTGAAGAAGATCACAGCATAAAGACTATAACCGACTGCATGCAGTCGACCATAGTCTCGGGGACTACACCCAGTGGGTGCACTCAGCGTGCCCCCACAAAAGTTAAATCGACACACACACCCAGTGGGTGTACAGATATGGAAATCTCGGAAGGAAGAAGTTTGGTAGCATATCCTAACAAAGCAAGCAACGACTGACTTACTTGGACATTGCTCTGGAGAGATGAACTAGCATCATAGGCCGCCTGACTAGCCTCTCGGACCGCTTTCACGTGCCTGGCGTATGGCCTCCTTAGCAGCACTTACTTGGTCTTCCAGGACGTGGTGTGTAGCAAAGAGAGATGGTGGATCAGCAGTCGACAAAGTGGGTCGGGCACTTGTCGGTGATACAATGAAGACACCGAAGTCCGAGTGGGGTTGCCTCCCTCGGAAATCAGCGTCTCAGAATCGCCATGACTTGAGCAGCCTTGCTGCAAGCACTTTCTTGTTCTTCCTCTTCCTCAATGGCGCTTCCTCGTCATCATCGGGGAGATCAATGACGTGAGGCGGAACTACAAGAAAGATTCAGAAGTAAACATGGAAGTCCAATCGACTAAAAGCTCCAGTCGACTAAAAAGGAAACCTCAGAGATCTTACCAAGGTTGGATGTGGCCGCATCCTCCATTTCCTGATCTTTGTGCTTGGCTGAAGTCTCGGAGGTAGCGGCGCTGTAGATTTCAAGAATCGACTGATCAGTCATCAAGTCGACCAAAAGTTCACTCATGTTGAATAAGGAAATACAAGGTTCTATTGGTTACCCGGAGATGGTGGGAATGACCATTCGCATCTTGGGCAGGGCCTTCGCCGGCTTTGACGACGTCGCTCGAGGTTGCTTCAGCGGTTTCTCAGTCGGCGCGGGAGAAGTTGTCCTAGGTCGCTTTGTCGACTGCCCGGCGGGCACAACAGCTTTACTGCGCCCACCGTCGGGTCATGCGTCAACTTGGACCTTCCCTCCGAGCGAGGAGGATCGACGTCTTCCTCCTCTTCCTCCTCCTCCTCCTCATCATCAGAGCCATCATCCTCCTCATCCTCCTCGCCGTTGGACTCCCATTCCTCCGGACTTTCGCCTCCACTTCCTTCTTCTTCTTTGACTGTTTCCTGCACCCCGTTGGGCATCAAGTACATCTCAGTGGTGACCTAGAAGACAACAAAACAAGGTGAAAGTCAGTCGATGAATTGGCATCAAAACAGAATGAATGCAGCAGAATCACAGTCGGAGATAAGTGGTTATACTTTGTCTGCTTGGTAACTCTGGTCGAGTGGTGGAATCCTCCTAGCTCCGCGAGGGTTGTCCTTGTTTCCTGTGATGGCAGTCATCCACTTCTCTAGCGTGGCGCCATCGACCTCCTCTGGATGGACCCGAGTGGTATCATCCGTACCAGAGTACATCCACATCGGATGACCTCGGTATTGGAGTGGCTGAATACGCCGTCGGAGAAAGACCTCCAGGAGATCCATGCCGGTCACCCCATCGTGAATAAGCTGGACTACACGCTCCATCAGCAGCTTTACTTGGGCCTTCTCCTCTGGTAACACCTTCAGGGAAGATGGCTTGTTCACTCGACTCATGGAGAAAGGAGGGAGCTCAATGACCGCCTGACATCGGCTGGTCTTGGTAGTAAAACCAGGTCGACTGCCACCCCCTAACCGAGTCGGGGAGAGTAATAGCTGGAAAGGCTCTCTTCCCCCTCATCTGGACCCCGAGTCCCCCACACATCTGGATTACTTGGGTCCTCTCGTCATTCGGGCTCATTTTCTTCACCGTCTGAGAGCGACAGGTGAATATGTGCTTGAAGAGACCCCAGTCTTGATCGACAACCCAAGAAATTCTCGCATAGCGAAAGCAAGCAACAAGATAGACAATGGAGTTTGGAGTGAAATGATGGAGTTGTGCTCCAAAAATGTTCAAAACCCCGAAAAAAGGATTTGGCGGAGAAAACCCCGATCTACGTGGGTGGCGGGAGGACGCACTCACCCTCTTCAGGCTGCGGTTGCCACTCCGTGCCGGAAGCCTCGCCGACCCATGGGGATTAGTCCTTCATTGGCCGATCGGTGAGATCCTTCTCGATGATGGTCGAGCGGATCCAGTCTCCTTGGACCCAGCCCTGCGGCAGCTTGGACCGCGAAGAGGAGCCGCCCCGACTGGGCGCTCTCCCCTTGGCCTTCGCCGCCGCCTTCTTCACCCGTTCCAAGGCTGCGGTCTTCTCCTTCACCATGGTCGCCGGCGAGGCAAGTACCGAGCTTCGGTGCTGGACAGGCGAAGAGCGCGGCGAGAAGGTTTGGAAGCGGAGAGAGGAGAAGTCTGAGGTCGCACTGTTCAAAATGCCCGGTCCAACGCTTTATATGGGGCCGCTTCCGAGTGGCTGACCAGTAGGCCCAGGCAATCCCGTCGCAATCCCGCAACAGGCGCGCACATGATACGTGGCGAAAAAGGCGGCGCAAAGATCGAGGCGTCATTGTCTTATCCCATCCGAGTGCCGCGGTTTTCTCCGCTTCACGCGCTTCCCAAAATTCGGATCCCGCAAAATCCGCTAACCGCAGAGCAACTCGTCAGATAACAGATTTCCTCCGATCCGTCGCTCGGAAATCCTCAGGTTCACAAAGTTCACTCGACAAACGTGAAGAATGGATCAAGGCGACTGAAAGAGATGTTGATGCCATCACTAAAAGGTCGTTGATCCAGAGTAAGACGCACTCACAATGCGAAGAACATGTCGGAAAGATTATCAACTCCTTCCTCACTCAAACCTTGATCCACTCGGGGGCTAATGATGAAGTCATGTACCTAGGGTAGGGTCATAGACCTGCCCAAAGGTACCCTCCACAAGGACACTCACAAGAGAAGCAGCCTTCCAGTCGACCTGGTAGGTTTCCACCTGATAGATTCAAAGACACTCGACCATGAAGACCCACTCGACCACCAGGAGTCCAAGAGCCACTCGGTACCCAAGCGGTCTGTAGTTAAATAGTCTTTATGACCTTAATGACACTTTATGTAAGGCGTTACCAGTAACGCCTAGCTTTAACGCACCTTAAACCCTCTACTACGTGGGCTGGCTGGGGTCTGGCGCACTCTATATAAGCCACCCCTCCACGGGTAGAAGGGTTCGCACCTATAACACATACACATATAATCCAATCGACCGCCTCCGGGCTCCGAGACGAGGGGCTATTACTTCCTCCGAGAAGGGCCTAAACTCGTAAATCCCTTGCGTATACAACTACTCCATAGCTAGGATCTTGCCTCTCCATACCTACCCCCATTCTACTGTTAGACTTAGAACCACGACAGGGTCCACTCGAACTTTTTATCTTTCTTGAGGAGTTTGGTTAGAGGCTTAGCAACCTTGGAGAAATTCTCGACGAAGCGGCGGCAATAGCTCGCTAAACCGAGGAAACTCCGAACTTGCTTGACCGATTCAGGTGGAGTCCAGTCAAGGACGGCTTGAACTGGCTTGGGATTGACAGCAATGCCCTTACCAGAGATTACATGGCCTAGATAGGTCACTTCTGGCAACCAAAACTCACACTTAGAGAATTTGGCATAAAGGCGATGCTCTCGAAGTTTCATCAATACTAGCCTTAGATGTTCGGCATGTTCTTCCTCATTCTTGGAGTAGATGAGTATACCATCAAGGTAAACCACTTTAATTTATCCAAATACTCCATGAAGATCGAGTTCATTAACCGAGAGAAGGTGGCTGGAGCATTGGTTAACCCGAAGGACATGACGGTGTACTCGTATTGGCCATAACGAGTAACAAAGGCCGTTTTAGGAATGTCCCCGTTCTTGATTTTGATTTGATGGTAGCCCAACCTCAAATCCGGAAAAGACTGAGGATCCAGTGAGCTGATCATACAGGTCGTTGATCCTGGGGAGCGGATACTTGTTCTTGATAGTGACCAAATTGACAGGTCGGTAATCTACAACCATCCGATCCGTTCCATCCTTCTTCTTGACGAAGAGGACGGGGCAAGCCCATGGGGATGAACTAGGACGGATGAAACCCTTTTGCAAGGACTCATCGAGTTGTTTCTTAAGCTCGGCTAGAGTAAAACTACGGTGAAAGGCGTTACATCTCATCGGAAGCATTCCGAACTCCTATACATTATTTTTCTACACTTCCGGAATTGATACACACTAAGTCATATTCCACAGGTCACGCAGGACGGTGGAAATACAACTATTACAATACTACTACTAACTCAGACAGCTCCGTAGTAGTCCTCATAGAGGTCACCTCCATAGCCTGGAAGCTCAACATGATTATCCGGAAACATACGGTCCTGAGGAGCTTGTGGACCATAGGGGCTAAGATGAGGTCTTGGACCAACAAACGGTGGCCTGCGGGGACCACGGGGTGGGGTGATGCCTCCCACATCACGCCAATCCATCATGTCTAGCAGAGCAGATCTCACAGGATACAGATCCCTCATATCCATACATCCAGCTTGCACAACCGGTGCAAACCGAGTCAAAGTGGCCCAATGATCGGCACGGGTGTTCAAAAGCTCCATTCTCAAGGCCCGATTCTCTCGGTCCTTGTCCTCGAGCATCTCAGCAGTGGTGCGGGTTAATGAGTCCTCCTGAGTGGAATCAACATAGATGGCCTGAAGATACCCTTGCGCCCTTGGGAGCGAAGCTGGCATATAACAGAAGTCGGTGTTCCGAAGCAGGCCGGTCCTGACTCGCATGATGGTCATCATAGAGTATGCAGCATCCTGCACAGCCATCTCAATAGTGACCCCGAGTCCATAGGAGTGGTGAAGAGGCTCAGTCGATCCAGGATAAGAAGGAAATATCCTGACAGTGCAGAGGTATTGGCTTTGATTAAAGTCTCGGAATTGCTCTTCGACGGTGTATTCGGGATACCAACGGTAACCCGTCTCAATCATAACCCGGACTAACATAGCCGTATGACCGGGCACATCGATGCACCTGGTCAGACGAACCACTTGGTTTTGAGCACGAGTGGCCATCTGAAATCACAGCCACAATGCAAAGACATTAGAATTTCTAGGGAAAATCGGACAGCATAACATCTGTAAATGCTCAAGAACAGATTTGAGACATTCAAAATCAGATTGCAAAACCACTCAACAACATCATATTCCGGTTCAGCTGATAACATACTAAAAGTAGCAGAAACTGAACTGAGGCTGTAACCAACAATCCTATAAGTTACTACGGATTAGTAACACGTGAACCTGATAGAGAGAAGAGAGCCTAGTACTATACCCACGTAGAATGAGAAGAGGATGACTCAGATCAGAGGGCATAAGGTAAAGGAGTAAAAAGAGCCTTACGTCCCTCCCACAATCAATTCCCCTACATATAACTAAAGCATTTCTAGACTCGACATCGACCAGTTTGGCTTAGTGAACCTACATGCAGTCCGGCTCTGATGCCAATGCTGTCAGGACCCCGATTCCAAGTCACATTGACCTAGCCGGTAACACCTCATATCACTTTGCGGCCTCACGCACGGTATTCCCACGGGTGTTGCCTTACCATGGCTCGGGACCGTTTGCGCCTTTTGTCTCACGTATATGATAGTGTCGCTAGCATCCACATGACAGAGAACCCGGGCTGACATGGCTAGTGGTGAACCCAAAGCGGCGCTAACCCATGGGGACAGGCATACATGAATCACATCGAGCATGTCGGTCATCAACGTATGAATCCGGGCTGTAGCACTGGGCTAACAGGACTCCGGTAACCGGCTGTAGCAGGCTAGGCAGGACTCCGGATATCACAGCGTGACATTTCCCGAAGGAGACAGACATAAGGAACGAAGTGAAACACATGCCGGCCGATCAAGTGTCCAAAGCGGTAGTCTTTGGGCTAGCAGGACTCCGGTGAACCGGGCTGTAGCGGACTACTATCGCTTAGGAAGCACTAGACTACATTTCCGCATATGAGAGGATGCCAAGGAT
The DNA here is from genome assembly GCA_021605145.1 of Aegilops bicornis. Classification (NCBI taxonomy): domain Eukaryota; kingdom Viridiplantae; phylum Streptophyta; class Magnoliopsida; order Poales; family Poaceae; genus Aegilops; species Aegilops bicornis. Next base: position 716,432,484 of record CM038670.1, read on the forward strand.
AAACAACTAGATTGTCGGATCCCACTCATACCAAGCATTTCAATCATACACACAATATGCCCGATATGAGTACATACAACATGGCATCACAACAAAACTCTACAACTCAAAGTACTTTATTTAAGAGGCTCCGAGGAGCCATACATAACATATCCATACAGATAGGGGTCACATGACCCAACACTCAAGTCATACAAACATACAAGCACATGCGGAAGCAAACTAGTCTCAGTACAGACACTAAAAAGAAAGAAAGCTTGATGAAGCCCTTCTATCTATAGTGGCCCTTCACAAGCCTTGGATCACCACCAGGTGGCTAGTTCACTAAATCGACGTCAAGGTCTACATAAAACCCATCGGAGGGGCGGTGTTGTCGATGCGAAAACATTAATTAAGCAAACATGAGTACGCAGGTACTCAGCAAGTCTTACAACAGAATCCTAATATACATGCACATTCTCAAGAAGGTAGTGGAGTTATTGCAGCAAGCCATCTTTGACTCTTGGCTAAGCTATCCTACGTGACACCACTTGAAAAGAATTTGTCACACACGAGTCCACTAATCACCATCACAAATACTCCACCGTGGATCCTCTCTCGTCAACCTACGAGAGGGCCATCCGCGGTACTCACACTTATCTTGAGGCTTTTAGTAGTATCCATTTACTTGTCTATGAACTGTATAGGTGACCAAGTAGTCCTTCACCGCGGACGCGGCTATTGGAATAGTTTATACCCTGTAGGGGTGTCCTTCTTCACACACGCTCTCACCACTTATCGCCGCTACACGACATGTACTCGGCAACCTTCAAGCGGAAGCCCAGCAAGGGTGTCGGCCACGACCTGACTAAACACCCGAGTCCCTAGTCCAGGTTTATCGCCTATTCGGGTTCCATCCATGAGGAGTCCGGCCGAGGTTTCCACTAACGGCCCCAAACGATGTGTGCAGGGTTCCCGAGACACCAAACGGGCGAATCGGTACACCGTGCCACGTGCCTACCGCAACACAGCCCACCCATAAGGTCAGCGCTGCGTGCGGTCCCCAGCATGCTACAAACACCAGAAACTACTTGCAACTCCCGGATTGAGGACAAGAGTGGTTAATAAGTCGAGAGAGTCCATTGGTTTTGGGCCCAATGCGTGGTAGTAGCTAAGTCTTAAATCACACACACAGATTTCCGTTCTTAGAGACGACTTCAATGAAACAACCCACCATGTACTCCTACATGGCCTCTCATCGATACCTTTACCAAAACGTGTTCAACACTTTCACTCTCGAAACCGACACAACCTTTCACTCCAGTTCATCATCCCGATGATCCAGACACGACACAACTCTAAGCATAGCAAGCATAGCATGGTAGGAATCACAAACATGGCTCAATCAACTCCTACACATACTAGTGGGTTTGACTGAATTCTTGTGGCAATGACAGGTCATGCAAAGGAAGTGGGTTCAACTACCGCAGGACACAACAATTTGAAACGCGTTGTATTAATGCAGTAAACAAGAGCAGAAGCGAGAACATGGGTTTGTATCGGAATGATCAATGGGTTGCTTGCCAGATGTAGTGGTAGTAGAACGCCCTTGAGGCCGGATATTCGGGGTTATCCTCAGAGGCAGAACCTATCACGAAAGACACACCGAACATAAACAACACATGATAATATGCAACAATATGATGCATGCTATGACATGGCAATAGGAATGTGTGTTGGCCTAATGCAAGCTAAAACAGAAAGGAATGAACTCATTTGAATCAAAGATTCAAATGTTAGCTCATTTAACATAGTCATAATGGTGCATTATCTTATTATGCTTAAACAGCAAGGTTAACTTGCTCTGTCATGCATGAAACCATTACCAATGGATAGATTGAATTTTTATGATCAAAATTCATATATAAAACTTTGCATTTGGAGTTACAGATTAATTTCTAGGATTTTTTGAAGTTTGCAACAATTTCAGGAATTTCCTGAAAACAATTAAAACCAGAAATTAATTATTGCGTCAGCAGTGCGTCAGAGTGACGTTAGGGGTCAACGGGGGCGTCCAGGTCAACCTGACCAGTGGGTCCCGCATGTCTGTAGCTAATTAGGCTAACTAATTTTGATTAAGCCTAAACTAGGTTAATTAGCAGAGGGCCCCACCTAGTCAACTATGTCAGCGGGGTCAAACCCGCCGACGTTTAGCCGCCGGCGAAGCCAGACGAAGCGGCGAGAGTGTGATTGTGCATTCCGGCGGCCAAAAGGACGGCGGAGACTATCTACGGGTAGCCGGAGACAAATCGCGACGTTTGGTGGTGGTGGTTGAGCTCGGGGTGGCCGGGAACGTCGCCGGCGACGAGCTTGGCGGTCGCCGGAGCCGGGTGAGGATGAACCCGTGGCTACGGGGCACGGCAGGGCACGGGGTGAGGTGCGTTGGGCTCTTGGGAGTGCGGTGAGTGCGATGGCATGCTCGGAGTCGAGCCAACGTGGTTGTGGCCACGACGGCGACGTGCGGTGGTGGCGGAGGGTGCGGCCGAGCTTGGTGCGGGGCAGGAGAGTGAGAATGAGAGGGATGGGAAGGTAGCTGGGCTCACGGCGAAGTAGTCGGCGAGGTCGGGGACGAAGTGATGCGGCGGCGACGGCAATGGGGATCTCCGGCGGTCCTCGGTGAAGTCAAGCTCGAGGAAGACGAAGCAGGGCTCGCGAGCGCTCGGGGCTCGGGCTGCTCGACGGAGTCGACGATGGCGGAGTGGTTAGACACGGTGGCTGGAATGCAGGGCGACGGTGGGCCAGCGACTTCTGACGGCGGTGCGGCGGGGCGTCGGCCATGGTGCGGGAGAGCGAGGAGAGAGGCAGGGGCGAATGAGGTGTCCACGGGTCGGGCGATGGCGTGGAGCTCACCCAGGTGCTCGGTGGCGCGGACAGCAAGCAGCTGACGCCGTGGCGAGCTCACGCTCGCCGGCGTCACCTATGTGCCTGCTTGGCGACGACGAAGCAGCTGGCTGGCATGGGTCAGCACGGTGCGGGGCCGGCCAGGTGGGCTGCCAGGTGGGCTGCGGCCAGGTAAGTGGTTTCCCTTTTATTTCTGTTTTTTAAAAATTTCTGTAGGTTTGTTGCATTTCTAAAAATACCTAGGCAACTCCAAAAATCACCAAACTGCACCTGGTCCTTAGTTGGAATATTTCCAGCATGGAACATTTTAGTTTGGGATTATTTGAGCATTTGAAATATTTTATATAATTTAAATGCCCAAATTCAAATAGCTAAAGATTTAATCCAGTGACCTTAGAGTGACCTAGAAATTTGTGCATCACTTCTGACAGTGGTTTAGGACCAAGGCAAAGGTGATAACATTTTAAAAGGGCATTTCAGGTTCATTGAAAATATTTTTAGTAAACCCTGGTTGGATTCAGAGGGATTCTGGGGGTTCTGTCTTCCCCAGTTCAAATTTCTGATGAAAGGTAAACATGATGCAACACTCTAATGCATGGACTAACTAGGATGTGACACACACCTTCCCTTTTCATGCAAATTTAATGATAATGAAACCTTAGCTTCTTATGCTAATGGTATATATGATTACTATGATGTGGAACAAATAGAAGAATTTGTTGCTTTTAAGGCTGCTTATGAAATTGAAGCTTTGTTTGAAAAGTATGAAGCTTTTGATGATGATGGTTATAGGCCTGAAAATCTTTCTATACTTAGATATTGCTATAAAAATTATGAATAACTATATTAATGCTTTTATGAAGAAAGTCAACGCTGTCCAAGAAGAGATTAATATTTTGCAGGAAGCTATGGAAGAAGAAATTGATGAAACTGTGAGCTCATTGGATGAAAAAGATGAGGAGAGCGAAGAACTAAAGGAGGAAGAGCGGATTAGCTACCCGTGCCCACCTTCTAATGAGAGTGACCCTCCAACTCATACATTATTTAATTCCCCTTCGAGCTTATCGAAGGATGATTGCTATGATGATTGCTATGATCCCTTGAATTTGTTTGAAATATCCCTTTTTGATGATACTTGCTATGCTTGTGGCTAAGATGCCAATATGAATTATGCTTATGGAGATGAACTTGCTATAGTTCCTTATGTTAAACATGAAATTGTTGCTATTGCACCCATGCATGATAGTCCTATTATCTTTTTGAATTCTCCAAACTACACTATATCGGAGTAGTTTGTGCTTATTAAGGATTGTATTGATGGGTTGCCTTTTACCATTGCACATGATGATTTTGATGAATATAATATGCATGTGCTTGCTGCTCCTACTTGCAATTATTATGAGGGAGGAACTATATCTCCGCCTCTCTATGTTTCCCATACGATAGAATTGCAAGAAACTGTTTATACTATGCATTGGCCTTTACTTGGTGTGCATGAATTGTTCTTTTATGACATGCCGATCCATAGGAAGAGAATTAGACTTCGATGTTGCATGATATATATTACTTTGTGCTCACTACTAAATTACAAATCATTGTTAATTAAAATTGGCTTTGATATACCTTGGGATCCGAGTGGATTCACTACTTGAGCACTATATGCCTAGCTTAATGGCTTTAAGGAAAGCGCTGCCAGGGAGACAACCCGGAAGTTTTAGAGAGTCATTTATTTCTGTTGAGTGCTCTCATATAGTTTAAAAACAACAAAAATAAAGAGGGGAACCCAAAACTTTTTCAAAAAGAAAAATGAAAGGAGAGAGACAAGCATTGTGAAAGTGGGGGACGTCCTTGAACTTTGTTCATGCCCATGGGAAATTTGTGAATCTTAATTACAGAAACTTTTCAATAAAAATAATTATCCCCTTGTACAATTCCATTGTATTATAAAAATAATGTGCCAAGGTTTGCCTTTAGGATGTTTACAATGCTTGTTGGTTTGTACGGTGCAGGACAGAAACTTTGGCTCTAGTGCGGGATTTTTAATTTTTTAGTGGAACGACAAATGGTTCTGATTCTTTTTGCACTGTCTTTCCGTACAAAATTTTTATTTTTGCTAATTTTGGAAGAATTTTTCAGGTACCATAAGTATGGTGAATGTTCAGATTGTTACAGACTGTTCTGTTTTTGACAGATTCTGTTTTTGATGCATAGTTTGCTTGTTTTGATGAATCTATCAATTTATATTAGTGGATTAAGCCATGGAAAATCTATATTACAGTAGAAACAATGCAAAAACAAAATATGAATTGGTTTGCAACAGTACTTAAAGTGGTGATTTGCTTTATTATACTAACGGATCTTACCGAGTTTTCTGTTGAAGTTTTGTGTGGATGTAGTGTCTAATCGAGGATGTCTCGATATGAGGAAAAGGAAGAGAGGCAATAGCTCAAGCTTGGGGATGCCCGAGGCACCCCAAGTAAATATTCAAGGAGACTCAAGCATCTAAGCTTGGGGATGCGGAAGGCATCCTCTTTCTTCAACAAGTATTGGTATGTTTTCGAATTCGTTTCGTTCATGCATTATGTGCAAGTCTTGGAGCGTCTTTTGCATTTAGTTTTCAATTTTCTTTTATGCACCATGCTGGTATGAGATAGTCCTTGGTTGATTTACAGAATGCCCATTGCACTTCACTTAAATCTTTTGAGTATGGCTTTATAGAATGCTTCATGTGCTTCACTTATATCATTTGAAGTTTGGATTGCCTGTTTCTCTTCACATAGAAAACCGCCATTTGTAGAATGCTCTTTTGCTTCACTTATATTTGTTAGAGCGTGGGCATATCTTTTGTAGAAAGAATTAAACTCTCTTGCTTCACTTATATCTATTTAGAGAGATGACAGGAATTGGTCAATCACATGGTTAGTCATAAAATCCTATATAAACTTGTAGATCACTGAATATGATATGTTTGATTCCTTGCAATAGTTTTGTGATATAATGATGGTGATATTAGAGTCATGCTAGTGGGTAGTTGTGGATTTTAGAAATACTTGTGTTGGAGTTTGTGATTCTCGTAGCATGCACATATGGTGAATCGTTATGTAACGAAGTCGGAGCATGAGGTATTTATTGATTGTCTTCCTTATGAGTGGCGGTCGAGGACGAGCGATGGTCTTTTCCTACCAATCTACCCCCCTAGGAGCATGCGTAGTAGTACTTTGCTTCGAGGGCTAATAAACTTTTGCAATAAGTATATGAGTTCTTTATGACTAATGTGAGTCCATGGATTATACGCACTCTCACCCTTCAATCATTGCTAGCCTCTTGATGCCGTGCATTGCCCTTACTCACCTCGAGAGTTGGTGCAAACTTCGCGATGCATCCAAACCCGTGATACGATACACTCTATCACACATAAGCCTCACTATATCTTCCTCAAAACAGCCACCATACCTTCCTATCATGGCTTTTCCATAGCCATTCCGAGATATATTGCCATGCAACTTTCATCATCATCATATACATGACTTGAGCATTTATTGTCATATTGCTTTGCATGATCGTAAGATAGCTAACATGATGTTTTCATGGCTTGTCCGTTTTTTGATGTCATTGCTACGCTAGATCATTGCACATCCCGATACACCGCCGGAGGCATTCATATAGAGTCATATCTTTGTTCTAGTATCGAGTTGTAATATTGAGTTGTAAGTAAATAGAAGTGTGATGATCATCACTAATAGAGCATTGTCCCAAAAAAAGGAAAGGCCAAAGAAGCCTAAATAAAAAATGGGGCCAAAGAAGCCCTCAAAAATATATAAAAATGGACAATGCTACTATCCTCTTTTTCCACACTTGTGCTTCAAAGTAGCACCATGTTCTTCATATATAGAGTCTCTTATGTTGTCACTTTCATATACTAGTGGGAATTTTTCATTATAGAACTTGGCTTGTATATTCCAACGATGGGCTTCCTCAAAATGCCCTAGGTCATCGTGAGCAAGCAAGTTGGATGCACACCCACTTAGTTTCTTTTGTTGAGCTTTCATACACTTCTAGCTCTAGTGCATCCGTTGCATGGCAATCGCTACTCCTCGCATTGACATCAATTGATGGGCATCTCCATAGACCGTTGATTAGCCGCGTCGATGTGAGACTTTCTCCTTTTTGTCTTCTCCACATAAGCCCCATCATCATATTCTATTCCACCTATAGTGCTATGTCCATGGCTCGCGCTCATGTATTGCGTGAGGGCTGAAAAAGCTGAAGCGCGTTAAAAAGTATGAACCAATTGCTTGGCTTGTCATCGGGGTTGTGCATGATGTGAATATTTTGTGTGGTGAAGATGGAGCATAGCCAGACTATATGCTTTTGTAGGGATAACTTTCTTTGGCCTTGTTATTTTGAAAAGACATGATTGCTTTATTAGTAGGCTTGAAGTATTATTGTTTTTATGTCAAATGATAGACTATTGCTTTGAATCACTCGTATCTTAATATTCATGCCATGATTAGACATATGATCAAGATTATGCTAGGTAGCATTCCACATCAAAAATTATCTTTTTTATCATTTACCTACTTGAGGACGAGCAGGAATTAAGCTTGGGGATGCTGATACGTCTCCGAAGTATCTATAATATTTGATTGTTCCATGCAAATATTATTCAACTTTCATATACTTTTGGCAACTTTTTATACTATTTTTGGGACTAACATATTGATCCAGTGCCCAGTGCTAGTTCCTGTTTGTTGCATGTTTTTTGTTTCGCAGAAACCCAATATCAAAGGGATTCCAAACGGGATAAAAACGGACAGAGATTTTTTTTGGAATATTCATGATTTTTGGGAAGTAAAATCAACGGGAAACGGTGTCCGGAGTGGCCACGAGACAGGGGCCGCGCCCCAGGGAGGCAGGCGCACCCTGGGATCTCGTGGGCCACCCGTAAGGCAGTTGACGCTCTTCTTTTGGCGCAGGAAAGCTAATTTTATGAGAAAGATCTGGGCGAAAGATTCACCCCAATCGGAGTTAAGGATCTCCAAATATAAAGGAAACGGTGAAGGGGTAGAATCAGGGAACGCAGAAACAGAGAGAGACAGAGAGATAGATCCAATCTCGGAGGGGCTCTCGCCCCTCCCACGCCATGGGAGCCAAGGACCAGAGGGGAAACCCTTCTCCCATCTAGGGAGGAGGTCAAGGAAGAAGAAGAAGAAGAAGGGGGGCTCTCTCCCCCTTGCTTTCGGTGGCGCCGGAACGCCGCCGGGGGCCATCATCATCACCGCGATCTTCACCAACACCGCTGTCATCTTCACCAGCATCTCCATCACCTTCCCCAATCTATATCCAGCGGTCCACTCTCCCGCAACCCGCTGTACCCTCTACTTGAACATGGTGCTTTATGCTTCATATTATTATCCAATGATGTGTTGCCATCCTATGATGTCTTAGTAGATTTACATTGTGCTATCGTTTATTGATGAATTGCTATGATTGGTTTGAGTTGTATGTTTTATTATTGGTGCTGTCCTATTGTGCCCTCCGTGTCGCGCAAGCGTGAGGGATTCCCGCTGTAGGGTTTGCAATATGTTTATGATTTGCTTATGGTGGGTTGCGTGAGTGACTGAAACACAAACCCGAGTAAGTAGGTTGTTTACGTATGGGATAAAAGGGGACTTGATGCTTTAATGATATGGTTGGGTTTTACCTTAATGAATCTTTAGTAGTTGCAGATGCTTGCTAGAGTTCCAATCATAAGTGCATAGAATTCCAAGTAAGGGATGATATGCTAGCTTATGCCTCTCCCTCAAATAGAATTGCAATAGTGATTACCGGTCTAGTAAAGTAGTCAATTGCTTAAGGGACAATTTCACAACTCCTACCACCACTTTTCCACACTCGCCATATTTACTTTAGTTGTGTCTTTATCTAAGCAGCCCCTAGCTTTTATTTACTTCCTCTTTACTTTCTTGCAAACCTATCCTATCACACCTACAAAGTACTTCTAGTTTCATACTTGTTCTAGGTAAAGCGAACATCAAGCGTGCGTAGAGTCGTATCAGTGGCCGATAGGACTTGAGAGAGTATTTGTTCTACCTTTAGCTCCTCGTTGGGTTCGACACTCTTACTTATCGAAAGAGGCTACAACTACCCCGTATACTTGCGGGTCATCACGCATGCATGCACACACCAGTACACCACACGACCAACACACACTCTCACGCTCAAGTGCTCAACATTTCACGTGCATGCGCACACATCAGGCCCTAACAGACACATACACAACCAGGTGATTCCCGCGCACGGGTTGGAGCCTTGTTGCGCCTGCGTAAATTTGTGTTTATCTGACCTTTTCGCTATGCGAACTGAAGGTGGGACCCACAAGGAACATGGTCAATTTAACTAGTCAACATGGCGCCACGCAGACTATTTGGCCGGTCAACAGAGTGCAATCCGATGCTGAACTGTGAGCAAGTGACCGGATAATCACCGCAAAATGTATATAGTGATCGTAATCAGCTTATTCTGAAATGCAGTTCTTTGTATTACGCTTTTCTCTCTGTAGGCCCTCCAAAACTACATCTCTACACGTTCTCGCATGTTACATCTAACAACTATGCAATACAACACTACTACTACACTCTAACACAATAAATCATATGTGTTTTAGTTTTACTAGATATCATATTCTTACTTATAATTATTCAGTTTGCATACATCAAAATTGCCTTTGAAATGTATGGCCAGTATCATCTACCGCGGGAAAAATCCCGCCCTTTCCTGTTTAATCGGGTTTGTATCGATGGATCATGCGAAACAGCAAAACTATAGTACTATACAGTACAAGTGACAGTTCACTGGGCCGTCGTGTCGTCTACTCCTCCGTCGTAAGAGTGGAGCGCTCGCTTTCATAAATCTTCTAGTCCCTTTCGCCGACATGTGGGACATCAAGCTACCGGGTCCACGTGCCATACCGAAATCTGATGCAGAGCAGCGGGTGAAGCACCCAGTCATGGCGCCCGGCGTAGTAATGAGCAATGGGCGTCAAATCACAAAGCTGCACCTTTCCCGCGGTTAAGTTGGAGGGGCGAAGTAATAATGCTAAAAAAAGAAGTTGGAGGGACGAAGCAACCATCATTTCACTCGTTGCTGAATCCGCTTCTCCCTCATCTTCTTCAACTTAACCACGTGTTGCTTATGACGTTGTTCTGCCTCATGTGGGACGCGGATCAGCTTGGTAAAGCACTGACATGTGGCACCGTATGTTAGCAAAGCGCCATCCGCGCGGCAAAATCACCTCCTTTTTACTAATCTTGATTCTATAATTTTGTAGATCAATATAATTGAGATTTGTATAGATAGCACACATGAGCAAAACCAAGTGGTACGGTTAAGGGCATCCACAATGTGTAGCCAAATGTGAAAATAGCTTTTGGCATCATGGGAACCATTGTGGACGGTGTTGCCAAAGCCACAAAGATGGAACCGAAGCTCCCTGATTGATTGATTGAAGGAATAGAGCAACGTCTCTCCTCTTTCTCCCATGCTTGGAAGCATGTAGTACAGTATAGAGCACAGAGTCTACTCCCTAGTCCCTTCTATCACAAATCACAAAGCAGTGAGGCGTCAAATCACAAAGCACGTACGAAGCAACAATCATTTCACTCTTTGCTGACTCCGCTTCTCCATCGTCTTCTTCGAGAAACCATCTCACTGCACAAGTACTCCTAGTAGTAGTACTAGTAAAGGACTTCCTGGATGAAAATAAGGCGGTTGTCTCGGCTTGCAGGCGGCACTTGCGAACGACTTACCGTGGTCTCCCTCAATGGTGTTCTCCGTCGAACGCACTTCGCCAAACCACAAAAAAAATATCATCGACGTCACCGCAATGGGGAAGGAAGTCAAATATAGTTACTACCTCCATTTTTTTGTACACAAGGCCAGTATATCAAAATTACAATTTGCAAAGGGCCACTAACACTAATCGAGGCAAAATTGATGGGGTTAGCAACCAAGGACATTAATATCCCCTGCATGCATGCGGAAGTGAGAAGGTTGGTTTGCATGGCGCTGCATTAATCAAGCGATGAGGAGTGAGATGGTTAGCTCTTTGGTCTTTCGAGAAAAAATACGCATTAATTGACACGTGAAACGAGGATTTGTATCGAAGGAAAACTCCGCCTTTCTTTTTTAACACTAGTACTCCTAGTACGTGCGTACTTATCCTGTTTGGGTCTAGGCCTTGCATTGCCAAAGTTCGCCACACATTTTTGCCAAGCTTGCCTAAAGTTTTCAAAATGAGAAGGAGGTACACTTGCGCCGGCTGTCGGCGATCGCACCGCACCCTCCTGCAGTCGCTTCCTGCACGCCGGTCGCACCGCACCCTCACACAAATCGCTCCTGCACGCCGCAAACCCAACCAAGGAACGCACCCTCGACGGCGCTGTCATGTGAACAAAACAAACTCAGCCATCCTATCGCTGACACATAATTTTCGTTCATAGAGTATGTTTATCCAACCGCATGTTGGGGAGTATCCGTCTGACCCGTGCGGTGGTCTGTTGGGGAAGAAGAAGAGGTGAGGAAGAAGGAAAGAAGGGTTAGGAAACGTAGGATATTCATCCAACCGCTTGAAATGGTAGACTGACCCAAGTCAGGCGACTTGCATAAAAAATAGTATGTTTTTACACAGCAAAAGTCCATAAAAACAACAACATAAAGAAAAACTATCACTGCTCGCGGAAAGAGGCAGCCTCGTCGTCTTTGGCTGCCGGCGCGAACCAGCCGTCGCTGCCGACGTGTGTCTCCGCACCGTGGTTGTCCTTGGCCTCCAGCTACTCGTTCAAGCGGAGGCGTCTGGGCGCTTCTGCATGGGCGAGAGCACATCCCGGTTCAAGTCGAGGGCGTCCGGTTCCGCTGCGGAGAGGCCTCGATGGGAGCGGCATCCGCGCACTGCGTCGAGTCGAGCCTCCGCCGCCCGGTTCAAGTCCAGGGGCGTCCGGTTCCGCTGCAGAGGGCGTCGATGAGTGCGGCATCCGCGCTCTGTGTCGAGTCGAGCCTCGCCACCGGTTCATGTCCGGGGCGTCCGGTTACGCTGCAGGAGGGCCTCGATGGCAGCAGCATCCGCGCGCTCCGCCTCAAGTTGAGCCTCCGCCGCCCGGTTCACATCCACGACATCCGGTTCCGCCCGCAGGAGAGCCTCGATGGCAGCGGCATGCGCGCGCTCCGTGTCGAGTTGAGCCTCTGCCTCACGGTCCTCCTTTAGTATCGCCATGTTGAACCGCTGGTCCGCCTGCACCATGGGGAACTCGGACGCCGGCACGAAGTGGACATCCATCGTCTCATACCCATCGGGGGCCTTCTGCGTCGCGACCTCCGCAGTGAACATTGGATTGGCTTCCTCCTCCTCGTAGCTTGGCTCCAGAGAACTCGGGGATTGGCCCGCCGCAAAGCAAGCTTGGAGCGGAGTGCATGGCGCCGACCGCCGCCACGATTTCTGCGCGGCGCTCCGGCATCAGCATCTTGTAGTAAGTGATCTTGCGGCGCACCATGGCTTTCCGACGAACTATGGGACGCTTGATGCGGGCTAGGGGATCAAAAGGTGGGGGAATGGGCTGGAGATTTGGTGTGGTTTTAGGGCAGTGGGGGGTGTAGGCCGAGCAGCGAAGGTTCTGGTGTGAATAGTGGTTCCGGTGACGACCGGTCAATCGGTTTTGACTGTACATTGCTCTTGTCGCGTTCGCATTGCAGCGTGGCACGCTGGACCCTCCACGTCGCTCACCGAATGGAACGCGCTTCATCTTGCGTTTTCGCTCGCTTGTGGGACCACAGTTGAGAGCAAACCGACGTCCGTCCCCCTCCCCCGCCCGCGTCATTTATTATACCACCAATCCCTCCGTTTTATGCGGAGTAAATAAAAACAGAGGGAGTATACTATGGATGAGGATCCCCTGACGTGGCGGAACCCATTGAGTAACTGACATACGGGGCCTAGCAAGCATGGGGTCCGCCCGATGAAAGTGACCGAAAGGGAGGGTAAGGCAGGGATACCTACGTCGGAGGATCCACTTCCACTATACTACTTTGACCAAATGTTGGAGTAATAATATATGACATGCAACTTACACAAATGTTAGAGTAATAATATATGACATGCAACTTACACAAAGCATACAGGGTCTAATCGTTTTCGAGGCTAACTTTGACCAAATGTTAGAGTAATAATATATGACATGCAACTTACATAAAGCATACTGTCAATTTCATATGTGAAAGGAGTTTCCAATGATATAATTTTCACATTATACATCTCATGTACTATTAATCTTGTCAATAGTCAAATTGGAAACCATCTCGAGTACAAATCTAGGAGTGCGTCTGAATCTAACAATATTGATTGGGCGTTGTTGAATGTTCATACCTTTTTGATCATAGTAGAGATACTTTGACTACACATAAAACTTATATGTAAAGTAGAAAGGATAGGAGGGAGTATATTCTACGTTAAAAAATGAAACGAACATTGAATACCCTTTATATATGATTTGCGGATGCTATGATCACCGGTTCAAAATTTTGAATCCGCCTTAGGTATCACGTGCCCCCACTCGTTCCCTCTCGATTTCATCTCGGGGTCCAGAGATCTATTGAAAGAGGACTAGGGTGGGTACCTGCGAATGATCCTCGGCGGAATGTTCAAATGAGGCATGCGGGAGGATGGACACGACTGGAGGGCGACATGATCGATGGAGAAGAGGGTTGGAGAGGAATGAGAAATACGCAAACGCCACATGATTAATTACACTTGAACGACTCAAATAAACAATAAGTTGTCTCGCTTGGCCTACATAGTGAAAGGCCTAATGCGCAACGCGGAGCACTGACGCTCAAATATGGCCGGGAAAACAGGGAAACCGACATGTGGGGCACACCCGTCGGGACGACGTAGCGCAGACTAGTCCAATGGAGGAGCTGGCCCACGACCTCCTCGCCACCGACAACCGTTCATGTGGGTCGTTGGGGCCAACAACGGGGTGCAGCTCCAGCACCGCCTCTGGACACGGCGACCCGGTGAGCGACATGCTCATATCGTTGCTAGACACGGTCGGTTTCAGTGTGCCGAGGGTGGCTTTAGAGTTGTGGCACGACCAACGGTATGTTTGGTTTGTGCCCAAGGTTTCCCCATCAAAGCATTGGGTAGCCAAAATTTTGGTTGAGGTATTGGTTGCCCATGATTTGGCCTGGCAAGAAAAATGAACTAGAGTTGGCTAGAGTTCATTGGCATGCCAAAGAAATGGTAACCATCCAAACAAAGACCAATCTTTGGGTCATGACCAAAATTTTGGTTGAGGTATTGGTTGCCCATGATTTGGCCGACATTGGCAAGAAAAATGAACTAGAGTTGGCTAGAGTTCATTGGCCTGCCAAAGAAATGGCAACCATCCAAACAAAGACCAATCTTTGGGTCATGACCAAAATTTTGGTTGAGGTATTGGTTGCCCATGATTTGGCCGACATTGGCAAGAAAAATGAACTAGAGTTGGCTAGAGTTCATTGGCATGCCAAAAAAATGGCAACCATCCAAACAAAGACCAATCTTTTGGTCATGACCAAAATTTGGTAAGGTGCACTTTGGCCACAATCCAAACACACCCAACACCCGACTCGTCGAGGATGCACGGGGCGCCGCGACGCGTCCGCGGAGTGGTGTAGCGCAGCCAACTGCATCCTCTGGACCTGATACCATGCCGGGTCGTCTTGCTTTTTCAATGACATGCGGGGATCGCATTTGAGCAAAGGGCATCTCCAACGTTGCCATGACCGCAACTGACTACCCTGGCACACCAAAGCCCTCGTCCCTCGCGCCGTCGCGCGGTGCGTTCCCAGCCGGCGCCAGCTGCCCGCATTCATGCCGTCCGTTCGTATGTCATTGTTAAGAGGCTCGGTGCCCGAGGAACAACTCCGGCGACTTAATGACGCACCCGGACGCTTGGCCTCACCGGAATGCGCTACTTAAAGCGGCAACGCCCAGCTAACCTCCACACCATAACGCATCGTCCTCTTACCTGGCACCACATCCGCCATGACCGCAAGTGCGAACGCTCTGCGGGAGAGCTTGTCTTCGGGGATGAAGCTCGAGGTCACCGCCCTCGCTCAAGTCGCCTCTCGCGATGCAATAGCGGCGTGGCGCCGGCCGCGACCGCACTGGCGGTGGCCACACTGGCGGCCGACGAAGGGAGCACCGTCAGCCACACGTCCTACTTGCCGCCGTCCAACGTCCGGCACCGCCGAGGTCGGGGACACCTCCGAGGATGAGTAGGGCATGGGAGGCGGCAGGGCGGTGTGCCAACTGGCCGGTCCGTATCCCGTGTTCTACTCTTCCTCGCCAGAGACCGTACCTTCACTTCACAAGTCTTGAACCCCGCCCCCGTACATAGAGATCGCAGATGGAGGACGTCGGTCGTCGCCATAGAATAGGTTTAGGGTCGGGTTTCTTTTATTTTTCTGTCCCATAAAAGTTCGAAATGTAATGAAAATCTGCCGTGTTTGCATTAATCTTGGCCGGTGTATATGAACTTTCACAATAATATACATATTGTAGGAGTACTAGCAAGATGCCCGTGCATTGCACGGAAGATCAAGATCTTGTGGGAACAAAGGATGAACGAGGGAAAGCCTTATCTGCAAATGTGGAGAGGAGTGCGGGTAAATTATCATAGTTTCCTTCCTATCCGTTAGATATAGATCGGACGGCCTATATTGCAGGATGACAGGCACACCATCATCACCAACTCTTCTTTTTATTGAACCGAGACAAATCTAAAATACCCAACAAACCCAACCTCCCAGCATATCGCGCGGGAAAATACCCGGCCGCGCCGTTTTAGTCGGGATTATCGGATTACTAGTAGTAGTATCGATGGATCGCGCGAAGCAACAAATTTTTTTGAGAGGGCGAAGTACCTAGTTTAAAAGGAAAAAAGGAGGTACACTCACAACACTCCTGTCACGGTCGCATTGCCCCCCACACACGTTCGGTCCTGCACACGGCTCATGCAAACGGAACGCGCTTCGGCTTGCCTCTTTACTGACACACGGGACTGCACTTGGAGAAACCGACCATGCACCAAACTCCCCCCGCCCACCGCGCGAAAATCCTCCCGCCCCCCAACACAAAAATTCCCCCCAAATCCGATTCAACCGCCCTTCGGCCAAATATTGCCCCAAACCCCCTCCCCGTCCCCCTCCACTCCATTCGCTCCATGGCCGCCCTCCCGCCCGCGCCGTCGTCGGCGCATGATTCGTCGAGGGACGACGGTCCTCGCTTCCACGGTATGCTCGTGAACTGCCGTCCTCTAGCAGCGCCGCCACCTGCAGCTACGTTCTTGTGGAGGCGCTGACGGTTAGCGCCGCCATCACCGGGCGGCGTTCGTGTGGAGACGCATGGCGGTCAGCTTCTCCCACGGTACACGCATTCTAGACTGAGGCCCCGTTCATGACAGTGTAGCGCTGAATGTTAGCTGATAGACGCTGTTAATCTCACTTTTTGCCGAAGTAGTTTACTGTCAATATGCTCTGCTTAAGAAGCTTCCTTGCCCTATTCTGCACTCAATCTACTTAGCTGAGATGGCATGCCAAGGCCGATTAGTTGCTAAAATATCTTGCCATATATTTATTGTGACGCAGATTGCCATGGTCTAGTAGCCAATCTGTTAGATGAAATAGCTGACACCGTTTTATACTCAATCTTTGTTGCTGCGATGGCCTTCGATAGTTCGATGGCTGTGTGCTCGGCCTCATTGACTCTTTGAAACACTTTTGCCATAATTTAGCACTCAAATATGTTTGCTGAATTAGCTTTACATATATTTTGTTACTTAGATCTGCTTTCGTCAAAATATCTTGCCATAGCTTTAGACATCGACCTAGGTATTTTTTACGGACTTCATAAAAAGCATATATGTTTTTCCTGTAATATCTAGTAGAAGAAATAATTTGTATGTCTAACAAATGGACATGACTTGGATAACTTCGCTCAAGATTCTCCGCTGCATATGTCGAGGGGTTGAAAACTTCATGAACTTTATCGAGTTGAGTACGGTGGTCGAAATCAGATGTGCTCTGCCCGTGTAGTAGTTGTATGAATTCAGTTACAAGACCCGATCCACTGTGCAAAATCATCTACACTTGTATGGGATGTCGGTCACATATACTAGGTGGGTTCATCATGGTGAAGTTGTGAGCGTCAATGTTATTGACTACGTGGAAGCAGCAGATCACCATCTTGATTTGCACGATGCTCGGTGGAAGAGGAGGAGGAGGTGGTGGTGGCGGAGCCGATGAGTTTGACCAACATTGAAACAATGCTTTCACGAAATGCTCGTGCATTCCGTGAACTTTCACCTGCAGAAGAAAAACGGTGGGCCCGCATGTTGGAACAATGCAACGTTGTTGTCACCCCAGGAAATAAGCTGTCAGTATTCTCAGCTATGGTCACCTTTCTTCAGGTAAAGACATCTGAGTAGATGACCAACAAATCATTCGATGCGATATTGGCTGCTTTCCGCAAATCTTTCCCAGATGCGTCTGAGCTGCCACACACCTACAGTAAAAATGAAGAATTTCCTTCGTGCAGTTGGAATTGGATATGATATGATCCATGTTTGTAAGAATAATTGTGTTCTGTTAGGAAGGATTATGCCAACTTAAGTGAATGCCGAAATGCAAATCATCAAGATGGAAAGATGGCGATCTGTGAAGAGGATTCCTCATAATGTTCTCGAGACATTTTCCAATTACACCAAGATTGCGAGAGGTTGTTTCATGATGCTAAAACAAGAGAGGATGTCTTTGTGGCATTCTAGGAACCAGAGTACAGAGATCAGAATGTAATGAGCCATCCATCTCATGGTAGTGAGTGGAAAAGCTTCAATCATAAACACAAAGAGTTTGTCTTGACCCAAGAAACATTAGACTTGGCTTAGCTTGATGGATTTAACCCATTTGGCCACCAGAGCGCCACATATAGCATGTGGCAAGTGCTTGTTATCCCTTACAACATGCCTCCAAATGTCTGCACCAAAGAATCAAACTACATGATGGCCTTGCTCATCCCAGGTCCAAAAAGTCCTGGAAAGGATTTTGATTTGTTCATGGAGCCTCTTGTGGAGGAAGTTCAACAACTATGGAAGGGTGTTCTCACTCGAGATCTATATAGCAGCCCACCACCTGATGAGGCACTCCTTAGCGGTCCAGTACAGTATGGCTGGATGTACCCTATTGAAAGGCAGCTAGGCACTTTCAAGGGCTGTGTTAGGAACAGAGCTAGACCCGAGGGTTCCATTGCAGAGGCCTACATTGCTACAGAAGCGTTGACATTCTGCTCAAAATACATTGAAACAGCTGATCAGCTTAGCAAAGAGGTGGGTGAAGACAATCCCGGCTCAATGTTTTCGATTATTCTGCTCGAGTTAAGGTGGAAGAGTCGACAAGAGGACAAACCTAAAGATTTGGACAAAATGGTTTGGTATGTGTTTAATAAGCATCTGAGATACTACCTTATATCAAGTAAGTGCGATCTTGCAGCTTATACATCATAATCTACTAAACTTGCAGCACATTCTTATATATTTAGATGTTTGACGCGATCACTATGTTGTGCAGCATCTACAAAGAGGAATTCTTGCCATAAAATCCAAGAAACATTGACAAACTGGTTATGGCAGGATTTGCGAAATATCTCAAGAACCATGTAAGCTTTTGAAGTGCACTGTCAGTGTTTTTAATATATTGAGTACATAAGATGATCAGCTTGTCTATTTTCTAACCATAGGTTAAGAAGATGTGGGAGGATGGGCAGGCAGTTGATGATGCCCTTTACTCACTAGCAATGGGTCCTGATACTCGGGTAAGACATTATGAATCTTGCGTTGTTGGAGATGTGTGCTACAACACCCTTGCATGAGACGAAGACAGGAAGACACAAAACAGTGCCATAACGAGTACGGATACGTATGACAAAGAGACAACTGAAATGTATGCTAACATAACAGACATTGTTCAGTTGCAGTATATCTCCAGTTTCAAGGATCATCGGTGTGTGGTTCTGTTGTGTGTCGTTGGTATAACCTGTTTACGGGATCGCAAAACCCAGAGCTGATGATTATTTCAAATCCATCAATGTCAAGGCGGCGTACCAGACCAACGAGCCTTTTATTTTGGCAAATCAAGCAACACAGATATTTTTCTTGGAAGACACATTTGCACGTAGCAATGTCTGGAGAGTATTGCAAAGGTTTGAGCAGAGGAATTCGTTTAATGAAGTTGCACAACAAGATGATGCTTACACTCCTCCTGATGTACAAGATAACACAGATGTTCCTAATATCTTTGAGAACCATCGCGTCGATGACGTCGGCGAAAAAGATTACTGTCGTCTTTGTGGACATACAAGAGTTGATCAAGAAGAAGCCAACGTTCGAGGACGTTGAGGACGAAGAAGAAGATGACACTGTGGGGAATTACGATTCAGACTGATACACATGGCGAAGATGTTGACGCTGCTGCTGCAGATGATGATTACATTGCTTTTGTCGTATTTGCCTGTCAGAAGACGTTTTTTTATCTACTATGTGAAATTGTGTTTGCTATGACAAGCTGAAACCCGATGAACATGTTGTTTAGTATTTCTTGTGAGAACATCACTTGTTATGTATGCTGATTTGTGTTTGGTGATTGTATGACAACTAAAACATGATGATATTGTTGTTTACTTGTACTCATATTTGGCTGTGAAACTTGAATTTGATGACATAGTTTGTTGTTGGACTGCAATTTGCTCGATGTCTTCGAATGAGAACAAAGCTGACCCGACAGGGCCTCTGCTATTTATTTATTTATATGAGAAAAAGGGGATACCCCCTGATTCCGTTAATAGAAATCATTAGATGTTCACAACACTACACCCAGCCTGCTACACATGTTTCATTCATTACTAGTTTCAGCAAAGTGCTCATGTCGTAGCTAATTTGAATACATCACGAGTGCTACATACCTTTGCAAATAAAGAGACAATCATCCTACAGAGCACATTGATTTTGCCCATTATCTTCACAAGCTCTTTCATCTCCTCATTGCTGTCAAGGCCGTTCAACAGCTGTTGCTTGGCCATGATCAGAGGAACTGCATCTTTAACCTTTTGCTCTGCATCTTCCTCTTCTGCCGTTCCTTCAGTTACTTGTCCAACACCCCAACCTGCTGGTATTGGGATTCCTCGGCTAACCAAATAATCAGCGTAGTTGCATTCCCCCACATCAGCAACTTACCGGAAATACAAATCACACGAATCTTTCCTTTTACGCACGAATCAAATTGGAAGATCATCAACCAAACTATTAAAAAATCAGCAAATCGAAAGCAGCAAAACAACACTTAAACATATTATTACCCCATGATTCAGGCATTTGTAGAAGACTCGGCCAGGGTTGCGGATTGTGGTTGAGACGCGACGGATGACTGTGCGTGATTTGCAGCAGTGGCACCACACCAACGGCAGCGGGTTGCGATGAGCAATTGGCTGCGGTGCGCGTGCCGGTGGGGGTGTGATGAGACCCACAGGCGATGGTACGAGTGGCGACTTGGCACATATCTGGTTGTTACTGCTTTGAAGAAGCGGTGGGCGAGCAACCGGCCGGACATGGTTGCTGCGCCGAGCTTCGATGCTAGGAAGAGTAAGTAGAGAAGAGGAGAAGCGAGCGTTCGATATGTTAGTTTCATTACTTGCGAGTAGCATAGCACCATATATAGTCATAGTCTAGGTTTGGATTCGAACCAGCATGTGAGCACGTCTTACTTTTTCTAAAACTCAGCAATTTCTCTTTCTTTGGTACACTAGCTTGTTCTCAGACGCCTTCCCAAGTCTTTGATTTTCTTTCCCTTTTTTTGCGAGGAAGGAAGGAGGACAAAATTGAGAGTTCCTCGGACTCAAACCCAAGACCTCTCGGTTGAAAACCAAGGGTGCCAGTCACTTATGTGGCGAACATTCCCTGTGAGGAGGACGGCAGACGGACGCATTTTCCTCGCAGTTTTCTTCCTATATATAAAAAAGTATGCTACTTGATGTCCGCTTAGTCAAAAAACGATTGTGCCAACCTTGACCGTTGGATTGACATTCAACGTCTGTCGCGTTTCTTCAGTCTCTTCTTCCTCGAGCCGCCAAAGCCAAACCAGCGCTGGCGGGACCGCCTGCTCCCGCCTCCCACGGCTGGCTGTGATCTTCCCTGGCTCCTGCTCGTTCCGTCCCGAGGCCTCACCATCGTCCTCCGCCTTGGTTCGCTGGGCCACAAGGCCGCTTCTGGTGTTGACAACATGGTCAACAACCGAGAGGAATAAGGAGATATTTGTACATGGTGAGGATGACAAGAGGGACCCAATGGGCGCAATAATTTTGTTTTTTGGGACGAAGAAGGGTATCAACTGGGTTGTGCGGGACCCGTGGCCCATCTAGCCTAGGCTTTTATTTCATATGTTTAGCACATGACCAGCCCCGTTTGTTTTTTTCCTTTCTGAAAAATGGCTAGGCAGCTATTTTGTTTTTTGCAGAATAACCAACATAGGCCTACTTGCTTTTCTACGCCCTGCTGGGCCGGAAATCTTTCAAGACGAGGAGGGATGCATTTTTCCTAGAAAATGGGCTATAAGTAATAAGAAATGGGCTATAAGTAATAATAAATGGGCTATAAGTAATAATAAATGGGCTGTAAAATGAAGAAAATACAGCAAACATGCAATTAGTTCCAAAATACTGTTTTCTTTCAGATTTTGATATTTTAAATTTAACAGTTTTTGTGCGGGTAAAATTTCATTGAATTTAAATTAAGGTATATTTATATTTAAAGTTAATTTGAATCTGGCTAGAAATTTTGGGTTGTATGCTGTTTGGGACAGATTTGGAGGCTGACTTGTGGGTCTACTAGGTTGACGTGTACTTTGGCTTTGTCAACTTAGTCCACAAACGATTCTAGCAGAAGTGACCGTTGGATGTTAATCCAACGGCCGTGCTGCTTCTTCAATATCTGATCTTCTTGCTCCAGCCGCCCAAACCAGCTCCGGTGGGACTGCCTGCTCCCGCCTCCCGTGGCCGGCTGTGCTGCCGCACAGGCCGCACCGCCCCACCCTACTTCATTGCTGGCCAGGCCATTCCTCTACTCACCCACACCTCCTGTTATTTTCCAAATGACGGCGGACCAAGAACCCTCGTACTCCCCACCGCGTGGGCAACCATTGCCGAGTCTTCCCCGGCTCCATGTCGTTCCCTTCCTAGGCCTCGCCGTCGTCGACCGCCATGGTGCTCTCGGCGCGGCTTGGTCAACATGGTCAACGAACGAGATCCATCGGCCGTGGACTGTACGCGCAAAATAATGATTCCTCCACCTGGCAGCTAGGACCCACTGGAAGGGCCTCTGTATTTCGCGAAAAAAACATTCCCCCCGCTGACATGTCGGACCCACCAGCTATATCTTCGCACGCAAGGAAGTGCCTCCTTATTAATTATGCACAAAAAAATGAATACCCACCCTGCTAGCTGGGACCCACCATAGTGGGAGGATGACTTGTGGGCCAACTAAGTTGACGGGGATGGAGGGCTTTGTCAACTTAGTCAATATGAACGATTCTAGCTCCAGTGACCGTACGATGTCCCCGGCTCAATGAACAATTATTGCTTAGTCAATATGCCGCGGAAAATAATGATTCCTCCACCTGATGGCTGGGACCCACCGGACGGGCCACTGTATTTCACGGAAAAAACGTTTCCCCTTGACTGCTGGGACCCACCAGCTTCATCTTCGCACGCAAGGAAGTGCGTCCGGGCAAAAAAACGATTCGCCCCCCTGACTGCTGGGACCCACCAGCTACACCTTCGCACGCAAGGAAGTGCGTCCGGGTAAAAAAAAAACAAAACGATTCGCCTCCCTGACTGCTGGGACCCACCAGCTACATCTTCGCAGGCAAGGAAGCGCCTGATAGTCGGGACCCACCTGGTCGAAGCGTACATAGCATTGTCATCCTGGTCGCGAATGTGTACATACATACTGGTCAATGTCGAGGCGCGCACGTGTCGTAGTAGAGGCGCGCACATAGCATGTACACGTACGTACAGCGGCCAGGGTGCAAGAAAGAAAATACGGCCACGTATGTGTACGTACGGGCGGGGTCTCAAACGCCTACTCGCGCATACATATGGCCAGGGCTCGTGTACATGACCTTGGTCGGAACGGAGAAACAGCGTCGTCGTCGTGTTCATGGGGAGGCAACGGAATGCGTCATGTTCATGGGGAGGCGACGGAATGCGTCATGTTCATCGGGAGGCAACGGAACGCGTGGGAGCCAACCGGCTTGGATGGAACAGGCGATGGAAATGAGGCCTGGCGTACCGTAGAACGGAGGAAACGTCCTTGTGTTCGACCGGCCACGTTCGGAACATGGTCCTGTTGATCGGGAGGGGTGTGGCGTACCACAAAACGGACGAAACGGACCTCCTACGGTCGAAACGGGGGTCCTGTTGATCGGGAGGGGTGTGGCGATACGCAAAAGCGGATTTAAACGGACCTCCTACGGTCGAAAACAGGGTCCTGTTCATCGGGAGGGTGTGGCGTACCATAAAAGCAGACGAAACGGACCTCCCTACGGTTGAAACGGGGTCTGTTGGTCGGAGGGTGTGGCGTACCGCAAAATGCATTTAAACGGACTTGTGTTGGAGCGCCACGGTCAAAACGGGGTCTGTTCATCGGGAGGGTGTGGCGTGCCGCAAAACGTGACTCCACGGGATACTGTTCATCTCCACCGTCGACCTCCTCCAGCCTCCACGGGCTACCGTCGACCTCCTCTAACCTCCACGGGCTCCTGTTCATCCAGCCTCCACCGCACGCTACTCCACCGGCTACTGTTCAACCACCCCTGCACGGGCACCCCTCCATCGTCTACTGTTCATCCAGCCCTCCACACCACGGGGTCCTGTTCAACCACCCCTCCACGGGCACCCCTCCATCGTCTACTGTTCATCCAGCCCTCCACACCACGGGGTCCTGTTCATCCAGAGGCAACGCCACCGCTCACTGTTCATCCACCCCCCTCCCCCGCAACGCTCACTGTTCATCCCAGAGGCAGCATCGATCGGCTTCAGTTAGCAGCAGTAGCGAAGGAATCGCTCGATCGGGTTCAGTTAACAGCCATCGATCGATCGCTCGGGTTCAGTAACGCGTAGCCTGCAGTGCAATCGCTCGGGTTCAGTCAGAGCCAAATGCCTCGCTCGGGTTCAGTTAGAGCCAACGCCTCGCACGTGTACGGGAGAAACGCGCATCGCTCGGCCCCCGATCTCCCACCGTAACTGGCAACTCCCCAAAAGTTTCCTCGCCCTCGCTTCTACCACGGTTTTTTCCATCATGGACGGCCCAAAGAATGTCATGCAGTTGCGTCTCCGGCCTGCCCAGGACAAAAAGCCCATTTTTTGTCATGATTTTTTGTCATAGAAGTAGGAGACCACCACATCTATGATGATACCGGGTTTTGTCACAATTATCGTCATAGAAGTGTCATATGTATGACAGAAAAAATTTCGTTCGGCCCAAAATGTCACGGATGTGTCTTTTTTTTGTAGTGCATATACCTCTCGGGGGGTTCCGGTAACCTCCCGGTACACCGGTAAATGCCCGATCTCACCCGGAACCATTCCGATGTCCAAATATAGCCGTCCAATGTGTCGATCTTTATGTCTCGACCATTTTGAGACTCCTCGTCATGTCTGTGTTCATATCCGGGACTCCAAACTACCTTCGGTACATCAAAACACATAAACTCATAATACGGTTGTCACCGAATGTTAAGCGTGCGGACCCTATGGGTTCGAGAACTATGTAGACATGACCGAGACACGTCTCCGGTCAATAACCAATAGCGGAACCTAGATGCTCATATTGGCTCCTACATATTCTATGAAGATCTTTATCGGTCAAACCGCATTACAACATACGTTGTTCCCTTTGTCATCGGTATGTTACTTGCCTAAGATTCGATCGTCGGTATCTCAATACCTAGTTCAATCTCGTTACCGGCAAGTGTATTTACTCGTTCCGTAATGCATCATCCCTTAACTAACTCATTAGTCACATTGCTTGCAAGGCTTATAGTGATGTGCATTACCGAGAGGGCCCAGAGATACCTCTCCGATAATCAGAGTGACAAATCCTAATCTCGATCTATGCCAACTCAACAAGTACCATCAGAGACACCTATATAGCACCTTTATAATCACCTAGTTACGTTGTGACGTTTGGTAGCACACAAAGTGTTCGTCCGGTATTCGGGAGTTGCATAATCTCATAGTCATAGGAACATGTATAAGTCATGAAGAAAGCAATAGCAATATACTAAACAATGAAGTGCTAGCTAATGGAATGGGTCAAGTCAATCACATCATTCTCTAATGATGTGATCCCGTTAATCAAATGACAACTCATGTCTATGGCTAGGAAACTTAACCATCTTTTATTCAACGAGCTAGTCAAGTAGAGGCATACTAGTGACACTCTGTTTGTCTATGTATTCACACATGTACTAAGTTTCCGGTTAATACAATTCTAGCATGAATAATAAACATTTATCATGATATAAGGAAATATAAATAACAACTTTATTATTGCCTCTAGGGCATATTTCCTTCAAGATGACTATACTGCACCGGCACAGAGGGGGACGCAGATTCATTGACTTACTGCACCTGCCTTTGGTTGTATGACACGGGGGCCCTACAGGTGGCTGGCCCGCCTGTCATACAGCCAAAGGCAAAAGTGAGAGGGCCGAGGAGTAGATGGCCAACACGCACGTGAATTCAACGCAGTCTGCACTTGTCATATAAAGGCTCCCCGCCAGTCCAATTTACGAAATCCTACACACCTACGCACCCTAACCAAGGGCAAGAGTGATCAATCGCAAGATCAGTTGACTAGAAGCTAGACCCATGGAGGCGATGAGCGTGAGCATCAGCCGGCTGTGCCAGATGGTCCACGACCCCGGCCTGTGGCCCGACACCGAGGAATGTCTCCAGGTCGTGCTTGAGGCCGCCAAGGTGAGAGGCCGCTTGGATGACAACTTCTTCTCCTTGTTCGACAAGGTCCTCGTCGGCTTCCTCGACAAGTTCACCGTCGTCAAGAAGCTTGCGGACGACCTTGACATACGCCTCTAGCCCACGCGCCCAGGCTCTATGATGCCTGACACCCTCAACGGACTCTATGGTGACAACCTCTTCGACGCACTGGTGGCCCTGCGACTGCCCACCGTCGCGCCGGAGAATGTCCACCTCGAGGTCGCGCTCGTTGCGCAGCGTCTGGCGCAGCAAGACACCGTCGACATAATCACCCACGTATATGCGCAAATCGTCCACAAGGACTACTACGTGCCATAGGAGGACGATAGGTCGTTGGCCTTCTTGACCCGCAGGGCAACCTTGGACGGCATTGTTCAGAAGCACGTTGAGCTCACCGCCAATGCTGCTGCTCCTCACACGTTGGTTGGTGACCCGGCGCACTAGGGCGTGAGGATGTTGTTGATGGATCCTTATGTATCTTTATCTTTCCGTCAAATCCATGTAGTAGTATATGGTACTACTAGTAATTATCTTACCTTTCGCATCAACTTCATAATTTTTGTATCTTCTATCGGTCGCGCCATGGAGCATAACCAAATTTTACAAGTTACAAGTTCAAAAGGAAAGGCTTGCCGTGTTCGCGTCGCACCCCGCTGCCCACACGGTTGGTCCGGCACGCCGCTCAACGGGGAATGTGTGCTGTGTTGCATTTTCACTTACAAGTGGGACCGTGGTTGAACAAACCGACTATCGACAAACCCCCACCCTGCCCAACGCACAATGGCTGAGAAAACAGGAGGGAGAAGAGATGATTGTAGCACAGACTCCAAGAAAATTTGTGTCGGATGGGACTCGTGTGGGTGGCGTGTGTCGTACTGCTAGATGTGAATGCTAGTTATGGCCCATGCCACCTGTTGGGGAACATAGTAATTTCAAAAAAATTCCTACGCACACGCAAGATCATGGTGATGCATAGCAACGAGAAGGGAGAGTGATGTCCATGTATCCTCGTAGACCGAAAGCGGAAGCGTTAGCACAACGCGATTGATGTAGTCTTACGTCTTCACGATCCGATCGATCAAGTACCAAACGCACGGCACCTCCGAGTTCAGCACACGTTCAGCCCGATGACGTCCCTTGAACTCCGATCCAGCCGAGTGTTGAGGGAGAGTTCGTCACAAGACGACGGCGTGGTGACGATGTTGATGTTCTACCGACGCAGGGCTTCGCCTAAGCACCACTACAGTATTATCGAGGTGGACTATGGTGGAGGGGGGCACCGCACACGGCTAAAAGATCAAACAGATCAATTGTTGTGTCTGTGGGGAACCCCCCTGCCTCCGTATATAAAGGAGCAAGGGAGGAGGAGGCCGGCCCTAGGAGGGACGCGCCAAGGGAGTAGGATTCCTACTCCTAGTTGGAGTAGGTTTCCTCCTTTCTAGGAGAAGGGGGGAAAGGGGGGAAGAGGAGAAGGAAGGGAGAGAGGGGCCGCGCCCCAAACCCCTTGTCCAATGCCTTGGGCTTGGGAGGCGCGACGCCACCTCTGCTGCCTCTCCTTCCCACCAAGGCCCATTAA
The DNA here is from genome assembly GCA_021605145.1 of Aegilops bicornis. NCBI lineage: Eukaryota > Viridiplantae > Streptophyta > Magnoliopsida > Poales > Poaceae > Aegilops > Aegilops bicornis. The sequence goes on from CM038670.1 coordinate 716,460,077, forward strand.
GGCCCAATACTTCTTTCCCTTATTCCCGTAACTCCCCGGTACTCCGAAAAATACCCGAATCACTCGAAACTTTCCAATGTACGAATATAGTCGTCCAATATATCGATCTTTATGTCTCGACCATTTCGAGACTCCTCGTCATGTCGCCGATTTCATACGGGACTCCGAACTACCTTCGGTACATCAAAACACATAAACTCATAATATAACCGTCATCGAACTTTAAGCGTGCGGACCCTACGGGTTCGAGAACTATGTAGACATGACCGAGACACGTCTCCGGTCAATAACCAATAGTGGAACCTGGATGCTCATATTGGCTCCCACATATTCTACGAAGATCTTTATCGGTCAAACTGCATAACAACATACGTTGTTCCCTTTGTCATCGGTATGTTACTTGCCCGAGATTCGATCGTCGGTATCTCAATACCTAGTTCAAACTCGTTACCGACAAGTCTCTTTACTCGTTCCGTAATACATCATCCATAACTAACTCATTAGTTGCAATGCTTGCAAGGCTTAAGTGATGTGCATTCTTGAGTGGGCCCAGAGATACCTCTCCGACAATCGGAGTGACAAATCCTAATCTCGAAATCGCCAACCCAACAAGTACCTTTGAAGACACCAGTAGAGCACCTTTATAATCACCCGATTCACGTTGTGACGTTTGGTAGCACACAAAGTGTTCCTCCGGTAAACGGGAGTTGCATAATCTCATAGTTATAGGAACATATATAAGTCATGAAGAAAGCAATAGCAACATACTAAACAACCAAGTGCTAAGCTAACGGAATGGGTCAAGTCAATCACATCATTCTCCTAATGATGTGATCCCGTTAATCAAATGACAACTCATGTCCATGGCTAGGAAACATAAACATCTTTGATCAACGAGCTAGTCAAGTAGAGGCATACTAGTGACACTCTGTTTGTCTATGTATTCACACATGTATTATGTTTCCGGTTAATACAATTCTAGCATGAATAATAAACATTTATCATGAAATAAGGAAATAAATAATAACTTTATTATTGCCTCTAGGGCATATTTCCTTCAGTCTCCCACTTGCACTAGAGTCAATAATCTAGATCACATCGCCATGTGATTTAACATCAATAGTTCACATCACCATGTGATTAACACCCATAGTTCACATCGTCATGTGACCAACACCCAAAGGGTTTACTAGAGTCAATAATCTATTTCACATCTGTATGTGATTAACACCCAAAGAGTACATTGGTGTGATCATGTTTTGCTTGTGAGAGAAGTTTAGTCAACGGGTCTGCCACATTCAGATCCGTATGTATTTTGCAAATTTCTATGTCAACGATGCTCTGCATGGAGCTACTCTAGCTAATTACTCCCACTTTCAATATGCATCAAGATTGAGGCTTTGAGTCATCTGGATCAGTGTCAAAATTTGCATCGATGTAACCCTTTATGATGAACCTTTTGTCACCTCCATAACCGAGAAATATATCCTTATTCCACTAAGGATAATTTTGGCCGCTGTCTAGTGATCTACTCCTAGATCACTATTGTACTCCCTTGCCAAAATCAGTGTAGGGTATACAATAGGTCTGGTACACAGCATGGCATACTTTATAGAACCTATGACTGAGGCATAGGGAATTACTTTCATTCTCTTTCTATCTTCTGCCGTGGTCGGGCTTTGAGTCTTACTCAATTTCACACCTTGTAACACAGGAAAGAACTCTTTCTTTGACTGTTCCATTTTGAACTACTTAAAAATCTTGTCAAGGTATGTACTCATTGAAAAAAAACTTATCAAGCGTTTTGATCTATCTCTATAGATCTTGATGCTCAATATGTAAGTAGCTTCACCAAGGTCTTTCTTTGAAAAACTCCTTTCGAACACTCCTTTATGATTTGCAGAATAATTCTACATTATTTCCGATCAACAATATGTCATTCACATATACTTATCAGAAATGTTGTAGTGCTCCCACTAATTTTCTTGTAAATACAGGCTTCATCGCAAGTCTGTATAAAACTATATGCTTTGATCAACTTATCAAAGCGTGTATTCCAACTCCAAGATGCTTGCACTAGTCCATAGATGGATCGCTGGAGCTTGCATATTTTTTTAGCACCTTTAGGATTGACAAAACCTTCTGGTTGCATCATATACAACTCTTCTTTAATAAATCCATTAAGGAATGCAGTTTTGTTTATCAATTTGCCAGATTTCATAAAATGCGGCAATTGCTAACATGATTCGGACAGACTTAAGCATAGATACGAGTGAGAAACTCTCATCGTAGTCAACACCTTGAACTTGTCGAAAACCTTTTGCGACAAGTCTAGCTTTGTAGATAGTAACGCTACTATCAGCGTCCGTCTTCCTCTTGAAAATCCATTTATTTTCTATGGCTTGCCGATCATCGGGCAAGTCAACCAAAGTCCACACTTTGTTCTCATACATGGATCCCATCTCAGATTTCATGGCCTCAAGCCATTTTGCGGAATCTGGGCTCATCATCGCTTCCTCATAGTTCGCAGGTTCGTCATGGTCTAGTAACATGACTTCCAGAACAGGACTACCGTACCACTCTGGTGCGGATCTTATTCTGTTTGACCTACTAGGTTCGGTAGTAACTTGATCTGAAGTTTCATGATCATCATCATTAACTTCCTCACTAATTCGTGTAGGCATCACTGGAACTGATTTCAGTGATGATCTACTTTCCAATTCGAGAGAAGGTATAGTTACCTCATCAAGTTCTACTTTCCTCCCACTCACTTCTTTCGAGAGAAACTCCTTCTCTAGAAAGGATCCACTCTCAGCAAGAAAGATCTTGCCTTTGGATCTGTGATAGAAGGTGTACCCAATAGTTTCTTTTTGGGTATCCTATGAAGACGCACTTCTCCGATTTGAGTAAGAGCTTATCATGTTTGAAACTTTTTCACATAAGCATCACAGCCCCAAACTTTAAGAAATGACAGTTTATGTTTATTGCTAAACCATAGTTCATACGGTGTCGTCTCAACGGATTTAGATGGTGCCCTATTTAACATGAATGCAGCTGTCTCTAATGCATACTCCCATAACGATAGTGGTAAATCGGTAAGAGACATCATAGATCGCACCATATCTAATAAAGTACAGTTATGACGTTCGGACACACCATTGCACTGTGGTGTTCCAGGTGGCGTGAGTAGTGAAACTATTTCACATTGTTTTAACTGAAGGCCAAACTCATAACTCAAATATTTTACCTCTGCGATCATATCATAGAAACTTTTATTTTCTTGTTATGATGATTCTCCACTTCACTCTGAAATTCTTTGAACTTTTCAAATGTTTCAGACTTGTGTTTCATCAAGTAGATATACCCATATCTGCTCAAATCATCTGCGAAGGTCAGAAAATAACTTGATACCTGCCATGAGCATCAACACTCATCGGACTGCATACATCAGTATGTATTATTTCCAACAAATCTGTTGCTCGCTCCATTGTTCCGGAGAACGGAGTCTTAGTCATCTTGCCCATGGGGCATGGTTCGCAAGCATCAAGTGATTCATAATCAACTGATTCCAAAAGCCCATCAGCATGAAGTTTCTTCATGCGCTTTACACCAATATGACCTAAACGGCAATGCCACAAATAAGTTGCACTATCATTATTAACTTTACATATTTTGGCTTCAATATTATGAATATGTGTATCACACGATCGAGATCCAACAAACCATTTTCATTGGGTGTATGACCATAGAAGGTTTTATTCATGTAAACAGAACAACAATTATTCTCTAACTTACATGAATACCGTATTGCAATAAACATGATCAAAACACATTCATGCTCAACGCAAACACCAAATAACACTTATTTAGGTTCAACACTAATCCCGAAAGTATAGGGAGTGTGCGATAATGATCATATCAATCTTGGAACTACTTCCAACACACATCGTCACCTCACCCTCAACTAGTTTACATTTGATACGCAACTCCCTGCTTTGAGTTACTACTCTTAGCAACTTAACCATTATCAAATACCAAGGGGTTGCTATAAACACTAGTAAAGTACACATCAATAACATGTATATCAAATATACCTATGTTCACTTTGCCATCCTTCTTATCCGCAAAATACTTGGGGTAGTTCCGCTTCCAGTGACCAGTCCCTTTACAGTAGAATCACTTAGTCTTAGGTTTAGGTCCAGACTTGGGTTTCTTCACTTGAGCAGAAACTTGCTTGCTGTTCTTCTTGAAGTTCCCCTTCTTCCCTTTGCCCTTTTTCTTGAAACTAGTGATCTTGTCCACCATCAACACTTTGATGTTTTTTGTTTGATTTCTACCTTCGCCGTTTTTTGCATCGGGAAGATCTTGGGAATTGTTTTCATCATCCCTTGCATATTATAGTTCATCACGAAGTTCTACTAACTTGGTGGTGGTGACTAGAGAATTCTGTCAATCGCTATCTTATCTGGAAGATTAACTCCCACTTGATTCAAGCAATTGTAGTACCGGACAATCTGAGCACATGCTCACTGGTTGAGCTATTCTCCTCCATCTGTAGGCAAAGTACTGTCAGAGGTCTCATACCTCTCGACACGGGCGTGAGTATGAAATACCAATTTCAACTCTTGGAACATCTCATATGCTCCATGGCGCTCAAAACGTTTTTGAAGTCTCGGTTCTAAGTCGTAAATCATGGTGCATTAAACTATCAAGTAGTCATCATACCGAGCTTTGTCAAAATGCTCATAACGTCTGCATCTGCTCCTACAATAGTTCTGTCACCTAGTGGTGCATCAAGGACACAATTTTTCTGTGCAGCAATGAGGAAAATCCTCGGATCACGGACCAAGTCCGCATCATTGCTACTAACATCTTTCAACATAGTTTTCTGTAGGAACATATCAAAATATAAACAGGGAGCAAAACGCGAGCTATTGATCTACAACATAGATATGCTAATACTACCAGGACTAAGTTCATGATAAATTTAAGTTCAATTAATCATATTACTTAAGAACTCCCACTTAGATAGACATCCCTCTAATCCTCTAAGTGATCACGTGATCCAAATCAACTAAACCATGTCCGATCATCACGTGAGATGGAGTAGTTTCAATGGTGAACATCACTATGTTGATCATATCTACTATATGATTCACGCTTTCGACCTTTTCGATCTCGGTGTTACGAGGCCATATCTGTTATATGCTAGGCTCGTCAAGTTGAACCTGAGTATTCCGCGTGTCAACTGTTTTGCACCCGTTGTATTTGAACGTAGAGCCTATCACACCCGATCATCACGTGGTGTCTCAGCACGAAGAACTTTTGCAACAGTGCATACTCAGGGAGAACACTTATAATTTGATAATTTAGTGAGGGATCATCTTATAATGCTACCGTCAATCAAAGCAAGATAAGATGCATAAAAGATAAACATCACATGCAATCAATATAAGTGATATGATATGGCCAACATCATCTTGTGCTTGTGATCTCCATCTCAAAGCACCGTCATGATCACCATCGTCACCGGCGCGACACCTTGATCTCCATCGTAGCATCGTTGTCGTCTCGCCAATCTTATGCTTCTGCGACTATCGCTACCGCTTAGTGATAAAGTAAAGCACTATAGGGCGATTGCATTGCATACAATAAAGCGACAACCATATGGCTCCTGCCAGTTGCCGATAACTCGGTTACAAAACATGATCATCTCATACAATAAAATTTAGCATCATGTGTTGATCATATCACATCACAACATGCCCTGCAAAAACAAGTTAGACGTCCTCTACTTTGTTGTTGCAAGTTTTACGTGGCTGCTACGGGCTTAGCAAGAACCGTTCTTACCTACGCATCAAAACCACAACGATAGTTTGTCAAGTTGGTGCTGTTTTAACCTTCGCAAGGACCGGGCGTAGCCACACTCGGTTCAAATAAAGTGAGAGAGACAGACACCCGCCGGTCACCTTTAAGCAACGAGTGCTCGCAACGGTGAAACCAGTCTCGCGTAAGCGTACGCGTAATGTCGGTCCGGGCCGCTTCATCTCACAATACCGCCGAACCAAAGTATGACATGCTGGTAAGCATTATGACTTATATCGCCCACAACTCACTTGTGTTCTACTCGTGCATATAACATCTACGCATAAAACCAAGCTCAGATGCCACTGTTGGGGAACATAGTAATTTCAAAAAAATTCCTATGCGCACGCAAGATCATGGTGATGTATAGCAATGAGAGGGGAGAGTGTTGTCCACGTACCCTCGTAGACCGAAAGAGGAAGCGTTAGCACAACGCGGTTGATGTAGTCGTACATCTTCACGATCCGACCGATCAAGTACCAAACGCACAGCACCTCCGAGTTCAGCACATGTTCAGCCCTATGACGTCCCTCGAACTCCGATCCAGCCGAGTGTTGAGGGAGAGTTTTGTCAGCACGACGGCGTGGTGACGATGTTGATGTTCTACCAACGCAGGGCTTTGCCTAAGCACCGCTACAGTATTATCGAGGTGGACTATGGTGGAGGGGGGCACCGCACACGACTAAAAGATCAAACAGATCAATTGTTGTGTTTGTGGGGTGCCCCCTGCCCCCGTATATAAAGGAGCAAGGGAGGAGGAGGCTGGCCCGAGGAGGGGCGCGCCAAGGGAGAAGGATTCCTACTCCTAGTTGGACTAGGTTTCCTCCTTTCCTAGTCCAACTAGGAGAAGGGGGAAAGGGGGGAAGAGGAGAAGGAAGGGAGAGAGGGGCCGTGCCCCAAACCCCTTGTCCAATTCGCACTGGGCTTGGGAGGGGCGCGCGCCACCTCCTGGCAGCTGCCTCTCCTTCCCACCAAGGCCCATTAAGGCCCAATACTTTCACGTATTCCCGTAACTCCCCGGTAATCCTAAAAATACTCGAATCACTCGGAACCTTTCCGATGTCCGAATATAGTCGTCCAATATATTGATCTTTATGTCTCGAACATTTCGACACTCCTCGTCATGTTCCCGATCTCATCCGGGACTCCTAACTACCTTTGGTACATCAGAACACATAAACTCATAATATAACCGTCATCGAACTTTAAGCGTGCGGACCCTACGGGTTCGAGAACTATGTAGAAATGACCGAGACACGTCTCCGGTCTATAACCAATAGCGGAACCTTGATGCTCATATTGGCTCCCACATATTCTACGAAGATCTTTATCGGTCAAACCGCATAACAACATACGTTGTTCCCTTTATCATCGGTATGTTACTTGCCCGGGATTCGATCATCGGTATCTCAATACCTAGTTCAAACTCGTTACCAGCAAGTCTCTTTACTCGTTCCGCAATACATCATCCCACAACTAACTCATTAGTTGCAATGCTTTCAAGGCTTAAGTGATGTGCATTACTGAGTGGGCCCAGAGATACCTCTCCGACAATCGGAGCGACAAAACCTAATCTCGAAATATGCCAACCCAACAAGTACCTTTGGAGACACCTATAGAGCACCTTTATAATCACCCTGTTACGTTGTGACGTTTGGTAGCACACAAAGTGTTCCTCCGGCAAACGGGAGTTGCATAATCTCATAGTCATAGGAACATATATAAGTCATGAAGAAAGCAATAGCAACATACCAAACGATCAAGTGCTAAGCTAACGGAATGGGTCAAGTCAATCAAATCATTCTCCTAATGATGTGATCTCGTTAATCAAATGACAACTCATGTCTATGGCTAGGAAACATAACCATCTTTGATCAACGAGATAGTCAAGTAGAGGCATACTAGTGACACTCTGTTTGTCTATGTATTCACACATGTATTATGTTTCCGGTTAATACAATTCTAGCATGAATAATAAACATTTATCATGAAATAAGGAAATAAATAATAACTTTATTATTGCCTCTAGGGCATATTTCCTTCACCACCCCACTATATCGAGCCTATATCGAGGTGCTGGTTACGTACAACAAATTTCCTGGAGTCCGTGCTCATCCCTCCTCTATCTCTCTTCTCAGCCAGCCAGCAGACGCGCGGAACCCATCATTTGTTTGCTCACATGCGGTCCCACATGTCAGTGAAAACGCAAGAGGACCCACTAAACCTGCACATCTTTCACCTCGACGTGCTGGTGATGAAAAACAAATCCAATAAAGATCTTCGATGGCCGCTTTTGGAGTTACTCAAGAGTAGTATGGTTCTATTTACAGTTTAACGCAAGATGCACATCACCTGGCTTGAACTACCACTCCATTTTCTTGCATGAAATGACCTGGATGCTGGATGTCCCACGTGTCGGCAAAAGGAGGCTGACCGGAGGAGTAGGAAACATGTCAAGCCCTGTGTGTACATCATACTATGTACAAGCCCACCTCACGCAGTCACGCTATCACCATATTTCTTGGCCTCCGTGCGACACCTAACTATTGGTTGGCTCTATGTGATGTGGCAACTTCATACTACTACGGATGCTGGCTATACTACTACGACACTAACAATCCAAGAAGTGAGTCGAAAACCATTTATAAATTGAGTTTATGACATGCATATGCAAATGTACCATTCATTACATACAACAAGTCATCAACACACAACGACAACGAGGATACATGTTGGATTATAGATTAGTTCCAACAAAACATTCTAGTAAATACTAAAGTTTTCATCACACAACGAATAACAAGCAATGAAATGAACTTCAGCTCGACCACTCCTCGGCGTTGGAAACACTTGCTTTGAACCAGAAGAGTTTGTCTCGGAAGGGCCAGCTGCTGTCAATCTCGAGACCAAAGCAGGACTGATCATCCATGCTGAAGCGGCCTATTTCATGACCCACATTGTGATAGCCACGGTAGGGAAGCATAGCAATGTCCGAGGTATAGATACAATTGCTTCTCATAAATGGTACTAATGTTGTGTCAACAGAAGCTGGATCGCCTTTCACCATGATTGGATAGTTTTGTCCAAGGAAGAGCGAGTTTCCTCAAGAGTATCAATACTAAACCAGGGAGAAGGTGTTGGCGCTAGCACAGTAGTATCCATCCCGAATACCCTGCAACGGATGTTGGAATAGGTCCGGAGAGTGCGACCATGGGAGACAACACCTACTTCCTTAGTCACATCAGCGGTGCCCTGTATACAGACAAGAAGAGGTGATCCATCGAAATAAGTTGCCAGGTGCCACTGAGTATATGGGTCTTCATGCTCGTGATCATCATCATCGTCATCTCCCCCTTGGTTATAATTTTTTTCAAGTATAGGTGGTGGAATGTTCATAGGACCTTGGAAACACAAGAAGGTTAATTAGTAAAGCCAAACTAGCTAACCCGCATGCATGTGGATGAAACAATTATAATTATGGTGGAGGATAAACGTACCGAAAGCATAAGGATTCCATGCAAAAACAGTACCACGAGTGGTGGAAGCAAACACAAGACCCTCGTATTAAATTGCATCACAGTACTCATCCTTGTATAGAAACTGATTTTTGAGCAATATCCATCCAGTCGAACTATGAAGGAAGGCAACAATCTTGTCGGAGATAGCGACAACTACATATTCCATTAAATCCCAAGAGCGGTCGGGAACTTGAAAAATTGCTATCTTTTGTAGACGACAGTCACCACGACCATAGTTGAAAGTACGGTCATAACCGGTGTGCTCAACCTCTGGGCAGTCTGAGATTTATCGAAGTGGAACCCGGTGACGAGTGTACACATTCACAAGTTCCCACTCGTAGTTGGACCCAATATAAACAATCCAATATCCATTTACGCCTGCCCAAGCCTTAGCCTCAAGCGATGGCATCTTAACATCACACGTATCATTATCAAGCGACACCAACTTGCACAAGGCGAGGCCTCCGTCGTCCACGCGCCAGTGAGCAGGGTCACGGTGAAGAAGATAGGGGAGATCAAACCGCTCCTGGACCCTTGGGTTCGTTCTAATGATGTCATTAGTTGAGTCGAGAATGGTCTTGAGTGAACCTGCCATGCTAGCCGAGGTGATGACATCGCACCGATCAATGAGTTCCTCCACCATGTTATCATTCAGATCGGGGCAAGAATAAGGGGGTCATTTCCGGTCTGTTCCCTCCATGGAGAAGACGATCGAACAATGGCGGAAGGAAGGGTGAAGGCAAATGGTGGAGGGAGGAAGAGCATGCGATTGCAGTTCCAAATCGAGAGGGAGAGGCGAAGAGTCGGTGGACGGTTTCCACTGTACACGAAGAGGCGCCCCGGCCTACGTAGACATCTGTTCAGAAATTTTACAAAAGGACTAGCCGTCGTCTCACTAACATGTGGGAACGGGACCACATGTCAACGAAGAGGCTAGTGGGGAGCGGTCGGTTGCCATAGAGGTCACTCAGTAACGACAAGGACGTCCTATCAGAGCTAGCACCCGCGCCGGATGGCTTCCGTCCCCCACACGAGCGAATCCACATGGCACCCCCACATGGTTGGTCCGCCATGCTGCTAGGCTAACTCCAGCATGTGCAGCTCAGACGCGCGCTCGGTCAGCCCCCTTTCCCTCGACGCCCCAGAGCTACCCAACCACGGCTACATGTTTTGCGCACCCGGCGGCCGGATTTGGAGCGGATCCGGTCAGGCTTGAGCTCGCCTGGTTGTGGGAGGCCGCGCCGCGCCATGGACTGGCCGAGCACCGGGCCGGAAGGCCCCGGCAAGGCCACAAGGCCGCATGCAGGTACTGACTCCTCCTCTAGCCGCTTGGATCTACATCGTCGGCGGTCCGCCGACAGATACATGAATGGCGGTCGGCTGGGCTCGGTGCTGGCCCAAAAGCTCGTCGACGCACCGTTGCCACTCATTACGTGCAACGAGTGCCCAAAGAAGGTCTTGCGCCGCGTGTCTACAACGCTGGAACATCCCGGATGGGTGTTCATCAAGTGCTCAACCGATGGGGTATGTGCTACTTTAGCTTCGGTTGTGCTCTCGGATTAGACTTGTTGTGCTAACTTAAAATTTTATTGTGTAGAATGGATGCAAGTTTGGTATTGGGAAGAAGAGTACATCAATATATTGTGTCGGGGCAGGCTGATCTGGCCCACGAACACCTATGGGACCGGCGGACCGAGCCCCTTTCGGTTCGGCAGGGAGCGGAGGTCGCACGAAGAGCAGATCGAGGCGAAGCACGCGAGAGGTTTACCCAGCTTCGGAGCTCTCCGGAGAGATAATACTCCTACTGCTGCATGTCTGAGTGTATTGAGTTCTTGCTCAGGAGCGCTGAGTGCTACAGTACACACAAGCTGCTAACGAGACTGAGCGTGGGGGCGAACCGGCCGACCCTTTCTACGTTGCGCATGGGCCTCCTTTTATATGCTCAAGGGGTCTCCGACAGGTGGCAACGTAGACAAGGGCAAAAATGGAAAATGAGTGGTTGGTACACCTACTTGTACAGTGTACAGTGTATCATACCTAACCCTGACGGCAAGGTACAAAGGCATTAAATGCCCGTCTACGTCGCCCTAACGGTGCAACAGGGACCGTCAGGGGCGCCACCGCTTGCCACGATGGCAATCTTGTCAGCGCCGCTTGCCACCTCGCCGGCTGGCTGCACTGACCTCTCGCCACGCTGGCGCTGGAAAGGTCCTGAGGCGACACGTTAGTGGATGTGCCGGAGCGAGGTACAGAGTGGTGGTCTGCACGCTGCAAGCGCCTTTGCCGCGTTATTGTCTTGTCGCTACCGGAAGCTTGTCGCTCACGGGCCTTCCAGCAAGCTCCTCTTGCCGGGCCTTGTCTCCTAGGTGCACAGGGTGGCCTTCCCGGCAAGCTCCTCTTGCCGGGGCCTTGTCCCCCCGGCTTGAATACTTTGTTCTTGAATGGCTCCAAAGGAACCACGGAGGACCTTGGCGGTCACCCGGTAAGCCTTGCCGCGGAGGGCTGCATCTGCCCGTGCACAAGTTCGGGATACTAGGGTACCCCTACTCTAGTACACCGACAGGAGCCCCCGGGCCTGGGCCACACTGCAGTGCCGAGCGCTGTTGGGCGGAGCCCAAAACAGGCACGGCACACGCTGTTCGGGAAGGCCGTGAAGTCGGCCGAGGCGCAGCGGCTTGCGGCGCTGCGGAAGGAGCGGGCGATCTTCCCCCCCCCCCCCCCAGCTCGCCGCGAGGGAGCTGAGGGAGAACTACTACCTCTTCTGGTCGACGGAGACGCGAGCGCATCCGCGTAACGGCGGTACTTTCCACCGCCGCTTCGAACTGGCCCCCCGACCGGGTATCCTTCTTCGCGCTCTTCTTCTACTGCGGGCTCTGCCCGCCTTTCTCTGAATTCTTTTGTGACATCATGAACACCTACGGGTTCCGCCTCCTTGATTTCACCCCCAATGCCGTTCTGACCATGGCAGTTTTCGCACATCTCTGCGAAAACTTTGTCGGAGTCCACCCAAGTGTAGCCCTTTTCCGCCACTTTTTTATACCCCGAGTTGAGAGAGGGGAGCCTCTTGCCGGAGGAATCGCTTGGATCTCGAGGGTCGGCAAGAAGGAAGCCTATCTGGAGGGAGAGCTCCATAGCAAATAGGAGGAATGGAGGGCGGATTGGTGCTGGATTGTCGAGGAGAACCCGCAGCCATTTACCGCCCAAAGGCCAAACCCCAAAGAGTGCGCTGCAACGATTGGAGCAATCTGGCCCCGGAAGACGCTTAGGTCAAGATTGCAGTCACCCGAATCTTTCGCCTTAGACTTGCCGGCTCATCAGAGGTACCGTTGGCGCAGACTTTCTTCGCCCGCCCAGACGCCCCCTTTGCAGGAGAGGAGGAGACCTGCCTGGGAGTTTCAGAACGCGGCAGATATCATGAGGCTGCGCCCAGGCCTCAACTTAAACTTCACCATCTTGGAGCTTGATGCAATGCTCTTGGAGCTGTTCAAGCCCGATCCTGATCATCCAGAAATATTTAGGTTGCCGAGGGGCGTCGTTCCGCTGTGCAACAATTCCTCGCTTGACCGCATCCGTGCAATGATGCCGTTGTGCGACTCGCATGGAATTGTCCCAACTTGGCAAGAGCCTGCAGATGACGTCGTGCGGCAGTTCTTTGACAATCTGGTAGAAATGCCGGTCCGCCCCGATGAGCAGAGGGGCCTCACCCGCGACAACACCGATGATGAGATGCAGCGCATCGCTACCAGGCTGGAAGAGGCGGCAGCAGCCGCTGCCGCGGGCGAGTTTGGCTTCACCGTGGAGGAGGCAGAGGCGGCAGAGGCGGCAAGCCTTGTCGAGCGGAAGGAGTTTGCCGGCGAGGAGGAGCTTGCGAGCCTCGGTGAGTCGAGCGAGCCCGCCGAGGGCGCATCCTCCCCACCTTCAAGCAGCTTGCCGTGAGCGGAGCCCCCAGCTCCACCAAGACGGCGTCTTCGCAAGGCCGGAGACGTTGCGGGGCGGCAGACGGGCCACCAGCCAAGAAGGCCGCTGACGCGCTCCACCGCGGCAAGCACTGTTGCAGCGAAGCACCTCACGCCCGCTGCGGCAATCGGAGCGGGCCCACGCAGACCACCGGTTCCGCTCCCGCCAAGCGCCCAAGGGAACCACTCCTCCGCCTCATCGCATCGAGGCGGGCCAGAATTTGATCTCTCCGCTCGGCTCGGCGAGGAAGAAGAAGAGTAAGATTCCTTGCTGTACTTGTAATTCTTCGATTTGTTGCTTTGTCTTGTATCTAATTTGCTTCATTCTGAACCCATTCCTTTTCAGGACGCTGGCCCAGAGAATGTCGAAGAGAGCCAAGACCCCGGTGATCTTCGTCGAGGACGAACCCACTGTGACAGCAGGAGGCGCGTCCGAGACCACCTTGCCGGATGCGGCAACTCTTCTTCAAAGCAGCCCCCAGCGCAGCCCCCAGCGTAAGTATATAGTCTACTTCTTGCTGTACGGCGTGCATGGGTGCTCTTTCTTTGCTGATATCTGACTGTTAATTTGTTTAGGAGCAGAGCAGCCTCCTTCTGCTTCGACTACGCCGCCAAGGGAGGATTTCCCGGCAAGGGAGCGTTCTCCGGCAAGGGGCGGCTCTCCGGCCAAGGACAGCACCAGCGATCCCCTAACGGCGGAGACCATGGCTGCGGACCCTAGCACAGGTAATCTTCTTGCCTGAAAACTTCCCTTGTGTTCTTCTTCTTCTGTTTTTCTTTTTGAATATTTGCTTGACTTTTCTTCATCCATCCGCCACAGAGCCAATGGAGACCGAGGTCGCCGCGCGAGGAGGACGTGCTCGGCAACACTGACGATGCCGCTGCCACCGAAGAAGGAGCTGGTGCTAACGAGCCTGCCGGTGGAGAGGCCGCCAAAGCTGCCGCCGCAGGTCGACGAGGGTCCGGGCGATCGCGACCGACGGCCCCGAGGTCAGCAGGAGCGCCAGCGCCACGCCGACCGCCGACCCTCCGCCATTGCGGCAGCTGCCGGGCTCAAGAGCCCCAGCCCGGTGCCTATTTGAAGGCCGGCAATGGCGTCTTCATCAAGCTCCCATGGGAGTCGAGCCTGTGGCGCCGCACAAGGAGAAGCTTTTGATGAAGAGCTGCTCGCCTCCGCTGGATCGGTGACGCTGGTCGACGCGCCAAGCAAAGAGCAGCGGGCGAGCCCGAGGAGGAACAACAAGGAAGGCTGCTGTCGCTCTACCGCGCTCGACAAGCCAAGCTGGAATCCCGGAAGCGCTTGTCGCGGCGGGAAGCAGAACATCGAGAAGCGTGGAGGAGCTCCGGGCCTCAACCAAGAAGCTCTCCGGTCCTTGGCAGAGGAGCGGGAGTGGCTTGCCGAGGAGCGCAAGGCCTTCCTCCTTGAGAAGGCTGAAGCTGAGGAGGAACAGCGGCTTGCCGCCGAGAAGCTGTCTACGCAGGAAGGCGAGTTGGCGCAGTGGAAGGTTAACCTTGACAGCCACGAGGAGGATCTTGCCATGCGCGAGCAAACATTTGGCGGGGCTCTCAAGTAAGCAAAGGATGCTGCCGCAACTGCCGAGGCCGCCAAGAAGGAGCTGGAGACGAAGGTGGCGCAGTTGGAGGCCAGTCTCAAGGAGAGCGGCGAGGAGCTTGCTGCACTCAAGCACGAGCGCGAGAAGGACGCCTACACTCTTGCCGAGCTGCAGGGCCGTCTCGCTGAGAGGAGCAAGGAGCTCAGCGCTGCCAAGGACTCCAATGCAGATCTTGGGTTGAAGCTAACTACTTTGACTCAGACGCTGGACGGCGCCAAGGAGCAGGAGGTGGCCTTGAAGGAGAAGATCAAGGCCGACGAGGCGCTGCTAGCGAGTCTTGCTACCGCCTGCAGTGCCTTGAGGGAGAATGTGGAACCTTGGACCGAGGGTCTTGTGAATGTTGCCGCAGCCATCGACGAGGCTGGCGCACTGGGATGGTGGATCTTGGATATTCCTCCCGACGAGCACCTCCAACCCAGCGCCAAGCTCAACTTGTTCTTCAAGGGCGTGGTGGACGGCCCTCCAATGACTCCGGGAAGAAGTCCCAAAACAGCTGGCCGAGGAGTCGCGCCAGATCTGCTGGGAGCTCTTCAAAGGTCTCGATGAAGTTGGCCTTCCGCAATCCAGGCCTCAACCTCACCAACGTCCTCAAGTCCCTGCCGCCGGATGCTGATGTGGAGGCGCTCAAGACCCTTGTCGCACCCATTGTGGACAGGGTGAGCGGAATCAAGAGGGTTGAGGGCGATCGCGTAGATTAGGCCGCCCGTTTTCTCTTTCTCTTGCCACTGCTAGTCATGTCATAGGAACAATTCATTAGAGCTGCCGCAAGCTATCTTGTAATATAACTCTATTTTGGGTATCAATCGCTATGTTATTTCCTTTACTTGATTCCTTCCTTTGTATGTTTTGCCCTACGCTTTTAGGGAACTTGTCGGTGCGGGCACCTGAGTCATGAAGGCCGAAAAGGGACGTCCAAGCCCAGCTGGCGGTGCCACTTCCGACAAGTAACCTTGTCGCAACTAGTCGCAGCTCACTTAAGTTGTTGAGCGGACTCGAAACAAAGTAAGGGCGCAACTAGCTACGAGTTGGTTCCTCCGCGCACAGGTTTTCCATACAAAGTACGGTCATTTGAGGAAGATAACTTAAAAAAAATTTAAAACTGATTGCTCAAACTTTAGCAACTTAGCTTTTCTGTTGTTTGCTTCCCGGTAAGGCTGGACTTCCTTGAGCGACGCTTGGTCCACACCATTATCTTCTCCTTTCCCCCCGGCAAACTTGTGTGCGAGGGAACCTTCTTTTCTTTGAGAAAGAGAAAGAAGAGAAAATAAAGATATGGAGCCTTATGGCTCGTTATCACTTACCAGGGGTAGGTGCTGCACAAAGTGTCAGATAATTCATGCAAAATAGAAGTAAAAAGCATGAAATTGACAAGGTGTGCGAAGCACGCTAGCTTTACTTATGCACGGGTCTGCGCCCGGCTTTGTACAAAGGATTACATGCAACAATGGCAAGACTTGTACAAAAGGTGGTTGCTTGAACAGGTTAAGCAACCGCGCCCTCTGAGTAAAACTTACGAAGATGCTCAATGTTCCAGGAGTTGCTCACCGGAATGCCATCTTCGGTCTCAAGGCGGACAGCGCTAGGCCTAGTGACTCGTTTCACCCGGTAAGGGCCTTCCCACTTTGGCGTCAACTTGTTGGAATTCTTGGCGGACTGAACGCGCCAAAAAACAAGGTCGCCTTCCTCGAGACTTCTGGCATTAACTCTGCGGCTATGGTAGCAGCGCAAAGCTTGCTGGTATCGAGCAGCTCGTACAAAGACACGAAGACGATCCTCCTCAAGGAGCAGCGTCATCTTGTCGCAGCTGCTCTTGCTCAAGCTCATCATAAGCAAGCACTCGAGGTGATCCAGATCACGAGTTCCGTGGGGAGAACTGCCTCTGCTCCATAGACTAGAGCGGAAGGTGTGCGGCGATGGCTCGATTTGGCGTCGTCTGATCGACCAAAGAACCACCGACAGCTCCTCAATCCAGCTTTCTTCCGCACTTGTGCAGCTGTCGAAAGTTCTGGTCTTGAGCCCGCGCAAAGACTTCAAAGATTTGCCCTCTCCGCTTGACCGCTGCTTCTCGGATGAGCAATGAAGCGAAAGCAGACCTTGGTGCCAAGATCTTGGACGTCTTGCATGAAGGTGCGGCTCGTGAATTGCGTGCCGTTGTCGGTGATGATCCTGTTAGGGATTCCAAACGGCAAACAATCGACCTGAAGAACTTCACCGCCGATCGTCTTGTCACCTTCCTCACTGCTTCCACTTCCGGCCCACTTTGTGAACTTGTCGATTGCAACGCATAAGTACTCAAAGCCCCGACAACTTCGGGAAAGGGGCCGAGGATGTCGAGCCCCTAGACCGAAAATGGCCAGGATAAAGGGATCGTCTGGAGAGCTTGAGCTGGCTGGTGTATCTGCTTGGAATGGAACTAGCACGCTTCACACTTGGTTACTTGTGAAGTTGCATCCTGGAGGGCTGTCGGCCAAAAGAAACCTTGCCGGAATGCTTTGCCGGCAAGTGCTCTAGCGCCAATGTGGTGACCACATATGCCTCCATGTATATGTGCCAACAGCTTTTGTCCGTCTTCCCGGTAAATACACTTCAATTTCACACCGTTGAGTCTTCTTCTATACAGTGTGTTGTCGACAAAGATGTCGGGGCAGGCTGATCTGGCCCACGAACACCTATGGGACCGGCGGACCGAGCCCCTTTCGGTTCGGCAGGGAGCGGAGGTCGCACGAAGAGCAGATCGAGGCGAAGCACGCGAGAGGTTTACCCAGCCGGAGCTCTCGGAGAGATAATACTCCTACTGCTGCATGTCTGAAAGTGTATTGAGTTCTTGCTCGGGAGCTGAGTGCTCTGATACACACAAAGCTGCTAACGAGGCCGGCGTGGGGGCGAACCGGCCGACCCCCTCTACGTTGCGCATGGGCCTCCTTTTATATGTTCAAGGGGTCTCCGACAGGTGGCAACGTAGACAAGGGCAAAAATGGAAAATGAGTGGTTGGTACACCTACTTGTACAGTGTACAGTGTATCATACCTAACCCTGACGGCAGGGGACAAAGGCATTAAATGCCCGTCTACGTCACCCTAACAAAGGCAACAGGGACCGTGGGCGCCACCGCTTGCCACGTTGGCAATCTTGTCGGCGCTTGCCACCTCAAGACCGGCTGGCTGCCTGACCTCTCGCCACCTTGGCGCTGGAAAGGTCCTAGGGCAACACGTTAGTGGATGTCTGGAGCATAGGTCTGAGTGGTGGTCTGCGCTGCAAGCGCCTTACCCTTGATTCTTTGTCTTGTCGCCCGAAGCTTGTCGCTCACCGGGCCTTCCCGGCAAGCTCCTCTTGCCGGGGCCTAGTCTCCTAGGAGCCTTGGGTGGCCTTCCCGGCAAGCTCCTCTTGCCGGGGCCTTGTCTCATAGGCTTGAATACTTTGTTCTTGAATGGCTCCGAAGGAAGCACGGAGGACCTTGGCGGTCACCCGGTAAGCCTTGCCGCGGAGGGCCGCAACTGCCCGTGCACAAGTTCGGGATACTAGGGTACCCCTACTCTAGTACACCGACATATTGATAGAGCGCTATTTAGTAGATGTTGTAGCACTTTTAGCTAGCATAGAGGCTAGAGATGAGACTAGTGCACTTGTTGATAGAATAGAGGCTAGACATGAGACTAGATGCGAGGAAGCAACGTCTACTTCTTTACACTCGAAGAAGAAAGAAGCACGCAAGATTGGGCCTCCGCAGATCAACAATGAATGCATCTAGAAGGCACTAATCCAACTTACAGGAGCAGTTATGGAAGTTGGGTATCTTCTAAAATGTATTGTTGTGGTTCTTGTTTTCTTTGGTCTTGCTTTTCTAGTCAAATTTTGGTGATGTATTTCCATGTACAAAAAATCAATGATGAAAAAAAGATATGTGTTTGCAAAGAAAAATGTACGCGGTCGGGGTACGTCCGCGCGTTGGGCGCACGGCCACCGCATCCGAGAAATGGCCGGACACGACCCCATTGCCCTACCCAAACGGACAGAATCCGGGCAATCCGGAGGTCGGTTTACAAGTGGGACCGCAGTTGAGGAAACCGACTATCGGCAAACCCCCACTTCACCCGCCGCGTGATGGCCGAGTTAGAGAAATGACGAGGTTGAAGAGATAGCTGTAGCACAGACTCCAAGAATTATGGTGTCAGATGGAAGTCGTGCTGGTGGCGTGTGTCGTACTCCTGGACGTGAATGCTTGTTCTGGCCCATGCCACCCTACTAGTACTCCAAGTAGTAGTATATAATAGTAGTAGTATCGAGGACTTGAGGTGCTGGTTACGTACATCGAACACATTAACATATGGCCCACCTCACACTGTGGCCAAATTTCCTGGAGTCTGTGCTAGGTTAAAAAGTGTTCTTTGTGAGGGTGGGTGGCTGGTCTCAAGTTTAAAACTTGTTGTATTACGTACGTAGACGTAAAGATAGTGCAGCATGTGAAGCTAGTACAAATAGTGTACTATTGTTGATTGGCCTCATCTGATAACCTATTGCAATGCACGTACAATTATGTATTCGGAAAATATTTTTTTGCCTCGTCGTAGCACCCACTCAGAGAAGCGACTCGAAAGCCATTTAGTAAGTTTATCACAGACGTATCATTTTATTACATACAACAGGTCATCAACCCACAACAGCAACGAGGATACATTATAAATACTAAAGTTTTCATCACACAACAAATAACAAGCAATGAAATGAACTTCAACTCAATCAATCCTCGGTGTTGGAAATGCTTGCTTTGAACCACAAGTGATTCTCTGGGAAGGGCCAGCTACTGTCAATCTCGAGACCAACGCAGGACTGATCATCCAGGATGAAGCGGCCTACTATATCATGGCCAGGGTAGGGAACCACAACAATGTTCGAGGTATAGATACAGTTGCTTCTCATAAATGGTAGTAACGTTGTGTCAACAACAGTTGGATCGCCTTTCACCATCATTGGATAGTTTTGTCCAAGGAAGAGCGAGTTTTCTCCAAGACTATCAATACTATACTAGGGAGAAGGTGTTGGCGCTAGCACACTAGTATCCATCCAGAATACCATGCAACGGGTGTTGGAATAGGTCCGGAGAGTGCGACCATGGGAGACAACACCTGCTTCCTTAGTAGTAACATCAGCAGTGGGCTGTATACAGACAAGAAGGGGTGATCCATCGGAATAAGTTGCCAGGCGCCACTGAGTATATGGGCCCTCCTCGTCCTCATGCTCGTGATCATCACCATCGTCATCTCCCCCTTGGTTATAATTTTTTTCAAGTATAGGTGGTGGTATGTTCACAGGACCTTGGAAACACAAGAAGAAGGTTAACTAGTAAAGGGAAACTTGCTAACTCGCATGCATGTGTATGAAACAATTATAATTACGGTGGAAGACAAACGTGCCGAAACTACGAGGATCCCATGTAAAAATAGTGCCACGAGTGGTGGCAGCAAACACAAGACCCTCGTATTGAATTGCATCACAGTACACATCCGTGTATAGAAACTTATTTTTGAGCAATATCCATCCAGTCGAACCATGAAGGACGGCAACAAGCTTGTCGAAGATAGCAACAACTCCATAGTTCCTATAATGCCAAGAGCGGTTGGGAACTCGACAAATTGCTATCTTCCGTACAAGACAATCACCATGATCGTATTTGAACGTGTGTAGAATACCGGTGTGCTCAACCTCTGGGCAGTCTGAGATTTTTGGAGGTGGAACCCGGTGACGAGTGTACACATTCACAAGTTCCCATTCGTAGTTGTACCCAATATAAACAACCCAATCTCCATTTGCGCCTGCCCAAGCCTTGCCCTCAAGCGATGGCATCTTAACATCATACATATCATTATCAAGCGGCATCAACTTGCATAAGTGAATCAATGGCTTACGTTAAATGTTATTCTCATACTATAGAATGGTATAGGAACGTGGAGAGATTTGGTTGATTTTATATTGCTGAATAATATAAAATATTATGAGTGCAGACGCTCCACCGCGAGGTTTGTTGCTCCTTCTCGGTCGTCGGGAATCTACGTTCTTCCACTCTTTCGTTCAAGACATGAGCTTTGTTCATCCTTTTGCCGACACGCGGGACATCTATATACCTCCATTTTAAAAATCATACTATATGCCTCCATGACACGCGGGACATCTAGCATCAAGGTGGCATGTCATGCAAGAAATGGATCTATGCAGTGCGTAAGTGAGTCGTGCACTTCGATGGCAGCTAGTACTACGCAATATTTTTTCTCCTTGATGGCACGTGAATAGTGCACGTACTTAATGACAGAGCACGGGATGGTAGCCATGGACATGGTCGGCCCTTTTTGAAGAGAGTACTAATAAATACGTAACTTTGATGTGTCCCGTGAACTTGGAGAACAACGAGAAGCTTGCTTACTACGCCTTCTCCCTCGCCAACGCGTGCGCGGTGGCTCGCAGCACGAGGAGAAACTTTTGCTTACAAGCGGTGGACGTGCAACAGTTCATTTGGTGTCAGATTGCCAGAAGTACTACTGTAGTACCATCATTATTGTTCGACTTCCGGAATAGGAGAAGAGCCAAGCGCAAGGTCACCTACTAACCTAGTACGGTACTACTATAGCCAAAGCTGGTCCACCTTTTTAGAGCATGGTTAATTAATATAGGCGGCTCTTGCAGCGGCACATCATTTAGAGCAAGTACTCTCTTCGTAGGAACAAATGAAGTGAAACAAAAGTTGGAGTGGATGCTAGATTGCCAATTAAAACATGATTACATAGGAAAAAATGCAGTCGAACTAGTGAACCATCGTACTCCTCTCCGTGTGGGATTCCACTGCCGCGTCTTCCCCGGCTCCGCGTCGTCCCCTTCCTAGGCCTCACCGTCGTCCACCCCCTGGTGCTCTCGGTGCGGCGTGGTCAACGTGGTCAAGGAACGACTTCCATCGGAAGAGTACTGTACGTGGAGAGGCTGACAGCTGGGTCCACGGCCGCAGCAAGGAAGTGCCTCCTTATTACGAGCAAAATAATGATTCCTCCACCTGACACTAGGGACCCACCGGACGGACCACCGTATTTTGTGAAAAAAACATTTCCCCCTGACTGCTGGGACCCACCAGCTACATCTTCGCACGCAAGGAAGTGCGTCCATATTACGGGCAAAAAAAATGATTCACCCCCTGACTGCTGGGACCCACCAGCTACATCTTCGCACGCAAGGAAGTGCCTGACAGTCGGGACCCACCCGGTCAAAGCGTACGTAGCGTTGTCATTCTGGTCGCAAACATGTACATACAAACTGGCCGATCGGTCTGTCTGCAGGCTGCAGTGATGAATCGTGGCCGTGTAAGGAAGGGCACATGTGCTAGTAGAGGCACGCACATAGCATGTACACGTACGTACAATGGCCAGGGTGCAAGAAAGTAAATACGGCCACGTACATACATACGGGCGGGGTCTCAAACGCCTACTCGCGCATACGTACGGCCTGGGCTCGTGTACATGGCTGTGGCTGGGTCGGAACGGAGAAACTGCGTCGTCGTCGTGTTCATGGGGAGGCAACGAAATGCGTGCTGTTCATCGGGAGCCAACCGGCTTGGACGGAATAGGCGATGGAAACGAGGCCTGGCGTACCGCAGAACAGAGGAAACGGCCTTGTGTTCGACCAGCCACGGTGGAAATGGGATCCTGTTCATCGGGAGGGGTCTGGCGTACCGCAAAACGGAGGAAACAGACCTCCTACGGTCGAAACGGGGTCCTGTTGATCGGGAGGGGTGTGGCATACCGCCAAAAGCAGGAGAAGCGGACTTGTGTTGGGCGCTTCTGATCGAAACGGGGGTCCTGTTCATCGGGAGGGGTGTGGCGTACCGGAAAACGGGACTCCACGGGATACTGTTCATCTCCACCGTTGACCTCCTCCAGCCTCCACGGGCTCCTGTTTATCCACTTTCAACCTCCTCCAGCCTCCACCTGTGACTGTTCATCCACGGACTCCTATTCATCTAGCCTCCACCGCCCGCTCGTCCACCGGCTACTGTTCAACCAGCCCTCTTCACGGGGTCCTGTTCAACCACCCCTCCACAGGCTACTATTCATCCAGCCCTCCACCGGCTACTGTTCAACCAGCCCTCCACGGGGTCCTGTTCATCCACCGGCTCGATCGATCGGGGTACTGTTCATCCAGCGGCAACGGCCTCTACTACCACAGGTTCCTGTTCATCCAACCCCCCACTGGAAACTGTTCATCCAAACCCCCCAACAACGCTCACTGTTCATCCAGAGGCAGCATCGATCGGCTTCAGTTAGCAGCAGTAGCGAAGGAATCACTCGATCGGGTTCAGTTAATAGCCATCGATCGATCGCTCGGGTTCAGTAACGCGTAGCCTGCAGTGCAATCGCTCGGGTTCAGTTAGGGCCCAACGCCTCGCTCGGGTTCATTTAGAACGCAACGCCTCACACACACGCGCGTACATACGAGAGAAACGCGCATCGCTCGGCCCCCGACCACCCATCATAACCGGTAACTACCCCGATATTTTCCTCGCCCTCGCTTCTACCACGGTTTTCTTCGTCATGGACGACCCAAAGAATGTAATGCAGCTGCGTCTCTGGCCCGCCCAGGACAAAAAGCCCATTTTCTATCATGATTTGTGGTCATAGAAGTAGGACCCCACCACATCTATGATGATACCGGGTTTTGTCACAATTATCGTCATAGAAGTGTCATAAGTATGACAGAAAAAAAAAATTCGTTCGGACCAAAATGTCACGGATGTGTCTTTTTTTGTAGTGGATACGGATGCAGACGTCGACGAGCGGCTCCCTGATGACCCACAAGTATAGGGGATCAATCTATTCCTTTAGATAAGTAAGAGTGTCGAACCCAACGAGGAGCAGAAGGAAATGACAAACGGTTTTTAGCAAGGTATTGTCTGCAAGCACTGAAATTATCGGTAATAGATAGTTATCAAAGGTAATTTGTAACAAACAATAAGTAGTAGTGATAACAAAGGTCCAGCAAAGTATCCCAATCCTTTTTGTAGCAAATGATAGGCCGGAACGATCTCTTATAATAAGCAAAGCGTTCTTGAGGACACACGGGAATTTCATTTAGTTAATTTCATTATGTTTGTTTGATTCGTGTTTGTTTCTTTGATAATTTGATATGTGGGTGGACCAGTGCTTGAGTGTTGTTCTTACTTGAACAAGCCTCTGTCGGATGTGGGGTTCTGGCAAACCCTTAAGGTTCGATCACTGGGGTGCACGCGAAGTCTTTCCCTCCTACCGATCTACTCCCTAGCTCGCTAAGATCTCGCGGACGAACTTGCAACACAGAAAGACACGAGATTTATACTGGTTCGGGCCACTGTTGTGGTGTAATACCCTACTCCAGTGTGGTGGTGGTGGATTGCCTCTTGGGCTGATGAACAATAGTACAAGGGAAAGAACAACCTCCTAAGGTTGAGGTGTTCTTTTGCTTGGTGACTTAGCGGGTGAGAGCTGGATGAATTGCTCGATCCCCCTACTGTGGTGGCTAGCTCTACTTATATAGGCCCTGGTCCTCTCCCCAAATATTGAGCGAGAAGGGAGCCAACAACGGCGGGCAAATTCGAAGGGGGACAGCTAGTACAAGCTATCCTGACAAAAGTGGTCTTCGCCTTCAAAAGGCTCTGGTGGTGACGCCGTCTTGGGCTCCACGATGACCTCTGTCTTCCCGTCCTTCTGGTCTTGGTCTCGTTGCACCGATATGGCAACCTTTGCCTGATGCCTCGGTACTCCTCGCCTGTGCTGGCCTCCTTAGCACCAAAGAGGAAACAAGGATGCTGCGCCCGCCTGGTGCCGATCGTCATGGCTCACGTCACGAGAGCCTCGTGAGGTTTGCCCCGCCTTGATATCTCCGCTCCTCGTGAGCCTGCCTGACTAGGCCACTCCTGAGGAGGTCTTGCGTCATCTGCCTCGTGAGGCTTGGCCCCTCGCGAGGGTCTTCAATGCCTTGTTGATGAAGATGGGCCGTACGGCCCGCTGGCTTAGCCACGCCGTAGGCCGCAGGCAGGCAAGTCTGGGGACCCCCGTCCCCAGAACACCGATAGTAGCCCCCGGGCCCAAGGAGCGCTCGGGCTTGGCTTCGCGGTGAAGCCAAGGATCAAGTTCGGAGCGCCTCGTGCCCCAAAAGCCTGCGGCCTCGGTTGACTCGTGGCGGTTGATTGGACGTGTGCGTCTTCGCTTCCCCATGCTGCCCTTGAATCCGCCTGGTTATGCGCCCCCGCATCTCACACAGTTATTCTTCCTTCGCCCACGCCTGGCTCTTCCAATCTCCCTGCTTCCTCGAGGCCCTGCTTTTCCCTTCCAATCTGACTTGCGCTCTGCCTACTTCATCGCCATGGCGCCGAAACAAGCTGAAAAGGGGAAGAAACCTCTGTCATTGCCAACTGCGCCTCTGTCCTTTGAGACGGCGCTCGGCCGACCTCGGGTGCTCAACGACGAGGCCATGGACAAGGTGTGCGCCATGCTTGCCTCCAGTTTCAACGAGTGGGGAGAGACGGTGGCTTGGCCCGCATCTCGCACTCGCATGGCTCGGGTAGCCACTAAGGTCCCAATCTTCATAGAGGCCCTCTGGGCTAGCCTGATTCCTCCCTTTTCTCCGCCTTCTTCAACGCGGTGCTTGAGCATTATCAGATCCACATGCTTCATCTCGACCCTCAATCTGTGACCCTTCTTGCCGTCTTCGCCTTCTTGTGTGAGGCCATGGTGGGTATCGCTCCTTCCGTGGCCCTCCTCTGCCATTTCTTCTCGTTGCATCTGACCGGTCCCCAGCAGAGCTCGGGGTGCGTGAGCTTCCAAGCCGTGGGGATTGACTTCGAGCTTCCTCCATCCATGAGCGAGTTCCATATACGATGGGTGTTTGTTGACGCTGGCGTGCCCAGCCCTATGCTCCAAGTTTCGGCGGGGCCTGCTGTTCCAAACTCCGGTTGGGGCCATCAGAAGCTCACGAGCCCCCGCCTTGCCCCTGTCTGGGCCAGCCTGAGGTGGTTGAAGAACCGCGGCGTGACTATGCCCATGGTGGTGAAGGAGTTCGTCAAGCGTCGAGTCGCTCCACTTCAGCGCCACTCCCGTCCAATGTGGGACTTCCTCAGCAGCCAGGACCATATGAGGTTTCAGGAGAAGGGGCTTCCTCTTGCGATGCGGCAAACGGTGCTCATGGTCCTATCGGGTGTCCCTCTGCCGGACGAGATGCCCAGGAATAGCTGCATGTTGTACCGCTGCGAGAACAAAGCCGCATTTCCCGCGAGCATGCCTTCCTTTGATGAGCGGGGGCTGCACCCAATCAGCCTGGTGGGGTCCTGCGAGAACCCCGTCGTCATGGTTCCCTTCTTTGCCGCCGGTGCCGAGCTCGCTCCAGGTGAAGGTGCGGGAGGGAGAGCTCTGACGGGGGGCAGTGGATCGAGTGCTGAGGAGCACATACCGAGTGGTGATCCTGGGGCGTCATCCTCGGGGGCCTGCGACCCCCCTTGAGGGAGTCCCGAACTAGGGGGTGTCCGGATAGCCGGACTATCGTCACGGCCGGACTCCAAGACTATGAAGATACAAGATTGAAGACTTCGTCCCGTGTCCGGATGGGACTTTCCTTGGCGTGGAAGGCAAGCTTGGCGTCTGGATATGTAGATCTCCTACCATTGTAATCGACTCTGTGTAACCCTAACCTATCCGGTGTCTATATAAACCGGAGGGTTTTAGTCCGTAGGACGAACAACAATCATACCATAGGCTAGCTTCTAGGGTTTAGCCTCCTTGATCTCGTGGTAGATCTACTCTTGTACTACCCATATCATCAATATTAATCATGCATGAGTAGGGTATTACCCCCATCGAGAGGGCCCGAACCTGGGTAGAAACATCGTGTCCCCTGTCTCCTGTTACCATCCGCCTAGACGCACAGTTTGGGACCCCCTACCCGAGATCCGCCGGTTTTGACACCGACATTGGTGCTTTCATTGAGAGTTCCTCTGTGTCGTCACCGATAGGCCCGATGGCTCCTTGATCATCAACAACGACGGGGTCCAGGGTGAGACTTTTCTCCCGGACAGATCTTCGTATGGCGGCTTTGCTGCGGGCCAATTACAGCTTGGCCATCTGGAAGCAGATCGAAGCTACGCCCGCCATCAGGTCAGATTTGGAAGTTTGAACTATACGGCCGATATCCGCGGAGACTTGATCTTGACGGATTCGAGCCGCAGCCAACAGCGCCGCGACTGTCTCGATGGGCATGATCTAGCTCTGCTGACCAAACAGTGCCACGGAGGCCGCACCGGTATCCGCTCCGACCCTTAATCCGAGCCGGATTCCCCGATCGAGGGCGAGTGGTTGGACACCGCCTCGGGGCTACAATCTCTACGGTGATCGAGCGAACTCCATCCCTGTCGCTGCGAAGACCTCGACTCCGGTGCGGACTCCTCTTCGGACTCCCAATCCTCCGTGCCCCTGCCAATCGAATCCGATTGGGCGCCGGTCATGGAGTTCACTGCCGCGGACATCTTTCAGCACTCGCCCTTTGGCGACATCTTGAATTCACTAAAGTCTCTCTCTTTATCCGGAGAGCCCTGGCCGGACTACGGACAGGAAGGTTGGGATGCGGACGATGAAGAAATTCAACGCCCAGCCACCACCCACTTTGTAGCCACTGTCGATGATTTAACCGACATGCTAGACTATGACTCCGAAGACATCGACGGTATGGACGACGATGCCGGAGACGACCAAGACCCAGCGCCTACAGGGGCCTTTGGAAGGCCACCTCGATCATATGACATATATATGGTGGACATCCCAAAAGATGGGAGCGGCGATGGAACAACGGAGGATGACCCCTCAAGAAACAGCCGAAGCGCCCGGCGTCGTGGCGCCGCTCTAAATCCGCCACAATAAAAGCGGTGATTCCGGCACGGGAGATAATAACACCCGGGTAGTGCGAAGAGAACCCCCTCAGCAGGACTCGGCGCGGGAGGAGGGAGAAGCAAGCCCGCACGACAAAGGTCGCGGCAGAAAAAGAGAGGATGAGGGCGATAATTATGCACCTCCCTCCGAAGATGAGGCAAGCCTCGACGACGGCAATTTTTTTCGTGCACGAGGATCCCTTGAACAGGAGGCGTTTCAAGCAGGCTTATAGCCACGACAAGCAGCCTCAAGAAAAATCAGCAGCGGCTTAGAGCTGATCAAGACACGCTAGGCTGACAGATGGTGAAGTCCTCGCGGCGAAGAGTATGAACTCAAACGCCCCTCAAAAGCTACCCCAAACGCATGCCGTTGCCTCGACTAGAGGAGGAAGCCCCCAAGTCACCGGCGCATGACATGGCAGACCCGGCCACCCGGTGGCGCGACGGAAGAAGCCTCTCGGCCCTCCGCTCAAGCCACACCCGGCGCGCTCAAAAAGTACCAAGGCACGGGAAGCGCGCGGACTTGCGAGATATATTGGAGGATAAGGAAAAGCGTACAAGATCGATCTCCACGGATCGGCGTGGGCGTAGCAATGCGGGATGATTACCGTCGCGCCGGATACAACAAACCCGGCCGGGCCGAACACAGTAGACAAAGCTCATATGAGCTACGTCGTGATATAGCCCAATATAGAGGCGCCGCACACCCACTATGCTTCACAGATGAAGTAATGGATCATCAAATCCCCGAGGGCTTTAAACCCGTAAACATCGAATCATACGATTGTACCACAGATCCTGCGGTCTGGATCGAGGATTATCTCCTCCGTATCCACATGGCCCGCGGAGATGATCTACATGCCATCAAATACCTCCCACTCAAGCTTAAAGGACCAGCTCGACATTGGCTCAATAGCTTGCCAGCAGAATCAATTGGTTGTTGGGAGGAACTGGAAGCCGCATTCCTTGATAACTTCGGGGCACATATGTGCGACCACGGAGACACCGATGGCCTTAGCCACATAATTCAGCAGCTAGAAGAATCGGCGACAATTACGGACTCGGTTCCTAACAAAGAAAAATCAAATCGTTGACTGTCCGGATGCAGAGGCCCTTGCAGCCTTCAAACATAACATCCGCGACCAGTGGCTTGCTTGGCACCTAGGACAGGAAAAGCCGAAATCCATGGCAGCCCTCACAACCCTCTTGACTCGCTTTTGTGCGGGAGAGGACAGCTGGCTAGCTCGAAGCAACAACTTGGCCAAACATCCTGATAGTCCGGATACCAAGGACAGCAATGGCAGGTCGCGTCGCAACAAGAACAAGCGCCGCATTAACGGGCGATATCATCGAAGATACGGCCGCCAATGCCGGATTCGAGGCTCTAAACCCGGTCAGCGGAAGAAGCCATTCAAAAGAAATACCCAGGCCCGTCCAACTTGGACCGAATACTCGATCGCTTGTGCGGACACATGGCACCCCGAAAACCAGCCAATCACACCAACAAGGATTGTTGGGTGTTCAAGCGAGCAAGCTAAGTGCCGAACTCAATGACAAGGGGCTGCATAGCGATGACGAGGAAAAGCCCGACGCCCGAACAATAGAGGACAGAAAGGTTTTCCCACACAAGTGCGGACGGTGAACATGATATACACAACCCACATACCCAAAAGGGAGCGGAAGCGTGCACTACGGGACGTATATGCGATGGAGCCAGTCGCCCCAAAGGTCAACCCATGGTCTTCCTGCCCTATCACTTTCAATCAAAGGGACCACCCCACTAGCATCTGTCACGGCGGCTTCGCCGCATTGGTTCTTGACACAATTATTGACGGATTTCACCTCACCAGAGTCCTGATGGACAGCGGTAGCAGCCTGAACCTGCTTTATCAGGATACAGTGCGCAAAATGGGCATAGACCCCTCAAGGATTAAACTACAAAGACGACCATTAAAGGTGTCATACCGGGTGTCGAGGCCAATTGTACAGGCTCAGTCACACTCGAAGTGCTCTTCGGATCTCCAGATAACTTCCAAAGCGAAGAGTTAATCTTCGACATCATCCCATTCCGCAGCGGCTATCATTTACTGCTCAGACGAACCGCATTTGCAAAGTTCAATGCGGTGCCACATTACGCATACCTTAAGCTCAAGATGCCAGGCCCTCGAGGAGTAATCACGGTCAATGGAAACATCGAACGCTCTCTCCGAACGGAGGAGCATATGGCGGCCCTCGCGGCGGAGGTGCAAAACAGCCTCTCACGGCAATTCTCGGGTCCGGCCACTAAGCATCCGGACACCGCCAAGCGTGCCCGGAGTAACCTGCAACAAGACCACCTGACACGATTCAAGCACGAGTAGCAATCCGGCCCCAACCACAGCCCTCGCGAAATGCGAAGCTAGTATTACGCGTACATAGTTACGCTCTGGAGATACCATGGGCATATGGGGAGGGGCAAGACAACGGCACGCCAAGAATGCGGCTCGACCGCACCGGGGGCTCCCGTTTGTGTCATTTCCTTTTTCTTTTTCCTTTTTTCTTCCTTTTTTTACTTTCAGGACTCCGTCTTTGAGAGGTCCTGTCCGGCACTTGAATCGCCGAACTCACGATGCAACAGCCAGGGAAGCGGAAAGCCACGTCGAGTGCTTAGGTGGTCTCTATTGCGAGCATTATACCTGTTTTACATATCATCCAGCAGCTTACCCCTGGAGGGGGACATGTTAGATAGTCCCATCCCTTGCTTATCGCACTATTTGTATCGTTCTACTTCCATTGCAGTACCTTTTTTGAATAAACAATACATAGCTTTTGCTTATTATTGCTCAACTTCCTTTATATATACATATTTTCATTTCACGACATGTTGCAACCGTACACTTTAGTACGGCCAATACACTGAGGGCTTAAGTATCCCGAAATTATGGTGTGATAAGTCCGAACACTTTCACAAGTGCCGCACCCGAACTTATAGCATTATATGAATTGGCTCGAATCATGTCTTGGGTCAATAGTTGGGTTTGCCCGGCTCCCGTGTTTTGGTACCTTACGTTCCGCTATATCGGCTAAGGTAGCACCGGGAGAACCACTGCGATTGTGCCCTAGTTATGCTGGGTCGAGCACCTCAGTGGAGAAAACTAAAACTGACCGTCATGATAAGGCGAGAGACGGTCGTTGTTCGAGAGGTTTTTTCGAGTCCCTAAAGACTTATGCCGCTTAGAGCGAGGAACCGGAATTGTCCGGCCAAGGCGTGGATAGCGCCCCGAACTCGGTCTTCCGAATACTAGGGGCTTTACCGAAATTTAAAATTATAGAATTCTATGGCTAAGTGAGAGTGTTCAAGCATTATAAGCCCGGTTGCCTTGTTCGTTGTGTTGAGCGCCACCCTAGATGGACCCAAGAATGGGAACAAGAGTGCTCAAGTTTATCCCGAACAACCCAGCACTAGTGGCATGGGGGCTGAAGCCAACGACTTGCCATCTCTCAAATTTGATAAACGGCCGCACAGAAGGTTATATTTCAAATTAATAAGCGTTGCTTAGCGCACATGAACAAGTTTTCAGCGTACAGGATAACAAATGCGAGTTTATTCAAAAATTACATCCTTGGAGCACTCATCCGCTATTCGGCGGGCACCCTTCAGGAGGCCCTCATAGTACATTTCGGGCGTGCGATGCTCATGGCCCTTCGGTGGCCCGTCCGTCACAAGCCTCTCCGCATCCAGCTTGCCCCGGTGCACTTTAGCGCGGGCAAGGGCCCGACGGACACCTTCAATGCAGACGGAGCGGTTGACGACCTCAAGCCGCGGACAGGCATCCACCAGCCACTGCACCAAGCCGAAGTAGCTCCCGGGCATGGCCTCCAATGGCCACAGCCGCGCTATAAGGCCCTTCATGGCCTGTTCGGCGACCTTATGGAGCTCGACCAGCTGCTTCAGCTGGTCGCTCAGGGGCACCGGATGGTCGGCCTCAGCATACTGAGACCAGAACACCTTCTCCGTGGAACTCCCCTCCTGGGCGCGGTAGAATGCGGCAGCATCGGGCCTTTTCTGAGGACAAATCTGCGAATGCTCCTGGAGAGCTCCGAATCCGGGTAAGTAACAGGTAATTGACTTTTACATTCTTGCTTTGCATAAAGAATGCCTTACCCGCCGCTATCATCTTTAGTGCTTCAGTTTCTTGGAGGGCTTTTTGGGCCTCGGCCTTAGCAGCTTTGGCACTCTCAAGAGCCGAGGCAAGCTCGGACTCGGGTCTTGAGTCACGCCTCCAAACCCTCGTGTTTTTTCACGAGAATCTGGAGCTCTTGCCGCACCTCCGCCAGCTGCGCCTCCCCTTTCTCTCGCTCGGTGCGTTCCGCAGCCGCTTTGTTTTCGGCCACGGACACCGCTTCCCTCAGGGTCGCCACCTCGTTCGTGGCCCCTGCAGTACCCATGTTATTCCTGTTATTTTTCGCAACCAAAACCTTTTCTATAAGGTATTTCTTTAATAAGGTATTACTTACCTTCCTTGTCCTCGAGCTCCTTCTTGGCTTGTCCGAGCTCGTTCACGGACCGCTCAAGGTTCTGCTTCAATGCATTGACCTCTACAGTCAGTGTGGCAGAGGTCAGCAGCGCAACCTGCATTCCCATATTGACATTCTTATGTTAGACTCCTGCGTATATCTTTTTAGATCCTTAGTCCGGCTTTTCCTTTCGAACACCGAACTAAGCATCAGGGGCTACTGTCTATGTGGTTATATTTTTACATAATCTAAAAACTTACCTCAAAGCCTGTTAGAAGGCTGGTACAGGCTTCGGTCACTCCGCTCTTGGCGGACTGAACTGTCCGGATCACCGCACTCATAACAGTGCGGTGCTCCTCCTCTATGGAAGCACCGTTAAGCGCTTCCAGTAAGCTATCCGGTGCCTCCGGTTGGACGGAGGACACCGGCGTCTTACCCTTCTTCCGAAGGGTCCGCTTGCCGGACTCCGGAACCGAAAGGTTCCGGCATGGAGACCGAACAAGGGTCGGGCCTAGAGCCCTTGGGGGTCTTACCCCCCGCGCGCCTGGAGACCGGGAGGTCGCCTTGTGGCACCTCCTGCGCTACCTCCTCTTGACCAAGCCCCTCTTGGGGCCCCACCGCGGCGTCGTCCGCAGCGTGAGGCGAGGAGGCGTTCGGAAGCGAGGTACTCTCCATTTCCGACGAGCCCAGGGACCCGCTCGATGAATCAGCAAACTCGCCCTTGGGCGGGCTGCACGGTTGTTCGACATTAGAGAACACTCTGCAATAACAAAAAGCCATCGGTATCCAGACACTTACGATCTTGCCAGGGGCTTGGCCCTTGTAGGCCAATCCTCCTCGTCGTCGTCGACATTGGTGGAGAAGTCCGGCGGAAGGTTTTTCCCTTCTTGGACCCTCCGGCCTCCCCAGTTGATGATCGAAGGAGCCATCGGGCCTATCGGTGACGACACAGAGGAAATCTCAATGAAAGCACCAATGTCGGTGTCAAAACCGGCGGATCTCGGGTAGGGGGTCCCGAACTGTGCGTCTAGGCGGATGGTCACAGGAGACAAGGGACACGATGTGTTTACCCAGGTTCGGGACCTCTCGATGGAGGTAATACCCTACTCCTGCTTGATTAATATTGATGATATGGGTAGTACAAGAGTAGATCTACCACGAGATCAAGGAGGCTAAACCCTAGAAGCTAGCCTATGGTATGACTGTTGTTAGTCCCTACGGACTAAAACCCTCCGGTTTATATAGACACCGGATAGGTTAGGGTTACACAGAGTCGGTTACAATGGTAGGAGATCTACATATCCGTGACGCCAAGCTTACCTTCCACGCCAAGGAAAGTCCCATCCGGACATGGGACGAAGTCTTCAATCTTGTATCTTCATAGTCTTGGAGTCCGGCCGTGATGATAGTTCGCTATCCGGACACCCCTAGTCCAGGACTCCCTCAGTAGCCCCTAAACCAGGCTTCAATGACGACGAGTCCGACGCGCATATTGTCTTCAGCATTGCAAGGCGGGTTCCTCCTCCGAATACTTCATACAAGGTTTTGAACACCAGGATAGTGTCCGGCTCTGCAAAACAAGTTCCACATACCTCCGTAGAGAGAATAATTTTTGCACAGGTCTGCTGACGTATTCCGCGGCGTGACATCACACCATGCCCAGGCCTTTATATGAATCTTTTTTACCGTTCCACCTCAGCGCGTTTAGCGAGGCGGTTTCCCTGACACGTCTAATCAAAGCATAGATCGTGCCCCCTTATTCCGGGATTCCCATCAATACGGACGTGGGTAACCCATCCGCGCCATTGATTATGGCGCTTGGGAGATAAGCGAGTTTTACCAGGCTGGTGGGGGACACATAGCTTCCTCCGTCCATATAAGGGGATAAGGATCCACCTTTTCACCTACGCCTTCTTCCTCCTTTGCTCATCCATTTTTGCGGACTCGAGCTCCAGCGCCCAAGTCCGCACACCCCACCTCAACCTTCTCCAACTATGTCCGGAGCGGGAGGCAGGTGGATGGCCTCCTCCGTCACAGAGGGGCACATCACAAGACTGCGGGAGGCCGGATACTTGTCCGACGACATCGCCTGTCGGCTACCCGACAAGGGGCAGCTCATCCCCACCCCCAGGCCCCATGAGAGGGTGGTGTTCCTCACCCACTTCCTCCGCGGACTAGGTTTTCCACTTCACCCATTTGTCCGGGGGCTCATGTTCTACTATGGCCTGGATTTCCACGATCTGGCCCCAAACTTCATCCTCAATATCTCAACGTTTATAAATCGTGTAATGCGAGGCCTTCATTTGCATCCAACCCCACTTCAGCTTATGGTTGAAGACCTTTAGCGTCAAGCCGAAGATAGTGGGCGGCCGACAGGTGGAGTGCGGAGATGCTATGGTGGGCAGGATGCCCAATGTCCTTTGGCTCGAGGGCTCCTTCGTGGAGACAATAAAGGGGTGGCAATCGGGGTGGTTCTACATCACCGAGCCAAGACGACTCAATCGGGCGGCGGCCCCCGAATTCAGATCTGGCTCCCCCACATGGCTCACATCATGGAAAGAGACGGGCCTAAAGTAGGGTGATTCGGAAGCGCTGACCGGACTCCAAACCTGTGTCCGAAACCTGGTGGACAAGAAGCTCAAGCTTGTCCACATAGTCCAGGTCATGCTCATCCGCCGGATTCTCCCATGCCAGGAACGGGCCTTTAATTTGTGGGAGTTTGATCCGCACAGCACCGAACCTTGAGCCGGCTCTTCACACTACGTTTAAGATGCACGGAAGGTGGTGTTCAAGGGCGCCGAAGCCCCCGCATCCGCTAACAAAGATCGCGGATACAGCTCGCAGCGTCAAGCCGGCGAGGTAAGTTATTTTACCCTTTATGGGACTCTTTTTTCATAGATTGACTCTATGTGGGATCTAAAACTCCCTAATCTTTGACAGGACTGGCTGAAGACGTCCGGACAGATTAGCTGTCCGGCTCCTTTGCCGGAAGACCCAGCGGACGCCCGATTGACGGGGCTGCTGGCTCCGGTACCTCATGTGGTGCCGGAGAAGAAGGCCAAGAAGGAGGCCACGGGAACTCGAAGGAGCTCCCGACGCCAGGTGCTGTCAGATTCTGAAGCAGAATCTTCTCCTGAGAACGAGGAGGAGGAAAAAGAAGCCTCTCCCCCAGCAGGGGAGGAGAGGAAAAGGAAGGCCGCCCCAACTGGGGAGGCTGGAGGGTCTAAGAAGGGAAGGACCCTTCCTCCGGACTTCTCCACCAACGTCGACGACGACGAGGAGGAGTGGCCAACGAGGGCCAAGCCCTTGGCGAGATCGTAAGTGTCCGGATACCCATGCCTTTTTTTGTTATTGCATAGTGTTCTCTAATGCCGAACAATCATGCAGCCCGCCCAAGGGCGAGCTCGCCGCTTCCACGAGCGGGTCCCTGAGTTCGTCGGAAATGGAGAGTACTTCACTTTCGGCCGCC
This sequence comes from Aegilops bicornis, assembly GCA_021605145.1. Lineage (NCBI taxonomy): Eukaryota > Viridiplantae > Streptophyta > Magnoliopsida > Poales > Poaceae > Aegilops > Aegilops bicornis. The sequence goes on from CM038670.1 coordinate 716,495,920, forward strand.
TCCTCACCTCACGCTGCGGATGACGCCGAGGTGGGGCCCCAAGGCGACCTCCCGGACTCCAGGCGCGTGGGGGGCGAGACCCCGAGGGGCTCTAAGCCCAACCCTCCTCCGGACTCCATGCCGAAACCTTCAGCGGTTCCGGAGTCCGGCAAGAGGTCCCTTCGTAAGAAGGGTAAGTCGCCGGTGTCTTCCGTCCAACCGGAGGCACCGGATTGCTTACTGGAGGCGCTTAACAACGCTTCCATCAAGGAGGAGCACCGCACTGTTATGAGTGCGGTGATCCGGATAGTTCAGTCCGCCAAGGGTGGGCTGACTGAAGCCTGTACCAGCCTTCTAACAGGCTTTTAGGTAAGTTTAGAATATGTAAAAATATTACCGCATAGACAGTAGCCCTTGATGCTTAGTTCGATTGTCTGGAAAGAAAAGCCGGACTAAGGATCTAAAAAGATATACGCAGGAGTCTAACATAAGTATGTCAATATGGGAATGCACGAGCTACGTTGTCGACCTCTGCCAAGACCGGCTGGAGGTCGATGCATTGAAGCAAAGTCTCGAGCGGTCCGAGAATGAGCTTGGCCTTGCCAAGAAGCAGCTCGAGGACAAGGAAGGTAAGTAATACCTTATTAAAGAAATACCTTATAGAAAGGTTTCGGTTGCAAAAAATAACAGGAATAACATGGGTACTGTAGGGGCCACGAGCAGGTGGCGACCACGAAGGAAGCGGTGTCCGTGGCCGAACAAAGCTGCCGCAGAGCTTAATCGAGTGAGAGAGAAGGGGAGGCGAGGCTGGGCGAAGGTGCACGCAAGAGCTCCAGGCTCTCGTGGAAAAACATGAGAGTTTGGAGCGTGACTTGAAGACTCGAGAGTCTGAGCTCGCCTCGGCTCTTGAGAGTGCCAAAGCCGCTAAGGCCGAAGCCCAAAAAGCCCTCCAAGAAATTGAATCGCTAAAGAAGATAGCGGCGGGTAAGGCATTCTTTATGCAAAGCAAGCATGTGAAAGTGAATTACCTATTACTTACCCGGATTCGGAGCTCTCAAGGAGCGTTCGCAGATCTGCCTCGTAGTGTATCGGATGCTGCCTCGTTCTACCGCGCCAAGGAGGGGAGCTCGAAGGATAAGGTGTTCTAGTCTCAGTATGCTGTGGCCGAACGTCCGGTGCCCCTGAGCGACCAGCTGAAGCAGCTGGTCGAGCTCCACAAGGTCGCCGAACAGGCCATGAAGGGCCTTATAGTACGGCTGTGGCCATTGGAAGCCATGTCTGGGAGCTACTTCGGCTTAGTGCAGCGGCTGGTGGACGCCTGTCCACGGATTGAAGTCATCAAGCGCTCCATCTGCATTGAAGGTGTCCGTCGGGCCCTTGCCCGTGCTAAAGTGCACTGGGGCAAGCTGGATGCGGAGAAGCTTGTGACGGACGGGCCACCGAAGGGCAAGGAGCATCGCACGCCCGAAATGTACTATGAGGGCCTCCTAAAGGGTGCCCTTGAATAGCGGATGAGTGCTCCAAAGATGTAATTTTGAATAGACTCGCATTTGTTATCACAGACGCTGAAAACTTGTTCATATGCGCTAAGCAACGCTTGTTAATTTAAAATATTACCTTCATGCGGCCGTTTATCAAATTTGAGAGATGGCAAGTCGTTAGCTTCAGCCCCCATGCCACAGTGCTTTGGGGTGTTCGGGATAAACTTGAGCACTCTTGTTCCCATTCTTGGGTCCATCTAGGAGGCGCCAACACAACGAACAAGGCAACCGGACTTATAATGCTTGAACACTCTCACTTAGCCATAGAATTCTATAATTTTAAATTGCGGCGAAGCGCCTAGTATTCGGAAGACCGAGTTCGGGGCGCTATCCACGCCTTGGCCGGACAATTCCGGTTCCTCGCTCTAAGCGGCATAAGTCTTTAGGGACCCAAAAAAACCTCTCAAACAACGATCGGCTCTCGCCCTATCATGACAGTCAGTTTTAGCTTTCTCCACTGAGGTGCTCAACCCAGCTCAACTGGGGCACAATCGCAGTGGTTCTCCCGGTGCTACCTTAGCCGATATAACGTAACGTAAGGTACCAAAACACGGAAGCCGGGCAAACCCAACTATTGACCCAAGACATGATTCGGAGCCGATGCATATAATGCTATAAGTTCGGGGTGCCGCACTTGTGAAAGTGTTCGGACTTATCACACCATACTTTTGGGGTACTTGAGCCCTTGGTGTATTGGCCGTACCAAAGTGTACGGGTGCAACATTGCATGAAATGAACATATATATAGATAAAGAAAGGAGTGCAATAATAAGCAAAAGCTATGTAATGTTTATTCAAAAAGGTACTGCAATGAAGGCAGAACGATACAAATAGTGCGATAAGCAAGGGATGGGACTATCTAACATGTCCCCCTCCAGGGGTAAACTATGGGATGGTATGTAAAACAGGTATAATGCTCGTAATAGAGACCACCTGAACACTCGACGTGGCTTTTTGCTTCCCTGGCTGTTGCATCGTGAGTTCGGCGATTCTAGTGCCAGACAGGACTTCTAGAAAACGGAGTCCTGAAAGTAAGAAAAAGGAAGAAAAAAGAAAAAAGAATGACACAATCGGGAGCCTCTGGTGCGGTTGAGCCACATTCCGCGCGTGCCGTGGTCGTGCCCCTCCCCTTATGCCCATGGTATCTCCAGAGCGTAGTTATGTCTGGCGTAATCGGGCTTCGCAATTTCGCGCGAGGGCTGGGTTGGGGCCGGATTGCTACTGGCGATGCTTGAATCGTGCCAGCGGTCTTGTTGTAGGTTACTCCGGCGCGCTGCTTGATGTTGTCCGGACGCTTAGTGGCCGGACTCGAGAATTGCTGTGAGAGGCTGCTTTGTACCTCCGCGCGAGGGCCGCTGTGTGCTACTCCGTTCTGAGAGAGCGTTCGGTGTTTCCATTGACCGTGATTACTCCTCGAGGGCCTGGCATCTTGAGCTTGAGGTATGCGTAGTGCGGCACCGCATTGAACTTCGCAAATGCGGTTCATCCGAGCAGTGCATGATAGCCGTTGCAGAACGGGGCGATGTCGAAGATTAACTCTTCGCTTTGGAAGTTATCCGGGGATCCGAAGACCACTTCGAGTGTAACTGAGCCCGTACAATTGGCCTCTACACCCGGTATGACGCCTTTAAAGGTCGTCTTTGTAGGTTTAATCCTTGAGGGGTCTATGCCCATTTTGCACAATCGTATCCCGATAAAGCAGGTTCAGGCTGCTACCGCCGTCCATCAAGACTCGGTGAGGTGAAATCCGTCAATAATTGGGTCAAGAACCAATGCGGTGAAACCGCCGTGACGGATGCTAGTGGGGTGGTCCCTTCGATCGAAGGTGATCGGGCAGGAAGACCATGGGTTGAACTTCGGGGTGACTGGCTCCATCGCATATACGTCCCTTAGTGCACGCTTCCGCTCCCTTTTGGGTCTATGGGTTGCGTATATCATGTTCACCGTCCACACTTGTGTGGGAAAACCCTTCTGTCCTCTATTGTTTGGCGGCCGGGGCTCTTCCTCGTCATCGCTATGCAGCCCCGTGTCATTGAGTTCGGCACTTAACTTGCCTACTTGCTTGAACACCCAACAATCCCTGTTGGTGTGATTGGCTGGTTTTTCGGGGGTGCCATGTATCTGGCACAAGCGATCAAGTATTCGTTCCAAGTTGGACGGGCCCTTGGTATTTCTTTTGAATGGCTTCTTCCGCTGACCGGGTTTAGAGCCTCTGAATCCGGCATTGACGGCCGTATCTTCAGCATTATCGCTGTTGATGCGGCGCTTGTTCTTGTTGCGACGCGACCTGCCATTGTTGTCCTTGGTATCCAAACTATCAGGGTGTTTGGCCAAGTTGTTGCTTCGAGCTAGCCAGCTGTCCTCTCCCGCACAAAAGCGGGTCATGAGTGTTGTGAGGGCTGCCATGGATTTCGGCTTTTCCTGTCCTAGGTGCCGGGCAAGCCATTCGTCATGGATGTTATGTTTGAAGGCTGCAAGGGTCTCGCATCCGGATACCAACGATTTGATTTTTTCTTTGTTAGAATCGTGTCCAGAATTGTCTCGCCGATTCTTTCCGCTGCTGAATTATATGGCTGAGGTCATCGGCGTCGGTGGTCGCATATATGTGCCCTAGAAGTTATCAAGGAATGCGGCTTCCGTGTCCTCCCAACAACCAATTGATTCTGGCGGCAAGCTGTTGAGCCAATGCCGAGCTGGTCCTTTAAGCTTGAGTGGGAGGTATTTGATGGCATGTAGATCATCACCGCGGGCCATGTGGATATGGAGGAGATAGTCCTTGATCCGGACCACGAGGATCTGTGGTACCATCGTATGATTCGATGTTTATGGGTTTGAAGCCCTCGGGGATTTGATGATCCATTACTTCATCTGTGAAGCATAGTGGGTGTGCGGCGCCTCTGTATTGGGCTATATCACGACGTAGCTCATATGAGCTTTGTCTACTGTATTCGGCCCGGCCAGGTTTGCTGTATTCGGTGCGACGGTAATCATCCCGAGTCGTTGGGCGCCCACGTGATGCGTAGATCGATCTTGTATGTTTTGCCTTATCCTCCAATATATCTCGCAAGTCCGGCGCATTTTCCCGTGCCTTGGTACTTTTTGAGCGGCGTCGGGGTGTGGCTTGAGCGGAGGGCCGAGAGGCTTCTCTGCCGCGGCCACGGGGTGGCCGGTCTGCCATGTCGTGCGCTGGTGACTTGGGTGCTTCCTCCTGCGACGAGGCAACGGCCTGCGTTTGGGGTAGCTTTTGGAGGGCGTTCGAGTTCATACTCTTGGCCGCAAGGACTTCAGTCCATCTGCCGCCTAGCAGGTCTTGGTCGACTTTAAGTCTGTTGCTTTTCTTGAGGCTGCTTGCCGTGGCTATAAGCCTGCGCTTTGAAACGCCCTGCTCGGCGGGATCCTCGTGCACAACAAATTAAATCGTTAGCCGAGGCTTGCCTCATCTTCGGAGGGAGGTGCATAATTATCGCCCTCTACCTCTCTTTACGCCGCGACTGTTGTGCGGACTTGCTTCTCCCTCCTCCGCTGAGAGTCCCATCGAGGGGTTGTCTTCGCACCGTCCGGTGTTATTATCTCCCGTGCGAAATCACCGCTTTTATTGTGGCGGGATTTAGAGCGGCGCCACCGACGCCGGGCGCTTTGCTTTTTGGAGGGGTCATCCTCCGTTGTTCCATCGTCGTTCCCATCTTTTGGGATATCCACCATGTATATGTCGTATGACGAGGTGGCCTTCCAATGCCCTGTAGGCACTGGGTCTTGGTCGTCTCCGGCATCGTCGCCCATACCGTCGATGTCTTCGGAGTCGAAGTCGAGCATGTCGGTTAAATCATCGACAGTGGCTACAAAGTGGGTGGTGGGTGGTGGGTGGGCGTTGAATTTCTTCGTCGTCCGTATCCCAACATTCCTGTCCGTAGTCCGGCCAGGGCTCTCCGGATAAAGAGAGAGACTTTCGTGAATTCAGGATGGCGCCAAAGGACGAGTGCTGAAAGATGTCTGCGGCAGTGAACTCCATAACCGGCGCCCAATCGGATTCGACAAGGGCGCTGGAGGGTCCGGAGTCCGGAGAGGAGTCCGCACCCCGAGTCAAGGTCTTCGCAAAGCGACATGGATGGAGTTCGGCTCAATCGCCAGAGATATCATAGCCCCGAGGCGCGCCCAACCACTCGCCCTCGATCGGGAATTCCGGCCCGGATTAAGGGTCGAGGCGGATCTTTGGTGCGGCCTGTGGCAATCGCTCGGCTGCAGAGCTAGATCATACCCATCGAGACAAAGGCGGCACGCTCGGCTGTGGCTCGAATCCGTCGAAGATCAAGTCTCCACGGACATCGGCTGTATAGTTTAAACTTCCAAATCTGACCTGATGGCCAGGGGCGTAGCTTTCGATCTGCTCCAGATGGCCAAGCAAATTGGCCCGCAGTGCAAAGCCGCCGAATATGAAGATCTGTCCGGGGAGAAAAGTCTCACCCTAGACCGCGTCGTTGTTGATGATCGAAGGAGCCATCGGGCCTATCGGTGACGACACAGAGGAACTCTCAATGAAAGCACCAATGTCGGTGTCAAAACCGGCGGATCTCGGTAGGGGGTCCCGAATCGCGCGTCTAGGCGGATGGTAATAGGAGACAAGGGACACGATGTTTTTACCCAGGTTCGGGCCCTCTCGATGGAGGTAATACCCTACTCCTGCTTGATTAATATTGATGATATGGGTAGTACAAGAGTAGATCTACCACGAGATCAAGGAGGCTAAACCCTAGAAGCTAGCCTATGGTATGATTGTTGTTCGTCCCCACGGACTAAAACCCTCCGGTTTATATAGACACCGGATAGGTTGGGGTTACACAGAATCGGTTACAATGGTAGGAGATCTACATATCCGTATCGCCAAGCTTGCCTTCCACGCCAAGGAAAGTCCCATCCGGACACGGGACGAAGTCTTCAATCTTGTATCTTCATAGTCTTAGAGTTCGACCGTGATGATATTTCGGCTATCCGGACACCCCCTAGTCCAGGACTCCCTCAGCTCCCGAGGCCAAGGCTCCAGGAGCCACGGGAGGTTGTGGTGAGATGATGCCCGGCTGTTCGCCGCAACCGGGCACCCCTGAAGGCATCCTTCCAAGCTCTTCTTCGGCCCCGCCGCGCACCGGCCGTCACGTCCAGCGCTTCGGTCGTCTTTGTGTGGACTTCGAGGAGCTCCGCAAGAGGAAAGGATCCCCTAGCGGCAGCAATATCTTCGGGCCATTGAAGCGACGAAAGTAGATCGCCATTGACGCATAAGTATCTTATTGTCATGGCTTCTTGCATGTAGTCTTCTTATCCTGACGTCAGTCCTTCAGGGCTCCTTCCGCTTGAAGCCGCTATGGCCTTCTGAGAAGCGGCCTCCTCCTTCATCAACTCCCCCATCGGCCTTGAGCGTTCCTGGTCTGCCTGCCGCCCCTGGAGCAGGGTCGGTTGGGGGAGCGTCTCCGCCTTCGTGGCGCGCTGAGCCCGCGGCTTGGCCACCCCTCCCCCACGGTCTGGCGTGGAGCTTGGCGGGCGTGCCCAAGACTCCTCCTTTGCTCATGGACAGTAGCTGGTTGGCTTTGATGTTCGGCTCCTCTTCAAGCAGCAAGCCCCGATCGGCTTGGGCTCCTCGTGAGGACTGGCTGACGTCAGGTGCAGCGTCAGCCCCCAGCCCCCTGCCGAGAGGTGGTGCGCCGCTTGGCGCCCCGCCCGCAGCCCTCGAGGTGGAGGACGAGGTGGGCCGAGCGTTCGAGCTCGAGCTCGGGCGGAGCATAGTTCGTCACGGGCTCTTCCAGGAGGTGATGGGCGCGATGAGTCGACTTGGTGAAGAGCTCGCGGGTGTCGATTCGCGCCTTGAGGCTGAAGGTCTCCGGTTGGTGGAGGAGCGGTGCAAGCTGAGGGTGGCCATCAACCTCGGCCGCTATCAGCGTGACCTTGAGAACGCGAAGGCCGAGGCGTCCCTCAAGGTTTCCTACGAAGCCCGCTCGCGGGCCTTGGAAGAGGTTAGCGAGGCTGACCGCCGTCGCGAGGCTGCGGAGAAGCGCGCGTGGGAGCTCCAAGCCTGGAGCGCTCCCTTGAGCAGCAGCTGGAGGCGCGCAGGGCCCCTCTTGCATCGCTGAGGGGGACGCCCGCGGAGGAAGAGGAGGTTCAGAAGCACGAGGAGGCGCTGGCCCTGGAAGTCGTGGAGTGCAGCCTCGAGCTCGAGCAACTGGAGACGAGGGAGCGTCAAGTCGCTCAAGCAGAAGATGCCATCGGGGCTCGCGAGGCCAGAGTCGAGGAGGAGGTCGATCGCCGGGTGGCCGAGGTTCGCGCAGACCTGGAGGGTAGGTACGACCTGAAGCTGAAGCTCGCGGGTACGGAGGATGTGGGCAAGGCCGCTGCCCTCAGGCCCAGGTTGGATGAGGCTGAGAGGCGTGCGGAAGCCACGGCCGCCGCCTTGGTTACGGCGTAGGCGGACTTGGCCTCCGCTCGCGCCGAGCTGCTTTCCCTTCGGAGGCGAGTTAACGACGCTGAAGCCGTCGCACGGCAAAATAACGGAGGAAGTGCTCGAACGATGAACCCTAGAGCACGAGCATGCCCCCATGCTTCAGGATCTCCGGAACAGGGCCAATACCGCCCTGGGCCATATTTGCGACGAGGATGCACCGGCCCCTCACTCGAATGACTATGCCAGCCACCTGACCTTCTTCATCGAGGTGGTGACGCGCCTGGAGGCTCGGTCTGCCAGGGCTCGCCAGCTTGTGGAGGAAAGGGGTCGTGGCCTGCTTGAGCGCGCTTTCTCCCGTGTCTTCAGCCACCTTCTGAATGCCGACCCCAACTTTGATTTCGACGCCGCCATCGCCCCCGTACCCACGGCCGTCCGGGGCGACCTGGCGCGTTGGGTTGAGGACAATGTGGACGCGTTGGTCAGGGCCTTCACTTCGGAGGATGACGCGGTGGTGGTCGTCGCAGACGAAGGCGACGTGGTTGACGACGGCGATGGGGGCGTCGCCGACGGCGGCGACGATGCCGACGAAGATGATGACGACACGAGTGACGCGTCTGTGGGTGGTGTAGCGAGTGAAATTTCTGGCTGATCCCATATTCTCCTGACGTTTCATCCTACACAGAAAAGTCGGGCGTGGCCCTTGGAAAACTTGTAAGAGCATTTTGAGAGGGGGAGCCACTCATGTAAGAAAATTGTAGTTTTTACTTTCCTGTGCGATGTGAGTATGTTTCCTCGTGAACTCATGAATCTGGGGGCGAGTTTTCCGTCGTGGTTTACCTTAGCCAGCACCAGCTTCGAGCTGGGTCATGAAGCGATGATTTTCTGAGAATCCTGCGGAGCTTATCGCCTCGTCTGAAGGGGCCCCATAAGAGGTGAGCGCCAGCCGCAGTGCTGGCGCACGCTCGGCGAGCGGCACTTCATGCGGTCCAGCTCGCGAGGAGCTCGTGAGGGGAAGGCGACGGACACGAGTCCCAGACAAAACGAGATCCAGAAGGCAAGAAATTGCTCGAACGAGAAAAGGCACCCCCCGCGCGCATCGATAAAAATTCGGCTTCAACTTAAATCCAGATCCAGAAAGCAAAGCTACAGAAAGAGAGGTCCAAAGCAAAAGGCCGCGTCCGGCACCTAGTCTAGTCTTCCGGTCTTCAAGTCTTCTCACCAGCGTGGAGCTAAGTGCTGCCACTACGCGTGGAAGGGAGCCCCAGGGCCTGAGGCTGGCACTCCTGAGATTCCGGGGCGTGTACAGCCCCAACTCATTATTACGCGAGAGTGTCACGGGCGGCGAGCTTCACAGGCACAGGGCCTTCTTCACAGGTACCGGCCTTGCTTCATATTGCCAGTCAAGGATCCCGCCTTGCGCCACCCTTAACCTCCTTTGAGCTGACTGGTTACCAGGACGACACAAAAGAGGGAAAGAGGACACCAACGGTGCCCTCAGCGACCACAGGTCCTCTACCGGGGGAAGGGTTGTCGAAGCCTCCCCGACAGAGGGCCTACCTCCGGATGTCCCCTGGCTTCACGCGCCGTGGGGAGGGGCTTGGCTCTCGACCCCTCTCCTACAGCCCCTAACGCGATCCCCCTGCCAGCAGGGAGGCCGCCGAGCTGGGGCCGCCGGCCGTTGCGGTGATCTGTTCCTCCTATGACTCATGGTTAGCGTAAGCTTGCTCCTGAGGGATTAGAGGTACCCTGTAGTGGTCGTTGCACGCGTGGTCGTGGTGGTTCCCCGACGGCTCCTGGAAGGCTTCGACTCCTAGCGCCCCTTCTTCCCAATCTTCTCCAACGAACGAGTCGGGGTCGTCCTCCGGTGCGTACTCCTGGTCCGTCATGCGGGGCACGTAGGCTTCCGAGGCTGTTACCCCGAACACCTCGCCGTAGTGCCCCACACTCCATGTTGCCCGGCCCAGCGTGTCGTCCTGAGGATAGTAGCATGGCATCTCGCCGGGACCATGGGGGTGATGCTTGTGCCCGTGCTTGTTGCGGGCGGTGTGGGGGCGGCGGGGCCTCCGGCGCCGCCTGCCGCGCTGGTGTTGACGAAGCCCCCATGCGCGCTCGTCGGCGCGTGGGTGCGGCGAGGCCCGCCATGAGTTCCCACAATGGCCTGAGAAGGGAGTCGATAGCAGAAAGGCGGCGCTCCGAGGCTGCAGCGTCCAGCAGCTCAGCAACGCGTTCCAGCAGCGCGTCCCAGCAGCTTTCCATCAGCCAGCACCGCAGCAGCTCCCTTGCCACGGTGAGTGCCGCCCGCATGTTTGCCTGCTCTCGCCGCGAGTGTAGCGCCGTCGCCGCGGCGTGGCTTGCTACCCTTGCAGCGGCTCGTACCTATCGTGGAGTGGGGGTGGACGACGCCTGGCCGCGCTGCCTGCGCCCCACAGCGTTGGATGACGCCCGCGCTGCCTGGAGTGCGGGGTCGAGGTCTTCAAGAGCGGGCGTCGTCGCCCGGGCCAGCCAGGCTGCCCAGCGGTCGGAGTCAGCTCTTCCATCGCCGGACATCTTGACCGTGGAGCGTCGACTAGTCGATTGGCGGAGAAGAAGCTCTGGCGCACCCCTACCTGGCGTGCCAAATGTCGGATGTGGGGTTCCGGCAATCCCTTAAGGTTCGAACACTAGGGTGCGCGCGAAGTCTTTCCCTCCTACCGATCTACGCCCTAGCTCGCTAAGATCTCGCGGACGAACTCGGCGAACTCGCAACACAGAAAGACACAAGATTTATACTGGTTCGGGCCACTGTTGTGGTGTAATACCCTACTCCAGTGTGGTGGTGGTGGTGGATTGCCTCTTGGGCTGATGAAGAACAGTACAAGGGAAAGAACAGCCTCCTGAGGTTGAGGTGTTCTTGTGCTTGGTGACTTAGCGGGTGAGAGCTGGATGAATTACTCGATCCCCCTACTGTGGTGGCTAGCTCTACTTATATGGGCCGTAGTCCTCTCCCCAAATATTGAGCGGGAAGGGAGCCAATAACGGCGGGCAAATTCGAAGGGGGGCAACTAGTACAATCTATCCTGACAAAAATGGTCTTCGCCTGCGAAAGGCTCTGGTGGTGACGCCGTCTTGGGCTCCACGATGACCTCTGTCTTGCCATCCTTCTGGTGTTGGTCTCGTTGCACCGATATGGCAACCTTTGCGTGATGCCTCGGTACTCCTCGCCTGCGTTGGCCTCCTTAGCACCAAAGAGGAAACAAGGACACTGCGCGCGCTGGCGCCCGCCTGGTGCCGATCGTCATGGCTCACGTCGCGAGAGCCTCATGAGGTTTTCCCCGCCTTGATATCTTTGCTCCTCGTGAGCCTGCCTGACTAGGCCACTCCTGAGGAGGTCTTGCATCGTCCACCTCACGAGGCTTGGCCCCTCGCGAGGGTCTTGAATGCCTTGTTGATGAAGATGGGTCGTACGGCCCGCTGGCTTAGCCATGCCGTGGGCCGCAGGCAGGCAAGTCTGGGGACCCCCGTTCCCAGAATGCCGACAGCCTCCCACTTACGATTACCCCCTCTCGCAAGCATCCGCAACTACGAAAGAAGAATTAAGATAAATCTAACCACAACATGAAACATATGGATTCAAATCAGCCCATTATAGAATAGCGCATAAACTAGGGTTTAAGCTTTTGTCACTCTAGCAACACATCATCTAATAACTACTCCACAATGCCTTCCCTTAGGCCCAAAGATGGTGAAGTGTCATGTGGTCGACGTTCACATGACACCACTAAAGGAAGCAACAACATACATATCATAAAAATATTGAACGAATACGAAATTCAGATGATTACTTATGACAAGACTTCTCTCATGTCCTCAAGAACAAAAGTAACTACTCAGAAATCATATTCATGCTCAAGATCAGAGGGGTATTAGATAGCATCAAGGATCTGAACATATAATCTTCCACCAAATAAACCAACTAGCATCAACTACGAGATGCAATCAACACTACTAGCAAAACACAGGTACCAATCTGAGGTTTTGAGACAAAGATTGAATACAAGAGATGAACTAGGGTTTGAGATGAGATGGTGCTGGTGAAGATGTTGATGAAGATTTGTCCTCCCATGATGAGAGGGTCGTTGGTGATGACTATGGCTTTGATTTCCCCTCTCAGAGAGAAGTTTCCCCGGCAGAATCTCTCTGCCGGAGAGCAAAAGTGCTCCTACCCAGGTTCCACCTCGAGATGGCGGCGCTTCATCCTGAAACCTTCCTTCTGATTTTTCTCTTGGTCAAATGGCACCATATAGGAGAAGATGGGCCCCGGAGGCCTGCCAGGGGAGCCACTATTGGGGAACGTAGTAATTTCAAAAATATTCCTACGCGCATGCAAGATCATGGTGATGCATAGCAACGAGAGGGGAGAGTGTGTCCACGTATCCTCATAGACCGAAAGCGGAAGCGTTATGACAACGCGTCTGATGTAGTCGTACGTCTTCATGATCCGACCGATCCAAGTACCGAACGTACGACACCTCCGAGTTCAGCACACGTTCAGCTCGATGACGTCCCACGAACTCCGATCCAGCAGAGCTTTGCGGGAGAGTTCCGTCAGCACGACGGTGTGATGACGGTGTTGATGATGCTACCGATGCAGGGCTTCGCCTAAGCACCGCTACGATATTACCGAGGTGGAATATGGTGGAGGGGGGCACCACACACGGCTAAGAGATCAACAGATCAATTGTTGTGTCTAGAGGTGCCCCCTGCCCCCGTATATAAAGGAGCAAGGGGGAGAGGCGGACGGCCAAGGAGGGTGCGCCAAGGGGGGAGTCCTACTCCCACCGGGAGTAGGACTCCTCCTTTCCTTGTTGGAGTAGGAGAAGGGAAGGAAGGGAGACAGGAGGAGAAGGAAAAAGGGGGGCGCCGCCCCCTCCTTGTCCAATTCGGACTAGACGGGGAGGGGGCGCGGCTGCCCTGCCGCCCCTCCTCTTCTCCCACTAAGGCCCATTAGGCCCAATATACTCCCCGAGGGGTTCCGGTAAACCCCCAGTACTCTGGTAAATGTCTGAAACCTCCTGAAACACTTCCGGTGTCCAAACATAGTCATCCAATATATAGATCTTTACGTCTCGACCATTTCGAGACTCCTCGTCATGTCCGTGATCATAATCGGGACTCCAAACTACCTTTGGTACATCAAAACACAAAAAACTCATAATACCGATCGTCACCAAAATTTAAGCGTGCAGACCCTACAGGTTCGAGAACTATGTAGACATGACCGAGACACATCTCTAGTCAATAACCAATAGCGGAACCTGGATGCTCATATTGGATCCCACATATTCTACGAAGATCTTTATTGGTCAAACCACATAACAACATACGTTGTTCCCTTTGTCATCGGTATGTTACTTGCCCGAGATTCGTTCGTCGGTATCTCAATATCTAGTTCAATCTCATTACCGACAAGTCTCTTTACTCGTTATGTAATGCATCATCCCGCAACTAACTCATTAGTCACATTGCTTGCAAGCCTTATAGTGATGTGCATTACCGAGAGGGCCCAGAGATACCCCTCCGACAATCGGAGTGACAAATCCTAATCTCGAAATACGCCAACTCAGCAAGTACCTTCAGAGACACCTGCAGAGCACCATTATAATCAACCAGTTACGTTGTGTCGTCTGGTAGCACACAAAGTGTTCCTCCGGTAAACGGGAGTTGCATAATCTCAGTCATAGGAACACGTATAAGTCATGAAGAAAGCAATAGCAACATACTAAACGATCAAGTGCTTAGCTAACGGAATGGGTCAAGTCAATCACATCATTCTCTAATGATGTGATCCCGTTAATCAAATGATAACTCATGTCTATGGCTAGGAAACTTAACCATCTTTGATTCAACGAGCTAGTCAAGTAGGGGCAAACTAGTGACACTCTTTTTGTCTATGTATTCACACATGTATCAAGTTCCCGGTTAATACATTTGTAGCATGAATAATAAACATTTATCACGAAATAAGGAAATAAATAATAACTTTATTGTTGCCTCTAGGGCATATTTCCTTCAGTCTCCCACTTGCACTAGAGTCAATAATCTAGTTCACATCGCCATGTGATTTAACACCAATAGTTCACATCACCATGTGATTAACACCCATAGTTCACATCGTCATGTGACCAACACCCAAAGGGTATACTAGAGTCAATAATCTAGTTCACATCGCTTTGTGATTAACACCCAAAGAGTACTAATGTGTGATCATGTTTTGCTTGTGAGAGAAGTTTAGTCAACGGGTCTACCACATTCAGATCCGTATGTATTTTGCAAATTTCTATGTCAACAATGCTCTGCACAGAGCTACTCTAGCTAATTGCTCCCATTTTCAATATGTATCCAGATTGAGACTTAGAATCATCTGGATCAGTGTCAAAACTTGCATCGACGTAACCCTTTATGATGAACCTTTTGTCACCTCAATAATCGAGAAACATACCGTTATTCCACTAAGGATAATTTTGACCGCTGTCCAATGATCTACTCCTAGATCACTATTGTACTCCCTTGCTAAACTCAGTGTAGGGTATACAATAGATCTGGTACACAGCATGGCATACTTTATAGAACCTATGGCTGAGGCATAGGGAATGACTTTCATTCTCTTTCTATCTTCTACCATGGTCGGGCTTTAAGTCTTACTCAATTTCACACCTTGTAACACATGCAAGAAATCTTTCTTTGACTGTTCCATTTTGAACTACTCCAAAATCTTGTCAAGGTATGTACTCATTGAAAAAACTTATCAAGCGTCTTGATCTATCTCTATAGATCTGGATGCTAATTATGTAAGCAGCTTCACCGAGGTTTTTATTTGAAAACCTCCTTTCGAATACTCCTTTATGCTTTCCAGAAAATTCTACATTATTTCCGATCAACAATATGTCATTCACATATGTTTATCAGAAATGTTGTAGTGCTCCCACTCACTTTCTTGTAAATACAGGCTACACCACAAGTTTATATAAAACTATATGCTTTGATCAACTCATCAAAGCGTATATTCCAACTCCGAGATGTTTGCACCAGTCCATAGATGGATCGCTGGAGCTTGCACTTTTTGTTAGCACTTTTAGGATCGACAAAACCTTCTAGGTGCATCATATACAACTCTTCTTTAAGAAATCCATTAAGGAATGTAGTTTTGACATCCATTTGCCAGATTTCGTAAAATGTGGCATTTTGCTAACATGATTCGGACAGACTTAAGCATCGCTACGAGTGAGAAATTCCATCGTAGTCAACACCTTGAACTTTGTCAAAACCATTTTTGACAAGTCTAGCTTTGTAGATAGTAACACTACTATCAGCGTCTGTCTTCCTCTTGAAGATCCATTTATTTTCTATGGCTTGCCGATCGTCGGGCAAGTCAACCAAAGTCCACACTTTGTTCTCATGCATGGATCCCATCTCAG
The DNA here is from genome assembly GCA_021605145.1 of Aegilops bicornis. Classification (NCBI taxonomy): domain Eukaryota; kingdom Viridiplantae; phylum Streptophyta; class Magnoliopsida; order Poales; family Poaceae; genus Aegilops; species Aegilops bicornis. Next base: position 716,511,318 of record CM038670.1, read on the forward strand.
ATTTCATGGCTTCAAGCCATTTCGCAGAATCTGGGCTCATCATCGCTTCCTCATAGTTCGTAGGTTCGTCATGGTCAAGTAACATGACCTCCAGAACAGGATTACCGTACCACTCTGGTGCGGATCTCACTCTGGTTGACCTACAAGGTTCGGTAGTAACAGGATTACCGTACCAGAACAGGATTACCGTACCACTCTGGTGCAGATCTCACTCTGGTTGACCTATGAGGTTTGGTAGTAACTTGATCCGAAGTTACATGATCATCATCAGTAGATTCCTCACTAATTGGTGTAGGAGTCACAGGAACAGATTACTGTGATGAACTACTTTCCAATAAGGGAGCAGGTACAGTTACCTTATCAAGTTCTACTTTCCTCCCACTCACTTCTTTCGAGAGAAACTCCTTCTCTAGAAAGGATCCATTCTTAGCAACGAATGTCTTGCCTTCGGATCAGTAATAGAAGGTGTACCCAACTGTCTCCTTTGGATACCCTATGAAGACCCATTTCTCCGATTTGGGTTTGAGCTTATCAAGATGAAACTTTTTCACATAAGCATCGCAACCCCAAACTTTAAGAAACGACAACTTTGGTTTCTTGCCTAACCAAAGTTCATATGGTGTCATCTCAACGGATTTAGATGGTGCATTATTTAACGTGAATGCATCTGTCTCTAATGCATAACCCCAAAACTATAGTGGTAAATTGGTAAGAGACATCATAGATTGCACTATATCCAATAAAGTACGGTTATGACGTTCGGACACACCATAATGTTGTGGTGTTCCAGGTGGCATGAGTTTGTCAAACTATTCCACATTGTTTTAGTTGAAGACCAAACTCGTAACTCAATATTCATCTCCACGATCAGATAGTAGAAACTTTATTTCCTTGTTAAGATGATTTTACACTTCACTCTGAAATTCTTGGAACTTTTCAAATGTTTCAGACTTATGTTTCATCAAGTAGATATACCCATATCATCTCAAATCATCTGTGAAGGTCAGAAAATAACGATACCCGCTGCGAGCCTCAACACTCTTTGGACTGCATACATCAGTATGTATTATTTCCAACAAGTCGGTTGCTCGCTCCAATGTTCCGGAGAACGGAGTCTTAGTCGTCTTGCCCATGAGGCATGGTTCGCAAGCATCAACTGATTCATAATCAAGTGATTCCAACAGCCCATCACCATGGATTTTCTTCATGCGCTTTACACCAATATGACCTAAACGGCAATGCCACAAATAAGTTGCACTATCATTATTAACTTTGCATCTTTTGGCTTCAGTATTATGAATATGTGTATCACTACGATCGAGATCCAACAAACTATTTCATTGGGTGTATGTCCATCAAGGTTTTATTCATGTAAACAGAATAACAATTATTCTCTGATTTTAAATGAATAAACGTATTGCAATAAACATGATCAAATCATATTCATGCTTAACGCAAACACCAAATAACATTTATCTAGGTTCAACACTAATCCCTAAAGTATAGGTAGTGTGCGATGATGATCATATCAATCTTGGAACCACTTCCAACACACATTGTCACTTCACCCTTAACTAGTCTCTGTTCATTCTGCAACCCCCTTTTCGAGTTACTTCTCTTAGCAACTGAACCAGTATCAAATACCGAGGGTTGCTATAAAAACTAGTAAAGTACACATCAATAACATGTATATCAAATATAGCTTGTTCACTTTGCCATCCTTCTTATCCGCCAAATACTTGGGGTAGTTCCACTTCCAGTGACCAATCCCTTTGTAGTAGAAGCACTTAGTCTCAGGCTTAGGTCCAGACTTGGGCTTCTTCACTTGAGCAGCAACTTTCTTGCCGTTCTTCTTGAAGTTTCCCTTCTTCCCTTTACCCTTTTTCTTGAAACTAATGGTCTTGTCAACCATCAACACTTGATGTTTTTCTTGATTTCTACCTTCGCCGATTTTAGCTTCGCGAAGAGCTTGGGAATTGTTTTCGTCATCCCTTGCATATTATAGTTCATCACGAAGTTCTAGTAACTTGGTTATAGTGACTAGAGAACTTTGTCAATTACTATCTTATCTGGAAGATTAACTACCACTTGATTCAAGCAATTGTAGTACTCAGACAATCTGAGTACATGCTCACTGGTTGAGATATTCTCCTCCATCTTGTAGGCAAATTACTGTCAGAGGTCTCATACCTCTCGACACGGGCATGAGTATGAAATACCAATTTCAACTCTTGGAACATCTTATATGCTCCGTGGCGTTCAAAACATTTTTGAAGTCCCGGTTCTAAGCCGTTAAGCATGGTGCACTAAACTATCAAGTAGTCATCATATCGAGCTTGCCAAACGTTCATAACGTCTGCATCTGCTCCGGAAATCTGTCTGTCACCTAGCGGTGCATCAAGTACATAATTCTTCTGTGCAGCAATGAGGATAATCCTCAGATCATGTACCAAGTCCTCATTATTTCTACTAACATCTTTCAACATAGTTTTTCTCTTGGAACATATCAAAATAAACGGGGAGCAACATCGCGAGCTATTGATCTACAACATAGATATGCTAATACTACCAGTACTAAGTTCATGATAAATTAAAGTTCAATTAATCATATTACTTAAGAACTCCCACTTAGATAGGCATCTCTCTTATCATCTAAGTGATCACGTGATCCAAATCAACTAAACCATAACCGATCATCACGTGAAATGGAGTAGTTTTCAATGGTGAACATCACTATGTTGATCATATCTACTATATGATTCACATTTGACCTTTCGGTTTCAGTGTTCCGAGGCCATATCTGCATATGCTAGGCTCGTCAAGTTTAACCCGAGTATTCTGCGTGTGCAAAACTAGCTTGCACCCGTTGTAAATGAACGTAGAGCTTATCACACCCGATCATCACATGGTGTCTCGGCACGACGAACTTTGGCAACAGTGCATACTCAGGGAGAACACTTTTACCTTGAAATTTAGTAAGAGATCATGTTATAAAGCTACCGTCGAACTAAGCAAAATAAGATGTATAAAAGATAAACATCACATGCAATCAAAATATGTGACATGATATGGCCATCATCATCTTGTGCTTTTGATCTCCATCTCCAAAGTACTGTCATGATCTTCATTGTTACCGGCGTGACACCATGATCTCCATCATCTCGATCTTTTATCAACGTGTCGTTACATGGTCGTCTCACCAGCTATTGCTTTTGAACCTATTGCTATCGTATAGCGATAAAGTAAAGCAATTACATGGCACTTCCATCTTATGCAATAAAGAGACAACCATAAGGCTCCTGCCTGTTGCCGATAACTCTGTTACAAAACATGATCATCTCATATAATAAAATATAGCATCATGCCTTGACCATATCACATCACAACATGCCCTGCAAAAACAAGTTAGACGTCCTCTACTTTGTGTTCCAAATTTTACGTGGCTGCTACGAGCTGAGCAAGAACCTTTCTTACCTATGCATCAAAACCACAACTATAGTTCGTCAAGTTAGTGATGTTTTAACCTTCTCAAGGACCGGGCGTAGCCACACTCGATTCAACTAAAGTTGGAGAAACTGACACCCGCCAGCCACCTGTGTGCAACGCACGTCGGTAGAACAAGTCTCGCATAAGCGTACACGTAATGCCGGTCCGGGCCGGTTCATCCAACAATACCGCCGAACCAAAGTATGACATGCTGGTAAGTAGTATGACTTGTATCGCCCACAACTCACTTGTGTTCTACTCGTGCATATAACATCTACGCATAAACTAGGATCAGATGCCACTATTGTGGAAAGTAGTAATTTCAAAAATATTCCTACGCGCATGCAAGATCATGGTGATGCATATCAACGAGAGGGGAGAGTGTGTCCACGTACCCACGTAGACCGTAAGCGGAAGCGTTATGACAACGCAGTTGATGTAGTCATACGTCTTCACGATCCGACCGATCCAAGTACCGAACGTACGGCACCTCCGAGTTCAGCACACGTTCAGCTCGATGACGTCCCACAAACTCCGATCCAGCAGAGCTTTGCGGGAGAGTTCCGTCAGCACGACGACGTGATGATGGTGTTGAAGATGCTACCGACGCAGGGCTTCGCCTAAGCACCGCTACGATATTACCGAGGTGGAATATGGTGGAGGGGGCACCGCACATGGCTAAGAGATCAACAGATTAATTGCTGTGTCTATAGGTGCCCCCTGCCCCTGTATATAAAGGAGCAAGGGGGGAGAGGCGGCCGGCGAAGGAGGGCGCGCCAAGGGGGTAGTCCTACTCCCTCCTCCTTTCCTTGTTGGAGTAGGAGAAGGGAAGGAAGGGAGAGAGGAGGAGAAGGAAAAAAGGGGGGCGCCGTCCCCCTCCTTGTCTAATTCGGACTAGAGGGGGAGGGGGGTGTGGCTGCCCTGGCCGCCCCTCCACTTCTCCCACTAAGGCCCATTAGGCCCAATATACTCCCCGGGGGGTTCCGGTAACCCCCCGGTACTCCGGCAAATGTCTGAAACCTCTCGAAACACTTCCGGTGTCCGAACATAGTCATCCAATATATCGATCTTTACATCTTGACGAAAGTGTGTTATATCGACTAGAGGGGGGGTGAATAGGTGATATTTATGAATTCTTCACTGAGGAATTTGCAGGTGAGGAAATTCCTTAGCGAAGAACTACTTGCAGTGGAATAAGTACTCAGAAGTAAACATAACAGAACACAAACATGGTCATCATGATGAAATGAAGACAAGCACAGAGTACTGAAAGTGTAAACACAGGATAACACAGGATGAAGACAAACAAACTTAAGAAATTGAACTGAGGAAATAGAGAAAGTCTTCAGTCAAAGTCTTCAAACAGATATGAACAAGCACACAACAACTGTAATGAGGAAATGAAAGAGTTGAGGAAATAGAACCAGTAAGCTTGGTGAAGACAATGATTTGGTAGACCAGTTCCAACTGCTATCTCAGTTGTACATCTGGTAGGAGCGGCTAGGTATTTAAACCTGAGGACACCCAGTCCCGGACACACAGTCCTCACCGTATTCTCCTTGATCTAAGGTCACACAGACCTCGCACAATCAGTAGTGGTAAGTCTTCAGGTGACTTCCGAACCTTCACAAACTCGGTCACTCGGCGATCCACAATTCCTCTTGGATGCTCTAGACCATGACGCCTAACCGTCTGGAAGAAGCACAGTCTTCAAAGGTAACAAGCGTCATATCCACGCAGGATCAATCTCTTCAGTGATGCTCAATCACTTTGGGTTTGTAGGTGTTTGGGTATGTAGGTGTTTGGGTTTGGGTTTTCCTCACTCGATGATTTTCGCTCAAAGTCCTCGGGGGATGGGATGCTCTCAAATGACAAGTGTCAGTTTCTCTCGGAGCAGCCAACCAGCTAGTGGTTGTAGGGGGCGGCTATTTATAGCCTAGGGAGCAGCCCGACATGATAAGACATAAATTCTCTTCAATGATATGACCGTTAGGTGGGTAGATATTTTGGGACGACTGGCACAGGGCACATCAACACTCGGAAATTTGAGTATCAAATTCCTCAGGGCTATCATGTTCCTCACTATGTAGGCAATCCGCACTGGCGAATTCCTAACTCCTCAGTCAGAACAAATTCCTCAGCGACCATAAGAACTTCGTCTCTGTCACTGAAGAAATTGACTGAACTGTATGAGATTTCCAATGGCTTCACTCGAAGGGATTGGTTGGTGTAGGATTTTGAGTTGAGCATGACTCGGAAATTTTTCCTTAGTATTTCCTCGACCCCCTTTAACAGTACGGTGTTTCCTATGACTCAAGAAGGAGAAAAATAAGCTACGAAAACAAAAGTCTTCTCGCTCCATGTTCCTCGAATGAATACCAAGTCTTCAAGGTCACACCAATTTCTTCACTTTCAAAGTCGTCCGAAAGTCTTCAGAAATCCAAAGTCTTCAGTCGAAGAACTTCATTTCTAGGGGTCGACTTTCTCTGTAAATATCAAACTCCTCATAGACTTATAGACCTGTGTACACTCATAAACACATTAGCCCCTTAACCTATAAGTCTTCAATACACCAAAATCACTAAGGGGCACTAGTTGCACTTACAATCTCCCCCTTTTTGGTGATTGATGACAATATAGGTTAAGTTTTCAATATAGAAGAACTCCCCTGAAGATGTGCTTGGTGAGGAATGTGCTTTTGACGCAATGCACACTTGAAGAGTAGAATCATGGAGATCTCCCCCTATATCTTGTAATTCATACGCGCATTTGACATATGATATGAAGAATTTGAAATGCATGATGAAATATGGTGACTGATGCAATTCAGCATGCATGCATTAACATTAATGAAGGAATAAGCATGCAGAAAATCACAGCAAAATTATCAGGCTACCATAGAGTTTAAGTTTACAACTCGATCCAGCAAAGTCATCAGAAGAACGAGAGTTGTAACTTAGAAAAAACCGCCCATATAAGATAGACCCGCTTGAAGACTAACTCAAATTTCTCCCCCTTTGTCAACGAATGACCAAAAGGATCGAAAAATGAGGACTAACGCCCCTGAAGAATATCAAGTTGATGAAGGAGCGCCAACGTTGTTGGGGTCATTTGTCGATGTAGGGCCTGCTGCAGTGTCGTCCAAGTCTTCATGCTCGTCGGTTTCGCGCGATGAAGAATATGAGCTGGCCACCAAGGAAGGAACCTTGACCTTCTTGTATTTCTTCGGTGGAGGTGCAGACTAGTCAAAATCTTCCTTGAGACCCATGTTCTTCAGATCTTCTTCACCATATACATGTGATAGAATAGCCCAGGTGCGACCGAAGACCTCATGGAGGTAGTAATGGTTTTTCTTCACTACATTGTGTGTAGCAGTCATGTTGTGAAGAATTGAACCAAACTGACACTTAACCCATTTATGGTTTTGATCCACCTTCTGGTGAAGACTAAGCAGAAGCTCACGGTCAGTCATCACACGAGGAGTAGTGGCTTGAGGATTTGGCTTGGATGTATGGGCAACAGAATCATGAGTGGTAGAGTCATCATTGGTGGAATAAGATGCAGCCTTGCGAAATTGACCATCCAATGGACGAATGCCTTCATCAATAACAGCTGGTGCCTTGCCCTTTTCATCAGTGGAGGAATAGTGTGACGCCCCCGATTCAATCGTACACTAATCATACACGCAAACGTGTACGATCAAGATCAGGGACTCACGGGAAGATATCACAACACAACTCTAAAATAAAACAAGTCATACAAACATCATAATACAAGCCAGGGGCCTCGAGGGCTCGAATACAAGTGCTCGATCATAGACGAGTCGGCGGAAGCGACACTATCTGAGTACATACATAAGCTAAACAAGATGCCATAAGGTGGCTAGCACAAACTGGGATACAGATCGAAAGAGGCACGGGCCTCCTGCCTGGGATCCTCCTAAACTACTCTGGTAAATCGTCGGTGACACCTTGCGTAGTAGTAGGCACCTCCGGTGTAGTAGGAGTCGTCGTCGACGGTGGCGTCTGGCTCCTGGGCTCCAACATCTGGTTGCGACAACCAAGAAGAAATGGAAAGAGGGGAAAGAGGGAGAAAAGCAACCGTGAGTACTCATACAAAGTACTCGCAAGCAAGGATCTACACTACATATGCATGGGTATCTGTGTAAAAGGGCAATATCGGTGGACTGAACTGCAGAATGCCAGAATAAGAGGGGGATAGCTAGTCCTGTCAAAGACTATGCTTCTGGCAGCCTCCATCTTGTAGCATGTAGAAGAGAGTAGATGGTAAGTTCACCAAGTATCATCGCATAGCATAATCCTACCCGGCGATCCCCTCCTCGTCGCCCTATTAGAGAGCGATCATCGGGTTATATCTCGCACTTGGAAGGGGGTGTTTTATTAAGTATCCGGTTCTAGTTGTCATAAGGTCAAGGTACAACTCCATGTCGTCCTGTTACCGAATATCACGGCTATTCGAATAGATAAACTTCCCTGTAGGGGTGCACCACATAACCCAACACGCTCGATCCCATTTGGCTGGACACGCTTTCCTGGGTCATGCCTGGCCTCGGAAGATCAACACGTCGCAGCCCTACCTAGGCACAACAGAGAGGTCAGCACGCCGGTCTAAATCCTATGGCACAGGGGTCTGTGCCCATCGCCCATTGCACACACCGCACGCTATGACGTCTGGGCCGGAAGCAGACCTAGCCCCCTTAATACAAGCGCGAGCTTACGGTCCAATGTGGCGCGCGCCGCTCAGACGCTGACGTCACGAAGGCTTTGGCTGATACCACGACGTCGGGTGCCCATAACTTTCCCACGTAGTTGGTTAGTGCGTATAGACCAAATGGCCAGACTCAGATCAAATACCAAGAACTCGTTAAGCGTGTTATTTTTAAGTATTTGCGGACGTCGACCAGGGCCAGGCCCACCTCTTTCCTAGGTGGTCTCAACCTACCCTGTCGCTCCGCCACAAAGTAACAGTCGGGGGCCGGCAGGAACCCAGGCCCACCTCTACCGGGATGGAGCCACCTGTCCTTTTAGCCCCCTCATCAGAATCACTTGCGGGTACTCAACGAGCTGACCCGAATTTAGTCACCACATGTGTCATGTATATAAAGTATATAGTATATACCCGTGATCACCTCCCTAGTGATCACGGCCCAATAGTATAGCATGGTAGACGGACAAGAGAGTAGGGCCACTGATGGAACACTAGCATCTTATACTAAGCAGTAGGATAGCAGGTAAGGGTAACAACTGTAGCAACAATGAGAGGCTATGCAGCAGAATAGGATTAACCGAAAGCAGTAACATGCTACACTACTCTAATGCAAGCAGTATAGAGAAGAATAGCCGATATCTGGTGATCAAGGGTGGTGGGGCTTGCCTGGTTTCTCTAGCAAGGAGGGTGAGGGTGTCCTGGATTAGGGGGTATCCGGACAGCCGGACTGTATACATCATCCGGACTATGGAAGCGTGAAGATACAAGACTCAAGACTTCGACCCGCGTCCGGATGGGACTTTCCTTGGCGTGTAAGGCAAGCTTGGCGATCCGGATATCATATTTCCTTCCTTGTAACCGACTCCATGTAAACCCTAGCCCTGTCCGGTTTCTATATAAACCGGAGAGGTTGGTCCTTAGAAGGTCGATCACAATTACAATCATACCATCATAGGCAAGCTTCTAGGGCTTAGCCTCTACGATCTCGTGGTAGATCTACTCTTGTACTACCCATATCTTCAATATTAATCAAGCAGGAAGTAGCGTTTTACCTCCATCGAGAGGGCCCGAACCTGGGTAAACATCTGTGTCCCTTGCTTCCTGTTACCATCAGCCTAGACGCACAGGTCGGGACCCCCTACCCGAGATCCACCGGTTTTGACACCGACAATGGTGCTTTCATTAAGAGTTGTTCTGTGTCGTCGCTGCAGGGCTCGATGGCTCTTTCAACCATCGTCAACAACACAGTCCCAGGTGAGACCTTTCTCCCCGGATGGATCTTCGTGTCCGGCGGCTTCGCCCTGCGGGCCAATTCGCTTGGCCATCTGGAGCATATCGATAGCCACGCCCCTAGCCACCAGATCAGGGTCGAAAACCTGAACTGCACGGCTGACATCCACGAAGACTGGATCTTTGATGGACTCGGGCCTATGCCAGGAACACCGGACAGTCACAACGAGCACGGCTTAGACCTGCTGTTGGACAAAGTTCGGGGTATCACCCCCGCAGTAGCCTTGGACCTAAATCCAGAGCAGGCTGCGTGGCCCAAGGACGGGGGGCTGGATCCCGCCCCGCAGGTTGCACACTTATCGGCGGTGGAGCCGAACACGGGCCTTACCTCTGTGGTGGCCTATGAATCCGGACCCCGGATTCGTATCCGGATGTTGGTTCCGATCCGCTCACTCCCGATCCAGTCGAGCCAGGTTGGGCTCCGGTAATGGAGTTCATCGCCCGGATATCTTCGGCACTTCGCCCTTCGGCGACATGCTGGACTCATTAAAGTCTCTCTCTTTGTCAGGAGGCTCTTGGCCAAACTATGTCCGGCTCGAGTGGGAAGCAGCCGACGAAGGAATTTGTTACCCACCCACCACCCAATTCATCGCCACAGTCGATGATTTAACCGGTGTACTGGACTTCAACTCCGAAGACATCAACGTAATAGACGATGATGCAGGAGAAGAACATGAAGCACCACTCACCGGACAGTGGACAGCCGCCTATCCATATGATATATATACGGCGGACACTCCGAAGGAAACCAATGGCGATGAGGCAGCGAAGGATAATCCCTCAGGGAGAAAAGCAAAGCATGGGCGTCGTCGGCGCCGCTCCAAGCCCCGCCACAGGAATACCGGCCCAGAAGACGAAAACAATCCGGATGGCGCCGAAGATGAATATAACCCTAGTCGGCTTGCCTTTGGGAAGGCCGGACTGGCCACTGTGCGATACTTGGAGAGGAACAACTATACGCCCCCTCCGAGGACGAGGCAAGCCTCGGCAATGACGAATTCAGCGTGCCTGAAGATCCAGTGGAACAAGCTCACTTCAAGCGACGGCTCATGGCCACGGCAAAGAGCCTGCAAAGGAAGCAACAAGCTTAAAGCTGACCAAGATTTCTTTGGTGGACAGATGGACCAAGGTCACAGCCACCGAAAGTTACAGACCCGACCACCCCGACAAAGGGCACACAGGGCATAACCGGCCACCTAAACCTAAGCAGGAGAACCCAAGGCACATGCCCCGACGTCAACACACCACTACGGTCCAAAACAATACGAAGGACAGAAGAAGAAGCATCCTCAAGCCTCGGCGCAATGGTCATAAGCGTCAAGTCAGGAAGGCTGGTGCTAATTCCAGCAACTCCCAGTCCGGTCAGCGGACAAAGAACAGCTCAGACCTATCCGGCCCGAGCAACACACTCGATCAACCATGTGAAATTCATGGTACTCCTAGAAGGATGGCAAAGCATACCAATAGAGAATGCCGGATCCTCAAAACAAAGCGGCTGGTCGCGTGCCGGAAACAATGAAGGGAGGCGTCTGGTCAAGAGCCCTCCCCCCGTAGCATAAAAGTACGACCGATCGCCCCCGACCGCATTAACTACAGCAACTCAATTGCAGTACCTCTGGACATAGCAAACCGGGGGCTCCATAACACATAAAACCCCCGCAGGTGTGAAATCACAAACAACATCTCCTATAAGATGCTAGGGGCAAAGTCCAAGTTTTTCTGGCCCATCACTCTAAACGGTTGTCTTCGGATCACAAAAAAACACTATGCCAAAGAATAAATCTTCGGCACCTTCCCACTATGCGGTAATTTACCATACGCTAACGGGACGAACCACGTTGACTAGATTCCACGTGGTAAATCACTCAGGCCAACACCATATGATGCAATCACACCTATGGGCAAGGCCGAACCCCGCCCTCAAGGCAGAAATCATACAGCTGCCGGAGTAGCAAGTTGTGCATGCCTATCAAAATTTTGATATGACAGCTAATTATCCGGACACCAACTGAGGAGTCCGCGCTACCCAATGGTATAACGGCTGGGTTGCCTAGGGTCCGATCAGGAGCCCTCGGACCAACCACAAGAGGACGCTCGGCTACCTCCGAGTATTTTCCTTACAAACTAACTTTGACGCAGAACAGGATTGGCGACGTGGAATCGGCCAGGACACATAAGGAGCCCCCCCCCCCCAAAATGAATGCACTCCGGATTCACTCTTGATCCACTCACAACTCCCTCCAGTCCGGCCATCACAGGTTCCGCCAAAAAACACCTCCTTTTATAATCATACATCATACTCATATGCATAGACATATCATTTTACTACAATGCGTAGACTTAAAAAACAGTTACCGGCCGTCGTTTTCATCGAAACCTTGTGTTACGCCCGATTATGCCAGGGGATTCACAGTACGGCAATAAAGTCCGAACACCTTCTCGGTCGGTCGGCACCCCGAACTTATAGCACTATATGCATCGGCTCCGAATCATGGCGTGGGTCATTGGTTGGGTTTGCCCGGCTCCCTTGTTTTGGTAGCTTACGTTCCGTTATATCGGCTAAGGTAGCGCAGGAGAACTACTGCGATTGTTTCCCGGATCTGCCGGACGAGCACCTCAGTAGAGAAAGCCGAAAACCGACTGTCATGATATAGCGAGAGCTGGTCAGCTGTTCGAGAGGTTGTAAAATCCTTAAAGATTTATTCCATACAACACCATTATAAATGCAGAGTGCGACGGATCGGTCTTCTGATCAGGCGCCAATAGAGCCCCTAGTTCAGCCTTCCAAACACTAGGGGCTGCGCCGACCATACTCGAATTCCTATGGCTAAGTGAGTAATAAAGCCTTATAGTCCGATTGCCTGGTTCGTGGTGAGAAACGCCTCCGTAAAAGGACCCAACTATGGGATAAAGAGCGTTCAGATATATCCCGAACACCCTCGTATTATTTTTTACATGGGGGCAGAAGTCGGCGACTGGCCAACTCTCAAGATTTACTTACGATAAACAGCCGCCCAGGAAGAACATATGTTCAAACAAAACACGCAATATATAAATGCCATAATCCCATATTACAAAAAGTGGCACGAATGCCCTCAGGGAAATATAATGTCTTTGGCACACTTATCCGCCGCAAGGCGGGCTCCCTTCAGTACACCTTCATAGTACAGTTCGGGCTTGCGGTGCTCTTTACCCTCTGGTGGCCCCTCAGTCATCAGCTTCTCTGTGTCAAGCTTCCCCAATGCACTTTTGTACGAGCAAACGCCATACGCGCACCCTCTATGCAGACCGATCGCTTAACAACATGAAGCCGAGGACATGAGCCCACAATCTGCTTCACGAGCCTGAAGTAACTGCTCGGAATTGGCTCCGCCGGCCACAGTCGGACAACCAAGCCCTTCATGGCTAGGTCGGCCGCCTGGCGCAGTTCGACTAGCTGCTTCAGCTAATCGATAAAGGGCACCGGATAGTTCGGTGCCAAATACTGCGACCAGAAATCCCTCTCCGCAGATTTCTTCTCCTCGGTTCAGTAGAATTGGGCGGCATCTGATATGCTACGAGGAAGATCCGCAAACGCCCCAGGAAAAATAAGAATTCAGCTTGCCGCTTAGAATTCTTCCCATTATGAGGAACAAATGGCTAAGAATACAGAAGGCCTTACCAGCCGCAACTTTTCGGGCCTCTTGAATGTCCCGTACAGCAACTCGGGCTTCTTCCCGAGCGTCTTTCGCGGCTTGGAGCGCTTGGGCAAGTTCGGATTCTTTCCCTGTTAGACTCTGCTCCAAGCCCTCGCTTTGCTTCACAGCCTCATGGAGCTCCCGCTCAGCTATGACAAACCTGGCCTCGTGTTTTTCACGAAGTGCCTGTTCGGTGGCAGCCTTCTCGTTGGCATCATCCACAGCCTTCTTCACTGCCTCATATTCGGCCCTCGCTCCTAGGGCATACAACACAAATACTTTTCAATAAGCAAAATTACTTATTCGTGCCTAATACAAGACAATGTTTCCACATACCATGTTTATCTTCTAATTGCTCCCTTACGCGGCCAAGTTCTTCCTCGGCCCGTTCCAGGCTCCGCTTCAATTCGGACACTTCCGCATTATGAGTGGCCGTCTTCTCCGTAGACTCCTGTGTTCAAACAAAGAGGTACACGTCATTAACATAAGTTCCCGCGACAAGAGAGGATTTGATCCCCTGCCCGGCTCCCTCTCCTTCGCCGGACAGTGTATCAGGGGCTACTACTCATATTATGACGATTCCTCAAAGGTTTCGTAGGAAACATACCTCAAAGGCCTTTATAAGGCCAAGGTAGGACTCGTTCAGCCCGCTCTCGGCGGACTGAATCTTTTCAACCACCGCACCCATAAGGGTCTGATGTTCATCGATGATAGATGCGTTCTTTAACACTGTCGATAGACCGCCTGACAACTCTGCTTGAACAGAGGTTGCCGGCGGAGTAGGCAGGCCTCCCACCGTTGAAGGTGGCTGCCCGCCCGATCCGGGAGCCTTAGAGGTCTCCTGGACCTTGTCCGGCTGTGGGCCGAACCCAAGATTGCCCCCGCTGACGGCACACTCAGGGGCCATCGCTGTCGTGTGTTCGGCTCCAGTGATATGCCCCCCTGGTCAGGGCCCCGTTGAGACGACACCTCAGTGTCGTGCGGGTTTTGGGGAAGGGGCCTCGAGGCGTCTCGCCGCCAAGGCGTCCGAGCTCAGCGAATCCTCGGATGAGGATTGTCCGGCGCGAGACCTTGCCGGACTGTGCAAAGTATAGCAACAGTTAAAACTACTATACCCAAAAACAATCCCGGACGCATATGCGTGTTCGGATTTTGTATACTTATGACTTCTCCAGGGGCTGGGCCCTGGGATCCCACTCCGGGCTGCTATCGGTAGCCGTGGTGGATGCCTCTGGGAGGGAACCTTTTCTCCACTTGGGAGGTTTGGCCTCCAGGGACGAGGAAGCTACACGCTTCTCCCCACCTTCAGAGTGAGGCCCGTCCTCCTCTGCTTCTTCCTATTCGTCTTCCGAAGAAGGAGCGTCACTTGAGTCTTCGGATTTTGTGTCCGAAGCCTCGCGGTGATGGAGGCCACTCCGGGTCTTCTTGACCTTCTTGGAGGCCTCCTTCTTTGGCGCCTCGTAAGGCGCGGGACCAGCATCTTTGTTAGAAGAGGTCCAGCCGGTTCCTCCGGCAGCGGGGCCAGACAATGAATCCGCTCCACCTTCTTTGTCCATCCCTGAGGTCACTACGAAACACGATTAAGATGTCTCCCTCACGACATGCCAACCGAAGCGTGGATGGACAAAGCGTGGTTGTAAGTTACCGGGCTTGCAGCATGGGATAATTGATACCCACGGTCCTCGGCGGAGCCCGGCCACGATTTGACGGGCTTTATGAGCACCTTCCAGATACCCTTGTGGGAGGAGTCGTAGAGCTCCTGAAGGGTTTGGTGCTCGGTTGGGTCGAACTCCCATAGAGTGCAGGCTCGGCGCTGACAAGGGAGAACCAGGCGAACTAGCATCACCTGGATCACGTCGACGAGTTTGACGTCCCTGTCAACCAAACTCTGGACGCGCGTCTGGAGCAATGACAGCTCATCGGACGAGGACCAGTTCGGGCCCTTCTTGGGCAAAGGACGTGAGTCGCAGTGGAGCTCCGGATCTGAACTCAGGAGCTGCAGCCCACTTTTTGCCGCGTGGTTCGGTGATATAAAACCATCGCATCGCCACTCCTTGACGGAGTCGTTGAAAGCGCCTTCGCCAATCGGCCTTGGGCATCTTGCTCACCATGGCGCCGCCGCACTCGGCGTGTTCGCCACTCACCACCTTGGGCTTCACATTAAAAATCTTCAGCCACAGGCCGAAGTGAGGTCAGATCATAAGAAAAGCCTCGCACACGACAATGAATGTTGAGATATTGAGGAAGGAGTTGGGGGAAAGATCATGAAAATCAATCCCGTAGTAATACATGACTCCGCGAACAAATGGGTGCAGGGGAAACCCAAGCCCGCGGACAAAATGGGGAAGGAACACGACTCTCTCGTGTGGTTCCAGAGTGGGGACGACCTGTCCCGCCGGTGGGAGACGGTGCCCGATCTTACGGGCGGATACCGCATCCGGAGCTTCTTGATATCCTTCTCCCGGACAGTAGAGGCCATCCATCTGCCTCCTGCTCGGGATTCGGACATTTTTGGAAAACCTCTCTTTGGTGGAAAAGAAGAGTGCTTGGGCGCTAGGGCTCGAAAAGAGGGGAATGAGCTAGCGGAAGGAGAAACGCGTGGGTAAAGAGAAAGAGGCCTTGTCTCTTTATAGGGGCGGTAAGTGCTTTTTGCGCCTCCCCACTTGCCTGGGGGAACCCGTTTGCCTCCCGCTCGCCGCGATTAGCGGTGCGGTTGGATTACCCGTACCCGTATTGATGAGAATCCCGTGATAAGGGGGCACGATCTCTGCTTTGACAAGACGTGTCAAGGAAACCGCCTCGCAATGTGCGCTGTGGCTGGTTGTGGGAAAACGGTTCGAATAATGACCCGACCGTAATGACACGTCGCGTTGCCTAAAGAGTTGTCAGCAGATGGCATTTGTGAAATACCATTCTCTCTACGGTGGCATGTGAAGATCATTTTGTGGATCCGGACACGGTTCAAGTGTTCGTTAATTACTTTGGAGTATTCGTAGATGGAACCCGCCCTGCAATGCCGAAGACAAGACTACGCGCCGGACTCATCGACATTGAAGCCTGGTTCAGGGGCTACTGAGGGAGTCCTGGATTAGGGGTATCCGGACAGCCAGACTGTATACATCGTCCGGACTATGGAAGTGTGAAGATACAAGACTCAAGACTTCGACCCGCATCCGGATGGGACTTTCCTTGGCGTGGAAGGCAAGCTTGGCGATCCGGATATCATATTTCCTTCCTTGTAACCGACTCCATGTAAACCCTAGCCCTCTCCGGTGTCTATATACACCGCAGAGGTTGGTCCTTAGAAGGACGATCACAATTACAATCATACCATCATAGGCAAGCTTCTAGGGCTTAGCCTCTACGATCTCATGATAGATCTACTCTTGTACTACCCATATCTTCAATATTAATCAAGCAGGAAGTAGGGTTTTACCTCCATCGAGAGGGCCCGAACATGGGTAAACATCTGTGTCCCTTTCTTCCTGTTACCATCAGCCTAAACGCACAGATCGGGACCCCCTACCCGAGATCCGCCGGTTTTGACACTGACAGAGGGGTCGTCGTCGATGTAGTCGATCACGGCGGTATCGGCGGCGGTCTCGAGGTCTACTGGAAAGAAGTAACAGAGGGGAACACAATAAATAGCAGAGCAATCAAAGCATCACAAAGCATAACAAGGCAACACGTGGTGCTAGGTGTGACCTAATGCAGTACTGCGCATGTCGGTCGGAGCGGGAAAATATTCTGAGGTATTTTCCTGCTCCGGGAAATTATCGGTCAGATGAAACGGAGGGAAAGGTTCCATGTTCATCATGCTGGAGGTGTGTGGTAGGTAAGTGAGTGGCATAGTCGGATTCGTCTAGTTTTTCTGATCATCTTTCATATATAAATTATTTCAATCCGAGTTGTGGATTATTTTCTATGGATTTTCAAAGTTTATTCAATTTTCTGAAATTTCTGCATTTATTTAATCGAATTGACCAAGTCAATTTGACTGGTCAAAAGGGGAGATGGTGGCCCACATGTCATAAGCTATACCTAAACAAATAACTAAAACTAGCTTAAATAAATGCAGGGTGCACATGTAATAGGCTTAGACTAATTAATTAACCAACTAATCTAAACTAAATTAGTTTAGACCTAATTAAACTAGGCCGGCCACACACGGCTGTGGCTCAGCCCTCGCGCACACAGCGCGCACACACAATGCTAGGGAGTAACTCTGTTCCTTTTAACACAAGATAGCATTTTGTGATTTTTGTGAGATTTAATCCATGCATTATCTGAAGTAGGTCCAATGGAACAAAATGAGGCTTGTTACGTCTACTTTCCGTTCATATAATTTTTACCCATGTTAGGACTTGTCTTATCGCTGTTTAGTGGTAGTTTAGAAGGCTAGACATTATAGAAACTAGCTGATACCCCGTACGTTGCCGCGGAAATTCATAGGAATATAGGTGATCAATATTTGTGTAGTGAAGAAAAGTAGTTCAACTAATGCAGGGCAAAATATGGATACTATACTTAGATATAGTTTATAAGTTTTCATGAATAACTCATTGTTTAAATATAAACTATACCATCCAATAGAGGTAATGCAGCAAGCTTGGATAAATGGTGCTAAAATAAATTTGTACAATATATAATACATAGTACATTAGTTGCTAATTTATTTAACCAAAACAGGAGTGCATTATTTGCTAATTTAGTGAAACAAAATAGGAGAGGTCGGTATAATTAAACACACGCACAACCCTTTGTTTGATTCTTGCCCTTAACCTATCTGCATATTTGCGGGGTACCCATATTTGCGTTGCATGCATTAGGAATAATGTCAAGGAAAAGCAGAATAACACACCAAGATGCGTTGATGTTGCGGCCGGGGGAGCAAAAGTGGGCTAGCTAGCAATAGAGTTCATCCCTGCCGCACATTAGACGGATACATGTATATATACACCCGGTTACTGGTTAGGGATCAACGTGTTTTCATGGAATGGTCATCGGTAGCCCTCCAACCATGGCGACCATCATTGCCATGTGAACTGCTGCAAAGCAGCCGTGGGTATGGTCCGTCGACAACGACCTACTCCCTTCTCTTGCATCCCTTGTCCTGCTCTTCAGTGCCTTGATCTGTTCTTCGATGCATCAATCCCTCCTTTCCTAGAAAGAATGGCGCAGCCAGTGCAATGACAACAACAACTCTGATATGTCTACAACAATAGCAAAAAAAATGACTGCAAGTGAGAAGCGCTACAACAGAAGAACTGGTGAAGAGCTGAAGATCGACATGGTGTTGTACTTGGTAGTGCTACTGAATCAGCAAACGGACAGAGATGGCTTGCACGTACCTGTTGGGAGTTGTCACCTTGTAGCCTCCAGCTTGTTGCTTGGAACCTGGTCGCCGCCACGCTCATCATTGTCTCCACCTTGCCGCCTAATCCTGGTCGTCGCCT
This sequence comes from Aegilops bicornis, assembly GCA_021605145.1. NCBI lineage: Eukaryota > Viridiplantae > Streptophyta > Magnoliopsida > Poales > Poaceae > Aegilops > Aegilops bicornis. The sequence goes on from CM038670.1 coordinate 716,529,955, forward strand.
TACCGCCTCGCCCGTTGCTGCCTCCAGCTTGCGCCGAAGTAGCCGTCGGCCCGTCGCAACCTGTTAATATAGGAGGGGGTGAAGGGTGCTTGCCTGTCACTGCCTCCAGGAACCGTGGGCATGTGAGGCAGTGATGGGCGCGGAAGGACCCGTGGGAGGGACAGGGGAGAAAATATACTGACAGGAAGAAGAATAGCTCGCCTGGAATCCTCCCGACCCACCGGGGACTTGCAATATATAGCACCTGCATCGGTTACTCCTGGATCGATCTGTTTCCTTCCTTACTGGAAAATAATAACAGGAGGTTGAGGAATAATATTCAGTGGAGAAGGTGAAAAGGAAGAAGGAAATCAATAGGTGGAACAGTAATTACCATGGAGAATATTATGATCTGTTTCCTTAGTATATACTGGAAAGCAATTATGGGAGGCTAAGGTATAAGATTTGATGGAAACGGTAAATAGGAAGAGGGAAATTAATAGGTGGAAGATTAATCACCTGGAGAAGATTAGAGACACTGCCGTGGAGAAGATGGGGAGTCGATGGACAAAGAGCTGGAACGGATGTTTCATAAGAGAATAAATGACAAGAGCATATTGCTATTTGTAACTGAACTGATACATGTCGTGCATGGTGAGGTGGACGATCTGCATGTTGGGGGAATGATTTGGTGAGGTGGACTATCTGCATGTTGAGAGAATGACTTGTAGTGGGGATCAACTTCTTAAGAATGTAAGATAGAAAAGCTAGCTACTGCTACAGTAATTGAATGTTACTGTAGCCGTGTAGCATAGCAGCAGACAGCGGCTGCGGGAGCAGCAAAGCTTTAGCGAAGCAAGCGGCATGCACACGGCTGCTAGCCGCAGGGTGGGACGGATGTGAGGCGTGGGCGGCCGCGGCGCGAGCAGTGGCATGGGGTGAGCGCGGCCACAGCTCCGGCGGCGACCAGAGCAGACTGCAGCAACGCAGAGGCAGAAGGAGGCGAGCGGGGGCGCGGGAGAGTGTGGCGGGGTGCACATGGTTGGGCGTTGGGCTCGCGGCGAGCGCGGCCAAGGCAGGCGGGGCGCGCGACCAGCAGAGGCGGGCGTGGTCGAACACGGCGGAGCGCTCGTGGGGTCGTGGCGAGCAGCAGAGGCGCCGCTAACGGGCGCAGGCGAAGCCGAGCGGCGGCAAAGCAGCAGCAGTGGCCAACAGTGGCGGGGTTGAGCAGCGCCAAGTAGCGGCAGTAGGCAGGGGCGTGCGTGCAGGCGGGCGAGTGCCAAGCCGGCGGTGGCTGCGGCGGCGAAGCGGACGACGGCGACTAGACTAACTACAGTGACAATGGAAGCAAGTTTTACGCGCATGGAAACAACGCGCAAGGAGTGGGTTTTTGACGAGGGGCTCACCGTGGAGCACAAGGAAGGCTCTGCGAGGGACGGCGAGCATAGATGGCGAGCAATTCATCGGAGAAGCGTCGGCGACAGAAGAAGAGGAAGGAGGTTGATACGCTCGATGCAGTGGCGTAGGTCTTGGGCTCGTGGTCGGAGTAGAAGCAGAGAGAGCAGGCGGAGCTCCTGGCGCAAACTCAACCGGCGAGGACGACGGTGCCCACAATGGGGAGGTACTCCATGGCGGCGGTGGCGGCGGTTGCGAGCGGAGCGGCGTATCTGGGGCGAGTTGGGGAGAACCGTGAGGGAGAGTGGACGAGGCTGAACCCTAGGGCGTCAGGGACGGTCTTATAGTCGCCGGGGAGCTTGGATGGCCGGCGCTTGGCGATCCCTGGCCATGGACGCGCCCCCTCTGCCCACGAGGCTTGTGTGAACAGAGGAAGGAGCTGGGGAGGTGGGCTGGGCCAGTGCAGTGGGTTAAGGCCCATGGAAAACAAGTGGGGGGTGTTTTGTTCTTGTATTTTTTTTCTTATTTCCTCTATTGTTTTGCATTTTTATATTAAATGGATTTTCTTATTTATAAAAATTGGTAGATAAATTATATGCATCAATATGGAGAAGCCCACAAGGTCTCAAGCCATTTGGAAATGTACAATCATTTGTTCTTTTTTTAAAGCCAATTTAATTGTTGTTGGTCCTCTTTAAAGATCTCTAGGGGCATTTTTAGAATTTATATGATGTTGGTTTCTTCTAGAAAATCATTTGCAGATTTTGTTACATAATGTACACATCTTGTTTCACTATTTAAAGAAATATTATTTTGACTTTGTTTTAAATTTGAATTTGAACGTGGTTTGAATCTAAGTGGAATTTAGCAATAGTAATCGTGCTGACGTGGCATCATTAGAAGATGGTTACTGTAGCTTAATTATCTGGGCGTTACAAATAGGTCCGCTTGAGGACTTCAATCGGGGGCAAGTAGCTGAGGTGATTCTGAAAATCAGCCTTGTAGTTGAGTGAAGACCTGGTTTTGAGGAATCTCATAATCCAAGGTGCATAAGGCTTCAGCTCAAACGGAGAAAGTGCAACATTTGCCAGAGTCATCATGAAGAAATCGTGATAATTGACAGGAATGCCATGAATGATGTTGAATACTAGATTCTTCATGATGCCAACAATTTCCTCATCAGAGGAGTCGTGGCCTTTGATTGGACTCATAGTCTTCGTCAGAATGCGATAGACTGTCCTTGGTACATACTGCAATTCCTTCACGAGGAATTTTGTCCTTGAGGCTTGACCAGGTTTCAGAGGCTTCATAAGAACTTGCATATATTGAGAAGTGAGCTCAGGCTCCTGGTACAGCAACGGGCTCCTTCAGGTGGAGGACTGATGGGCAGGGCGTGAAGTAATTTAGAGGCCGGTGCTTTGTAGTGAGTGTGTTCGGTCATCCAGTCGAAAACCCAGGAGTTCACATCGTCAGCATCTCCTATGATGTGCAGTGTTGCGTAGAATTGAAGAATGAGTTCTTCATCCAATCAACTATGTCAGTGCAAAAGTTGAGGAGGCCTGTGTCATGAAGCACACTGAGGACAGGTGTGAAGCATGGCAGTGATTCCATGTCCACATGAGGAATATGCTCGTGGTCGAAGACTTTGTCCTTGTTGAAGAGCACTGAGGAATAGAAGTTGGCCAGGCTGGCAGTCCAGAAGCGCTTCCTTCTAAGACGAAAGCGTAATCATAGGGATTGTAGTCTGTGAAGAACACGTGCTCGCCGAAGAAATCATCAGCCTTGAATGTTTGCTTCTTTGAGAATGGATCCTTTGTCTTGGGCTGAGGAGTCTCAGTCAATTGCATTATCACCTCAGGAATCGCAATTTCGGGTTGCACAGGCTGAGGAATTTCATCTTCTTCTTCAGTGACAGCTTGGGTCTTCAATTCTTCATTTTCATTTTCATTTCCTTCAGCACTAGTGGCTGGAATTTCTTCATGGACAGACGATGTGGCATGTGGTTCATCAGAGCCCATTTGTACTGTAGTAATTGGGGACTGAGGAATTTGTTGCAACGGTGTGAACAGAAAGGAGTTGGGATGCTGACTATCCCAAAAATCATCATTCATCAATGGAGTGGTACTCCCAATGTCCACGGTGAAAAACAGTTCGCCCGAAAAAATTGGATGAACGTGCCCTTGACCCTTCTCATTCGCTTGACATGTGTCACCCACGTACTGAGAAGTGGAGATCGTGTGAGATCGTGGGTGAATAGATAAGTGTTTCCGTGGGATGCGGAACGGTTTGAGCAGCAAAGCCGGAAAATTTGGATAAGATAAGTTTTAAAGTTCCGTTCGCAAATTCTTCAGCTGACAAGGACACATTGAAGATTTTGAACGAGTGTCAAATAGAACGCACATAAAGAATTTGTGAATAGATTGGGTTGAGTTTAGCATAGAGGGGGAAGGGTCCGATCACATTCACTTAGTAGAAAAAACAACTTGAAGAAATAGCAATAAGTGAATGTTGTAGATATATATATATAGCCAATGAAGAAAACGACGGAAATGGTGAAGACAATGCAAAGTTGAAGAAAATGAACAACTGAGGAATTTCAAAACTGAGGAAAAACTCAAATTAAAGATTTGGTGGTGGCGTGACCCACCGTATAAGAATGTTGATTTCAGACACCGCGTACAATTGTCGTAGGGCTCTGAGAACCAATATCTTCGTTAATTTCTTCACACTTAGAGTGTTAGTCTTCATTGATTGAAGAAAAACATTTCTTCATGTGTTGCACATCTAAGTCATCAATTTTGCATAAGTGTTAGGACGAGTGTCCTTTTCAAAGAACATTCGAAGATATTTAGCTCACACCGCAATTTGCTAAATCTCTTCTCACCCAAGGGCTTTGTGAAGATATCGGCTAGCTGTTCTTCAGTCTTCACATGCTCAATAGAAATGTCGCCCTTCAACACATGATCACGAAGAAAATGATGACGAATCTGAATGTGCTTTGTCTTCGAGTGCTGAACTGGGTTGTGAGCAATCTTAATGACACTCTCATTGTCACATTAGAGATGCACATTCTTCATGTTGACACCGTAGTCCTTGAGAGTTTGCTTCTTCCACAGCAATTGAGCACAGCAAGAACCAGCAGCTATGTACTCAGCTTCAGTAGTAGATAGTGATATGCAGTTCTGTTTTTTCGAGGACCAACAGACCAAAGATCATCCGAGGAAATGACATGTACCAGATGTTGACTTGCCGTCCACATGATCACCAGCATAGTCAGAGTCTGAATATCCAATGAGATCAAAAGCCGAACCCTTGGGGTACCATAATCCAAGTGTTGGTGTGTGAGCTAGATATCGAAGAATATGCTTCACAGCCTTATGGTGTGATTCCTTCGGCGTAGCCTGAAATTGGGCACACATGCAAACACTAAGCATAATATCTGCCCTAGATGCACATAAGTATAATAAAGAACCAATCATGGAGCGGTATACCTTTTGATCGAAGTCAATACCATTTTCATCAGTGCATAGATGGCCATTTGTGGGCATAGGAATTTTGACGCCTTTGCAATCTTCATCATATAGGCAAATTCATCACTATAACGTTGGTCAGTACAGCCAAAGATAATATCATCAACATATATTTGGCACACAAAAAGTTCACCATCATAAGATTTAGTGAAAAGAGTAAGGTCGATTGAACCGGGTTTGAAGCCTTTCTTCATGAGGAATTCCTTCAAGGTATCATACCACGCCCGAGGGGCCTGCTTGAGGCCATAGAGGGCCTTATTGAGTCTGAAGACTTTGTCAGGATGCTTTGGATCTTCAAAACCTGGGGGTTGAGCAACATATACTTCTTCCTCAAGCTTACCACTGAGGAATGCACTTTCCACATACATTTGATATAAAGTGATATCATGATGGTTAGCATAAGCAAGTAATATGCCAATAGCCTCAAGTCTAGCAACAAGTGCAAAAGTTTCATCGAAATCAATTCCTTCAACCTATGTGTAGCCTTGAGCTACAAGACGTGCCTTATTCCTCACCACAAGGCCATTTTCATCTTGCTTGTTGCGGTAGATCCACTTTGTGCCAATGATATTGTGCTTACGAGGATCTGGATGTTTTACCAGTTCCCAGACGTTGTTGAGCTTGAACTGATGTAATTCTCCTTGCATGGCCTGAATCCACTCAGGCTCCATAAATGCTTCATATATCTTAGTGGGCTCTGTGATAGAGACAAAAGCATAGTGCCCACAAAAGTTAGATAAATGTGAAGCTCTTGAGCGTGTGAGAGGACCTGGTGCTTTAATGTCATCGATGATCTTTTCAACTTGCACTTCTCTTGCAACACGAGGATGAGCTGGTTGTCGTCGAGGAATTTGATCAGCATTTTCTTCAGCACCATTTTCTTCAGGTGCATTAGCTCGACGTTCTTCATGTTCTGGGATGAAATCTTCAGCAGATTCTTCGGCCGGAATGACATCCTCAGTAGCCTTGAACTTGATAGATTCCTCAGGTGCTGGTTCATCTATCACAGAAGGTAGGTGCTCTCTTTGCGAGCCATTAGTTTCATCGAACCGCACATCTATAGTTTCAACAACCTTGTGAAGAATGTTGTTGAAGACTCTGTAGGTGTGTGAGTCCTTTCCGTAACCAAGCATAAAACCTTCATGTGCTTTCAGTGCAAATTTTGAGTTGTGATGAGGATCTCTAATCCAACATTTAGCACCGAAGACTTTGAAATAACTCACATTGGGTTTCTTGTCAGTGAGGAGTTCATAGGCAGTCTTCTTGAAGAAAGATATACTCTGTTGATGATGTGGCACGCAGTATCAATTGCATCAATCCGTAAGCTTGAGGCGTTTTATATTCATCAAGCATAGTGCGAGCCATCTCGCAAGAGTCCTCTTCTTGCGCTCCACGTATAATTCTGTTGAGGAGTATAAGGAGCAGATAACTCATGAGTAATACCAAGTTCATCAAGATAGTCATCAAGACCAGAATTCTTGGACTCGGTTCCATTGTCACTTCTGATGTGCTTGATCTTCACACCAAAGTTGGTTGAAGCCCTTGAGGAAAATCGTTTGAAGACTTCCTGCACTTCATGTTTGTAAGTAACAATGTGTACCCATGTGTATCGAGAGTAATCATCAATAATGACAAAGCCATATTGAGATGCATCATTTGAAATTGCAGAATAATGATTAGGACTGAAGAGATCCACATGAGGCAATTCAAATGGTCGAGTAGTGGTCATGATAGTCTTCACTGGATGCTTAGCCTTTGTCATCTTTCTAGCTTCATGGGCTCCGCATAAGTGATCCTTGAGGAATTTGACATTTTCGATGCGAATGACATGCTTCTTCTTTGCAAGTGTGTGCAAGTTCCTCATGCCTGCATGACCAAGTCGTCGATGCCAAAGCCAGCCTTCTGAAGGTTTTTCAAGTAGGCACACGGCTGGTTGTGGTCCTGTAGACAAATCAACAATATACAAGTCTCCTCTCCTAAAGCCTTCGAAGACTTTGGAATTGTCAGCTTCCATGATCACAACACAACGATACTTGCCAAAGAGAACAACCATATCGAGATCGCAAAGCATTGAGACAGACATGAGGTTGTATCCTAAGGACTCGACAAGCATGACTTTGTCCATCTGTCGATCATTTGAGATCGCAACCTTACCTAGACCCAATACCTGACTTTTCCCTTTGTCAGCGAAGATGATATGCTTCAGATGTGATGGAGATAAGGGAGCATCCATCAATAGATTCTTTTCACCACTCATGTGATTTGTACATCCACTATCGAGGACCCACTCAGTGGCTTTGGGTTGATCATCCTGCAGATGAATTAGTGCAACTTACGAACTCATATACTTCATCAGTGAAGAATATGACATCAATTCATCAGATCAATTTCATCAAGCAATGCAACATATAGAGCAGTATGAGGACGTGAGAAATGAAAGTTCATTTCTTCATGATTAGCCTGCGTCCTTTCAGGCACATTTCAGGTCTCCAGCAAATTCTTCAGACGTTTGAGTACGTCTGGAGACCTGACCCTGCATAAGAGATTAGTTCTTTTTCTTCACCACCCACATCTGAAGGGGTGGAAAAGAGTTCATCACTCTGCGAGCTCCATACGAGAAAAGGTGGCATAGAAGCCAGTCCATTTCGTTTCACACAAGAGGAGTTAGGGTAAGCATATGAATAAGCAGAGAAATTCTTCGAGGACTTATGAACATAATGGTTAGAATAATAATGCTCATATTCATAGCCCTTAGCTCTTCCCTGTGAAACAGAGTTGTTAGCACGATGATAATCATATGAAGACTTTGATCCATGTGGGGAACCGTTCTGATGTTTCATAGGGGAACCGTTCCTGCAGTTAGTGCCAACATATCTAGCAAATATTTCACCATTCTGATTTTTGAACAGTTTATAGTTGGAGTCAAATGACTCATCAGAAGAATGAGGAGATTCACATGTAAAGCCAGATAGATTAGATGGATCAACTGGAGGTCCCTTTGCAGCAACCCATGAGGTTTTGGGGTACTGCTCAGGCTTCCAATATGTACCATCAACATTGAGTTTCCTCTCAAAGGCAATACCCTCTTTCCTAGGGTTCCTGTTGAGGATCTGCTTTTAAGCACATCCAAAGAGTCGATGCCCTTTGAGGCTTTTGTACATGCCTGTCATGTACAATTCCTTCAGCCCCTGCATCATCAGTGATACTAGCAATGTCCTCAGATGAGGAATTAGTGATGGCAGAGGCAGGTGAAGAATTTGTAGCATTAGAAGCATTTGAGCATTCAGGCGAAGAATTAGCAGATTCACGTTCAATGCATTTCAAACATGGAGGAACAAATTCTTCCTAAGAAGCGCTGATTTGTTGAGCAAGTAATGAATCGCGCTCCTTCTGAAGATCTTCATAACTCACTCTTAGCTTTTCAAGATCTTGCTTTCTTTGAAGAAATTCATAAGAAAGCTTCTCATGATCGATAAGAGAGTGTTATGATGACCTTGAAGGTTGTCAAACCTAGTCTCAAGTCTCCAAGATTTTCACCAAGGTTTTAGTGCGATCCATTTCTTCACCCAACATATCATCACTTTTGTCTAGCATGTTTTGAACCTTTTCAAAAGCCCTTTTTTGTTTCACAGCAATCTTAGCAAGTTTAGAGTAGCTGGGCTTGAGGTTTTCATCAAATTCATTCTCACTTGATTCAGAGGAGGTATATTTGAGTACCTTGGCACCCTTTGCCATGAAGCAATAGGTGGGAGCATAGTCATCATTGACTTCATCAGCCTTGTTGGTGAAGCCATTTTCTTCGAGTTGAAGATAGACTTGTCGATTTAATGCGATAGCGAGAGCTAGACTCGCCACACCAGACTCGGACTCCTCAGATGCCTCCTCTTCCTCATGTTCCTCAGATTCAGCCTCAGAGTCCATTTCGTTGCCAATGAATGCCCGAGCCTTCTTGGAGCTGCTCTTCTTGTGAGACGAAGACTTTGAGGATTTTGATGATGAAGATTTTGAGGATTTCTTCTTTTTCTTCGCATCATCAGAACTGTAATCCTTGTATTCCTTCTTCTTTGATTCCTTCTCCCAATGAGGACAATCTTGAATGTAGTGTCCAGGTTTCTTGCATTTGTGACAAAGCCTCTTCTTGTAGTCACTGGATGAGGAATCATTGCTCCTTGAGGATTTTCCAAAGCAACCACGTCTTGAGAACCTCTGAAATTTCTTCACGAGCAGTGCTAGCTCCTAGCTCAGTTCTTCAGGATCACCAAGGCTACTACCAGAATCTTCACCTTCAGATTCAGAGACGACCTTGGCCTTCAGGGCACGTGATCTGCCATAGCTCGACCATAGAGGTCTCTCTTCTCAACAAGCTGGAACTCATGAGTATTTAGCCTCTCGAGGATATCAGCGAGATCAAGTGACTTGTAATCAACACGCTCTAGTATCATCAATGCCAGAGTATCAAATGAGGAATCAAGCGGTCTCAGCAATTTCTTCACCACCTCATGGTCGGTGATGTCAGTGGCACCAAGTGCTTGAAGCTCATTTGAGATGTCAGTGAGGCGATCGAAAGTTTGTTGAACATTTCCATTGTCGAGTCTTTTGAAGCGGTTGAAGAGATTGCGAAGAACGTCAACTCGAGAGTCACGCTGTATTGAGACTCCTTCATTGACTTTGGACAGCCTATCCTAGATAAGCTTAGCAGTTTCCAAAGCACTCACTCTTCCATACTGTCCTTTGCTCAGATGGCCACATATGATATTCTTCGCTTGAGAATCGAGTTGCTTGAATCAATTCACATCAGCAGCATTCAGAGAAGGCGTTACTGAGGGAACACCATTTTCCACAACATACTAGAGATCGTTATCAATTGCCTCATGATGCATTCGCATCTTATTCTTCCAGTAGGGGTAGTCCGTCCCATCGAAGGTAGGACACCCAGCAGAGACCTTGATCATACCTGCGGTCGACATAACTAAAACTCCAGGCGGTTAAACCAAAATCACACAGAACAAGGGAGTACCTTGCTCTAATACCAATTGAAAGTGCGTTATATCGACTAGAGGGTGGTGAATAGGCGATTTTTACGAATTCTTCACTGAGGATTTTGCGGGTGAGGAAATTCCTTAGCAAAGAACTACTTGCAGCGGAATAAGAACTCAGAAGTAAACATAACAGAACACAAACATGGTCATCATGATGAAATGAAGACAAGCACAGAGTATTGAAAGCGTAAACACAGGATAACACAGGATGAAGACAAACAGACTTAAGAAATTGAACTGAGGAAATTGAGAAAGTCTTCAAACAGATATGAACAAGCACACAGCAACTGTAATGAGGAAATGAAAGAGTTGAGGAAATAGAACCAGTAAGCTTGGTGAAGACAATGATTTGGTAGACCAGTTCCAACTGTTGTCTCAGTTGTACATCTGGTTGGAGTGGCTAGGTATTTAAACCTGAGGACACACAGTCCCGGACACACAGTCCTTACCGTATTCTCCTTGAGCTAAGGTCACACAGACCTCGCCCAATCACTCGTGGTAAGTCTTCGGGTGACTTCCGAACCTTCAAAAACTCGGTCACTCGGTGATCCACAATTCCTCTTGGATGCTTTAGACCATGACGCCTAACCGTCTGGAAGAAGCACAGTCTTCAAAGGTAACAAGCATCGGATCCACGCAGGATCAATCTCTTCAGTGATGCCCAATCACTTTGGGTTTGTAGGTGTTTGGGTTTGGGTTTTCCTCACTCGATGATTTTCGCTCAAAGTCCTCGGAGGATGGGATGCTCTCAAATGACAAGTTTCAGTTTCTCTCGGAGCAGCCAACCAGCTAGTGGTTGTAGGGGGCGACTATTTATAGCCTAGGGAGCAGCCCGACATGATAAGACATAAATGCCCATCAATGATATGACCGTTAGGTGGGTAGATATTTTAGGACGACTGGCAAAAGGCACAACAACGGTCGGAAATTTGAGTATCAAATTCCTCAGGGCTATCATGTTCCTCACTGTGTAGGCAATCCGCACTGGCGAATTCCTAACTCCTCAGTCAGAACAAATTCCTCAGCTGTCACTGAAGAAATTGACTGAACTATATGAGATTTCCAATGGCTTCACTTGAAGGGATTGGTAGGTGTAGGATTTTGAGTTGAGCATCACTTGGAAATTTTTCCTTAGTATTTCCTCGACCCCCTTTAACAGTACAGTGTTTCCTATGACTCAAGAAGGATAAAAAGAAACTACGGAAACAAAAGTCTTCACGCTCCATGTTCCTCGAATGAATACCAAGTCTTCAAGGTCACACCAATTTCTTCACTTTCAAAGTCTTCAGAAAGTCTTCAGAAATCCAAAGTCTTCAGTCAAAGAACTTCATTTTTAGGGGTCGACTTTCTCTGTAAATATCAAACTCCTCATATACTTATAGACCTGTGTACACTCATAACACATTAGTCCCTTAACCTATAAGTCTTCAATACACCAAAATCACTAAGGGGCACTAGATGCACTTACACTCGACCATTTCGAGACTCCTCGTCATGTCCGTGATCATATCCGGGACTCCGAACTACCTTCGGTACATCTAAACACAAAAAAACTCATAATACCGATCGTCACCAAACTTTAAGCGTGCGGACCCTCCGGGTTCAAGAACTATGTAGACATGACCGAGGCACGTATCCGGTCAATAACCAATAGCGGAACCTGGATGCTCATATTGGCTCCAACATATTCTACGAAGATCTTTATCGGTCAAACCGCATAACAACATACGTTGTTCCCTTTATCATCGATATGTTACTTGCCCGAGATTCGATCGTCGGCATCTCAATATCTAGTTCAATCTCGTTACCGGCAAGTCTCTTTACTCGTTATGTAATGCATCATCCCGCAACTAACTCATTAGTCACATTGCTTGCAAGGCTTATAGTTATGTGCATTACCGAGAGGGCCCAGAGATACCTCTCCGACATTCGGAGTGACAAATCCTAATCTCGAAATACGCCAACTCAACAAGTACCTTCGGAGACACCTGTAGAGCACCTTTATAATCACACAGTTACGTTGAGACGTTTGATAGCACACAAAGTGTTCCTCCGATAAACGGGAGTTGCATAATCTCAGTCATAGGAAGATGTATAAGTCATGAAGAAAGCAATAGCAACATACTAAACGATCAAGTGCAAAGCTAACGGAATGGGTCAAGTCAATCACATCATTCTCTAATGATGTGATCCCGTTAATCAAATCAGAACTCATGTCTATGGCTAGGAAACTTAACCATCTTTGATTCAACGAGCTTGTCAAGTAGAGGCATACTAGTGACACTCTTTTTGTCTATGTATTCACATATGTATCAAGTTTTCGGTTAATAAAATTCTAGCATGAATAATAAACATTTATCATGAAATAAGGAAATAAATAATAACTTTATTATTGCCTCTAGGGCATATTTCCTTCAGCCACAAGCTTGGGGGGGCGCGCCCCCCAGGCTTGTGGCTGCCTGGTGGGTCCTCCTCTGGTATTTCTTTTGCCAATAATTTTAATATATTCCAAAATAATTCTCCGTCAATTTTTAGCTCATTTGGAGTTGTTCAGAAAAAATGCCTCCAATATAGCCCTTTCTGGTCCAGAATTCCAACTGCCGGCAATCTCCCTCTTCATGTGAAACTTGCAAAATAAGAGAGAAAAGGTATAAGAATTGTATTACAAAGTGAAATAACAGTCCATAATGCAATACACATCAACATAAAAAAATGATGCAAAATGGACGTATCACCCCCCCCCCCCCGCCTTGCCCGAGACCTCACACCCCGTGCATCCAGTCACCAACAAGGATCACGTCGTCAGACCAAGTTGGGACAGAGGAGGATCTGAAGGCCGGTTGGGTCATTCTGGAGAGCTTTCCGCCAACACAGATGTAGCCGGTGGACGTCTGTCAGTCGATGTAGCTCGTTCTGCCGCGGACAAGCACGGGCACCAGCGGTGCCCAGGCTGCCCCTGACCTGTTCGACGGAATGACACAAGAAGACTCGGCATGTTCTTGTGGCTCTCCTGTCCAATCAACTTTGCATATGCGTGATGACCCACAAGTATAGGGGATCTATCGTAGTCCTTTCGATAAGTAAGAGTGTCGAACCCAACAAGGAGCAGAAGGAAATGATAAGCGGTTTTCAGGAAGGTATTCTCTGCAAGCACTGAAATTATAGGTAATAGATAGTTTTGTGATAAGATAATTTCTAACGAGCAACAAGTAACAAAAGTAAGTAAAGTACAGCAAGGTGGCCCAATCCTTTTTGTAGGAAAGGACAAGCCTGGACAAACTCTTATATAGAGAAAAACACTCCCGAGGACACATGGGAATTATCGTCAAGCTAGTTTTCATCACGTTCATATGATTCGTGTTCGGTACTTTGATAATTTGATATGTGGGTGGACCGATGCTTGGATGCTGTCCTTACTTGGACAAGCATCCCACTTATGATTAACCCCTATTGCAAGCATCCGCAACTACAAAAGAAGTATTAAGGTAAACCTAACCATAGCATGAAACATGTGGATCCAAATCAGCCCCTTACGAAGCAACGCATAAACTAGGGTTTAAGCTTCTGTCACTCTAGCAACCCATCATCTACTAATTACTTCCCAATGCCTTCCTCTAGGCCCAAATAATGGTGAAGTGTCATGTAGTCGATGTTCACATAATACCACTAGAGGAGAGACAGCATACATCTCATCAAAATATCGAACGAATACCAAATTCACATGACTACTAATAGCAAGACTTCTCCCATGTCCTCAGGAACAACCATAAGTACTCACAAAGCATATTCATGTTCATAATCAGAGGAGTATTAATATGCATAAAGGATCTGAACATATGATCTTTCACCAAATAAACCAACTAGCATCAACTACAAGGAGTAATCAACACTACTAGCAACCTACAGGTACCAATCCCAGACTTGGAGACAAGAATTGGATACAAGAGATGAACTAGGGTTTGAGAGGAGATGGTGCTAGTGAAGATGTTGATGGAGATTGGCCCTCTCCCAATGAGAGGAGCATTGGTGATGACGATGGCAAAGATTTCCCCCTCCCGGAGGGAAGTGTCCCCGGCAGAACAGCTCTGCCGGAGCCCTAGATTGGTTCCGCCTCGTGGCGGCAGAGTCTCGTCCCGAAAGCTTGCTTCTGATTTTTCTTCGGACGGAAGACTTCATATAGCAGAAGATGGGCATCGGAGGGCCAACAGGGGGCCCATGAGGCAGGGGGCGCGCCCAGGGGGTAGGGCGCGCCCCCCACCCTCGTGCCCAGGGTGTGGGCCCCCTCTGGTATTTCATCCGATCAGCATTTTTTATTATTTCCAAAAATAAATTTCGTGGAGTTTCAGGACTTTTGGAGTTGTGCAGAATAGGTCTCTAATATTTGCTCCTTTTCTAGCCTGAATTCCAGCCTGCGGCATTCTCCTTCTTATGTAAACCTTGTAAAATAAGAGAGAATAGGCATAAGTATTTTGACATAATGTGTAATAACAGCCCATAATGCAATAAATATCGATATAAAAGCATGATGCAAAATGGACGTATCAACTCCCCCAAGCTTAGTCCTCGCTTGTCCTCAGGCGGAAGCCGATAACATAAATATGTCCACATGTCTAGAGGTAGAGGTGTCGATAAAATAAAATACGGACATGAGGGCATCATGATTATTCTCATAACAGCAACATATATGGATAATGTCATATGATTTCTTATGCTTAAGTAATAATCTATTCACAATGCAAAGTATGAATCAGAAACTTCATTGAGAACCAACAAGCTATAATCTCAGTCACTTAAGCAATTGCAATTTATCATAACATCGGAAAGAGTCAACATAAGAGATTTTTCAGCAAGCCCACATACTCAACTATCATTTAGTCTTTCACAATTGCTAACACTCATGCAATACTTGTGGTTACGGAGTTTTAATCGGACACAGAGGAAGATAGGGGCTTATAGTTTCGCCTCCCAACCTTTTACCTGAAGGGTAATGTCAACAATAATAATTCATGCTAACTTACATCCAATTAGATATACGTATCAGGATCTTTCCAACACACTGTGCTTGCCAAAGGATAAAATGTAAAAAGGAAAGGTGAAGATCACCGTGACTCTTGCATAAGGTAAAGGGTAAAAGTAAAGGATAGGCCTGTCGCAGAGGGAAGCAGAGGTTGCCATGCGCTTTCAGGGTTGGATGCACAAAATCTTAATGCAAAAGAACGTCACTTTATATTGCCACTTGTGATGTGGACCTTTATTATGCAGTCCGTCGCTTTTATTTCTTCCACATCACAAGATCGTATGAAGCTTATTTCCTCCACACCAATCAATCATACATATTTAGAGAGCAATTTTTATTGCTTGCACCGATGACAACTTACTTGAAGGATCTTACTCAATCCATAGGTAGGTATGGTGGACTCTCATGGCAAAATTGGGTTTAAGGATATTTGGAAGTACAAGTAGTATCTCTACTTGGTTTAAAGAATTTGGCTAGCATGAGGGGGAAAGGCAAGCTCAACATGTTGGATGATCCATGACAATATACTTTATTTCAGATATAAGAAAACATAACCCATTACGTTGTCTTCCTTGTCCAACATCAACTCATTAGCATGTCATATTTTAATGAGTGCTCACAATCATAAAAGATGTACAAAATAGTATATTTATATGTGAAACCTCTCTTTCTTTATTACTTCCTATTAATTGCAATGATGACCAGAACTTTGTTTGTCAACTCTCAACAACTTTTAATCATCATACTCTTTCTATGTGAAGTCATTACTCTCCATAAAATCAATATGATCTCTTTGTTTCTTTTTATTCTTTTCTCTTTTTCTTTTATTCACTCAAGATCATGGCAAAATAATCAAGCCCTTGACTCAACACTAATCTTTATTATATAGCTCACGAACTCGATTACATAAATGGATCATAAGCAAAACTCAAAACTAAATCATACTAAAACTTTATTCTACTAGATCGAGATATTACTAAAAGGATTGAACTAAGAAAAATGGTAAAGGTAGAGATGTGATGGTGATACGATACCGGGGCACCTCCCCCAAGCTTGGCTGTTGCCAAGGGGAGTGCCCATACCCATGTGATTATATCTCCTTTTTTGGGGACGGTGATGTGATATTCTTGGCGATGATGCCCCTCAGGATACGATTCTCCTCCTCGAGCTTATTGACTTGTTGCTTGAGGTCCATTATTTCCTTTCGAAGCTTTCCTGTAATGGCCAAAGCTCCTTGCACCCAAGAGTGTTGCATAGCTGCGGGAGAACAAGTGACACTCTTCTTCATATTTTCATAAGAAAGAAATCTAACATTGGAACGGATAACCGAGTTTGGAATAGTTGAGCTCTGTAGTTCCCCCATTGTGAATCCAGCTCGGAAGCGAGAAGTGACTTCTTGATCCTCCTCCATGGCATCTATCCTCTTGAAATCAGCCTCCATCTCTTCCTCCATTGCTTGCCCAAAGTGGTCAGCATCGTTGTTTGTTCCTGGTCTCTATGCCGGATGAGACACCCGGCTCTCCCCGACTGACTCTTGAGAGGACATCTCGCTCTAATCTACAGCAGCAACAACTCGAAACGAAAATAGAGGATATTTGCATGATACGGTGGTCAAAACCTTTGGGAGAATATATATGAATTTTTACCGACCAAAATACGTATCGTGCAAGAAAACGGAGTTCGGAGAGCGCACGAGGTGCCCACGAGGCAGGCGGGCGCGCCCTCCACCCTCGTGGAGCCCTCGTGTACTTCCCGGACTGCTTCTTATTTTCCTATTTTTCTAAATATTCCAAAATGGAGAAATTTTTCCATTAGAACTGTTTTGGAGTCGGTTTACTTACCATACCACATACCTATTCCTTTTCGGAGTCTGAAACATTCCGGAAAGTGTCCCTTATGTATTCCTCCGGGGTTACGGTTTCAATAACATTGGTTTCAACATTTATAGGATTACCTGAGATATAGTGTTTGATTCTTTGACCGTTCACCACCTTCGGATTTGTGCCTTCGAAACTATTGATTTTTATGGCACCGAAACGATAGACTTCCTCGATAACGTAAGGACCTTCCCTTTTAGAGAGAATTTTTCCTGCAAAAAATCTTAAACGAGAGTTGTATGGCAATACATAATCACCTACATTAAACTCACGCTTTTGTATCCTTTTGTCATGCCATCTTTTAACTTTTTCTTTAAACAATTTGGCATTTTCATAGGCTTGAGTTCTCCATTCATCAAGTGAGCTAATGTCAAATAACCTCTTCTCACCGGCAAGTTTGAAATCATAGTTGTGCTCTTTAACTCCCAATAAGCCTTATGTTCTAGTTCTAGAGGTAAGTGACATGCTTTTCTATAAACCATTTTATACGGAGACATACCCATAGGGTTTTTATATGCAGTTCTATAGGCCCATAATGCATCATCAAGTTTCTTGGACCAATTCTTTCTAGATCTATTAACAGTCCATTGCAAAATTAATTTGAGTTCTCTATTACTCAATTCTACTTGACCACTAGACTGTGGGTGATAAGGATATGCAATTCTATTATTAACATCATACTTAGCAAGCATTTTACGGAAAGCACCATGAATAAAATGTGAACCACCATCAGTCATTAAATATCTAGGGACTCCAAACCTCGGAAAAATAACTTATTTAAGCATCTTAATAGAGGTGTTATGATCAGCACTACTAGTTGGAACAGCTTCTACCCACTTAGTAACGTAATCAACATCAACTAAAATATGTGTGTATCCATTAGAGGCAGGAAAAGGTCCCATATAATCAAAGCCCCAAACATCAAATGGTTCGATAACAAGTGAATAATTCATAGGCATTTCTTGACGTCTACTAATATTACCAATTCTTTGACATTCATCACAAGATAAAACAAACTTACGGGCATCCTTGAAGAGAGTAGGCCAATAAAAACCGGATTGCAATACCTTATGTTCAGTTCTATCACCAGCGTGGTGTCCTACATAAGCATCGGAGTGACACTTGCGTAGGATCTGTTCCTGTTCATGCTCAGGTACACAACGTCTAATAACACCATCTACTCCTTCTTTATAAAGATGTGGGTCATCCCAAAAGTAATTTCTTAAATCATAGAAAAACTTTTTCTTTTGCTGGTATGTGAAACTAGGTGGTATAAATTTAGCAACAATGTAATTAGCATAATCAGCATACCATGGAGTAGTACGAGAAGCATTTATGACATTTAATTGTTCATCAGGAAAGCTATCATCGATAGGTACTGGGTCATCAAGAACATTCTCTAACCTAGACAAGTTGTTTGCAACGGGGTTCTAAGCTCCCTTTCTATGAATAATATGCAAATCAAATTCTTGTAGCAAGAGAACCCATCTAATAAGTCTAGGTTTAGCATCTTTCTTTTCCATAAGATATTTAATAGCAGCATGATCAGTGTGAATAGTTACTTTGGAATAAACAATATAAGGTCTGAACTTATCACAAGCAAATACAACTGCTAAGAATTCTTTTTTAGTAGTAGCATAATTTCTCTGTCTAAAGTTTTACTAGCATATTTAATAACATTTAATTTCTTATCAACTCTTTGCCCTAGAACAGCACCTACATCATAATCACTAGCATCACACATAATTTCAAAGGGTAAATTCCAATCAGGAGGCTGAACGATAGGTGCAGAAATCAATGCTTTCTTAAGTATTTCAAATGCTTCTACACAATCATCATCAAAGACAAATGGCATATCTTTTTATAATAAATTAGTCAGAGGCCGAGAAATTTTTGAGAAGTCCTTAATTAACCTCCTATAAAATCCGGCGTGACCAAGGAAACTTCTTATACCTTTGATGTCCTTGGGACATGGCATCTTTCCAATAGCATCAACTTTAGCTTTATCAACTTCAATACCTCTTTCAGAAATTTTATGCCCCAAGACAATACCTTCATTAACCATAAAGTGGCACTTTTCCCAATTCAAGACAAGATTAGTTTCTTCACATCTCTGCAAAACTCGATCAAGGTTGCTCAAGCAATCATCAAAAGAGGATCAATAGACAGAGAAGTCGTCCATGAAAACCTCGCAAATCTTTTCACAAAAGTCAGAGAATATAGCCATCATGCATCTTTGAAAGGTAGTAGGTGCATTACATAAACCAAAAGGCATACGTCTATAAGCAAAAGTACCGAAAGGGCAGGTAAAAGTGGTCTTAGCTTGATCATCAGCTGACACAGGTATTTGAGAGAAACCATAATAACCATCTAGAAAGAAAAAATGTGTATGTTTGGATAATCTTTCTAGCATTTGATCAATAAAAGGTAAGGGGTAATGATCTTTTTTAGTAGCTTTATTTAATCTACGGAAATCAGTTACCATCCTATAACCTGTAATTATTCTTTGCGAAATCAATTCATCTTTACCATTAGGAACGACAGTAATACCTCCCTTCTTAGGGACACAATGGATAGGACTTACCCACTAACTATCAGCAACGGGATAAATTATACCTGCCTCAAGGAGCCTTAGTATTTCCTTCCTTACCACTTCTTTCATCTTAGGATTCAGCCGTCGTTGATGGTCAATAACTGGTTTGGCGTCTTTCTCCAAATTTATTTTGTGTTGACATAGAGTGGGACTAATGCCCTTAAGATCTTCAAGAGTATATCCAATAGCAGCACGGTGCTTCTACAGAGTTTTCAATAATTTTTCTTCCTCCTTCTCTGAAAGGTTAGTGCTACGTCTTGAGCTTGCGTTGGTTTTCCCCGAAGAGGAGAGGATGATGCAGCAGAGTAGCGTAAGTATTTCCCTCAGTTTTTTAGAACCAAGGTATCAATCCAGTAGGAGGCTACGCGCGAGTCCCTCGTACCTGCACAAAGCAAATAACTCCTCGCAACCAAAGAGATAAGGGGTTGTCAATCCCTTCACGGTCACTTACGAGAGTGAGATCTGATAGAGATGATAGATAACATTTTTGGTATTTTTGGTATAAAGATGCAAAGTAAAATAAAAGGCAAAGTAAAAAAGCAAAGCAATAATAAAGCGTGGGAAGATTAATATGATGAGAATAGACCGGGGCCATAGATTTCATTAGTGGCTTCTCTCAAGAGCATAAGTATTTTACGGTGGGTGAGCGAATTACTATTGAGCAATTGATGAATTGAGCATAGTTATGAGAGTATCTAGGTATGATCATGTATATAGGCATCACGACCGAGACAAGTAGACCGACTCCTGCACGCATCTACTACTATTACTCCACTCATCGACCGCTATCCAAAGCATGCATCTAGAGTATTAAGTTAATGAAAACAGAGTAACGCCTTAAGCAAGATGACATGATGTAGAGGGATAAATTCATGCAATATGATAAAACCCCCATCTTGTTATCCTCGATGGCAACAATACAATATGTGCATTGCTGCCCCTACTGTCACTGGGAAAGGACACTGCAAGATTGAACCCAAAGCTAAGCACTTCTCCCATTGCAAGAACTACCAATCTAGTTGGCCAAACCAAGCGGATAATTCAAGAGACTTGCAAAGATAAACAAACATACATAAAATAAAACAGAGAAGATTCAAATATTGCTCATAGATAATCTTGATCCTAAACCCACAGATCATGGTCTGAACAAACACACCGAAAAAAGAAGATTACATCGAATAGATATCCACGAGAGAGTGGGAGAACATTGTATTGAGATCCAAAAAGAGAGAAGAAGCCATCTAGCTACTAACTATGGACCCGAAGGTCTGAGGTAAACTACTCACACTTCATCGGAGAGGCTATGATGATGATGATGTAGAAGCCCTCCATGGTGGATTCCCCTTCCG
Source organism: Aegilops bicornis (assembly GCA_021605145.1). Taxonomy (NCBI): domain Eukaryota; kingdom Viridiplantae; phylum Streptophyta; class Magnoliopsida; order Poales; family Poaceae; genus Aegilops; species Aegilops bicornis. The sequence continues at coordinate 716,550,734 of CM038670.1, forward strand.
GCGGAGCTCCGGAACAGGCCCCAAGATGGAATCTCGTGCATACAGGAAGTTGCGGCGGTGGAATTAGGTTTTTGGCTCCGTATCTGATCTGTTCGGGGTACGTAGGTATATATAGGAGGAAGGAGTACGTCGGTGGATCTTCGGGGGGCCCATGAGGCAGGGGCGCGCCCTAGGGGGGCGCCCTCCACCCTCATGGCCGCCTACCTCCTTTCTTGACCGAGGGTCCAAGTCTCCTGGATCATATCTGATGAGAAAATCACGTTCCCGAAGGTTTCATTCTTTTTGGACTCCGTTTGATATTACGTTTCTTCGAAACACTAAAATAGGCAAAAAAACAGCAAATCTGGGCTGGGCCTCCGGTTAATAGGTTAGTCCCAAAAGTAATATAAAAGTGGAAAATAAAGCCCAATATGGTCCAAAGCAGTAGATAATATAGCATGGAGCAATCAAAAATTATAGATACGTTGGAGACGTATCGAGGCATCTAAGCTTAATTCCTGCCGTCCTCGAGTAGGTAAATGATAAAAGAGAATTTTTGATGCGGAGTGCTACTTGGCATAATTTCAATGTAACTCTTCTTAATTGTGGTATGAATATTCAGATCCGAAAGATTCAAGACAAAAGTTCATATTGACATAAAAATAATAATACTTTAAGCATACTAACTAAGCAATTATGTCTTCTCAAAATAACATGGCCAAAGAAAGTTCATCCCTACAAAATCATATGGTTTAGTCATGCTCCATTTTCACACACATGAATGCTCTCATCATGCACAACCCCGATGAAAAGCCAAGCAATGGTTTCATACTTTAGTAATCTCAAACTTATAAACCTTCACGCAATACATGAGCGCGAGCCATGGACATAGCACTATGGGTGGAATAGAATATGATAATGGGGGTTATGTGGAGAAGACAAAAAAGGAGAAAGTATCACATCAACGAGGCTAATCAATGGGCTATGGAGATGCCCATCGATTGATGTTAATGCAAGGAGTAGGGATTGCCATGCAACGGATGCACTAGAGCTATAAATGTATGAAAGCTCAACAAAATACAACTTGCTTGCTCGTGAAGACCTAGGGCACTTGAGGAGGCCCATTGTTGGAATATACAAGCCAAGTTCTATAATGAAAAATTCCCACTAGTATATGAAAATGACAAAATGAGAGACTCTCTATCATGAAGATTATGGTGCTGCTTTGAAGCACAAGTGTGGTAAAAGGATAGTAACATTGTCCCTTCTCTCTTTTTCTCTCATTTTTTTTGTTTGGGCCTTTTCTCCCTTTTTTTATGGCCTCTTTTATTTTCTATTTTTTTATTTTTCCTCACTTGGGACAATGCTCTAGAAAATGATGATCATCACACTTCTATTTATTTACAACTCAATGATTACAACTCGATACTAGAACAAGGTATGACTCTATATGAATGCCTCCGGTGGTATACCGGGATATGCAATGAACCAAGAGTGACATGTATGAAATAATTATGAACGGTGGCTTTGCCACAAATACTATGTCAACTACATGATCATGCTAAGCACTATGACAATGATAATATGTCATGATGACCGGAATGGTGGAAAGTTGCTTGGCAATATATCTCGGAATGGCTATGGAAATGCCATAATAGGTAGGTATGGTGGCTATTTTGAGGAAGATATAATGAGGTTTATGTGTGAAAGAGCGAATCATATCACGGGGTTTGGATGCACCGGCGAAGTTTGGACCAACTCTCAAGGTGAGAAAGGGCAATGCACTGCAATCGAAGAGGCTAGCAATGATGGAAGGGAGAGAGTGCGTATAATCCATGGACTCAAGATTAGTCATAAAGAACTCATATACTTATTGCAAAAATCTACAAGCCATCAAAAACCAAAGCACTACGCGCATGCTTCTAGGGGTATAGATTGGTAGGAAAAGACCATCGCTCGTCCCCGACCGCCACTCATAAGGAAGACAAATAAAGAACACCTCATGTTTCAAATTTGTTACACAATGTTTACCATACGTGCATGCTATGGGACTTGCAAACTTCAACACAAGTATTTCTCAATTTCACAACTACTCAACTAGCATGACTCTGATATTATTACCTCCATATCTCAAAACAATCATCAAGCATCAAACTTTCCTTAGTATTCAACGCACTCAAAAGAAAGTTTTACAAATCTTGAATACCAAGCATATTATTATTATTAAGAAAATTACCATGCTATTTAAGACTATCAAAATAATCTAAGTGAAGCATGAGAGATCAAAGGTTTCTATAAAACAAATCCACCACCGTGCTCTAAAAGATATAAGTGAAGCACTAGAGCAAAACTATATAGCTCAAAAGATATAAGTGAAGCACATAGAGTATTCTATCAAATTCCAATTCATGTATGGCTCTCTCAAAAGGTGTGTACAGCAAGGATTATTGTGTTAAACTAACAAGCAAAGATGTAAATAATACAAGACGCTCCAAGCAAAACACATATCATGTGGTGAATAAAAATATAGCTCCAAGTAAAGTTACCGATGGAAGTGGACGAAAGAGGGGATGCCTTCCGGGGGCATCCCCAAGATTTAACTTTTTGGTGTCCTTATATTATCTTGGGGGTGCCACGGGCATCCCCAAGCTTAGGCTCTTGCCACTCCTTGTTCCATAATCCATCAAAAGATTTCACCCAAAACTTGAAAACTTCACAACACAAAATTCAACAGAAATCTCGTGAGCTCCGTTAGCGAAAGAAAACAAAAGACCACTTCAAGGTACTGTAATGAACTCATTCTTTATTTATATTGGTGTTAAATATATTGTATTCCAACTTATCTATGGATTATAAACTATTTTACTAGCCATAGATTCATCAAAATAAGCAAACAACACACGAAAAACAGAATCTGTCAAAAATAGAACAGTCTGTAGTAATCTGTAACTAACGCAAACTTCTGGAACTCCAAAAATTCAGCAAAAATAGGAAGACCTAGGAAATGTTTTTACTGATCAGAAGCAATTGGAATCACTATTTTATCACGTTCTGGTGATTCTTAACAATTGTTTTTGGGAACAGAAAGTTTCTGGAAATTACAGCAAGATCAAATAACTATCATCCAAGAAGATCATATAGGTTTAACTTGGCACAAACACTAATTAAAACATAAAACCACATCTAAACAGAAGGTAGATGGATTATTTGTTCCTAAACATAAACAAAAATAAAAAAACTAAAATAAAATTGGGTTGCCTCCCAACAAGCGCTATCGTTTAACGCCCCTAGCTAGGCATAAAAGCAAGGATAGATCTAGGTATTGCCATCTTTGGTAGGCAATCCATAAGTGGCTCTCATAATAGATTCATATGGTAATTTTATCTTCTTCCTAGGGAAGTGTTCCATGCCTTTCTTTAATGGGAATTGGAATCTAATATTTCCTTCCTTCATATCAATAATTGCACCAATCGTTCTAAGGAAAGGTCTACCAAGAATAATAGGACATGAAGGATTGCAATCTATATCAAGAACGATAAAATCTACGGGCACATAATTCCTATTTGAAACAATAAGAACATCATTAATTCTTCCCATAGGTTTCTTAATAGTGGAATCCATAAGGTGCAAGTTTAGAGAGCAATCATCAAAATCACGGAAATCTAGCAAATCACACAAAGTTTTGGGAATAGTGGAAACACTAGCACCCAAATCACATAAAGCATAAAATTCATGATCCTTAATCTTAATTTTAATAGTTGGTTCCCACTCATCATAAAGTTTTCTAGGGATAGAGACTTCCAACTCAAGTTTTTCCTCATAAGATTGCATCAAGGCATCAATGATATGTTTGGTAAACGTTGTATTTTTACTATAAGCATGCGGAGAATTCAACACGGATTGCAACAAGGAAATACAATCAATTAAAGAGCAACTTTCATAATTAAATTCCTTGAAATCCAAAATAGTGGGCTTAGCAACATCTAGGGTTTTACTTTCTTCAATCCCACTTTTATCAATTTTAGTATCAAGATCTAGAAACTCTGAATTTTTGGAACGCCTTCTCGGTAAAGGTGGATCATATTCAATCTCATCATTATCAAGATTCATATTGCAAAACAAAGATTTGATAGGGGACACATCAATAACTTTTAGATCTTCATCTTTATTTTCATGGAAATTAGAAGAACACGCTTTAATAAAGGCATCTTTCATAGCACGCATCCTAGCGGTTCTTTCCTTGCACGCATCAATGGAAATTCTCATGACTTTGAGAGACTCATTGATATCATGCTTAGGAGGAATAGATCTAAGCTTTAAAGAATCAACATCTAGAGAAATTCTATCAACGTTCCTAGCCAATTCATCAACTTTAAACAACTTCTCTTCAAGCAAAGCATTAAAATTCTTTTGAGAATTCATAAACTCTTTAACACTAGTCTCAAATTCAGAGGGCATCTTATTAAAATTTCCATAAGAATTGTTGTAGGAATTTCCATAATTATTAGAGGGATTACTAGGATAAGGCCTAGGATTAAAGTTTCCTCTATACGCGTTGTTACCAAAATTATTCCTACCAACAAAATTCACATCCGTAGATTCATTATTATTCTAAATCAAAGTAGACAAAGGCATATCATTAGGATCAGAAGAAACATTCTTACTAGCAAATAATTTCATAAGTTTATCCATCTTTCCACTCAAAACATTAATTTCTTCTATCGCATGCACTTTTTTATTAGTAGATCTTTTAGTGTGCCATTGAGAATAATTGACCATAATATTATCTAGGAGTTTAGTAGCATCTCCTAAAGTGATGTCCATAAAAGTGCCTCCCGCGGCCGAATCTAAAAGATTTCTAGAAGCAAAATTCAATCCGGCATAAATTTTTTTGTATAATCATCCACAAATTTAAACCATGAGTAGGGCAATTACTTATCATTAATTTCATCCTCTCCCAAGCTTGTGCAACATGTTCATGATCAAGTTGCTTAAAATTCATAATATCGTTTCTAAGAGAGATGATCTTAGCGGGAGGAAAATACTTAGAGATAAAAACATCTTTGCACTTGTTCCAAGAATCAATACTATTTTTATGCAAGGAATCTTAGCGGGAGGAAAATACTTAGAGATAAAAGCATCTTTGCACTTGTTCCAAGAATCAATACTATTTTTAGGCAAGGACGAAAACCAAGCTTTAGCACGATCTCTAAGCGAAAAAGGAAATAGCTTCAATTTAACAACATCGTTGTCAACATCTTTCTTCTTTTTCATATCACACAAATGCACGAAGCTATTTAGATGAGTAGCGGCATCTTCACTAGGAAGGCCGGCGAATTGATCTTTCATAACAAGATTCAATAAAGCAACATTGATTTCACAAGAATCAGTATTGGCAAGAGGAGCAATCGGAGTGCTAAGGAAATCATTATTGTTGGTATTGGTAAAGTCACACAATTTGGTATTATCTTGAGCCATAGTGACAAGCAAGCAATCCAACACACGAACAAAACAAGCAAACGAGAAAAAGGCAAACGGAAAAGAGAGGGCGAATAAAACGGCAAGGGTGAAGTGGGGGAGAGGAAAACGAGAGGCAAATGGCAAATAATGTAATGCGGGAGATAAGGGATTGTGATGGGTACTTGGTAGGTTGACTTTGCGTGAGACAGACTCCCGACAGCGCCAGAAATCCTTCTTGCTACGTCTTGAGCTTGCGTTGGTTTTCCCCGAAGAGGAGAGGATGATGCAGCAGAGTAGCATAAGTATTTCCCTCAGTTTTTGAGAACCAAGGTATCAAACCAGTAGGAGGCTACGCGCGAGTCCCTCGTACCTGCACAAAGCAAATAACTCCTCGCAACCAACGCGATAAGGGGTTGTCAATTCCTTCACGGTCACTTACGAGAGTGAGACCTGATAGAGATGATAAATAATATTTTTGGTATTTTTGGTATAAAGATGCAAAGTAAAATAAAAGGCAAAGTAAAAAAGCAAAGCAATAATAAAGCGTAGGAAGATTAATACGATGAGAATAGACCCGGGGGCCATAGATTTTACTAGTGGCTTCTCCCAAGAGCATAAGTATTTTACGGTGGGTGAACGAATTACTGTTGAGCAACTGACAGAATTGAGCATAGTTATGAGAGTATATAGGTATGATCATGTATATAGGCATCACGTCCGAGACAAGTAGACCGACTCCTGCCTGCATCTTGTCGGGGGTTGGGTGCGACATATGCGAAAGGATGGCTTATCATGGAGGGGGCGAGTAGAACGTCGCCGGTGCCTGGGAACGGGATGAGGCGAAGGCATGCACGCCGGCGAATCTTACCCAGCTTCAGGACTCTCCGTGGAGATAACACCCCTAATGCTGCTCTACGGGGTCTCCGCATGATCACTATGGCAAAGTGTGTACAAGGTTGCTCCTTGAGCTGTTCGGGGTGAGGAAGGAGAAGGGCACGGCTAGCTCTTCCCTTCCCTCTATGTGTGTCTAGAACTATTAGTGTCCAACCTCTTGCATGGGTGCCCCGGGGGGTTTATATAGGCCTGCCCCCTAGGGGTACAATGGTAATCCGGCTGGGTGCGGGTCCCAGCCGTCAGTCTCTTAAGTTGCCGTCTTCTCCGCCGACTTCTGGAGTCCGCCGACTAGTGGGCCCCGCCGACAGTCCAGCATGGGGCCGGCAGCCCTCGTCCGCAGCGGGCGGGTCTTGCCGGCTGCGGATTACTGTAGTCGTGCTTCTAATGACGCGAGCTTGGTCATGGGGTCATGGAAACAGTGCCGCCGCCTGTCGGATGATCACGGTTGCTACTCCCTGTCTTGTCTGGTTAATGGCGCACGGAGCCCGTGGGAGGGGCTGGCCGATTCTCGGAGGCCGACACCCAGCGGGTCCGTCTTGGGGTGCTCTCGCCGTCTTCTGCATTCCCGCCGACGCGGTCCCGATCTTGGGTCATACAGAGATAGGCCGTCGTGGAGTACGAGGATCTGCCCACGGGTTGACGTCGGCCGGCATGGATGCAGCGCCACGGACGGAGATCTCTGTCAAGACGGGCGCTCTGTGGCCATGCCTGTCCATTATGAATGGGGCAGGGATAGGCTGCGAGGCGGCCTCATCCCCTCCCGTCCGTAGTCGCATTAGTAGGAGGCGGTTGGAGTCGCGGGCCGACTCCCCGTAGCCGGCTTCTCCGGGAGTCGCTGGCTGGGAGTCGGCTTATCTTGAGGCCGTCTCTGGGACTCGGCTGGGAGGGACAGTCGGCTTATCTTGAGGCCGTCTCTGGGACTCGGCTGGGAGGGGCAGTCGGCGGCTCTGTCGCCGACTCCCGGAAGGCGGCTCTTCATCTTGGGGTCTTGAGGGGCGCAGTCTGCCGCAATGTTTTGAAAGGTCCAGGGGCTCGGGTTTGCCTACCCGTGGCCCATTACTCCGACAGTAGTCCCCGAAGCTGGTGAGGCGCCGTGGGCAACATGTCGAGGAGCCTCAACAGTTTTGTCCCTCTAATGGAAGAATCTGGGCTTGGCTCGCCGTCTCTCTCTTGAGCCGACTAGCTGGAGTCGGCCTTGCAGGAGGTTGTCTTGCTCCTCAAAGGTTTCGAAGGTTGTGGCGGGATCCGGGCAGCGTGCTTGATAAGCTTCCAGGCAGCTGCCCGTTGCGGGCCCGCCACGTGACGCCACGCCGGCAGGGGCTCTGCCCGCCACGCAGCGTGACTCAGACAAGCCCGTCAGCGGGCCCGCCACTACGCGCCTCGGTAGCGGGCGGATCCGTATGCGGCGTCGCGGCGGTTGGGCTCCCCATCGTTCGTTAGCGATAACGTCGTAAAATAAATAAATGAGGCGTGGAGTCTTTGGCGCGATTAATCCCATGCCCGCCCATCGCTTCCCGGGCTAGGGCGCCTATAAGTAGGCGGGAGGAGGGGGCGGCGACGCACGCGCACCCACTCTCCTCGCTTCCTCTCGCTCCCTCTCCTCCTCGCTTCGTCTTCCTCCTGCCTCCGCCGCGCCGAACCACACTGCCCCGCGGAGATGAGCTCCTCCTCCGCCGCCGCGCCTTCCGCCGCGCGCTCCGGCGTGTGGGATGGCTCCATAGTGGATGACGACATCATCGAGTTCCTTCGCCAGACGCGCCGCATCCCCGAGACCAACCTAGTGCGGACCCGCGCCGCGCCGGCAGGCGAAATAACGCCGGCGCCGGAGGAGGGCGAGCGGGTCATATTCCGCTCGCACCTCATGCGCGGGCTAGGGCTGCCGGCGAGCGGCTTCTTCCGCGCCTTCCTGGAGTTCCACGGGCTTCAGCCGCACCACCTCACTCCAAACACGGTGGTGCTGCTGGCCGCCTTCGCCTCTTTGTGCGAGGGCTTTCTTGGCGTTCTCCCCACCATCGAGCTGTGGGGGGAATTCTTCCAAGCCAAGCTCGGAACGCACGTCGCTCGCGTGCCGGCTCTGTGCGGTATTTTCATCGCAATGAGGAGGCCGTTAACCGACAACCCCTTCCCTGCCATCCCACTAATCAAGTCGGTGAAGATGTGGCAGCGCACGTATTTCTACGTGAAGAACGTCGCCCCTGAGGGCGACTGGGTCAACCTACCGCCTTTACGAGGCCGGGCGAGTTGGCGGGCGACTCCAGCTGGTCCCATCGGGCCAGGTCGCCGACTCTGCAGCGCGCCGCCATTGTCGCATGCTCCGTAGCCGACGCAATCGGAGGGCTGACTAGGGCCGACTTGCTGGCCGCCGTGGTGCGCCGAAGTTCTTCCTCTCAAGGCCGACCTCATCTCGATATGTCGATGAGCGGCCATCGGGACCCCAGTCGGCTGTGCTCCAAAGACATGCCCCACGCGGAGGTGGTGGACACGGTGAATTTCCTGGCGAACTGCGGCCTCACGGAGGAATGGCAGTTCGGCAAGGAACCGTACTCGCGCGCCAACCCCCCGCCCGTGGTAAGTCATCTCTCTTGCTTTTCTGTTTCCTTCTTCAGCCGAATCCGACTTTGATTTTCTTTGGTTATTTCGAGTCAGAACCCCCTCATGCAGCCCTCAGCCGGCACCACGGGGCCGGCCCGTGAGTTCGTCCCCGACTGGGCGGAGAGCAATGCCGACGAACCCGAATTGGGGGTGGCAGCGATGGAGAGCGACACCGAGGGAGGAGGAGGGGACGACGACTTCAGGCCTTCGACGACCTTCGCCGACTGGCCTGACGATGACGGCGAAAAGGAAGTCGTCCCCCGCCGCCAACCGAAGGTCGGCCATCCAGGCGCGGGTTCCTCTGCCGGCTTGGGTGGTCGAGGCGGCGCGAAGAAGCGCCGGGCCAGCCGAGCCTGCCAGGCGGCCGGGCGAAGAAGTTCAGGGGACGCCGCGACCCAGAAGAGGTGGTCAAGGCTAACCGCTCATAAGGAAGTGAAGAAGCCGCCGCTGGTCTCCGCGTAAGTACTTCTTGTTTTGTCTTGTTTTCTTCTGGTTCGTCTTGTCCAAGTCTTTATATGTATTTTTCTCATCAGGGCTCCTCTCACCTTGGAGCGGGTCGCCGCCGCCTCCGTCATGGGGTCGGCAAAGACGTCCGCCAATACTCGGCGGATCGATCCTGCGGCCGATCTCCGGGAGGCGACGGAGCGGAATGCGCAGGAGAAGCGCGACGAGGAGGAGGCCGCCCGTATGGAGAAGGCGGAGGCCGAGAAGGCGGCAGCTTCCGGCCAGAGGCGGCTGGAGGAAACCGAAGCCGCCGCCGCAGCCAAGAGGCGAGCCGAGGAGGCCGCGCGCCTCCAGTCGGCGCTGCTCGTCACCCCGCTGAACTCTGCGCCGCCGACGCCGGAGTTCTCGGGGCAGACGGAGGGAGCCGACAACGAGTTCCCCATCAAGGAGAGGGAAGGCGGCGAGGCCTCTCTGTCAGGCACGGCCGTGCCGCCCCCACCGCCTCCGTCGCCGTCTGATAGCGCGCAAGGTAAACAACCGGCCGACTCGCCTGTGCCGCCGACCGACGACGAAGCTGTGGCGAGGCTGCTTCTTCAAGTCGCCTCGCCAGCGCGCCGTCGTTTTGAGAAGGCGACCTCAGCGCCGCGCCCCTTGGAGACCGGCGCCGCCAGCTCGGCCATTCCAGACGCCGAGGCGACAAGCGCCGCGCCCGTTGGGTGGGTGCGAGGAGGCAGCACATGCCCGCTGAACACGGCGCTTCTGGACGTCCAGGCGAAGCTGCGAGCTGAGGGCGACGCTATCCAGAACTGCACCAAGGCGCACCTGGCGTCGCGAGCCGCCGTGCGGGTATGTTCCTTCTTTGAGTTTTTTCTCGTTTTTCTCTGTGGGGGCGCGCCAGGGCACCCACTGGGTGTAGTCCCCGAGTTTCGGGCGGCATTGGCAGCGGCTCGAACTCTATCTGCCGACTTCCAAATTTTTACCTTTGTCTGACATTCTTGTCGCAGGAGTATCACAACCTCCGCGCCACTGCTTTCAACCGCAACGTTGAGGAGCTGGGCAAGCGGACTGCCGACTTGTCGAGGAGTCGAGGTGAGTTTTCTTTCTTTTTCACGGGGGCGCGCTGGCGCACCCACGGGCTGTAATCCCCGAGATTCGGGCCGACTGCTGCGCAGTCGGGCCGGATCTTCCTGGCGACCTTCTTAGCTGACGACTTTGCGTTTCTTTTTGTTCTTCAGAGGCCAACGCCACTCTTCGGCGGCAGCTGAGTACGGCCAACACCTCCTTGCGTGCCAGGGAGGAGGAATGCAGCAAGCTCGCCGCAGAGCGACACCTGCTGACTACGCGGCTGGCGGAGCAGAGGGAGCTGCTTAAGGCGGCACAGGACGAGGCGGAGAAGAGATAGCCTGCTCTCCTGGCCGAGTTCGAGGGCGAGCGCTCCTCCTGGACCGACAAGGAAGCACTGCTGACCTCCGTTTTCCATGAAATTGAGGACATCGTCGACGGTGAGTTTGTTTTTACTGTCTCCTTTGGGCCGCCGACTATAGGTCAGGCCGACTCCTGTTTTTTGACTTGCTTCATTTTCCTCTTGGCAGACTTCTTCCCCGGCCACAGACAGGCGGCCAATCAAGCCATCGAGGCTGACCACGAGGCGCGAAGGGCTAGTGGTGCTGCGGTCGCTGCCAATGCCCCCCGGACCCTTGACGAGCAGCTCCTGAGCATTGAGGCTCGTCTGCGGCCAGCCCATCGGATGTTGCGCCAGCTTCAGCGCGTCGGTGCCCAGGCGATCGTTGCCCTGTGGTCGGACATGCCGGCTCTGCGCACTCCCAGCCGGACCGCCGATTGGCTGGAGGTCGCGGCTGGCCGTCATGAGGCCTGGAAGGGTTCCGCGGCCCAGGCTGGAGCGTGTCGGGCCCTGGAATTCGTCAAGGCGTGGTATCCAGGGCTGGATCTAGACCGGCTGGCCGTGTTCCGCTCAAAGGCCCAGGCGGAGTTGCTGGCTGCGGAGGACACCCTCATCGAGCGTGCAGCAGCGATTGCCGACTACACGGACACCAGTGTCTTCGTCCCTGAGCGGGTTGAGGACGGTGGGGAAGCGCCGCCGGAGTGGTTCGGGATGAACCCGGACTACGACGAGGACTCGGCAGAGGTGATCGGCTCCAGCGCCGAGGAGGAAGACGAGGCGGGGGATGGAGACGAGATGGAGGCGCCAGAAGGCGAGCGGGCGACCAGCCTCGGCTCGACGCGCCTCCAGCAATGAGCCGCCCGTTTGGGCGGCTGCCGCCGAAACGATCAAGCCGAGACCGCCCAAAGCCGGCCCGGCGCCGACGCCATTGCCGCCTCCGCCTTCCAACCCCATCTGCCGCTTCCTAGGCCGCTGTCTCGCCTTTATTTTATCTGTTTTGATAGTCTTTGAAAAGAACTTGTTAATTCGCACAATTCCACCCGCAGGGTGTATTCTGAACCTTTGCCCGAAGATCAGGCCAAGGGCCTATGCTATGTAAATATTATCCTAATTTTATCTTTCCTTGCTTATTGCTCTTATGGCTTTTTCCTTTGCCGCCTTCCCTTAGTTGCCGCCTTGCCCATCGGGCAACCGCTCTGCGGACTGCCGTTTGGGTCAAGTGCTTGGCTACCTTTGAGAAGGCAAGTACTTGGCCATTTTTTAGAGTCTTTAAACAAGTTGGGTAGAAAGCGGCAAGCCGACTACTTAAGAGTCGGTTTTTGCAGAACGGGGCTGGAAGCCGGCTTAAACTATGTTTATGCTTTGGGTCCTTAGCCATTTTTTCGTGTGGGCGCCCGTTCTTCCTTACTCCTAACCACCAAACAAGCTCATGAAGCTGCGGCTTCGACAGAGACGGCTTAGGCACCGCACATTACTTGTCTGACTGCAGGAAGCATTTCATAGCCCAAGGCGGCGAGTCCCTGGGCCGACTAGTCGAGCCCGGTGCCGAACAGCATAACAAAGAGTAACATACTCAAAGGCATAATTATTATCATACAGATAACAAAAGAGGGCAGTCCCCGAGCTCGTCTCGGGGGGCCCGAAGTCTTGGTACTTTAAACACAAAGGGTAGCGTGGTACATACTGCATCAACTATAAAATCTTCGGAGGAGATTCGCATTCCATGGCCGTTCCGTCTCTTTGCCGGAGTCGTCCCTCTTGCATGCTCGGGGCTTCTGAGCGTCGATCAGGTAGTAGGAGTCGTTGCCCAGCACTTTGCTGATGATGAATGGGCCTTCCCAAGGCGCCGACAGCTTGTGCTGGCCGGCTATTCGCTGGATCAGCTGGAGCACAAGGTCGCCCTCTAGGAACGATCTTGGCTTGACCTTCTTGTTGTAGTAGCGGCGCAGGCTCTGCTGGTAGATGCTGGACCGGCTGAGTGCCAACAGCTGGCCCTCTTCCAGCATATCGACGCTGTCTTGACGTGCTTCCTCTGCTTCCTCTTCGGTGTACATGGTGACTCGCGGGGAGTCGAACTCTATATCTGTTGGGATGACGGCTTCGGCACCGTAGACGAGGAAGAAGGGTGTGAAGCCGGTTGACTTGTTTGGAGTCGTGCGCAGACTCCAGAGGATGGCTGGCAACTCCTCAAGCCAGCAGTCGGCCGAACGCTCCAGTGGTTCGACCAGTCGAGGCTTGATGCCAGACAGGATGAGGTCGTTCGCTCGTTCTACCTGGCCGTTTGACTGCGGATGGGCAACGGACGCTAGGTCCACTCGGATGCCTTGCGTCACGCAGAAACGGGCCAGGACGCCTTTGTCAAAATTTGTGCCATTGTCGGTGATGATGTTGTGTGGTACGCCATACCGAGTCGTCATGTCGGCGATGAAAGTCACTCCAGTAGGACCATTCAACTTCTTGATGGGTTTTGCTTCTATCCACTTGGTGAACTTGTCCACCGCGACAAGTAAGTGAGTTAGGTCGCCTCGTGCCGTTTTGAATGGTCCCACCATGTCCAGGCCCTAAACAGCAAAGGGCCAGGCGATGGGGATAGTCTTGAGTGCAGAAGCCGGCTGAAGCGGCTTGGAGCGGAACACCTGGCACCCCTTGCATTTTTGAACTAATTCCTTGGCCTCTTCTAGGGCAGTCGGCCAGAAGAAACCGTGTCGGAAGGCTTTGGCGACGAGTGCTCTTGAGGCCGCATGATGGCCGCACTCGCCTTGATGAATGTCTTCGAGAATCGCTTGGCCTTGCTCTGGCTCGACGCAACGCTGGTAGACACCAGTGACGCTGCGCCTGACCAGCTCTCTGTTGACTATAGTGTAGGCTGCCGCTCGGCGTTGTACTTCCCGAGCTAAGGTCTCATCGGTTGGTAGCTCTCCGTTTACTAGGAACTTCAGGATGGGCTGGGCCCATGAGGGTGCTGCTATTTCTTCGACTGCCAGTACTGCTACTTGGACGAGGGCGGCTGGGCTGGGAGGCAGCGGGTTGGAGTCCGCAGCAGCTTGCTGGGTTGAAGAAGTCCCCGGGCCGACTGGCGCAGTCCCCGGGCCGAGTACTGGAGTCTTCGCAATGGTCGCCGCAGTCCCCGGGCCGGGTTCTGAAGTCCCCGGGCCGGCTTCGACTGCAGCGTTCTTGGGGCCGTCTGCCGGAATTCTTGTGCCGTCTGCTGAGGCTTTGGAGTCGGATCCGACTTCTTCAGGGGGAGTCGGCACAAAAATGGAGTCTGATTCTGGTGACGGCTTGACAGATGGCTTGAGGAGGCGCTGAAGGGCGACGCCGGATGGTATTGCCTGACGGGTGGAGCCGATTCGTGCTGTGGTATCCGCTGGTCGTTGTCGTTTCTTGGCACGTGGAGGAACTCGCACCCCTCAGAATATCCACTCAGCTGCTTTACCAGGAAACGGTAGCTCGCCATGTTTGCATCTTTGGCGTCCCAGTCGCCGGATGACTGTTGGACCACCAAGTAAGAGTCGCCATAACACAGGATCTGGCGAATGCCAAGCTCTTTGGCAAGCCGGAGCCCGTGAATGAGCGCCTCGTATTTGGCGACGTTGTTGGAGGCGGCGAAATGGATCTGCAGCGCGTACTTGAGCTTGTCGCCTTTGGGGGAAGTGAGGACCACGCCGGCTCCCAAGCCGGTGTGCATCTTGGAGCCATCGAAGTGCACACGCCAATGGGTGGAGTCGGTATTTGGCGGCGAATCGGGTTTCGCCCGGTCGACGAGGAAGTCGGCCGGTGCTTGCGACTTGATGGCGGTGCGGGGCTGGTAATAGATGGTGTAGGGCCAGCTCTATGGCCCATTTGGCCACTCGGCCAGAAGCATCTCGGCTTCCGATGATCTCGGCTAGTGGGGCTGTGCAAACCATGGTGATTGGATGCTCTTGAAAGTAAGGCTTCAACTTCTTGGCGGCAAAGTGCACGCCGTAACACATCTTCTGGTAGTGGGGGTAGTTCTGCTTGGAGGTCGACAGTACTTCGCTCGGGTAATATACCGGTCTCTAGACAGGTAGCGCCTTGCCTTCCTCCTTGCGGTCAACTACAATGATCAGGTGGCCGACTACCCGCTGGTGGCGGCGATATACAGGAGCATGGGCTCCTTGGGAGTCTGAGCCGCCAAAGACCGAGGGAGTAGTCAGCATTTTCTTCAATCGAGAAAGGCTTCGTCCGCCTTGTGGTTCCATTCAAGAAGGTGGTCTTCTTCATGAGTTGGTACAGAGGAAGAGCTTTCTCGCCAGCCGGTGATGAATCGGCCGATGGACGCCAAACAGCCGTGAATTTTTGCACATCTAGCGAGTCGGCGGGTACTTCCATCCTCTCGATGGCCTTGATCTTCACGGGATTGCACTCTATGCCGCGTTCGGAGACCAGGAAACCAAGGAGCTGGCCGGCTGGTACTCCGAAGACGCACTTCTCTGGGTTGAGCTTGATTTGGAATCGGCGCAGGTTCTCAAAGGTCTCCTTGAGGTCTTCCAACAACGTTCCTCGCTTTTCCGTCTTCACCACCACGTCGTCCACGTAAACGTGGGCGTTTCTGCCAAGCTGCTTGAGGAGGCACTTCTGCATGCAATGCTGAAAGGTGGCGCCGGCATTCCTTAAGCCGAACGTCATGGTCAGGTAGCAGAAGGCTCCAAACGGCGTGATGAAGGAGGTCTTCAATCTGTCGGCTGGGTTCAGCTTGATCTGGTGATATCCTGAGTATGCATCTAAGAATCTCAACAGCTCGCATCCGGCTGTGGAGTCTATCACCTGATCAATTCTCGGCAAAGCGAATGGGTCCTTGGGGCAAGCTTTGTTGAGGCTTGTGTAGTCAATACACATCCGCCACTGTTTGTTCTTCTTTAGTACCAAGACCGGGTTCGCTAACCATTCTGGAAAGAACACTTCCATGATGAAACCGGCTGCGAGGAGCCGGGCTATCTCTTCTCCAACAACTCTTCTCTTCTCTTCTGACAGGTGGCGCAAGGGCTGCCTGACGGGCTTCACATCAGATCGGACATGTAACTTGTGCTCGGCGAATTCCGTCGGTACACCTGGCATGTCTTTAGGGGACCATGCGAAAATGTCCCGATTCTCACGGAGGAAATCGACGAGCTCGCCTTCCTATTTACTGTCAAGGTTTGCACCTATGACAGCGTACCTCTCCGGGTGCTCCGGGTCCAAGGGTATCTTCTTTGTCTCTTTGGCTGGCTTGAACGAGCCCTCAGCTTCCGACTCCTTGGGGTTGGGCGACATCTCTGGCTGCTTGCCGGCCATTGCCACAACCCGATCAAGAAGCCGCTTCTCAGCTGCGATCACCAGGGACTCGGCCAGCCGACTGCTTTCAGCTGCACAGGCGGACGACTTTCTGTAGTCGCCGGCTACGGTCAGAATCCCCTTGGTACTCGGCATCTTCATCTTGAGGTAGGCGTAGTGGGGGACCGCCATGAACTTGGCCAAAGCAGGTCGGCCAAGCAGAGCATGGTACGGGCTTTTGAGGTCCACCACTTCGAACCAGACTGGCTCTCGGCGAAAGTGATCTTTGTCCCCAAAGAGGACGTCTATCAGGATCTTGCCGATCGGTGAGCAGGAAAGGCCAGGTACAATGCCGTGGAACACAGTCCGGCTGCTCTGAAGCTGTCTTTGCTTGATTCCTAACTTCTCCATTGTGTCCTTGTACAGGATGTTGATGCTGCTGCCTCCGTCTATCAGCACTCGCGAGAAGCGAGCGGCCCGCCTATCCGCGGCAAGGGTGGCTCCCAAGACCAGGGCGTAGGAGCACGGATTCGGCATCACCTCTGGGTGATCAGCTCGGATCCAACTGATAGGCTTCTCGGACAGTGCATGAATTCTGGACTATCTGACGCTACTGCGTTCACTTCTTGCTGCTGCAGCTGCCTGCTGCGGCGAACGTCGGCCACACTGGTGAACACTACATAAGCTCCATGCTCTTCTGGGTACTTGTCTTGTACTGCGCCGACTGGCCTTTGACGGCCGGCTCTTTGGGGCAGCGGTGGAGGCGGCCCAGTGGGGAGGCGTAAGGCCGTCTCCTTGGCGATCTGGTGAGCCGGTGGCATTCCGGGTGGTGTGGCTCGGACAAGGCGCGCTATGGAACTTGCAGGGACCATCTAGAGTCTTTCGTGAAGAGAAGGCCGGCAACCAGTTGGACTTGCCGCCTTTACAGCCGCTGGCCGAGGCTGCCCCTCTGGCTGTTGGTCTTCGACTGTCGCCACCTGCCGGCTATTGGAAGCCGGCTGCGGGGCCTTGCGCTTGTGATCATTCTGCTGCTGTCGCCGACTGGTGTCGCCAGCCGGAGTCCTGGGAGCCTGCGGAGCCACATTGCCAGTCGCACTGACTTCGATCTCCGTCTTCATGAAGGAGTCGGCTGTGGCGTACTTGTCTGCTATGATCAGCAGCTCGTCGAGGGTTTCCGGCTCGCCATAAAGGAGCTTGTGCTTGAGGAGGGTGCCTTCTGCACGGGCGGTGAAGTACTCAATAGCCTGCACCTCGTGCACTCCCTCGCAGGAGTTCTGGAGCTCGGCCCAGCGCGTGAGGTAGTCGCGAGTGGACTCGTTGGGGCCTTGCATGCACAAGGAAAGCTGGTGAGGCTTGGGAGGTCGCTTGTATGTGCTCGTGAAATTGCGGATGAATGCCTCAGTGAAGTCGACCCAGCTATTGATGTTGCGGGGCTTCAAGCTGTTCAACCACGTCCGGGCCGTGCCCTGGAGCATGAGGGAAACATACTTTACGGCAACGCGCTTGTTGCCGTTCGCTATGCTGACGGCCGTGGAGTAGTCAACTAGCCAGTCCTCCGGCTTCACGGAGCCGGTGTACTTGGGCGTATCTCGGGGGAGTGTGAACCCTTTGGGGAAGGGCTCGTCTCGGATGCGAGGTCTGAAACATGGCGGGCCCAACTCGTCTTCCTCTTCCAGTGCCAGGGATCGGTGGAGTCGGTCGATCCGGTGGCGGGCGTCGTTTTCTCCGACTCCCTCTCGGCGGCCAAGGCGGTCGCCGAGAGTCAGATGCTCGACGGGTGGCGGGGAGACTCGCCTTTCTCTGCGGGGAGGAGGAGGCAGATAGTCGTCCCGCCGCTCCACTGCTCTTGGGCGGCCGTCTAGGTCACGCTCGATGGAGACGTGGGTCCGACTATGGCTGACAGCCGGATCCTTGTTCTTTCTTCCATGGATACCGCCAGTCGGCGTCCGAGACGTCGCGCCCTGATCTCGGCGGGAAGGCAAGTAGCCGTGTTGTCGTCGCGGCGCCTCCGTGCGGCAGCCGGCTTCGTCTTGCGCGGCAGCCGCGTCGAGGAGCTGCTGGACTTGCTCCGTCATCAGGCGGCGCTCCTCGCCCTCGAAGTTATCCAGCTCGTCCGCCGCCGCCTGGGCGGCGCGGATGTTCTCCGCGAGCGTGGCATACACATGGCGATTTGCCCCGAACAGGTTGGCGATGGCTAAGCCGCGCTGCTAGACCGCGCCTAGGCGGCTAGGCCCAGTCGGAGCCGGCGAGCCACCCACGGCGCGATCCATCTCACACTGGTAGGCTTCTGACAAGCGTCTCATGCTTGCCAGCTTCTTCGCGCCTACGAGGAGCTGAAGGCGGCGTGCCTCCAGTGGCCCGGCGTCAGCGTCTTCCGGAATGGGCGCGGTCAGGTCTTGCAGAACCGCGTCGAGAGGGTCATGAGCTCCCTCACCGGAAGGCTCACTACGACCAATGACGAGCACCTCCGTGACGGTGCTTCCGCCGCTCTCCGCACGAGGGAGCGGCTCATCGTAGACCACCACGTTGGTGGGGAACGCGTCGAGCGATGCGGTGTCGGAGTCGACCAGCATCGGGTCGGTGGAGCCTACGGACTCCAGGTTGGCGGCAGGCTCGCCGGCGACGTGGAGCTGCTCGAGGAGGCCCGCGAGGAGGCTCTCGGGGCCGTCCGTGCCTGCATCGGATGCAGGCTCGTCGGAGAGGCGAACCTCGCCGACAAGTTCGGCGAGGCAGCTGGCCACGCAAGCGATCTCAGCGCCATGCAGCGCGTCGGCGCAGACTCCGTCTGGCGTGCCGGGCTGGCTGCGCTCGCCAGGGAGGAAGAGGGTGCCCGTCCAGAGCAGGTCTTCGGACGACGGTGCACCTAGCCCCATGGTGGGCGCCAAATGTCGGGGGTTGGGTGCGACATATGCCAAAGGATGGTTTATCATGGAGGGGGCGAGTAGAACGTCACCGGTGCCTGGAAACGGGATGAGGCGAAGGCATGCACGCCGGCGAATCTTACCCAGCTTCAGGGCTCTCCGTGGAGATAACACCCCTACTGCTGCTCTACGGGGTCTCCGCATGATCACTATGGCAAAGTGTGTACAAGGTTGCTCCTTGAGCTGTTCGGGGTGAGGAAGGAGAAGGGCACGTCTAGCTCTTCCCTTCCCTCTATGTGTGTCTAGAACTATTAGTGTCCAACCTCTTGCATGGCTGCCCCGGGGGGTTTATATAGGCCTGCCCCCCCCGGGGGTACAATGGTAATCTGGCTGGGTGCGGGTCCCAGCCGTCAGTCTCTTAAGTTGTCGTCTTTTCCGCCGACTTCTGGGGACCGCCGACTAGTGGACCCCGCCGATGGTCCAGCGTGGGGCCGGCAGCCCTCGTCCGCCGCGGGCGGGTCTTGCCGGCTGCGGATTACTGTAGCCGTGCTTCTAATGACGCGAGCTTGGTCATGGGGTCATGGCAACAGTGCCGCCGCCTGTCGGACGATCACTGTTGCCACTCCCTGTCTTGTCTGGTTAATGGCGCACGGAGCCCGTGGGAGGGGCCGGCCGACTCTCGGAGGCCGACTCCCAGCGGGTCCGTCTTGGGGTGCTCTCGCCGTCTTCTGCACTCCTGCCAACAGGCGGGTCCCGCCGTCTTTGGGTCGTACAGACAGGCCGTCGTGGGTACAGGGATCTGCCCACGGCGTCGAGGCAACATGGCAAGGCTGCCACGGACGGAGATCTCTATCAAGACGGGCGCCTACGTGGCCATGCCTGTCCTTTATGAACGGGGCAGGGATAGGCTGCGAGGCGGCCTCATCCCCTCCCGTCCGTAGTCGCATTAGTAGGAGGCGGTTGGAGTCGCGGGCCGACTCCCCATAGCCGGCTTCTCCGGGAGTCGCTGGCTGGGAGTCGGCTTATCTCGAGGCCGTCTTTGGGACTCGGCTGGGAGGGACAGCCGGCTTATCTTGAGGCCGTCTCTGGGACTCGGCTGGGAGGGGCAGTCGGCGGCTCTGTCGCCGACTCCCGGAAGGAGGCTCTTCATCTTGGGGTCTTGAGGGGCGCAGTCTACCCCGATGTTTTGAAAGGTCCAGGGGCTCGGGTTTGCCTACCCGTGGCCCATTACTCCGACACATCTACTACTATTACTCCACTCATCGACCTCTATCTAGCATGCATCTAGAGTATTAAGTTAATGAAAACAGAGTAACGCCTTAAGCAAGATGACATGATGTAGAGGGATAAATTCATGCAATATGATAAAAACCCCATCTTGTTATCCTCGATGGCAACAATAAAATACGTGCCTTGCTGCCCCTACTTTCACTGGGAAAGAACACCGCAAGATTGAACCCAAAGCTAAGCACTTCTCCCATTGCAAGAACTACCAATCTAGTTGGCCAAACCAAACGGATAATTCGAAGAGACTTGCAAAGATAACCAATCATACATAAAAGAATTCAGAGAAGATTCAAATATTGCTCATAGATAATCTTGATCATAAACCCACAATTCATCGGTCTCAACAAACACACTGCAAAAAGAAGATTGCATCGAATAGATCTCCACGAGAGAGGGGGAGAACATTGTATTGAGATCCAAAAAGAGAGAAGAAGCCATCTAGCTACTAACTATGGACCCGAAGGTCTGAGGTAAACTACTCACACTTCATCGGAGAGGTTATGATGATGATGTAGAAGCCCTCCATGGTGGATTCCCCTTCCGGCGAAGCTCCGGTCAGGCCCCAAGATGGGATCTCGTGGATAGAGGAAGTTGCGGCGGTGGAATTAGGTTTTTGGTTCCGTATCTGATCTGTTGGGGGTACGTAGGTATATATAAGAGGAAGGAGTACGTCGGTGGATCTTCGGGGGGGGGGGGGGGCACGAGGCAGGGGGCGCACCCAAGGGGGACCCCCACCACCCACGTGGCCGCCACCCTCCTTTCTTGACCGAGGGTCCAAGTCGCCGGGATCAAAAATGATGAGAAAATCACGTCATGAAGGTTTCATTCCGTTTGGACTCCATTTGATATTCTGTTTGTTCAAACACTGAAATAGGCAAAAACAAAGAAATCTGGGCCTCCGGTTAATAGGTTAGTCCCAAAAGTAATATAAAAGTGGAAAATAAAGCCCAATATGGTCCAAAACAGTAGATAATATAGCATGGAGAAATCAAAAATTATAGATACGTTGGAGACGTATCAGTTTGCACTAATAATAACATGATATATCTTCTTTTCGTCAAGGTAAGCAAAGAGTATCAGGCAATGGTTTAAGCTCAAACACGGGATCACCCTTTGGTGGAGGAGGATCCCCTAGGATTTCAATAGGAAAGTTGTGTTTTAGGATAGGTCCCTGCTTAAAGAACACTTCATCTATTTCCCTTCTTTCATTCATAAACATATCATTTTCATGGTCTAGCAAATGTTGTTCTAAAGGATCACTAGGAGGTACGGCAATAGAAGCAAGACCAATAATTTCATATTTACTAGGCAATTCCTCTTCACGGTGTTGTCTACGAAATTTAGAAAAGTTGAACTCATGAGACATATCATCCAAACCAACAGTACAACATCCTTTTTGTAGTCTATCTAAGCATTAACAATGTTCAAGAAGGGTCTACCAAATATAATGGGACAAAAGCTATCTTGTGGAGAACCAAGAACAAGAAAATCAGCAAGATATTTAGTTTTCCCACACAAGACATCGACATCTTTAACAATTCCCATTGGTGATATAGTGTCTCTATTGGCAAGCTTAATAGTGACTTCAATTTCTTCTAACTCAGTAGATGCAATATCATGCATAATTTCTTTGTATAAGTCAATAGGTATTGCACTAGCACTAGCACCCATATCACATAAGCCATGATAACAATCATCTCCTATTTTAATAGAAATAACAGGCATGCCAACCACAGGTCTATGTTTATCTTTAGCACATGGTTTAGCAATTCTAGCAGTTTCATCACAGAAATAAATAACATGCCCATCAATATTATCTGCCAAGAGATCCTTAACAATAGCAATATTAGGTTCAATTTTAACTTGCTCTGGAGGTGTATAAGTTTTAATATTGCTCTTACGAACCACAGTTGAAGCTTTAGCATGATCTTTTATCCTAACAGGAAAAGGTGGTTTCTCAACATAAGCAGTAGGAACAATAGGATCATTATAAGTGATAGTCTTTTCTTCAACTTTAATAGGTGCTACTGATTTACTTCTATGGGAGGATGATATTTAAACCACTTCTCCTTAGGGAGATCAACGTGAGTAGCAAAAGATTCACAGAAAGCAGCTACTATCTCAGAGTCAAGTCCATATTTAGTGCTAAATTTACGGAAAACATCAGTATTCATAAAAGATTTAACACAATCAAACTTAGGTGTCATACCTGGCTCCTTACCTTCGTCGAGATCCCAATCTTCAGAGTTGCGGTTAATTAGTTCCAATAAATCCCATTTGAATTCAATAGTCTTCATCATAAAAGAGCTAGCACAAGAAGTATCGAGCATGGTGCGATTGTTATCAGAAAGCCGAGCATAAAATTTTTGAATAATCATTTCTCTTGAGAGCTCATGATTGGGGCATGAATATAACATTGATTTAAGCCTCCCCCGAGCTTGAGCGATGCTTTCTCCTTCGCGAGGCCAAAAATTATATATATAATTGCAATCACGATGAACAAGATGCATCGGATAAAACTTCTGATGAAATTCCAATTTCAATCGTTTGTAGTTCAATGATCCCATATCATCACATAGCCTATACCATGTCAATGCATCTCCCTTCAAAGATAAAGGGAAGACCTTC
Organism: Aegilops bicornis; assembly: GCA_021605145.1. Taxonomy (NCBI): domain Eukaryota; kingdom Viridiplantae; phylum Streptophyta; class Magnoliopsida; order Poales; family Poaceae; genus Aegilops; species Aegilops bicornis. Next base: position 716,573,555 of record CM038670.1, read on the forward strand.
TTATTAATAACATCGTCGGGCACACCTGCAAGCTTAAATAATCCACAAACTTCATCCACATATATTAGGTGCTCATCAGGATGCATTGTTCCGTCTCCTGCAAAAGGATTAGCTAGCAGTTTTTCTATCATACGAAGGAATCTCAAAGTAGACATTTTCATTTTCAGTAGGTTCAAGAGGTTGAGGAGCAACTATTTGCTCTACTTGGTCGGGTGAAGATACCCGAACAAGCCTCTCAAAGGATTACTTTCCATAGTAACAAGTGATGAAATTTTAGCACACTATATAAATTTTCCTTACCAAATTCCACCTACCAAAGGCGCTTCACTCCCGCAACGGCGCCTTAAAAAGAGTCTTAATGACCCACAAGTATAGGGGATCTATCGTAGTCCTTTCGATAAGTAAGAGTGTCGAACCCAACGAGGAGCAGAAGGAAATGATAAGCGGTTTTCAGCAAGGTATTCTCTGCAAGCACTGAAATTATAGGTAATAGATAGTTTTGTGATAAGATAATTTCTAACGAGCAACAAGTAACAAAAGTAAGTAAAGTGCAGCAAGGTGGCCCAATCCTTTTTGTAGCAAAGGACAAGCCTGGACAAACTCTTATATAGAGAAAAGCGCTCCCGAGGACATATGGGAATTATCGTCAAGCTAGTTTTCATCATGTTCATATGATTCGTGTTAGGTACTTTGATAATTTGATATGTGGGTGGACCGGTGCTTGGATGTTGTCCTTACTTGGACAAGTATCCCACTTATGATTAACCCCTATTGCAAGCATCCGCAACTACAAAAGAAGTATTAAGGTAAACCTAACCATAGCATGAAACATGTGGGTCCAAATCAGCCCCTTATGAAGCAACGCATAAACTAGGGTTTAAGCATCTGTCACTCTAGCAACCCATCATCTACTTATTACTTCCCAATGCCTTCCTATAGGCCCAAATAATGGTGAAGTGTCATGTAGTCGACGTTCACATAACACCACTAGAGGAGAGACAACATACATCTCATCAAAATATCGAACGAATACGAAATTCACATGACTACTAATAGCAAGACTTCTTCCATGTCCTCAGGAAAAAACGTAACTACTCACAAAGCATATTCATGTTCATAATCGGAGGAGTATTAATATGCATAAAGGATCTGAACATATGATCTTCCACCAAATAAACCAACTAGCATCAACTACAAGGAGTAATCAACACTACTAGCAACCTACAGGTACCAATCCCAAACTAGGAGACAAGAATTGGATACAAGAGATGAACTAGGGTTTGAGAGGAGATGGTGCTGGTGAAGATGTTGATGGAGATTGGCCCTCTCCCGATGAGAGGAGCGTTGGTGATGACGATGGCGGTGATTTCCCCCTCCCGGGGGGAATTGTCTCCAGCAGAACAGCTCTGCCGGAGCCCTAGATTGGTTCCGCCAAGGTTCCGCCTCGTGGCAGGGGAGTCTCGTCCCGAAAGCTTGGTTCTGATTTTTCTTCGGACGAAAGACTTCACATAGCAGAAGATGGGCACCGGAGGGCCAACAGGGGGCCCACAAGGCAGGGAGCGCGCCCAGGGGGTAGGGCGCGCCCCCCACCCTCGTGGCCAGGGTGTGGGCCCCCTCTGGTATTTCTTCCGATCAACATTTTTTATTATTTCCAAAAATAACTTTCGTGGGGTTTCAGGACTTTTGGAGTTGTGCAGAATAGGTCTGTAATATTTGCTCCTTTTCTAGCCCAGAATTCCAGCTGCCGGCATTCTCCCTCCTTATGTAAACCTTGTAAAATAAGAGAGAACAGGCATAAGTATTGTAATATAATGTGTAATAACAGCCCATAATGCAATAAATATCGATATAAAATCATGATGCAAAATGGACGTATCAATGCCATGTTCAATGTTTTGCATAGACCGCTAGATCGTTTTGGACATGATCCATGATTGAAAACCATGATTATTTTCATGTTGAACATGATTAATGATAATCAAGATCCGACCCAAATGCACTATGAGTTGGGGGGTTCAACTTGCCCTTCACTTGAAGTTGAGACAACATCAAATTCTAATCAAAGCAAGAAGAAAAGAAGTCAAAGACGGCAAAGGCAAGAGGTTCGACATTCTACACTTTTGAGGATATCTTGTTGGTAAAATCTTGGTTAGCCACAACAATAGACCCAATATGCGGCACGGAACAAAAGGGGGCAAGTATTGGGAGAAGATTTGGAAGGAATATCATGAACAAAAGCAATATGTGGAGCCGCATCATATCGTCACCAATTGCAATGTGGCATCTCTTCAATATCGATGGGGGGTCATTCAAGGGGAAGTGAACAAGTATGTTGACTACTATTCACAAGTGCTTGGTCGCCCTCAAAGTGGGATGGGAGTGGTAAACTCATGTAAGCTAAATTATTTTCACATTGTCATCATTTGCGTATACTTGTTTTTGTTGCATTCTGATGCTCATATATATTTTGTTTGCTAGACAGTGGCGGCGGCCACTATGTATCAACAAACGGAGAAGAAACCATTTGGTTTTAGCCATTGTTGGGTGATATTGAATGGCAAACCAAAGTGGACACATTTGTGGCCGATCTCAAGGCCGGTAAGAAGAGGAATCATAGCTCAAGCTTCCACTAATCAATTAGGTTGGACGAAAAAGAGGAAGATGTTGTGGTGGAGAATGGAATAGCCACCATGCCAAAGGATAACCAGCACATGATGAGAAACAAGTGGGCGAAGGCAAAGGCCTCCCATGACCTCATGCTACAAAAATGTCCTCCACATGGACGGGCATTTTCTGTTAGGAAGAACAAGAAAGAGTTATACAAGCTCATACTAGATGCGCAAAAGGAGAAGATGGATTGGGTTCAGAAGTGGGCAAATAATTGCAGAGCACTTGGGCACGAGGTCAATGAGACTGAGGAGGACTTGGAGGAGGAGGAGCCGCCGTTGTCGGGGTCGACTTCCGCAGCAGCTGTCGTCCATCTTCCCCGCATCGTCGTCCTCTTCCACATGCCATCGACTTCCGTAGCACCCGCTCGGGACTTGGAGGAGGAGGTGGTGGATGAGAAGCTCGAGGACGAGGAGTGCACGCCCCATGCTGATGTCATACCTCCAGATCGAGCGCCAACCCGTTGCCTTGTCTCCATATCGAGCGCCGCCTCGTCCAAGAAGGGATTTTAAGGACCGACGCGTCGTCGTGGAGGAGGGAGAGGAGCTCAGCGACGCAGGGGAGGGGAGCGGCGCAGCGTCAGGAAGCTGCGGGGAGGGGAGCGATGCGGCGACATGACAGAGGGACTGTGGGTTTGGTCGTAGAAAGTTGGAGGGGGTTTTTCTTTGTAAGAATGTCGTCGCGACATTCTTTTTCGGACGGAGGGAGTATTTTTTGCGGGGTAGACGGAGGGAGTATATATGTATGGTTCCTGTTGCGAAGAGCATGATTTCACACTTAATTTGTGGTGTATAGTAAGTATAGTTAAGGAATTTTATCTTATTTATATGAAGGGAAGATGTTGCATATTGCATTGTTTGTTATGTCCCTTTCTCTCACTCAGAATAATCCATATCATGTCACACACCGCAATCATACTATATACTGCATTATGCAAAACTGTAACCATAGAGCTTTCCACCAGCCATATATGCATATAGTGATAGCATTATTCTGTTCATTACTCTCTATGTGTTATATTGCCAGCATATTCCATGTGCTGGCCCGTTTTCGGGATGCAACGTTCATGTTGCAGACTTTTCAGACGACGAGTAAGGTGCCCTAGGTCGTGATCTTATACTGAGTGATGCCGTTGGAGTTGATGGACTCGCTTATCTTCCGAGCCTTCCACTGATATCGTTATTAGATGGCCTTAAGCCATATTTATTGTAATAAGTTCTCTTTTGAGACATTCGATGTAATAAGTGTGTGATTGCTACTCTGTTATAAATCCTTCGAGTACTGTGCGTGTCAGCATTACTGATCCAGGGATGACACTGATGCACAGAGATCAGACTGTTTGAGATCTGGTCGCTACAGCGGATCTTGGACATGAGGGCGTGTCTGCTTCCCGTAACCGACGAGTACACGAAAAGCCGCAGCGTCATGATCAAGCGTGCCAGGAAGGTCTAGATGTTGAACTTTGTCTGTTTATAAGCACCTTTATCATCTTAGTGTTTCATGCATTAGCCTATGTGTCGTAATTATCTGTTTTGTCCGAAATATTTCTTTTAAGAACTCATTAACCTGTTTGCTTTTTTACTGGCTATTAGCTTATGTATGTAACTAGTTCACTTGTCCGTTTAAAAAAACTAGTTCACTCGGCTGCTGTGCTTTAAATCTCCTTCCTGCCAACATATTCCCCTTCTCAGGTGGACCCAGCAGGTCTCGTACACAGACATATGGGACCAACCACCTATCCATTTGTAGTTCTTTATTTTGTTCAATCTTTCATCCTCTTCCTATACAACGGCTGGCCAAGTGGCCATCCCTCTACTCCCACACATTGTCCGGCGGCGGCAGCTCCACCGGCCCACCCTGCACCCGAACAAGTCAACCCTCGTACTCCCCTCCGCCTGCGTCTTCCCACGCTCCAGTTCGTTCGGTCCGAGGTCTTGACGTCATCCTCCGCCTTGGTGCTCTCGCCGCGGCGCCACCGTCTGTCGTTCCCAACATGGTCAGCAAAAAAAGACGAATTGGGAGACAACTGTTCGTCGAGAGGCTGATAGTCCTGGGCCCATCAGGTCCATGGTCTAGGTTTTGTTGTTTAACATGGGTAGCCCACGACATGTTTCAACATTTTTTGGATCCAGCAGGTATCAAGCGGCCTCCGAGCCTCCCAACCTAGCTTGTCTATAACATGAGCAGCCCAAGTTATGTTTGTTTTTTCAAGACGACGCACAACTCAGTTCTATTTTTCTATAAGAATGCAAAACTGAACCTATGTTTTTATAAGAATGCAAAACTGAACCTATATTTAAATCTTATTTTATTACACACACACACAGATATATATATATATAATAGATACAACATAAGGTTCTGTTAAATCTGTCATTCGTCCAACCATTTTATAGACCTTCCCACTTCCTTTATTTTTCATTTTTCATTAATCCTATATCTTAATTTTCTCCCAGTACTTTTCCCTAGAACCAACTCCACTGTCACACGCCTAGCCTAAAAATAATGATACCCCACATCCTATTAACTCATCAAATTAAAATGATATTTTATTTTGTAAGTTGAGAGTTCTTACAAAATAATAATAACAATTGTTTATATATAACTTGGCAAGTTAATGAAGGAAATATGCCCTAGAGGCAATAATAAAGTTATTATTTATTCCCTTATTTCATGATAAATGTTTACTATTCATGCTCGAATTGTATTAACCGGAATCATAATACATGTGTGAATACATAGACAAACATAGTGTCACTAGTATGCCTCTACTTGATTAGCTCGTTAATCGAATATGGTTGAGTTTCCTAGCCATGGACATGAGTTGTCATTTAATTATCGGGATCACATCATTAGGAGAATGATGTGATTGACTTGACCCATTCCGTTAGCTTAGCAATTGATCGTTTAGTATGTTTCTATTGCTTTCTTCATGACTTATACATGTTCCTATGACTATGAGATTATACAACTCCCGTTTACCGGAGGAACACTTTGTGTGCTACCAAATGTCACAACGTAACTGGGTGATTATAGAGGTGCTCTACAGGTGTCTCCGAAGGTACTTGTTGAGTTCGCCTATTTCGAGATTAGGATTTGTCACTCCGATTGTCGGAGAGGTATCTCTGGGCCCTCTTGGTAATGCACATCACTATAAGCCTTGCAAGCAATGTGACTAATGAGTTAGTTGTGGGATGATGCATTACGGAACGAGTAAAGAGACTTGCCGGTAACGATATTGAACTAGGTATTGAGATACCAACAATCGAATCTCGAGCAAGTAACATACCAATGACAAAGGGAACAACGTATGTTGTTATGCGGTTTGACCGATAAAGATCTTCGTGGAATATGTAGGAACCAATATGAGCATCTAGGTTTCGCTATTGGTTATTGAACGGAGACGTGTCTCGGTCATGTCTACATATTTCTCGAACCCGTAGGGTCCGCACGCTTAACGTTCTATGACGATTTGTATTATGAGTTATGTGATTTGATGTACCGAAGGTAGTTCGGAGTCCCGGATGAGATTGGGGACATGACGAGGAGTCTCGAAATGGTCGAGACGTAAAGATCGATATATTGAACGACTATATTCAGACATCGGAAAGGTTCCGAGTGATTCGGGGATTTTTCGGAGTACCAAAGAGTTACGGGAATTCGTATTGGGCCTTAATGGGCCATACGGGAAAGGAGAGAAAGGCCTCAAAGGGTGGCCGCACCCCTCCCCATGGACTAGTCCGAATTTGACTAGGGAGGGGGGTCCCCCTTCCTTCCTTCCTTCTCCTTTTCTCTTCCCTTTTTCCTATTTCATGTGGGAGGTGGAATCCTACTAAGACTAGGGAGTCCTAGTAGGACTCCACACTTGGGCGCGTCCTATGAGGGCCAGCCTCCTCCTCCCTCCATACTTTATATACGTGGTCAGGGGGCACCCCATAGATACACAAGTTGATCTTTCCCAGCCGTGTGCGGTGCCCCCCTCCACCATAATCCACCTCGATCATATCGTAGCGGTGCTTAGGCGAAGCCCTGCGTCGGTAGCAACATCATCACCGTCACCACGCCGTCGTGCTGACGGAACTCTCCCTCTAAGCTTTGCTGGATCGGAGTTCGTGGGACGTCATCGAGCTGAACGTGTGCTGAACTCGGAGGTGCCGTATGTTCGGTACTTGGATCGGTCGGATCGTGAAGACATACGACTACATCAACCGCGTTGTGCTAACACTTCCGCTTTCGGTCTACGAGGGTACGTGGACACACTCTCCCCTCTCGTTGCTATGCATCACCATGATCTTGTGTGTGCGTAGGAATTTTTTTGAAATTACTACGTTCCCCAACAGTGGCATCCGAGCCAGGTTTATGCGTCGATGTTATATGCACGAGTAGAACACAAGTGAGTTGTGGGCGATACAAGTCATACTGCTTACCAGCATGTCATACTTTGGTTCAGAGGTATTGTTGGATGAAGCGGCCTGGACCGACGGTACGCGTACGCTTACGCGAGACTGGTTTTACCGCCGTGCTTTGCACACAAGTGACTAGCGGGTGTCAGTTTCTCCAACTTTAGTTGAACCGAGTGTGACTACGCCCGGTCCTTGTGAAGGTTAAAACAGCACTAACTTGACGTAATATCATTGTGGTTTTGATGAGTAGGTAAGAATGGTTCTTGCTCAGCCCGTAGCAGCCACGTAAAACTTGCAACAACAAAGTAGAGGACGTTTAACTTGTTTATGCAGGGCTTGTTGTGATGTGATATGGTCAAGATGTGATGAGATATAACTTGTTGTATGAGATGATCATGTTTTTGTGGAAGTTATCGGCAAATGGCAGAAGCCTTATGGTTGTCTCTCTATTGCATAAGATGCAAGCACCAAATATTTGCTTTACTTTATCGCTATGCGATAGCAATAGCTGCAAGAGCAATAGTTGGTGAGATGACCATGTGACGACACATTGATATAGATCAAGATGATGGAGATCATGGTGTCATGCCGGTGACAATAGAGATCATAACGATGCTTTGAAGATGGAGATCAAAGGCACAAGATGATGATGGCCATATCATGTCACATATTTTGATCGCATATGATGTTTATCTTTTATGCATCTTATTTTGCTTAGTTCGACGGTAGCTTTATAAGATGATCCCTTACTAAAATTTCAAGGTACAAGTGTTCTCCCTGAGTATGCACCGTTGCCAAAGTTCGTCTTGCCGAGACACCACGTGATGATCTGGTGTGATAAGCTCTACGTTCATCTACAACGGGTGTAAGACAGTTTTGAACACGCAGAAATACTCGAGTTAAACTTGACGAGCCTATCATATGCAGATATGGCCTCGGAACACTGGAGACCGAAAGGTCGAGCGTGAATCATATAGTAGATATGATCAACATAGTGATGTTCACCATTGAAAACTACTCCATCTCATGTGATGATCGGACATGGTTTAGTTGATATGGATCACATGATCACTTAGATGATTAGAGGGATGTCTATCTAAGTGGGAGTTCTTAAGTAATATGATTAATTGAACTTTAATTTATCAGGAACTTAGTCTTGGTAGTATTAGCATATCTATGTTGAAGATCAATAGCTTGCGTTTTGCTCCCCGTTTATTTTGATATGTTCCTAGAGAAAAGCTATGTTGAAAAATGTTAGTAGCAATGATGCGGACTAGCTCCATGATCTGAGGATTATCCTCATTGTTGCACAGAAGTATGATGTCCTTGATGCACCGCTAAGTGACAGACCTATTGCAGGAGCATATGCAGACGTTATGAACGTTTGGCAAAGCTCAGTGTGATGACTACTTGATAGTTTAGTGCACCATGCTTTACGGCTTAGAAGCGGGACTTCGAAAATGTTTTGAACGCTATGGAGCATATAAGATGTTCCAAGAGTTGAAATTGGTATTTCATACTCATGCCCGTGTCGAGTGGTATGAGACCTCTGACAGTACTTTGCCTACAAGATGGAGGAGAATAGCTCGACTAGTGAGCATGTGTTCAGAATGTCTGAGTACTACAATTGCTTGAATCAAGTGGGAGTTAATCTTCCAGATAAGATAGTAATTGACAAAATTCTCTAGTCACTATCACCAAGTTACTAGAACTTCGTGATGAACTATAATATGCAAGGGATGACGAAAGTAATTCCCGAGCTCTTCGTGATGCTGAAATCGATGAAGTTAGAAATCAAGAAAGAGCATCAACTGTTGATTGTTAACAAGACCGCTAGTTTCAAGAAAAGGGCAAAGGGATAGAAGGGGAACTTCAAGAAGAACGGCAAGCAAGTTGCTGCTCAAGTGAAGAAGCTCAACTCTGGACCGAAGCCTGAAACTGAGTGCTTCTACTTCAAAGGAAATGGTCACTGGAAGTGGAACTGCCCCTAGATACTTGGCGGATAAGAAGGATGGCATAGTGAACAAAGGTATATTGGATATACATGTTATTGATGTGTACTTTACTAGTGTTTATAGCAACCCCTCGGTATTTGATACTAGTTCAGTTGCTAAGAGTAGTAACTCGAAACGGGAGTTGCAAAATAAATAGAGACTAGTTAAGGGCGAGGTGATGATGTGTGTTGGAAGTGATTCCAATGGTAATAAGATCACCATTGCACACTCCATTTACCTTCGGGATTAGTGTTGGACCTAAATAAATGTTATTTGGTGTTTGCGTTGAGCATGAATATGATTTGATCATGTTTATTGCGATACAATTATTCATTTAAGTCAGAGAATAATTGTTGTTCTGTTTACATGAATAAAGCCTTCTATGGTCATGCATCCAATGTAAATGGTTCATTGAATCTAGATCGTAGTGATACACATATTCATAATATTGAAGCCAAAAGATGCAAAGTTGATAATGATAGTGCAACTTATTTGTGGCACTGCCGTTGGGTCATAATGGTGTAAAGCGCATGAAGAAACTCCATGCTGATGGGTTTTTGGAATCACTTGATTATGAATCACTTGATGCTTGCGAACCATGCCTCATGGGCAAGATGACTAAGACTCTGTTCTCCGAAACAATGGAGCGAGCAACAGACTTGTTGGAAATAATACATACTGATGTATGCGCTCCGATGAGTTTTGAAGCTCGCAGCAGGTATCGTTATTTTCTGACCTTCACAGATGATTTGAGCAGATATGGGTATATCTACTTGATGAAACATCAGTCTGAAACATTTGAAAAGTTCAAAAAAATTCAGAGTGAAGTGGAAAATCATTGTAACAAGAAAAATAAAGTTTCTACGATCTGATCGTGGAGGAGAATATTTGAAGTTACGAGTTTGGTCTTCATTTGAAACAATGCGGAATAGTTTCGCAACTCACGCAACCTAGAGCACCACAGCGTAATGGTGTGTCTGAACGTCGTAACCGCACTTTATTAGATATGGTGCGGTCTATGATGTTTCTTACCGATTTACCGCTATCGTTTTTGGGGTTATGCATTAGAGACAGTTACATTCACGTTAAATAGGGCACTATCTACATCCATTGAGACGACACCATATGAACTGTTGTTTGGCAAGAAACCTAAGCTGTCGTTTCTTAAAGTTTGGGGCGGCGATGCTTATGTGAGAAAGTTTCAACCTGATAAGCTCGAACCCAAATCGGAGAAGTGCATCTTCATAGGATACCCAAACAAAATTGTTGGGTACACCTTCTATCACAGATCCGAAGGCAAAATATTCGTTGCTGAGAATGGATCCTTTCTGGAGAAGGAGTTTCACTCGAAAGAAGTGAGTGGGAGGAAAGTGGAACTTGATGAGGTAACTGTACCTTCTCCCTTATTGGAAAGTAGTTCATCACAGAAATTTGTTCCTGTGACTCCTACACCAATTAGTGAGGAAGATAATGATGATGATCATGTAACTTCAGATCAAGTTACTACCGAACCTCGTTGGTCAACCAGAGTGAGCTCCGCACCAGAGTGGTACGATAATCCTGTTCTGGAGGTCATGTTACTTGACCATGACGAACCTACGAAATATGAGGAAGCGATGACGAGCCCCGATTCCGTGAAATGGCTTGAGGCCATGAAATCTGAGATGGGATCCATGTATGACAACAAAGTGTGGACTTTGGTTGACTTGCCCATTGATCGGCAAGCCATAGAAAATAAATGGATCTTGAATAGGAAGACATACGCTGATAGTAGTGTTACTATCTACAAAGCTAGACTTGTCTAAAAAGTTTTTGACAAAGTTCAAGGTGTTTACTACGATGAGATTTTCTCACTCGTAGCGATGCTTAAGTCTGTCCGAATCATGTTAGCAAATTGCCACATTTTATGAAATATGGCAAATGGATGTCAAAACTACATTCCTTAATGGTTTTCTTTAAGAAGAGTTGTATATGATACAACCAGAAGGTTTTGTCGATCCTAAATGCTCTAACAAAGTGAGCAAGCTCTAGTGATCCGTCTATGGATTGGTGCAAGCATCTCGGAGTTGGAATATATGCTTTTATGAGTTGATCAAAGCATATAGTTTTATACAGACTTGCGGTGAAGCCTGTATTTACAAGAAAGTGAGTGGGAGCACTATAGCATTTCTGATAAGCATATGTGAATGACATATTATTGATCGGAAATAATGTAGAACTTTTTGGCAAGCATAAAGGAGTATTTGAAAGGAGTTTTTCAAAGAAAGACCTCGGTGAAGCTGCTTACATATTGAGCATCAAGATCTATAGAGATAGATCAAGACGCTTGATAAGTTTTTTCAATGAGTACATACCTTGACAAGATTTTGAAGTAGTTCAAGATGGAATAGTCAAAGAAAGAGTTCTTGCCTGTGTTACAAGGTGTAAAATTGAGTAAAGACTCAAAGCCTGACCACGGCAGAAGATAGAAAGAACGAAAGTCATTCCCTATGCCTAAGCCATAGGTTCTATAAAGTATGCAATGCTGTGTACCAGATCTATTGTATACCCTACATTGAGTTTGACAAGGGATTACAATAGTGATCTAGGAGTAGATCACTGAACAGAGGTCAAAACTATCCTTAGTGGAATAAGGATATGTTTCTCGATTATGGAGGTGACAAAAGGTTCATCGTAAAGGGTTACGTCGATACAATTTTTGACACTGATCCAGATGACTCTAAGTCTCAATATGGATACATATTGAAAGTAGGAGCAATTATCTAGAGTAGCTCCATGCAGAGCATTGTTGCCATAGAAATTTGCAAAATACATACGGATCTGAATGTGGCAGACCCGTTGACTAAACTTCTCTCACAAGCAAAACATGACCACACCTTAGTACTCTTTGGGTGTTAATCACATAGCAATGTGACCTAGATTATTGACTCTAGGAAACCCTTTGGGTGTTGGTCACATGACGATGTGAACTATGGGTGTTAATCACATGGTGATGTGAACTATTGGTGTTAAATCACATGGTGATGTGAACTAGATTATTGACTCTAGTGCAAGTTGGAGACTGAAGGAAATATGCCCTAGAGGCAATAATAAAGTAATTATTTATTTCCTTATTTCACGATAAATGTTTATTATTCATGCTACCATTGTATTAACCGGAATCATAATACATGTGTGAATACATAGACAAACATAGTGTCACTAGTATGCCTCTACTTGACTAGCTCGTTAATCGAAGATGGTTGAGTTTCCTAGCCATGGACATGAGTTGTCATTTGATTAACAGTATCACATCATTAGGAGAATGATGTTATTGACTTGACCCATTCCGTTAGCTTAGCACTTGATTGTTTAGTATGTTGTATTGCTTTCTTCATGACTTATACAAGTTCCTATGACTATGAGATTATGCAACTCCCGTTTACCGGAGGAACACTTTGTGTGCTACCAAACGTCACAACGTAACTGGGAGATTATAAAGGTGCTCTACAGGTGTCTCCGAAGGTACTTGTTGAGTTGGCGTATTTCGAGATTAGGATTTGTCACTCCGATTGTCGGAGAGGTATCTCTTGGCCCTCCCGGTAATGCACATCACTCTAAGCCTTGCAAGCAATGTGACTAATGAGTTAGTTGCGGGATGATGCATTACGGAACGAGTAAAGAGACTTGCCGGTAACGAGATTGAACTAGGTATTGAGATACCAACGATCAAATCTCGGGCAAGTAACATACCGATGACAAAGGGAACAACGTATGTTGTTACGCGGTTTGACCGATAAAGATCTTCGTAGAATATGTAGGAACCAATATGAGCATCCAGGTTCTGCTATTGGTTATTGACTGGAGACGTGTCTCGGTCTTGTCTACATAATTCCCGAACCCGTATGGTCCGCACGCATAACATTCTGTGACGATTTGTATTATGAGTTATGTGATTTGATGTACCGAATGTAGTTCGGTGTCTCGGATGAGATCGGGGACATGAAGAGGAGTCTCGAAATGGTCGAGACGTAAAGATCGATATATTGGACGACTATATTCGGACACCGGAAAGGTTCCGAGTGATTCGGGTATTTTTGGAGTACCGGAGAGTTACAGGAATTCGTGTTGGGCCTTAATGGGCCATACGGGAAAGGAGAGAAAGGCCTCAAAGGGTGGCCGCACCCCTCCCCATGGACTAGTCCGAATTGGACTAGGGAGGGGGGCACCCCCTTCCTTCCTTCTCCTTTTCCCTTCCCTTTTTCCTATTCCATGTGGGAGGTGGAATCCTACTAGGACTAGGGAGTCCTAGTAGGACTCCACACTTGGGCGCGCTCCGTGAGGGCCGGCCTCCTCCTCCCTCCATCCTTTATATACGTGGCCAGGGGGCACCCCATAGACACACAAGTTGATCTATTGATCTCTCCCAGCCGTGTGCGGTGCCCCCCTCCACCATAATCCACCTCGATCATATCGTAGCGGTGCTTAGGCGAAGCCCTGCGTCGGTAGCAACATCATCACCGTCACCACGCTGTCGTGCTGACGGAACTCTCCCTCTATGCTCTGCTGGATCGGAGTTCGTGGGACGTCATCGAGCTGAACGTGTGCTGAACTCGGAGGTGCCATACGTTCAGTACTTGGATTGGTCGGATCGTGAAGACGTATGACTATATCAGCCGCGTTGTGCTAACGCTTCCGCTTTAGGTCTACGAGGGTACGTGGACACACTCTCCCCTCTCGTTGCTATGCATCACCATGATCTTCCGTGTGCGAAGGAATTTTTTTTGAAATTACTACGTTCCCCAACAGTTAACTCCTAGTGATTGCGTACATAAGCTTGCAAACATTTTACTAACCAATGCAGTAGTCGACGTGCAATCATGTGTTTATGTTTTTATAACATTTCTCCGCCCAGCCCAACATGATATTTTCACCCAGCCCAGCAAGTCCGCGGATTTCGAGAAAAATGCAAATGGGCTGCATACATGCTACATCATTGTTTCACCCAGCCCACCAAATGGACTAAAAAACAAATGGACTGGCTGACATGTGGGCCAGTAGGTCGAAGCCTAACAAGGCGTTGGATTTACATCCAATGGTCGGCATTCTTCTTCAATCTCTTGTCTTCTTCCCCCAACGCTGCCGGGACCGCCTGCTCGAGCCTTCGGCGGCCAGCTGTGTTGTTTTGCGCGCCTGAGCGAAACGCTACCCCGCAGATAGCCAGGCCATCCCTCCACTCCGCACCTCCTGATCATGAATTTTGCAATTTGTGTATGAACGAAAATCGGTCTATCAAACACCCATACTCTACTGAATTCTAGCATGTGCATGTGTTTATTTCATATTATTGATCCATAGAGTGAGAGCGGTTTGAAATATAGGCAATGCATTGCTTTTGCAATTCATATATAAACATTAATTAGTGCTCTCCATGTTGTTAGTGTGAAGCACTTTATACATTTGTCACTTACATGGATACATCCAAATTGCTAGCTACGAAATAAAATACATGTTGAATTCAACATAAAGGGGGTTTTGAAGATTCAAATTCATAGGAAGTGCATTCATCTATTTGAACCCAAGATAATCGCAATTGTAAATCAGATCTAAAAGGGGGCATCAATCTTTGTTGAGCTTTTGAACATGCTATATATTCATACGCATGTCTAACTATTTTTTTGCAACCAAGGAGATTATATCTGGAACCATGCAGGAACAGAGGTAAGTTGCATATTTTTTAATATATACTCGTGTACAATGTATATTCAAATGACCCCCTCCATTCCAAAATAATCATAGTTTTAGGATTTTCAAGAGTAAAGACTTGTGAAGTTTGACAAATCCTGAAAGTTCAATTCAAGAGAACCGAAAACGTTAATGCTTCTGCTCCCAAATATTGAACGAAGCGCCAAATAAGCCTCTGGTCACCCAAAACCGCGCGAGACTAATGTTTGGTGGTAGGAAATTACTGTCCTGACTCTGATATGTGTAGCCTATCGGCCCGACGTCCAAAGGTCTAAACCGGGGTTGGTTTGTAACTTCACCAAGACGCCTGTCTCAACCGCCTCCGAGAAGCATTCATACGCCGTGGGCACCTAAACACCCATGCGCCGTCAAATCTATCCCGCCCACCATTTGGGACACCTGAGATTACTGTCCTACCCCCAACCCGCAATATGTCTGAAATTTTAGATGGGGGCAAAGTTTGTAACTTTCCCCAAATTTCAAACAAGCGCGTCCCAAACCGAAACATTGTTCCCCTCCCTCTGTTTCCCCATTCATACTCCGTGGGCGCCAAAATGCCCTCTCCACCAGCCGTGAAACCCCGGCCTCCTCCATCCTCCACCTATCGCGCCCAATCCACCGCCACCCTCCTCCATCACGCTGGAGCCGGTACCCCGACGTCGTCGTCCAACTCAACCGCAACCGCAATGCCCTCAAGGACTTAGCAGCTGAAGCCGAGGCAGAGCTGCCTCCACGATGCCGACACCGACGTGCGCCATACCAGAACCACTTCAACCACGCCGTCCTGCGCCTCATCGCTGCCACTCTACTCTCGCAACAGTCCCCGCACTGGAGCTGTGCTCGATAAACCGTCGTTCGCCGCCTCAGATCTGGTTCCCCGCCGCCGACATACGGCCACCGCACCACACTCAACAAGTTGGCCATGGGTTCGTCCAAGGCTCCACCGTCCTCCACAACTTCTCGTTTCTAGCGAACCACAAGAATATCATTGGAAAAACAGAAAGACGACACAACACTGCCAGTAGAAAGAGGTACTCCTCTTCCCTTATTCTTGAAAATCTTATGTCTCTGCTCACATCATATTCATCCCACGAAAGAAACTAGTTGAGCGCTTCGTACTGCATCTTCTTCGTGATACTAAATACACAAGGTTTCCTCCCATTTACTATTCCACCTTTGCTAGAGGTCAGTAGCCCGCCTGGATTTCAATTCAGGGTCAGTGGAATCACAATTAAAAGAAGCAGCAACCGCTTAGGCGCGCGGAGCACCTAGTCCACCTGTTCGCCGGGGAAGTGGCACATCGGTGTCTATCATAGGGGTGTGGGGCGCAGGAGCTACTTGCGCCCGATCTAGAGGTCGGCGGGGCTTGAAGGGATGGCCAGGGGCGGTGCCAAGTACAGCAGCGCGGTGAGGTCGAGGGGAGGGCGGAGGCAGGGGACTGGGCCGGTGGTCGCTGGCGTTTCGAGGAAGATCATCACATTCACTGGCTGAAGACAGATGAAGGCGATTTGCCCGTTCTTTGTACATCGGACGGTGCAGGAAAAATGGACTGACCTATTTGTTTTCGGTCGACTGTTATTTTCATAGGACCACATCTTGTGGTGTGCTGCATGAGCATTTGCATTTCCCAACCATCCCTGTGCTCATATTTCAAAATCCTAGGATCTAGTAATTTCGTGTGCCATGCATGTTGTAGAGCTATCATATGTCTCCCATCATTTATTTCTCATCGACCTGCTATATGCTAGCTTTACACTGTACTACTTGTGCACACACTTCACCCATACTCACACTATTGTTTTTTATGCATGCGTATTTCAGACTCTGACGCAGTGTTGACGAATACAAAAAAGAAAAGGCAGAAGTCGCTGCAGTGTAATTCAAAGGTAAGCACTAAGCGTCTCAGCGCTCTAAAGGGTGAAGTGCTAGCAGATGGAGACAGTAAACGTAGCTCTGCTGTTGATGATCTCATTGCCACACACAACCATCCCAGGTGTTTGCTTTAACTTTGCACTGTCAAATGTGGTTGCATGTTGCATATGGTGTCTAGCTTGTATTGCATCCAATTTGGTTAAATTGCATCAACTTACTTTACACATTATACCTTTGATAATGTCATGCCTTCATGTTTTTGATACATACTACATATGTCTATTAACCATGTTCGTACATCGAACTAATGCTCTTTTGTATCCCTCATCAATCACTTATGACGAGACAGTCACCCAACTGGGTTACTGTGAGATGCGCTACTCATTTAAAGAGTGCAGTGTCATCCTCCCCACATGATTCTCAAGAAACAGCAAGGCTAAATGAATAAAGTCAACGTAGCTCTCTAGTTGATGACTGTAATTCCCCCACACCACCATCGCAGGTGCTTGCTCTTACTTGGCAGTGTGATATGTGGTTGCATGTTGCATGTGGTGTCTACCTTGTAATGCTTCTAATTAGGGTAAATTGCATCTGCTTAGTTAACACATTATACCTGTGAATATGACATGTGTTCCTGTTTTTGGTACATATTACGTCTTTCTATTAACCACGTTCTTACATCAAACTACTTTTCTTGTGTATCCCTCATCAATCACTTCTGATGAGACACTTTCAAGATGATAGTGTAATATTGGTTGCATCTTGCATATCATTTCAAACATGTATTTCCTCTAATTTGTTGAAGTGCCACTTATAATGAGGCACATCTTGTTGGGATCTACGGTAGGGTGCATAGACTGCAAATTAAAAATTCCTACGCGCAGAACATGCAGGAACATGCTACGGGAGATGGATCACAGTTCGTTACCACTAGACGCGCAGTGCCATGCAGCGGAAGAAGAGTTGGGGCAGCGTGTCCGAGTGGATCGTCTCCTCCTCGTCCGATCTCCCTCGAGTGGCCGGTCGTCCGATCCCACGTACGAGTTCGCCGGAGCGGCGCAAGTGCACCGCCTCTAACGGTATCCGCGTGCGGGAGGAACGTCGTCTGCGGACTGCTAGGTTCGATCACACTGGGCGGCGAGTGGAGGTGGCTATTCGCAACACATGCAAACCCTAGTCGCAACGCCAAGCGATCAACCCACGAGTGTGCCGCACCTCCACTTTATATAGGCGTCCGTCATGGCTCAACACTTGGGCCTCGCACGGACCCTAAAGCCCAAAGTCTACTCAGTCACGTTCCTAGTCCAGTTCGGATCACATCCGACCAGTGTCCTACAAACGGACCTCGTAGGTTCCTTCCCTTAAGCGCGCGACCCCTTAGGTTCAAGTCGGCTTGGTCACAGTTCGGATCACCTCCCACCTGTACGGTTGGTAGCGGCCTCTAGCAAGGCGTGCCGACCACCAAGCAGACGATGAAGCTGGTTAGGCGTAACCTGCATAACGCGTGTCACACTTCGCTCCTTTGTCGCGCGATATATGTTGTCGGGCTCAAGGCGAGATCATCATCCTTGTGCTAACCCGACCTCTTTCGCTCCAAAGGATACCGACCACTATCCGGATTATCTCATAATCCTTGTCGCATGGCCATGCTGTTCCTGGTCGGATCACACGAGGGGCCCAGAGTATATCTCTCTGATCGGAGGGCAAATCCCATCTTGCTCGACCATGTCTCGCAGCATGGGATTGGACAAACCCGAAACCTACCTTAGTAACTACCCGATCCACGGAGTAGCGTTTGGTCGGCCCAAAGCAAGTCTATCACCATCTCGAGTACATGCGCCAGCTCAGGTCTTAGGACATAGAACATATGTTGTACTAGAGACTCACAGATGACATATCGCTGCGTCTCATAGTTGGGTATGTCCGACTCGGACCTTATCTCGACTCGGATCCGACTATGTCGAATCCGACCAGACCTTTCCAAGTCGATATTATCCGGTTAGCATCCTATGCTCCATGGCTAGTGAGACCGAGCCATCGACCGTGTCATATGCTAGTCTAGTCGGCTGCGCGTCCACACACAGCCCTTTCGACTAGGGACCTTTTAGGACAATCATCATACAATGCGTAGTCCCACAAACAAGTCACGTACTTGCTGATACACATCATTGAGAATGTCCAAGGACTATCTTTATTCATAAACACATAGGAAATATCATCATACATGATTGCCTCTAGGGCATATCTCCAACAGTCTCCCACTTGCACTAGAGTCAATCAAATAGACATCGAATGCCCATAACTCAAACGTGCCCCTCATGCTTGGGTTGTGGAAGCGGCTTAGTCAACGGATCTGCAACATTTGCATCCGTGTGAATCTTGCATAACTCTACATCACCATTCTTTACGATCTTTCGTATCAGGTGATATTTCCGGTCTATGTGTCTTACCTTGTGGTGATTCCTCGGCTCCTTGGCTTGTGCGATGGCACCAGAATTATCACAATAAAGGTCCAACGGTTTCACCGAGGCTGGGAAAATACCGAGATCATCCAGAAAATGCCGGATCCAAACACCTTCCTTTGCAGCTTCACAAGCCGCAATGTATTCGGCTTCGTGGTAGAATCGGCCACCGTATCCTGCTTGGAACTCATCGGTAATCGCTTCCTCCGCTCAGACGTACACGAATCCGGACTGTGATCGACAATCATCTCTGCCGGTTTGGAAACTAGCATCGACGTAACCCCGTACGTCTAGCTCTTCCTCACCTCCATAAACTAGGAACATCTCTTTAGTCCTTTTCGTGTACTTCAAAATAGTCTTTACCGCTGCCCGGTGACTCTCACCGGGTTGGCCTGGTATCTACTTGTTAGGCTTATTGCAAAAGCAACATCAGGCCTTGTACATATCATGGCATACATGATGGATCCGATTGCTGAGGCATACGGAATCCTACTCATCCTGCTTCGCTCATCAGATGTTGAAGGACTCAAAGTCTCGCTTGGCCTTATACCATGTGAGAGTGGCAAGAACCCTTTCTTCGCCTCACTCATGTTGAACTGCTTCAACACTTTATCTATGTACGTGCTCTGGCTTAAGCCGAGCAGCCTCCTCGATCTATCTCTATAGATATTAATGCCTAAAATATAGACTGCCTCACCAAGGTCCTTCATCGAAAACTTGCCATTCAATGATTCCTTGACCGAGTTTAGCATCGAAACATTATTTCCGACCAGTGACGACCTCATCAAAACGAATGTTCCAACTCCGATATGCTTGCTTCAACCCATAAATGGATCTCGTGAGCTTGCATACCTTACTAGTGCTAGTCAGATCGACAAAACCCTCGGGCTGTATCATATACACGTCCTCGGTTAAATTTCCGTGAAGGAAAACCGTTCTGACATCCATCTGCCATATCTCGTAATCGAAATATGCAGCTATAGCTAGTATGATCCTCACCGACTTCAGCATCGCTACCGGTGAGTAAGTCTCGTCGTAGTCAATTCCTTGAACTTGTCCATAACCTTTAGCAACAAGCCGAGCTTTGTAGATCTGAACATTTCCATCCACATCGGTTTTCTTCTTTAAAGACCCATTTGCAACCAATGGCAGTCACGTCAGGTGGCGGATCAACCAAGTCCCAGACTTGATTCTCATCCATGGACTTTAACTCAGATCTCATGGCCTCCAGCCATGCCTCGGAATCTGGGCTCACCATCGCTTCTGCATACGTGGCGGCCTGCCGCTTTCTAGCAACAATACATCACACACTGCGCAATCTCTCCGACCTTCGTGGTTCCGGTGCCGCCCACTCTGTGTTCCCAGATCGACTCGGTATGATCTCATCACCAGCCGAGCCGCCCCGAGTGGTCCTCGAATTTCTTCGAGTCGAACCGTCCTCCCACTGGCCTCCCGACTGAGAAACTCTTTCTCAAGGAAAACCCCGTTCCGAGCAACAAACACTTTGTACTCTTCCCGGTTGTAGAAGCTATATCCCAAGGTTTCCCTCAGATATCCCACGAATATGCATTTATCCGAGTTGGGTGTAAGCTTGTCTAACATAAGTCGCTTGACAAATGCTTCACAACCCCAAATCTTTAGAAAAGACAAACTGGGACTCTTCCCAGTCCACATCTCATGTGGTGTCTTGTCTACGGATTTTGATGGTACCCTGTTAAGTGTGAAAGATGCAGTTTCTAGAGTGTATCCCAAAAATGACAAGGGTAAATCCGATTTGCTCATCATAGACCGGACCATGTCCAACAAGGTCCTATTCCTCCGCTCGACACGCCGCTTTCTCCGTATGCGACCCGGAGGTGTGAGCTGATGTACTATACCTCGACTTTTCAGATGATCATCAAACTCCTGGCTCATGGACTCACCTCCACGATCAGATCGCAGAAGCTTTATAGTCTTGCCGAGCTGATTCTCAACCTCGTTCTGAAACTCTTTGAATTTTTCAAAAGTCTCCGACTTGTGCCTCATCAAATAGATATATCCATATCTACTCAAGTCGCCGGTAAAAGTCACAAAGTAATCGAGATAGCCACCTGGGCAGTTGTGCTCATTGGACCACACACATCACTGTGTATAAGCTCCAATAGCTCGGATGCCCTCTCACAACTCTTTGCGAAAGGAGACTTAGTCATCTTGCCGAGCAAGCATGATTCACATGTCTCGAACGACCCGAAGTCGGATGAAGTTAGGAGCCCATCATCATGGAGCTTCTTCATGCGTTTCAGACTAATGTGTCCAAGCCGGCAATGCCAGAAGTATGTCGGATTTATCTCATTAGGCTTATGCCTCTTGACATTTACGTTATAGACCGGTTCCTGTTCTAGATTCAATATAAATAGCCCATCAGCAACGGGTGCATAGCCGTGGAACATACCATTCAAAAATATCGAACAACCATTGTCCTTTAAATTGAATTCATAACCTGACTCATCAAACATGAGGCGTAAATAATGTTCCGACTAAGTGCAGGAATGTAATAACAATTATTCAATTCTATAATGAATCTGAAGGAGTCGAGCTGCATCGCGTCGACCTCCAACGCAGCAACTCTTGCTTTGTTGCCGACCCCGATGTCAATCTCCCTTGTGCCACAAGCCTAGTTCTTACCAGCCCTCGCATCGAGTTGCAAATATGATCAACCGATCCGGTATCAAATACCCAAGAGCTACTAGGTATGTCAGCAAGGTAAATGTCTATAACATATGCAACAAGTGTACCTTTGCTCGAAGAAGCATTTCCGCCTTCTTGCCATGCTCGCAAGCCACTTGCTACAGTTGCTCTTCCAGTGACCGGTCTCCTTGCAGTGATAGCAAACGGTCTTAGAGTCCGGTCCAGACTTCGGTGCAGCGGCAGAGGTTACCATCTCCGTGCCCTTTGCCTTAGCCTTTTTTTTTTGGACCAACTCTTCTTGAACTTAGCCGATTTCTGCACCATCAACACTTGATGCGTGCCTTTCTTAATATCCTGCTCTGCCACCTTGAGCATCCCATGCAATTCAGTGAGCTTCTTATCCATGCCATGCATATGATAGTTCGAGATGAACGCCCCATAGCTGGGCGGAAGAGAACCCAGAACAGCATCAGTAGCCAGCTCATCCAAGAGCGGGAGCCCAAACGATCCAAAGCTTGCACATATCCGATCATCTTGATCACATGTGGGCTCAGTGGATCACCTTCCTTCAGCTTGCAATCCATCAAGGATCACCAGACGTTGAACCTTTCGGTCCTAGCTCGTGTTCGAAACATGCTCTTGAGACTCTCGATCATATCGTAAGCCTCAACGTTTTCAAATGCTGTTGCAAATCGGCCTCCATACAAGCCGCATCGCATACCTGATCTCCGTTGATTCATCAATGAGTTTCTGGTAGGCATTTTTAGCTGTGGCACTAGCATTATCAGCAGGTTCCTATGGAAGTGGATCCTCTAGAGCATGTTCCTTTTTATCGTGCTTGAGAACAATTCTCAGATTTCTATACCAGGTGGTAAAGTTTGTTCCATTCAGTTTATCCTTTTCCAGAATTGATTTCAATGCAAATTTGGGTTGAGCAGGTGGTGCCATTGATCTACAAATGTAAAACATGCAATCACTAAGCAATGTGTTTATGTAGAGTAATTCTAGCCTAAACAGAAATACTCCCAATCAAGTCGGCATCCCTCCACAAACTCTCACCGATTCAGGATCCGACTAGCGCATGCGACTAGTGAGCTTTAGCATCACCGCTAGCCAACATACCTATCCGTAAGCAACTCCTTGCTAATCGTGATATCTATACGACTTCGCCGGTCGAGAAGGTATCTCATACCCTGCTCCCAACCTTCTTTGCCACAAGGCCCAAAACCGCTTTTGATAGCCTTGTCAAGTTAACTCGATAAAGGTATGTCCGTGTCCGACACGGACCCTTCAATTCAAGGACACCCAAAGAAGCACCCCAATTTTATGAGCCCACTACTAGATCGCATTTGACGTGCGAAGGTGCAACATCGGGGATGGCAATTCGCTTGATATTCATGAGGGATCATTCTATCATTTTAACATGCATAGAAACAAAGAAGCATAAAAATCACAAATATAACACATATTGTGAAATAGTATGGATCCTTCATGGACGTTCTTCCAGGTCGGCTCCGACTCCGATGACCATCTACGAACTCCATCTTGTTTGTCACGCCGGGACGCCAAGCCACCAACCTGATCTGTATTATCAAACTACTACAACTAGTAATGAATTTACATAGAGTCACAAGTCGACACGCAGGTCGTTATACATTATAATGACATCACTTTATTCTCGCCGGCTGACAAACATGACACGCATGCCACGTATAAATTACACACATCCATCACATACACATGAGCCATACTATTCACATCAAACCTGCAAAACAAAGTTATGCATAGAATCGCATTCTACCGGTTTGTGTGTCGGGTACGAAATACACGGCTCTACACACACGACGGTCCCGCCGAATTCTCTGATCTGACTGATCTTATCGATCATCGCGAATCCGATTCGGATTTACGTTTCACTGTTAACCCCGATGGCGGATGACCGACCGGTAGGGGTAGATCGTGTCATGACCTCATCGATCCCGATTTACAGAAAACATAGCCTCAACGATTCCAATGTGCAGTTGATCACATCAACCGTGCACATAGCCGATCTCTTCAAGGACAACAGATCTCATCTGCCGCCTCCACATATCTAATATGCATATGATCTGAATCCAAATCCTATAACAGAGGCTCTGATACCACTGTTGGGATCTACGGTAGGGTGCATCGACTGCAAATTAAAAATTCCTACTCGCAGAACATCCAGGAACATGCTACGGGAGATGGATCACAGTTCGTTACCACTAGACGCGCAGTGCCGTGCAGCAGAAGAAGAGTTGGGGCAGCGCGTCCGAGTGGATCGTCTCCTCCTCGTCCGATCTCCCTCGAGCGGCTGGTCGTCCGATCCCACGTACGAGTTCGCTGGAGCGGCGCAAGTGCACCGCCTCTAACGGTATCCGCGCGTGCGGGAGGAACGTCGTGCGACGGACTGCTAGGTCCGATCACACAGTCGGCGGCGAGTGGAGGTGGCTATTCGCAACACATGCAAACCCTAGTCGCAACACTGAAGCGATCAACCCACGAGTGTGCCGCACCTCCATTTTATATAGGCGTCCGTCGCGGGCTCAACACTTGGGCCTCGCACGGACCCTAAAGCCAAAAGTCTACTCAGTCACGTTCCTAGTCCAGTTTGGATCACATCCGACCAGTGTCCTATTTAACGGACCTCAGAGGTTCCTTCCCTTATGCGACAATTCTTTAGGTTCAAGTCGGCTTGGTCACAGCTCGGATCACCTCCGACCAGACGGTTGGTAGCGGCCTCTAGCAAGGCGTGCCGACCACCAAGCAAACGATGAAGCTGGTTAGGTGAACCCGCATAACGTGTCACACTTCGCTCCTTTGCCGCACGATATATGTTGTCGGGCTCAAGGCGAAACTGTCATCCTTGTGCTAACCCGACCTATTTCTCATTCCAGTGATACCGAACACTATCCGGATTATCTCATAATCCTTGTCGCATGGCCATGTTGTTCCTGGTCGGATCACACGAGGGGCCCAGAGTATATCTCTCCTGATCGGAGGGGCAAATCCCATCTTGCTCGACCATGTCTCGCAGCATGGGATTGGACAAACCCGAAACCTACCTTCGTAACTACCCAGTCACGGAGTAGCGTTTGGTCGGACCAAAGCAAGTCTATCACCATCTCGAGTACATGCGTCAGCTCAGGTCTTAGGACATAGAACGTATGTTGTACTGGAGACTCACAGATGACATATCGCTGCGTCTCATAGTTGGGTCTGTCCGACTCGGACCTTATCTCGACTCGGATCCGACTATGTCGAATCCGACCAGACCATTCCAAGTCGATATTATCCGGTTAGCATCCTATGCTCCATGGCTAGTGAGACCGAGCCATCGACCGTGTCATATGCTAGTCTAGTCACCAAGGCCCACACACAGCCCTTTCGACTAGGGACCTTTTAGGACAGTCATCAGACAATGCATAGTCCCATAAACAAGTCACGTACTTGCTGATACACATCATTGATAATGTCCAAGGACTATCTTTATTCATAAACACATAGGAAATATCATCATACATGATTGCCTCTAGGGCATATCTCCAACACATCTAACTTGGTAGAATGATTTTGGTTGGATCTTTAATATGGTGTCTAGATTGCATTGCTTCCAATTTGTTGAAATGCCTTCTGCTTAGCGTTTTTCGTACATATTCCATCCTCCTACAATGTGGTTTCCATACATAAAAGTTGTGTTCTTTAGTATCATGCATCAACGAATTTGGAAGTGCGAATTTCATTCCTTTTTCTTGTGTGTTTACTTGACAAGGCAAAATCTAAAAGGACGAAGGCATGGAATGATGGTGGTCCTATGGAGCAACCGAAACAGATGATCTCTGCAGATTCTCCTGCTACTCCTACTGCAGTGCAAGTTCCAAATCTCATCTCCCTACTCCACAACCCCAGGTGCTTGCTCTAACATGGCAGTGTGATATCTGGTTGCATGTTGCATATGGTGCCTAGCTTGTATTGCTCCAAATTTGTTAAACTGCATCTCCTTAGCTTACACATTATACATGTGAATATGACATGCCTTCCTATTTTTGATACATACTACATATGCCTATCACACCATGTTCTTACATCAAACTACTGTTCTTGTGTATCCTGCATGTATCGCTTATGATGAGACAGTCACGCCCGTGGGTTAGTATGAGATGCGCTACTCTTATAAAGAGTGCAGTTTCATCCTCTCCACATGATTCTCAAGAAACAACAATCCTAAATGAAGATATTGAACGTAGCTCTGTACTTGAAGACCGCACTTCCCCTACACCACCATCGCAGGTGCTTGCTCTAACTTCGCAGTGTGATATGTGGTTGCATGTTGCATAAGGTGTCTAGCTTGTAATGCTTCTAATTAGGGTAAATTGCATCTTCTTAGTTTACGCATTATACACGTGAATATGACATGCCTTCCTATTTTTGGTACACACTACATCTATGTGTGAACCATGTTCTTAGATGAAACTACCTCTCTTCTATATCCTGCATCAATCACTTATGATGAGAAACCTTTATTCGTTGCATATTGCATATTATTTCTAGCATGTTGCTATGTCTTGCTTCTAATTTGGTCAAATACATTTTTTAGGCCACCCTTTTAATTTGGCAGAGTGATATTGATTTCATCTTTCATATGGTTTCTAGCTTGCATTGCTTCTAACTAGTTCAAACACCTTGTGCCTAGTTTACACTTTATACATCATACATGTCAATATGTCATGCCGTCCTGTTTTTCATACATATTCCATCCTCCTATCATGCGGCTGTCTTACATGAAAGTAGTGTTCGTCAATATCATGCATCAATGAGTTCTGAAGAGCAAATTTTATTCCTTTTTCTTGTGGGTTTGACTTGACAAGGCAAAATCAAAAAAGAGGAAGGAAAAGAGTAAGTGTCGGTGTCAAAACCGGCGGATCTCGGGTAGGGGGTCCCGAACTGTGCGTCTAGGCGGATGGTAACAGGAGACAAGGGACACGATGTTTTACCCAGGTTCGGGCCCTCTCGATGGAGGTAAAACCCTACGTCCTGCTAGATTAATATTGATGATGTGTGTTACAAGAGTAGATCTACCACGAGATCAAAGAGGTTAAACCCTAGAAGCTAGCCTATGGAATGATTGTTTTTCGTCCTACGGACTAAAACCCTCCGGTTTATATAGACACCGGATAGGGTTAGGGTTACACATAGTCGGTTACAATGGTAGGAGATCTACATATCCGTATCACCAAGCTTGCCTTCCACGCCAAGGAAAGTCCCATCCGGACACGGACGAAGTCTTCAATCTTGTATCTTCATAGTCTTGGAGTCCGGCCGATGATGATAGTTCGCTATCCGGACACCCCCTAGTCCGGAACTCCCTCAGTAGCCCCTGAACCAGGCTTCAATGACGATGAGTCCGGCGCGTATATTGTCTTCGGCATTGCAAGGCGGGTACTTCCTCCGAATAATTTATAGAAGATTGTGAACACCAAGATAGTGTCCGGCTCTGCAAAAATAAATTCCACATACCACCGTAGAGAGAATAATATTACACAAGATCAATCTGGTGACATATTTTGTGGTGTGACGTCGCACCACTACCAAGCCTTTATTCAAATTGTTTTTACTGTTCCACCTCAGCGCGTTTAGCGAAGCGGTTTCCTTGGCACGTCTTGTCGAGGCAGAGATCGTGTTCCCCTTATTCCGGGATTCCCGTCAATACGGACGTGGGTAACCCAACTGCTCCATTGATTGTGGCGCTTGGGAGATAAGCGAGTTTTACCAGGCCGGTGGGGACACATGTTTTTGTCCGCCCATATAAGGGGATAAGGATCCACCCTTTCACCTACGCCTTCTTCCTCCTTTGCTCATCCATTCCCGTGCACTCGAGCTCTAGCGCCCAAGTCCGCACTTTCCTCCTCAACCTTCTCCAACCATGTCAGGAGAGGGAGGCAGATGGATGGCCTCCTCTGTCACGGAGGGGCACATCACAAGACTGCGGGAGGCCGGATACTTGTACGGCGATATCGCGCATAGGCTGCCCGACGCGGGGCAGCTTATTCCAACCCCCTGTCCCCATGAGAGGGTGGTATTTCTTCCCCACTTCCTCCATGGACTAGGTTTTCCACTTCACCCATTTGTCCGGGGGCTCATGTTCTACTACGGCCTGGACTTCCATGAACTGGCCCCGAATTTCATCCTCAACGTCTCGGCGTTTATCGTCGTGTGCGAGGCCTTCCTTCGCATCCAGCCCCACTTCGCTTAGGCTCAAGACCTTGGTGTCAAGCCGAAGGTTGTGAAGGGCAGCTGCGGAGGCGGCGGCGCCATGGTCGGCAAGATGGCCAAAGTCCTATGGCTCGAGGGCTCCTTTGTGGAGACAATAAAGGGGTGGCAATCGGGGTGGTTCTACATCACCGAGCCACGCGACCCTGAATGGGCGGCGGCCCCCGAATTCAGATCTGGATTCCCCACACGGCTCTCGTCATGGAAAGAGACGGGCCTGAAATGGGGGTATTCGGACGAGCTATTCGGACTCCAAACACGCGTCTGGAACCTGGTGGACAAGAATCGCAGGCTTGTCGACGTAATCCAGGTGATGCTCATCCGCCGGATTCTCCCATGCCAACAACGGGACTTCAATTTGTGGAGTTCGATCCGCACAAAGATCAACCTTGAGCCGGATCTTCGATACCACGCATTTAACATGCTCGGAAGGTGCTGTTCAAGGCGCCAAGCCCCCGTGATCCGCTAACAAAGATCGCGAGATACAGCTCGCGGCGTTAGGCCAGCGAGGTAAGTTATTGACCCTTTACGGGCTCCTTTTCCATAGATTGACTCTACGTGGGTTACGAAACTCCCTATTCTTCGACAGTGTCTGGTTGAAGACGCCCGGACAGATTAACTGTCGGCTCCTTTTGCCGAAGACCTGGACGCCCGATTGATGGGGCTGCTGGCTCCGGCACCCCATGTGGTGCCGGAGAAGAAGGCTAAGAAGGAGGCTACGGGAACTCGAAGGAGCACCCGACGCCAGGTGCTGTCGGATTCTGAAGCAGAACTTCTGCTGAAGACAAGGAGGAAGAAGAAGAAGCTTCTCCCCCAGCGGGGGAGGAGAGGAAAAGGAAGGCCGCCTAACCGGGAGGCCGGAGGGTCCAAGAAGGGAAGAACCCTTCCTCCGGACTTCTCAACCAAAGTCCACGACGACGAGGGGGATCGGCCTACGAGGGACAAGCCCCTGGCGAGATCATAAGTGTCCGGATACCCGAATAACCTTAAGGTTTTTGCTTTCGCCACATAATGTCTTTCTAATGCCGCATACAACCCTGCAGTCCGCCCAAGGATGATCTTCCCGTTTCGTCGAGCGGGTCCTTGGGTGCGTCGGATATGGATTCCCTTCCGACTGCCTCCACCCCCGTGCCGCGGACGACGCCGAGGTGGGATCCCAGAAAAGGACCCACCAGGAGGGGGAGGCCCCGGAGGTGTCGCAGGACACCCTCCCAGACTGTTCACCGGACTCAGCCCTGGAGGCCGCAGTGGCTCCGGAGTCCGGCGGGCGGCCCTTCATAAGAAGGGCAAAACCGAGACGCCGGCTGCCTCCGTCCAACCGGAGGTGCCGGATAATTTGCTGGAGGCGCTCAATGGCGCCTCCATCAGCGAACACCGCACTATGAGTGCGGTGATTCAGAAGGTTCAGCTCGCCAAGAGCGGGCTGACCTAATACTGCAATAGCATTCTAACAGGCTTGGAGATAAGAATTTCAACATATGTAAAATGGTACCGCATGATAGACAAGAGCCTCGATGCTCGGTTCGGTGTTCGGAAAGAAAAGCCGACCGAGGATCTTTAGAAAGATAAATGCAGGAGTCATAAAAATATGTCAATATGGGATTGCAGGCTGTTGTACGACCTCCGCCAGACCGATCGCGAAGGTCAATACTTTGAAGAAAAACCTCGAGCGGTCCGAGAACGAGCTCGGCCATGCCAAGAAGTAGCTCGAGGAAAAGGAAGGTGAGTAATACCTTATGAAAATTGTACCTTACAAAAAAGGATTTGGTTGCAAGAAAAATGACAAGGATAACGTGGGTATTGTAGGGGCCGCTAACGAGGTGGCGACCCTGAAGGATGCGGTGGCCGCGGCTGAGCGTAATCTTGACATGAACGCACCGAGCGAGAGAGAAGCAGGAGGCGCGGTGGCGGAGGTACAAGAAGAGCTCCAGGATCTCATGAAAAACATGAGAACTTGGAGCGTGACTCAAGACTCGAGAGTCTCGAGCTTGCAACGGCTCTTGAGAGTGCCAAAACCGCTAAGGTCAAGCGTACAAGGCCCTCCAGGAGATTGAAGCGGTGAAGAAAATAGCAGCAGGTAAGGCATTTTTCATGCAGTAAGCATGTGAGTGTTTATTACCTGTTGCTTACCCGAATTCGGAGCTCTCGGCGTTCGCAGAGCTTCCTCGCAGCGTGTCCGATGCTGCCGAATTCTACCGGGCCGAGGAGGGGAGTTCAACGGAGAAGGTCTTCTGGTCTCAGTATGATGAGGCCGGACATCCGGTGCCCCTTAGCGACCAGCTGAATCAGCTGGTCGAGCTCCACAAGGCGGCCGAACAGGCCATGAAGGGCCTTATAGTTCGGCTGTGGCCTAAGGAGGCCATGCCTGGGAGCTACCGGCCTGTGCGGCGGCTGGTGGATGCGCGTCTGTGGGTTGAAGTTATCAAGCATTCCGCTTGTATCGAGGGTGCCTGTCGCCCTTGCCCGCAAGAAGGTGCACTGGGGCAAGATGGATGCCCAGAAGCTCGTAACGGACCCGCCACCAGAGGGCAAGGAGCATCGCACGCCTCAGATGTATTATAAGAGTGTGCTGAAGGGCGCCCGCACTATTGCAGGTGAGTGCTCCAAAGATGTAATATTTGAGTAGACTCGCATTTTGTTATCTGCAGCTTGAAAACTTAGTTCATATGCGCTAAGCAACGCTTGTTAATTTAAAATATTACCTTCTGTGCGGCTGTTTATCAAATCTGAGAGATGGCAAGTCGTCGCCTTTAGCCCCCATGCCACGAGTGCTGGGTTGTTTGGGATAAACTTGAGCGCTCTTGTTCCCATTTTTGGGTCCATCTAGGGAGGCGCTCAACACAACGAACAAGGCAACCGGACTTATAATGCTTGAACACTCTCACTTAGCCCTAGAATTCTATAATTTTAAATTTCGGCGAAGCCCCTAGTCTTCGGAAGGCCGAATTTGGGGCGCTATCCACGCCTTGGCCGGACAGTATCCGGCTCCTCGCTCTAAGCGACATAAGTCTTTAAGGACTCGCAGGAAACCTCTCGAACAGTGACCGGTCTCTCGCCTCATCATGACGGTCAGTTTTAGCTTTCTCCACTGAGGCGTTAACCCAGCCGAACTGGGGCGGAATCACAGTGGTTCTCCCGGTGCTACCTTAGCCGATATAATGGAACGGAAGGTACCAAAACACGGGAGCCGGGCAAACCCAACTATTGACCCAAGACATGATTCGGCGATGCATATAGTGCTATAAGTTTGGGGTGCCGCACTTGTGAAAGTGTTCGGACTCATCACACCATAATGCGGGAAACATAAGCCCCTGGTGTATATTAGCCGTACCAAAGTTTACGGATTCAACATGTCGTGAATGAACATATGTATGAAAAAGAAATGCAATTATAAGCAAAAAGGTGTTGCATTGTTTTATTCAATAAGTGCTGCTATTTAATGCGTAAGCGATACAAATAGTGCGATAAGCAAGGTAGGAGACTGTTTAAACATGTCCCTTCCAGGGTAGGCTGCAGATTGGTGTATGAAAATGCTCGTAATGGAGACCACTGTATATTCGTTGTAGCCTTTATCCTTCCCCGGCTGTTGCATCGTGAGTTCGGCAGGTCTGCTGCCGGACAGGCTTCGACAAACAGAGTCCTGTGTTTAAAAAGTAAAAGGTAAAAAGAAAATAAAAAGGAACGACACACTTGAGAGCCCTTGTGTGGTTGAGCCGCGATGCAGGTGCATTGTGGTCGTGCCCCTCCCCATGCCCATGGTATCTTCAGAGCGTAATGGTGTACGCCAAGGACCTGCTGACGTTTCGCAGAGCTGGGGTTGGGGCCGCATCGCTACGCTGCGTTCTAACGTGCTGTGCCAGTGGTCTTGTTGTAAGTTACTCGGTGGCGCTTGGCTGTGTCCGCCGCTAACGGCGGATTCGATAATTGCCTTTAAGAGGCTACATTGCACTTCGCCGCGAGAGTCAGCCAGTATGTTCCTCCGTGCGGAGGGAACGTTCAGTGTTTCCGTTGACCGTAATGACTCCTCGAGGGCCTGGCATCTTGAGCTTGAGGTATGCGTAGTGCGGCACCGCGTTGAACTTTGCAAACGCGGTACGTCCGAGCAAGGCATGATAGCCTCTGCGGAACGGGACTATGTCGAAGATTAACTCCTCGCTTCGGAAGTTATCCGGGGATCCGAAGACCACTTCGGTGTAATTGAGCCTGTACAATTGGCTTCTACACCTGGTATGACGCCTTTAAAGGTCGTTTTGGTAGGTTTAATCCTTGAGGGTCTATGCCCATTTTGGCGACCGTATCCTGGTAAAGCATGTTCAGTTGCTGCCGCCGTCCATCAGGACTCGGTTAGGTGAAATCCATCGACGATTGGGTCTAGGACCAAGCGGCGAAGCCGCCGTGGCGGATGCTTTGGTGGGGTGGTCCTTCGGTCAAAAGTGATCGGGCAGGAGGACCATGGATTGAACTTCGGGCAACTGGCTCCATCGCGTAGACATCCTCGAGTGCACGCTTCGCTCCTTTTGGGTATGTGGGTTGCGATATCATGTTCACCGTCCGCACTTTTGTGGGGGCAAACCTTACATCCTCTATTGTTCGGCAGTTGGGTCTGGCCTCGCCATCGCTATGCAGCCCCTTGTCATTATTTTCGGCAATTAACTTGCCTGCTGTTGAATACCCAACAGTCCCTGTTGGTGTGGTTAACTGGCTTTTCGGGGGTGCCGTGTATCTGGCACAAGCGGTCGAGTATTCGGTCCAAACTGGACGGACCCGGAGTAGTTCGTTTGAATGGCTTTTTCCGCTGACCGGGTTTAGAGCCTTTGAATCCGGCATTGACAGCCTTATCCTCAATATTGTCGCCGTTAGTGCGGCGTTTGTTTTTGTTACGACGCTGCCTGCCGCTTTTGGTCCTTGAAGTCCGGACCGCCAGAATTTTTGCCGAGGTTGTTGCTGCGTGCTAGCTAGCTGTCCTCACCCGCCAGAAGCGGGTCATGAGTGATGTGAGGGCTGCCATGGATTTCGGCTTTTCCTGTCCTAGGTGCCGGGCAAGCCACTCGTCATGGATGTTATGCTTGAAGGCCGCGAGGGCCTCCGCATCCGGACAGTCGACGATTTGGTTTTTCTTGGTTAAGAACCGTGTCGAGAATTGTCTGGCCGATTCGTCTGGCTGCTGAATTATGTGGCTTAGGTCATCGATGTCTGGTGGTCGCACATAAGTGCCCTGGAAGTTATCGAGGAATGCGGCTTCCAGGTCCTCCCAGCTCCCAATTGACTCTGCTGGCAAGCTGTTGAGCCAATGTCGGGCTGGTCCTCTAAGCTTGAGGGGGAGATATTTGATGGCGTGAAGATCGTCACCGCGGGCCATGTGGATGTGAAGGAGATAGTCTTCAATCCAAATCGCGGGGTCTGTTGTGCCATCATAGGATTCAATATTGACGGGTTTAAACCCTTCGGAGATTTGATGATCCAAGATTGCCGTCTATGAAGCATAGTGGGTGTCTTGGCGCCAGCATCGGGCGATATCACGACGGAGCTCAAAAGAGCTTGGTCTGTTTTGTTCGCCCGGCGGACTTATCAGGTCCGGCGCGACGGTTGTCGCCACGTATCGTATGCGCCCACGATCCATAGATCGATCTTGATTGTCTTGCCTTGTCCTCCAATATATCTCGCAGGTCCGGAGCGTTCCCCTTTGGCCAAGTGCTTTTTGAGCGATGCCGGGGTACGGTTCTAGTGGAGGGCCTAGAGGCCTCTCTGTCGCGGCCACGGGGTGGTCGGTCAGCCGTATTGTCTCCTGGTGATGCGGGTTCGTAAGCCTCCTCCTCTAATCGGGGGAGCAGCTTGCGTTTAGGGTAGCTTTTGGAGGGGCGTTCGAGCTCATGCTCTTCGGCCGCGAGGACTTCGGTCCATCTGTCGGCTAGCAGATCCTGATCAGCTCTAAGTTGTTGCTGCTTTTTCTTTAGGCTGTTTGCCGTGGCCATAAGCCTGCGTCTAAAACGCTCTTGTTCGACGGGATTCTCAGGCACGACGAATTCATTGTCGTCGAGGCTTGCTTCGTCTTCGGAGGGAGGCATATAATCCTCTACCTCTTCTTCTGCCGCTCTCTCTTGAGGGTTGGCGTCTTCATCTTCCTGCGATGGATCTTGCTGGAGTGGATTGTCTTCAGCTCTGTCCGGTGTATTGTTATCTCCGGTGCCGGAATCTTCATTCTTGTTGTGGCGGGATTTTGAGCGGCGCCGCTGACGCCGGCGCTTCGGCTGCTTCTTGGAGGGTCATCCTCCGTTGTTCCATCGCCGTTCCCATCTTTTGGGATGTCCACCATGTATATGTCGTATGACGAGGTGGCCTTCCAAAGGTGCCTGTAGGCGCTGGGTCTTGGTCGTGTCCGCATCGCCGCCCATACCGTCGATGTCTTGAGTCGTAGTCTAGCATGTCGGTTAGGTCATCGACAGCCGCTACCAAGTGGGTGGTGTGTGGGCGTTGAATTTCTTCGCCGACAGCATCCCAACCTTCCTGACCGTAGTCCGGCCAGGGCTCTCCGGATAAAGAGAGAGACTTTAGTGAATTCAGGATGTCGCCAAAAGGCGAGTGCTGAAAGATGTCCGCGGCCGTGAACTCCATAACGGGCGCCCAATCGGATTCGATCGGCAAGGGCGTGGATGGTTCGGAGTCCGGAGAGGAGTCCGGCACCCTGGAGTCGAGGTCTTCGCAGCGACAGTTGATGGAGTTCGCTCGATCGCCAGAGAGATTAAAGCCCCGAGGCGGTGTCCAACCACTCGTCCTCGATCGGGGAATCCGCTCCGGATTAAGAGTCGGAGCGGATTCTCGTGCGGCCTCCGTGGCACCGCTCGGTTGCAGAGCTAGATCATGCCCATCGAGACAAGGCGGCGAAGCTTTGGCGGGCTCGAATCCGTCGAAGATCAAATCTCCGCGGATATCGGCCGTATAGTTTAGGCTTTCCAAATCTGACCGACGGCCAGGGGCGTAGCTTTCGATCTGCTCCAGATGGCTGCTTAATTGGCCCACAAGCAAAGCTGCCGAACACGAAGATCTGTCCGGGAGAAAAGTCTCACCCTGGACCGTGGTCGTTGTTGATGATCAAAGGAGCCATCGGCCTATCGGCATTTACACGCAGGAACTCTCTATGAAAGCACCAATGTCGGTGTCAAAACCGGCGGATCTCGGGTAGGGGGTCCCGAACTGCGTCTAGGCGGATGGTAACAGGAGACAAGGGACACGATGTTTTACCCAGGTTCGGGCCCTCTCGATGGAGGTAAAACCCTACGTCCTGCTAGATTAATATTGATGATGTGTGTTACAAGAGTAGATCTACCACGATATCAAAGAGGTTAAACCCTAGAAGCTAGCCTATGGAATGATTGTTTTTCGTCCTACGGACTAAAACCCTCCGGTTTATATAGACACCGGATAGGGTTAGGGTTACACATAGTCGGTTACAATGGTAGGAGATCTACATATCCGTATCACCAAGCTTGCCTTCCACGCCAAGGAAAGTCCCATCCGGACACGGGACGAAGTCTTCAATCTTGTATCTTCATAGTCTTGGAGTCCGGCCGATGATGATAGTTCGGCTATCCGGACACCCCCTAGTCCGGAACTCCCTCAGTAAGGAAGGCAATGATGGCGGTCCTCTGCAGCAACATAAGCAGAGCATCTGTATGGATTCTCCTTGTACTACTAGTGCATTACAAGTTCCAAGTCTCTGCTCCCCTACCCCACCATCCAAGGTGCTTGCTCTTACTTGGTAGTGTTATATCTGGTTGCATGTTGCATATGGTGTCTAGCTTGTATTGCTCCTAATTAGTGTAAACTGCATTTGCTTAGCTTACACATGATACGTGTGAATATGACACGCTTTCCTGTTTTTGGTACATACTATATCTGTCTCACACCATGTTCTTACAAGAAACTACTCTTCTTGTGTATCCTACGTCAGTCACATATGATGGGACACCTTTAAGTTGGCAGTGTGATATTGGTTTGCATTTGAATATGATTTCTAGCATGTAGTGCTTCTAGTTTGATGAACGCCACCTATGACGAGACGATTTTAACTCGGTAGAGTGATATTGATTGCACCTTCCATATGTTGTCTAGCTTGCAGTGCTTCTAATTTATTGAAGTGCCTT
Organism: Aegilops bicornis; assembly: GCA_021605145.1. Classification (NCBI taxonomy): domain Eukaryota; kingdom Viridiplantae; phylum Streptophyta; class Magnoliopsida; order Poales; family Poaceae; genus Aegilops; species Aegilops bicornis. The sequence goes on from CM038670.1 coordinate 716,609,776, forward strand.
CTGCTTAGTTACAACATCATAGGTGTGAATATGTCAAGCCGTCCAGTTTTTCATACACATTCCATCCTCGTATCATGAGTTTGCCTTTCATCAGAGTAGTGTTCGTCAATATCACGCATAAATGAGTTCTGAAGAGCGAATTTTATTCCTTTTTCTTGTCGGTTTGACCTCACAATGCAAAATCAATAAAGCGGAAGTAAATTGGTCAGGCATTGGATGATGGTGGTCCTTCCGAGCAACTAAAACGGAGGGTCTCTACAGATTCCACTCCGCCATCCTCCCAACAAGATTCGCAAGACAACGCAAGGCTAGACAGACAATGTAGTTGTGTAGATGATGAGCACATATCCCCTACTCCACCATCACAGGTGCTTGCTCTAACTTGGCACTATTATATGTGGTTGCATGTTGTGTATGATGTCTAGCTTGTATTGCTTCTAACTTTGTTGAATTGCATCTGCTTACTTTACACATAATGCCTGTGAATATGACACATGTTCCTGTTTCTAGAACATACTATATCTGATCACACCATGTTCTTACATCAGACTAATGTTCTTGCATATCCCGCATCAGTCACTTATGATAAGGCACCTTTAAGTCATCACTGTGATATTGGTAGTGTCTTGCATATGATTTCTAGCATGTACTGCTTCTAATTTGTTGAAACGTCGGACAGTTTGAACTTGGCAGAGTGATATTGGTTGCACCTTTCATATGGTGTCTAGCTTGTAGTGCTTCTAATTTGTTGAAATGCCTTGTTCTTAGTTACCACATCATAGGTGTGAATATGTCATGCCGTCCTGTTTTTCGTACATATTCCACCCTCGTATCATGTGTTTTCCTTTCATCCGAGTAGTGTTTGTCAGTATCATGCATGAATGAGTTCTGAAGAGCGAATTTTATTCCTTTTTCTTATCGGTTTGACTTCACAATGCAAAATCAATACAGCTGAAGGAAATTAGTCCGGCAGTGGATGATGGTGGTCCTTCGGAGCAACTCAAATAGAGGGTCTCTACAGATTCTACTCCGCCATCCTACCAACAAGATTTGCAAGACAACACAAGGCTGGACAGTCAACGTAGCTGTGTAGATGATGAGCACATCTCCCCTACTCCACCATCACAGGTGCTTGCTCTAACTTGGCACTATTATATGTGGTTGCATGTTGCGTATGATGTCTAGCTTGTATTGCTTCTAACTTTGTTGAATTGCATCTTCTTACTTTACACATAATGCCTGTGAATATGACACATGTTCCTATTTCTAGAACATACGTGTAGATGATGAGCACATCTCCCCTACTCCACCATCACATGTGCTTGCTCTAACTTGGAACTATTATATGTGGTTGCGTGTTTCGTATGATGTCTAGTTTGTATTGCTTCTGATTTTGTTGAATTGCATCTGTGTAGCTTAAACTTATACCTGCAACGATCACTTACCCAGAAGACACATTTAACTTGGGAGTGCGATGTAGGTTGCATCTTGCATTGTCTTCTAGCTTGTACTGCTTCTAGTTTCTTGAAATGGCACTTACGATGAGACACATTATACCTGATAGAGTGATATTGGTTGCATGTTCATATGGTGCCTAGCTTTCATTTCTTCTAGTTTTTTTAAATGCCTTCTGCTTACTGTTTTTCATACATATTCCATCCTCCTATCGTACGTCTGAATATGCAATGCTGTCCTTTTTTGTATATATTCCATCCTCCTATCCTGCACTTGCCTTACATCAAAGTAGTGTTCGTCTGTATCATGCATCAACCAGTTATGCAGAGCTAATTTTATTCATCTTCTTTTGGTTTTGACTTCATAAGGCAATATCAGAAAATAGGAAGGAGAAGAGTAAGTTAGGGGATGTTGGTGGTCCTTCGGACCGGCGCAAACAGAGACTCTCTAGATTTGCCACTGCTACTGCTAATGAAGTTGAAGTCCCAAGTATACATGACGAGTTCATCTCCCATACTCCACCATCATAGGTGCTTGCTCTAAGTTGAAAGTGTGATAATTGGTTTCATGTTGCATTTGTTGTCTAGCCTATATTTCTTCTATTTTTATTAAATTGCACCTGCTGAGTTTATATGTTATACATGTGCATCTATCAATCATACCATGTTCTTACATCAAAGTACCGTTGTTGTGTATCCCGCATCAGTCACTCATGATTGGACGCTGTAACACCCCAAATTTTCTGGCCAAGTTTTTGATGTTAAATTTTTGCCAGGAGTTTTAAATTTTTTATTTCTGTGGATTTTCAGAACTCTTCTTTTATTGTTAAGGAGTTTCATCTTTTTCCCAGGTGGAGCTTTCCAAAATATTTTGGACTTCTATGCCATCTCATTAAAACAATTTCTAAATCAGTAGAATTGTTTATTAAATTATTTCACCCTGAGCTATAATAATTAAAATGGCTTGTTCTACATTGTTTTGAGCTCTGTTTGTACTGCAACCAGTTGATAACTTTAACTAAAATGTCAACCAAAATTTGGAGATGTCAAGTGATGCCCCTAGATCACTTTTGGGTAAAAATAAAACTATTTCATTGCTTATATTGAGTGTTACACCTGTTTTTCAAATCTGGTCCAGTGGACATTTTTGCACTACAACCCAATTAAATCTTTCCCTAGAACCTCCACCAAAATTATGGGATGTCAGTAGTAGCATGCCATCCAACTTTTTGCAATAACATAGTGGTGTTCTTTGGAAAATTTGAGTGCAACAGCATCTTTTTCATTCTGGACCAGACTTGTGTTTTCTACTACAACTCTGTTGTTTCTCGTTCTAATGACCTTGTGTTTTCTCATGCTTGTAGTCAACCCTGCAAAAACCCTAAGTTCAGATGCATGCACTCTTTGGAGCACTTTTGGTCCATGTAATGATGCCACTCACTCACTGTCGAGAAGTGTAGTTTTGCAAAACTTGCACTAGCAATTTTCTCCTTTTTGCAAACTAACTTCACCACCCTCTCACTCATACATAGAGACACTGATCTGGAGGATTTGGCCACTCCAAGAACTACCTTGGTGCCTTTGACATTTTGTCAAACACCCTGAGTGCATGACCAGTTTTGGCATGACTTCAAGTTTACTTGGTGAACTTGATCCCTTGGCCTATCCATCATGCCCCTTGATCCCCTTGCTAACCTTAACCTAGCCTGGTTCCATGCCAGCCTCACCCAAGCCCTGTAGCAGGCCATGGCATTTCATCGAGTACCTTCAGGCGTTCGGGCGCGCCAGAGCGCAGGCGCTTGGCACCCACATGCACCCGAGCCACACACACCTCAAGACTCAAAATCCGGCACCACCAAAGACGCCGTGTCCCTTGCACCGCCACGCCACCTCGACCACCTCGGCACCCTACAGGCGCCACCGCCAGATGGCCGTGGCAGCTAGCTGCCGGGCCGCTAGCAGTGCCCTCGACCGTGTCGGCGCCGCCAAAGCCACCCGGCTCGCCACCTGCCCTCGTGAACAACGCAAGCTCATCCTCGCCGTCCCCTAGCTCCCGTCGTCGCCACGTCCCCCTCGCTGCTCTGTAACGCCGGTTCGCCGTCGTCCTTATCGCGGCCGCCTCGGACCAACCTAGCCACACTATATAAGGAGGTCCCGAGCTCAAACCCGCACGCAGCAGCCTCACACCGTCTCACTAGTGCCCCTTAGCCGCCAATTGAGGGGAGCAGGTCATCTTCAACTTCTCCGGCAACTACAGCCAAGAGCCTGTGCCCCGACGGCGCCTCCAGAGTCTCCCCCTCTCCACTCTCTTCACCAGAAGCCGTCTCTCCATCCCGTGATCACATCCCCCTACTCCATTTCGATCGGGAACCACCGCGACACCAAAATCACCTTGTCCCCGAAGCTTCCTCCGCCGCGAAGTTCGCCGCCGGCAGCTCACGCCGTCCCCGCCGACCCAGCGAATACCAGTAGGACCACCCCAGTCTTACGGGTCCATCCCGACCATCTGGAGCCCGCGAGGAGCCGCCAAACGCCGGCGACGATCGCCGGAGTCCCCGCCTCTGTTCGGCCGGAGGTAGAAGAGGGAAGGAGACTGGTCAAACCTGACCAGTGGGGCCTCCTGGACCCACTGCCGCTGACTCCAGCGCAATCCACGTGGGTTAAGTGGAAACGTATCTCCGAAAGGCGCCTTCGACGTGTACGTATAATCGAAATGTTTTTCTGTTTTTATGTTTTATTCTAAAATCAGTTTTGACCAGAACTTTGACTGTTGATAACTTTTTAAATACAACTCCAAATGAATTGATTCTTTTTGCTACTTCTCTCAAATATTGTCTAGTTTATTTTAAGATTTATTTGAAAAAATTTCAAAACAACTTTTTGTGCTGTTTTTATTTTTATGTGTTAATTCATATATATTCTTTTAAATAGGATTTTTGAAGATTTCAAGATGTTTTGGATGCACCCTTCTTTCCCATGACCTAAAGGCAAGCATTCTGAACCCTGATGAAATTTGTGTGTGTGTTGCATAGCACGGTGACAACACCACCCCGACACGAGCATACGTCATTTTATGTGAGAAGGTGTTCCTACTCATGAGTGCATGTTAACAGATTTCATGCAAATGAAGTTGAGATGATTGTGATAGGAATCACCGACATATGCCTTTCACGTATACCGGGAGGAAAGCCGGGAAGGCCCATGTCTTGGGTAGACACGGTCTTGCCCCTAGTCCTCCGTCGAGACGGAGGTGTCCGGTATGGCATGAGGGGGATATGTCGTGTGGTGTTTCTATCTGTTGTTTGTAATATATGCATTGTTATGCTAATTATGCAGGAAATATTACAACCTCCGGAGTCGACCGTAGATCGAGTCTTGTGCCAGTAACCCCCTACTTGCTTCGTACTACCACTTGTCTCTACATTTAGTAGGGTACGGTTTAGTAAGTTGTCAACCCTTTCCTAGCACACACCATACAGAGAGGCCGTGGTGTCAGATACTGGAGGCATCCGGTAGTCATGCCACCGGGTCCGGGAGCATGGGTGTTTCGGTTGTAGCCGAAAGGGGGTAGCTCCCCGGTTTGCGCGCGGTATAAATTTTGTGATCCCATGTTACGTCGAGGTTGTAGCCTCCCCACTTAGAGTTTTGCTTAACAGGTGTCGTGGGTGATTCCAGACTCATGTGAGTTAAGCTGGTGTGTGCAAGTTAGGTGTGTTTTCAACAAAAAGACCGTAGACGCAATTAGCCCCGATGGACTAAAGGAATCCGTTACTCATGGGTAAAGAGTACACCCTCTGCAGAGATTAAACCTATTCGAATAGCCGTGTCCATGGTTAAGGATTACAGTCTGGGATGGGTCAAGTGTCGGTCTTAGTGTTGGTCTTCGGAGGTGAAATTGTTAAACCAGAACTGAATTTCACAACTTGTGGATTGTGATGATTATGATTATTATTATTACTGTTGACTAACCCATGATTTTATTGGTATTATCGAATATCCCTAGGATGGTTCTACCTCCTGGATATTCACTGTTTTTATTTATAAGCCCTTTATGTGGTGTCGCTCAGACGCCCGACTGTGGCATTGTTCTTGTTTATTTATAAGCCCTTTATGCGGTGTCGCTAAGACGCCCGACTGTGTCATTTATTTTAAAGCCCTTTATGTGGTGTCGCTCAGACGCCCGACTGCGGCATTGTTCTTGTTTATTTATAAGCCCTTTATGCGGTGTCGCTAAGACGCATGACTGTGGCATTTCGTTTAAAGCCCTTTTTGTGGTGTCGCTAAGACGCCCGACTGTGGCATTTCTTTTAAAGCCCTTTATGTGGTGTCGCTCAGACGCCCGACTGCGGCATTTTTCTTGTTTATTTATAAGCCCTTTATGCGGTGTCGCTCAGACGCCTGACTGTGGCATTTCTTTTAAAGCCCTTTTTGTGGTGTCGCTCAGACGCCCGACTGTGGCATTTCTTTTAAAGCCCTTTATGCGGTGTCGCTAAGACGCCCGACTGTGGCATTTCATTTAAAGCCCTTTTTGTGGTGTCGCTAAGACGCCCGACTGTGGCATTTCTTTTAAAGCCCTTTATGCGGTGTCGCTCAGACGCCCGATTGTGGCATTTCTAATGAAGTCCTTTATGTTATTTATTTCATAATTTTAATACCATCATATTATTGCATATTCATAAATAACATGCCTGCACGCATCAGAGTTTTATTTATCTCATGTGACTATCGGCATGAGCATAATATATTTTCAGCACATCATTGTTAAAATTATGCCTGTGTTCATAATGTTTGTGAGTACATTGAAAGTACTCACTGGCTTGTCCCTGGCTATTGTCTTGGCCAGATTTTCCTGCTTGGAGAGGAGCGTGGCGATGTCAGTCCCAGAACCTAGGCAACGGTAATAACAGCCACGCAAAGATAGGAGTTAACCTGGTCAGCTGTTCTTGTGGGAAATGGAGTCCCATAGACGAGGATATTTCATAACCCGCTTCCGCCATCAACCTTTATAAACCATTTGTTGTACTCATAGGCCAGAATGGTCTTGTACTTCATAAATTGTATTTTTTTTGCTTGGATTTTCTGTATCAAGTTAGTGCCTTATCAGCTAACAGTTATCCTGGGGCTGGTAAGCATAAGAGCCATTTCTCTGGGATTAACACCAGGAGAATCGGTCGCCACAGACTTGGTATCAGAGCCAGGCTGACCATTGGCTAATCCTATCTTAGCCAGGTCAATAAACTTAGGCTAACAACCCACCGCGCGATAACCAAAACCCAGCCAAGCTTCCCGTGCAAGATAGCCACACAGTGACCCGACGCTTTTGGCAGTCGGTGCCCAAGCTACCAACCTAGCCCATCTATCACGCACCAGCGATCAGCACCAAAGGTGTCTCACTCTCAACCGTGCGAAGGAAGACTCCGTCCCCTTTTTCTATAAAAAGGGACGTGCTCGCCTCAACCCAGCCAGCACAGCTGCTACCCCAAAACCAAGCCACAATGCCTGGTCCCGTAGTGCACCATGAGACTACAGCAACCAACCTTGGAGGTTTTGTGACCATACTCGCAAACCTCACCCGTCGTGCCTATGCATTAGAAGAGCCACCCGAATATGTTGAGTACCAAGGACCCATAAGTGGTGAGAGCCGTCAATTCTGGGCCACTGTACATATCTACGGTAGGGGTCTGCACCAGCGCCCTACAGGTTCACCGGAAGGGCAACTTCCTTTGAGCCACAAGCCATCCAACTAGCTCCTCGAGAGGCTATAGCTCATCTCGTGCACTGTCGCCCAGAGTTAACTGTCGCTCGTTCCACTACTACCCCAGGCGTGAAGGGTATGGTAGACCACCTCAAGTTGCCAACAGAGACCACGAGACCGACCCTGCATTACTGCATCTAGTGCGCTATGTAAGTGCACTGGAGGACCTATTCGATCAAATCACTATTGATCTGGTCGCAGCTCGTGGAGAGCTGGTTCGTCGAGCCCCAGCGAGGGAGGAGATCGAGCCAAACGCCGACAACCCAGTCGTGCTGTTTGGACAACCGATCGAGACCCTGAGGTCAGCCCCAGCCGTCAGCCAAGGTGCTTTGATGACCCAGAAGTGCTTCGTCGCCTCCTAGGAGCACACTCCAATGGGGTTGTAGTCAACAATCCCCGTGACGGTCATGATCACTACCTCGAGCCTGCAGCCCCTCAGCCATCTCCAGCAAATTCTGACGGTGAGAACTGTGGAGGAGCGTCGACGTCCACAAGGGACGCCCGCTTGGATGTGAACGAAGTAGACTAAGTCACACGAGCAGTGGCGAGACCCAGTGTATCCTCGCTTTGTAATTCTATGATTCCTTAAATTAACGCAGCCTGGCATCGTGCATCCGTTTTATATAGTAGTCTTGCATGGATGTATTAGCATGCAATGTGATTTCCCTATCCTTGGCACAACTACCAAGAACCGCCCCGACAGCATCCACAGTGATACGTCACTCTAGTGAGATGTGTGTATCTGTGGTTGACCCGAGCTGAGCCGGCCAATTCTTTACTTTTTACCACGTTAAAAGACCCAGCCCCGGTGCTATAAAAAGGCCACCGAGTGATCTTGCCAAGCACCCTTCACCTTGTGCACCATCCCCACAACCATTTCTTGCCATGCCGAGCCCTAGTATTTATCTGAGGACTCCAGATGCTACCCCAGGTAGTTTTGTCAAGATATTGTGGGATTTTACCCAGATACCATGGGCGCTACCCAGCCACCCCAAGAGACGAGCTGTTCAAATCGAGGATCACCCCTTCCACCTCGAGATATGGGGCAGCCGTGCACATCCCGCCCAGAAACCCAAACCAAGACCCCACAGAAGTCTCCTTCGTGGGGAAATCTATGCCAACCCCGCACATGGCCGTAGAAGCTGCTGCATATGAAGCGCTTGCTCGCCTTCGATTCGCGGTACCCTATGCCAGCGAACGAGGGTATTATTATTTTCCAAGCCGCGCAGCACCCGGGGGAGTAACATCTTTTCCAGGTGGACGTATTGAGAGAGACCCACTCTTGGCCAACCTTGTCCAGTACGTCATCGCTCAAGAACGCTTGACCCAACATGTGATGGGTTATCTGCAAAGCCTCGCGGATTTAAATCCTCAGATCGCCATCGGCAGATCACTGAGGCCCGACCAGGAGAGGCACATTCATCGACTGGTCAACCCACTTCCTCCGATAGAAGAAGAGTGTATCCTAGTACCAGAAACGTTTTCTCAGGACCCCGTCCAATTACCATTTTCAATTTAGATGCACCGCTGTATTTATTGTCGCAAATATTATTTATGTGTTGTAACTTATGCTTAGTACCCCGAGTTTCGCAGCGAGTATATCATTAATGTAAGCAGCTCTGTCGCAGTTTGACTCTTATGTATTACGATTTTCTCTCGCGAGAAATCCTGGAGCGTGATTTCTTTTCCCTGAGTTGCCGCATCGTATGTTTTCTCACGACATAGATCATTTATTTCACACAACACCACGACAGCAGACTCACCACCACAATTACATGAACACATACACTGCTTGCAAAATTTTGCAACTGTGTTGTGTCTAACTAAGCACCTCCGGACAACAGTTAACACCCGGCACACCCCACCTACTCATCATGGTCACCGCCACCACGGAGAGCCAGCAACCGAGCAGCGGAATCGCGACGATCGTCGAGGATCATCGCGCACAGGAGCACCGAGAGCCCCAGCACCGCTGCCAGCCCTCCGCACGGCAGGATCACGTACCAGTCCGGTGCCGCCTCCGCCATTAGCGCCTCGTCTCGAGCTCCGGCAAGCGAAAACAGAGGAGGAAGAGAGAGAGAGAGGAGCAAGGCTAGGTGTGAGGAAGAAGAGGAGGACGCCGCGGTCATTTTATAGCTCGAGCTCGGTGTACGGTGGGAGAGGTCCACCAGTGCCGCTCGTCGCCCGATCGCTGGTGTTCGGAGGCGAATCCATGACGAAAGTGCCGACAGCAAGACTGCCCGCGAGGTGAGTGCACGCTGCACCGGTAGAGAAGGCCACAAGCACTACATGCACGGCCTTGGTACCCTACGCGCTAGTCGTCGCCGGTGGAGAAAGCACGGGAGAACGCGCGTGAGAGAGGAAGAAGAAGGAGCCAGAGGAAGGAGAAGAGGCTGACCGTGGGCCCGGTTCCACCAGTCAGCTAGAGAAAACACTGTGCTCTCGGGTGCGACCAACGTATTCTAAGATTTAGAATTTATTCTAAATTTTGTCCAGTGTAGAAATCGCTAGTTTTCCCCACAACCGTGGATTTTTTTCCCACACTACGCGAGTATCCCACACTGTATTTTTTTTGCATCACTTATTGCTCTCACTGTGGCCGCTTTCGTTTTAATTTTTTATCCATTTAATTTTAACTCTCAGCAAATCTCGAGGATGAGATTTTTCTGAAGGGGGGTAGTAGTTGTAACACCCCAAATTTTCTGGCCAAGTTTTTGATGTTAAATTTTTGCCAGGAGTTTTAAAATTTTTATTTCTGTGGATTTTCAGAACTCTTCTTTTATTGTTAAGGAGTTTCATCTTTTTCCCAAGTGGATCTTTCCAAAATATTTTGGACTTCTATGCCATCTCATTAAAACAATTTCTAAATCAGTAGAATTGTTTATTAAATTATTTCACCCTGAGCTATAATCATTAAAATGGCTTGTTCTACATTGTTTTGAGCTCTGTTTGTACTGCAACCAGTTGATAACTTTAACTAAAAGTTCAACCAAAATTTGGAGATGTCAAGTGATGCCCCTAGATCACTTTTGGGTAAAAATAAAACTATTTCATTGCTTATTTTGAGTGTTACACCTCTTTTTTCAAATCTGGTCCAGTGGACATTTTTGCACTACAACCCAATTAAATCTTTCCCTAGAACCTCCACCAAAATTATGGGATGTCAGTAGTAGCATGCCATCCAACTTTTTGCAATAACATAGTGGTGTTCTTTGGAAAATTTGAGTCCAACAGCCTCTTTTTCATTCTGGACCAGACTTGTGTTTTCTACTACAACTCTGTTGTTTCTCGCTCTAATGACCTTGTATTTTCTCATGCTTGTAGTCAACCCTGCAAAAACCCTAAGTTCAGATGCATGCACTCTTTGGAGCACTTTTGGTCCATGTAATGATGCCACTCACTCACTGTCCAGAAGTGTAGTTTTGCAAAACTTGCACTAGCAAGTTTCTCCTTTTTGCAAACTAACTTCACCACCCTCTCACTCATCCATAGAGACACTGATCTGGAGGATTTGGCCAATCCAAGAACTACCTTGGTGCCTTTGACATTTTGTCAAACACCCTGAGTGCATGACCAGTTTTGGCATGACTTCAAGTTTACTTGGTGAACTTGATCCCCTAGCCTATCCATCATGCCCCTTGATCCCCTTGCTAACCTTAACCTAGCCTGGTTCCTTGCCAGCCTCACCCAAGCCCTATAGCAGGCCATGGCATTTAATCGAGCACCTTCTGTGCGTGCTCTGGGCGCGCCCAGAGCATGCGTTTGGCACCCACATGCACCCGAGCTGCCGCGTCACACCCCACACTCAAAATCCGGCCCCAGCCAGCACGCCGTGTCCCCTTGCACCGCCACGCCACCCCGACCACCCCTGCACCCTACAGCGCCACCGCCAGGATGGCCGTGGCGGCTAGCTGCCGGCCGCTAGCAAGCCCCGACCGTGTTGGCGCCGCCAAAGCCACCCCGGCTCGCCACCTGCCCCTGTGAACAGCGCAAGCTCATCCCCTCGCTCGTCCCCTAGCTCTCGTCGTCGCCACGTCCCCCTGCTGCTACAGAACGTCGGTTCGCCGTCGTCCTTATCGCCGGCTGCCTCGGACCAACCTAGCCACACTATATAAGGAGGTCCCGAGCTCAAACCCGCACGCAGGCAGCCTCACACCGTCTCACTAGTGCCCCCTTAGCCGCCAATTGGAGGGGAGCAGGTCATCTTCAACTTCTCCGGCAACTACAGCCGCCGCAGCCCAGGCCCTGACGGCGCCTCCAGAGCCTCCCCCTCTCCACTCTCTTCACCAGAAGCCGTCTCTCCATCCCGTGATCACATCCCCCTACTCCATTTCGATCGGGAACCACCGCGACACCAAAATCACCTTGTCCCCGAAGCTTCCTCCGCCGCGAAGCTCGCCGCCGGCAGCTCACGCCGTCCCCGCCGACCCAGCGAATACCAGTAGGACCGCCCCAGTCTTACGGGTCCATCCCGAACATCTGGAGCCCGCGAGGAGCCGCCAAACACCGGCGACGATCGCTAGAGTCCCCGCCTCTGTTCGGCCGGAGGTAGAAGAGGGAAGGAGACTAGTCAAACCTGACCAGTGGGGCCCCCTGGACCCACTGTCAGTGACCCAGGCGCAATCCACGTGGGTTAAGTGGAAACGATTTCGAAAGGCGCCTTCGACGTGTACGTATAATCGAAACGTTTTTACTGTTTTCATGTTTTATTCTAAAATCGGTTTGACCGTAACTTTCACTGTTGATAACTTTTTAAATACAACTCCAAATGAATTGATTCTTTTTGCTACTTCTCTCAAATATTGTCTAGTTTATTTTAAGATTTATTTGAAAAAATTTCAAAATAACTTTTTGTGCTGTTTTTATTTTTATGTGTTAATTCATATATATTCTTTTAAATAGGATTTTTGAAGATTTCAAGATGTTTTGGATGCACCCTTCTTTCCCATAACCTAAAGGCAAGCATTCTGAACCCTGGTGAAATTTGTGTGTGTGTTGCATAGCACGGTGACAACACCACCCCGACACGAGCATACGTCATTTTATGTGAGAAGGTGTTCCTACTCATGAGTGCATGTTAACAGATTTCATGCAAATGAAGTTGAGATGATTGTGATAGGAATCACCGACATATGCCTTTCACGTATACCGGGAGGAAAGCCGGGAAGGCCCATGTCTTGGGTAGACACGGTCTTGCCCCTAGTCCTCCGTCGAGACGGAGGTGTCCGGTATGGCATGAGGGGGATATGTCGTGTGGTGTTTCTATCTGTTGTTTGTAATATATGCATTGTTATGCTAATTATGCAGGAAATATTACAACCTCCGGAGTCGACCGTAGATCGAGTCTTGTGCCAGTAACCCCCATACTTGCTTCGTACTACCACTCGTCTCTACATTTAGTAGGGTACGGTTCAGTAAGTTGTCAACCCTTTCCTAGCACACACCGTACACAGAGGCCGTGGTGGAAGATACTGGAGGCATCTGGTAGTCATGCCACCGGGTCCGGGAGCATGGGTGTTTCGGTTGTAGCCGAAACTCCCCGGTTTGCGCGCGGTATAAATTTTGTGATCCCATGTTACGTCGAGGTTGTAGCCTCCCCACTTAGATTTTTGCTTAACAGGTGTCATGGGTGATTCCAGACTCATGTGAGTTAAGCTGGTGTGTGCAAGTTAGGTGTGTTTTCAACAAAAAGACCGTAGACGGAATTAGTCCCGATGGACTAAAGGAATCCGTTACTCGTGGGTAAAGAGTACACCCTCTGCAGAGATTAAACCTATTGAATAGCCGTGTCCATGGTTAAGGATTACGATGCAGGATGGGTCAAGTGTCGGTCTTAGTGTCGGTCTTCGGAGGTGAAACTGTTAAACCAGAATTGAATTTCACAACTTGTGGATTGTGATGATCATGATTATTATTATTACTGTTGACTAACCCATGATTTTATTGGTATTATCGAATATCCACAGGATGGTTCTACCTCACGGATATTCACCGCTTTTTATTTATAAGCCCTTTATGTGGTGTCGCTCGACGCCCGATCATGGCATTGTTCTTGTTTATTTATAAGCCCTTTATGCGGTGTCGCTAAGACGCCCGACTGTGGCATTTCGTTTAAAGCCCTTTTTGTGGTGTCACTAAGACGCCCGACTGTGGCATTTCTTTTAAAGCCCTTTATGTGGTGTCGCTCAGACGCCCGACTGCGGCATTGTTCTTGTTTATTTATAAGCCCTTTATGCGGTGTTGCTAAGACGCCCAACTGTGGCATTTCGTTTAAAGCCCTTTTTGCGGTGTCGCTAAGACGCCCGACTGTGGCATTTCTTTTAAAGCCCTTTATGTGGTGTCGCTCAGACGCCCGACTGCGGCATTGTTCTTGTTTATTTATAAGCCCTTTATGCGGTGTCGCTCAGACGCCTGACTGTGGCATTTCTTTTAAAGCCCTTTTTGCGGTGTCGCTCAGACGCCTGACTGTGGCATTTCTTTTAAAGCCCTTTATGCGGCGTCACTAAGACGCCCTACTGTGGCATTTCGTTTAAAGTCCTTTTTGTGGTGTCGCTAAGACGCCCGACTGTGGCATTTCTATTAAAGCCCTTTATGCGGTGTCGCTCAGACGCCCGATTGTGGCATTTCTACTGAAGTCCTTTATGTTATTTATTTCATAATTTTAATACCATCATATTATTGCATATTCATAAATAACATGCCTGCACGCATCAGAGTTTTATTTATCTTTTGTGACTATCGGCATGAGCATAATATATTTTCAGCACATCATTGTTAAAATTATGCCTGTGTTCATAATGTTTGCGAGTAAATTCAAAGTACTTAATGGCTTGTCCCTGGCTATTGTCTTGGCCAGATTTTCTTGCTTGGAGAGGAGCGTGGCGATGTCAGTCCCAGAACCTAGGCAACGGTAATAACAGCCACACGAAGATAGGAGTTAACCTGGTCAGCTGTTCCTGTGGGAAATGGAGTCCCATAGACGAGGATATTTCATAACCCGCTTCCGCCATCAACCTTTAGAAACCATTTGTTGTACTCATAGGCCAGAATGGTCTTGTACTTCATAAATTGTATTTTTTTGCTTGGATTTTCTGTATCAAGTTAGTGCCTTATCAGCTAACAGTTATCCTGGGGCTGGTAAGCATAAGGGCCATTTTTCTGGGATTAACACCCGGAGAATCGGTCGCCACAGACGCTTTTAACATGGCAGTTTGATAGTGGTTGCATTTCAATGTGATTTAACACCAATAGTTCACATCACCATGTGATTAGTTCACATCGCCATGTGACTAATATCCAAAGGGTTTTACTAGAGTCAATAATCTAGTTCACATCGCTATGTGATTAACACCCAAAGAGTACAAAGGTGTCATCATGTTTTTCTTGTGAGAGAAGCTTAGTCAATGGGTCTGTCATATTCAGAGTCGTATGTATTTTGCAAATTTCTATGTCTTCAATGCTCTGTATGGAGCTACTCTAGCTAAATGTTGCCTCTTTCAATATGTATCCAGATCGAGACTTAGAGTCATCCAGATCGGTGTCAAAGCATGCATCGACGTAACACTTTACGATGAACTCTTTCTCACCTCCATAACCAAGAAATATTTCCTTAGTCCTCTAAGGATAATTTTTGACCGTTGTCCAGTGATCTACTCCTAGATCACTATCATACTCCCTTGCCAAAATCATGCTAAGGTATACAATAGGTCTGGTACACAACATAACACACTTTATAGAACCTATGACTGAGGCATAGGGAATGACTTTTCATTCTCTTTCTATTTTCTGCCGTGGTTGGATTTTGAGTCTTTACTCAACTTCACACCTTGTAACACAGTCAAGAACTCCTTCTTTGACTGTTCCATTTTGAACTACTTCAAAATCTTGTCAATGTATGTACTCATCGGAAAAATCTTATCAAGTGCTTGATCTATCTCTATAGATCTTCATGCTCAATGTGTAAGCAGCTTCTGTCGGTGTCAAAACCGGCGGATCTCGGGTAGGGGGTCCCAAACTGTGCATCTAAGGCTAATGGTAACAGAAGGTGGGGGACACAATATTTACCCAGGTTCGGGCCCTCTCGATGGAGGTAATACCCTACTTCCTGCTCGATTAATCTTGATGATATGAGTATTACAAGAGTTGATCTACCACGAGATCGTAGAGGCTAAACCCTAGAAGCTAGCCTATGATAATGATTGTTCTTGTCCTATGGACTAAACCTTCCGGTTTATATAGACACCAGAGGGGGCTAGGGTTACACAGAGTCGGTTACAGAGAAGGAGATCTACATATCCGAACTGCAAAGCTTGCCTTCCACGCAAAGGAGAGTCCCACCCGCACACGGGTCGAAGTCTTCAGTCTTGTACCTTCATAGTCCAACAGTCCGGCATAAGTATATAGTCCGGCTGTCTGAGGACACCATAATCCAGGACTCCCTCAGTAGCCCCTGAACCAGGCTTCAATGACGATAAGTCCAGCACGCAGTTTGTCTTAGGCATTGCAAGGCGGGTTCCTTCTCCAGATACTCCAAAGTAGATCTTGAACACAGGAACCGTGTCCGGCTCTGCAAAACAAATTCCACATACCATCGTAGAGAGTATAATATTCCACGAATCTAATCTGCTGACAACTTTCACCCAGCGTGACATCACGCCGCGTCCCGGTTATCATCAAAACCGTTTTTCCCAACCTGGCATCGCACGTCTTGCGAGGCGGTTTTATTGGCACGCCTTGTCAAAGCAGAGATCTTGTCCCCCATATCACAATATTCTCATTAATACGGGCATGGGTAACCCAACCGTGATGTTAGTATGACTTCTTGGTCTAGGCAAGTTCCAAACGGCCGGACGGAGGAAGCTTGACATTCATCCTCTTTATAAAGAGGCCAAGACCTGCTTTTTTCTTTCCCGCTTGATCCTTCCCTTCTCCAACCTCGAGTTCCAACACCCAAGGTTCACTCCACGCGCTCCAGATCTTCAATCATGTCCGGATTCAACTTTCAAGGCCAGTGGATGGCCTCTTCCGTCACAGAGGAGGATACCAAGAAGCTTAGGGAGGCTAGATATCTGACCGCCGAAATCCTTCACAGGCTTCCCGCCCAAGGGCAGGTTATCCCTACTCCCAAGCCCAACGAGAGCATAGTATTCATCTCCCACTTCATCCGTGGGCTAGGCTTCAGTCTTCATCCCTTCGTTCGAGGGCTCATGTTTTATTTCAGGCTAGATTTTCATGATCTAGCTCCGGATTCCTTTCTTCACATCTCGTCGTTTATCGTCGTGTGTGAGGCCTTCCTCCGCATTACACCACACTTCGGTTTATGGCTAAAGACCTTCAATGTGAAGACGAAGATGATCGATGGGCGACACGCGGAGTGTGGAGGCGCTATAATAAGCAAAGGTACCGTCGCCTTATGGCCAAAGGGTTCCTTCCCGGAGGTGTCCGACCTATGGAAACGGGAGTGGTTTTATATCATAGCACCCCGAGGTACAAAGTGGGCAGACGCCCCAGCCTTCCGCTGTGCCCCTCCGCGACAACTTGCATCATGGGTCAACAAGGGGCTGGACTGGGGACCGGTTAATGACGTGCTAACATTGCAAAGCCGCATCCGAGATTTCCTCAAGAGGGATATCAATCTCGCTAAAGTAATTTAAGTAATGTTAGTTCGTCGGGTCCTGCCATGCCAACATCGATCTCTCCGTATGTGGGAGTTCAACCCGGAAGGACCGCGAACCATTCAACACTTCTTCGGCGTGGCGCTCGAAGGGATGTATAGATTATTCTTCAGATCACGAATAAAGTGTCCGGACACAACAGAGGATGCGGGTCTCAATTGCAACCATCCAGATACCCAAGTATGTAATTCCGCAACCGAACACGCTGTCATTATAGTTGTCACAACCTTATTCTGAAAAACCACCTTTGGCCAGCACTGGATAAGAAAGGCAGAGAGGATCAGGTGTTCGGCCCCTCTTCCCGAAGACTCACCGGATCCTTTACTAATCAGGATGCTGGCTCGCGCACCTTATCAAGCGCCATCAGGGGAGGATGAGGGGAGGAATAGGGAAGCCCAAAGCGGACTTCATGCTAGAGGTACATTACGCATCCCAACCGGGGGGATTAACACCCCCGTGTCGGAGGGTGAACGGGGAGGAGATTCTAACATCCCCTCTCCCCATGGGAAGAAAAGGAGCGCCCCTGAAGATTTGGAAGCAGAGGTCTCCTAGCGAGGGAAGAGACCCGCATCAGGGGGCCCTGCCTCGAAAGGCGACCTTACCGCACAGCGCCCGCAAGGGGGCCAGCAGTCAACCGAGCCGTAACTGAACAAAGGTACTTTAGTAAGCGTGCCCCATTCCTTTCCTGAGAATAACAACCGAGACATCTGTTTTGCAGTCCGGCTCATAGCCCTTCACAATAATGTTCGTCCTCGGGGGATATTCTTCCGGAGATGATGGAGAGCGAAACGCCTCCTCCCACTTCCCCGCTTCATGAGGCGGATAACCCTGAGGTGTCATCCCAGAGGGTCTCTCCCGATCTGTAAAGGCCAGAAGGTAACTCTTCGGCGGCCAGAAGTCCGGGGTTTTTGGCTCCTAGGGAGACCAACAGAAAACGCCCGGGATCACCCAGTATACAACCGGACACATTGATGGGTTTTCTATGACAAGCGGATATCTCCGAGGCACATCGTACCTTAATGGGTACGGTGGTAGAGAGGATCTCATCCACAAAAAGCGGGTTGAATGAAGCTTTTACGAGCCTGCTAAGAGGCTTTGAGGTATGCAAAGTGATATATATTTTTGATTGTACCGTACACGCAGGGTGTGCTTTGTACAGATAGTAGCCCCTGAGACTCTGGTTGCCATCCGGGCGAGGCAAGCAGAGGATCATAGTCTCAGGTAATGATAGCACTGATTTTGTATGCAGGCGGTTGCAAATCCGGCGGCTAGCCGGGCTGCTGAACTTGCCGAGCTGAGGCGGGAACTTGACGTGGCGGATGCAGACATCACGCTTGTGAACAGGCGGATTGACGAGGCACATGGTATGTGTTATTTGGGTGGTCTGCAAGTATCCATAAGAGCATGATGCTGAGATTTATAATATGCTTTGACTGCAGATGGAGCTGCCGCCTTGGAGACCCTTCGGGCAGAGCTTGCCCGGGCCAAGGAGCAAGCCAGGAGAAGTGATGCGGCCGCCCTGAAGGCAGCCAAAGAATTAAAAGCCGAACAGGCTGCTCATCGCCAAAGTGAGGATAAAATAGCCAACATGGCTCTTGAGCTGCAAAATGCCGCCAGCCGATATGAGCTTCTTGAAAGGGAAACCCAAATGAAAAGGGCTGACCTAAAGAAGGCCTTGCAAGCAGCCAAGGAGAATCGCTCTAAAATCAGAGCGGCGCGGGAGGAGCTTCGGCAAGCCGGTTATATTGCGGCTGGGAAGCCCTTTTTATTGCGAAGAAAATTCGGCGATCAGAAGTATGCCCCTCTTAACCAATTGTGGAGTTCGTCAGACGCATACTTGGATTTAGCAAAGAGTGCTGCTGATGCGACGGAATATTTCAAAGATTGAGAAGATCATGAGATGGAAAGATTGTTCTGGTCGCAGTTCAGTGCTCCAAGGCATCCGCTGCTGTTGAATGAGCAGATGGCCGAGTGGGACGAGCTTCATAGGTTGTTCGGGCTTGCCATGAAGGCTGTCGTGGATCATCTGTGGCCGACGGAGCCGAGCCCAGATAGTTATTTTTGTTTGGTGCAACGATTTTTTCGTGCTGTACCGCAATACGATGCTGTCAAGAGGTCGGCATGTATAGAGGGTGCGCGGATGGCCCTTGCCCGTGTTAAGACATACTGGGCGAAGATGGAGGCCACCGATGTTGCAGCCAGGGGTCCGCCCGGGGGTCAGGACATGCCCGAGCACTATTTTGAAGAAGTCTTAGAAGGTGCCCTTTAATAGAGGCTCAGTGCCCAAAGAATACCATGTTCAAGTGACATGTATCTTGATTGCATAACAATCCTTTTGATAATAAAGGCTATATTTATACTTTTCCCTGCAAAGTATTGTAGTGCCTCCTGTGTAGCCATTTATGTATATCTGTATATAACCTGAAAGTTTACAGTCATCGGCTTCATCCCCCACGCATATAATGCGGGGGTGTTCGGCAAAGCGCGTAGTCACACTTGATCCAACGTCTTGGTCCGTTAAGGAGGTGGTAGCGCGGCTAACGAGGCAATCGGACTATATAGCTTTAACACTTTCACTTAGCTATAGGAGTTTGACGGTGGGGCTACTATATAGCCCCTGGTATGTCCGCGCTCATCCGAAGATGGTGCGTGTACATACGTGACCGGGAAATTGGTCCTTCGTTAATGCAGAGGAATGGCGAAAATTCCGCTGAGTCATCGAGTGGTTGACCAGTCTCTCGCTTTATCATGACAGTCAGTTTTCGGCTTTCTCTACTGACGTGCTCATCCACATGAACCAGGGCACAATTGCAGTAGTTCTCCCGATGCCACCTTAGCCGATAGAGCGGAACGTAAGGTAGCAAAACACGGGAGCCAGGAAAACCCAACTATTGACCAAAGACATGATTCGGAGCGGATGCATATAGGGCCAAACTCGCGACGCCGAACACTCTCGAAGGTATTCGTACTTTATAACATATACTGGGCTGAGTACCGCCCTCGATAATGATCCTTGAATTTCTAGGTACGTGCATTAATCCGGCGTGACAAAAGAGGGGCTATGATAGGGATATAAATCCCTAAAAACACATTGGTTGCTGCCCTTGTAACGTCTATTTTAGATCGGCGAATAATAAACTTGCCAATAACGACATTATCCCTCTTGGTCATTAAGTACCAGGAGGGTATGAGCCAACAAGAGACAGTAAAAAAAGGTTTACACAGGGTCTTAATCTAAAAAGAAACCTTTGGACGGGGCCCTGCTGCACGTATGCGTCTTTGTCTCCGTTGTGCCGTATCCTGGAAGGGTATAGCATGATGGTCATCTGTAAAAAGAAAGAAAAAACGCAGGTGAAAGAGTCTGGTGTGACCGTGCGTAAAGTCGGTCAATCTTAATGAACCGTGAAAATTGATATCTTGAGTGTAAATACATTCAGGCCGAACTATGGGCCTTGTGCGGGCAGCCCCTAGCACCACATATGGGGCGTAACCATTAATTAAGCTCAGGTTTATCAGGGCTGCGCAGCTAATGGTGCGCCGGACTCGTCTAGCCGGGTCCATGGTCTCGAGGACTGATCAGTTACTCTGGTTGAAGAGGCCGTTCAGTGGTTCGGCTGCTAGAGCTGCCACGTAGTCTTCCACGCGAAAATAACGCTCTGTGTTTCCGCTGATAGTGATGACGCTGCATGGACCGGGCATCTTAAGTTTAAGATACGCGTAATGCGGTACTGCGTTGAAACGAGCGAAGGCCTTTTTCCGAGTAGGGCATGATAGCCGCTCCAGAACGGGGCGATGTCGAAGAGTAGTTCTTCGCTTCGAGAGTTGCCGGGAGAGCCGAATACAACCTCTAACGTCAAAGAGCCCGTGTAGTGGACCTCTACGCCTGGTATTACTCCTTTAAAGGTAGTACTGCTTTGGTTGATTCTCGACGGGGCTATCCCCATCCTGCGGACAGTGTCTAGATATATCAGATTAAGGCTACTGCCGCCGTCCATGAGGACTCGGGTGAGATGGTATCCATCAATTATTGGGTCGAGCACCAAGGCGGCCGAACCTTCATGTCGGATACTAGTCGGATGATCCCTGCGATCGAAGGTGATCAGGCAGGCCGACCATGGATTGAATTTGGGGGCGACTGTTTCCACAGCGTATATGTCTCGGAGTGCGCGTTTGCGCTTCCTCTTTGGTATGTCGGTGGCATCAATCATGTTTACTGTTTTGACCTCTGGTGGAAATTTTTTCTGCCCCCCAGTTTTTGGCTGGCTATGTTCGTCCTCGTCTTCACTTGGCGGCTCCGTCCCCTTGTGTTCGGCGTTTAGCTTGCCGGCCTGCTTGAAGACCCAGCATTCTCTGTTGGTGTGATTCGCAGATTTTTCGGGGGTGCCATGAATTTGACAGGACCTGTCTAGAATTTTATTTAGACTGGACGGACCATCTCTGCTACCTTTAAATGGCTTTTTCCGTTGACCGGGTCTTGAGCCTCTAAATCCGGCGTTTACCACTGTATTGTCTGGGTTGTCTTCATTATTTCGACGCTTATTTTTATTGCGTCGTGGCTTTCCATTACCGTCCCTAATTTCTGATGTGCCTGGATCGCTAGTGGCGCTGCGGGCCAACCAACTGTCCTCGCCCCTGCAGAAGCGGGTCATAAGAGTTGTTAGGGCGGCCATTGTCCTTGGATTTTCCTGGCCGAGGTGTCTGGCAAGCCATTCGTCCGAGATACTGTGCTTGAAAGCTGCTAGGGCTTCAGCGTCCAGACAGTCGACGATTTGGTTCTTCTTGGTGAGAAATCTATTCCAAAGCTTACGGGCTGACTCTCCGGGTTGTTTATTATGTGACTTAAATCGTCTGCATCCAGAGGTCGGACATATGTCCCTTGAAAGTTAGCCCTGAAAGCATCCTCCAGTTCCTACCAACTTCTAATGGAATTTTCGGGGAGGCTTTTCAACCAGTGCCGAGCCGGTCCTTTCAACTTGAGGGGTAGGTATTTGATGGCGTGGAGATTGTCTCCGTGAGCTATGTGGATGTGAAGAATAAAGTCCTCAATCCATACTGCAGGGTCTGTCGTTCCGTCGTATGCCTTGATGTTCACGGGTTTGAACCCCTCTGGAAATTCATGATCCAGCACCTCATCGATGAAGCACAGGGGGTGCATGGCGCCCCTGTACTTGGATGTGTCGTGGCATGGGTCTGATGGCTGTAGTGTTCGATGTTGATTCGGTGCTGGTAGTCGATCAGTATAGTCGGTTTGGTGGTTGTGATCCTGCGTCGGGACACGTTTCCTAGATCCATAAATGGACCTGGTCGTACCAGCTTTTTTGTCTAGGTGCTCACATAGATCGTGTGCAGACTTGCGCGCGGCGTCATTAGCTGCTCTGTCTTGACCCCGAGGTGGTCAGTCCGGCAGATCAGCTGTATTGTTTTTCAGCGGAATGGGCACGATAGCCTCATCGTCGAATTCCGGCAGCAACTTGCGTTTTGGGTAGCTCTTTGTGTGGCGATCATCGTCGTGTGTTCCATCGGTGTCGAGCACTTTGTTCCATCTGTTGTTGAGCCTATCCTGCGCGGCTTTAAGCCGTTGCTTCTGCTTCTTCAAGCTCCTCGCGGTGGCAATAAGCCTTTTGTGGAGGTGCTCTTATTCCAAGCGTTTTTCCGGGATGATGTCTGTATCTTCATCCGGACTGTTCTCCTCTCTGGAGACCGGTTTATGAGTTTTGTCTTTCGCACCACTGTGATCGGACAGCGGCCACGGACTGTGTTCGCCATCCCCTGGCTCGCCCTGCTCCATCGCTAGGTCTGCAGGGTCGTCGTTGGCGTCGTCCGGGGAATTATTCTTTCTTGTGCCGGTATCTCTATTTTTGCTATGGCGGGCTTTAGAGCGACACCGCTGACGTTGGTGCTTTGTTTGCTTCTCAAGGGGATTATCTGCCGCTGCCTCGTTGCCATTGCTTTCTTTGGATGTGTCCACCATATATATATCGTATGATGAGGTGGCTGTCCAGCGCCCTGCGGGCGGTGGTTCCTGTTTTTCTCCGGCATCGTCGTCCATACTGTCGATGTCTTTGGAGTCGAAGTCAAACATGTCGGTTAAGCCGTCGACAGAGCTATTAAGTGGGTGGTGGGTGGGTAACGAATTTCTTCGTCGTACGCTTCCCACTTAGGCCGGACACAGTTCGACCAAGAGTCTCTTCACAGGGAGAGAGATTTTAAAGAATTTAGCATGTTGCCAAAGGGTGAGTGCTGTAAAATATCCGCGGAGCTAAACTCCATGATCGGTGCCCAGTCAGGTTCGAGGGGCACGGATGCACGCGGTTCGGAGCCTATGGCCGGAGACGAGTCCGAGGATCCGATGACACAGACCTCATTGGAGGAGGAGTCTGTGTTCGGCTCTATCGCCGCTAAGTGTGCGGCCTCCATGGCGGGGTCCATCCACCCGTCCTCGGACGGCACGATCTTCTCCTGATTTAAACCAGGGTAGCTGCGGGTGCGATCTCCTAAACATCGTCCGATGGCAGATCTAGGTCACGCTCATCGCGACCGTAGGGTGTACCTGTTATGGGTTTGAGTCCGTTAAAGATCAAGTCCACGTGGATGTCGGTAGTGTAATTCAGGCTTTCGAACCTAACCTGATGGCCAGGGGAATAGCTTTCAATTTGCTCCAAATGGCCAAGCGAGTTGGCCCGCAGTGCGAAGCGGCCGAACACAAAGATCTGTCCGGGGAGGTAAAGCTCACCCTGGACTGCATCGTTGTAGATGATGGAAGGAGCCATCAAGCCTTACCGTGATGACACAGTGGAACTCTCAATGAAAGCACCAATATCGGTGTCAAAACTGGTGGATCTCGGGTAGGGGGTCCCGAACTGTGCGTCTAAGGCTAATGGTAACAGGAGGCGGGGGACACAATGTTTACCCAGGTTCGGGCCCTCTCGATGGAGGTAATACCCTACTTCCTGCTTGATTGATCTTGATGATAGGAGTATTACAAGAGTTGATCTACCACGAGATCGTAGAGGCTAAACCCTAGAAGCTAGCCTATGATTATGATTGTTCTTGTCCTACGGACTAAATCCTCCGGTTTATATAGACACCGGAGGGGGCTAGGGTTACACAGAGTCGGTTACAGAGAAGGAGATCTACATAACCGAACTGCCAAGCTTGCCTTCCACGCAAAGAAGAGTCCCACCCGGACACAGGATGAAGTCTTCAGTCTTGTATCTTCATAGTCCAACAGTCCGGCATAAGTATATAGTCCTGCTGTCCGAGGACCCCCTAATCTAGGACTCCCTCAGCTTCACCAAGTTCTTTCCTTGAAAAACTCCTTTTCAAGCACTCCCTTATGCTTTCCAGAAAAATTCTACATCATTTCCGATCAACAATATGTCATTCACATATACTTATCAGAAATGCTGTAGTGCTCCCACTCACTTTCTTGTAAATACAGGCTTCTCTAAAAAAGTCTGCATAAAATCATATGCTTTCACTACAAAAAAATACACTTCCATGATGATACGTGTTTGTCACAGTAGGTCGCGTTTTTTGTCATGCATGTACATCCATGACAAATTTATGACAGAATCAAGATAGTCATACCTGTTTTTGTTGTAGAAGTGTTCCATGACATTACGAAAATTATCATCACGGAAGTGTCCACTTCCATGACGATAAATCGCGCATCACGTAAGTGCTTTACGTTAAGGGTGACCGACACGTGGCATCCACCGTATCGAACGCCCGTTAAGCTATCGGGTCGGGTTTTGGATCCGATAACCCGTTAACAACCCGACCAATGGGGATTTTCCACGTGTAAAATCATCATTGGTCGGAGGAAACACGATGTCGGCTCACCACCGGGACAGATGTCATCCACTCATTGGACGTATACGCCTATGATACGTCGACACGTGGCACGGCTAACAAGTTTACCTGGGCCGACCCAATTAAAGGCCCACCAGGTTTGGGGACCATAATGGGCCGGCCCAGCTAAAGCCCACAAGATTTTGCGGACCATAATGGGCCGGCCCAGCTAAAGGCCCATGAGATTTTGTGGGCCATAATGGGCCGGCCCAGGTAAAGGCCCACAAGATTTTGCGGGCCATAATGGGCCGGCTCAGCTAAAGGCCCACAAGATTTTTGTGTGCTATAATGGGCCGGCCCAGGTAAAGGCCCAAAAGATTCTTGCGGGTCATAATGGGCCGGCCATGTTCCGGGCCTAAAAGTGGCCCATATGAGATCCGGCCCGTTAAAAGCCTACCATGTTCTGGGCCAAATTACGGCCTAGATCAGGTCCGGGCCTTTAAGAGGCTTTGGGCTCAATTATGGCCCATATCAAATTCGGCCCAAGAATCGGACACTATGCTTTTGGGCCCACTTGCTAAAGGCCCACTTAGTAATTCGACACGATATTAGTTTTGGCCTATTAAGGGCCTGCTTTAACATTTCGCCCTATATTAATTTCGGCCGTTAAAAGCCCGTCATATAGTTGGGCCTAACTACGGCCCGATTTGCATCCGCCCGCTTTCATACCGGATATCCGATTGGGCCAAACAAGGACCAAGACAATTTTGGCATGTTAAAAGCCCGTGATTTGATTCGCACAATCATGGGTCAGGGTTCATTTCAGGCTGCTGCCAGCCCTGAGCTGTTCGGCATGTTTCAGGCCCAACCTACATCGTGATTGCATGACGGCCCGATTATGTACCGTAATTTTATGGTTTGGCCGGTTTACTGTGAAGACAGGATATATATACAGTAAAATAACTGCCGCATCATGAACAAGAAAAAACCTAGACTATACAATAAAGAAATTACGGCAGATTACATCCACTGGGCATCAAAGTTCGCCATTATGATAATAAAGCACAAGCAGACAGCAGATTACATACACTGGGCATCAAAGATCGCCACCAGTGCAAATAAACACGCCAACAAAATAATATACAAAACCGACAACACTTCAATAGAGTTCAAGAAAGCTTAGCCTATTGGGAGCTGCAAAGACAAGCAAATGAGCAAGATGATGAGATCGCGCTTGTTCAACACTTATATCTTCCTCACTCTGAAAGATAAACAAGGCATGGATGATGTGTTTTGCACGTAAAAGTATCAGTCGACAATTCATCACATTTCTTCTTGACGAATAAAGTGACACTTTGTTTAGAATTGCATTAACACAATATGGTATTGTTCAGGTCAAGACATGGCAGGAAATGACATTGTGAAGGAGTTGGCAGCTTCACGACAACACCGGCTTCTGATTAAGAACTTCGTAAGTATCAATGGTTAGTGTCTTTGTCAATTTATACCATTTCAAATTGGCAAATAAAGAGACGGTTTAAATAATAGTAGAATGATATGACATTATTCATAGTTAAGACATTGCAGAATATGACATTGTCTTTGTAGTGGGTAGGTTCACCACACCACTGGATTATGGATGAAGAACAGGAGCATACATGCAGTGCAAAAGAAGATCACTTGCTCTGTATAGTTTAATTTACATGGTATGAAGAAGGAACTTGGTTGGACAACTGAAAACTTAAATTGAGGAAGGACAGACTTTTGTTTACGAACTACATAATAAACTTTAAATAAGCAATTTGATGCAAACACCAAAAATAAACAGCTGTTGCAGTCATGCCTAACCAAATATATACAACAAAGTTTGAAGGCTTGAGATGGACAATCTTACATTATTGGTGAAGACATGCTCTATAAAGGACTTGTCCATGCTGATGGGGGGGGGGGGGCAATTCAAGAAGTTTACCACAGAATCTTCTTCAAAAGCATTGCCTTTATTCTACATTTTGTTAAGAGTAAATATTGTCGGGGGTTGGGTGCGACATATGCCAAAGGATGGCTTATCATGGTGGGGGCGAGTAGAACGTCGCCGGTGCCTGGAAACAGGATGAGGCGAAGCCATGCACGCCGGCGGATCTTACCCAGCTTCAGGGCTCTCCGTGGAGATAATACCCCTATCGCTGCCGCTGGGGTCTCCGCATGATCACAATGGCAAAGTGGGTACAAGGTTGCTCCTTGAGCTGTTCGGGGTGAGGAAGGAGAAGGGCACGGCTAGCTCCTCTCTTCCCTCTATGTGTGTCTAAAGCTATTAGGGTCCAACCTCTTGCATGGGTGCCCCTGGGGTTTATATAGGCCTACCCCGGGAGTACAATCAATGTCTGGTGGTGGGTCCCAGCCGTCTGTCTCTTAGGTCGCCGTCTTCTCCGCCGACTGCTGGGGCCCACCGACTAGTGGGCCCTGCTAACGGGCCCAGCATGGGGCCAACAGGCCTTGTCCGCCGCAGGCGGGTCTTGCCGGCTGCGGATTACTGTAGCCGCGCCTCTAATGACGCTAGCTTGATCATGGGGTCATGGCAACAGTGCCGCCGCCCGACGGGCGATCACTGTTGCCATTGCCTGTCTTGTCTGGTTAATGGCGTGCAGGGCCCATGCGAGGGGCCGGCCGACTCCCAACGGGTCCGGCTTGTGGCGCTCTCGCCGTCTTCTGCACTCCCACCGACAGGCAGGTCCCGCCGTCTCTGGATCGTACAGACAGGCCGTCGTGGGCTCGGGGCGCCGCCCACGGGGCTGATGTCAGGGCCGGCATGGCAACAGTGCCGCGCCGGATGGAGATCTCCGTCAGTATGGCGCACTATGGCCATGCTTGCCCTTCGTGAACGGGGTAGGGATGGGCCACGAGGCGGCCGGACCCCATCCCGTCCGTAGTTGCGTAGGCAGGAGGTGGTGGGAGTCGCGGGCCGACTCCCCATAGCCGGCTTCTCTGGAAACCGCCAGTTGGGAGTCGGCTTATCTCGAAGCCGTCTCTGGGTCTCGGCCGTGAGGGGCAGTCGGCGGCTCTGCCAACGACTCTCAGAAAGCGGCTCTTCGTCTTGGGGTCTTGAGGGGCGCAGTCTGCCCCGATTTTTTAAAAGGTCCGGGGCTCGGGTTTGCCTATCTGTGTCCCATTACTCCGACAGTAGTCCCCGAAGCTGGTGAGGCGTCGAGGGCGACAGGTCGAGGAGCCTCAACAGTTTCATCCTTCTGTTGGTGGAATCTGGTCCTTGCTCGCCGTCTTCCTCCAGGCCGACTAGCTGGAGCCGGACTTGTAGAAGGCCGTCTTGCCCCTTGAAGAGTTTGAAAGTCGTAGCGGGAACCAGGCAGCGTGCCTGATAAGCTTCCTTGCGGCGGCCCGCTGCGGGCCCGTCGCGTGACGCCACGCGGTAGGGTCAGTCTGCCCTCCCACGCGCGTGACGAGACAGGCCGTCAGGCGGGACCCGCCACTACCGTGCCTCGGCATGCGAACGGATCCGTTGCAGCCATGCGGGCGGTTGGGGTTCCCACTTCGTTACTGCGCACAGTAACTTCGTGGGTTAAATCGTGGGGGGCGTGGGGTCCTGGGCGCAGTTAATCCCACGTCCGCCCCATCGGCTTCTCAGCCCATGAGCCTATAAGTAGGCGGGAGGAGGGGGGGCGGCGAAGCACGCGCACCCATCTCCCCGCTTCCCCCGCTTCCTCTTGCTCCTTCTTCCTCTTGCTTCTTCTTCCTCTTGTCGCCGCCATGCCGAACCACGCCACACCGCGGCAATGAGTTCTTCCTCCGCCGCTGCACCTCCTGCCGCACGCTCCAGCGTGTGGGACGGCTCCGAGGTGGACGACGACCATTTCGAATTCCTCCGCTAGACGCGCCGCATCCCCGGCAAGAGCCTAGTGCGGACCCGCGCCGCGCCGGTGGGTGAAATAACGCCGGCGCCGGAGGAGGGCGAGCGGGTCGTATTCCGCTCGCACCTCATGCGTGGTCTAGGGCTGCCGGCGAGCGGCTTCTTCCGCGCCTTCTTGGAGTTCCACGGGCTCCAGCCGCACCACCTCACTCCGAATACGGTGGTGCTGCTGGCTGCCTTCGCCGCCTTGTGCGAAGGCTTCCTCGGCGTTCTCCCCACCATCGAGCTGTGGGGGGAATTCTTCTAGTCCAAGCTCGGCACGCACTTCGCCGGCGTGCCGACTCTGTGCGGCACCTTCATCGCGATGTGGAGACCGGTGGCCGACAACCCGTTTCCCACCATTTCGCTGATCAAGTCGGTGAAGATGTGGCAGCGATCCTACTTTTATGTGAAGAACGTCGCTCCAGAAGGCGACTGGGTCAATCTGCAGCCTTACGAAGCCGGCGTACTGGCGGGGAGGCTCCCCACCTGGTCCCACCGGGCCAGGACGCTGACTCCTGCTGGCGCCTCCGCCGTCGCGCGACTCCGAGTGCTGACGCAGTCGGAGGGCTTGACCGGGGCCGACCTGTTGGCCGCCTTCATGGCGCGCCGAGTCCTTCCGCTCCAAGGCCGGCCTCATCTGATCCGGCCGGATGAGCGGCCACCGGACCCCAAATGGCTGTGCTCCAAGGACATGCCCCACGCGGAGGTGGCGGACACGGTGAACTACATGGCGAACTGCAATCTCACGGCGGATTGGCAGTTCGGCAAGGAGCCATACTTTCATGGCGTAACCCCGCTTTGTTGTAAGCCGTCTCTCTTCCTCTTCTGTTTTCTTTTTCAGCCGAATCCGACCTCTGATCTTCTTGGGTTTTTTCCGAGTTAGAACCCCCTCATGCAGCCCTCAGCCGGCACCACGGGGCCGGCCCGTGAGTTCGTCCCCGACCGGGCGGAGAGCGATGTCGACGACCCTGGCTTGGGGGCGGCGGCGATGGAGGCCGACGCCGAAGGAGGAGGAGGAGGGGCTGACGACTTCAGGCCCTCGGCTACCTTCCCCGACTGGCCTGAAGATGACGGTGAGGGGGAAGTCGTCCCACGCTGCAAACCGAAGGTCGGCCAGCCGAGCGCGATTTCCTCCGCCGGCTTGGGTGGTCGAGGCGGCGTGAAGAAGCGCCGGGCAGGGCCGAGCTTGCTTGGCGGCCGGTCGAAGAAGTTTAAGGGGACGGCCGCCGCGACCAAGCGGGAACAGGCGGTCGCAAAGGCTAACCGCTTCCGCAAGGAAGTGAAAAAGCCGCCACTGGTCTCCGCGTAAGTGCTTCTGCTTTTGCCTTGTTTTCTTCAAGTGAATCTTCTCCAAATCTTTTACACGTCTTCTTCGCATCAGGGCTCCCCTTACTTTAGAGAGGGTCGCCGCCGCCTCCGTCATGGGGTCGGCAGAGACGTCCGCCACCAATCAGCGGATTGACCCCGCCGCCGACATCCGGGAGGCGACGGAGCGGAACACGCAGGAGAAGCGCGACGAGGAGGAGGCCGCCCGTCTGGAGAAGGCGGAGGTCGAGAAGGCGGCGGCCTCTGCCCAGCGGAAGCTGGACGAGGCCGAAGCCGCCGTCGCAGCGAAGCGGCGAGCCGAGGAGGCTGCGCGCCTCCAATCGGCATTGCTCGTCACCCCGCTGAGCTCCACACCGCTGCCCCCGGAGTTCACGAGGCAGACTGAGGGAGCCAGCGCCGAGCACCCCATCATGGAGAAGGAAGGCGGCGAGGCCTCCATGTCGGGCACGGCCGTGCCGCCACCTCCGCCTCCATCGCCGTCTGGGAGCGCGCGAGGTAAACAGCAGGCGGACCCGCCGGTGCCGCCGACTGAAGACGAGGCCGTGGCGAAGCTGCTCCTTCAAGTCACCTCGCCAGCGCGCCGGCGTCTTGAGAAGGCGACTTCGGCGCCACGCCCCTTGGAGACCGGCACCGCCAGCTCGGCCATCCCAGACGCCGAGGCGACAAGCGCCGCGCCACAGGGTGGTGCGAGGAGGCGGCACAGGCCCGCTGAACCAGCGCTTCTAGACGCTCAGCGGTTGCGAGCCGAGGGCGACGCCATCTTAATCGCACCAAGGTGCACTGGCGCCGCGAACCGCCGCTCGGGTATGTTTTCTTCTTCGATTTTTTCTTGCTCTTTCTTCGGTGGGCGCGCCAGCGCACTCCACTTGGTATTGTCCTCGAAGTTTCGGCGGTCAGCCGAAAGCAGCGGCTCGAACTCCATCCGATGAATTCCATGATTTACCTTTGTCTGAAATGCTTATCACAGGAGTATCACAACCTCCGCGTCACTGCCTTCAACCGCAATGTTGAAGAGCTGGGTAAGCGGACCGCCGACTTGTCGAGGAGCCAGGGTGAGTCTTCTTTCTTCTTCACGGGGGCGCGCTGGCGCACCCGCGGGCTGTAGTCCCCGAGATTCGGGCCGACTGCTGAGCAGTCGGGCCGGATCTTCCTGGCGACCTTCTTAGTTGACGACTTAACGTCCTTTTTCTTTTTATTCTTCAGAGGCCAACGCCACTCTCCGACGGCAGCTGGGCGCAGCCGACACCGCCTTGCGTGCCAAGGGGGAGGAGTGCAGCAAGCTCACCGTAGAGCGCGACCTGCTGGCTATGCAGCTAGTGGAGCAAAGGGAGCTGCTTAAGAAGGCACAGGACGAGGCGGAGAAGGGAGAGGTTGCTCTCCTGGCCTAGTTCGAAAGCGAGCGCTCCTCCTGGACCGACAAGGAGGCACAGCTAACCTCCGGCTTCCATGAAATTGAGGACATCATCGACGGTGAGTTTCTTTAGTTTCCTTCTTTGATCCGCTGACTATAGGTCGGGCTGACTCCTGGTTTCTTGATTTCCTTCTTTTTCGTCTTGGCAGACTTCTTCCCCGGCCACACGCAGGCGGCCAATCAAGCCATCGAGGCTGATCGCGAGGCGGTGAGGGCAAATGGTGCGAAAATTGCTGCCAACGCTTCAACCCCTTGACGAGCAGCTTCGAGCATCGAGGCTCGTCTGCTGCCGCCCATCGGATGTTGCGCTGGCTTCAACGTGTCAAGACTCAGCGATCGCTGCCTTATGGCCGACATGCCGGTTCTACGCACTCCAGCCGGATCGCCGACCGGCCGGAGGTCGCGGCTGGCCGCCTTGAGGCTCGAAGGATTCCGCGGCCCGGGCTGGAGCGCGCCGGGCCTTGGAATTCATCAAGGCGTGGTATCCAGGGCTGGATCTGGACCGGCTGGCCGCGTTCCGGTCAGAGGCCCAGGCGGAGCTGCTGGCTGCGGAAGACGCCCTCGTCGAGCGTGCGGCGGCGATCGCCGACTACAAGGACACCAGCGTCTTCGTCCCTGAGCGGGCCGAGGACGGCGGGGAGGCGCCGGCGGAGTGGTTCGGGATGAACCCAGATTATGACGAGGACTCGGCGGAGGTGATCGGCTCCAGCACCGAGGAGGAAGGCGAGGCGGAGGACGAAGGTGAGACGGAGGCGCCAGAAGACTGGGCGGGCGACCAGCCTCAGCTTGACCGCGCCCGACTGGGCCGGCTGCCGCCGGAGATGATCAAGCCGAGACTGCCCAGCCGGCCGCCCCGGCGCCTGATTCCGCCGTCTCCTCCGACCCTCCAAACCCGTCTGCCGCTTCCTAGGCTGCCGTCTTGCCTTTATTTTATCTACTTTGATAGTCTTTGAAAAACTTATTAATTCGCACAATTCCACCCGCGGGGTATATTTTGCACTTCTGCTCGAAGATTAGGCCAAGAGCCTATGCTGTGTAAATATTATCCTAATTCTATCTTTCCTTGGTCATTGCTCCTATGGCTTTTTCGTTTGCCGCCTTCCCTTAGTCGCCGCCTCGCCAGTCGGACAACCGCTCTTCGGACTGCTGTTTGGATCAAGTGCTTGGCTACTCATGGGAAGGCAAGTACTTGGCCATTTTTTAGAGTCTTTTTAACAAGTTGGATAGAAAGCGGCAAGCCGACTACTCAAGAGTCGGTTTTGCGAAGAGAGGCTGGAAGCCGGCTTAAACTATGTTTATGCTTTGGGTCCTTAGCCATTTTTCATGTGGGCGCCCATTCTTCCTTACTCCTGCCCACTAAACAGTCGCTCATGAGCTGCGGCTTCTGACAGGAGACGGCTTAGGACCCACACACTACTTGTCCGACTGCAGGAAGCATTTCATAGCGCGAGGCGGCGAGTCCCCGGGTCGACTAGTCGAAACCGGTGCCAAGCGGCATGACAAAGAGTAACATACTCGAAGTGATAATTCTTATCATACAGATAACAAAAAAGGGTAGTCCCCGAGCTCGTCTCGGGGGGCCCGAAGTCTTGGTACTTTAACACAAAAGGTAGCATGGTACATACTGCATCAACTGTAAAATCTTCGGAGAAGATTCGCATTCCATGGCCATTCCGTCTGTTTGCCGGAGTCGTCCCTCTTGCGTGCTCGGGGCTTCTGAGCGTCGATCAGGTAGTAGGAATCGTTGCCCAGCACTTTGCTGATAATGAAGGGGCCTTCCCAAGGCGCCGACAGCTTGTGCTGGCCGGGTGTTCGCTGGATAAACCGGAGCACTAGGTCGCCCTCTTGGAAAGATCTCGGCTTGACCTTCCTGTTGTAGTAGCGGCGCAGGCTCTGCTGGTAGATGCTGGACCGGCTGAGTGCCAACAGCTGGCCCTCTTCCAGCAGATCGACGCCGTCTTGACGTGCTTCTTCTGCTTCCTCCTCGGTGTACATGGTGACTCGCGGGGAGTCGAACTCTATGTCCGTTGGGATGACGGCTTCAGCACCGTAGACGAGGAAGAAAGGTGTGAAGCCGGTTGACTTGTTTGGAGTCGTGCGCAAACTCCAGAGGACGGCTGGCAACTCCTCAAGCCAACAGCCGGCCGAACGCTCCAGTGGTTCGACCAGTCGAGGCTTGATGCCAGATAGGATGAGGCTGTTTGCTCGCTCCACCTGGCCGTTTGACTGCGGATGGGCAACGGACGCTAAGTCCAGTCGGATGCCTTGTGTCGCGCAAAAACGTGCCAGGGCGCCTTTGGCGAAATTTGTGCCATTGTCGGTGATGATGCTGTGTGGTATGCCGTACCGAGTCGTGATGTCGGCGATGAAAGTCACTGTAGTTGGACCATTCAACTTCTTGATGGGCTTTACTTCTAGCCACTTGGTGAACTTGTCCACCGCGACAAGTAAATGAGTTAGGCCACCTCGTGCTGCTTTCAATGGTCCTACCATGTCCAGGCGCCAAACAGCAAAGGGCCAGGCGATGGGGATAGTCTTGAGTGCGGAAGCCGGCTGATACGGCTTGGAGCGGAACATCTGGCACCCCTTGCATTTTTGCACTAATTCCTTGGCCTCTTCTAGGGCAGTTGGCCAGATGAAACCGTGTCGGAAGGCTTTGGCGACAAGTGCTCTTGAGGCCGCATGGTGGCCGCACTCGCCTTGATGAATGTCTCCGAGAATCGCTTGGCCTTGCTCTGGCTCAACGCAACGCTGGTAGACACTAGTGAAGCTGCGCCTGACCAGCTCTCTATTGACTATGGTGTAGGCTGCCGCTCGACGTTGCACTTGTCGAGCCAAGATTTCGTCGGTTGGTAGCTCTCTGCTCACTAGGAACTTCAGGATGGGCTGGGCCCATGAGGGTGCTGCTATTTCTTCAACTGCCAGTACTGCTACTTGGCCGAGGGCGGCTGGGCTGGGAGGCGGCGGGCCGGAGTCCGCGGCCGCTTGCTGGATTGATGAAGTCCCCGGGCCGACTGGTGCAGTCGCCGGGCCGAGCTCTGGGGTCTTTGCAATGGTTGCTGCAGTCCCCGGGCTGGGTTCTGAAGTCCCCGGGCCGGCTTTGACTGCGGCATTCTTGGAGCCCTTTGTAAGAATTCTCGTGCCGTCTGCTGAGCCTTTTGAGTCGGATCCGACTTCTTCGGGGGGAGCCGGCACAAAAATAGAATCTGATTCTGGTGAAGGCTTGACAGATGGCTTGAGGAGGCGCAGAAGGGCGACGCCAGATGGTATTGCCTGGAGGGTGGAGCCGATTTGTGCCAGGGTGTCTGCTTGGTCGTTGTCATTTCTTGGCACGTGAAGGAACTCGCACCCCTCAAAATATCCGCTGAGTTGCTGTACAAGGAAATGGTAGCTCGCCATGTTTGCATGTTAGGCGTCCCAATCGCCAGATGACTGTTGGACCACCAAGTCGGAGTCGCCATAACACAGGATCCGGCGAATGCCAAGTTCTTTGGCAAGCCGGAGCCCGTGAATGAGCGCCTCATATTCGCTGACGTTGTTGGAGGCGACGAAACGGATCTGCAGCGCATACTTGAGCTTGTCGCCTTTGGGGGAAGTGAGGACAATGCCGGCTCCCAATACGGTGCGCATCTTGGAGCCATCGAAATGCATCCGCCAATGGGTGGAGTCGGGCGCTGGCGGCAGGTACTGTGTCTCGGCCAAGTCGACGAGGAAGTCGGCCAGGGCTTGCGACTTGATGGCGGTGCGGGGCTGGTAATAGATGGTGTAGGGGGCCAGCTCTATGGTCCATTTGGTCACTCGGCCAGAAGCATCTCGGCTTTCGATGATCTCGGCTAGTGGGGCTGTGCAAACCACAGTGATTGGATGCTCTTGAAAGTAAGGCTTCAACTTCTTGGCGGCAAAGTGCACGCCGTAGCACATCTTCTAGTAGTGGGGGTAGTTCTGCTTGGAGGTCGACAGTACTTCGTTCAGGTAATATACTGGTCTCTGGACAGGTAGCGCCTTGCAATGCTCCTTGCGCTCAACTAAAATGACTGTGCTGACTACCCGGCTGGTGGCGGCAATGTACAGGAGCATGGGCTGTTCGGGATTCGGGGCCGCCAGCACGGGGGGAGTAGTCAACATTTTCTTCAACTGGAGAAAAGCTTCGTCCGCCTTGTGGTTCCATTCGAAGAAGGTGGTCTTCTTCATGAGCTGGTATAAAGGGAGAGCTTTCTCGCCCAGCCGGCTGATGAATCGGCTGATGGACGCCAAGCAGCCGGTGAACTTTTGCACATCTAGCAGTCGGTGGGGTACTTCCATCCTCTCGATGGCCTTGATCTTCACAGGGTTGCACTCTATGCCGCGTTCAGAGACCAGGAAACCAAGGAGTTGGCCGGCTGGTACTCCGAAGACGCACTTCTCAGGGTTGAGCTTGATCTGGAATCGGCGCAGGTTCTCAAAGGTTTCCTTAAGGTCTTCCAGCAGTGTCCCTCGTTTTTCCGTCTTCACCACCACATCGTCCACGTAGACGTGGGCGTTCGCCGAGCTGCTTGAGGAGGCACCGCATGCAACGCTGAAAGGTGGCGCCGACATTCCTTAAGCCAACGTCATGGTCGCAGCGAAGGCTCCAAACGGCGTGATGAAGGCGGTCTTCAGTCTGTCAGCCGGGTTCAGCTTGATCTGGTGACATCCTGAATATGCATCTAAGAAGCTCAACAGCTCGCATCCGGCTATGGAGTCTATCACCTGGTCAATTCTCGGTAGAGCGAACGGGTCCTTGGGGCAAGCTTTGTTGAGGCTTGTGTAGTCAATACACATCCGCCACTGCTTGTTCTTCTTTAGTACCAGGACCGGGTTTGCTAACCATTCTGGAAAGAACACTTCCATAATGAAACCGGCGGCTAGGAGCCGCGCTATCTCTTCTCCAACAACTCTTCTCTTCTCTTCGACGGTAGGCGCAAGGACTGCCTCGACGGGCTTCACATCAGATCGGACATGTAACTTGTGCTCGGCGAATTCCGTCGGTACACCTGGCATGTCTTTAGGGGACCATGCGAAAATGTCCCGATTCTCACGAAGGAAATCAACGAGCTCGCCTTCCTATTTGCTGTCAAATTTTGCACCTATGACAGCGTACCTCTCCGGGTGCTCCGGGTCCAAGGGTATCTTCCTCGTTTCTTTGGCCGGCTTGAACGAGCCCTCGGCTTCCGACTCCTTGGGGTTGGGCGATATTTCGGGCAGCTTGCCGGCCATCGCCACAACCAGATCAAGAAGCCGCTTCTCAGGTGCGATCACCAGGGACTCGGCTAGCCGTCTGCTTTCAGCTGCGCAAGCGGACGACTTTCTGTAGTCACCAGCTACGGTCAGAATCCCCTTGGAACTCGGTATCTTCATCTTGAGGTAGGCGTAGTGGGGGACCGCGATGAACTTGGCCAAAGCAGGTCGGCCAAGCAGAGCGTGGTACAGAATTTCGAGGTCCACCACTTCGAACCAAACTGGCTCTCGACGGAAATGATCTTTGTCCCCAAAGAGGACATCTATCAGGATCTTGTCGATCGGTGAGTATGAAAGGCCAGGTACAATGCCGTGGAACACAGTCCGGCTGCTCTGAAGCTGTCTTTGCTTGATTCCTAACTTCTCCATCGTGTCCTTGTACAGGATGTTGATGCTACTGCCTCCGTCTATCAGCACTCGCGAGAAGCGAGTGGCCCGCCTATCCGCAGCAAGGGTGGCCCCCAAGACCAGGGCGTAGGAGCCCGGATTGGGCATCACCTCTGGGTGATCAGCTCTTATCCAACTGATAGGCCTCTCGGACCAGTGCATGAACTCTGGAGTATCTGATGCTACCGCATTCACCTCTTGCTGCTGCAGCCACCTGCTGCGTCGATCGTCGGCCACACTGGTGAACACCACATAGGCTCCGTGCTCTTCTGGGTACTTGTCTTGTACTACGCCGACTGGCCTGACAGCCGGCTGCTGGGGCGGCGGTGGAAGCGGGGGCCCAGCAGGCGGGGGAGGCAGGAGGCCGCCTCCCTTGGCGATCCTGGTGAGCCAGTGGCACTTCCGGGTGGTGTGGTTTGAAGGCTTCGCGCCGCTATGGAACTTGCAGGGACCATCTAGAGTCTGCTCGTAAGAGAAGGCCGGCAACCAGTTGGACTTGCCGCCTTTCTGTCGCTTGGCCGGAGGCTGCCCCTCCGGCTGTTGGTCTTCAACTGTCGCAACCTGCCGGCTACTGGAAGCCGGCTGTGGGGCCTTGCGCTTGTGATCGTTCTGTTGCTGTCGCCGACTGGTGTCTCCAGCCGGAGTTCTGGGAGCCTGAGGAGCCACTTTTCCGGTCGCACTGACTTCAATCTCCGCCTTCATGGAGGAGTCGGCTGTAGCGTACTTGTCTGCTATGATCAGCAGCTCGTCGAGGGTCTCCGGCTTGTCGCAGAGGAGCTTGTGCTTGAGGAGGGTGCCTTCTCTGCACCCGGCGGTGAAGTACTCGATAGCTTGCACCTCGTGCACGCCCTCGCAGGAGTTCCGAAGCTCGGCCCAGCGCGTGAGGTAGTCACGAGTCGACTCGTTGGGGCCTTGCACGCACAAGGAAAGCTGGCGAGGCTTGGGAGGTCGCTTGTACGTGCTTGTGAAGTTGCGGACGAAGGCTTCGGTGAAGTCGACCCAGCTGTTGATGCTGTGGGGCTTCAGGCTGTTCAACCATGTCCGGGCCGTGCCCTGGAGCATGAGCGGAACATACTTTACGGCAACACGCTTGTTGCCGTTTGCGATGTTGAAGGCCGTGGAGTAGTCGACTAGCCAGTCTTCCGGCTTTACGGAGCCGGTGTACTTGGGCGTATCTCGGGGGAGTGTGAACCCTCTGGGAAAGGGCTCGTCTCGGATGCGAGGTCCGAAACAGGGCGGACCCAACTCGTCTTCTTCTTCCAGCGCCAGGGATCGGTGGAGTCGGTCGATCCGGTGGCGGGCGTCGTTTTCTCCGACTCCCTCTCGGCGGACAAGGCGGTCGCCGAGAGTCGGATGCTCGACGGGTGGCGGGGAGACTCGCCTTTCTTTGCGAGGAGGAGGAGGAGGCTGATAGTCGTCCCGCCGTTCCACTGCCCTTAGGCGGCCGTCTTGGTCGCGCTCGATGGAGATATGAGTCCGACTGTGGCTGGCAGCCGGATCCTTGTTTTTTCTTCCATGGACACCGCCAGTCGGTGTCCGAGACGTCGCGCCTTGATCTCGGCGGGGACGCAGGTCGTTGTTTTGTCGTTGTGGTGCCTCTATGCGGCAGCCGGCCTCGTTCTGCACGATAGCCGCGTCGAGGACCTGCTGGACTCGCTCCGTCATCAGGCGGCACTCTTCACCCTCAAAGTTGTCCAGTTCGTCCACCGCTGCCTGGGCGGCGCGGATGTTCTTCGCAGGCGTGGCGTACACAGCGTGATCCATCTCACGCTGGTAGGCTTCTGACAAGCGTCTCATGCTTGCCAGCTTCCTCGCGCCTTCGACGAGCTGAAGGCGGCGCGGTTTCCAAAGATCTCGGCGTCGGTGTCTTCCGGAATAGGCACGGTCAGGTCTTGCAGAGCCGCGTTGAGAGGGTCATGAGCTCCTTCGCCGGAAAGCTTGCCATGACTGATGACGAGCACTTCTGTGACGGTGCTTCCGCCGCTCCCCGCACGAGGGAGCGGCTCGTCGTAGACCACCACGTTGGTGGGGAACGCGTGGAGCGACGCGGTGTCGGAGTCGACCAGCATCGGGTCGGTGGAGCCTACGGACTGCAAGTCCGTGGCAGGCTCGCCGGCGATGTGGATTTGGTCGAGGAGGCCCGCGAGGAGGCTCTCGGGGCCGCCCGTGCCTGCGTCGGAAGCAGGCTCGTCGGAGAGGTGAACCTCGCCGACAAGTTCGGCGAGGCAGCTCGCCGCGCAGGCGATCTCAGCGCCATGCAGCGCGTCGGCGCAGACTCCGTCTGGCATGCCGGGCTGGCAGCGCTCGCCAGGGAGGAAAAGAGTTCCCGTCCAGAACAGGTCTCCGGACGATGGTGCACCTAGCCCCATGGTGGGTGCCAAATGTTGGGGGTTGGGTGCGACATATGCCAAAGGATGGCTTATCATGGTGGGGGCGAGTAGAACGTCGCCGGTGCCTGGAAACGGGATGAGGCGAAGGCATGCACGCCGGAGGATCTTACCCAGCTTCAGGGCTCTCTGTGGAGATAATACCCCTAGTGCTGCTCTGCGGGGTCTCCGCATGATCACTATGGCAAAGTGGGTACAAGGTTGCTCCTTGAGCTGTTCGGGGTGAGGAAGGAGAAGGGCACGGCTAGCTCCTCTCTTCCCTCTATGTGTGTCTAAAGCAATTAGGGTCCAACCTCTTGCATGGGTGCCCCGGGGGGTTTATATAGGCCTACCCCCCGGGGGTACAATGGTAATCTGGCTGGGCGCGGGTCCCAGCCGTCTGTCTCTTAGGTCGCCGTCTTCTCCGCCGACTGCTGGGGCCCGCTGACTAGTGGGCCCCGCCGACGGGCCCAGCATGGGGCCGACAGGCCTTGTCTGTCGTGGACGGGTCTTGCCGGCTGCGGATTACTGTAGCCGGGCCTCTAATGACGCTGGCTTGGTCATGGGGTCATGGCAACAGTGCCGCCGCCTGACGGCCGATCACTGTTGCCATATCCTGTCTTGTCTGGTTAATGGTGTGCAGGGCCCGTGAGTTGGGCCGGCCGACTCCTGGGGGACGACTCTCAACGGGTCTGGCTTGTGGTGTTCTCTCCGTCTTCTGCACCCCCGCCGACAGGCGGGTCCCGCTGTCTCTGGATCATACAGACAGGCCGTCGTGGGCTCGGGGCGCCGCCCACGGGGCTAATGTCAGGGCCAGCATGGCAACAGTGCTGCGCCGGATGGAGGTCTCCGTCAGTACGGTGCACTGTGGCCATGCCTGCCCTTCATGAACGGGGTAGGGATGGGCCGCAATGCGGCCGCACCCCATCCCGTCCGTAGTTGCATAGGCAGGAGGTGGTGGGAGTCGCGGGCCGACTCCCCATAGCCGGCTTCTCTGGATGCCGCCAGTTGGGAGTCGGCTTATCTCAAAGCCCTCTCTGGGTCTCGGCCGTGAGGGGTAGTCGGCGGCTCTGCCGCCGACTCTCAGAAAGCGGCTCTTCGTCTTGGGGTCTTGAGGGGCGCAGCCTGCCCCGATGTTTTGAAAGGTCCGGGGGCTCAGATTTGCCTACCCGTGGCCCATTACTCCGACAAATATAGATGTGATAATATACGAAAAAATGGAGAATATGTAAGATAAGATGAAGAGTGATGCTACATAACCAAGTAGCTATAAATGTAAGTGCAGCGATACAGGCAAAAGGTACAGCCAAGAGCAATGCACAACTAAACTTCTTCAATACCAACCTTATGGTAAGAATAAATATAGATCTAATGTGTAGAAAATGGAGGGAAAAGGAAAATAAGCTGCAGAATGATGGTACATGAACAACTACCTGTCATTATAAGTACACTGATAAAGGACAGCATGCACTTACAAGAACAATGCAGAGCTAAAAAAACATTGGCATTGGATATATTCTACACTAACGTAACCATTCATACAGATCAGATAATTTGGAGCGAACAATTGATAAGCAAGCTATCATGCATACTGCTGTCACATAATGAACCAGGTATGTATGCAATTACAGTGATACAGGACAACAGATACTAACAAGAGCAACGCAGCGGGCAGCATATTTGTGATATCCTGTCGTTCTTTTCAAACCGGAATTCTTCTTCGAGCAGATTTCCTGCAAAAAAGATCAGTAAGGCACATGCGTAAAAGTAGAAGTTCAAATTGTCATGTGATTTTATAGGCAGTACCTCATCCTGGGAACGAGACCAGTGCATAACAAGGTTTTTCCATTCAATGTCTTCTGAATTTAGCACAGAAGACTTCACCGGAAATTCGTTTATAGACTTGCCACCAAAGTGTGATTTCCTCAGGTAACACCGATCTCGCTGCAATGCTTCCTTGAAAAGCACAAGCAAGCTTTGCTCGTCATGACTATCCAGATTGACCCTCGCCTAGTTACAACAATGTAACGTAAATCATTGATGTGTTTAATCAGCAGAAAACAGGAAAATAATAACCATGAATAATAGCACTTACACATAAGTTGGACAGGAAGATGTGAAAATGGTGTTTGTCTTCACAATAATCTTCCCATGATGGGAATATATGCACGTAGTTCCTAACAACATTGAAATCATTATCTTTTAAATTGGGAATAAATGGAATGGGGTTCCAATCTGCAGGAATTGGCCGTCTCTGCAGTTGGGATAGGTCTTCGGCCGGTGGACTTGCTGTACTTTTTGCTGGAGTGGGATTTTTCTGTGGTACAGCTGGTGCTATGGCAAATGAAATCGGTATACCTTATTCTGGAGTGAAGGTCCTGTGTGGTGGGGCTAGTGGTGTGGCCAGTGAAGTATGGGTACAGTCTGCTGGAGTCGGTCCTACGTTTTGTGTCACTGGTTGTACATCCAATATAAGTGGGGTGCTGTCTGATTTCTCCGGCACCACCATGGTTTTCAAGGACTTTGCTGGTGCTCCTTCAGGTTCGGCAATCACCCTCGACCTTTTTGATGTCTGATGCACACGAACAACATTTGAGTGAAAAAACATGGTATGATGACAGATGGAATATGTATTGATAATGGATGGGCATGGCATCTCGACATATATGATGAGTAAACTAAGCAGATGGCGGTGCAACAAAGTAGAAGAAATGCAAGACAACATATGCAAGATACCCGCAATCAATAAAACATTGCCAAATTAGAACATGCACCTTGATGGGTGAACAGGACAGGCCATCTGCCTTTGACTCCTCGAGGTTAGAATAGTCATTAGGATCATATTCTGAACAAGAGTCAATAGGTGGGGAGCGTATGAGTTTCATTGCATCCAGAATGGCACTCAATGCCTTGGTGCCAATTTTGTAAGTCATTGCAGTGTTTAGCTTCAAGAGTGGACTGCTGCTAGTGCAACACAAAGCATCTACACAGATCATAGTGTCGATATCATGGGAAAACCTTAAGCATCAGAGTAAAATCAGCAATGTGGAACTTCCTGGAATATATGTGCTAGTATTTCCGGTACGGCTAGAAAGGCTTTGGATACCAGCTCTCTTCAAGTGAAGGTGCGGTACTGTTAATCTCAGTGTAACTCTCAAAGGTGACACAACTCCGCGCATTTCCTTGCTATTCTTATAGGATTCAAGTGGGCAGGCCACTACAAATCCTATTCCTATGTTTGCAAGATCCTACAAATCAAAGAGGCTCAAAGTGTCCGTCACAACCGACCGTATAGACCTCTACACTTCAAATGTCCCTGCTCATCTTCAGTACAAGGAACAAACTGTACTACTAGCATACTCCTTCTGTTCCAAAATATAAGTCTTGGTAGAGATTTCCACTATGGATCACATACAAATGTATCCAGATACATTTTAGAGTGTAGATTCACTCATTTTTCTCCATATGTAGTCCATGGTGGAATCTATACAAAGACTTGTATTTAGGAACGGGGAGAGTTCATATTAAAGAAGAAGGGAAGAGGAACATGGTAAAGAAGAGCAAGCAGATTTTGGATAATAAAATGTTGGTTGCGCAGTGCCCACACAAGATGAACCAGAGCGCATTAAGAATGCAACTCCCAGCTGTCTCTCGACCATTTCAGGCGGTTGGATGAAGATCCTACGTCTCCTAACCCTTGTTCTTCCTCGTCTCTTCTTCCCATACAGAACACCGCACGGGCCGCCGGCCGGAACACAGGCTGCACCGGCCCCCACAGCCTGTGTTCCTCCGCCACCCCCACCCCCACCAGCGTCGAGTTTTCTTCTGTTCGTGAGGCCCCACAACCACCCGAGCCCCTTGGATCGCACCGGCGAACTCCGGCGAAGCTTCAAAAATCG
Source organism: Aegilops bicornis (assembly GCA_021605145.1). NCBI lineage: Eukaryota > Viridiplantae > Streptophyta > Magnoliopsida > Poales > Poaceae > Aegilops > Aegilops bicornis. The sequence goes on from CM038670.1 coordinate 716,652,999, forward strand.
ACCCAATTTTGAAATTTAGTCTACTGTGATTTAACTAGTGTGGAATATAAAAGGGGAAATCCATAAGCATTGGGAGTATTGTGTTGAGCGTGCCATTGCGGATCTGAAGGTGCAAACCGGACAAAGGCAACTTCGCAACCAAGACAAGAAATCAGAGTAAAGCAGTGGCGATCTATTTTCTTGCTGCGATAAATAAGTTGAGCAGATACGAAATAGTGGTGCGGTGCCGTGTACGCATCTGCTGAGAATTTGACGGTGCTGCGGTAGCGATGGCTGTCGGCGGCGTGGAAGCAGATCTAGGAGGGTAGACGGTGGCGGCGGGGCGCGGTGGACGAGACGGTCACAGGAGCGGCGCCGGCAAGGTGGACGACGGCGGGGATGAAGAGAGAGGACGGGATGCAAGGATCCCAGTCCGAAGGCGTGGATGAGAGAGGTCGATCTTGTAATGGACGGCGGCGTCGGGGTATCAGATCCGGGATGGTGGAGGAGGATGGCGGTGGATGGGGTGGCGGACGGCGGCGGACGGAGGAGGGTGGGGTGGAGAGGGTGTTTTGGCCCCCACGGAGTACCTGAATGGGGAAAAGGGAGGTAGAGAGGAAGGGGGAACCATGTATTCAAGTGCGCTTGTCTCAAATGTGAGGAAATTTACAAACTTAGCCCCTGCTTTCAAATTTCTACTACATCACAGCAACATTAGTCGGTTGGGGATAGGACGGTAATCTCGCATACACCGAATATTTGCTGACGAGAGTTTGTTTTTGGCGCCCACCGTGTATGAATATGAATCGGGGAGGGAGTCGATTTCGGCCGAGGGCACATTGTGTTTTGGCACCCACCGTGTATGAATCCGGGTGAGAGGCGGTTACGTCACGTTTGGGCGAAATTACAAACCTACCCCTATCGAAACCTATAGAAATCCAGCAGATAGGCTTTGCGTGGCAGGGATAGGCAGTAGTGATTTCCATCTCGCAGATTTTGGTTTCTAGCGGGGTTCTGCGACTTTCCCCCGCTTCGCTCAAATTTTTGCACAAGGCATCGCCATCGTGCCAACTCAATTCGAATCCCGTTTGTATTCTACTATTTTTTTCGGGCGGGATCCATTTTCAATTGGAATTATATTCTATATACATCAATTTTTTTTATATATACTTTCAAAACCACAACAAAGAATTCTTCTCCTTTATATGTATAATATGATTTACAAATACAACGATCTCGAAATCATAAGGTTGAATTCGAAAAATTTAACCAAATTATGTTCTACTAAAATGTATGGATCAGTAATATCTACATATTAAATAACATAGATGTGCGTGAATTCATATGAGTATGCATGTTAGATAGACCAATTTTGGTTCGAGTATGGATTACATGTATCATCATCTCAATTCAAATATTTGAATCCTTTTTGTTCACTCCTTTCACGCCCATCTCTCTCGCATGCATGCTCCTTCGTGTAGCTATCACTCTCTTTTCTCCAGCTCACCAAGACGCTCACTTCATGTTTCTCCTATCCTCGCAAACATGGTCTCTCTCGTCTCCCTTAAGAAGTGTCACACTCTCCCTATCATTATACATTACACGGTTTTCATTATCTCTCACGCCTCTACTGTTCTCCTGGTATCACTTCGGTACCTAAGCTTTCTTTTCACCGCCACACACACGGTCTCCACTGCCTTTAACTTTGTCTTTCTCTCTATGGGATTCTCTCACACACCCTATATGTCTCTACATATGACTCATACCACTAAAATTACTCTCTCTCTCTCTCTCCTGTAGACACAACATTTGTTGCTGTCTCCTTTTCGCCTCCGGCCCCAGTGACATTATTAATTTGTTTACCGATCGAGACAACCCCGACTACCGTCTCTCTCTCTCTCTCACAGACACACACACACACACAACTCCTGCTTCCACTCCCCTTCCTCGACTACCGTCTCTCTCTCTCACACACAAAACTCTCGCCACACCCGACTCGTATTTCTCTCAAAAACATTTATCGACTGGCTAGCCTCTAGATAGGTTTATACACCCGCACACTCGTGCTTCCACCATCTCATACATGTCTCTCTCCTGCTCCTTGTATCTATGTTGCTTTTTCTTCCCTTCTTGAGACACACCCTCTCGATCGTGCACACACACACTATCGCCTCATTTTAAGCTGATACCTATCGCACACACACTACTTGTGTCTTTCTCACACATGCACTCCGTCCTCCTCCACTCTCCCTCTCTCTCACACACACATGGGCCTTTTGCAACAACTAGCAAGATGCCCATGCGTTGCACGGAACATCAAGATGCATTTGTATGAGTAGTTTATCTTGGGGGGAAAAGGATGAACGAGGGAAGGCCTTCTTTGCAAATGTGGAGAGGGGTTTGGGTATCTTTTTGCAAAATTGCCATAGTTTCCTTCCTATCCGTCAGATATAGATCAGACGGCCTATATTGCAGGATGGCAGGCACACGATCATCACCGGCAATGCTTTTTATAAGAGTAGGGATAAAAATAGAGTTGGCGATGATGGTGGGCCTGCCATCTTGCAATGTAGGTCGTTCGATTTATATCTGACAGATAGGACGGAAAATATGGCAATTTACCCACACTCTTCACCACATTTGCAGATAAGGCCTTCCCTCGTTCATCCTTTTCTCCCACAAGATCTTGATGTCCCGTGCAACGCATGGGCATCTTGTAGTAAGATTATAAATTAGACATATACCACATCTCGAATCTTGAAACCAACAACATTCCTCCCTTATCTCATCAAAACCGGCAAAGGAATATATTTTGAGTGAAACATAACATATTTTTAGTGATATACGTATTTCAAAACTAGACTTTTTTTCTATCAAATCAGTGAATATGTATTAATCTACTTTGATCGTGTGGCAACACATTGGCACATTGTATCGGTGGGAATGACACCTATGGGATCACAAGAATCCCTACTACGGTCGCGGATCGCGGGGTCGTGAGAAGAGCGGATCAAACAAATAGCACGCGGTTTCTTTATCCAGGTTCGTGCCGCGAGGATGCATAAAACCCTACTCCTGCTTTGGTGGTTTGTTTATCTGTGTTCTTGAATTAGCAATGGGGCGTGAGGAGCTTCAAAAAGCCGAATCCTCCTCCTGGTCGCCTTGGGCCTCCTTTTATAGGGAAAGGGGTTGCCACAGTGGCACACAGGAGGTGGAAAGGGTACAGTGATGCGAGTTTATCCCTTGCATTACATGACAAGGCGCCTTTAATGCGTCTTGCTTAGGTGTCCTTGCTTTATCGGGGACGGGGGAGAGCCCTGTCTCGTCCGTCGCCGCTCCCTTTCGTGTCGACACGCGCCCTGGCCAGCGGTGCCCGTGGTGCCACGTAGGTAGGCAGGCAGCTGAGGTGGCGCAGCGGTGGGTCTCCACGAAGATCCGTTTGCCGCCACGCAGGTGCCTGCCCAACTGGTTGGGTCGGCAGTTGCATGCAAATGGTGGTGGAGGTTTGATTGGCGTGGGCTTGATGGTGGCCCTACGGGTGTTCTTGGCAAGGGCCTCGCCGTAGCCCCGGCAAGGGTCTTGCCATGGCGCCTGCTGTCATCCCCGGCAAGGCTCTTGCAGGGGGTCTTGTGGTCCTCCTTGGCTGGGATCCCACCAAGGTTCGTCATCTTCTATAGTGCGTATCTGATCTTGAATGTCTTCACAAAGATCTGCATGCCACCACGGGGATGTCTCCCGAATCCTTGCCCCGTGGGGGCAGTGGACTCAAGGGTGATTCGCTCCATAGGTGTGGGGCGAGCTGCCACGGCAAGGGTCTTGCCGGGTTTGCTAAACCGCTTCACGGCAAGGGTCTTGCCGGGGAGTCCGCTTCCCCTTTGCTCTTTGTGGTCTTAGTCTTGGCGTCGTTCTGCTCCTTTCGAGCTTCGGCCTTACCTTGGCTCACCTCCCTTTCCTTGCTCAGTGCGGTGGTGCCCGCGGCTCAGACTGCCCGTGCACAGTTATAGGGGTAATAAAAGTGTACCCCTCTTTTTGTACACCGACAGGAGCCCCCGGGCCTGGGCCACACGTAAGCGCAATCGCGTCGTTGGGCTAGGCCCAAAAACGGTGCGCGGGCAGGCGGGGTGGTTTTTACCGCGGTAAGTCTCTTCGCGCGTTGCGCTTCCCATGCCTCCAGCGTGTGGCTCGGCATGGGGAGGCGTGCGTGACATGGGCGGCATGCGCGGGGTTGAGCTCTGCGCGCATGCGTCACGTCGTAGTCTGAGGCGGTTCGCGCCTTCCCCATAAACGGAGGGAGGCGTGGAGGCGCGGCCCATTTACTGAACGGGGTTGAGGCGTGGTCTTCAAGGCATCCACTCCCCACGATCACGGGGTGGGTAAAGGTCGCCTCACCCGTCGCCTTGGTCCCGCATGCCTGCCACGTGGTTCTCATGCGCTTGGGGTGGCGAATGGTGGAGGCGGGAAACCAGGCCGTCGCGGGCTGGGGCAGCGGGTTGGTCCCAGTTCCTTGCGCCTTCCGCGTCTTGATTGGCCGAGCAGGGCGGCCGAGCCCCCACCCTGTTCCTTTATAAAGAGTTGGAGGGGGGGATGGCGTCCCGCATTCTTCCATCTCCTCCTTCCTTCAGCTTGTGCTCCCCCCCTCCATCCGCCATGGAGAGAGGGAATCCTGGCCCTTCAATGGTGGCGGCGAGGGTCGCCGCTCGACAATGCGTCCTTCCTTCTCCTGCACCTGCGGTGGCAGAGCCAACCGCGAGGGGAAGGGGGATGGGGCGAGGCCGTGGGCGAGGCCGAGGCGCTCGGGGAAGAGGAGGACGGGGCGGCGCGCCGATCTCGCCTCCGCCAGTAGTTCCTCCCCCCATGGAGGGCCATGTTGGGGATGACCCTTGCGAGTTATTCGTGAGGCTGCGCCGGCCACCTCGCCGTCGCCTTCGTCTCCCGACTCCATTCGCGCGGGAGATGGAGCTGGATCCGCCGGAGTCATCGCGGCTGCACATGAGGGGCTATTGGATCAGCGGTACGCGAGTTCGCGTCGACTTCCCAGCCCCTCACGTGATGTATCTTTGTCGAGGATGGAAGACGTTCGCTCATATCCACCGCTTGACGGAGGGGCTCACTCTCCATTTCGAGCTGATGGAGGGCGGCCTCCTCTCCGTCAAGGTCTTCGGGCTCTTCGGGACCCGGGCAAGGTGCTGTGTGGAGAGCTCTTCTGATAGCGAAAACTCCTCCTCGGGCGGGAGTGGCGAGGAGGACAGCGGCAGCGACAACGAGGGTAGAAGGAGGCAGGATGACGGGTCCGACTAGGTGTCGGGCGCCGCTCCGTGCGGCACCGGCGACCCCATCATCCGTGTCGCCGGCTTCCTGAACTTCTCGGGGTCGTCTCCTTGGGCGGCTGGCGTTGGGAGGCTGCAGAAGAGGAAGAGGGCGGGCGGCAAGGCCGTCAAATCAGAGTACGCGGGCACCGACGCCTTCGGCGGCCGACGCCCTACCGCCTCATCTTCGAGCTCTGCTTCCGGCGCCGCCATCACCATCCAGCCTTCGGACGGCCACCGAGATGTTCTCTTGGTGTCCCCTGCCACTCATAGCTCGCCTAGGCGCCCCTTCTGCCCTTTTCGCCTCCTTGACCTGCCTCCTGAGGAGAGGGACAAGAAAGGGGTTACGGGCACCTTATCTCTTTTTAGCTTGTAAGCCTTTGGGCCTTGGTTGAATTTAAAACTTGTAATCCCATCATTCATGTTTTTCATTCCCCATGGGCTGTACCTGAGTGGAATGTTTTTAGTGAAAAAGGGATGCTTGCCGGGTCATTTGTTTGCGGGTAGAACCCACGACAAGGAGTAAATCCTTGATATCCCTAAGATAAACATTTCCTTGCCCAACAACAGGCCCTGCCGTCTTCCCACTTAGCTCGACCTTTCTCATGCTTTTGGCGGAGGCAGGGATGAGGTGGGTTCAGGCTCCTCGTTTCATCCTTTTGCTGCCGCGACTACGACCAAACCTGGCACCAGGAAAGAGCCCTAGGGCCTAGAGTTTTAGGGGAGCACGGTAGCTTTGGGAAAAAATGAGGTTTCACATACCTCAGTCCATAAGGGAATGCATGATAAGGGATGAAGAATTTATCTGAAGCTGTAGCCCTCGGCAACTCTGGTTTGCCATGGGTGAATCTTTGCACTTGCAGCCCCCGGCAATACTGGCTTGCCAGGGTCTAGATGCCGGTCTGTCCCTCTTTTCTTTTTCGTCCTCAGGTGATCCGGCAAGGATATCTGTGAGTCCTGTGAACAAAAGAAGACAAAAGAACGGCAAAGAGACGCACACTCGACCTCTAAGCTAGGGGTTAGTCACCGCTAAGCAGTATCAACCCTAACCAAGGACGAGACTCGACCTAGCATGCATGTTATAACTTAGGGCGCCAGCGCTTCATTTATTTATGCTCAAGGTCTGCGCCTGGCTTGGTACAAAGGGTTACATGCATCATCGGCAATGCTTGTACAAAAGGTGGCTTGCCGGGGGGCCCGGCAAGCTGCGCCTCACGGGTAAAACTTGCGAAGATGCTCAATGTTCCAGGAGTTACTCACCGGAACGGCATCTTCGGTCTCCAGGCGGACTGTGCCGGGCCTGGTGACTCGTATTACCCGATAAGGGCCTTCCCACTTTGGCGTCAACTTGTTGGAATTCTTGGCTGATTGAACGTGCCGAAGGACAAGGTCGCCTTCCTCGAGGCTTCAGGCATGAACCTTGCGGCTATGGTAGCGGCGCAAGGCTTGCTGGTAGCGTGCTGCTCTCACAGTCGCCCGAAGACGATCTTCCTCAAGGAGCATTGTGTCATCTTGCCGCAGTTGCTCTTGCTCAAGCTCCTCATAAGCGAGCACTCGAGGTGACCCCTATATGAGTTCAGTGGGGAGAACTGCTTCTGCCCCGTATACTAGGGAAAAAGGTGTCTGGCCGGTGGCTCGATTTGGCGTCGTCCTGATCGACCAAAGAACTGCCGGCAACTCATCAATCCAGCGCCTTCCACTGTTGTGCAGCCTGTCAAAGGTCTTGGTCCTTAAGCCTCGCAGTATTTCAGCATTTGCCCTCTCAGCTTGACCATTGCTTCGCGGGTGAGCAACGGAAGCGAAACAGACTTTGCTGCCGAGGTCTTGGGTATATTGCATGAAGGTGCGGCTTGTGAACTGTGTGCCGTTGTCGGTGATAACCCTGTTGGGTATGCCAAAACGGCACACTAGTCCCTTGAAGAACTTGACGGCTGACTAAGCTGTGACCTTCCTCACTGCCTCCACCTCCGGCCACTTTGTGAACTTGTCGATTGCAACGTACAAGTACTCAAAGCCCCCGACAGCACGGGGGGAAAGGGCCCAGTATTTCGAGCCCCCAGACTGAGAAGGGCCAGGAGAGAGGAATGGTTTGAAGGGCTTAAGCTGGCTGATGGAGCTTCTTTGAATGGAATTGACACGCTTCACACCTGGTGACTAGTGTCGTCGCATCCTGGAGGGCGATGGGCTAGAAGAAGCCTTGCCGAAATGCCTTGCCGGCAAGGGCCCTTGACCCAATGTGGGATCCACATATGCCTCTGTGTATCTCCGCCAACAGCTCCAGTCCTTCCTCTCGAGGGATACACTTCAATTTCACACCGTTCGCCTCTTTCTATACGGGGCGTCATCGATTTAACTGGTACATGGTAGAGCGACGGGCTACTTTTTTCCGCTTCTTCCTGCTCCTCGTGAAGTTCCCTGCTTGGAGGAATCGAGATGGTATGATGTGCCCACGCTGGAGCACAGGGCTCGACGGCGAGGACTAAAGGCATTTCCTCCGCTTATAGGAGCGGCTGTCTCGACGGCAAGAGCTTGACGCCTCCGCCAAGGCCGCCGTCTGGCGTGAGCTCAGTATCCCCGGCAGCATCCTTGCCGGCGGCTCCGGGGAGCTCGGCGGGAAAGTACTTGCCGGGCCCTGATTTCCTCCTCTTATTCTGCTCTGTTGATGGATCAACGGATGGCTTAGTTAGCTGAAGCACAAAGGTACCTGGTTCCACATGTAGCTTGAGGGTAGCACGTTTTGACAGGTAATCAGCGATATCGTTCTCCGCTCGGGGAACGTGTTCAGCCTATATACCGTCGAAACGCTCTTCCAGCTTTCTCACTTCATCGACGTAGGCCTTCATCAACGGGCTCTGGTAATCCTTGTTGACTTGCTTGACGACAAGCTGCGAGTCCCCCCTGACGATGAATTTCTTGATTCCGAGGTCCGCCGCGATCCTAAGACCAGCAAGCAGCCCTTCAGTACCGCCAGTATTGTTTGTTGACACCTCCCTGGGGAAGTGCATCTGGATCACGTACTTGAGGTGCTCTCCGGTGGGGGCGACAAGCAGTACGCCAGCCCCGGCGCCTTGTAAGGAGAAAGATCCATCAAAGTACTTGATCCAATCACAACTTGCCTCCTTGCCGCGGAGAGCAGTCTCTTGGGCTTCTTCGTCAGGCGTTGCGGTTCATTCTGCAATGAACTCCGCTAGGACTCGGCTCTGAATCGTCGAAGTACTTTCAAACTTGAGGCCAAAGCTGGACAGCTCCAGTGCCCATTCCACAATTCTTCCCATTGCATCCGGATTGTGCAATATCCGTTGGTGAGGGAAGCGAGTGACGATAGTGACCTCGTGTGCCTAGAAGTAGTGACGCAGCTTCCTCGAGGCCATAAGAAGGCCGAAGAGCAGTTTCTGCACACCGGAGTACCTTGATCTAGCCCCCTGCAGGAGGGAACTAACAAAGTAAACCGAGTGTTGCATCATTTTCTTATTCGGCGGCACTTCAACTGGTTGTGTCGTCTCTGCATTGGTGGTGTCGGGCTCTGCCGCTGCCATCACCTCGTCGTCAACCTCTCTCTGCACCACTAGTGCGGCGCTGACCACCTGGTCCGTTGCCCCCAGGTATAGCAGCAACGGCTCCTGTGGCCTAGGCGCAACTAGTATTGGCGTGGAGGAGAGGTACTTCTTCAAACCTTGCAATGCTGCTTCGGCTTCTGGCGTCGACTCCATCGGGCCCGCCTTTTTCAGGATCCTGAAAAAGGGAAGGGCGCGCTCGGCAGACTTGGAAATGAACCTGCCCATGGCGGCGACGCAACCAACAAGATGACGCACATCCTTGATTCGCTTGGGTGCTTCAATCTGCTCTATAGCTTTGATTTTGTCCGGATTGGCCTCTATCCCACGCTGTGACACCAAGAACCCGAGAAGCATGCCGGACGGGACGCCAAAGACGCACTTCTCAGGGTTCAGCTTGAGATTTATCTTGCGCAGGTTTGCAAATGTTTCTTGCAAATCTGGTATGAGGGTTGCCCTGTCCTTGGTTTGAGGGAGTCCTGGACTAGGGGGTGTCCGGATAGCCGAACTATCACCGTTGGCCGGACTCCTGGACTATGAAGATACAAGATTGAAGACTTCGTCCCGTGTCCGGATGGGACTTTCCTTGGCGTGGAAGGCAAGCTTGGCGATACGGATATGTAGATCTCCTACCATTGTAACCGACTACGTGTAACCCTAACCCTATCTCGGTGTCTATATAAACCGGATGGTTTTAGTCCGTAGGATCGAACAACAATCATACCATAGGCTAGCTTCTAGGGTTTAGCCTCTCCGATCTCGTGGTAGATCTACTCTTGTACTACCCATATCATCAATATTAATCAAGCAGGAGTAGGGTATTACCTCCATCGAGAGGGCCCGAACCTGGGTAAAAACATCGTGTCCCTTGTCTCCTGTTACCATCCGCCTAGACGCACAGTTCGGGACCCCCTACCCGAGATCCGCCATTTTTGACACCGACATTGGTGCTTTCTTTGAGAGTTCCTCTGTGTCATCACCTATAGGCCCGATGGCTCGTTCAATCATCAGCAACGACGCAGTCTGGGGTGGGACTTTTCTCCCCGGACAGATCTTCGTATTCGGCGGCTTTGCACTGCGGGCCAATTCGCTAGGCCATCTGGAGCAGATCTAAAGCTACGCCCCTGGCCATCAGGTCAGATTTGGAAGCTTGAACTATACGGCCGATGTCCGCGGAGACTTGATCTTTGACGGATTTGAGCCACAGCCGAGCGTGCCGCACTGTCTCGATGGGTACGATCTAGCTCTAATGCGGAACAGCGCCCTGGAGGCCGCAGCAGTATCCGCTCCGACCCTTAATCCGGAGCCGGTTTCGCCGATCAAGGACGGTTGGTTAGACACCGCCTCGGGGGCTGAAATCTCTATGGCAATTGAGCCGAACACCATCCCTGTCCTTTGCAAAGCTCGTGACTCCCAGGTGCCGGACTCCTTTCCGGACTCTGAACCTCCCGCGCCCCTGCCAGTCGAATCCGACTGGGCGCCGGTTATGGAGTTCACCGCCACGGACATCTTTCAGCACTCGCCCTTTGGCGATATCCTGAACTCATTAAAGTCTCTCTCTTTATCAGGGGAGCCCTGGCCGAACTACGGTCAGGAAGGTTGGGATTCGGACGAAAATTCAACGCCCACCCACCACCCACTTTGTAGCCACTGTCGATGATTTAACCGACATGCTCGACTTCGACTCTGAAGACATCGACTGTATGGACGACGGTGTCGGAGACGATTAAGAGCAAGCGCCCACGGGGCACTGGAAGGCCACCTCGTCATATGACATATACATGGTGGACATCCCAAAAGATGGGAATGGCGATGGAACGGCGGAGGATGACCCCTCTAAGAAACAACCCAAGCGCCGATGTCAGCGGCGCCGCTCTAAATCCCGCCACAGTAAAAATGGCGATTCCGGCACGGGAGACAATAATACCCCAGACAGTTCCGAAGATGACCCCCTCCAGCAGGACCCAACGCAGGAGGAGGGAGAAGAAAATCCGCACGACAGTGCGGCAGAAAGAGAGGTAGAGGACGATAATTATGCGCCCCCTCCGAAGACGAGGCAATCCTCGACGACGACGAATTCGTGCGTGCGGAGGACCCGTCGAACAAGAGCGTTTTAAATGTAGGCTCATGGCCACGGCAAGCAGCCTCAAGAAAAAGCAGCAATAGCTTAGAGCTGACCAAGACCTGCTAGCTGACAGATGGACTGAAGGCCTTGCGGCCGAAGAGTATGAACTCGAACGCCCCTCCAAGAGATAACCCAACCGCAGGCTGCTACCCCAATTAGAGGAAGCAGCACCCAAACCTACATCACCAGCGCATGATGCGGCCGAACGGACACCCCGTGGCTGCGACAGAGAGGCCTCTAGACCCTCCATTCAAGCCGCACTCCGGCGTCGCTCGAAAAGTACCAAGGCACGGGGAAACGCGCCAGACCTGCGAGACATATTGGAGGACAAGGCAAGGCAAACAAGATCGATCTACGGATCGCGTGGGCGCCCCACGACACGTGACGATAAACGTCACGCCAGATATAGCAATTCCGGTCGGGCCGAACACAGTAGACAAAACTCATATGAGCCACGTCGTGATATAGCCCATTACAGAGGCGCCGCACACCCACTATGCTTCACAGATGAAGTAATGGATCATCAAATCCCTGAGGGCTTCAAACCCGTAAACATCGAATCATACGATGGTACCACAGATCCTGCGGTCTAGATCGAGGACTATCTCCTCCATATCCACATGGCCCGCGGTGATGATCTACATGCCATCAAATACCTCCCACTCAAGCTTAAAGGACTAGCTCGGCATTGGCTCAACAGCTTGTCAGCAGAGTCAATCGGTTGTTGGGAGGACCTGGAAGCCGCATTCCTTGATAACTTCCAGGGCACATATGTGCGACCACCAGACGCCGATGACCTTAGCCATATAATCCAGCAGCCAGAAGAATTGGCCAGACAATTCTGGACGCGGTTCCTAACAAAGAAAAATCAGATTGTCGACTGTCCGGATGCAGAGGCGCTAGCAGCCTTCAAACACAACATCCGCGACGAGTGGCTAGCCCGGCACCTAGGACAGGAAAAGCCGAAATCCATGGCAGCCCTCACCACACTCATGACCCGCTTTTGCGCGGGAGAGGACAGCTGGCTAGCTCGAAGCAACAACTTCACGAAAAACCATGGTAGTTCGGATACCAAGGACAGCAATGGCAGGTCGTGTCGCAACAAGCATAAACGCCGTGATTAACGGTGATAATGCTGAAGATACGACGATAAATGCCGGATTCAGAGGCTCTAAACCTGGTCGGTGGAAGAAGCCATTCAAAAGAAATACCCAGGGCCCGTCCAACTTGGACAGAATACTCGATCGCTTGTGCCAGATACATGGCACCCCCGAAAAACCAGCCAACCACACCAACAGGGATTGTTGGGTGTTCAAGCAAGCAGGCAAGCTAAGCGCCGAAAACAACGACAAGGGGCTGAATAGCGATGACGAGGAAGAGCCCCGGCCGCCGAACAATAGAGGACAGAAGGGCTTTCCCACACAAGTGCGGACGGTGAACATGATATACGCAACCCACATACCCAAAAGGGAGCGGAAGCGTGCACTAAGGGACGTATAGGCGATGGAGCCAGTCGCCCCGAACTTCAACCCATGGTCTTCCTTCCCGATCACCTTCAATCGAAGGGACCACCCCACTAGCATCCGTTAGGCGGATTCGCCGCATTGGTTCTTGACCCAATCATCGATGGATTTCACCTCACTAGAGTCCTGATGGACGACGGTAGCAGCCTGAACCTGCTTTATCAGGATACAGTGCGCAAAATGGGCATAGACCCCTCAAGGATTAAACCCACAAAGACGACTTTTAAAGGCGTAGAGGCCAATTGTACAGGCTCAGTTACACTCGAAGTGGTCTTCGGATCCCCGGATAACTTCGACATAGTCCCGTTCCGCAGCGGCTATCACGCACTGCTTGGACGAACCGCATTTGCAAAGTTCAATGCGGTGCCGCACTACGCATACCTCAAGCTCAAGATGTCAGGCCCTCAAGGAGTAATCACGGTCAATGGAAAAACCGAACGCTCTCTCCGAACGGAGGAGCACACGGCGGCCCTCGCGGCGGAGGTGCAAAGAAGCTTCTCACAGCAATTCTCGAGTCCGGCCACCGTCAAGCGCGCCCGGAATAACCTAAAACAAGACCGCCTAGCACGATCAGAGCACGCGTAGCAATCCGGCCCCAACCCCAGCCCTCGCGAAACTGCGAAGCCAAGATTACGCTGGCGTACATCACTACGCTCTGGAGATACCATGGGCCTAAGGGGAGGGCACGACCACGGCACGCCTGCACGCGGCTCAACCGCACTGTGGACTCCGATTGTGTCATTCTTTTTCTTTTCTTCTTTTTTTTACTTTCAGGACTCCGCTTTCCAGAAGTCCTGTCCGGCACTAGAATTGCCGAACTCACGATGCAACAGCCAGGGAAGCAGAAAGCTACGTCGAGTGTCCAGGTGGTCTCTACTACGAGCATTATACCTGTTACATACCATCCCGCAGCTTACCCCTGGAGGGGGACATGTTAAATAGTCCCATCCCTTACTTATCGCACTATTTGTATCATTCTGCTCCCATTGCAGTACCTTATTGAATAAACAATACATAGCTTTTGCCTATTATTGGATTCCTTTCTTTATCTATATATATGTTCATTTCATGACATGCTGCACCCGTACACTTTGGTACGGCCAATACACCAGGGGCTTAAGTACCCCAAAAGTATGGTGTGACAAGTCCGAACACTTTCACAAGTGCGGCACCCCGAACTTATAGCATTATATGCATCGGCCCCGAATCATGTCTTGGGTCAATAGTTGGGTTTGCCTGGCTCCCATGTTTTGGTACCTTACGTTCCGTTATATCGGCTAAGGTAGCGTTGGGAGAACCACTGCGATTGTGCCCCGGTTGAGCTGGGTTGAGCACCTCAGTGGAGAAAGCTAAAACTGACTGTCATGATAGGGCGAGAGCCGGTCGCTGTTCGATAGGTTTTTTCGGGTCCCTAAAGACTTATGCCACTTAGAGCGAGGAGTCGGCATTGTCCGGCCAAGGCGTGGATTTCGCCCCAAACTCGGTCTTCCGAATACTAGGGGCTTCAGCGAAATTTAAAATTATAGAATTCTATGGCTAAGTGAGAGTGTTCAAGAACTATAAGTCCGGTTGCCTTGTTCGTTGCGTTGAGCGCCTCCCTTGAAGGACCCAAGAATGGGAACAAGAGCGCTCAAGTTTATCCTGAACACCCCAGCACTCGTGGCATGGGGGCTGAAGCTAACGACTTGCCATCTCTCAAATTTGATAAACGGCCGCCTGAAGGTAATATTTTAAATTCACAAGCGTTGCTTAAGCGCATATGAACAAGTTTTCAGCGTCTGAGGATAACAAATGCGAGTCTATTCAAAAATTACATCTTTGGAGCACTCATCCGCTATCTGGCGGGCACCCTTCAGGATGCCCTCATAGTACATTTCGGGCTTGCGATGCTCCTTGCCCTTGGTGGCCCGTCCGTCACAAGCTTTCTCCGCACCCAGCTTTTGCCCTCAAAGGCACTTTAGCACGGGCAAGGTCTGACAGGCACCTTCAATGCAGACGGAGTGCTTGATGACTTCAATCCATGGACAAAGGCCCACCAGCCGCTGCACTAGCCCGAAGTAGCTCCCGAGCATGGCTTCCAATGGCCACAGCCAAACTATGAGGCCCTTCATGGCCTGTTCGGCGACCTTGTGGAGCTCGACCAATCGCTTCACCGGACGCTTTCAGGGGGCACGGATGTTCGGCCTCAAAGACATCGAGACCAGAACACCTTCTCCGTCGAGCTCCTCCTTGGCGCGGTAGAACGCGACAAAGATCGTACACCTGTGGCAGATCTGCGAATGCTCCTGGAGAGCTCCGAATCCGGGAAAGTAATAGGTAATTCACTTTCACATGCTTGCTTTGCATAAAGAATGCCTTACCCTCCGCTATCTTCTTTGATGATTCAATTTCTTGGAGGGCTTTTTGGGCTTCGGCCTTAGCGGCTTTGGCAGTCTCAAGAGCCGAGGCGAGCTCGGACTCTCGAGTCTTCGAGTCACGCTCCAAACTCTTGTGTTTTTCCACGAGAGCCTGGAACTCTTGCCGCACCTCCGCCACCCGCTCCTCCTGCTTCTCTCACTCTTGCGCTCACGCTTTGCTTCGGCGCGGACACCGCTTCCTTCAGGGTCGCCACCTCGTTCGTGGCCCCTACAATAACCACGTTATTGATGTCATTTTTCTGCAACTGAATCCTTTCTATAAGGTATTTCTTTAATAAGGTATTGCTTACCTTCCCTGACCTCGAGCTGCTTCTTGGCAAGGCCGAGCTCGTTCTCGGACCGCTTGAGGCTCTTCTTCAATGCATTGACCTCTGCAGTCAGTGCGGCAGAGGTCAGCAGCGCAGCCTGCATGCACATATTGACATAGTTATGTTAGATCCTGCGTATATCTTGTTAGATCCTTAGTCCGGCTTTTCTTTCCGAACACCGAACTAAGCATCAGAACTCTTGTCTATGCGGTAATATTTTTACATATTCTAAACTTACCTCAAGGCCTGTTAGAAGGCTGGTACAGGCTTCAGTCAGCCCACTCTTGGCGGACTGAACTTTCTGGATCACCACACTCATAACAGTTGGGTGCTCCTCATCGATGGAGGCGCCTTTAAGCGCCTCCAGCAAGCTATCCGGTGCCTCCGGATAGACGGAGGTCACAGGCGTCGTAGTCTTACCCTTCTTACGAAGGGGCCGCTCGCCGGACTTCGGAACCACTGAAGGTTCGATGACGGAGTCCAGCACAGGCCAGACTTTAGAGCCCTCGGGGTCTCGCCCCTTTGCGCCCGAGTCCGGAGGTCGCCTATGCGGCGCCTCCAGACCACCTCCTCCTGGCTGGGCCCCTTTCGGGACTCCACCGCAGTGTCGTCGGCGACACGATGAGAGGAGGCGGTCGGAAGTAAAGTACTATTCACATCCGACGAGCCCAGGGAGCCGCTCGACGAAGCGGCAAGCTCGTCCTTTGGCGGGCTACATGGTCATATTCTTCGTTAGAAGACACTATGCGACAAATAAAAAGTCATGAACTATTCCGGAGTCTGGACACTTACGATCTCGCCAGGGGCTTGGCCCTTGTTGGCCACTCCTCCTCGTCGTTGTCGGCGTTGGTGGAGAAGTCCGGAGGAAGGGTCCTTCCCTTCTTGGACCCTCCGGCCTCCCCAGTTGGGGCGGCCTTCCTTTTCTTCTCTCCGCTCGCTGGGGGAGAGGCTTCTTTTTCCTCCTCCTCTTCCTCAAAGGAGGATTCCGCCTCAGGGTTGTCGGGCGATGAGTCCGACAGCACCTGGCGCCGGGAGCTCCTTTGAGTTCCCGTGGCCTTCTTCTTGGACTTCTTCTCCGGCACCACGTGAGGTGCCGGAGCCAGCAGCCCCGTCAATCGGGCGTCCGCTGGGTCTTCTGGCAAAGGGGCCGGACAGTTAATCTGTCGGGACGTCTTCAGCCAGTCCTGTCAAAGGTTAGGGAGTTTTAGATCCCACATAGAGTCAAACTATGAAAAACAATTCCCATAAAGGGTAAAATAACTTACATCGCTGGCTTGACGCTGCGAGCTGAATCCGCGATCTTGATGGCGGATGTAGAACCTCGGCGCCCTTGAACAGCACCTTCCGGGCATCTTAAATGCGTAGTGTCGAAGAGCCTTTTTCAGAGTTGGGTGCTGTGCGGATCGAACTCCCACAATTTGAAGGACCGTTGTTGGCATGGGAGAATCCGGCGGATGAGCATCACCTGGATTACGTTGACAAGCCCGAGATTCTTGTCCACCAGGTTTGGACGCAGGTTTGGAGTCCGGACAGCTCGTCCGAAGTCCCCCACGTCAGGCCCGTCTCTTCCCATGATGTGAGCGCGTGGGGAGGCCAGATCGAATTCGGGTCCGCCGCCCATTAAGAGTCGCGCGGCTCGGTGATGTAGAACCACCCCGATTGCCACCCCTTTATGGTCTCCACAAAGGAGCCCTCGAGCCATAGGACTTTGGCCATCTTGCCAACCATGGCACCTCTGCACTCCGCTTAGCGGCCGCCCACTACCTTCGGGTTGACATTGAAGATCTTCAGCCATAAGCCGAAGTGGGGATGGATGAAGAGGAAGGCCTCGCACACGACGATGAACGCCGAGATGTTGATGATGAAATTCAGGGCCAGATCGTGGAAGCCCAGGCCATAGTAGAACATGAGCCCCCGGACAAATGGGTGAAGTGGAAAACCTAGTCCGCGGAGGAAGTGGGTGAGAAACACCACCCTCTCATGGGGCCTGGTGGTTGGAATGAGCTGCCCCTCAGAGGGTAGCCGGTACGTGATGTTGCTGGACAAGTATCCGGACTTCCGCAGCTTTTCGATGTGCCCCTCCGTGACGGAGGAGGCCATCCACCTGCCTCCCGCTCCGGACATAGTTGGAGAAGGTTGAGGTGGGATGTGCGGACTTGGGCGCTGGAGCTCGAGTCTTGGCGGAAATGGATGAGCAAAGGAGGAAGAAGGCGTGGGTGAAAAGGTGGATCCTTATCCCTTATATGGACGAATGAAGCTATCGTCCCCGCCAGCCTGGTAAAACTCGCTTATCCCCCAAGCGCCGTAATCAATGGCGCGGTTGGGTTACCCACGTCCGTATTGATGAGAATCCCGGAATAAGGGGGCACGATCTTCGCTTTTATAAGACGTGCCAAGGAAACCGCCTTGCTAAACGCGCTGAGGTGGAACAGTAAAAAAACGATTCGAATAAAGGCCTGGCCGTGGTGTGATGTCACGCGGCGGAATACGTCAGCAGATCTGTGCAAAAGTTATTCTCTCTACGGTGGTATGTGGAACTTGTTTTGCAGAGCCGGACACTATCCTTGTGTTCAAAATCTTCTATGAAGTATTCGGAGGAGGAACCCGTCTTGCAATGCCGAAGACAATATGCACGCCGGACTCGTCGTCATTGAAGCCTGGTTCAGGGGCTACTGAGGGAGTCCTGGATTAGGGGGGTGTCCGGATAGCCGAACTATCACCGCTGGACGGACTCCTGAACTATGAAGATACTTGATTGAAGACTTCGTCCCGTGTCCGGATGGGACTTTCCTTGGCGTGGAAGGCAAGCTTGGCGATACGGATATGTAGATCTCCTACCATTGTAACCGACTCTGTGTAACCCTAACCCTATCCGGTGTCTATATAAACCGGAGGGTTTTAGTCCGTGGGGCGAACAACAATAATACCATAGGCTAGCTTCTAGGGTTTAGCCTACGTGATCTCGTGGTAGATCTACTCTTGTACTACCCATATCATCAATATTAATCAAGCAGGAGTAGGGTATTACCTCCATCGAGAGGGCCCGAACCTGGGTAAAAACATCGTTTCCCTTGTCTCATGTTACCATCCGCCTAGACGCACAGTTCGGGAGCCCCTACCCGAGATCCGCCGGTTTTGCACCGACAACCACTATGTCATCCATATAAGCTTCCATATTTCTATGGAGCTGGGGATCAAAACCAATCTGGACCGCCCTTGCAAATGTCGAACCAGCACTCTTCAACCTGAAAGGCATCCGCATGAAACAATACATACCGCACGGGGTGATGAATGATGTTTTCTCTTCGTGTTCTCTTGTCATGAAGATCTGGTGGTAGCCGGAGTAGGCGTCGAGGAATGACAACAGATCACACCCAGCCGTGGAGTCAACAATCTGGTCGATGCGCGTCAATGGGAAGGGGTCTTTAGGGCAAGCCTTATTGATATCTGTGTAATCAATACATAGTCTCCACTTCCCATTTGCCTTGCGCACTACGACCGGATTGGCCAACCACGTTGGATGGAGCACTCCTCTTACCAAACCCACTGCTTCCAGTTTCCGGATCTCTTCTGTGATGAACTCTTGTCGTTCCAAAGCTTGCTTTCTCGACCTTACGCTTGGACGGGCGCGCATGAGGCGGGACAGCAAGGTGGTGCTCAATCACTTACCTGGGAACACCGGGGATGTCAGAAGCTTGCCATGCAAACACATCGACATTCGCCCGCAGGAAGGTGACGAGCGCGTCTTCCTATTTGTCGTCAAGGGTGGAGCTTATGGTAAAAGCTCCTCCCGTGCCGTCCTCATTGACAGAAACCTTCTTGGTTCCCGGCGGTATGGCCCTGGGCTTCTTGTTTCCGCCGGTGGAGCTCTCTGGCACGTCCTCGACGGCAGCGCTACACTCCGAAGAGGTGCGCTTGCCGGAGTGGGTGTCCGAGGTCTCACCGGTCTTCTTCTTCTTCTTCCCTCCCGGGGTCCCAGCGGCAGGAGCAAGTGCCCTAGTGGCGGCAGCTGCTGCAACTGCTTGCTGGTATAGTTGGTCAGCACAAATCAGCAAATCTTTCTTATCGGAGGGGATGGTGATGATCGTCACAGGTCCTGGCATCTTCAGGGTGTTGTAGGCGTAGTGTGACGCCACCATGAACTTGGCCAGCGCTAAGCGGCCAAGGATCCCGTTGTAGGGCAAGGGGATCTTGGCAACATCAAACACGATCCTCTTCGTCCTGTAGTTTAGGTCGCTTCCAGAAGTCACGGGCAGCGTGATCTTTCCCTTGGGTTGGCTTCTTCCCGGGTTGACTCCCTGATACGTGCCCGTCTCTTCGAGGTCTCCATCAGGAATCTGTAGTTTCTCGATCACGGCAGGCGAGATCAAGTTCAGACCGGCCCCGCCATCGACTAGCATCTTCGTCACCTTGAGGTTGCATATTGTTGGTGAAACCAACAATGGCAAGCACCCGGCAGCAGTAGTGCGATCAGGGTGATCCTCAGTGTCAAAAATGATAGGTGTTCTGGACCACTTCAGCGGCCTTTGGGCATCAAACGACGGCTCTGCCGCTGTAATCTCTCACGCCCACTGTTTAAGCCGGCGGTGAGAAGTATGCAGCGAGGCGCCGCCGTCGACGCACATGGCCTCTGTAGCTACGAAACTCTTGGTCGCCGGATTAAATGCGTCCTCTTCGTGATCGTCGTCTTACGGCTTTACATCATCACGGCCCCGGGCGGGCCTCTCCTGTTGTTTATCCTTGCCGCGACGGCCCGCCTGGCCGTCACGCTTCTTGTCGGACCCCTCAGCACCGTCTGGGCCCTTCTCCTTGTCCCGCCTCTCATACTCAGCCCTCTGCTTCTCAGCGAGGAGCTCAACCTGTCGGCAGTCTTGGAGAGCATGGTCTTTGGTGCGATGGATCTTGCAGTATCGCTTGTCGGAGTTCCTTGGCTTCTCGGCAGCCGCCAAGGCCTGGAAGGCGACACATTCGGCAACTTCCTTTCCGGGGTCATCTGCCTTGGTTTTCTTGGTGGAGCCGGCGTCATCAGATCCCTCGACAGCAAGCACGGCTTTTCCTTTGCGCTTCCTGTTGCGGCGCCGGCCTTTCTTCGCCGGGGCGGCAATATCCTCGTCTGAGGAGTCGGTTTCCATGCCGGCATCTTCACCGGGGTACTTCCTTCCCTCTTCAGCTCGGGCACATCTGTCAGCAAGAACATAGAGTTCTGCTACATCTTTCACCTTGTTCATTTCCAGCTCTTCGCACATCTTGCGGTTACGCACGTTCTGATGGAATGCACTGATGATGGCGGCAGGGTGAACATCAGGGATATTGTACCGTACCCGGCTGAACCTCTGTATATACTTGCGGAGACTCTCGCCTCCCTTCTGGGGAATGACGTGCAGGTCGCTTGCTTGGCCATGGGCTTGGTGGCCTCGGTAAAAGGCGCCCACGAACTCATGGCACAAATCCGACCAGGAGGAAATAGAGTCTACTGGCAAGTGCATCAACCATGACATGGCGTTGGGTTTAAGAGCCAACGGAAAGTAATTCGCAAGCACCTTATCGTTGCGGGCTCCGGCAGCTTGCATCGCGATGGTGAAGATGCTGAGGAACTCGGACGGGTGGGTCTTGCCGCTATACTTTTCACCCACGTCGGGTTTGAAGGTGCGGTGAGTGGGCCACTGGAACTGCCGCAGCTCATGGGTAAAGCCGGACAGCCTACCTCGTAAGGTAGGCCTCCGAGTCTCCCGGTGCCGGGTGGCTCTGGCGAGCCCTGCTGCTCGCTGTCGATTGGTGGCGCGCTCCGTGCCGGTGCTCGGTAGTGGTTCGAGCGTCTTCATGTTCTCGTTCCCGAAGAACTTGGCGCTGGTGACAGTGGGCCAGTGGGTCGGACGATGCTACGGAGATTTCGTCGCCCGTAACGTCGCGATGAGCTGGCGTCCGCGGTACCGGGCAAGGAGGAGGCGAGTGCACCGTGGTCGTGGCGCCGCCGGCTTTCCTGCCACTGGTGCGTGGGACTCCGTCGGAGCGTCAACCCGGGGGCTCCACCGGACTCGGTTCGTCTTTGTTGGCTACCGCAACAAGGCTTCGGATAGTGGCTCTCCATTCGTCAAGTTTGACCGTAGTGGGAGGAAAACCGAGGAGCAACTGCACGCGCGCCAGGGCTTCTGCTGGCTTTGGTGGCAGCGAAACCTGCACGGATCGCGATGCGCTTCGACTTCTGACCATGTCAGAAGGAGCTCTATCACGATCCCGCGGTCGCATGCCATCTTCACCAGCGCCTCGGCGAGCGGGCAGGTCTTCTAAATCCCGGGAGTGGCGCTCGGGGCTCTTTCCGCGGCGACGCCCAGGGTCCTTGGTGTGATTACGCCATTCGTCGCGTGCTGCTTGAGAAGAGCGCGCCGTCGGCGCCAGCGTGGGAGTCTTGGAAGCCCTCGCGTCGCCTTCGGGCGGGGTGGCAGCGATCTTGGAAGGCCCCGCGCCACCCGCGGAGGGCCTGGCTCCGTCTTTGGATTTGGCGGCGTGCGGCCCGTTACCAGGCGCACGAACATCGCCGCCTCCCAAACTTCGGCTGCTGGGACGGTGTTGGTGTTCGCGAACGGCGCCCCGGGTCCTTTCTGCGACCGGTCCGCTGCTCGCCCGCGTCGGGAAGGGATGGCCGAATTCCGACGGGCCAACCGCCACCATCATCTTCTTCTTGGGCGCCATGACGATGAAGAAGCGTCGAACTAACTGCTAGAGCCGATTCTCACAATTGCGCCCCCTACCTGGCGCGCCAAAGATGTCGGTGGGAACGACACCTATGGGATCACAAGAATCCCTACTACGGTCGCGGGGCGCGGGGTCGTGAGAAGAGCAGATCAAACAGATAGCACGCGGTTTCTTTATCCAGGTTCGGGCCGCGAGGATGCGTAAAACCCTACTCCTGCTTTGGTGGTTTGTTTATCTGTGTTCTTGAACTAGCAATGGGGCGTGAGGAGCTCCAAAAAGCCGAATCCTCCTCCTGGTCGCCTCGGGCCTCCTTTTATAGGGAAAGGGGTTGCCACAGTGGCACACAGGAGGTGGAAAGGGTAAAGTGATGCGAGTTTATCCCTCGCGTTACATGACAAGGCGCCTTTAATGCATCTTGCTTAGGTGTCCTTGCTTTATCGGGGACGGGGGAGAGCCCTGTCTCGTCCGTCACCGCTTCCTTTCGTGTCGACACGCACCCTGGCCAGCGGTGCCCGCGGTGCCATGTAGGCAGGCACGCAGCTGAGGTGGCGCAGTGGTGGGTCTCCACGAAGATCCGTTTGCCGCCACACAGGTGCCTGCCCAACTGGTTGGGTCGGCAGTTGCATGCGAACGGTAGTGGAGGTTTGATTGGCGTGGGCCTGATGGTGGCCCTACGGGTGTTCTTGGCAAGGGCCTCGCCATAGCCCTGGCAAGGGTCTTGCCGTGGCGCCTGCTGTCATCCCCGGCAAGGCTCTTGCCGGGGGCCTTGTGGTCCTCCTTGGCTGGGATCCTGCCAAGGGTCATAATCTTCTATAATGCGTATCTGATCTTGAATGTCATCACAAAGATCTGCATGCCACCACGGGGATGTCTCCCGAATCCTTGCCCCATGGGGGCAGTGGACTCAAGGGTGATTCGCTCCGTAGGTGTGGGGCGAGCTGCCACGGTCTTGCCGGGGGAGTCTGCTTCGTCCCCTTTGCTCTTTGTGGTCTTGGTCTTGGCGTCGTTCTGCTCCTTTCGAGCTTCGGCCTTACCTTGGCTCACCTCCCTTGCCTTGCTCAGTGCGGTGGTGCCCGCGGCTCAGACTACCCGTGCACAGTTATAGGGATACAAAAAGTGTACCCCTGTTTTTGTACACCAACACATTGCTATTAGTTATTATAATTTTTTGGACACCAGACAAACGGTGGAGTACATATACGAAGAGAAAAGGCGCACGCACGCAGTCGGCCTCTCGCTGTCTAGCACACATGAGTGTTACGTAAAGGCGACGTTAACAAATAAACCCTAAAACCCTAGGCGTACGATTGCTACATTCGCGGGTACCGGGTACGTGGTGGAGAACCTTTGTATGAGTTGATCGCCGGGACCACAGGTGAACGACTTGGAGCGCGATGGCTTGCCAGTTGCCACAGATCGAGTAGCCACGCTTAAAATATCGTTTTTTTAGCGGGGTTAATAGTTCTGATTTTCAATGGCACGTTATAAGTAGTAAGTAGTTTTTAGAATGATTTCCATCCAACGGCCATAGTGCTTCTTCAACCTCTGGTCTTCTTGCTCCAGCCGCCCAAAGCAGCGCCGGTCGTGCCGCATGCTCCTGCCTCCCGTGGCCGGCTGTGCTGCCGCGGAGGCCTCACCTCCCCTACTATTCCCACCGCTGACCAGGCCCTGTGGCGACGGTAGCCTCACACCGCAACCGAACCAGTGAACCCTCGTACTCCTCTCCGTGCGGGCTTCCGCTGCCGCGTCTTTCCCGGCTCCACGTCGTCCCCTTCCTAGGCCTTGTCGTCATCCACCGCCGTGGTGCTCTCGGCGCGGCCTGGTCAACGTGGTCAAGGAACGACTTCCATCGGACTTGGACTGTATGTGGAGAGGCTGACAGCTGGGTCCACGACCGCAGCAAGGAAGTGCCTCCTTATTACGCGGAAAATAATGATTCCTCCACCTGACAGCTGGGACCCACCGGACGGGCCATTGTATTTCACGGAAAAAACATTTCCCCCTGACTGCTGGGACCCACCAGCTTCATCTTCGCACGCAAGGAAGTGTGTCTGGGCAAGAAAAACGATTCGCCCCCTAACTGCTGGGACCCACCAGCTACACCTTCGCACTCAAGGAAGTGCGTCCGGGCAAAAAACAAAGCGATTAAGCCCCGACTGCTGGGACCCACCAGCTACATCTTCGCAGGCAAGGAAGTGCCTGATAGTCGGGACCCACCTGGTCGAAGTGTACGTAGCATTGTCATCCTGGTCACGAACGTGTACGTACATACTGGTCTATGTAGAAGGGCGCACGTGTCGTAGTAGAGGCGTGCACGTGTCGTAGTAGAGGCGCGCACGTAGCATGTACATGTACGTACAGCGGCCAGGGTGCAAGAAAGAAAATACGACCACGTATGTGTACATACGAGCGGGGTCTCGAACGCCTAATCGCACATACATACGGCCAGGGCTCGTGTACATGGCTGGGTCGGAACGGAGAAACAGTGTCGTCGTCGTCTTCATGAGGAGGCAACGGAATGCGCCGTGTTCATGGGGAGGCAACGGAATGCGTCGTGTTCATCGGGAGGCAACGGAACGCGTGGGAGCCAACCAGCTTGGACGGAACAGGCGATGGAAACGAGGCATGGCGTACCGCAGAATGGAGGAAACGGCCTTGTATTCGACTGGCCACGTTAGGAACGGGGTCCTGTTGATCGGGAGGGGTGTGGCGTACCGCAAAATGGACGAAACGGACCTCCTACGGTCGAAACGGGGTTCCTGTTGATCGGGAGGGCTGTGGCGTATCGCAAAACGGACGAAACAGACCTCCTACGGTCGAAACGGGGGTCCTGTTCATCGGGAGGGGTGTGGTGTACCACAAAACGGAGGAAACGGACCTCCTACGGTCGAAACAGGGGTCCTGTTCATCGGGAGGGGTGTGGCGTACCGCCAAACGGGACTCCACGGGATATTGTTCATCTCCACCGTCGACCTCCTCCAGCCTCCACGGGCTACCGTCGACCTCCTCCAGCCTCCACGGGCTCCTGTTCATCCAGCCTCCACCGTGCGCTACTCCACCGGCTACTGTTCAACCACCCCTCCACGGGCACCCCTCCACCGTCTACTGTTCATCCAGCCCTCCACACCACGGGGTCCTGTTCAACCACCCCTCCACGGGCACCCCTCCACCGTCTACTGTTCATCCAGCCCTCCACACCACAGGGTCCTGTTCATCCAAAGGCAACGCCACCGCTCACTGTTCATCCAATTGATCAGCTTCAGTTAGCAGCAGTAGCGAAGGAATCGCTCGATCGGGTTCAGTTAATAGCCATCGATCGAACGCTCGGGTTCAGTAATGCGTAGCCTGCAGTGCAATCGCTCGGGTTCAGTTAGAGCCCAACGCCTCGCTCGGGTTCAGTTAGAACCAACGCCTCGCACACATGCGCGTACCTGTACGAGAGAAACGCGCATCGCTCAGCCCATTTTCTGTCATGATTTTTTGTCATACAAGTAGGAGCCCACCACATCTATGATGATACCGGGTTTTGTCACAATGATCGTCATAGAAGTGTCATATGTATGACAGAAAAATTTCGTTCGGCCCAAAATGTCACGGATGTGTCTTTTTTTGTAGTGCATGCCTCATGGGCAGGATGACTAAGACTCCATTCTCTGGAACAATGGAGCAAGCTACTGACATATTGGAAATAATACATACTGATGGATACGATACGATGAGTGTTGAGGCTCGCGGTGAGTATCGTTATTTTCTGACCTTCACAGATGATTTGAGCATATATGGGTATATCTACTTGATGAAACATAAGTCTGAAACATTTGAAAAGTTCAAAGAATTTTAGAGTGAAGTGGAAAATCATCGTAACAAGAAAATCAAGTTTCTATGATCTGATCACAGAAACGAATATTTGAGTTACGAGTTTGGTCTTCATTTGAAACAATGTGGAATAGTTTCGCAACTCACACCACCTGGAACACCACAGCATAATGGTGTCCGAACGTCATAACCGTAGTTTATTAGATATGGTGCAATCTATGATGTCTCTTACCAAATTACCACTATCGTTTTGGGGTTATGCAGTAGAGACAACTATATTCACATTAAATCGGGAACCATCTAAAAATGTGTTGAGATGACATCGTATGAACCGTGCTTTAGCAAGCTGTTGTTTCTTAAAATTTGGGGTTGCGATGCTTATGTGAAAAAAGTTTCAACATGATAAGCTCAAAAACCCAAATTGGAGAAGTGCATCTTCATATGATACCCAAAAGGAAACTATTGGGTACACCTTCTATCACAGATCCGAAGGCAAGATCTTTGTTGCTAAAAGTGGATCCTTTCTAGAGAAGGAGTTTTCTCTCGAAAGAAGTGAGTGGGAGGAAAGTAGAACTTGATGAGGTAATTGTACCTGCTCCTATATTGAAAAGTAGTTTATCACAGAAATCAGTTCCAATGATTCCTACAACAATTAGTGAGGAAGCTAATGATGATTATCATGAAACTTCGGATCTAGTTACTACCTAACCTCGTAGGTCAACCAGAGTAAGATCTTGTAACACCCCGGATGTAACTTTCCATATTTGTAACTCCAACTCTTGCCATTTTCGGCATTGTGATATGATATTCCCTCCGTGGTTGGGTTTTTCTTCATTTTGCATTTTGTCCATGTCATGCATTTCATATCGTGTCATCATGTGCATCGCATTTGCATACGTGTTCGTCTCATGATTCCGAGCATTTTTCCCGTTGTCCGTTTTGCAATCCGGCACTCCTATCTCCCCCGGTGGCCCCTTTTATGTTTTTCCATGTGCGGGTACTAAACCTTCTCGGAATGGACCGAGGTTTGTCTTGTGGCCTTGGTATACAACCCGTAGACCACCGGTCAAGTTTCGGGTCATTTGGAGCTCGTTTGGTACTCCAACGGTTAACCGCAATCTCGCAAAGGCTCTTTTAAGTTGCAGCCCAACATCCCTTCAAAACAGCCCAATAACCCATCTAAGTCACTTCCATGCTCTCCGTCGTTCGATCACGATCGTGTGGTAAAAACTACACCTCATTTGGACTCTCCTAGCTCCCTCTATGCCTATTTAAACACCTCCCGAAAATCCGGATCTTCCTCCCGAAACCCTAGTTCTTCCTCGGCTGGCGCGGACGCATCGCCCGCGCCCAGACGCGTCGCGCCGCCGCCCGAGCCAGTGGCATCGTGCCACGTGGCCCTCCGCCTCCTCCGCGCCCGTCCAGCGAGGCCCATCAAGACCCGCCCGGCCCGATCGGCGCCGCCGCCCCAGCGCGCCCGCCGCCACCAGCTCGGGCAGCGCCTCCGCCGCGCGCCTCCCAGCGCCTCCGCCTCCACGCCGCCGCCTCGCCGCCCGTCGGCCGCACCACCGCCTCGGCGCCGCCCTCGGCCGCCAAGCCGGCCCATTTCCGGCGCCCGCTTCCGGCCGACCCGCCGGTGCCTCCTCCTCCCGGTGGCCGAACCCGGCGACCTCCCTCCTCCTCGCGCGGGCTCCGGTGAGCTCGTGAGCCGCCGTCGCCCCGATCCGGCCGGCCCGATCCGGCCTCGGGCCACGCGCCGCCCGTCTTGATATATTTGTTATTTTGTTGCATTTTCGAAGTAGTATATCTTTGCATCTGTATGTCCATTTTGCGCGTATAATATGCCGAAATGTTCGCCTCGAAGTGTAGATCATTCCGTTTCATTGCATCATTTTCATTTTAGCTCATCTTGGTGCCGGAAATGCTGTTGGAATAGGGCTATGTGATGTTAGTTTCTGTTTCTTAACAGAACTTGCACTTTTGTTATTTTTTCCATGATTAATGTGTGCACCCTATGAATTTGAGTCCTACATGTGTTTTGTAATATGCAATGCCATCTTTCCAGGGGTGTATGCCATGTATTTTTGTGATCGATGTGGTGACTAGCACGAGCATGCAAAGTAGGTGTCCTGATGTTGTTATTTTCAGCTCTGTTTTGCTGATATTTTGGTGCCATGTTAACTTGATGCTACCGAGAGATCCATGCATATTTTGAGATACTTAAGTAAGGATGTTTTGTCAAACATGTCTTGCTCTATCCATCCATGTCCTTGTTTGCAATTATGGAGTACCATAGCTTGAGTCAATCGAGCTCTACTTTTGCTATAAAATGTTTCCTGGCAGATTGTTTACATGTTATTCAATTTTGCCAAGGTTGTTGTGGTTGATCCATGTATGCTATGTTATTGTTATTGCCATTTATGTCTTCTATGCCATGTCTTCTTGATGTATGTATGCTTAGTTTATCATATAAGGCTCTGTAGTGAGTGCTTTGAGCTTGTAAACATGCCTACTTGTTATCAGTTTTTGACATGCCATGTTGCTGAATCTGTTAACGAAACTTTCAATATTGACATGGGTGTTACTATATTTTTCTATCCTTTTTGGCTTATGGTCAGTAAGGGACTTGTGTTCTATGCTTTGAGTAGATTCATGCCATGCCATGTTTTGATATTTTAAGTTCCTGTAGCATGTAGTTTTGCTGCTCTGAACATTGCAACCCGATGCTGTTTTTGCCATGTCCAGCCTGATATTTTGTGCACTTTTGCCATGCTTGTTTGAACCTGTTATGATGTGTTTTAGCCGAAGCTCAGTGCTCATCTTTTGTCAAGCATCTTGTGTAGATCATTGACATATACTTTTTTGGTACGTTTGGGTGCAGTAGCTTAATTTATTGTTGCTTGCTAAGTGGCATCATGCTGTTAATGGCAGATTTGTGCCATTCTTGTTTTGCTTCTCTTTTGCAAACCGTGCATCCGATTCCGGTGATCTTTATATCGATTTCAACCAAAATCATCTCCTCTTTCCAGTGGCATACTTGGTTTGCCAAGTTGATGCCTGGTTCATCATTTACCTTCCGGAGCGCACATACGCATTGCATATCACATCTCGCATATCATGTCATGTTTTGCATCATTTTGATTGTGCATTGAACAGTTATTTATTGTGGTTCATTTGTTTGTGTTCTTGCTTTGGGTAGAGCCGGGAGACGAGTACGTGAACGAGGAACCTGTTGAGAACGCTTACGAGGATCAAGCTTTCGGCAACTCTGAGAACATTGCAGGCAAGATGACCATACCCTCGAAATCACTTCTATCTTTGCTATGCTAGTTGCTCGCTCTTTTGCTATGCCTATGCTGCGATGCCTACCAGTTGCTATACCATGCCACCCATATTGCCATGTCAGCCCCTAACCATCCTTTCCTAGCAAACCGTTGATTGGCTATGTTACCGCTTTGCTCAGGCCCTCTTATAGCGTTGCTAGTTGCAGGTGAAGTTGAAGTTTGTTCCTTGTTGGAACATGGAGATGTTGTTCCTGATCGGAACATGTTTACTTGTTGGGGATATCACAATATATATCTGCTATAATTAATACATCTATATACTTGGTAAAGGGTGGAAGGCTCGGCCTTATGCACGGTGTTTTGTTCCACTTCGCCGCCTAGTTTCCGTCATACCGGTGTTATGTTCCTTGATTTCGTGTTCCTTACACGGTTGGGTGATTTATGGGACCCCTTGAAAGTTCGTTTGAATAAGACTCCTCCAGCAAGGCCCAACTTTGGTTTTACCATTTGCCACCTAAGCCTTTTTCCCCCGGGTTTTCGCGAGCCCGAGGGTCATCTTTATTTTAACCCCCGGACCAGTGCTCCTTCGAGTGCTTGGCCCAACTGGCGATGTCCGGCGCCCCAGGAAATCCAGGGTCTATGCCAACCCGACGTCTTGCCCATCCGGTGTGCCACGAGAACGAGATATGTGCAGCTCCTATCGGGATTTGTCGGCACATTCGGGCGGCTTTTGCTGGTCTTGTTTTATTCTTTGTCGAATTGTCTTGTAGTCCGGGAGTCCGAGATTGATCGGGTCTTCCGGGTAGATGGAATATCCTTCGTTGACCGTGAGAGCTTATAATGGGCTAAGTTGGGACACCCCTGCTGGGTAATATCTTTCGAGAGCCGTGCCCGCGGTTATGAGGCAGATGGGAATTTGTTAATGTCGGTTGTAGAAAACCGAAGTTGACCTCAAATAAAATACACATCAACCGTGTGTAACCGTGATGGTCTCTTCTCGGCGGAGTCCGGGAAGTGAACACGGTGTTGGAGTTATGTCTCGACGTAAGTAGTTCAGGATCACTTCTTGATCGCTACTAGCTTCACGACCGTGCTTTGCTCCTCTTCTCGCCCTCTTTGCAGAAGTAGCCACCATATATGCTAGTCGCTTGCTGCAGCTCCACCTTACTACTCTGTCCTTCCTATAAGTTTAAATAGTCTTGATCTCGCTGGTGTGAGATTGCTTTGAGTCCCCGTGACTCACGAGATACTTCCAAAACAGTTGCAGGTGCCGAGCGATGCGGTGCAGGTGACTCAACCGAGCTCAAGTGGGAGTTGGACGAGGAACGTGGTCGTTACTATGTGTCTTTTCACGATGATCAGTAGTGGTGCCCAGTTGGGACGATCGGGGATCTGTGTAGCATTTGGGGTATCTTCTTTTATTTTGGTTCCGTAGTCGGACCTTGAGTGTACTCTGATTGATGGCTGTTTATTTATGTATTGTGTGAAGTGGCGACTGTAAGCCAACTATGTATCTCTTTCCCTTATGTATTACATGGGTTGTGTGAAGATTACCTCACTTGCGACATTGCTTTCAATGCGGTTATGCCTCTAAGTCGTGCCTCGACACGTGGGAGATATAGCCGCATCGGGGCGATACAAGTTGGTAATCGAGCCTTCCCGACTTAGGAGCCCCTAGTTGATTGTTTCTTTGGCGTTGTTGAGTCTAGAATGGAAAAATGTTTTGAGTCTTAGGATTATATATATCGGAGAGTAGGATTCTTTTTACTTCCCAGTCCTTCGTCCGCTCTGTGAGGTATCTGACGTAGTGTTTTGACTCTTCTCTCCTCAAATTTCACTAAAAAATTTTAGGATCACGTGGGTATCTTGGAGTCGTTCCGATGGTTTTGTGGCGAGAACATTGTTCTTGGTGCCTCCCGACATTTAGGGGTTGTGGCGGTGTCCCGGGAGTTGAGCTCCGAGGTGTTGTCGTCACAATTTTATCGTTGCGATTCTGGAATACCTGAGTTTTGCCGACATCGAAATCTCTTTTGTGCAGTTGTTGGTGAGATAACCCCGATAGCCCAAAGATCGAGGCGAAAAGTGGAGTATTGCCATGACTTGTATAACGGATGTTTTTCGAGGGTCGAGGTACCACGATTTCCGAGGATTTCTTGGTTATGTGTTGACGGATGGATACAAATGGATCTAGGTATTGTTAGTTTGGGTGATATATTTTGTGTCCTGTATCCCCAACACCAGAGTGCATAACCATAAAGTTTCGGGAGTTTATAGGTGGGAATTCTAGTAGCTTACAGGATATCTTTCCGACAGATGTATGATTTGAGATTGGGGTCCAACGTCTAGTGGTCCGCCCATTCACGGTCGATTTACAGTGGTCGCGAGACGTCTTAAAGAATCCTTGGCTATGCTGATTCGGGGACGTCTTGTTTGTCATTCGTGATGGCCGCTATATGTCGTGCCCGTGTGGGACCCACCACGAACACTTTGGGCGAAATCTCTATCATGTGTTTGTTCCGGCTCATTCTAGAAGCCAATCTTTTGTTTTCAGTTGTGATATTCGATTTGTTTCTAAGGCAGATGATGATTCCATACCTTTATCTAAGTGGCTTCTCACCTTAATGGACGTGTGATGATTAACTTTGGAATTCATTCGTTCATTCTTGTTCGAATGTTTATTGTGAAGACTATATGTTGCAATTTCTATTCGTTGATTCTACTTATCTTTTGTCTATCAAAGGACTAACGGATGTCACCCTCTTCAGGATGGCTCCGCCAACGCGTCTGAATCCGGATCGCAATGATGGGGATCAGTCGAACCCTCCACCTCCACCTCCGCCTCCAGAGGCACGGCAAGCTATCATGGCAGCCACCAATGCCAATGCTCGATGATTTTGCAGCTCTTGCAAGAACGTACTCAAGGGCAAGGCAGTCAAGGAAATCAAGGTCAAGGCAACAATCAGCCGCACTTTGCTACTCTCGCCGGTTCCTCGCTAATCAGCGAAGTCTTTCGGTTTACGTGGTCGAGGCCACAGACGGCTGACGATTGGCTTGTGGACATCTGCAAGCATTTTGATTGTAGCAATGTCGACCTGAGGACTTTGTCAAGTTTGCATCGTTTCAACTCAAGGATCAAGCTGCTGAGTGGTACCAGCAATACAAAGATTCCAGAGGAGGTCGTGTCATTACCTGGGATGAGTTCAGCCGTGATTTCAGAGCTCATCACATTCCGAAAAGTGTTGTTGAGAGCAAGCATGAGGAGTTCCGCAATCTCAAGCAGGGCAACATGTACATCTATCAATACAATATCCAGTTCAAGCTTCGCTTTCGTTTTTCTAAGCAAGACGTGCACGATGAAAAGAGTATGATCTATCAATTCAGAGGTGGTCCGAGAGAAGATCTGCAATTAGCTCTTGTGCTTTTTGAGCGATTAAGTATGATGATTTCTACAACATGGCACTGAAGCAAGAAGCTGCCCAGCTCAAATGTGAGGCTTCTAAGAAGAGAATCGGGGATGCGATTCAGTCTTCTTCTTCCTCTCAAGTGGCAGCTAAGCAGCAGAAGTTTTACCTTCCTCCTCCTCCGTTCCGTCGGCCTTATCAATGAGAAGAACTCAGGTGGATGTGGATCTTCCCACCCACCCAACCCAAGCTATCAGAACAAGTCTAATTCTCAAGCTCCAAGGTCAAGTGCTCCTTATCACCGTCCGCTCTCTGAGGTGACTTGCAACAAGTGTCGGCGAGAAGGTCACTATGCGAACAAATGCTTCAACCAAAGGCGCCTTCCGCCTCCTCCTCTGTGAAATCTTCCCGGCAATGCGGTGGTCAAGCATAATCCAAAGTCTGCCAAGGTGAATATGATGAATGCAGCTCAAGCAGAGGAATCTTCTGATGTGATCATGGGTAATCTTCCAGTTAATGATATTCCTGCAAAAGTCTTATTTGATACTGGTGCATCTATTTCTTTCATATCAAGACCTTTTGCATCCATGAACAATTTTCATCTTGTCGATCCGCCTAAGCCGATAGCGGTTTCCTCTCGGGTTTGTTCATGAATACAAAAATGATGGCTCGGATGTTTCTATCAAGATGGGCAACTATGGATTTCTTTCTTCTCCAATGGTTCTTGGCGACTCGGATATTGATCTTATTCTCGGGATGGACTGGCTTTCTCGGACAAAGCTCAGCTTGATTGTGCTGCCGGGAAATTCAATTGACTCACTCTTCTAATGATGTGATCGTCTATGCCGCTCATGATGAAACCATTCGGTTGTTTTCTCTCAATGAGAAGGGCGAACTGAATGCTATCTCTCAGATTCCAGTCGTTTGTGAGTACCAAGATGTCTTTCCAGAAGAGCTTCCGGGTATGCCTCCTCATCGGCTAGTTGAGTTACAAGTTATTGATCTTGAGCCCGGCATCGAACCCGTTTGCAAGCGTCCATACAAGCTTGGACCTAATGAGCTGAAGGAATTGAAGAAGCAGCTCGATGAACAAGAGCGTCTGGGTTTGATCGGACCGAGTTCATCTCCTTGGGGTTGTGGTGTTCTTTTGTCCGAAGAAGGATGGCACAGACCGACTTTGCGTCGATTACCGTCCATTGAATAAGAAGACTATCAAGAACAAGTATCCACTTCCCAACATCAATGAGCTTTTCGAGCAACTCAAAGGTGCTACAGTGTTCTCCAAGCTTGACCTTCGTATGGGTCATCATCAGATTCGCATTCGGGAACAAGATATTCCCAAGACAGCATTCAGAACAAGCTTTGGTTCTTATGAATATACTGTCATGTCTTTCGGCCTCGTCAATGCTCCTCCAACTTTCTCCCGGATGATGAACTTCATTTTCAACCCCTACACCAATGAATTCGTCTTGGTCTATCTTGATGATATTTTGGTCTTCTCCAAGAATAAGAAGGATCATGCCAAACATTTGCGATTGGTGCTAGACAAGCTCAGAGAGTATCAATTCTATGCGAAGTTCTCCAAATGTGAATTTTGGCTTGATGAAGTGCTTTATCGCTGTTAATCCCGAGAAGGTGTCCGCAATTGTGAATTGGGAACCTCCTCAGAATGTCAAGCAGCTCCGCAGCTTTCTTGGTCTTGCAAGCTATTGTCAAGATTCGTTGAGAACTTCTCCAAGATTGCAAAGCCTCTTTCCAACCTCCTCCAGAAGCATGTGAAGTATGTCCGGTCTCCGATTGTGATGTTGCTTTCAATACTCTCAAAGAGAAACTTCGTCACAGCTCTGTCTTGACTCCTCTGATGAATCCAAGCCATTGAAGTTTTCGTGATGCTTCTCTTCAAGGTCTCGGTCTTTGTGTTAATGCAAGAGAAGAGGGTTGTGGCTTATACCTCTCGCCAATTGAAGCCCAATGAAAAGAACTACCCCACTCACGATCTTGAGTTGGCGGCAGTTGTCCATGCTTTGATAACGTGGAGACATCTCTTGTTGGGAAGGAAAGTGGACATTTTCACCGATCACAAGAGTCTCAAGTACATTTTCACTCAGCCCAACCTCAACCTCAGGCAGACTCGATGGGTCGAAATGCTTCAAGAGTACAACCCAAGTATTGAATATACTCCGGGCAAGGCCAATGTCATTGCAGATGCTTTGAGCAGGAAGGCTTATCGCAGCAGTCTAATCCTCAAGCCCTTTCAACCGGATCTCTGTGGAAGCTTTCCGCAAGCTGAATCTTCAAGTTGTTCCTCAAGGCTTTCTTGCCAACCTCATAGTCTCTCCTACTTTGGAAGATCAGATTCGTGAGGCTCAACTTCGGATACCATGGTGAAGAAGGTGAAGCGTGGTATCGACAAGGGCATTTCCAAGTACAAGTGCTTCCACGTCGATGACAAAGACACTCTTTTCTTTGAGGACCGGATTGTGGTTCCTAAGGGTGATCTGAGAAAAGTCATTATGAACGAGGCTCACAATTCGCTTCTATCCATTCATCACGGAAGTATGAAGATGTACCATGATCTCAAGCAGTCATATTGGTGGACTCGAATGAAGCGAGAAATTGCTCAATTCGTGAATGAATGTGATGTCTGCAGAAGAGTGAAAGCGAACACCAAAGACCAGCTGGTCTCCTCCAACCTCTTGCTATTCGAATGGAAGTTTGATCATATTGAAATGGACTTCGTGACTGGATTTCCTAAGTCCAAGCGTGGAAATGATGCTATCTTCGTTGTCATTGACAAGTCGACTAAAGTGGCTCATTTTCTTCCTATCAAAGAATCCATCACATCAGCTCGGTTGGCGAGTTATACACCTCCGTGATTGTCTCCTTGCACGGCATTCCACAATTGATCTCTTCGGACCGTGGCAGCATCTTCACCTCCAAGTTCAGGATTCTTTTCGAAGGCCATGGGCATCAACATTCGTTTCATACAGACTTTCCACCCTCAAACAAGTGGCCAAGTCGAGCGAGTCAATCAAATCCTTGAAGATATGCTCAGGGCTTGTGTCATTTCTTTCGGTATGAAGTGGGAAGATTGTCTTCCATATGCCGATTTCTCCTACAACAACAGCATCCAAGCGAGTTCGGGCAAGGCCCCATTAGAAATTCTCTATGGCAGAAAGTGCCGTACTCCTCTCAATTG
This sequence comes from Aegilops bicornis, assembly GCA_021605145.1. NCBI lineage: Eukaryota > Viridiplantae > Streptophyta > Magnoliopsida > Poales > Poaceae > Aegilops > Aegilops bicornis. The sequence continues at coordinate 716,688,604 of CM038670.1, forward strand.
GTCTGAGACAGGTGAACGCCAACTTCTTGGCAATGACTTGATCACAGAAGCAGAAGAAATGTGCCAAGTCATTCGTGAGAATCTCAAAGCCGCGCAATTGCGCCAGAAGAGCTATTATGATGATAAGCACCGTGATGTGGCTTTTGAAATCGGAGACCATGTCTACCTCCGTGTCTCTCCAATGAAAGGCACTGTCATTAAACCCGGTATCAAAGGGAAGCTTGCCCCTAGATATGTGGGTCCTTTCAAGATAATTGGCAAAAGAGGCGATCTCGCCTATCAACTTGAGCTTCCATCCAACTTTGCAAACGTGCATGATGTGTTTCACGTGTCACAGCTTCGCAAGTGCTTCAAGACTCCTGAACGCACTATCAACTTCAAGAGATTGACCTTCAAGAAGATCTCTCTTATCATGAGCACCCGTTGCTATTCTTGAAGAAACCGAGCGCAAGACTCGCAACAAGTCAATCAAATTCCTGAAAGTGAAGTGGTCACACCATTCCGACCGAGAAGCCACCTGGGAGCGCGAGGATCACCTCCGTTCCGAATATCCGGAGTTCTTTCAGTCCTAGATCTCGGGACGAGATCCTCTTGTAGTGGTGGAGTGTTGTAACACCCCGGATGTAACTTTCCATATTTGTAACTCCAACTCTTGCCATTTTCGGCATTGTGATATGATATTCCCTCCGTGGTTGGGTTTTTCTTCATTTTGCATTTTGTCCATGTCATGCATTTCATATCGTGTCATCATGTGCATCGCATTTGCATACGTGTTCGTCTCATGATTCGAGCATTTTTCCGTTGTCCGCTTTTGCAATCCGGCACTCCTATCTCCCCCGGCGGCCCCTTTTATGTTTTTCCGTGTGCGGGTACCAAACCTTCTCGGAATGGACCGAGGTTTGTCTTGTGGCCTTGGTATACCACCCGTAGACCACCGGTCAAGTTTCGGGTCATTTGGAGCTCGTTTGGTACTCCAACGGTTAACCGCACTCTCGCAAAGGCTCTTTTAAGTTGCAGCCCAACATCCCTTCAAAACAGCCCAATAACCCATCTAAGTCACTTCCATGCTCTCCGTCGTTCGATCACGATCGTGTGGGCGAAAACTACACCTCATTTGGACTCTCCTAGCTCCTTCTATGCCTATTTAAACACCTCCCCGAAAATCCGGATCTTCCTCCCGAAACCCTAGTTCTTCCCCTGCGCCTTGGACGCGTCCGCCAGCGGACGCCTCCGCGCCGCCGCCCGGAGCCAGTGGCATCGTGCCACGTGGCCCTCCGCCTCACTCCGCGCGCAACCGGTGGCGCCGTCGCCCACCTTGGCGCGCCGCCGCCGCCCGCTTCAGGCCACGCCTCCGCCGCGCGCGCCTCCCAGGCGCCTCCGCCTCCACGCCGCCCGCCTACGCCGCCCGTCGGCGCCTTGCCACCGCCCTCGGCGCGCCCTCAGCCTCGCCGGCCCGCTCGGCCAAACCCGGCGCCTCCCCTCCCGGTCGGCCGAACCCCGGCGACCTCCCTCCTCCTTGCCGCGGGCTCCGGCGAGCTCGTGAGCCGCCATCGCCCCGATCCGGCCGGCCCGATCCGGCCTCGGGCCACGCGCCGCCCGTTGACCTCTCTCCCCTCCTTTTTTTCCCTAAGTCTAGATATATTTGTTATTTTGTTGCATTTTCGAGTTAGTATATCTTTGCATCTGTAGGTCCATTTTGCGCGTATAATATGTCAAAATGTTTGCCTCGAAGTTTAGATCATTTCCTATCATTGCATCATTTTCATTTGAGCTCATCTTGATGCCCGAAATTCTATTGGAATAGGGCTATGTGATGTTAGTTTCTGTTTCTTAACAGAACTTGCACTTTTGTTATTTTTTCCATGATTAATGTGTGCACCCTATGAATTTGAGTCCTACATGTGTTTTGTAATATGCCATTCCATCTTTCCAGGGGTGTATGCCATGTATTTTTATGATCTATGTGGTGACTAGCACAAGCATGCAAAGTAGGTGTCCTGATGTTGCTGTTTTCAGCTCTGTTTTGCTGATATTTTGATGCCATGTTAACTTGATTCTACCGAGAGATCTATGCATATTTTGAGATACTTCATTAAGGATGTTTTGTCAAACATGTCTTGCTCTATCCATCCATGTCCTTGTTTGCAATTATGGAGTGCCATAGCTTGAGTCAATCGAGCTCTACTTTTGCTATAAAATGTTTCCTGCCAGATTGTTTACATGTTGTTCAATTTTGCCAAGGTTGTTGTGGTTGATCCATGCTTGCTATGTTATTGTTATTGCCATGTATGTCTTCTATGCCATGTCTTCTTGATTTATGTATGCTTAGTTTATCATATAAGGCTCTGTAGTGAGTGCTTTGAGCTTGTAAACATGCCTACTTGTTATCAGTTTTTGACATGCCATGTTGCTGAATCTGTTAACGAAACTTTCAATATTGACATGGGTGTTACTATATTTTCTGATCCTTTTTGGCTTATGGTCAGTAAGGGACTTGTGTTCTATGCTTTGAGTAGATTCATGCCATGCCATGTTTTGCTATTTTAAGTTCCTGTAGCATGTAGTTTTGCTGCCCTGAACATTGCAACCCGATGCTGTTTTTGCCATGTCCAGCCTGATATTTTGTGCACTTTTGCCATGCTTGTTTGAACCTGTTATGATGTGTTTTAGCCGAAGCTCAGTGCTCATCTTTTGTCAAGTATCTTGTGTAGATCATTGCCATATACTTTGTTGGTACTTTTAGGTGCAGTAGCTTAATTTATTGTTGCTTGCTAAGTGGCATCATGCTGTTAATGGCAGATTTGTGCCATTCTTGTTTTGCTTGTCTTTTGCAAACCGTGCATCCGATTCCGGTGATCTTTATATCGATTTCAACCGAAATCATCTCCTCTTTCCAGTGGCATACTTGGTTTGCCAAGTTGATGCCTGGTTCATCATTTACCTTCCGAGCGCATATACGCATTGCATATCACATCTCGCATATCATGTCGGTTTTGCATCATGTTGATTGTGCATTGCACCGTGATTTATTGTGGTTCCTTTGTTTGTGTTCTTGCTTTGGGTAGAGCCGGAGACGAGTGCGTGAGCGAGGAACCTGTTGAGAACGCTTACGAGGATCAAGCCTTCGGCAACTCTGAGAACATTGCAGGCAAGATGACCATACCCTCGAAATCACTTCTATCTTTGCTATGCTAGTTGCTCGCTCTTTTGCTATGCCTATGCTGCGATGCCTACCACTTGCTATACCATGCCACCCATATTGCCATGTCAGCCCCTAACCATCCTTTCCTAGCAAACCGTTGATTGGCTATGTTACCGCTTTGCTCAGCCCCTCTTATAGCGTTGCTAGTTGCAGGTGAAGTTGAAGTTTGTTCCTTGTTGGAACATGGAGATGTTCCTGATTGGAACATGTTTACTTGTTGGGGATATCACAATATATATCTGCTATAATTAATACATCTATATACTTGGTAAAGGGTGGAAGGCTCGGCCTTATGCCTGGTGTTTTGTTCCACTCCTGCCGCCCTAGTTTCCGGCCATACCGGTGTTATGTTCCTTGATTTCGCGTTCCTTACGGTTGGGTGATTTATGGGACCCCTTGACAGTTCGCTTTGAATAAGACTCCTCCAAAGCAAGGCCCAACTTTGGTTTTACCATTTGCCACCTAAGCCTTTTTCCCCGGGTTTTCGCGAGCCCGAGGGTCATCTTTATTTTAACCCGGACGGTGCTCCTTCGAGTCTTGGCCCAACTGGCGATGTCCGGCGCCCGGGCAATCCAGGGTCTATGCCAACCCGACGTCTTGCCCATCCGGTGTGCTCGAGAACGAGATATGTGCAGCTCCTATCGGGATTTGTCGGCACATTCGGGCGGCTTTGCTGGTCTTGTTTTATTGCTATCGAAATGTCTTGTAGTCCGGGATTCCGAGATTGATCGGGTCTTCGGTAGAAGGAATATCCTTCGCCGTTGACCGTGAGAGCTTATAATGGGCTAAGTTGGGACACCCTCGCAGGTAATATCTTTCGAGAGCCGTGTCAGCGGTTATGAGGCAGATGGGAATTTGTTAATGTCCGGTTGTAGAAAACCCGAAGTTGACCTCAAATAAAATACACATCAACGGCGTGTGTAACGTGATGGTCTCTTCTCGGAGTCCGGAAGTGAACACGGTGTTGGAGTTATGTCTGACGTAAGTAGTTTAGGATCACTTCTTGATCGCTACTAGCTTCACGACCGTGCTTTGCTCCTCTTCTCGCCCTCTTTTGCGAAGTAGCCACCATATATGCTAGTCGCTTGCTGCAGCTCCACCTTACTACTTTGTCCTTCCTATAAGCTTAAATAGTCTTGATCTCGCGGGTGTGAGATTGCTGAGTCCCCGTGACTCACAGATACTTCCAAAACAGTTGCAGGTGCCGACGATGCCAGTGCAGGCGACTCAACCAAGCTCAAGTGGGAGTTCGACGAGGAACGTGGTCGTTACTATGTGTCTTTTCCTGATGATCAGTAGTGGTGCCCAGTTGGGACGATCGGGGATCTGTGTAGCATTTGGGGCATCTTCTTTTATTTTGGTTCCGTAGTCGGACCTTGAGTGTACTCTGATTGATGGCTGTTTATTTATGTATTGTGTGAAGTGGCATTTGTAAGCCAACTATGTATCTCTTTCCCTTATGTATTACATGGGTTGTGTGAAGATTACCTCACTTGCGACATTGCTTTCAATGCGGTTATGCCTCTAAGTCGTGCCTCGACACGTGGGAGATATAGCCGCATCGGGGGCGTTACAGATCTGCAGTAGAGTGGTACGGTATTCCTATTCTGGAGGTCATGTTACTTGACCATGACAAACCTATGAACTATGAGGAAGTGATGATGATCCCAGATTCCGCAAAATGGCTTGATGCCATAAAATCTGAGATAGAATCCATGTATGAGAACAAAGCGCGGACTTTGGTGGACTCACCCGTTGATCGGCAAGCCATTGAGAATAAATGGATCTTCAAGAGGAAGACAGAATCTGATAGTAGTGTTACTATCTACAAAGCTCAAATTGTCGTAAAAAGTTTTCGACAAGTTCAAGTTGTTGACTACGATGAGATTTTCTCACTCGTAGCGATGCTTAAGTCTATCCGAATCATGTTAGCAATTGCCACATTTTATGAAATCTGGTAAATGGATGTCAAAACTGCATTCCTTAATGGATTTCTTAAAGAAGAGTTGTATATGATACAGCAAGGAGGTTTTGTCAATCCTAAAGGTGCTAACAAAGTGTGCAAGCTCCAGCGATCCATCTATGGACTGGTGCAGGCATCTCGGAGTTGGAATATACGCTTTGATAGTGTGATGAAACACTACAAAAAAAAGACACATCCGTGACATTTTGGGTCGAACGAATTTTTTTCTGTCATACATATGACACTTCTATGACGATAATTGTGACAAAACCCGGTATCATCAAAGATGTGGTGGGCTTCTACTTCTATGACAAAAAATCATGATAGAAAATGGGCTTTTCGTCCTGGGCGGGCCGGAGACGCAGCTGCATGACATTCTTTGGGCCGTCCATGACGGACAAAACCGTGGTAGAAGCGAGGGGGAGGAAAATTTCGGGGAGTTGCCGGTTACGGTGGGAGGTCGGGGGCCGAGCAATGCGCGTTTCTCTCGTACGTACGCACGTGTGTGCGAGGCGTTCGCTCTAACAGAACCCGAACGAGGCGTTGGGCTCTAACTGAATCCGAGCGATTGCACTGCAGGCTATGCGTTACTGAACCCGAGCGATCGATCGATCCTGTTTACTAAACCCGATGGAGCGATTCCTTCGCTGCTGCTGCTAACTGAAGCCGATCGATTGGATGAACAGTGAGTGTTGCGGGGGGTTTGGATGAACAGTGAGCGTTGGCGTTGCCTCTGGATGAAAAGGACCCCGTGGTGTGGAGGGCTAGATGAGCGATGAAGCGGTGGAGGGGTGGCCGTGGAGGGGTGGTTGAACAGGACCCGTGGTGTGGAGGGCTGGATGAACAGTGAGCGGTGGAGGGGTGCCCGTGGAGGGGTGGTTGAACAGTAGCCGGTGGAGTAGCGTGCGGTGGAGGCTGGATGAACAGGAGCACGTGGAGGCTGGAGGAGGTCGACGGTAGCCCGTGGAGGCTGGAGGAGGTCGACGGTGGAGATGAAGAGTATACCATGGAGTCCCGTTTTCGTGCACGCCACACCCTCCCGATGAACAGCACCCGTTTGACCGTGGCGCTCCAACACAGTCTGTTTCGTCCGCTTTTGCGGTACGCCACACCCCTCCCGATCAACAGGACCCCCATTTCGACCGTAGGAGGTCCGTTTCCTCCGTTTTGCGGTATGCCACACCCCTCCCGATCAACAGGACCCCCGTTTCGACCGTAGGAGGTCCGTTTCCTCCGTTTTGTGGTATGCCAGACCCCTCCCGATGAACAGGATCCTGTTTCGAACGTGGCCGGTCGAACACAAGGCCGTTTCCTCTGTTGTGCGGTACACCAGGCCTCGTTTCCATCGCCTGTTCCGTCCAAGCCCTCCCCATGAACATGACGCCGACGCTGTTTCTCTGTTCCGACCCAGCCATGTACGTATGCGCGAGTAGGCATTCGAGACCCTGCCCGTATGTATGTACGTGACCGTATATTCTTTCTTGCACCCTCGCCGCTGTACGTACGTGTACATGCTACATGCGTGCCTCTACTACGACACGTGCACGCCTCTACATCCACCAGTATATATATACGTACACGTTCGCGACCAGAATGACAACGCTACGTACGCTTTGACCAGGTGGCTCCCGACTGTCATGCACTTCCTTGCCTGCGAAGATGTAGCTGGTGGGTCCTAGCAGTCAGGGGGTGAATCGTTTTGTTTTTTTTTTGCCCGGACGCACTTCCTTGCGTGCGAAGATGTAGCTGGTGGGTCCCAGCAGTCAGGGGGTGAATCGTTTTGTTTTTTAGCTCGGACGCACTTCCTTGCGTGCGAAGGTGTAGCAGGTGGGTCCCAGCAGTCGGGGGGAAACATTTTTTTCGTGAAATATGGTGGCCCGTCCGGTTGGTCCCCGCTGTCAGGTGGAGGAATAATTATTTTGCGCGTAATAAGGAGGCACTTCCTTGTCAGCGTGGACCCAGCTGTCAGCCTCTCCACGTACAGTCCACGTCTGATGGAAGCCGTTCCTTGACCACGTTGACCACGCCGCGCCGAGAGCACCAGGGGGTGGACGACAACGAGGCCTAGGAAGGCGACGACGCGGAGCCGGGGAAGACGCGGCAGTGGATGCCCATGTGTAGAGGAGTACGAGGGTTCACTGGTTCGCTGCGGTGTGAGGCTGCCATCGCCATAAAATAACAGGGGGTGTTGGTGAGTAGAGGGATGGTCTGGCCAGCGCTGGGAGTAGTAGGGGCGGTGAGGCCTCCGCCGCATCGCAGCCGGCCATGGCAGGCAGGAGCACGAGGCACGGCCGACGCTGGTTTGGGCGGCTGGAGCAAGAAGACCAGAGGTTGAAGAAGCACTACGGCCGTTGGATGGACATCGTACGGTCATTGGAGCTAGAATCGTGCATATTGACTAAGTTGACAAAGCCCTCCGTCCCGTCAACTTAGTAGGCCCACAAGTCGATCGCCACTATACTTTGGGTCCCAGCTAACAGGGGAGTATTCATTTTTTGTGCGTAATAAGAAGGCACTTCCTTGCGTGCGAAGATATAGTGATGGGTCCCGGTATCGGCAATGTAACGTTTTTTCGCGAACACGGAGGCCCTTTCGGTGGGTCCTCGATGTCACCGGAGGAATCATTATTTTGCGCGTAATAAGGAGGCATTTCCTTGCATGCGGCCGTGGACCCAGCTGTCGGCCTCTCCACGTACAGTCCACTTCAGATGCATGTCGATCGTTGACCATGTTGACCAGGCCGCGCCGAGGGCACGAGGGCGGTGGACGACGGCGAGGCCTAGGAAGGGAACAACACGGAGGCAGGGAAGACTCGGCAGTTGTTTCCCACGCGGAGGGGAGTACGACTGTACGAGGGTTTACTGGTACGTCTGCCGTCGTCAGAGAATAACAGCAGGTGTGAGTGAGTAGAGGGATGGCTAGGCCAGCGATGGGAATCTGGTGGGGCGGTGAGGCTGCTTGTGCTGACCCGGCAGCGGAGAGAGGAGGGAGTAGGCAGTCCCGCTGGCGCTTGTTTGAGCGGCTGGAGCAGGAAGAGAAGAGATTGAAGAAGCACGACGGCCGTTAGATGGACATCCAACAGTCACTGCTTGTGCGTCAACCTTTTTTTAGGAAAGCCTCAAATCTGTGGAAAACAGCATACAGCCCATCTGCCTTTATTTCTAATAACTTACAACCCATTTGCTAATTCTTAAGGTTTTTTTGGAGCCCATATTCTTTTTGTTATCATTACAGCCCATACTATGGCCATGGTTAAAAAATTATATGAAATTTTGCATATTTCGGTGCGGTCCGAACTGTTTTTAATCCCGAAATTTCGACTCATATTCAAACTGATTTTAAAAATAAATGTATATCAATATAAAATCCAACAAATTCTCCACGCATAAAAATTAATGTAACTTAAAATTTTGAAATGAAAAAAAAGATATTTGAAACTAATTGCCGGTTTGATGTGTTTTAAAAATGCACAACCCATTTCTCATTACTGATGGGCCATTTTCTCGGCCAGCCGAATGAAAGCTCTCCTTGTCCTGAAAGATTTGCAGCCCAACAGGCATGACAAAGCGACTTACTTGGCAAATCACAAAAAAAACTGGGCTGTGGCCGTGGACCCAGCTATCAGCCTCTCCATGTACAGTACTCTTCCGATGGAATGTTGTTGACCACATTGACCACGCCGCGCCGAGAGCACCAAGGCGGTGGACGACGGCGAGGCCTAGGAAGGGGACGACGCGGAGCCGGGGAAGACGTAGCAGTGGATGCCCACGCGTAGAGGAGTACGAGGGTTCACTGGTTCGGCTGCGGTGTGAGGATGCTGTCGCCGCATGCACAGGCTAGCGGTGGGAGTAATCTGCAGGCGATGAGGCCTCAACGGCAAGACAGCCGCCACTGGAGGCAGGAGCAAAGCGGTCTCCCCGGCGCTGGTTTGGGCGGCTGGTGCCGAAGAGCAGCGATTGAAGAAGCAGCAGGACCGTTCGATTCAAATCCAATGGTTCTGCTGCTAGAATCGTTTGTTGACTAAGTTGACAAGCCTCACAGACGCTGCGTCAACATGGTAGGCCTGGTGTCAGCCTCCCAACCGTGCGCCCAGAGGGTGGGAGGAATCATTTTTTTCACGTAATATGGAGGCGATTGATTGCGTGCGGCCAGGCCAGCGGAGGGAGTAGGGTGGGCGGGAAGCTGCAGCAGTATCACAAATGGGCCACAAGAGGAGGGAGCAGTCCCGGCGGCGCTAGTTTAAGCGGCAGGAGCAGGAAGATCGAGATTGAAGAAGACCGTCGGCCGTTGGATGGACATCCAACGATCAATGCTGCTAGAATCGTGTGTTCAGCGACAAAGCCTTGCATAAACAAGCCAGCCTCAAAATGCGGGCGTGTACAGCCCATTTGCTATTATTTTTATAATTTTACTCATTTTCTAATTCATATGGAATTTATTGCAGCCCGTTTTCCATTTTTAGAATTGCCGGCCATTTTCTGGTCAGTACCAGGGTCTAAAAGTTAACTAAATATGTGGTAAATTTTGAAAATTCGCAATTTTTTGCTGGGGAACGAAACATTCTTAATCCAAAAATTAATAGCCATACTAAAACAAATTTAAAAATAAATTAGTACTATGTCATGTTAAATCCAATGAAATACGTATAAGATATCGATGAAGAACAAAATTAAAAAAACTAATATCCCATTTGCTATAATTTTTTGGAATTTTCAACCCTTTTGATATTACTTTTAATGAGATTGACCATACTCTTTGGCCAGGACGGGATGCATCCCTCCTCGTGTTGAAAGATTTGCAGCCCAGTAATTCGGAGAAAACAAATAGGCCTAGCTTGGGTATTCTTCAAAAAGAAATACTGGGCTACCTATTTTCCCAATGAACTAGTGCATGAGCATTTAGCTTTATTTTTTTTAATTATTTATGTTTAAGGGACCATGAGCATGTACCTGGGCCAGATTCATGTGAGAGCCTCCCTTCCAGTTAATTATGGGCTTCTCTATTGGGCCTTCATCAGTGGGCTGCATGTTATCAACAAGTGGAAAATGTGTTCCGTACGAAAAAATAGTATGAGCTACGTATGGTACGGGGCACTAAAGGATCAAACCGTGCAACGACTTCCGAAACAACACATTTATTCAACCAGCAGACGAAATATACTACTGATTGTACATTGAAAACAGGAGCAGCAGCAACCAGGGCTGGGGGTGCAATAGAAGTAGTAAGCAGGCCAGAAGAGTGAAGACGCAGCTCTCTCTTCCAAACCAAACATCAGCCATCATTAGAAAAGGGCTACCAAAAAAGAACAAGTGTATGCATCAAACTAAATGAAGATCCTACTACACCAAGTGTACGCATCTAACTAACTGGCTCAGTTAGACATTACTATTTATTAAGCTGTGGAGATTGGCTGGCGGCTTGAACCAGATGGGTGCCTGACGGAAACTCCACCCGGAAGTCGAAGTCTAATACTTGCGACCCTCTCTCCTACTTTGGGCTATAGAGCGTGGCGGCACATATCAGGGTATGGTGCATGCAGAGACGCATGGTACGGTGTGTACACACAGTTTTGCCTGATGAATGAAACTGCGCTGCCATCATGATCCTTGCCGTCGGTTATTTCCTGGTTAATCGGATAATTTAGTCCGACAAACAGAGAGCGTGTACCAAGGCTACTTACCAGCCTCCAGTCAAAAATTCTTCAAGGCCCAGAGAAGTTGGGACCCTGCTCAAAGACCTGGCAGTGACTGTGATTGTATTCCGCGAAACAACACGTCCGGTACGTGCGAACGATCATCAATCTTTCGCCGTCATCTAATCGAGCCAGGAACCACCTGCAACGGCCATGCCGCTTTTCTTTGAAAGGTTCTGGCATTAGGAAGGGTAGGGACACCAGGCGGCCTACAACATCATATCAAGTCGGAGTCAAATAAAAAAGGGCTCTTGATTTAGTCAATCTTAAGAACAGCACGTTATGAGCATGAATATTTTTCAGTAAATGTTGACAGTAATATAAGCAAGCGATCATGATATCATAGGAAAGTAACATACTGCTGTAACAACCATTTGTAGCGATGACTAGAGTAAGCCAGCAATAAGTCCAGCCATAGAGGGGTGTCGACTGCGTAAATGAAGCCCTTGTGTTCAATGGCATCAGAGAACCATGGAGGATGTATGATCCTGCGATGGACATGCAGATTTATCCACTTACCGCAGTGACCTGGCAGATACGCGAGACCGCAGTTGAAGAACGCAATTAGCCTGAAATCTTTATAATTCGCAGATCTTGTGGGCACTTGGCAGATTACAACCTTGAGCAAATCAAACTTGGTATCATGTAGGCTACTGTAAGATTCCGAGTATTCTGGGCTGCGGTGCCAAAGCAGTGCAGTGTTAATCGAAGGAAGGGGGATCAATCGCGGTGTAGACCTCCACGAGCATCCGGTATCGCGACCGTCGGCAGCGACATCCAAGACGTGTTCATGCCGACCCAGTACATACCGTTAATGTAGCTGAGGCTGACGGGGATCGGATCGCAGTGAAGGGGGTTCATGCTCGCCACCCTACGATCGTTATGCTGCGTGACACGCCGTTTCTGGATATCAAGCGACATTAGCAAGCAAGGAGCTGGCTTAAAAAGCTCCGGCCTGAGGGCTTTGAGTAAACGGTACAGCCCTCGAGAGCACGCCGGCGAAATGGCATGGTAATCTTGAGATTGTCCACATGCGAAACAATGAGCTTGATTACCTCTATGGGGAGCGAATTCCAGCCACTCTTTCGATGGGCGCTGCTCGGTTACGCCATTGTTAGTGCTTGGGTTTTGGACGAGGGGGAGGCGCCTTAAGCGGGGATGGAAGCTTGGGCGAGATTATGTGCGGACAAAGATGGAGAAGCGAATATGTGCTGCGGGAAGTGGGCAGGTGATGATGACTACAGCACGCCGCTTGACTTACGAGACACATACCAACAGCGTAGGGTCATATCGATGCCAGACAACTTGCTTGAGTGATCACAGTATAGGTACTCCCTATAGTACCTACTACAGTACTATGCCCTAGCTTGCTAGAGTAGAGTAGTATAGTAGGACTCTTCTCTACTAGTAGCACCGGAGGAGTAGTATATTCTAATCTAAAATAGTTACAAACTTCAATGCCCGAGCGTGGAACGACTACGAACCGTGCTCAAACAGCGTGTCTACGTGGTGTTTGGACTTATATGCAAAAAAATAGCAAGATGCCCGTGCATTGCACGGCACACCATCATCACCAACTTGGTTTTTTCTCTACTCCTACTCCTATAAAAGACTCAGTTGGTGATGATGGAGGCGAGGAGGCGTGTTCAGCCGGGCGTGCAGCGGACGACGCAACACTATTCAATTTGTTATAAAAAAAGTAGTAGAGATAGAGACATAGGGAGGAGCACGAGGTTGTGGGAGATAAGGATGAACGAGGCAAGGCCTTATCTGTAAATGTGGAGAGAGGTGCGGGTACTTTTGAAAAATTGTCATAGTTGGCTTTCTATCCGTCAGATATAGATCGGACGGTCTATATTACAAGATGGCAGGCATACCATCATCACCAACTCGGTTTTCTATAAGAGTAGATATATATAGATATAGATAGATAGAGACTAGGGAGTACTAGTAAGGACACAATCATCGCTTCGTGTGCTACTCTTGCGCTCCATTCGGTGACATAGAACGTCCCCTACAACCACTCCCTCCTGCGCTCCATTCGTGGTATTTGTTGAAATCTGGGAGCGCGGCTCTTGCATTCTTGTCGACCACGACTTCACCGACGACGACTTCTTCCCCGACCTCGGCAACCTCTTCCTCAACGACATGGGCGACAACCTCAACGCCAACGGTGCTGCTCCGTTGCACCGTATGTGTTTCTGTCCTTCCTGTTCAAATCGTGGTAGAATTCATGTTTCTACTCTGTATCTTACTACTATGCTAGTCCACATGATTAGTTTCATCTCTGTTATAGCCGTCATGATTTATTTTGTGCTTATTCGGATTAAATCTCGTAGTAACTTGCTCACATATTCAACTGGCGCAACGTCCCCTACATCCACTCCCGTTTCATGGACGGCCTGGTTGATGCCTCCAAGGAGCCCTTCGTCCACTCCTATGAGTGCCCGATGTCATTTTGTGGCTCGCCGGTGGACATGGTGCATCACCTCAGGGATGCGTGCAGCGGTCACTGCTGGCCCTTGGTGGAGAACATCAAGTATGACACGTGCTACCGGTTCACCATGCCGAGTCGCTGGAGGATCACAGCCGCCTGCTAGTCTCGGAGGAGGACGACAGCGTCTTCCTCTTGATCGTGGGCACCGGCAAGGCCCGCGCAGGCCGCCGCCCAATCTTTGTAGCGTGCGTCAGGGGCGTCGCTGCTAACACTGACATGAGGCAGATGTACGGGTGTGTGGTCAATGTTACTACCCCTCCGGGTCGCGTGGGCGGCGAAACCGGCCTCATCGGACAGACTTGGACTCTGAGGAGCTGGGACTATCACGCCAATGTGGACTTGGAAACCCATGGCATCTGTTCTATCCTTTACCCGCCGACTTGGTGCACGGGGACTCCAAGGAGGTTCACCTGGACATACGCATTATCAAGTGCACTTAGAAAACATGTAGTGTGTGTGGGCGCTTATGGCCCGTGTCTTTGCCTCTTTTGATTCTGTAAGCTTGTCGTTAAACTTGAGTGGCTTTCGCGCAATCCTTCCTTTGAACTGCTCCTCTCGGTGAGCTGATGTAAGACACTTTGGGTTTCATTTGATAATGGAACCGAGGAGCCTCCTGTTCTTCTAAAAAAATACGCAATATCAAGTTAAATGTTGATCATTAGTCTTCGCTCAATGTAATCCGCTGTCTAAGCATGTGGAGACTTCCATGCAGGATCTTGCTCTATTGGAGTATCGCGCATGAATAAAAGTGTATCCGTTTATGGTTTAGTCTAGAATCTTCCATGTATGAATTTTTACTACTGATCTTTGGTGAAAGACTTACGATGAACCATTTCTTACATCTCCTCCGCCCCTTGCAAGTCATCCTGATTTAATCCCTCCATCTAGGTGTATAAGGGCATGGTTAATATTACTTAATAGTATAGCCAACTATTGACTATAAGAAAGTGCCATGTCACCTGTAGCCAACATGTATAACAATCGTTACTCAAAAACTAATTCTTAAAGATCATTTCTTCCAAAGCACAATAAGTGTTATTTCTTCACGAGTTTTGGATGCAGGTTGAACAGTTGAACGCTTTTGTTTGCAAAAGATACCTTTTTATCTATTTCACCCGGATGTTTGTTAGCTCTAGAGATGAAATAATATCCGAAGAAACCTATCGATACCCGTTACACATGAGATGACCCCCACATCCTTTGGCAAAATAAACAACTCCCTGATCAATGCATTTCACTCTTGATTGCAACGACGGCACCTTACTACTATAGATTAGTACGACCAAAAATTGAACTAACATTATATATATTACGATAAATACTGATGCATGTCTACTAAAATTATATCATTCAAAACTATGTTCAAATACGAATCCAATGATATAGTTTTTGTTGACATGCACTAACATTTTGTCAGTTAAATCTTCAGTCAAATTCAATGGGGGACTAGTAAATCACGACCGATGTAATACAAGTGTAGAGGGCGGCAGCTGCACGGGAGTCTCACCTCTCACTCGTGGCGCGGCAGTAAAGCCGTCATATCACAAAACACAACCACTCCCATTAATAAGTGGCCTGGTAAAATAAACGGACAGAGCAACCATCACATCCCTCCGTCCTTTTTGCATTTCATCTCTCTGCATTTACTTTCTCCGGTTCATCTCCCACACTCGATCCCTAGCTACTACTCCTAGGGCCAGTTCTTTTGGCGGCTTCCCCAGCTTTTTCCACAAGACTAGTCACAGTGGAGAGTAACAATAAGGTGCCTCACTCATTTATTTGGGCTTCTAAACTACTACTCCGTCTTGGTTTATTCCTCACCATTGTAATTTGTGCTAAATTTTGACCAAAGATTTAACTGGTAAAATGTTACTCAAAACACTTAGGCGCGGTGCATCTAGGTGTGTAAGTCATCTTACGAAAACCAAATAATCCCAAAACACTTAGGCGCGGTGCATTAACTTCTACCTCGTTTCTTGTTTCTTGACATATCAACCAATTAGAGATAAAGAGTGTGCATGCTTTTAATGACTTGAGATATCAAACACGGCATGCAGTGGTTAGTTCATTGCATGCAATACTATTAATTATAAAATAAACATTAACGTTTCTCGTTTTCTCCTCCTCCTTGGTCACGGTACATAGCCTAAGATGACTTACTCACCTAGACGGATGGAGTAGTGCATGTGACATGCACTAACATTTCATTAGTTAAATTTATGATCAAAATTTGACACAGATTACAATGGGGACCAATAAACCAGGACTGAGGTAGTAGTTATGGGCTTACTAATCTAGAAGCCTAAAAGAACTAGCCCATGGTACTCCTACTAGTAGTAGTACTCACATTGGAATCGTTTCACAAGCTTGACTAGTGTTGTTTTTCTACTTTTACAAAAGCCGCATCATAATGTTAAAACGTGCATTTGCACGTACATAAGTAATAGTAGTACTCCCTCCGTCTAGGTGCACAAATCATCCCTCCTTCTTGGTCATCATGCACAACCAAAGATGACTTATTGACCTGGACGGAGGGAGTAGAAAAGTCTGCAAGCATATATGACAGAGACGTGTAGTCCGATAGTGTATAGTAAAGTTTGTGCTATATGCACGTACTTGCAAGATGCGTAATAATACACAACGTTTCCAAACTTTCCCTTTTACATACTTAATTAAGGAGACTAAAAATTCCTGAACGTTCGGGATTTATCATTTGCGTCCCAAAACTAATGAGATCGCCTTAGGAAACAAAACTTATACTCCTCCTAAAAGCCACGGCGCTCGCAGGAGCACTTGCGGTGCGCCACGAGTGCCCTGGTGCGCGGCCGTTTCCCAGCACGCCGACACAACGCCTCTTCCTCATCCTCACAACTCGTGAGGTGCTGATTGGCGGCTTGCCGGTGGGCGATCGCGATCTCACCGGTGTGGTGATCCGGCACCAACAGGTACTCCTCCTGGCTGGAAGCGTGCACCCGGTCCACGTACCGCCAAGCGTAGATGAGGCGCATGGGCCCGACTGCACTCATGGCGTCGGCACGGGCGTCCTCCGCCACCCTCACGGCCCTCGCACGAGCCTTCTGCCAAAGAAACAATTGCTTGACTGTCTCGGACGAGACATAGATCTCCCAGAAAGCTTGTTGTGAGGTGCGCTTCTCTTCCTCGGCCTTCTTCTCCGCCTCTATTTTGGTGCGCTCTGCTGGAGGCAAAGCCTCCCACAAGGCGACATACATTTCTTGCCAAAGCTCCTCAAGGCTGGGGGGCTCGGCGGGCGGCGCGGCGTTCTCCTCGTAGCGGGGAGCCGACGTGTCCTCCGACGCGTGTGCTGGGGTGATTGGGAACGCCGACGCGTCCACCTCGACACGTCGCTGCGAGGAGCGGAACACCGACGCGTCCTCCTCGACTAGTGGCGGCGGGGAACGGAACGGTGACGCGTGACCGTTCGCGCGGTGCAGCGAGGGGCTCCTAGGGCTTGGGAGGGGCGATGCCATGGTGGTCGACGTGAGAGGGAGGGGGAGGAGATAGTGAGGAACGTGAACGTGAGGGGGAGGAGATAGCGATTTCGTGGGAGGCGCATTATTTATAGCGAGCAATGGCACACCTACGTAAGATATGGACTGAGCTGCACTGACTTAACTGCAGGTCCAGTTGCATCACTGACATGTGGGCCAGTACACTGCTGGGCCCGTATGTCAGTGACCCAATGCACCTGAAGTTAAGTAAAAGCTACATGGGCATATTTGTTGGAGTAAATTACGGGGGAGCGAAGGGGTGGAAATATTGCTGGTCACAACGGATTGGACGAGCGTGGGGGAGGAGGGTCATGCATGCAGATTTTTTCACACGGGGTGGAATGGTGGGACCGCCGAGGGAGAAGGAGAGTTTGGCAGGCATATTGTTTCCACACATGGAGAGGAAAAGATTTGGAGACGAATGGGCTTCCTGCAGGTATGGGGAACAGTGCATAATAAGTCATCTTGCATGTCGGGCTAGGTATAGTCTCAAGTCATTAAAAACATACACGCCCCACACATGTTCATATTTCAAGGTGCACTAAATTATTGCATGCGATGATTAAAGCTGGCCATAATGGTGGTATCTTAGCTAGTATCATGCACACGGGAATAGCAAACATGCTGATGTGGCAAAGAATTAAAGAAGAGAGGGGCGTTAGAGTAACTAGTGTTCATGCATGCATTGGTAAACACATTTTTTTGTGAAGAACGACAGCATTAGTTGAGTACTTTTGCAGACTTCAAAAACTATTCCACCGCCTCTACTATCTTGCTAAGAGTAGGTGAAATTTTTGAGTCGACCCTTTAAACTAGAAGTGAGGTAGTGGTAATCTAATAGGTGTGTAAGTCATCTTACAAAAACCAAATAATCCCATAACACGTAGGTGCGGTGCATTAACTTCTACCTCGTTTCTTGTTTCTTGACATATCAACCAATAAGAGATGAGGGTGTGCGTGCTTTTAATGACCTGAGACTATCAAACATGACATGCAGTGGTTAGTTCATTGCATGCAATACTATTTAATTAGCAAATAAACATTAATGTCTCTCGTTTTCCCCTCCTCCTTGGTCGCGGTGCACAGCCTAAGATGACTTACTCACCTAGACGGAGGGAGTATCAACATTCACAATGTCAAATCAATATTTTTACACTCATTATAAAACGTAGTTCTTATACTCATTATAATCAGTATTGTAGATATTGATATTTTTAGTATAAATTTGGTCGTGGGATTTCATTGATGCCTGACAAAGCGTGGAGGAATCTGAGCTTAGGGCTTGCATTGCCGGTCTCT
The DNA here is from genome assembly GCA_021605145.1 of Aegilops bicornis. Classification (NCBI taxonomy): domain Eukaryota; kingdom Viridiplantae; phylum Streptophyta; class Magnoliopsida; order Poales; family Poaceae; genus Aegilops; species Aegilops bicornis. The sequence continues at coordinate 716,706,766 of CM038670.1, forward strand.
ACATAGGTATTTCTCTTCATAATCATGTAAATTTATAGACTGATTGCGCTTTTGTGGTAGCGTCTCTTGCATCGGGGACTATGACAAGTGCGCTATGCGTGATCTGAAGATGAAAGCGTTGAGCATCTCGAAGTTGATCAACAATCTTCAATTGTCAAAGATTAGCTGTTCGGCCAATAAGGTGGCACACTTAATCGCTAAGTATAGCTTTGACAATAGATTAGATGGTATTCTTGTAAATAACGTACCGCCCTGTGTGGTGAATAATGTATCGAATGAGTGTACTGGTGTGGCTGGTTCATTAATATAAGCTGGTGTTCAAAATAAAGTATATATTTTGTCAAACACTTTGCAAACGGTTGACGGGAGTAAAAAGGACCAGAGGGAGTATCATGCATGCGGAGTAGGCAAAAAAATTGCTCATTTATAGCCGGTCGAAGTCTCAAAGGGCACGACCGTGTGAGGGAGGCGAAGGTCATGGGAGGCACGACGGTTGACGGAATTAAGTGAAGTTACATCCATGCGCCGGCATGGCGTGCAAACAGGCAGAAGCTATACCGTCAGGCCTACGATATGGGTCTAGTAGACATGACATCTAGTGGGTCCCGCATAGTTCTCGAGAACTCTTTGGAGGCTTGCAGCCGTTTATCCACCGGGCAAGCCAGCAACCCCACACCGTTCGCACGCCCTACTCGTCCCTGTCTTCTACCTCACAACATTTCGCTCCCAGTCGTCCCGTCCTTTCACATTATTTCGCTCCCAGCTTTTGCGGGGTACACCAGTTCAACTTCTCCTAACCCTCCACCAAAATCCATGGCCTCCCAAATCTCCATGGTCGCCGCTGAGTACTAGGTTAGAGCCATCACCGGCGATCAGTTCATCATCATCTACACACGTGGATCCGCGACGGTAAAAGCATGGCTTGCTCGCTTCCTACGCATGTTGAACAGTTCAACGGATGAGTGGGTCATTTGGGCTAGATGTTGAGTACACCACGATCTGGGACGAGAGAAGGATCTAAAGGACGAAGAGAGGAAGAAGCCCGCTGTGATCCAGGTTTGCATACATAATGTTTTCTTGGTCTACCACATATGCCATGCCGACGTTGAGTGCCAGGATTTTAAGAACTTCCTCAAGGACAAAAGAGTGAAATACGTTACTGTAGGATTTAAGAACGACAGAGATGTCCTGCGTCGGAAAGGTCTCGTTGTAGGCCAGCCCTTCGATCTCCAGAAGGCAAGCCTGGTGTCCTCCTCTCAACCTTCAATGCTGACCCTGGCAGCAGCCATGATTGATCCTTCGTACGCTAAACTGAAGAAACCTCATCACGAGTTTCATCATGCATGGGAGTCGAAGACATTAGATGAAGATCACATCCTCTACGCAGCAATGGATGCCTACCTTTGTTTAAATATCTACAAGGGTTGGATGAAGAAGCAGAGCCCAAAGGTCCGGTTCAAGCAAAGAAGCGTCGGCGAAGAGGAAGAGGAAGAGGGACGAGGACGAAGTCGAGGCGTGGACTCGGACTCGAGTAGGTGGCGATGCCGTCGCTCATGCTGGTTCTCTTGCGATGTCAAGCTGACTAGTTGCTTAGTTTATTTTCAAGGGTGTGTTGTTCTTAGGCCCCAGCAGAACTATGTTTATGTTCTTTCTCGTTATTTGAACTCTTTAGTACGTACAGTAGTACTAGTACTATGTCTTACTACTGTTCTTCTTGCAGTTGGTACTACTGCTCGTATCTTCATGTTCCTACTGTACTTAATACGTTCGTACTAGTAGTATAATTTGGGTCAGTCGATTTGTGGAAGAAGTTCGACAGAGTGAAGGAAGAAGACGGCATAAGAGGTGGAAGAAGACCTTCTAGCCATCCATGTTGCATCAAACGGCTCACATGGGTCGACTGACCCAAATTGATCCTTCAGATTGCAGGATCCACGTGGCATTCAAGGTCTCGAAGGTAGATTCCGCGTCCGCACCCGGTTTGTGGGCTCGACGCGCACGCGTCCAGCTTCCGCCGCGACAGCCACCATGCGCGCCTCCTCCGCGTGGGCGGACACGATAATGACACGCTAGTTCCTCCTCGCCGGTATGCTGGAGCACGCGCTCGTCCTCCTCTTCGTACGCTGCGTGCATAGAAGCGCCTCCACCAGCTGCTCGCGTGGTTGGCAGCGTGGCGGCATGGCGAGGAGGGACTGCAGACGATGTGAGCGGGCGAGCCTTCGACTTCATGGCACAGGGATGGCGGCGACACAGCGGTGATGGGCGAGAAATTGTTGGCCGGAGCAGGTGGGCGCCGGCATGCGCAATGGCGGCAGCGGCATATTGATGAGTGCGCGTATGGGAGCTTACTTTAGTTTTACTAGCAAAAAGGCCCGTGCGTTGCAACGGGAGAAAAAACATCCTCCCATATCTTTAGATGGGTCAGTTGGACAAAACAAAGAATATCAAAGAAAACCATACTAGTACACGTAACCATTAGACTTAGGCAACGCTTTTATTAAAAAAAATTAAGTTAGTACCACAGTCACGATACGGAATCCTGTGCAAGCGTGAACGCTGACTGCGCGGTCGATCGAGCAGTGCGTCACCGATGTCGCGCTTCGAAGGACATCCACCGAACCTTTTGTGTGTGTGAAAACAATCCTCGAATATTACTCAAGTTTTTTTCCTGGGAAAGTTCTTGACGCTGCAATATTTCCATATATTTGAATTTAGCTCCAGTTTGTGTTTATTTGGATTTGGACGTTTTAGGTGCACCCTAGTTTTTTTAATACTTATTTTGTGTGTGTGACTGAGAGAGAACGTGTGTATGTGTCCATATGTGTGTTGTGTAGGAAGGGCAATGTGGAGACGGTGTGCGTGTGATCTGAGACATAGAGAGGTGTGAATGTGCAAATGATCATGCATGAGTGAGACATAGACAGATGCCGATACGTTGTGTATACATGAGAGAACGGTCTTCTAGTTTACGTGTGTGTGTGTGTTAGAGAGAGAGAGAGAGGAGCATCCGTAACACAACAACCATCTCTCTCGATTCATCCGTCCCTCACACGATCGCATGCAACACATGCATCAACGCGCACATTTTGACACCCTCACTCGGCCCCTGCCCACCTCAAGGCCCGCACAATCTCTTCATGAATACCCATTTCTCTCCTTAGGTTTGTTTTCGCTCAATATCTGACACACACACACACACGCGCGCGCGCGCGCACACACACACACACACGCACACTCCCCGGAGCACACAATTCATCCCCATCCAAGGTTAGACGGCGACCACTCTCGCTTGTGCTTCTTTCCACCCCAACATGCACAACACCTCAATCTTCAAAGAGGGCATCGAGCAGATCGAAGATGGCGACCACACCGCGCTAGAGAATGCGGAGTCATTTGGAAGCAGGGTGATGTGACGACGGCTGACTGACTCCTCCCCCCACCCTCTTTCTCTCTTGCACAAAATTACCAATCCCTCTCTCCCCCGCACAAAATTGTCAATCCCTCAACCCATGAGATCCTTCCCCTCTCGTCCATGTTTTTCCAGCTCTCTCATCAAACATGTTGTCTCTTCTCCTTCCACGTATACAGAATCCGGATGCACACGCATCTCACGTATATTACATGTCTCCATCTTTCTCACAGACCTAACTTCTTCCTCTCTCTTTCTCTCTCTCTCTCACTGTCTCATTAGGTTTGTCTCCTACTCTCTCGTCCACATACATACAATCTTTCCCGCCCTATCTGCTCCATCTTCAAAAGCTCTCTCTGCACGTTTCATTCACACAATGGGATATGTTAAAATGTTGCTTCTATAATGGCTGATGTAGAGTTTTGGTTGTTTTTGTTGCATCCTACAAAATAATAACTATGAAATGCATTTAGATTCTCATTTGACTGGGATTATGTGAGATTGAGCATGTTGTGAAGTACTATAGACCTTGTATACATCTTGGGATTCGACAATGATTGTAACTGTTGAATTGTATAGACCATTACATTCGAAGTCAATAGCCTAATATATTTATTTCACAATTTCAACAAATGATTAGTTCACTACAAACTAAGAAAACAAATGTGTACTCCCTCCGCTTTTTATTTAAGTCCGCGTATTAGCATTGGTCAAAGTCAAGTTTTGTTAACTCTCGAAAGCTTATACCAAAAATATTAACATATACAATAACAAATAAATACCATTAGATTCATTATTGAATGTACTTCCACATCATACATATTTGTTATGGTAAATGTTTATATTTTTATATAAACTTGGTCAAACTTTAGGAAGTTTGACTTGGTCAAACCTAATATGCAGATTTTACTACTACTACTCGCTAGTTGCTTAGCCGAGTCACTCAACACGCCACACAGGAGTCCAGTGTCACAAAATTTTGAGGTCGGCGGGAAAATCTCCCGCGACTCTGATTCGAGCAGTGGGAAGTTACCATCATGGCCTTCGGAACAGGCCTACGGACGACGCTTGGTAGGGGGCTGTTTTCGTAACTTCAGGTTCACCCTACCCACCCAACCCCACCCCGGCACCCAGAGTAGTACACCTGAATACTCCCCATTTTCTATCCCCACCGCAAAATAGACTTCTCCATGACATCGCAGCCTTCGTGCTCCTCCCCATTACATCGGCCTACTCGTCCACCGTAGCACATCTGCCTCATCGATGACCTCGTACGCCCCACTGGAGCCGGTCCACCGTCGTCGTCGTAGACAGAGCCTCTTCCCCGGCACCGTCTTCCACGGTCTCGGATCTGCTTCCTGGAAGCCGACGCCAAGCGCACAAGTACCACCGTCGTGGACAATGAACTGACTCTCGTTGCCGACCATGACTCACAGAGGCTGCCGCGACCATCGTTCTCCTCCTCGATTGGTAATGTGTGTATTGAATCACTTAGCAGTACATGTGCAGTTCCAATTTTGTTCATGCCTACCCTTCAATTTTCCTGGGTGTTATTGTTCCCGTAAAAGTAATTGGTTATAGCCTCCATTGTCCAACAGAATATCAGCTGGTAATTGTGCATCGCTCCTGTATCGCCGTGCTTGGTAGGTTTTTCATCCGCAACTTTGTAGTGTGGCAAATGATGGAAAGGTTTTAGAACTAGAAAGATGCCCATCGTTGCACGCATCAAGATGCATTGTGTGAGTAGTTTATCTTGTGGGAGAAAAGGATGAACGAGGGAAGGCCTCATTTGCAAATCTGGAGAGGGGTATGGGTATCTTTTGCAAAACTCCCATTTGTTTCCTTCCTATACATGCCGATATAAATCGGACGGCCTATATTGCAAGAAAAAAAGTATAGAGAAAAAAATTAGACAGTAAAGGAAGTAGAGATAAATATTAAATATTAAATATTAAATAAATATAACCGTAGAGAAGTGAGTAGAGATAGCAGAGACATCGGAAAAGGATCGCCCGCGCGCGGGAAAAAGCGGTCGGGCGTGCGCTAGTTTTGGCGCGCGGCGTCCGGCGCGCTTTATAAAATCCAACGCCCTCCCACCACTCTGTGCCTTGCCACTGCTCTATGCCTCTCCACCACTCTCTCCCCGCTCTTTTTCGCCTCGCCGCCGCCGCGCCACCATGCCACCGCGTCGCCGGGAAACTTGGGGATACCGCGGCGTCCGCGCGCGCCCCTCCGGCGGCTTCTCCGCCGAGATCCGGTTCTGCGGGATGCGCCTCGGCCTCGGCAATTTCGACACCGCCAACGAGGCCGCCCGCGCGTACGACGCGGTGGCGTGGCACCTCCGGCGGCCTCATAGAACATTGAACTTCCCCAACGTGCCGACGCGGGAGCAGGCGCAGGAGCTCGCGCCTCTGCCGCGGCTTAACACCGATGAGGATCGTCATGACAACCGGAGTCGGGAGCACCGTCTCGGCATCGCCGAGATGGACGAGGAAGCCATGGCGCTGTGGCGCCAACACTTCCCGCAGGACATCATCAACGAGCGCGAGTTCTACGCGCAAAGGAGGGCGGAGAGGGATAAGAGGAGGGCGAGCGAGCCGCCTATCGCGAGGACAAGCGTGGCGGCGGATGCTCAATTCAACATGAGGCTAGGAGCAGCGTCACCCTGGGAATCCGATGACGATCGGTATCTTCACGCCTACAGTTAGACGTCGGAGGAGGACATCACCGAGGAGGAGTCGGACGACGAGGAGTAGTTGAATTATCTTCTTTTTATCTATCTATGCTAAGAACTATCCTCTACTCTCTAGTATCTACTTCTCGATCTCAGCACTGTAAACGCTTTTTTAAAGCGCTGCGCGTTGCGATTCTGTTGGAGATGCTCTAACATGGCAGACGAGTGCTTTAATGTTGCCCACAAGATGCGCGAGTATTACTAGTAGTATTTTTCTTGCCATGTTGAGATTTTAAAACCACAAGTGTGAACATGCACAGGAGCAATGAAGACCAAACACGGGATATTCGGGACATCTCAAGGAGTGTGGCAAGTTAAAGAGGAGCTGCACCGAACTCAGAAACGAGCTTTGGTAAGTAACACCCTTTCAATTACTTTCGTTTAGCCTCATGTTCTTTGATGTGTACATGTTGTAGTTTCTGTTTCTCTTAAGCGTGGTGTTCTTCGATGTGTAATAAGAAGAGTCTTAATTGTCCTAATGCTTTCGGTTTTAACTTGATGTAGGAAGTGGGTGTTCTCACCTTGTAGTCTGTTTTTATATTTCTTTTCCTTTTGAATTCACTTCTCCGAGTTACATTTATTTGGCTTCTACTAAATGGATCTAGGTTTCTCTGAGTATTGATCTAAAAATAAGTAACTTCATGTCGGGGATGCAGTTCTGCGAGGAGGGAAGTATGGTCAACCTCGAGATCATGTTTCCAAAATGAGGCTGGATTACACACAAGGTGCCGGTTCCCTAATGATCTTTGGATTAGACACAAGGTGTAAATTCCCAGATGATGCTGGATTACACACAAGCCAGGTGGAGTCGTCAGTTGTTCGTGTCCTCGTGGCATTAGTAAAGGCTGAAAGAAAGCGTGCAGCAGCCTTTGAGAATGTGGCTGAGTTCCTGAAGAAGCGAAAAGAGCAATCAGATGCTCTCTTCACCCAAGCCAAAGAAGAGATGGAAGAAGCTATAAATAAGCTAGCAGAGGCAGAGCAGGCTAGGCGTCTCTTGCTATCTAAAACTGTTGTCAATACAAAATTTCCTTCATAATAGCTAGGTTCAAATGTTTATCCAACAAGCATGATCATTGTGATGTCTGTGCATCTACTGATGTGGCACAAAATGTTTTTTTTCGGGTCATGTAATAACAGCAATTACTTTCCAAACAATAACAGACGAAGCATTGGACATGGTATAGTTCATGCTCAAGCCCGACATTCCAAGTTCAACTTCCACATCAAACTCATGTTCACAGATATCTGCACATTCATACATAATGTCCACAACCATGATTCACTTCAAAGCCAAAAAAATGTGAGGAGAGTTATAAATAAAGAAAAACCTCTACTAGTTCCTGCTACCAGTGCGAGCACAACAAGTCAAGACCATGCGTATATTAATTATATTTTAGTCATGTTTTATGTTCTAAAATGCCTGCCGGCTCGTGGAAGGACGGGTTGCCGTCACACGCGCGGATTCAATGAATGCAGGCGGGGCAGTCTTAAGCTGGTTGCACGCGGCGAGCAGGCGTGCTCAGCCGGGCCTGCAGCAAGTGCGACCCACTTGGCATGCGCGCCGGTTCAATGCCTGCGCTATGAGAGGTCGCGTCCGTGTTAGAGCAATCACTCCCTCTAGTCCTTTTTTGTTTGGGTATAACAAAATCTCATTCCCATTCACATTTTACAAGTAAAATTCGTGGACAAACTTTGACCCAAAGTACGATGGGGACTAGTAAACCAGAATGGAGGTAGTAGTTTTTTTTAATCAAAGAATGTTTTCCCCTTCCGATTACTGAAAACCAGCATCTAAATGTAAACCATAGTATTTGCCCTAGAACTACCAGGTTCAACATCTCTTAACATAGACCCATACAACCATACGCCAACGAGGTACGTAGTACTATGAATTCCATTTTCGCTCCATGACATCGTACGGTCACTGGAGCTAGAATCAGTCATATTGACTAAGTTGACAAAGCCCTCCATCCCCGTCAACTTAGTTGGCCCACAAGTCATCCTCCCACTATGGTGGGTTCCAGCTAGAAGGGTGGGTATTCATTTTTTTGTGCGTAATAAGGAGGCACTTCCTTGTGTGCGAAGATATAGCTGGTGGGTCCGACATATCAGTTGGGGGGACATTTTTTTTGCGAAAAACAGAGGCCCTTCCGATGGGTCCCAGCTGTCAGGTGGAGGAATCATTATATTGCGTGTACAGTCCACGACCGATGGATGTCGTTCGTTGGCCACGTTGACCAGGCCGCGCCGAGAGCACGGTGGCGGTGGACGACGGCGAGGCCTAGGAAGGGAACGACACGGAGCCGGGGAATACTCGGCAATGGTTGCCCACACGGTGGGGAGTACAAGGGTTTACTGGTCCGGCTGCCATCGCCGAAAAATAACAGGAGGTGTGGGTGAGTAGAGGAATGGTCTGGCCAGCAATGAAGTAGGGTGGGGCGGTGCGGCACTGTGGCGGGCAAAGACAGCCCGGCCACGGAGGCGGAGCGAGCAGTCCCACCGAGCTGGTTTGGGCGGCTGGAGCAAGAAGATCAGATATTGAAGAAGCAGCACGGCCGTTGGATTAATATCCAATGGTCACTGCTGCTAGAATCGTTTGTGGACTAAGTTGACAAACCCAAAGTACACGTCAACCTAGTAGACCCACAAGTCAGCCTCCAAATCTGTCCCAAACAACATACAGCCCGAAATTTCTAGCCAGATTCAAATTAATTTTAAATATAAATATACCTTAATTTAAATCCAATTAAATTTTACCCATACAAAAACAATGAAATTTAAAATATCAAAATCCAAAAGAAAACAATATTTTGGAACTAATTGCCTGTTTGCTGTATTTTTTTCATTTTACAACCCATTTATTATTACTTATAGCCCATTTCTTATTACTTAAAGCCCAGATCTTATTACTTATAGCCCATTTTCTACGCAAAATGCATCCCTCCTCGTCTTGAAAGATTTCCGGCCCAGCAGGGCATAGAAAAGCAAGTAGGCCTATGTTGGTTATTCTGCAAAAAATAAAATAGCTGGCTAGCCATTTTTCAGAAAGGAAAAAAACAAACTGGGCTGTTCATGTGCTAAACATATGAAATAAAAGCCTGGGCTAGACGGGCCATGGGTCCCGCACAACCCAGTTGATACCCTTCTCCGTCCCGAAAAAACAAAAATACTGCGCGCGCTGTTGGGTCCCTACTGTCATACTCACCATGTACAGTCATCTCCTTATTCCTCTCGGTTGTTGACCATGCTGACAACACCGGAGGGCGGCACCGAGGCGAGCAAACCAAGGCGGAGGACGATGGTGAGGCCTCGTACGGGAACGAATAGGAGCCGGGGAAGATCACAGCCAGCCGTGGGAGGCGGGAGCAGGCGGTCCCGCCGGAGCTGGTTTGGCTTTGGCGGCTCGAGGAAGAAGAGACTGAAGAAACGCGAGAGACGTTGAATGTCAATCCAACTGTCAAGGTTGGCACAATCATTTTTTGACTAACGGACACCGAGTAGCATACTTTTTTATATATAGGAAGAAAACTGCAAGGAAAATGCATTCGTGTGCCGTCCTCCTCACAAGGAACGTTCGCCACATAAGTGACTAGCACCCTTGGTTTTCAACCGAGAGGTCTTGGGTTCGAGTCCGAGGAAATCTGAATTTTGTCCTCCTTCCTTCCTTGCAAAAAAAAGGGAAAGAAAATCAAAGACTTGGGAAGGCGTACAGAACAAGCTAGTGTACCAGTAAAGAGACGTTGCCGAGTTTTTGAAAAAAGAAAGACGTGCTCCTGTAGCTGGTTCGAATCCAAACCTAGACTATGACTATATATGGTGCTATGCTACTCTGCAAGTAATGAAACTGACATATCCAAAGTTCGCTTCTCCTCTTCTCTACTTACTCTGCCTAGCATCAGAAGCTCTGGCCGCAGCAACCATGTCCGCTTGCTGCTCGTCCACCTGCTCTTCAGCAGGAAACAACCAGATATGCGCCAAGTCGCCACCCGTACCATCGCCTGTGGGTCTCATCACACCCCCACTGACACACGCACCGCAGCCGATTGCTCATCGCAACCCGCTGCCGTTGGTGTGGTGCCACTGCTGCAAATCACGCAGTGTCATTCGTTGCATCTCAACCACAATCCGCAACCCTGGCTGAGTCTTCTACAAATGCCCGAATCATGGGGTAATAATATGTTTAAGTGTTGTTCTGCTGCTTTCAGTTGCTGATCTTTTTAATAGTTTGGTTGATGATCTTCCAATTTGATTCATGCAGAAAAGGGAAGATTCGTGTGATTTTATTTACGGGAAGTTCTTGATGTGGGGGAATGCAACCACGCTGATTATTTGGTTAGCCGAGGAATCCCAATACCAGCAGGTTGGGGTGTTGTACAAGTAATCAAGGAACAAGAGAAGAGGAAGATGCAGAGCGAAGGTTAAAGATGCAGTTCCTCCGATCATGGCCAAGCAATAGCTGCGAACGACCTTTGACAAAGAATGAGGAGATGAAAGAGATTGTGAAGATAATGGGCAAAATCGATGTGCTATGTAGGATGACTGTCTCTTTATTTGCAGTGTATGTAGCACGCGTGATGTATTCAGTGGCTACGACATGAGCACTTTGCTGAAACTAGTATTGAATGAAACCTGTGTAGCAGGCTGGGCGCAGTGTTGTGAACATCTAATGATGTCTATTAACGGAAATCAGGGGGTATCCCCTTTTGCTCATATAAATAAATAAATAGCAGAGGCCCTGTCGGATCAGCTTTGTTCTCATTCAAAGACGTCGAGCAAATTGCAGTCCAACAGCAAACTATGTCATCAAATTCAAGTTTCACAGCCAAATATGAGTACAAGTAAACAACAATGTCATCATGTTTTAGTTGTCATACAATCACCAAACACAAATCAGCATACATAACAAGTGATGTTCTCACAGCAAAATACTAAACAACATGTTCATGAGGTTTCGGTTGTCATAGAAAACACAATTTCACATAATAGATAAAAAACGTCTTCTGACAGGCAAATACGACAAAAGCAATGTAATCATCATCCGCAGCAGCAGCGTCAACATCTTCGCCATGTGTATCAGTCTGAGTCGTGATTCCCCACGGTGTCATCTTCTTCTTCATCCTCAACGTCCTCGAACGTTGGCTTCTTCTTGATCAACTCTTGTATGTCCACAGCACGACAGGCAATCTTTTCGCCGGCATCATTGACGTGATGGTTCTCAAAGATATTAGGAACATCCATGTTATCTTGTACATCAGGAGCAGTGTAAGCATCATTTTGTTGTGCAACTTCATTAAACGAATTCCTCCGCTCAAACCTTTGCAATACTCTCCAGTCATCGCTACGTGCAAATGTGTCTTCCAAGAAAAATATCTATGTTGCTTGATTTGCCAAAATAAAAGGCTCATTGGTCTGGTACACCGCCTTGACATTGATGGATTTGAAATAATCATCAGCTCAGGGTTTTGCGATCCTGGAAAACAGGTTATACCAACGACAGCACAACAGAACGACACACCAATGATCCTCGAAACTGGAGATATACTGCAACTGAACAATTTCTGTTATGTTAGCATACGTTTCAGTTATCTCTTTGTCATACGTATCCGTGCTCATGATGGCACAGTTTTGTGTCCTCCTGCCTTCATCTCGTGCAAGGGTGTTGTAGCGCACATGTCCAACAACGCAAGATTCATAATTTCTTACCCGAGTATCAGGACACATTGCTAGTGAGTAAAGGGCATCATCAACTGCCTTCCCATCCTCCCGCATCTTCTTAACCTATGGTTAGAAAATAGACAAGCTGATCTTCTTATGTACTCAATATATTAAAAAAACTGACAGTGCACTTCAAAAGCTTACATGGTTCTTGAACCATTTCGCAAATCCTGCCATAACCAATTTGTCAATGTTTCTTGGATTTTGCGGTAGTAACTCCTCTTTGTAGATGCTGCACAACGTAGTGATCGCGTCAAACATCTAAATATGTAAGAATGTGCTGCGAGTTTAGTAGATTACGATGTATAAGGTGTAGTACTGCACTTACTTGATATAAGGTAGTATCTCAGGACAGTTATTCAACACATACCAAACCATTTTGTCCAAATCTTTAGGTTTTTCCTCTGGTCGACTCTTCCCTCTAACTCGAACAGAATAATCGAAAACATTGAGCCCGGGATTGTCTACACCCACCTCTTTGCTAAGCTGATCAGCCCTTTTAATGTATTTTGAGCAGAATGTCAACGCTTCTGTAGCAATGTAGGCCTCTGCAATGGAACCCTCGGGTCTTGCTCTGTTCCTAACATAGCCCTTGAAAGTGCCTAGCCGCCTTTCAATAGGGTACATCCAGCCATAGTGTACTGGACTTCTAAGTAGCGCCTCATTAGGTAGATGAACAGCCAAATGCACCATCACATCAAAGAAGGCTGGAGGATATATCTTCTCAAGGTCGCATAGGATAGTTGGTATCTTGTCTCTAAGACGCTCCAAAACATCTATCCTGATATTTCTCTGCAGAGTTCCCTCAAGAATTGTCCCAACTCGCAAGAATCGCTCTGTATAAGTCAGGGCGGCCCAATCCTCTAAGGATAACAGGTAAAACCCTTTGAAGTAGGACGTGGCAGTCATGAGTTTTCAACCCTTGTACCTTGTTTCCATCTGCACTAACTCTCCTTTCAGGGTTGGAAGCAAATCCATGTGGGAATCTCACACGTGACAGGACCTCGCAGAATTCTTTTCTTTTTACCTTGTCCAAGACATACACAGCTGGTGCCATATCCCGTGGTTTACCTTAATCTTGCACCTGCAAATCCATTCTGATACCCAGGTGTGTCAAATGAATCCTAGATTTTAAGGTATCTTTCGTCTTGCCTTCAATGATAAGAAGAGTGCCGATAATGCTGTCACATATATTTTTCTCAATGTGCATCACATCAAGATTATGCCGCAGATCCAAATCTTTCCAATACTCCAAGTCCCACAAAGTGTACGTGCGGGTAAAAAATAATCTCTTTTCCCGCTACCATTACTAGGATGGTTTCCTGGTGTAATATGCCTGACCTTCTCTAATTCCACTTGCAACTCATCGGCGGTGAGCCTCTGTGGCGCATCACGGTTTTCATGCTTTGCATTGAACACATGTCTTCGGTATTTTCTAGGATGTGGCTTTTCCTTGGCAAGGAAACGGTGGTGTCCAATGTAACAGATCTTGCTAAGTATTGCGATGACAATGATTCCTGTCACAAATAACACATGCATTGTAACCATGTGTCGTTCACCCCGACATAGTGCCCAAAGCAGGATAATCATGGATGCACCAAATTACAACAAAGACACGTAAAGAAATCAGCTGGTGGGCTGCTATATAGGTCTCGAGTGAGAACACCCTTCCATAACTGTTGAAGTTCCTCCACAAGAGGCTCCATGAACAAATCAAAATCCTTTCTAGGACTTTTTGGACCAGGGATGAGCAAGGCAATCATGTAGTTTGATTCTTTGGTGCAGACATTTGGAGGCATGTTGTAAGGGATAACAAGCAATCGGCCACATGCTATATGTGGCGCTCTGGTGGCCAAATGGGTTAAATCCATCTGAAGCTAGGCCAAGTCTAATGTTTCTCGGGTCAGCAACGAACTCTTTGTGTTTATCATTGAAGCTTTTCCACTCACTACCATGAGATGGATGGCTCATTACATTCCGATCTCTGTACTCCTGGTTCCTAGAATGCCATAGTGCATCCTCTCTTGTTTCAGCATCATGAAACAACCTCTGCAATCTTGGTGTAATTGGAAAATGTCTCAGAACATTATGAGGAATCCTCTTCACAGCATCGCCATCTTTCCATCTTGCTGATTTGCATTTCGGGCATTCACTTAAGTTGGCATAATCCTTCCGGAATAAAACACAATTATTCTTACAAACATGGATCATATCATATCCAATTCCAATTGCACGAAGGAAATTCTTGATTTTACTATAGGTGTGTGGCAGCTCGGGCCTTGATCCGGGAAAGATTTGCGGAAAGCAGCCAACATCGCATCGAATGATTTGTTGGTCATCCACTCAGATGTCTTCACCTGAAGAAAGGTGACCATAGCTGAGAATACTGACAGCTTATTTCCTGGGGTGGCAGCAATGTTGCATTGTTCCAACATGCGGGCCCACCATTTTGCTTCTACAGGTGAAAGTTCACGGAATGCACGAGCATTTTGTAGCATTGTTTCAATGTTGGTCAAACTCACTGGCTCCGCCACCACCTCCTCCTCCTCCTCTTCCACCCGAGCATCAGGCATATCAGGATGGTGATCTGCTGCTTCCACGTAGTCAATAACATTGACGTTCATAGCTTCACCATGATGAACCCACCTAGTATATGTGACCGACATCCCATACAAGTGTAGATGATTTTGCACAGTTTAGTGGGGTCTTGTAACTGAATTCATACAACTGCTACACGGGCAGAGCACATCTGATTTCGGACCATCGTACTCAGCTCTGATAAAGTTCATAAAGCTTTCAACCCCCTCGACATATGAAGCGGAGAATCTTCAAGCAGAAGTTATCCAAGTCCTGTCCATCTGTTAGACATACAAATTAGTTCTTCTACTAGATATTACAGGAAAAACATATATGCTTTTTTATGAAGTCCAGAAAAAAAAATATCTAGGTCGATGTCTAAAGCTATGGCAATATATTTGGAAGAGCAGATCTAAGTCACGAAATATATGTAAAGCTAATTCAGCAAACAGATTTGAGTGCTAAATTATGGCAGGCTGTTTCAAAGATCAATGAGGCCGAGCACACAACCATCAAACTATCGAAGGCCATCGCAGCAACAAAGATCGAGTATAAAACGGTGTAGAGCTATTTCACCTAACAAATTGGCTACTAGACCACGACAATCTACGTCACAATAAGTATATGGCAGGATATTTTAGCAACTAATCGGCCTTGAAATGCCATCTCAGCTAAGCAGATTGAGTGCACAATAGGGTAAGGAAGCTTCTTAAGCAGAGTATATTGATAGTAAACTACTTCGGCAAACAGTGAGATTAACAGCGTCTATCAGCTAACATTCAGCGCTACACCGACATGAACGGGGCCTCAGTCTAGAATGCGCGTACCGTGGGAGA
This sequence comes from Aegilops bicornis, assembly GCA_021605145.1. Classification (NCBI taxonomy): domain Eukaryota; kingdom Viridiplantae; phylum Streptophyta; class Magnoliopsida; order Poales; family Poaceae; genus Aegilops; species Aegilops bicornis. The sequence goes on from CM038670.1 coordinate 716,722,037, forward strand.
AGCTGACCGCCGTGCGTCTCCACACGAACGTTGCCAGCGGTGGCGGCGCTGACCGCCGTGCGCCTCCACAAGAACGTAGCCAGAGGTGGCGGCGCGGCTAGAGGATGGCAGTCTATGAGAGCCTACTGTGGAGCGAGACGATCGTCGTGCGTCCCCTCCATGAACCGCCGTGCCGACATATCGGCGCTGCGGGGAGGGCGGCTTTGGCGGAGCGAATGGAGTGGAGGGGGGCGGGGGGAGGGGGTTTGGGGAATATTTGGCTGAAGGGCGGTTGAATCGGATTTGGGCGGAATTTTTGTGTATGGGGGGGGGGGGAGGATTTTCGCGCGGTGGGCGGGGGGAGTGTGGTGCATGGTCAGTTTCTCCAAGTGCAGTCCACGTGTTAGTGAAGAGGCAAGTCAAGCGCATTCCGCTTATGCGTGAGCCGTGTGCGGACGAGCGTGTGTGGGGTGTAATGCGACCACGGCAGAGTGCTTTGTGAGTGTACCGCCTTTTATTCCTTTTAAACTTGGTGCTTCGCCCCCTCAAAAAAACTTGGTGCTTCGCGCGATCCATCGATACTACTACTAGTAATCCGGTAATCCCAACTAAAACGGCACGGCCAGGTCTTTTCCCGTGTGATATGCTGGGAGGTTGGCTTAGTTGGGTTTTTAGATTTGTCTCGGTTCAATAAAAAGCAGAGTTGGTGACGATGGTGTGCCTGTCATCCTGCAATGTAGGCCATCCGATCTATATCTAACGGATAGGAAGGAAACTATGACAAGTTACCCGCACTCCTCTCCACATTTGCAGATAAGGCTTTCCCTCGTTCATCCTTTTCTCCCACAAGATCTTAATCTTCCGTGCAACGCACGGGCATCTTGCTAGTACTCCTACAATATGTATATTATTGTGAAAGTTCATATACACCGGCCGAGATTAATGCAAACACGGCAGATTTTCATTACATTTCGAACTTTTATAGGACAGAAAAATAAAAGAAACCCGACCCTAAACCTATTCTACGGCAGCGACCGACGTCCTCCATCTGCGATCTCTATGTACGGGGGCGGGGTTCAAGACCCGTGAAGTGAAGGTGCGGTCTCCGGCGAGGAAGAATAGAACACGGGATACGGACCGGCCAGTTGGCACACCATGCCCTACCGCCTCCCATGCTCTACTCATCCTCGGAGGAGTCCCCGACCTCGGCGGTGCCGGACGTTGGACGACGGCAAGTAGGACGCGTGGTTGATGGTGCTCCCGTCGTCGGCCACCAGCGTGGCCACCGCTTGTGTGGTCGCGTCCGCGTCCGGCTACGCCGCTATTGCGTCGCGAGAGGCGACTTGACCGAGGGCGGCGACCTCGAGCTTCATCCCCGAAGACAAGCTTTCCCGCAGAGTGTTCGCACTTGCGGTCATGGCAGATGTGGTGCCAGGTAGGAGGACGATGCGCTATGGTCTGGAGGTTAGCTGGGCGTTGCCGCTTTAAGTAGCGCATTTCGGTGAGGCCAAGCGTCTGGGTGCGTCATTAATTCGCCGGAGTTGGGTCCTCGGGCACCGAGCCTCTTAACGACGACATACGAACGGACGACATGAATGCGGGCAGCTGGCGCCGGCTGGGAACGCACCGCGCGACGGCGTGAGGGACGAGGGCTTTGGTGTGCCAGGGTACTCAGCTGCGGTCGTGGCAACGTTGGAGATGCCCTTTGCTCAAATGCGATCCCCGCATGTCACTGAAAAAGCAAGATGACCCGGCATGGTCTCAAGTCCAGAGGATGCAGTTGGCCGCGCTACACCACTCCGCGGATGCGTCGGGGCGCCCCGTGCATCCTCGACGAGCCGGGTGTTGGGGTGTGTTTGGATTGTGGCCACAGTGCACCTTACCAAAATTTTGGTCATGACCCAAAGGTTGGTCTTTGTTTGGATGGTTGCCATTTTTTTGGCATGCCAATGAACTCTAGCCAACTCTAGTTCATTTCTCTTGCTAATGTCGGCCAAATCATGGGCAACCAATACCTCAACCAAAATTTTCGTCATGACCCAAAGATTTGTCTTCGTTTGGATGGTTGCCATTTCTTTGGCATGCCAATGAACTCTAGCCAACTCTAGTTCATTTTTCTTGCCAATGTCGGCCCAATCATGGGCAACCAATACCTCAACCAAAAATTTGTTCATGACCCAAATATTGGTCTTTGTTTGGATGGTTGCCATTTCTTTGGCATGCCAATGAACTCTAGCCAACTCTAGTTCATTTTTCTTGCCAATGTCGGCCAAATCATGGGCAACCAATACCTCAACCAAAAATTTGGCTACCCAATGCTTTGATGGGGCAACCTTGGGCACAAATCAAACATACCGTTGGTCGTGCCACAACACTAACGCCACCCTTGGCACACTGAAACCGATCGTGTCTAGCGACGATATGAGCATGTCGCTCACCGCGGTCGCCGTGTCCAGAGGCGGTGCTGGAGATGCGCCCCGTTATTGGCCCCAACGACCCACATGAACGGTTGTCGGTGGCGAGGACGCTACATCGTCCCGACGAGTGTGCCCCACATGTCGGTTTCCCTGTTTTCCCGGCCATATTCGAGCGTCAGTGCTCCGCGTTGCGCATTAGGCCTTTCACTATGTAGGCCAAGCGAGACAACTTATTGTTTACTTGAGCCGTTCAAGTGTAGTCATGTGGCGTTTGCTTATTTCTCATTCCTCTCCAACCCTCTTCTCCATCGACCATGTCGCCCTCCAGTCGAGTCCATCCTCCCGCATGCCTCATTTGAACATTCCGCCGAGTATCATTCGCATGTACCCACCCTAGTCCTCTTTCAATAGATCTGCGGACCCCGAGATGAAATCAAGAGGGAACGAGTGGGGGCACGTGATACCTAAGGCGGATTCAAAATTTTGAACCGGTGATCATAGCATCTGCAAATCATATATAAAGGGTATTCAATGTTCGTTTCGTTTTTGAACGTACATTATACTCCCTCCTATCCTTTCTACTTTACATATAAGTTTTATGTGTATTCAAAGTATCTCTACTATGATAAAAAAGGTATCAACATTCAACAACGCCCAATCAATATTGTTAGATTCGTACGTACTCCTAGATTTGTACTCGAGATGGTTTCCAATTTGACTATTGACAAGATTAATAGTACTCCGTTCGTCTAGGTGAGTAAGTCATCTTAGGTTGTGCACCGTGACCAAGGAGGAGGGGAAAACGAGAGACACTAATGTTTATTTGCTAATTAATAGTATTGCATGCAATGAACTAACCACTGCATGTCATGTTTGATAGTCTCAGGTCATTAAAAGCATGCACACCCTCATCTGTTATTGGTTGATATGTCAAGAAACAAGAAACGAGGCAGAACTTAATGCACCGTGCCTACGTGTTTTGGGATTATTTGGTTTTCGTAAGATGACTTACACACCTAGACAGAGGGAGTACATGAGATGTATAATGTGAAAATTATATCATTGGAAACTCCTTTCACATACGAAATTGACCGTATGCTTTGTGTAAGTTGCATGTCATATATTATTACTCTAACATTTGGTCAAAGTTAGCCTCGAAAAACGCATTAGACCCTGTATGCTTTGTGTAAGTTGCATGTCATATATTATTACTCTAACATTTGTGTAAGTTGCATGTCATATATTATTACTCTAACATTTGGTCAAAGTAGTATAGTGGAAGTGGATCCTCTGACGTAGGTATCCCTGCCTTACCCTCCCTTTCGGTCACTTACTGGCGGACCCCATGCTTGCTAGGCCCCGCATGTCAGTTACTCAATGGGTTCAGCCACGTCAGGGGATCCTCATGCGTAGTATACTCCCTTTGTTTTTATTTACTCCGCATAAAACGGAGGGAGTGGTGGTATAATAAATGACGCGGGCGGGGGAGGGGGAGGGGAGGGACGTCGGTTTGCTCTCAACTGCGGTCCCACAAGCGAGCGAAAACGCAAGACGAAGCACGTTCAATTCGGTGAGCGACGTGGAGGGTCCAGCGTGGCGGGCTACAACGCGAACGCGACAAGAGCGATGTACAGTCAAAACTGATTGACTGGTTGTCACCGGAACCACTATTCACACCAGACCCCTCGCTGCTCGGCCTACGCCAGCCACTGCCCTAAAACCACACCAAATATCCAGCCCATTCCCCCATCTTTCGATCCCCTAGCCTGCATCAAGCGTCCCCTAGTTCGCCGGAAAGCCATGGTGCACCGCAAGGTCACTTACTACAAGATGCTGACGCCGGAGCGCCGCAGAAATCGCGGTGGCGGTCGGGCGCCACGCACCTCCATTCCCAAGCTCGCTTATGCGGCGGGCCAATCCCGAAGTTCTCGGAGCCAAGCTACGAGGAGGAGGAAGCCGATCCAATGTTCATCGCGGAGGTCGCGCAGAAGGCCCCGATGTGTATGAGACGATGGACGCCGACTTCGCGTGCCGGCGTCCGAGTCCCCCATGGTGCAGGCGGACCAGCGGTTCAACATGGCGATACTAAAGGAGGACCGGGTGGCAGAGGCTCAACTCGACGCGGAGCGCGCGCATGCCGCTGCCGCCGAGGCTCTCCTGCAGGCGGAACCGGATGTAGTTGATGTGAATCGGGTGGTGGAGGCTCAACTTGAGGCGGAGCGCGCGGATGCCGCTGCCATCGAGGCCCTCCTTCAGGAGGAACCGGTCATCCTGGACATGAACCGGGTGGCAGAGGCTCGACTCGACGTAGAGCGCACGGATGCCGCTGCCATCGAGGCCCTCCTGCAGGCGGAACCGGACGTCCTCGACTTGAACCGGGCAGTGCTCTCGTCCGTGCAGAGTGCCCGCACGCTCTGGTTGAACGAGTAGCTGGAGGCCGAGGACAACCACGGTGCAGAGACACACGTCGGCAGCGACGGCTGGTTCGCGCCGGCAGCCAAAGACGATGAGGCCATCTCTTTCTGCGAGCAGTGATAGTTTTTCTTTATTTTGTTGTTTTTAAGGATCTTTTGCTGTGTAAAAACATACTATATTTGTTATGCAAGTCACCTGGCTTGGCTCAGTCTACCATCCTACGTCTCCTAACCCTTCTTTCCTTCTTCCTCACCTCTTCTTCTTCCCCAACAGACCACCGCATGGGCCGTACGGATACTCCCCAACATGCGGTTGGATAAACATACTCTATGAACAAAAATTATGTGTCAGCGATAGGATGGCTGAGTTTGGTTTGTTCACATGCGACAGCACGTGTCAGTGAGGGTGCGTTCCCTTGGTTGGGTTTGTGGCGTGCAGGAGCGACTGTGTGAGGGTGCGGTGCGACCGCGGCGTGCAGGAGCGACCGTGTGAGGGTGCGGTGCGACCGCGACAGCCGTGCGCAAGTGTACCTCCTTCTCATTTTGAAAACTTTAGGCAATCTTGGAAAAAATGTGTGGCGAAGTTTGGCAATGCAAGGCCTAGACCCAAACAGGACAAGTACGTACATACTAGGAGTACTAGTGTTAAAAAAGAAAGGCGGGGTTCATTTTGAAAACTTTAGGCAATCTTGGCAAAAATGTGTGGCGAAGTTTGGCAATGCAAGGCCTAGACCCAAACAGGACAAGTACGTACATACTAGGAGTACTAGTGTTAAAAAAGAAAGGCGGGGTTTTCCTTCGCGGGATTTAATCGATACAAATCCTCGTTTCACATGTCAATTAATGCGTATTTTTTTCTCGATAGACCAAAGAGCTAATCATCTCACTCCTCATCGCTTGATTAATGCAGCGCCATGCAAACCAACCTTCTCACTTCCGCATGCATGCAGGGGATATTAATGTCCTTGGTTGCTAACCCCATCAATTTTGCCTCGATTAGTGTTAGTGGCCCTTTGCAAATTGTAAATTTGATATACTGGCCTTGTGTACAAAAAAATGGAGGTAGTAACTATATTTGACTTCCTTCCCCATTGCGGTGACGTCGACGATATTTTTTTTGTGTTTTGGCGAAGTGCGTTCGATGGAGAACACCATTGAGGGAGAGCACGGTAAGTCGTTTGCAAGTGCCTCCTGCAAGCCAAGACAACCGCCTTATTTGCATCCAGGAAGTCCTTTACTAGTACTACTACTAGGAGTACTAGTGCGGTGAGATGGTTTCTCGAAGAAGAAGATGGAGAAGCGGAGTCAGCGAAGAGTGAAATGATGGTTGCTTCGTCCGTGCTTTGTGATTTGACGACTCACAGCTTAGTGATTTGTGATAGAAGGGATAGGGAGTAGACTACGTGCTCTATCTTTGTACTACATGCGTCCAAGCATGGGAGAAAGAGGAGAGACGTTGCATTTTTCTACTCCTTCAATCAATCAATCAGGGAGCTTCGCTTCCATCTTTTTGGCTTTGGCAAAACCGTCCCTAATGGTTCCCACGATGGCAAAAGCTATTTTCACATTTGGCTACACATTGTGGATGCCCTTAACCGTACCACTTGGTTTTGCTCCTGTGTGCTATCTATACAAATCTCAATTATATTAATCTAAAAAATTATAGAATCTAGATTAGTAAAAAGGAGGTGATTTTGCCGCTGGTGGCGGGGAGGTTTCTTATTTTGGAGGACGTTGTCTGGCGGTTTGCTAACATGCGGTCCCATGTGTCGATTGCTTTACCAAGCCGATCCGCGTCCCACATGAAGCAGAACAACGGCAGAAGCAACACGTGGTTAAGTTGAAGAAGATGAGGGAGAAGCGGATTCAGAAACGAGTGAAATGATGGTTGCTTCGTCCCTCCAACTTCTTTATTTAGCATTATTACTTCGTCCCTCCAACTTAACTGCGGGAAAGGTGCAGCTTTGTGATTTGACGCCTCATTGCTCATTACTACGCCGGTGCCATGACTGGGGTGCTTCACCCCGGCTGCTCTGCACTATATTCCGTATGGCACGTGGACCCGGTAGCTTGATGTCCCACATGTCGGCGAAAGGGACTAGAAGATTTATAAAGCGAGCACTCCACTCTTACGACGGAGGAGTAGACGACACGACAGCCCAGTGAACTGTCACTTGTACTGTATAGTACTATAGTTTTGCTGTGCATACGATCCATCGATACAAACCCGATTAAGCAGGAAAGGGCGGGATTTTTCCCGCGGTAGATGAATAATCTTGGCCATACATTTCAAAGGCAATTTTAATGTATGCAAACTGAAAAATTATAAGTAACAATATGATATCTAGTAAAACTAAAAACACATATGATTTATTGTGTTAGAGTGTAGTAGTAGTGTTGTATTGCATAGTTGTTAGATGTAACATGCAAGAACGTGTAGAGATGTAGTTTTGGAGGGCCTACAGAGAGAAAAGCGTAATACAGTCACCGAACTTCAGAATAAGCTGATTACGGTCACAATATATGTTTTGCGTTGATTATCCGGTCACTTGCTCACAGTTCAGCATCAGATTGCACTCTGTTGACCGGCCAAATAGTCTGCGTGGCGCCTGGTTGACTAGTTAAATTGACCATGTTCCTTGTGGGTCCCACCTGTCAGTTCGCATAGGGAAAAGGTCAGATAAACAAAAATTTATGCAGGGGCGACAACGCTCCAACCCGTGCGCGGGAATCACCTGGTTGTGTATGTGTCTGTCAGGGCCTGATGTGTGCGCATGCACGTGTAGGTTGAGCACTTGAGCGTGAGAATGTGTGTTGGTCGTGTGGTGTACTGGTATGTGCATGCGTGCGTGTGCGCATGTGTGTTGCGTGCGTGCGTGGCTGCGTGTGTACGTGTGAGTGTTGCGTGCGTGCGTGGGTGCATGTCTTTTTGTGAGTGTTGCATGGATGCAGTTCGTGTGCATGCATGCATGTGTGTCTAATCACCACACCAGCTCATGTGTGTTAAAACAGACGGCTCAGCATACCAATAGAAGGCCACCTTGTCTGCTGTGCATGCGGTCATGACTTCGAACCACCGTCAAAATAATTTTTTTGTCGTTTGTTTTCATTCTTACTTGCAAGATGCCCGTGGATTGCACGTAACATCAAGATGCATTTGTATGACTTGTTTATCTTGTAAGAGAAAAGGATGCACGAGGAAAGGCCTTATTTGCAAATGTGGAGAGGTGTGTGGGTACCTTTTTGCAAAATTGCCATAGTTTCTTTACTGTTCGTCCGATATAAATCGGACGGCCTATATTGCAGGATGGCAGGCACACCATCATCACCAACTCTGTTTTTTATAAGAGTGTATTTTATGTATTTTATAAGAGTGTAGATGTAGAGTAGATACAAGTCGGCTGTGTGGGCACGATGGTAGTGAGATAATGTGATGCAACACTAGAGGTGCCACGTGGAGCGTTTAACTTGTCAACTAGTCATGTCATGAGCAAATATAGAGTTGTACGGTGAGCCCGTGACTGTATAATAACCACTAAATGTAAATGGTGACCATAATGAGTGGATTACGAAGTCCAATGTATGTATCGTGCTTTCGATTCAAATATAATGATCGTCATTGCATATATCACTGTCGGATTTCGGGTTCCGGCAGACCCTTGAGGTTCGAACACTGGGGTGCGCGCGGAGATCTAACCCTCCACCGTCTCGCACCTCGCCGAATCGCTGGGACCTAAACTACTAAACGGAACAGCACAAGAGACACGAGATTTATCCTGGTTCAGCCCACCTTTGTTGTGTAATACCCTACTCCTGTGTGTGGTGTGGTGGATTGCCTCTTGGGCTGATGAGGAACAATACAAGGAAGAACAGCCTCGCGAGGGTCTGTTCTTGGCGGGTGTGATGAACTGCTAGGTGGTGTTCAGTCGCTCTAGCTACTGGTTTCTTGATGAGGATTCCTGTCTCCTCCTTTCTCTCCCTCTTCCAGATGCCTCTAGCTCTGGGTGTGGCTACTCCTATTTATAGGCGAAGGCCCTGGGCCTCTTCCCAAATATTGAGCAAGAAGGGCGCCAACAATTGGCCATTTTTAAGGGGAACAGCGGGTACACTTATCCTGACTAAAGTTGATCCTCGCCTGCCAAAGGCTCGTGATGGCCGCTTGGGCTCCACAATGACTCCCTTCCAGCCGTTGGGCTGGTCTTGGTCTTGTTGCACCTAAACGGATGCCTTTGCTTGATGCTCTCGCCTGCGCTGGCTCCCTTTGCACCAAAGAGGAAAGGAGGACGCTGCACGGGCTGGCGCCCGACTGGCACCCTTGGTCGTCATGGCTTGCGTCATGGGCACCTCACAAGGTACCCTACCTTGAACTCTCCGCCTCCTCATGAGTCAGCCTGACGAGGCTGTGCCTGAGGAAGCTCCTTGTCATCCGCCCCGCGAGGCTTGGCCCCTCGCGAGGGTCTTGAGCTTGCGTTGATGAAGATGGGCCGTGCTGGGCCTCCTTCGATCCACGCCGTAGGCCGCAGGCAGGCAGGTCTGGGGACCCCCGTTCCCAGAACGCCGACAGTAGCCCCCGGGCCCACGGCGCGCCCGAACTTGGCCGAGCGGAGAGGCGAAAGGGCAAGTGCGAAGCGTCGCGGGCCCTAACAGCCTACGGCCTTGGGCGCCGCATGGCGGTTGATTGGACATGGGCGGCACCGTTCCCCCACGCCTCCTTATTTCGTGCCTTGCTAGGCGGACACACTGCTGTACACATCCGTTCCTCCTTCTGCTGCTTGAGCGCTCCCTGTCCTTCCTTCCCTCGAACTCCAGCTCTTGCATCCACTCTGATATCGAACCTTCCCCATCTCCTTCCTGCCGTCATGGCCCCAGCGAGGAAGGGAAAAGGGAAGAAACCCGTGCCGCCGCCTCGCTCGCCGTCGATGGCGGCCCCCGCCGTCGATCGGCCGGTCATAATCAACCAAGAGGGCCTGGGCAAGGTCCGCTCAGCCCTGGCCACCATTTTCAATGAGTGCGGGAGGACGACGGCCTGGCCTGCGTCTCGCTTCTCCGTTGACAGGATTCCCATCGAGGTCCGTTACTTCGCCGACGCCCTTTGGGCAGGACTAGTTCCGCCCTTCTCAGATTTCTTCAATGCCGTGCTTTCCCATTACCAGATCCATATGATGCATCTGGGTCCTGAATCCATCACCCTTCTCGCGGTATTTGCATTTGTTTGTGAGGCAATGACGGGCATCATTCCTTCGGTTGCCTTGCTGCGCCACTTCTTCTCTCTACGCCTCGTCGACCCCATTCAGTGCTCGCGGTGCGTGAGCTTCATCGCTGCGCCTGAGACAACGACTTCCGGAATTGACTTCAGCCTTCCTCCGCCCTCGCCTGGGTTTCGTGAGCGGTGGCTGTACGTGGACGTTGGGGTGCCCAGCCCCCTGCTGACGGAGCCATCTTCGCCTGCTGTCTCCAACTCAGCCGGGGCCAAGTGACACTCGCGGCCCTGGTTTGCCTTCATCCGCACCGCTTGAGTTCCTGAGAAAGCTTGGCGTGACGGCGCCCAAGGTGGTGAAGGAGTTCCTGCTATGCCGTATCGCTCCTCTCCAACACCACTCCCACCGGATGTGGGCCTTCAGCGGGCTTGTTGATCGTATGAGGCTTCAAAAAGAGGATTTGACGCCTGAAGTGCTGAGGACAGTGCTCCTGGTCCTGACTGGTGACCCCAACCCCGGTGGCATCCGGCATGGAGGGGCCTTGCTGTACCTCTGCCAGAATAGGGGCGACTTTGTGAACCAGATGCCTGTCTTTGACGAATGGGGGCCGCGCCCCGCTGGCCTCCAGGGGCCTCACGAGAATTCAGTGGTGGTGACTGCCCTTCCAGTCGGCCAAGGCGACTCCTCCTCAAGTGGCGGGGCAGGGAGGCACGAGCCGTCAGAGGCCGAACGGACCCCACGGGTGACAGCCACAGGCGACGCTCATGAGGGAGCAGCTCCCGAGGCTCATGCCGTCGTGGCCGAGGGCGGCAGCTGCGGGCAGCGCCAAGGGTGAGGCCCCGAGGCCCCTCGGTGCTTCTCTTGGTGAGGCGACCAGCAGCCACGTCAGCGGACGCCCACGACGCAGTCACCTTGATGCTTCTCCCTCGTCGCAGGTGACCCTGCGCTCGAATCTTGGGTCGCTTGGCGTGGACTTGAGGCCCTCCTAAGAGAAGGGAGGCCCTGGGCGATGATTACCCTTGTCGCCTGCTGAAGCGTAGGAAGTACTTCGCCATTGATGAGTAAGCCTTCTCCTTCTCCAGCTCCTGATCCTTCTGCTGCTTGTACTAATCCTTGCTCTGCAGGCCCCTTCCTGCCGAGCTCACGGAGACGGGTGAGGAGTCGTCCCCCTCGGCTTCGCCCCCTCCCCCGTCCTTGAGTGCTCCGAGCAGTGGAGCCCTTGTGGTGAGGGCGATCAGGGGGGCGAACCGCCCCGAGGCGCGTCGAGGCCCTGCGTGCCTCGCGAGCCTTCTCGTGGCATAGCTAGCCTGCCGTGGGCTTCTCGCCTAGTCGTGGACGGCGATTGGCTGAGGCGCTTCCTGCGCTCTTAAATGCAGGGGTGGGCTGGCTCCAGGCCGGGCTTCTGGCGCGGTGTGCCTTGCCGTCGCGAGGGTGCCAGCCCCCAGCCCCCTGCCCGGAGGGCAAGTGCTGATTCGTGGCTCCCGGCGCCCGCTTGGGGCGGTCAATGGTGTGGAAGACGTGCGCGAGCACGCCCGGGAGCGCCGTGCCCTTCGCCAAGGATTTCTTCGGAGGGCGGCTGACGCGGTGAGCCTTCTTGGTGAATAGATCGCTGATGAAGACGCGCGCCTTGAGGCCGAGGCCTGCGCTTGGCCGCAGAGAGGCGTGAGTTGGAGGGTGCTGCCGCCCTTGCGCGCCATCAGCGCGATCTTGACAATGAGGAGGCCAAGGCGTCGGTGGCAGCCTCTCGGGAGGCCTGTTCTCGGGCCGTCGAGGAGGCCCGGGAAGCTAACACGCGGCGAGAGGCGGCGGAGGAGCGGGCACGGGAACTCCTGGCCCGGTGTCACTCACTTGAGGAGCAAGTAGAGCTGCGTGAGGCAGCCCTCGCGTCGATGAAGGTGGCCTCCGGCGACCCAGCGGAGCTCCAGAAGCGTGAGGAGGCATTGACGCTTGAAGCCGCCGAACGCGCACGCGAGTACGAGCGCTTGGAGATGAGGGAGCGCTTGGCGACGCGGGCAGAGGATGAGGTCGCTGCACGGGAAGCCCGCGTCCTGGAGGAGGTCGGACGCTGAGTGGTGGCGGCGCGCTTGAACCTCGAGTGCGAGTTCAAGGAGAGGCTGGGGTTGATCAAGGCCGAGGCTGAAGGCAGGACTACTGCCTTGAGGCCCAAGCTGGAGGAGGCGACGCGGCGGGCCGATGCTCTTCGGGCCGCCCTCGAGGTGGCGCAGGGGGAGTCAACCACCTCTCAGGCCGAGGCGCTCCTTCTTCGCCAACGGGTGGAGTAGGCCGAGGCCGTCGCGCGCCAGAATGCGGACGAGATACGTCAGCAGTCAATGCTGGAGCATGAGCACGGCCCCATGCTCGCCACGCTTCGGGAAAGAGCCAACACAGCCTTGGGTAACATCTGCGAGGCGGCTGTTAGCGAGCCGCACGCGGTTAACTACGCCGGCAACCTTCAGTTCTTCACTGACGTGGTGGCGCGGCTGGAGGCGCGGTCGGTCAGGGCCAATAGGTTAGTGGAGGAGAGGAGCCGCGCGCTGCTTGGGCGCGCCTTTTCTCGTGTCTTCAGCCATCTCCGGAACATGGACCCCCACTTCGACTTTGAGGCACCCATCGCCCCAGTTCCCCAGGCCGTCCGGGCGACCTGGCGCACTGGGTGGAAGACCACGTGGATGCTCTCGTCTGGGTCTTTGCTTCGGACAACGACGGCGTGGTCGTGGCCGCCAATAAGGGCGGCGTGGTGAACGGCCCTGACGCCGCCGATGGCCACGCAGACAGTGACGGCGAGGTGACGCCAAAGAACGGCTCGGGAGGTGCTCCCTGAGGATGCATTGGGGGATTTATCCGACTGATTATGTATTGTCCCTGTTCCGTTACCCTGCATGAATAGAACTCAGGTTTTGGCCCGATGGCTGTGAGAGCATTTTGGGAGGGAGCCTCATGTAAAACTTGTGTTCATCGTATTAGCGGTGTTATATCGCCCATACGCCCGCCAAGTGGTTGGCTAAGCGACGTGCTGGTTGGATGGTTTACCTTTGTTTCGTCTGAGCCACGAGATAGCTGTGGGAGGCTGCGGCGGCCTGAGTGTCTCTGATCGAATCCGTAGGATCTGCGGTAAAACCCTCCGGAGAGGGCTGGGCGGCAGGCTGGGCTGCGCATAAGCCGAGCCCGGCCCGGCTCGCGAGGGGCTCGCGAGGGGAGGCAGCTGAGGCGGAGTGATAACCGAAACGCAAGAGATTTGCTCGAACGAGACTAAGCACCCCTTCCCCGAACACACGCAAATCTCAAATTCGAATCCAACTTAAATCCAGCGGGGGAAAGCGACAACCAAATGGAAAGGCGAAGAAATCAGAAGAAAAGCCGCGTCCGGCACCTAGTCTAGTCTTGGACGTCTTCTCACCAGCGCGGAGCTAAGTGCTGCCATCTGGGCGTGGGAGGAGCCCAGGGCCTGAGGCCGGCACCCCTGAGACTCCGGGGCGTGTACAGCCCCACTCATTATTACGTGAGAGTGTCACGGGGCGGCGAGCGTCACAGGCACTGCGCCTTCTTCACAGGTACCAGCCTTGCTTCATATCGCCAGACAAGGGCCCCGACTTGCGCCACACTCTAGTGCCATCAACGATGACCGGAAACCAGGACGCCGCCGATGGGGTAGAGCGGTCGCCAGCGGTTCCCCCGACGACCACGGGTCCCCCGCCAGGGCAGGCCCCGAGGCACCTCCCGGCAGAGGGCCTACCTCCACGAGAACGCCTTGCTCCGACGCCGTGGTGGTGATGTTGGATCTCGGCCCCTCTCCTGCAGCTCCCTGCGCCCTCCTCCCGAGGGGTAGGAGACTGCGGGAGCGGGGCAGCTGCTCGCTGCGGCGACCTGCACCTCCTACGATCCATGATTAGCGTATGCTTGCTCCTGAGGAAGTAGCGGTACCCGATAATCGTCGCCCCCGGCGCGACCAGTGGGACAATCCCGAGGCTCCTGGAAGAGATCAGCTTCTGGCGCCTCATCCCCCCAGCTCGGAATGAGGAGCGAGCCTTGTTCTCCCTCATGCGGGTGCCCTTGGTCCATCATGTGGGGCACGTATTCTTTTGGCGCCGTCATCCCGAAGGCCACGCCGTAGTGCTCAGCGTGCCATGCGGCTCTGCTTGATGCGCCCACCGTGGGGTGGTGGCGCGGCGGTCCACCTGGGCCATGGGCTACGTCGAGTCCTTCTTCTCTGCGGGCCGGGGGCGGGGGCAACCCCGCCGCCGGCCCGGTGCTGACATCTTCGCCGGTGTTGGGGTAGCTTTGGAGCCCGCGGGCACGCGTGGAGCCCCCGCGTGGGCCGCCCTGGGCCTGAGATGGAAGCTGGGTGCAGAAGGGGTGAGCCCCGAGGCGGCGAAGCCCAAAAGCTCTGCCACTCGCTCCAGCAGCACGTCGCGGCCGCTCTCCAACAGCCTGCATTGCAGCAGCTCTCGGGCCACTGTGAGCGCGGCCCTCGAGTTCGCCTTTGCTCGGCGGGTGTCTGATGTGTGATCGCGCCATGATTGGAGGCCATTGCTGCCGATCGTGCCTGCCGCGGCGTGAGAGCCGTCGAAGCCTGTCCGCGTCGCCCACGGCCTGCAGCGCCCTGCGGACCGCGAGCTTCCTGGGGCACGGGGTCGCCCAAGGCGAGCGGCTCTGCGTGGGTGGGCCATGCCGCCCAAGGATCTGGGTTGCCCGCTTGGTCGCCGGACATGGTGATGACGATGCGACGGGACACGAGGTGGCAGAAGGTGGATTCCGGTGCACCCCTACCTGGCGCTCCAAATGTCGAATTTCGGGTTACGGCAGACCCTTGAGGTTCGAACACTGGGGTGCGCGCGGGGATCCAACCCTCCACCGTCTCGCACCTCGGCGAATCGCTGGGACCTAAACTACTAAACGGAACAGCACAAGAGACACGAGATTTATCTTTGGTTCAGGCCACCATTGTGGTGTAATACCCTACTCCGGTGTGTGGTGTGGTGGATTGCCTCTTGGGCTGATGAGGAACAATACAAGGAAGAACAGCCTCGCGAGGGTCTGTTCTTGGCGGGTGTGATGAACTGCTAGGTGGTGTTCAGTCGCTCTAGCTACTGGTTTCTTGATGAGGATTCTGGTCTCCTCCCTTCTCTCCCTCTTCCAGATGCCTCCAGCTCTGGGTGTGGCTACTCCTATTTATAGGCGAAGGCCCTGGGCCTCTTCCCAAATATTGAGCGGGAAGGGCGCCAACAATTGGCCATTTTGAAGGGGAACAGCGGGTACACTTATCCTGACTAAAGTTGATCCTCGCCTGCCAAAGGCTCTGGTGATGACGCCTGCTTGGGCTCCACGATGACTCCCTTCCAGCCGTTGGGCTGGTCTTGGTCTTGTTGCACCAAAACGGATGCCTTTGCTTGATGCTCTCGCCTGCGCTTGCTCCCTTTGCACTAAAAAGGAAAGGAGGACGCTGCGCGGGCTGGCTCCTGACTGGCGCCCTTGGTTGGCATGGCTTGCGTCATGGGCACGTCGCGAGGTACCCTGCCTTGAACTCTCCGCGTCCTCATGAGCCAGCCTGATGAGGCCGTGCCTGAGGAAGCTCCTTGTCGTCCGCCCCGCGAGGCTTGGCCCCTCGCGAGGGTCTTGAGCTTGCGTTGATGAAGATGGGTCGTGCTGGGCCTCCTTCGAGCCACGTCGCAGGCCGCAGGCAAGCAAGTCTGGGGACCCCCGTTCCCAGAACGCCGACAATCACGAGAGAAAGATGAAACACGCGTGAATTTTCTGGGGGCTTACTTTTAGTGGACATGGAGATAATTTTGTGTGCATACGTGAAAGGGGCATACAGGGGGTATGCGATGGAGAGAGAGATGCTCTTCGTTTCTCTTTATTATGACTAACTTTGTATATAGTATAAAAATATACAAATTCACAAAGGTCTTAGAATAAATATCATTGTGGGCACCATGCAATGCAAATTAGCGTCAGTACTCCTCCATATAACTTTGTAATGTTGTATATATGTAGAAACTCTAAAATAATTGTTTGGCCACACTTTATTCAAAAGGAATGTTGTATGCGAAATAAATGTGAAGAGAGGGCTTTTTAGATCAATGGGGTACATGATGTAACATGTGTGAATGTGTAGTTGATGCATTTGGCGGGGCCTAGAGAGGTATGTGTGTGTATTACGTATTCGAGAGAGGCATGGATAGAGGGGCCGGTGGGGGTGGGGGGCGTGGGAGAGATAGCACGAGAAATGAGAGTGGTCTAGAGAGAGAGACGAATATGACGTCACGACAAGAGATTCCATTCCCTTGAGTGTGTATATGCAAGGGGGGGAATAGAGGCACCAGGAGAAATTTTCTGTGTGTGTGGTGTTTGTGTTGGTATGTGTGGGTGTGAGAAGATAATGAGACGTGGGGGCAGAGGGTGTGTCACCGCCTGAGGTCCGGTTGGTCGAGGTGAGGCCCTTCGTTCGGTTCCGTCCTACGCCACATTGGTCGGCCCATGACACATTTAGGAAGACCCATGGATGACTAGTCGTACAAGACAAACATAGCAGAATTGTGAAGGACTCTGTGTCCACTGACAAAGCCGGCTAGGATTTGTAACCCTAGGTTCTCGGACTAAGGTAACCCCTTTATCTCTAATATTACTATTCATCCAACCTAACTTTAAGGGGCATCCTATAGAATGCTCTGCTAGAATCATACTCGTCGATTAGGAAGAGAGGTGTGAGACAAAGCGTGAGAGACAAGCATAAAGATAATGTGCGTACATGAGACATGTAGGCAGGTCCATGTATATAGAAAGGGTCGATGAGGATTGTGCGTGTGTATGTTTGCGAGAGGAAGAGTGCTTGTGATAAAGATTAGTGAAAACAGTTGTAAATGGTTACGAGAGGGAGGGGGGTTATATCTAGAGCATGTGTGCGAGAAAGACACCTCGGGAGAGAGTGTGTGAGCATGTGTGAGAGACCACCGATGGAGAGTGAAACTACACGTAAAAGATTGCTCTACACGTTGATTAAAGATATAAATTGTATCCAAATATTAGGCTGGGATCATGATATTTGCAATTCGCGTAAGGAGCGTTCATTGATCCATCAGACATCTAGATTCTATCGAATTTGAGCACGTCTATGTTATTATTCGACACAATTGATCCACATAGTTAGTATTTTGAACTCCAGACAATGCATCGCTTTAGCAATCGAATATAAACGTGAGTATAGTTCATGTTGTGTGTGTAAAGCACATTATACATACGAAAGTTACACAATGGACATTATAAATAGCTACCTATGAACTAGCATACATTTGAATTCAATTTAAGGTGGTTTAAAAAAATTGAATTCAACATGTAGTCCATTCAATTATTTGAATTTGATATAATGGCATTTGTAAACCATACCTAAATTATGGGGGCACCAATCTTTTCTCTGATTTTGTACATAATAGCATATGTAGTCATGTACAAAATAGATTCAAATTTAGCTCCTCCATTCCAAAATAATCGTAGTTATAGGATTATCAAGTTTCAAAATTTCAAAAAGAAGCGCATAATTTAATGAGGTTTTCAAACCTACGTGGTCAAATATAACGTTGTCTATTTAGGTCAATCCTCATAGTTCAAGAGTACTCTAAACGTGAATGCTTGTGTTTCAAAATTTCGACGGAAGCGCCAAAAGAGCCTCTACTCGCCCGAAACCGCGTGAGACCAATGTTTGGTAGTACAAGGAAATTACTTTTCTAATAACTCCGACCCGTGAAACCTACCGGCCCGACGTCCAAAGGTCTAAACCGGGGTAGGATTGTAGCTTCATCTAGACGCCACGCAACCGCCTCCGAAAAATATTCATACACAATGCCCGCCTAAGCACGCATGCGCACAGACGAAATCGCTCCCGCCCACTATTTGGGACACCTGGGATTACCATCCTACCCCCGACCTGCAGTAGGTCCAAAATTTAAGAGGGTGGCAAAGTTTGTACTTTCCCCAAATTTCAAACAAGCGCGTCCCATCTTCTGTTCAAAAAAGCCAAAAACAAGCGCGTCCCAGACCGAAACATGGTCCCCCCCACCCGTCCGATTCCCCATTCGTACTCCGTGGGCGCCATAACTACCTCTCCACCAGCCGCGAAACCCCGGCGTCCTCCGTCAGCCACCCCATCCACCCATCAACCGCCGCCCTCCTCCATCACGCCCGAGCCGATACCCCGACGTCGTCGTCCACCGCAACCTCAACCGCAACGCCCTCCACGGCTAGTAGTTGAAGCCGAGGCCGAGCCGTCTGCATTCGAGCCAGTTCAACCACGCCGTCCTGCGCCTCACCGCTGCCACTCCAACTTCGCCACCCTCCACCGCACCGGAGCTGTTCCTGCTACGCCATCCTTCGCCGCCTCGGATCTGCTTCCCCTCCGCCGACATACGGCCACGGCAACACAGTCAACAATTTTGCCATGGGTTCGTCCAAGCCTGCACCCTCCGTAACATCGGTTTCCCGGTAAAAAGAAGAAGATTGGCGCGACATGTGGAGGTGACCACACCGCAACCGAAGAAGGTACTCCTCTTCCCTTATTCGTGCAAATCTTACGTCTCTGCTTGCACGGTATTCATCCCACTGAAGACACTAGTTGACCGCTTCTTCTTGATACTAGATGTTCCTAGTAACTCGTGATGCATAAGGTTTCTCCTCATATAATATTTCACCTTAGCTATAGGTCCATCGTCCCCCTGAATTTCAATTTCTGGCCAGTTGATTCCCAATAAACGGAAGCATTCCCCGGCGTAACAGGCGCTAGTACGACTATTACGCCGGGGAAGCAGCGCCTTGGTGTTTATCTTAGGGGCAAGTGCAGCCTAGAGATACTGGCGCCCGGTCTGGAGGTCGGCCGGGAT
Organism: Aegilops bicornis; assembly: GCA_021605145.1. Classification (NCBI taxonomy): domain Eukaryota; kingdom Viridiplantae; phylum Streptophyta; class Magnoliopsida; order Poales; family Poaceae; genus Aegilops; species Aegilops bicornis. The sequence continues at coordinate 716,740,915 of CM038670.1, forward strand.
TAAAGGGATGGCCTGGGGGCGCTGCCAAGCACGGCGGTGGTGTGAGTTCGATGGAGGGCGGGGTGGCGGAGGCAGGGGTCTGGACCGGTGGTCGCTGGCGGTTCGAGAAAGATCATCAACAGTGACTGGCGGGAGGTAGACGAAGGCCATCTGCCCGTTCCTTATAGATCTGACGGTTCCATTAAAAAATCGACCGACATATTTATTTTCAGTCGACTGTTATCTTAGATATGACCACATGTGGTGGTGTGCTGGAGTAGTACCTGCATTTCCTGTGCTCATATATTACAAAATCATACGGAGTAGAATCTAATTTTGTTTGTCATGCAATGTTGTAGAGCTATCATATGTCTCCTACCATTTATTTTTCAGCCACTTGCTATCTGCTACTTTTGCAGTGCACTAGTTCTGCACACACTTCACCCATACTCTCACTATTGTGTTTTTATGCAAGGGTATTTCAGACTCTGCTGCTATGAGAGAAGCAAAAAAGAAAAGAGAGAAGTCGCTCTAGCGTTGTACACGGATAGGCCAGACACGTTTCCGCCTTATAATAGGTGCAGTGTCAGCAGATGGAGACGGTAAACGTAGCTCTGGAGTTGATGATCTCGCTCGCAATGAACCACGATCCCAGGTGCTTGCTTTAACTTCGCGGTGTCATATGTGGTTGCAGGTTCCATATGGTGTCTAGCTTGTATTCGAAAGGCCGAAGTCGGTCTTTATTAAAATAAGGAAAGATATTTTTTACATGAACCACCATCCCGTGAGCACGAGAAGACAAATAGCTAGTCAGGGCACTGGCCGAGCCAGTGACAAGCCCAAAGAAAGACATGCATCACCGAAGCCAACTAAAAAGCTGCGATGGTGGCGAAGCAGCCCGCCTCCCACCAGGCTCTCGTGTCGTAGATGATCATGTTCACCACTCTAGCCGGATGTCTAGCTTGTATTGCTTCCAATTTGGTTAAATTGCATCCGCTTAGCTTACACATTATACCTTTGAATATGACATGCCTTTCTGTTTTGGTACATACTAGTGCATCCGTGTATTAACCATGTTCTTACATCAAACTAATGTTCCTGTGTATCCCTCATCAATCACTTATGACGAGGCAGGTGCAAGGGGACTACTCCTCGCTTAAATAATGCAGCGTCGGCCTCCGGCTGTGATTCTCAAGAAATGTAAATGCTAGATGAAGATAGTGAACGTAGCTCTATAGTTGATTACAACATTTCCCCTACACTAGCATCGCAGGTGCTTGCTCTAACTTGGCAGCATGATATGTGGTTGCATGTTGCATATGGTGTCTAGATTGTAATTCTTCCAATCTGGTTAAACTGCATGTGCTAGTCTGCTTAGATTATACTCCCTCCGTCCCATAATGTAAGACGTTTTTTGGCACTAAATTAGTGCCAAAAAATGTCTTACATTATGGGACGGAGGGAGTACATTATACCTGTTAATGTGACATGCCTTCATGTATTTAGTACATAGTACATCTGTCTATTAAGCATGTCCTTACATAAACCTATTGTTTTTTTTGTATCCCGCATCAATCAATATGACGAGACACCTTTAGTATATGAAGTGCGATATTAGTTGCAGCCTTCATATGATTTATAGCATGCGCTGCTTCTAATTTGTTAAAATTCCATTTATGATGGGATGCTTTTAACTTGGCAGAGTCATATTGGTTGCATATTTCATGTGGTGTCTAGCTTGCATTGCTTCTTATTTGCTGGAATGGTTTCTGCTTAGTTTACACAAACAGTTGTGAACATGCCATGCCGCCCTGTTTTTTCGTACATATTCCATCCTGGTACCATGTGTTTACCTTACATCAAAGTAGTGATTGTCATTATCATGAATGAATGAGTTACGAAGAGAGAATTTTATTGCTTTTTCTTGTCGGTTTTACTTGACAATTCAAAATCAATAAAGCGGAAGGAAGTTAGCAAGGCAGCGGATAAAGGTGCTCCTTCCAAACGGAGGGCCTCTACAGTTTCTACTCCTCCACACCCCCAAGATGATTTCCAAGAAAACACATGCATAGACACTCAACAAAGCCGTGTTTATGATGAGCACGTCTCCCCTAGTGCAGCATCACCGGTGCTCCCTCTAACTTGGCCTTTATTATATGTGGTTGCATGTTATGTGTGATGTCTAGCTTGTATTGCTTCTAATTTTGTTGAATTCCATCTGCTTACCTTACACATTATACTTGAATAAGAGACGTGTTCTGCTTTCTAGAACATACAATATCATCTATCACACCATGTTCTTACATCAAATTACTACTGTTGTGTAACCTGCAACAATCACTTATCATAAGACACGTTTGACTTGGAGTGTGATATAGGTTACATCTCACATTCTTTTCTAGCTTGTACTACAAATTTGTTGAAATGGCACTTATGACGAGACAGTTTTAACTTGGTAGAGTGATATTCGTTGCATCTTTCATATGGTGTCTAGCTTTCATTGCTTCTAATTTGTTGAAATGCCTTCTCCTTAATTTACACATCATAAGCTATGAATTTGCAATGGCACTTGAGGGAGTCCTGGATTAGGGGGTGTCCGGATAGTCGGACTATAGCCTTTGGCCGGACTCCTGGACTATGAGGATACAAGATTGAAGACTTCGTCCCGTGTCCGGATGGGACTTTCCTTGGCGTGGAAGGCAAGCTTGGCGATACGGATATGTAGATCTCCTACCATTGTAACCGACTGTGTAACCCTAACCCTCTTCGGTGCCTATATAAAGCTGGAGGGTTTTAGTCCGTAGGGACGAACAACAAACATACCATAGGCTAGCTTCTAGGGTTTAGCCTCTCCGATCTCGTGGTACATCTACTCTTGTACTACCCATATCATCAATATTAATCAAGCAGTGAGTAGGGTTTTACCTCCATCGAGAGGGCCCGAACTGGTAAAAACATCGTGTGCCTTGTCTCCTGTTACCATCCGCCTAGACGCACAGTTCGGGACCCCCTACCCGAGATCCACCGGTTTTGACACCGACATTGGTGCTTTCATTGAGAGTTCCTCTGTGTCGTCATCTTTAGGCCCGATGGCTCCTCCGATCATCAACAACGATGCATTCCAGGGTGAGACTTTTCTCCCCGGACAGATCTTCGTATTCGGCGGCTTTGCACTGCAGGGCAATTCGCTTGGCCATCTGGAGCAGATTGAAAGCTACGCCCCTAACCACCAGGTCGGATTTGGAAGTTTGAACTACACGGCTGACGTCCGCGGAGACTTGATCTTCGACGGGTTCGAGCCACAGCCAAGCGCGCCGCACTATAACGAGGGGCATGATCTAGCTCTGCCGCTGAACAGTGTCCTGGAGGCCGCACCAGAGTCCGCCCTGACCTTTAGCTCGGAGCCGACTGCGCCTATCGAGGATGGGTGGCTGGACACCGCCTCGGGGGCTACGATCTCTACGGCGATTGAGCCGTACACCTACCCCGTCCTTTGCGAAGCTCGTAACTCCAAGGTGCCGGACTCCTCTCCGGACTCCGAGCCTTCCGCGCCCCCGCCAATCGAATCCGATTGGGCGCCGATCATGGAATTCACTGCCGCGGACATCTTTCAGCACTCGCCCTTTGGCGACATCCTGAATTCACTAAAGTCTCTCTCTTTATTAGGAGAGCCCTGGCCGGATTATGGTCAGGAAGGTTGGGATGCGGACGACGAAGAAATTCAAAGCCCACCCACCACCCACTTCGTAGCCACTGTCGATGATTTAACCGACATGCTCGACTTCGACTCCCGAAGACATCGACGGTATGGACGACGATGTAGGGGAGGAACATGAACTAGCACCTATAGGGCACTGGAGAACCACCTCATCTCACGATGTATACATGGTGGACACACCTAAAGGAAGCGACGATGAGGAACAACGGGACGCTACGAAGAATCAGTCCCTCGAAAAGCAGTCAAAACGACGACGTAAGCGCCGCTCAAAGTCCCGCCTCGACAAAGACAACAGCCATACAGACCCAGCCATAGAGCACGGTGAACCGGTGGACGACGAACATGCTATCGAGCAACCGTCCGAATAGGACAATCTGGATAAACAACCCGTCCCCGGCGAAAATAACAGTCTGGACGATCTCACGCCGGACAAGTTGCTGGAGTAGAAGAACCTCCACAAAAGGCTCGTCGCCACTGCACATAGCCTGAAAAAGCAGAAGCAGAATCTCAAAACAGCGGAAGATGCACTCAGAATCAGATGGAGCAAAGTACTCAACACCGCAGACAAATACGACGACAGTCGCCGAACGAAGAGCTACCCAAAGCGAAAACTACTGCCTGAATTTGATGAGGAGGCCGTAGAGCCCCCGCAATCAAAAAACAAAGAGGCCACCCGGTCGGATGGACGACCCTATGGCAAACAGAGAGCGGCAAACGGTGCCGCACACAAGCCGGCACGCGATCCGCATTGTGGATTCGCATCAAAAAGATGGCCCAAGAAGATCTATCTACGGGCCAAGAAAGCAAGCTCTAGTAAGCAATGCAACACATCAAGTATCCGAACATCACGGTACACCTAAATATAGGGGTGCCGCACACCCCCTATGTTTCACCGATGAGGTGTTGGATTATGAATTTCCAGCGGGATTCAAGCCCGTAAACATAGAGGCATACGACGGAACAACAGACTCGAGATGCGGATTGAGGATTACATCCTCCACATACACATGGCTAGAGGAGATGATCTCCACGCCATAAAATACTTACCCCTCAAGCTCAAAGGGCCAGCCCGGCATTGGCTTAGAAGCCTTCCCGAAAACACCATTGGAAGTTGGGAGGTGCTCGAGGATGCTTTTCGGGCAAATTTTCAAGGGACCTAAGTCCGACCTCCGGATGCCGACGATTTAAGTCACATAACCCAACAACCCGGAGAGTCAGCCCGGAAGTTTTGGAACAGATTCCTTACTAAAAAGAACCAAATAATCGACTGTCTGGACGCGAAGCCTTAGCAGCTTTCAAACACAATGTACGAGACGAATGGCTCGCCAGACACCTCGGCCAAGAAAAGCCAAGAACAATGGCCGCATTAACAAGCCTCATGACCCGCTTTTGCGCGGGAGAGGATAGCTGGCTTGCAAGATGCAGCACCAGCGACCCAAGTACATCCGAAGTCAGGGATGGAAACAGGAAACCATGACGCAGCAAGGACCAGCGTCGGACCAAGGAAAATAGCCCGACGAGCACGGCAGTCAACGCCGGATTCAAAAGCTCTCGGCAAAATCATAAAAAGCTACCCCTTAAGGATAACAGGGACGAGCTATCTAACTTAAACAAAATCTTGGACAAGATATGCCAAATCCACAGTACTCCCGGGAAGCCTGCAAACCATACCCACAGAGATTGTTGGGTCTTCAAGCAGTCCGGCAAACTCAACGCCGAACACAAAGGGCTCGACACACCAAGCGAGGACGATGACGAACCCCAAAAGCAGAGCACCGGAAAACAAAAGAATTTCCCACAAGAAATCAAAACAGTAAACTCACTTCGCGTGACAAAAGGGAAAAATAGAGCGGCGCCCATAGAGGTACATGCCATACGGCCTATCCCGGAGGAGTCCCACCACTGGTTGTTAAAACCAATCACCTTCGACCATCAGGATTACTCTAGAAGTATACGGAATGCAGGTTGGACTGCCTTGATATTAGATCTGATAATTAGCGGACTCCAATTTTCACAAGTCCTAATGGACGGCGGTAGTGATCTCAACCTGCTATATCAGGACATAATCCGCAAAATGGGGATAGACCCAACCAAATTTCGCCATAGCTACACTTCCTTTCAAGGGGTAAAACCAGGCCCATATGCCCATTGTACGGGCTCTCTACTGCTAGAAGTTGTGTTCGGCTCACCCGACAACTTCCGCCACGATTCCACCTCGCCCCATTTACAAGTAGCTATCAAGCACTATTGGGACGCGAAGCTTTCGCCCGCTTTAACGTAATACCGCATTATGCATCTCTTACACCTAAAATGCCCGGTCCACGCGGCATCATCTCGTTAAAAGGAAACATCAAGGGTTCCTCGAGTCCGGAAAATCGTGCGGTTGCCTCGACAGCCACACAATAAACCGGCTTCATCAATAAAAGCACTTAGATAGGTCGTCCAGACCCCGGACACGGCTGGACGAGTCCGGCGTAAACATACAAGGGCTTACTAGACACATACCCCCGTACAAGGGCCTCCGCAACAAGAGACCATAATGCTCAATTTTATTCATTTTTTGAATTGTACTTCGCTTATTTAATATAACGTACATTTTCGCACGACCTTTTTCAACTAAGTTCCTCTCTTTACTGAGATGAACACCATGCTACACCCGGCCCGTGATACGGCTGCAGAGACACAAAGCGCAGACGTGCAGAGGGACCCGTCGCAAGGATTCTTTTCAGATTAAGACCCTGCGTAAACCTTTTTCACTGCCTCTTGTTGATACACATCCCCGGTTTCTTGTCAGAATCGAGGAGGAGGGTGGCGTTTTGGCATAGGCCACGCCGTAATTTCGCTGCATACTGGACAATTGTGGGCTTATTACCAAGGGCGATTGTTCGACCCGTTTTCATAAAGACCGAATACCTTAGGGAGTGTTCGGCTTCTCGAGTTAGGCCTTATATGCATCAGCTCCGAATCATGTCTTTGGTCAAATGTTGGGTTTGCCCAGCTCCTGTGTTTTGCTGCCTTACGTTCCGCTCTATCGGCTAATGCGGCACCAGGAGAACTACTACGATTGTGCCCCGGTTCGGCCAGGCAAGCACCTCAGTAGAGAAAGCCGAAAACTGACTGTCATGATATAGCGTGAGACGGGTCAACCACTCGATGACCCGCTGGAAAGTTTAGAAGGGCCGTTTCCCGGCCAGGCACATACGCGCCCCGAATTCGGGTGAGCGCGGTGCCCCTAGGGGCTATATAGTAGCCCCAACGTCGAACTCCTATGGCTAAGTGAAAGTGATAAAGCATTATAGTCCGGTTGCCTAGTTTGCTGCGCTATCACCTCCTTTGTAGGACCAAGACGTTGGATCAAGTGTGAAAAGGCGCTTTCTGCAAACACTCCCGCACTATATGCGTGGGGGCTGAAGCCAAAGACTGCCATCTTTCAGGTTATATACACATATACATTAACGGCCGCACAGGAGGTACTTTAATTCTTGAAGGCACAAGTATAAAAAGCTTTTATATTCCATCGAAACATTGTTTCAAAATAATACATGTTATTCGAACATAATATCCTTCGAAAGCATCAAGGCCTCTATTAAACGAAGCGCCTGCAGAACTTCACGAAAATAGTGCTCGGTGTACTCGGCTTCCGTCCGAATCTTGGGATGCAACATCGGTGGCCTTCATCTCCGCCCAATATGTCTTGACACGGGCAAGAGCCATCCGCGCACCCTCTATGCATGCTGACCGCCTCATTGCTTTGATATGCGGCACCGCACCAAGGAACTGCTGCACCAAGCCAAAATAACTCTTCGGCTCGGGCCTTTTCGGCCAAAAATGAGTCACGACATTCTTCATGGCAAGACCGGACAACCTATTCAGCTCCTCCCATTCGGCCAAACGATCGGTTAATGGAAGTGGACGCTCTGGATTACGGAACTGCGACCAAAAAAGCTCTTCCATCTCCTGATCCTTTTGATCTCCGAAGTGTTCGGCCGTGTCCGCAGCACTCGCCACCAAGTCTAGATAAGCATCCTCGCTACTCCACAGCCGGTCCAACTGAGCATATTTAGGATCCGTGAACTTCCTCCGCAGCAGAAAGGGCTTTCCAGCCGCGATATCTCCGGCCTGACGTAGCTCCTCCTTCATAGCTCTCATTGCAGAGCGAGCATCCTTGGCCTCGGTGGTGGCCTTCTTCAGGTCCTCTTGCCCGCCGACCTTCTTTTTCAAGAAGCTCGCAGCGGTCAAGAGCATTCTTCAACTTCACGGCCATCTCGGCCATTTCCTTCTTGCTTCGGCAGTGAGCAGCCTGTTCGGCTTTTAGCTCTTCGGCCGCCTTTAAGGAAGCAGCATCACTTTTTCTGGCCTGCTCCTTGGCTCGGGCAAGCTCCGCCCGAACGTTCTCCATGGCAGCGGCACCATCTGCATCAAGCATACATGTTGTAAGGCACGGGGCATCAAGCTCCCTTACCAGGTGTCCGCGGAGAAACCGCATACCTTGTGACTCGTCAAGCCGCTTATTGACAAGCGTGATGTCGGCATCCGCCACGTCAAGTTGCCGCTTTAGTTCGGCAAATTCATCAGTCCGGCTAGCCACCGGACCCTCCGCCACCTACATAGGAAGGGCGACATATTATAACCTGGGATTATGATCCTCGGCACGCTGTCATTTTCGACAAACGCACCGAGTCTCAGGGGCTGCTATCTACACAGGGTGCATCTTATATATGCGGAGCCGTCAAAAGGTACATCATTGCACGTACCTCAAAACCTGCCAGTAAACTTCTGGCGGCCTCGTACAACCCGCTTTCCGCGGACGAAATTTTTTCAATCACCGTACCCATCAATGCACGGTGATCCTCTGAGATAGACACTCGCCCGAGCAGACCCTTCAACTCCTCTGACCGTGCACCAGGAGGTGCCGGACTCGTCTGATGAACTTTCTTGAAGGCCGGACACGGAGGGCTCTGGGGGCCCTATGACCGCCCTCCACCCCTTCCGGATTCAGAGAAACCCTCCGCGACGACACCTCAGGATCGTCCGCCTCGCTAGGCGGTACGGCAGGGGGCAGCCGTTCCGCTCTCCATCATCTACGGACGAAGATCCCCTGAAGACGAGCTGTGCTGAGAAGGGCTGAGATCCGAACTACAAGGTAAAATTTCGGTCATCTTCAGAGATAAAACAGGGATGCCTCTTATTTTAAAAAACTCCCCTCTCTACTTACGGCTCGCTGGAGGGCTGATCTCCTTGGGGAAATAATGCCGCCGGGGCATCTTCTGGCGTAGGACCCCCTGGCGAAGAATTCTTCCCGCGCTTTGAGTCCTTGCTCTCTGGATCTTCAGAGGCGGTCCTCTTCTCCCCATGGATGGAGGGATTCTCGATCCCTCCTTTCCTGATAACCTCCTTCGCAGAGGAAGTAGCTTCCTTGTCCCCCCCCCCCTCGCCTTCTTCTAAAGGCGCAGCCTCCAGCATCTTGGTTAACACGGGATCCGGCGTGGTCTCAGGGAGGGGGGTCGGACACCTGATCAGTTTTGCTTTCGCTGTCCACTCCTGTTTAAGGGACAACTCTTTTAAGGGCAAGTTTATGATAAATATACGAACAACGTGTCCGGGTACGGGACTACTTACTTGAGCATCCGGGCAATTGCAGCTCAGACCTACGTCCTCGGTCAAGTACGGACACATTGCTTGTGATCCAAAGAACAGTTTGTACATCTCCATGGGCGTTGCGTCCATAAAATGTTGGAGAGCTCGTGGTCCCTCCGGATTGAACTCCCACAGGCGGAGGGGGCGACGTTTGCAGGGCAGGATGCGACGAATCAGCATGACCTGTGCTACTACGACCAGATTGATCTCTCTCTCTAGGAGGTCTCGAATACGGCCCTGCAACAAGGGCACGTCCTTGGACGGCCCCCAGTCAAGCCCTTTATTGACCCATGACGCCAGCCGCGGTGGAGGACCCGAGCGAAAGGCAAGTGGAGCCACCCATTTGGTGCCCCTGGAAGCTGTGACATAAAACCACTCTTGTTGCCATAGACTGAGCTCCTCTTGAAAAGAGCCTTCGGGCCATGAAGCGTCAGCATTCTTGCTTATAACAGCCCCTCCGCACTCTGCCTGTTGCCTCTTGATCATCTTCGGCTCCACCTTGAAGGTCTTAAGCCACAATCCGAAGTGAGGGGTAATGCGGAGGAAGGCTTCGCATACGACGATGAACGATGAGAAGTGGAGGATGGACTCCGGATCCAAGTCGTGAAATTCCAGCCCGTAATAAAACATGAGCCCCCTCACAAAGGGGTCCGTCAGGAAACCTAGCCCCCCAAGGAAGTGAGACGCGCACACCACGCTTTCACCGGGCTTGGGAGAGGGAATAACCTGCCCTTGGGCAGGCAGCCTATGCGAGATTTCGCCGGTTAGATACCTGGCATCTCTTAGCTTTAGGACGTCTTCTTTCGTGACGGAGGAAGGCATCCACCGGCCTTGAAGGTCGGAGCCGGACATCATCGAAGGTCCGAAGTGCCTGAATCTGGAGCTTTGGGTGTTGGGACTCGAAGAGAGGTGCGGATTCGATTGAGATTGAGAAAAATGAGCGGGGCCTTGGTCTCTTTATAAAGAGGTTGAATACCAGGAGCCCTCCCCGTGGCCGTTCCGGACTTGCCATCGATAGAGGAGGCGTGCCAACGGGCACGACTGGGTTACCCACGCCCATATTAATGAGAATCCCGAAATAAGGGGACATGATCTCTGCTTTGACAAGACGTGCCAAGGAAACCGCCTCGCAAAACGCGCTGAGGTGGGACAGTAAAACCGATTCAAATAAAGGCTCGGTCGTGGTGTGATGTCACGCTGCGGAATAAGTCAGCAGATTGACTTGTGTAAATATTATTCTTTCTACGGTGGTATGTGGAACTTATTTTTCAGAGCCGGACACTGTCCTTGTGTTCAAAATCTTCAATGAAGTATTCGGAGGAGGAACCCGCCTTGCAATGCCGAAGACAATATGCGCGCCGGACTCGTCGTCATTTAAGCCTGGTTCAGGGGCTACTGGTGGAGTCCTGGATTAGGGGGTGTCCGGATAGTCGGACTATAGGCTTTGGCCGGACTTCTGGACTATGAAGATACAAGATTGAAGACTTCATCCCGTGTCCGGATGGGACTTTCCTTGGCGTGGAAGGCAAGCTCGGCGATACGGATATGTAGATCTCCTACCATTGTAACCGACTCTGTGTAACCCTAACCCTCTTCGGTGTCTATATAAACCGAAGGGTTTAGTCCGTAGGACGAACAACAATCATACCATAGGCTAGCTTCTAGGGTTTAGCCTCTCTAATCTCTGGTAGATCTACTCTTGTACTACCCATATCATCAATATTAATCAAGAAGGAGTAGGGTTTTGCCTCCATTGAGAGGGCCCGAACCTGGGTAAAAACATCGTGTCCCTTGTCTCCTGTTATCATCCGCCTAGACGCACAGTTCGGGACCCCCTACCCGCCGGTTTTGACACCGACAGCACTAATGACGAGAGACCTCTAACATGGTAGTGTGATGTTGTTTGCATCTTGCATATGATTTATTTTGTGTACTGCTTCACATTTGTTTAAACGCCATTTATGATGAGACACTGTTGACTTGGCAGAGCGATATTTGTAGCATCTTTCATATGGTGTCTACCTTCCATTGCATTGCTTCTAATTTGGTGAAATTTCTTCTTCTTAGTTTACACATCATAGTTCTGGTTATCTCTTCCGTCCTGTTTTTCATACATATTACATCCTCCTATCATGTGGTTGTCTAGCATCAAAGTTCAGTTCGTCTGCATCACGCATCAATTTGTTCTGAAGAACTAAATTGTTATTCCTTTTCTTGTCGGCTTGACTTAACATGGCATAGAGAAAGAGGAAGAAACACAGAATGGCAGGGAATGAGAAGCGGATGAATCCTGCAGATTCTGCTGGTACTGATGGTGCAATAGAAGGTCAAAGTCCAGCGAAAAATTCTACAAACACGGCATTCCATGCTACACAAGCTGCAAAAAAAGCCAAACAGAAAAAAAATAGCTCCACCAAACAAGCAGAGACAACCCTAGTTCTTACAACACCTACCACATTACTACCAGCTGCACGACTTACTGCGTCAAGGCCAACCGAAGCTAGCAAAGACGTTCCCAAGCTCCCTTGCCACCGACACTACTTCCCAAGCACTCTTGACACAAGACGAGTTGGCAATATCAGATGAACCTTGTGAGCTTCAACAGCAAGAAGAAGGTAGTTGCCGGAGTCAAGTTACAGTTGCATGCTTCTTTATATGTAGTCTCACAGTTTGATGTACACTAACACTTCCTATGTTCGTTGTTGGACTAGAACCTAGGCGCGGTTGCCGTTAGGTTTCATGTACGTATCCTCCCAACATGGATTCATTACAGGAATGAAAAAGACGAAACCCAGTTCAACACCTTCCTCGACCATTTATCTGTAAGTATGGTTATGTATGGAAACTAGTAATATCGTCTTGCTCTGCCAATACTTTCTAGGTTGCTAATAATGAGACTCCGATAATTTTCAACATATGAGGTTCAAGTTGGATAGCCAAGACGATGCAACTGCACAAGCTTGCACCCATGTTTCCAAGTCCGCTTCTGACAAGATCGGTATAACTTGAGGAAAACTCACTTTGAAGGCAAGGCTAACAGTGAACTTTCCCAAACATCTCTAGTGGAAAATATATCGGATGAAGACTGGAGGGGCCTTGTTAAACACTGGTCTGATCCGAAGTATCAGGTACATTATATATATGTGATCAGATCACATGTTGAAGTCCTATTTACGCATGTGCCACATAAATCTATCTTCTTGTAGGTGAACTGTTCAAAGAACAAGGCCAACCGTACGAAAGTCAAATTCCAACAGATGACAGGATCTCGTAGCTATATTGCACACTGCGAGGCTCTTGTAATTAGCTGTTGTTTCACTCTTTTCGTTGTACCATATTATCAGATCTATATTGACTTGTTCGAAATGCAGAGGAAAGCCCGCAAGGACCAAAAAGTACCTGAACCAAATGTTTTGGAAATCTTCAAGGACTGTCACACCAGCAAGAAGAAGGGCATGACTACACCAGTCAAAGCCGCTGTTGTAAGTCCTTAATCCTCATGCCTTTTAACTACTACTTACTCTGACTTGTGCCTTGAACTGCATGGTTTGTAGCAAATGTCTATTACTCTTTTCTATTTTATACACAACTGTCTTAGCATATCATTGCACCTTACAAGGTTTAAAAGAGAGGAGTGATGTTCCTTTGATCCTGACCCGTGATCTAGTTCCGTGCTGGACTTGCCCACACAACGTTACAATTGCATGTTTGTTCATGCTCGCTTGTTTTGTGATATGAATCATGTCATACTATGCTTAACGTATTATAAACTTCGTCTCTTTATCCTTAGCCCTCAATACAATGTGAAGAAATAGATAATGCATTAGCGATGGTACATGGTCATATGTTTGGAACCTGGTTTTATTATGTACTTTGCAATAAAATACAACTAATATTTTACATGGGTTCACCAGAATAAGTTCTGTATATAGACCAAAGCTATTTTGTTTGGTTTTGCTGCCTCCTTAATATCTTCTGTTCTAGTACTACTAATGTAATACCTCAACTTTTCAGTGAGCTATGGAAAAAATGGTGGAACCACCACCTTCTGAAGGTGGTGAGGAAATTATAACTGCAATGTCAGCTCTTGCCACAGTGGGTCAGTACCTGTCCACTAATAGTTCCAAAAGCACGTTCTTGTGTAATACTGGGTTGGTTGTTAAGGCAATATCATCCAAACGGCCTCATGATCAAGATATGCAAGCTCGAAACAATGTTGTATCTGCGCTCCAAACACAAGTCCATTCCGTAATAGAGGCCCTTTGTGAAACAAGGAGAAACATTGCTCAATGTCGTCAAGATATGCATGGTTTTGAAACCAGACTATCAGACATTTGCTATGTTGTTCAAGAGCCTAGGGGAAATGAAGGCGAGGGTTATGGTGCTCCTTCGGATAATACAACATGAAAATGTAACATTCAGGTCAAATGAACTGAGCTTCTGAACTTCTGTTGGTGCATTTATCTGCTAGACTGTTAAGTTTTATGCCAACCTTCCTTTTGTTATATAGTTGTAATTTGTTTTGGTGCGATACAAAATTTATTCTTAACGTGCAGCCACCGGCTGAAGAAAACAGCAAGCCATTTTTGTATAGTGTAGGGTGTTCCCTATATTTGCACTAGTGGAGATCTTTGATGTCGAGTGGATGTACTCTGTGCAACTCCCTTAATAGCCGAGCGTTAGTTTCGGCCTTATTTATTTCTTAGTCTTGTTTTTCCCTGGTTTGCTAGTGGCTGCAACTACCATGGGCCATATACGGGCCGTAGGATCCATGCGTCTCCTACGGGTCGTCGATAAATGGGCATGTAATTTTTGGGCCTCGGGCCGTCGATAAATGGGCCTTTAACCGGTGGGCCTCGGGCCGTCGGATAAATGGGTCTACATGGGCCATAATCGGGCGTAATTAGTATCGGCCCAACATGGTAACAGGCCGTTAACAGGCCATAGGACTGCAAAGGCTTAATTCTATCACAGGCATAATGGGTCGTTAATGGGCCTGAATATAGGACGGGCTGGAAACGGCGCAACGGGTTAACAGGCCAGAAATGAGCCGACTCTTGCCATGGGCCGAATGTGGCCCATTAGGGTAACAGGCCAGTAACGGGCCGACTCTTGCCATGGCCGAATTTGGCCCATTTGGGGAACATGCCAGTAACGGGCCAACTCTTGCCATGGGCCGAATTTGGCCCATTAGGGGAACAGGCCAGTAACGGGCCGGAAGTAATCGAGGGCCGAAAAGGAGCCCAAGAACGTAAGGGCCGTCAATAGGCCGAAAGCTAACACGGGCTGGAAACGGCCCATGTAAATCACGGACCGTTAACGGGTACAAATAAAATTACTGTTCATTAAGGGCTAGAGTCACCGTGGGCCTGTAAAGGGCCAAAAGATACGAAGGCCTCATATGGGCCGAAAGACGTCGTGGGCCATACATGGGCCGAAAGTGAAATGGGCTGGTGTTATATTTGACGGCCCACATGACGTTGTTGGGCCGATTTCCTTTAGGGCCTAACGGGTCGTGAGTTAACGGGCCATAAAATGGGCTATTTGCGAAGAGACCGTTAACAAGCTTTTCATGGGCCAGCCCGTTAACTTTTGACCAAGTCAAACGGGCCGGCTTTGTAAGCTAAATGGGCCAGTGGTGGGCCGTGGCACCTGTCGACATATCATAGGCACCAATCTGACCCACTGACGAGCTGACGTGTTTCTACCGGCCAATAAGAATTTTACACGTGGAAATTTCCCATTAGTCGGGGCTGTTAACGGGTTATCGGATCCAAAACCCGACCCGATAGCTTAACGGCGTTCCGTTACGGTAGATGCCACGTGTCGGTCACCCTTGACGAAAGCACTTCTGTGACGCGCGATTTATCATCATGGAAGTGGACACTTCCGTGATGATAATTTTGGTAATGTCATGGAAGACTTCTACGACAAAGACGTATGACTATCTTGATTCTGTCATAAATTTGTCATGGATGTACATGCATGACAAAAAACGCGACCTACTGTGACAAACACGTATCATCACGGAAGTGTATTTTTTGTAGTGATGGTTCGGAAGCATCAAGTGATTCATAATCAATGATTCCAAAAGTCCATCAACATGGAGTTTCTTAATGCGTTTTACACCAATATGACCTAAACGGCAGTGCCACAAATATGTTGCACTATCATTATCAATTTTGCATCTTTTGGCATCAATATTATGAATATGTGTATCACTATGATCGAGATTCAATGAACCATTCACCTTGCGTGTATGACCTTAGAAGGTTTTATTCATGTAAACAGAATAATAATTATTCTTTGACTTAGATGAATAACCGTATTGCAATAAACATGATCCAATCATATTATGCTCAACGCAAACACCAAATAACATTTATTTTAGGTTCAACACTAATCCCGAAGGTAAAGGGAGTGTGCGATTGTGATCTTATCAACCTTGGAATCATTTCCAATTCACATCATCACCTCGACCTTAACTAGTCTCTGTTTATTTTGCAACTCCCGTTTTGAGTTACTACTCTTAGCAAATGAACCAGTATCAAATACTGAGGGGTTTCTATAAACACTAGTAAAGTACACATCCATAACATGTATATGTAATATACTTTTGTTCACTTTGCCATACTTCTTATCCGCCAAGTATCTACGGCAGTTACACTTCCAGCGACCATTTTCTTTGTAGTAGAAGCACTCAGTTCCAGGCTTGGGTCTAGCTTTGGGATTCTTCATGGGAGCAGCAACTTGCTTGCTATTCTTCTTTGAAGTTCTTCTTTCTTTCCCTTTGCCCTTTTCTTTGAAACTAGTGGTCGTTAGCCATCAAGACTTGATGCTATTTCTTGATTTCTACCTTCGCCGATTAGCATCGCGAAGAGCTTGGGAATTATTTTTGCCATCCCTTGCATATTATAGTTCATCACTAACACTACTGGAATCTGGTACTTTGCCATCTGCCATGGCAGATGGCAAAGGCATGGTCGGCGGATGGCAAAGGCTTTGCCATCTGCCAGCAGATGGCAAACAGTTTGTCTGAAACCTCGCCAAGAAGGATTCTTTGCCATCTGGCCGGCCGATGGCAAAGAGCATGTGCCTTTGCCATCAGCTGGCAGATGGCAAAGCCTCTTAACGGGGTTAGCCCCGTTAGAAGGCTAACGACATACTTTGCCGTCTGGCAGCAGATGGCAAAGGTTGCAGGCTCTTTGCCGTCTGCCAACAGATGGCAATGGCTGCATGCTTTGCCGTTTGCCAGCAGATGGTAAAGAGCTTTGCCATCTGCTGGCAGATGGCAAAGAGCCCAAATAGGCCAGCCCAAATTTTACATGTAGATGACACGTGGCCTCTTTGCCATCTGCCAGCAGATGGCAAAATGACTATATTGCTCCATTTAATTTTTTTTTCTTATATCAATTCGTTTTCATTGAAAATCAACACAAATATATTTATATGACCAATATAGCATATTCAACACATATTACCAATAGTCATGAACACATATATATCCAACACATGTTACCAATAGTAGCAAGTTTCATCCGTACATATACATAGTTTCATCAATATTACGCTTTCATCCATGTGTAGCAAGTTTCGGAAGGTCAAAACAAAAACTAAATACAAGCACTCCATCAACCCAAGCTTCCGTGATCTTAAGCAAATTTGTGAAATGGGAAATAAGAAAGTTAGAAGAAGAAGACTAGAAGAAGAAGATTATTATGATGCGGAAATATGCATGGATTGTCAAAACTTGCATTATCCTACTATCACTAGTACAACAAAGCTGCAGGTTGGCATAGTTCATGAACCATGTACATCATGACAAATACAATATCATCCAATGCTCGACTATGAACAAAGTTGAACAATTACACCTCACAAAGGCGGAGCATAGAACCAACAAGCAAGTAGGAGGGGTATAAGAGGACGCGAGGAGCTCACCGGAGGGGGTTCTAGCCTAGGCCGAGCTTCATCACCATGGATGCGGCTAGGGGAATCAGACGAGTCTACCATCATAGGAGCAGCAGCACCACCCCCGACAAAACTGGAATGGCCCGAGCGAATCGCCATCATATGGGTCACTACCACCGAATGATCTTGCAAGGTGTAAAGTCTCCACATTTCAGTATAAACTAGTGGCGTCAAGAAACAAGCAAGAGTGCAGAAGGTAAATTCTAGTAACCGATGATTAGTAGACAAAACAGGAAATAGATCGCACTAGTAGCAAAGTCCACCGCCGCAAGTCCTAAACATTTCATTCAGGATCATATATGAAACTCACTAGTTTCTCCATTACGAAAGCTGGGACGATAGATGGCTCCAAGTCTCATGAAAGTGCAAAGAGCGAGGTGGGGATCAGTAAATATCAAGGATGTTGTTGTTCTGGGTTAAGCTAAGTAAAAAAATCAAGGGCATAACAGATTCAAGTCAACAAAAATTAACATGTGAACATCTTGCGTGCACTATCATCATTTATAAAAGAAATACAAAAAAAATGCAAAAGTTGTACAATGGTTAGGTGCTCACATTTAAATGCTCAAGATGCAAAACGCTTATTTACAATAGTTTAGGTCTTTAAATTTGTCATCTTGAAGCATCACACTAGCAAATGACATGAAAGATCACAGGAAATAACACCGCTTCGATCAAGTATACTCTAAGCATAAAAAAGTCAAACAAGCTCATTGTGCATTTTCTTTTCAAAGCATGAGACACAATAAAATGTCTAGAAAATCTATTGAATGGCATCAGTCCCAAATTCTATCTCGTGTGCTAGTAAATCTGGACGATCGATGAACATCAAACATATCAAGAAAAACAGTACACAAGGCATCAACCTAATTTCAGCAAGCAAATTAACTCAATTTGAAGAGATAGATGACAGCAAGCAAATTAACTCAATTTGCAATCAACCCTGAATAGTAAGTAGAGTAGATTTCAAAAATCTGGAACTAAACTAACCTAATTAATCAAAACAAGGTGGCATGCATAGAAATCTGGAACTAAACTAAGAACTTCGAATTAAAAGAGGAGACGCAAAGGTTCAGGAATTAGTTGCTCCCCTGCCGACGCATTCGTTGTCGAGGTTGAGGAGGTTGTGTCCATGGCCGCACCATCGACCTGAGCTACAACCCAAAGATCCACCGCAGACTGCCTTTGCGCCGAAAGAGACGACCGCTTGCACCCTCCTAGCTCCCCTCCGACGGTGGTCTCCTCCTTGTTCATCCGCCTTGTTATGGCTTCAGGGTGGTAGGCCAGGCCATCCCTTGTCACTGGGTGTCGTCGTCCATGGCCAGATCTAGCCACTCCATGGCGTCCGGGCAGGGGAGGAAGTGGCCATCCTGTCCATGGCGTCCCGATGCTCGAGCGATGACGGATCAGAGAGTTAGAGGGGAAGTGGTAAAGAAGATAAGGAAGGAGGGATGTGGCAAGGGAACAGAGGGGATCTGACTCACGGGAGCAACGTTGGAGCCACACTAGCTACGCGGTAGCCCAAACCCTAGTGAATCGGTGTTTTTCGAATGTAACTCATCCCTTGGCAGAATATTGCTGTCATATTCACAACAGAAGAGTTCTTGTCCAGCTGACAATGCAGACGATGGAGATGCTGATAAGCAGATCAAAAGATTCGCATTTTTTACCGCTCAGATCAATTCATGTTAATTGCATTAAGCTAGAAAGTAGTGTACAATCTCGATAATTACATTCAGCCTTTGAAATAAGGTAAGACAATATTCCGCCAATCATCACCCAATCGGTAAACGATGATCTCAACAAGGTAAGACTGCAGACAATGACCTCAAAGAGATGTATGTAACTAGCAGTGTGCACTCACCTGCCATTCCATGAATAACCTGCAACTACTCTCACCCACAGAATAGTAGAAGAAAAAGGTACAAAGTCCTAATGTTTGCTGATGGATGCAACTCCAAAAATCAATCACAAAATTGATTTTGAACAAAAGGGCCTGATGCCAACTTTATTATAGGCAGACATTACAACAAGTTAATTCTATGGAGACATTAAGGCTTGCAACTTTTCTAAAGCATGGCACGAATCGTTGGCTGCTAAAAATGGCTCAAGATTCCAAAGTACAAATAATTATATTGTCATCAAATCTTGATAGATTATTTACAACAGCAGCACTATTAAAGAAACTTGCAACTCAAGCGGTTCAAAGAAATGATCTAATTTACTGTAACTCATATATCGGTTGTGACTGATCTCTATCTTACGCTGACATGATCAAAATTACAGAAACAACATCAAATCTAATTTCGGTTTCGATCGGACACCACTAAATTAACAATCTCCAGCAAGGATAGCTAGGATTGGGTTTATACCCACAAATATTGGAACAATGACTGAAAACAAAGGAGGTGAGGGGAATTTGCTTTACCAGAATTAAAAGCCTAAGGCAGCGTGGCAGCGGCGAGCTGCTGCTCAGATGATCTAGGATACGGCATCGTGTGGACTCAGTCGTTGGCGCGACGTCGGGGTCATTCAACACGTAGTATCAGCGATGGTTGGTGGCGGCAGATGCGACGTCCAAGCCATTGGTGACGGGATGAGAAGAGGCGCAGCGACATCACCAATCTGAATTATCATGTCTAGAGCTAGCCCGATATATCTAGTTCAATTGCATCTTAGGCTAGCAGTCTTACACTAACCTCGATGAAGTAAGAGGTGTGCACCGCTACATCTGAAGCCGCCTTCCATTGCAGCCTGTTCTCCTCTCTTGCATGACTCTATTTTGCCTTCTCACTTGTACCCAACAATTTTTTTCTCCTTCTCTCCCTACCAGAAAAAACACCACAAGGATATCAACAAAAAAATATATTGAATCAGCAGGAAAACATATCTTGTTAATTCATCATAGTCCGAGTATCCTCACTTGAACAAACCATTGAAACTGTATCACCACCATAAAAGTCAGAAATTTGCAAATAAAGTTTCTAAGGAAGGATAACTGGAATATCAGCGATGTGACTGCAGAATAATTAGAAGTTATGGACCAAGAATAATCCAAATCGACATTCAACAGTTCGTCCTATACTCCTATTCACCTCTGAATTCATACTCCAAATTTTCCAAAGGCGGGATCCCGACAAAAAGGCCAAACACATGGAGGAAAATCAAGTAAAGGCACATAAATAAGTATTGACTGCTACTCAGATTTCAGAAAGCAACTTGTCTGGGGAATTTGAAAGAACACCTAATAATCGTCTCGTTACCCTGTAAACAATCGAAAGTACATACAAGCCGCTCGCCACTCAAAGGTTTCGACATCACGCTGACAATTGGCAGATTCAGAATTTCTAGAGAACAAGAAGTTTGCAAAATATAGTTTAATGGACATCAACGTTCATGAGAGCAGTCAAACTATGAATTAGTTCTACTATTAGGAATCAACATATAGGATTTAAAGGTGGTCTTGCGTCGATGTCGACCGCAGTAGCTTATGAAGAGGGAACGGGAGAAGCATGGAGAGGAGATGGAGGAAATCACCATACTAACAAGAACTCATGTATAGGCCTCGTCACTGTGATGGTGGAGTGGGACGGACGAGGCCCGCGTCGGGCCATGCTAGACTATCCCGCCGTCATCGTCGGAGTAGAATGAGGAGGCGGCCTTCGATGAGGCGAGGAGGGCGGCGAGCGGGGAGGAGGCTGTTGCGCCCTGAGTGCGGCTGCCGCGGCGGACGTGGCGGCGGAGGGCGGCGAGAGGATGGAGTGGCGGTGAGATTGCATCTGGGGGCGGCGACGATGGAGTGGGATGGGATAGGGTTTGGGTGGTTGGGCTGCCCGGAGGGTGGGGGTTCTTTTTCTTTCTTTATTTTTTTAGATAAATGGGATGGATGGATGGATGGATGGATGGATGCCATGTCATCAATCCATGACACAAACATTTCAACCAATGAGAACAAAAATAACCCCACAGTTTTTTTTACCTGGAAAAAAATAACCCCATCTCTTTGCCATCTGCCAGCAGATGGCAAAGAATCTTTGCCGTCTGCTGGCAGATGGCAAAGAGGTGGGGCTGGTACGCCGTTACACGCTTGACGGCCACAGGATTTGCCAACCTCTTTGCCATCTGCTGGCAGATGGCAAAGATTATTTGCCATCCACTAGAAGATGGCAAAGAATTGGCTAATGGCAACCATGTTCTTTGCCGTCTGTCAGTTCTTTGCCATTTGTTTTTTATAAGAAGATGGCAAAGACATTCTTTGCCATTAGCTGGCAGATGTGGCAAAGAGATGGCTGATGGCAAATTCTTTGTTTCCAGTAGTGTAAGTTCTAGTAACTCGCTGATAGCGACTAGAGAACTTTGTCAATTACTATCTTATCTAGAAGATTAACTCCCACTTGATTCAAGCAATTGTAGTACTCAGACAATCTGAGCATATGCGCACTGGTTGAGCTATTCTCCTCCATCTTGTAGGCAAAGTACTGTCAGAGGTCCCAAACCTCTCGACACGGGCATGAGTATGAAATACCAATTTCAACTCTTAGAACATCTTATATGCTATGTGACGTTCAAAACATTTTTGAAGTCCCGTTTCTAAGCCGTAAAGCATGGTGCACAAAATTATTAAGTAGTCATCATACCGAGCTTTGTCAAACGTTCATAACATGTGCATCTGCTCCTGCAATAGGTCCGTCACCTAGCGGTCCATCAAGGACATAATTCTTCTATGCATCAATGAGGATAATCCTCAGATCACGGACCTAGTCCGCATCATTGCTACTATCATATTTCAACATAGTTTTTCTCTAGGAACATATCAAAAATAAACGGGGAGCTATATCGCGAGCTATTGATCTACAACATAGTTATGCAAATACTACCAGGACTAAGTTCATGATAAAGTAAAGTTCAATTAATCATATTACTTAATAACTCCCACTTAGATAGACATCTCTCTAATCATCTAAGTGATCACGTGATCCATATCAACTAAACCATGTCTGATCATCACGTGAGATGGAGTAGTTTTCAATGGTGAACATCACTATGTTGATCATATCTACTATATGATTCACGCTCGACCTTTCGGTCTCAGTGTTCCGAGGCCATATCTGCATATGCTAGGCTCGTCAAGTTTAAGAAGAGTATTCTGCGTGTGCAAAACTGGCTTGCGCCCGTTGTATGTGAACGTAGAGCTTATCACACCCGATCATCATGTGGTGTCTCGGCATGACGGACTTTCGCAACGGTGCATACTCAGGGAGAACACTTGTACCTTGAAATTTAGTGAGAGATCATCTTATAATGCTACCGTCGAACTAAGCCAAACAAGATGCATAAAGGATAAACATCACATGCAATCAATATAAGTGATATGATATGGCCATCATCGTTTTGTGCCTTTGATCTCCATCTCCAAAGCACCTTCATGATCACCATTGTCATCGACGCGACACCTTGATCTCCATCGTAGTATCGTCGTCCTCTTGCCAACGATTGCTTCTACGACTATCACTACCACTTAGTGATAAAGTAAAGCAATTACATGGCGATTGCATTTCATACAATAAAGCGACAACCATATGGCTCCTGCCAGTTGCCGATAACTCCGTTACAAAACATGATTATCTCATACAATAAAATTTAGCATCATGTCTTGACCATATCACATCAAAACATGCCCTGCAAAAACAAGTCAGACGTCCTCTACTTTATTGTTGCAAGTTTCACGTGGCTGCTACGGGCTGAGCAAGAACCGTTCTTACCTACGCATCAAAACCACAACGATTTTTCGTCAAGTATGTGTTGTTTTAACCTTCAACAAGGACCGGGCATAGCCACACTCGATTCAACTAAAGTTGGAGAAACTGACACCCGGCAGCCACCGTATTCGAAGCACGTCGGTAGAACCAGGTCGCGTAAGCATACGGCGTAATGTCGGTCCGGCCGCTTCATCCAACAATGCCGCTGAATCAAAGTATGACATGCTGGTAAGCAGTATGACTATTATCGCCCACAACTCACTTGTGTTCTACTCGTGCATATAACATCTACGCATAAACCTGGCTCGGATGCCACTATTGGGGAACATAGTAATTTCAAAAAAATTCCTACGCACACGCAAGATCATGGTGATGCATAGCAACGAGTGGGGAGAGTGTTGTCTACGTACCCTTGTAGACCGTAAGCGGAAGCATTATGACAATGCGGTTGGTGTAGTCGTACGTCTTCATGATTGACCGATCCTAGTACCGAAAGTATGGCACCTCCGCGATCTGCACACGTTCAGCTCGGTGACGTCCCGCGAACTCACGATCCAGCAGAGTGTCGAGGGAGATCTTAGTCCACACGACGGCGTGATGACGGTGATGATGAAGCTACCGGCGCTGGGCTCTGCCTAAGCACTACGGCGATATGACTGAGGTGGATTATGGTGGAGGGGGGCACCGCACACGGCTAAGAGATCAATGATGAACTTGTGTGTCTATGGGGTGCCCCCTCCCCCGTATATAAAGGAGTGGAGGAGGGGAGGGCCGGCCCTCTACTATGGCGCGCCCTGGGGAGTCCTACTCCCTTCCAAATAGTAGGAGTAGGAGAGAAGGAAGGGGAGCAGAGAGGGAAGGAAGGGGGCGGCCCCCCACCTAGTTCAGATTGGGCTAGGGGGGCGCGCCCTCCACTTTTTCCCTTCCTCTCCTCTATTCCACTAAGGCCCAATAAGGCCCATATACTCCCCGGGGGGTTCCGATAACCCCCTGGTACTCCGGTATATGCCTGAACTCTCTCGAAACCTTTCTCATGTCCAAACATAGTCATCCAATATATCGATCTTTATGTCTCGACCATTTCGGGACTCCTCGTCATGTCCGTGATCATATCCGGGACTCAAAATTACCTTCGGTACATCAAAACACATAAACTCATAATACCGATCGTCACCGGACATTAAGCATGCGGACCCTACGGGTTTGAGAACTATGTAGACATGACCGAGACACATCTCCGGTCAATAACCAATAGCGGAACCTGGATGCTCATATTGGCTCGCACATATTCTACGAAGATCTTTATCGGTCAAACCGCATAACAACATACGTTGTTCCCTTTGTCATCGGTATGTTACTTGCCCGAGATTCGATCATCGGTATCTCAATACCTAGTTCAATCTCGTTACCGGCAAGTCTCTTTAATCGTTTTATAATGCATCATCCTGCAACTAACTCATTAGTCACATTGCTTGCAAGGCTTATATTGATGTGCATTACTGAGAGGGCCAAGAGATACCTCTCTGACAATCGGAGTGACAAATCCTAATCTCGATCTATGCCAACTCAACAAGGACCATTGGAGACACCTGTAGAGCACCTTTATAATCACCCAGTTATGTTGTGACGTTTGGTAGCACAAAAAGTGTTCCTTCGGTATTCGGGAGTTGCATAATCTCATAGTCATAGGAACATGTATAAGTCATGAAGAAAGCAATAGCAATAAACTAAACGATCAAAGTGCTAAGCTAACGGATGGGTCAAGTCAATCACATCATTCTCTAATGATGTGATCCCATTTATCAAATGGCAACTCTTTGTCCATGGCTAGGAAACTTAACCATCTTTTATTAACGAGCTAGTCAAGTAGAGGCATACTAGTGACACTTTGTTTGTCCATGTATTCACACATGTACTAAGTTTCTGATTAATACAATTCTAGCATGAATAATAAACATTTATCATGATATAAGGAAATATAAATAACAACTTTATTATTGCCTCTAGGGCATATTTCCTTCATATTCTTTTGGTCTTGATCTGTAATCTAGTTGTGATGTTCACGTGCGCACACAATGATACAATAGCATGTTTGTTTTATATTTGTTTGCCCATGGTATGAATGATGTCATACTATGTTCATCCTACTTTAAACCATGTCTCTTTATCCTTAGATGTCAACAAATGTGAGGAAATAGACAATACAGTAGGCATGCTAGATGGACATATGTTCCGAAAGTGATTTTATTATGTAGTTGGCACTACAATACATGCTAATGTATTATAGTAGTTCACCAAAATAAGTTATGTATAAACGTGAAACCTACTTTGTTTGTTTTTGTCTCATTAGTAACTTATCTGGTACACTAATCTACAAGTTCAAACTTTCAGCAAGCTATGGAACAAATGATTGAACAACCACAACCACTTGAAGGTGACTAGGCTACCACAGGCACAATGTCACCTCTTACTGAAGTGCGTCAGTATCTCTCCACTAACAGTGTAAAAAGCACCTTCCTGCGTAATTCTGGGTTGGTTGTCAAGGTAACCTCGTCCAAATCGCCTACTGAACAAAATCTTCTGGCTAGACAGAGTGATATATATGTGCTCCAGACACAAGTCCAATCCCTAATGGACGTTGTGCCGGAAAAAAAAAGTGGTTGACAAATGTCGTGAAGATATGAATGGTTTTAAAACCAGACTATCAGACATTTGCTTTGTTGTTCAAGAGCAATGGCGGAAAAAAGGGGAAGATCGTGCCGCTCCATCAGATTCTACAGCCTGAAACATTAGCACTCAGGTCAAATGATATGTGCTTCTATACATATAATGGTGCTTTTATCTGCAAGGACTGTAAACTTTATGCCAACAGGACTTTTGTTGTATGGTTGGAATTTATTTTGTTGTGATACAGCATTTATGATGCTGCCAAAGGATGCAGTAATTACAACGCTATTTTTGTATAGTGTAGGTTTATCTTAGTAATGTATTCGGTCGAAAGCTTCATAGGAGGCCAACATGCCAACATTCGTCGGGCCCATTCCAATTGGGCTAAAAACGATTCTGGGCCAAAATTTGCATGTAGCCCACTAAAACTATCTAGGCCTAAATCAGCATAAGCTTTCATATTTTTCTAGTAGGCATGTGCCCATAGTGGGCCTTTAACAGACCTATACATAATTTGGGCCCTTAGTAATAATAGGTCGTTTACATGTGTAAATATCTCGAGCCCATAAAAACATGGGCCTTTAATAGGACGAAAGTAAGATTGGGCCCTGATTGTGCCAAATAACCCACTGGTCTTAGCAGGCCGAAATGGTGGCCCATTTACAATGCGGATCATCCACAGGCCGAAATACAGACGGGCCATAAATGCATCGACCTACTATACGGGCCTTTAACAGGCCGGAAGTTCGGTCGGGCTTGATTAGTGTCATTTTTATTTAGGCCGTTAGTAGGCCCGATGTGGCGTTGGGCCACATATCGGCCATTGATTTCGTCTGACGTTAACAGGCTGAAAGTGACAACAGGCTGAAAGTGGCCCAAATCTATAGTGGGCCTCTAACAGGACGAATGTCAGACATGGCCGAATATGACCCATATTGTTCACGGTCGTTTATGGGCCGAAAGTTTCAGTGGCCTATAAATGGGCCCAAATGAAGCAGGAACTTTAACGTGCCGAAAACACAGCGGGCCATAATTCGGCCCAAATTATTAGCGGACTATTAACGGGCCAGAAGTGACCACGGGCTGCAATGATGACAAGTTTAGTACGGGTCGTTTACGTGTTGATTTGACACTAGCCTTATGGGCCTTAACTGAGAATGTTGGGCCTTTAGCTGGGTCGGCCCATTATGGTCTGCAAAATCTTGTGGACCTTTAGCTCGGTCGTCCCATTATGGCTCGCTAAATCTTGTGGGACTTTAGTTGGGCCGGCCCATTTAATCTTTATTTGCCACTTTTGGCCAGTCCATGTGTCAACATATCATAGGCGCATCTCGCCCATTGGATGAGTGACACCTGTGCCAACGCGAAGCTAACACGTGGTTCCGTCAGCCAATCAGAATTTTACACGTGGAAAATCGGCATTGGTTGTGGCTGTTAGCGGGTTATCGGATCCAAAGCCGGACCCGATAGCTTAATGGTGTCCCATTACGATGGATGCCACGTGTCGGTCACCCTTGACGAAAGCACTTCTATGACGCGTGATTTATCCTCATGGAAGTGGACACCTTCGTGATGATAATTTTGGTAATGTCATGGAACACTTGTACGACAGCACATGTATGACTATCTTGATTCTGTCATAAAATTGTCATGGATGTACATGCATGACATAAAACAAGACCTACTGTGACAAACGAGTATCATCATGGAAGTGTGTTTTTTTGTAGTGAAGACACATTTCTCCGATTTGGGTTCGAGCTTATCAGGTTGAAGCCTTTTCACATCAGCATCGCAACCCCAAACTTTAAGAAATGACAACTTGGGTTTCTTGTTAAACCATAGTTTATATGGTGTCGTCTCAACAGATTTAGATGGTGCCTATTTAACGTGAATGCAGTTGTCTCTAATGCATAACCCCAAAATGATAGTGGTAAATCGGTAAGAGACATCGTAGATTTCACTATATCCAATAAAGTATGGTTACGAGGCTTGGACACACCATTACGTTGTGGTGTTCCAGGTGGCGTGAGTTGTGAAACTATTCCACATTGTTTAATTGAAGACCAAACTCGTAACTCAAATATTCACCTCCACGATCAGGTCGTAGAAACTTTATTTTCTTGTTACGATGATTTTCCACTTTACTCGGAAATTCTTTGAACTTTTCAAATGTTTGAGACTTAAGTTTCATCAAGTAGATATACCCATATCTACTCAAATCATCTGTGAAGGTCAGAAAATAATGATACCCGCCGCGAGCCTCAACATTCATCAGACTACATACATCAGTATGTATTATTTCCAATAAGTCAGTGGCTCGCTCCATTGTTCCGAAGAACGGAGTCTTAGTCATCTTGCCCATGAGGCATGGTTCGCAAGCATCAAGTGATTCCGAAAGCCCGTCAGCATGGAGTTTCTTCATGCGCTTTACGCCAATATGACCTAAACGGCAGTGCCACAACTAAGTTGCACTATCATTATTAACTTTGCATCTTTTGGCTTCAATATTATGAATATGTGTATCACAACGATCGAGATTCAATAAACCATTCACCTTGGGTGTATGACCACAGAAGGTTTTATTCATGTAAACAGAATAACAATTATTCTTTGACTTAAATTAATAACCATATTGCAATAAACATGATCTAATCATATTATGCTCAACGCAGACACCAAATAACATTTATTTTAGGTTCAACACTAATGCCGAAGGTAAAGGGAGTGTGCGATGGTGATCTTGTCAACCTTGGAATCACATCCAACACACATCGTCACCTTGCCCTCAACCAGTCTCTGTTAATTTTATAACTCCTGTTTCAAGTTACTAATCATAGGAACTAAACCAGTATCAAATGCCCAGAGGCTACTATGAATACTAGTAAAGTACACATCAATAACATTTATATCATCTATACTTTTGTTCACTTTGACATCCATCTTATCCGCCAAGTATTTGGGCAGTTCTGCTTCCAGTGACCATTTCCTTTGCAGTAGAAGCACTCAGTTTCAGGCTAGGGTCTAGCTTTGGGCTTCTTCATGGGAGTGGAAACTTGCTTGTCACTCTTCTTGAAGTTCCCTTTCTTTCCCTTTCCCTTTTACTTGAAACAAGTGGTCTTGTCAACCATCAACACTTATGCTTTTCTTGATTTCTATCTTTGCCGATTTCAGCATCGTGAAGAGCTCGGGGAATCATTTTCGTCATCCCTTTCATATTATAGTTCATCATGAAGTTCCAGTAACTTGATGATAGTGACTAGAGAACTTTGTCAATCACTATCTTATCTGGAAGATTAACTCCCACTTCATTCAAGCAATTGTAGTACTCGGACATTCTGAGCACATGCTCACTGGTTGAGCTATTCTCCTCCATCTTGTAGGCAAAAATACTTGTCAGAGGTCTCATACCTCTCGACTCGAGCATGAGTCTGAAATGCCAATTTCAACTCTTGGAACATCTCATATGCTCCATGGCATTTCAAAAGATTTTTGAAGTCCCGGTTCTAAGTCGTAAAGCATGCTCACTGGTTGTCTGCATTTGCTCCTACAATAGTTCTGTCACCTAGCGGTGCACCAAGGACATAATTCTTCTGTGCAGCAACGAGGATAATCCTCAGATCACGGACCTAGTCTGCATCATTGCTACTATGAACTTTCAACTTTGTTTTCTCTAGGAACATATCATAAATAAAACGGGGAAGCTATACGTGAGAAATAGATCTACATCATAGATATGCAAATACTATCAGGACTAAGTTTATGATAAATTTAAGTTCAATTAATCATATTACTTAAGAACTCCCACTTAGATAGACATCCCTCTAGTCATCTAAATGATCACATGATCCATATCAACTAAACCATGTCCGATCATCACGTGAGATGGAGTAGCTTTCAATGTTGAACATCACTATGTTGATCATATCTACTATATGATTCACGTTTGACCTTTCAGTCTCAGTGTTCCGAGGCCATATCTGCATATGCTGGGCTCGTCAAGTTTAACCCGAGTGTTCTGCATATGCAAAACTACCTTGCACCCGTTGTATGTGAATGTAGAGCTTATCACACCCGATCATCACGTGGTGTCTCAGCACGAAGAACTGTCGCAACGGTGCATACTCAGGGAGAACACTTATACCTTGAAATTTTAGTAAGGGGTCATCTCATAATGCTACCTTCGTACTAAGCAAAATAAGATGCATAAAAGATAAACATCACATGCAACCAAAATATGTGACATGATATGGCCATCATCATCTTGTGCCTTTGATCTCCATCTCGAAAGTACCGTCATGATCTCCATCGTCACCGGCATGACACCATGATCTCCATCATCTTGATCTTTATCAATGTGTCATCACATGGTCGTCTCGCCAACTATTGCTTTTTCAACTATTGCTATCACATAGCAATAAAGTAAAGCAATTATATGGCGCTTGCATCTTATGCAATAAAGAGACAACCATAAGGCTCCTGCCAGTTGCCGATAACTTCAACAAAACATGATCATCTCATACAACAATTTATATCTCATCACATCTTGACCATATCACATCACAACATGCCCTGCGAAAACAAGTTAGACGTCCTCTACTTTATTGTTGCAAGTTTTATGTGGCTGCCCCAGGCTTCTAGCAAGAACCGTTCTTACCTACGCATCAAAACCACAACGATTTTTCGTCAAGTGTGCTGTTTTAACCTTCAACAAGGACCGGGCGTAGTCAAACTCGATTCAACTAAAGTTGGAGAAACAGACACCCGCCAGCCACCTGTGTGCAAAGCACGTTGGTAGAACCAGTCTCATGAACGTGGTCATGTAATGTCGGTCCGAGCCGCTTGATCCAACCATACCGCTGAATCAAAGTAAGACGTTGCTGGTAAGCAGTATGACTATTATCGCCCACAACTCTTTGTGTTCTACTCGTGCATATAACATCTACGCCTAGACCTGGCTCGGATGCCACTGTAGGGGAACGTAGTATTTCAAAAAAATTCCTACGATCACGCAAGATTTATCTAGGAGAAGCATAGCAACGAGCAGGGAGACTGTGTCCACGTACCCTCCACTACTGCAGGATACTGCTAACACGACACTATGATCAGAGACCCTTTGTCGAAACTGTATGTGATGCAATAATCGCAAATGGTGGTTTAAAAAAACTTCAAAAAAGGTGCAAAATGTTTGCGATGATGGATGCATAAAAAATAGTTAAGATTTTAGTTGCGTGTGCGATGCAGGGCATATGGTTAATCCATTCCAACTGTCCGCGATGAGGCAGAACAACAGAAATGGGCAGCCATAACAATGTGTGTGTGATGCGGGACACACGGTTAATCCATTCGAACCGTTTGCGATCAGGTAGAACAACAGAAACGGGCAGCCATACCAATGTGTGTGCGATATACGGCGTACGGCTAACTCGGATGAACTGTTTTCTATTAGGGAATACAATAGAAACGGTTCAACTTAACAAGATGTGTGTGATATGCAACATAGTTCACATGGATGAACTGTTTTCGATTAGGGAACACAATAAAAACGGTTCAACTTAACAAGATGTGTGTGATATGCAGCATACAGTTCACATGGATGAAATGTTTGCGATGAGCCAAAAGAACACAAACGAGTCATGTAAACAAGATGTGTGTGATACGTGGCAAACAGCCGACTCGGATGAACTGTTTGCGATGAGAAATTACAACACAAATGGTCAATACAGTTACTTCGTGTGTGATTCTGTGTATACAAAAAACTTTGAAAAATGCAAACTAGTTTCTTGCGGTGGCTAGGAGTATCACACACGATGCGCCTGCGAGTACTCGTCTGCGATGATTAGTATGTTACACATACGTTTCCTTATGTGAACATCTGTGCGAATTTGCAATATGGAAAGTTAATATGCAAATGCCTTTTGGACATCGGGCACACGCTTAAACTCAATGAACTGTGTACGGTACTAATACTTTCCATGAAAATTTATGAACTTGTGTAACAACATTTGAGTAACATATATATAGTGGTTACACTATTCGACAAACGGAGGATCTTCGTAACACGGTTTTGACAACCATATGGTCCATATCTACATACTTAACATAGTAACAACTATCACATTTTAAGAGTCTAAGGGCCAACAACCATATGGTCCATATCTACATACTTAACATATATAGTAACAGCTAGCACATTTTAAGAGGTTCAGGGCCAACAACTACAATTGTCCACTGGAAGCAGCTTGATCACGATGACTCGGCATCTCGTCAATGAAAAGGAAGAGCCCTCCTGTGCCTTGGTAGAGCAGGAGTAGAACAATGTCTCAAATTTTCCAATATGGATGCATTGCCACGAGAAGCGAGAACTTCTTAATTTGAATGGTTCCATTTTTGCGGGAAATGCAGTACCTTGCAATCACTTTGGCGTTATTAGCAGGCACAAGTGTAATTTGACCACACCGGGAAATCGATCCAGGAACTGCTACAGGGGGTAATTTTCTATTGACATATAGTTTATGAGCATCAACATTAAAATAAGACTTTTTACCAGTGCTTTGTGCACACAGTTGGTCTTGTCAGTGTGTGCACCATAGGTCTAATTAATCCCAACCAAAATCCAGCATTCATACGCTGTGCTATCTCTATCAGATTATCAACAAAGTTTATGACATGCTTCAAGTCCTTCCAGTTAAATTTGGTACGCTTCATAACATACAGATCATTCACTATGCATCCAACATATCCTACTTAAAAGTTGGAAAGGTATTATTTATTCAGAACATGGCAGAAGAATATATAGTGCGCATAAATTGGTAAACAAAATTTGTTACTGCCTAGGAACGGAGTCAGAATACGATATCACAATTGGTTGCTTAAATAGTAATATGACAGCATGGAGAAATTTAAAAGGACACTAACCTCGACTAGACTTTGATCGGCTGATGACGTTGGGGAAGTAAACATCCATGTTAATTAGACCAGGTTGTGGTGCACGCACTAGAATTTTATTGCCAGCTTTCAGTTCATAACACTTAGACATTTTTCTCCAAAGGTCCGCATTAAAATAGGAGTGACCATCTTTATCAAGTTTTACCCTAACCGTCATTGTAAATCCATGTTGTGTTGCCAATATGGCATCCTGGGAGTCATCAGCAAAGTAAAGCCCAAGATTTCCTTCTACTCCTGTTCTTGCAAAGCAAGGGATGTACTGCTTGAAATGAAAATTAAGATCGTAAATTAGATATATTGAAATAACCGAGCAAGATGCAAATATGGGAGTAAGTGATAGAACATATCCATATATAGATGCAAGCAAAGTACAAAAATATAGAATTAAAAATAGATAATGTAACAAATATTTGATGCAAATATATAGATAATGTAGCAACATACGGTATATGTTCACAAATTTAGGCCATCCCGACTGTGGTAGGTTGAGATTGAACATACCGAGCGCTCCTTGAAGTCATCTGGAATGGTGAGATAGTACTTCGTTTCCGACTGGACATGACCACAGTTGCCCGATTTGTGCCCGCACTGTGCACACATGAATGAACACCCACGAATCAGCTAGAACAAAAATGATTCCATGGCGATTTCCGCCGATTGATTAACAGCGACGGACGGACTGCGATAAGAGATGAGTGAATATTTTGCTAATTAAGTTGATTACCTTCTCCATGAGAAAAATCCCCGGCCCAATCCATAGAAAACCCCAGTCGTCCAGAGTCTAGAATGCCAGTGCAGATAGGCGGCGGAAAGCGGTGGAGGCGAAATCCGGTGCCGTTTGGAGCGCGACCTACGCCCGCCGCTAACAGCCGTGGAGCTTAGGGTGCAGAGTTGCGGGGGAGTCCGCGACGAGTGAGTGGGGACGAAGTGGGCGAGGGTTTTCTTTTCCTTTTGCATGTGTGAGTGAACACACACGGTTCACAGAGGCAACGGAGATGAATCGTGTGCGATAGTAAATCACCGAGAATGAATGGGAATCCAAATTTCCTTTGTCCTTCATCCATGATTTTTTTCTACGATTAACATAAACCTTGCTAATCACCGTGTTCAAATTTGAGATTTTTCCGGGTTCATTTACAATATTTAGGGGATTATGTGCATTTTGTAGGCATTAATGCACGTAATTGAAATTCAAACAATTGCTGCATGAAAGGTTGCACAAGAACGGTCTCGAAAAACCATACTTGTGGTATTTAGTAATTTATCAAGCCTTTTTGCAAGGAATGGGTAGAGATTTCAATGGAATGAGTGGCAATAGTCAACCACAAATGCATCATTTACTGGGTTATCAACTATAGAACAATGAAATATGTGCTTGAAAAACATGACGGCTGGCATGGTGCCATGGTATGGCCTCACCATGCCCTGGTTAAAAGCTGAGAAGGTTTGATTTATGTCGTCATGCACGCCCTTCATAAATTGAACCATCACCGAGGAAGTTCAATGCTTTCGAGAGGGAAATCACCAAGATTGAAGGGAATCCAAATTTCCGTCCTAGTTTGTCATTCGGTTTTTTTCCCACAATCAACATACCGCCTCAAATGAAACGTGTTCAAATTTGACATTTTTTCGAACTCATTTACCATATTTAGGGGATTGTGTGCATTTTCTAGGCATTAATTATGCACATAATTCAAATTCGAACAATCGGTGCATGAAAAGGTGCACAAGAACGGTCTGGAAAACCAAGCGCGTGCTATTTAGTACATTCTCATGCCTTTTCCAAGGAATGAGCAGATATTTCAAGGAAATGTGTGGCAATATTCAACGACAAACACGTCGTTTACTCAGTTAACAACTATACAAAAATTGAAACGCATGGTTGGAAAACATGACGCCTGGTGTGGTGCCATGGTATGGCCTCGCCATGCCCTAGTAAAAATTGGAGAATGTTTTCCTTATGTCATGATGCGCACCTTTCATAAAACGAACCATCATCCGAGGAAGTTTCATGGTTTCGAGGGGGAAATCACCAAGATTGAAGGGGGATCCAAATTTCCTTTGTCCTTTGTCCATGATTTTTTTCTATGATGTACATACAACTGCAAATCACCGTGTTCAAATTTGGCAATTTTCCGGGTTCATTTTCCATATTTAGGTGATTTCCTAGGCATTAATGCGCATAATTCGAGTTCAAACAATCGATGCATGAAAGTGTCCACAAGAACAGCCTGGAAAACCATTCTCGTGCCATTTAGTAAATTCTCATGCCTTCCACAAGGAATAATGGATAGATATTTCGTTCAAATGTGTGGCAATACACTACCAGGGAAAACCCTAGTAGTAGCGCGGGTTAAAGCCCACTAGTAGCGCGTGCTGTCGCGCTACTAATAATGCGCTACAGCTATTACTTAGCTGTAGCGCGTGTGACACGCGCTACTGCTAAGACACATAGCGGTAGCACTTCTTCTCTCCCGCGCTGCTGCTAATCTAGCTAGTTGCAGCGTGTTTACTATCCATCGCTACTAGTATTATTTTTTTCTTTTTTCTTTTTAGTGTATTTATATGCCGTTATACAAATTTTGGTACAATACCAATTATGAGGTTTATATCATTATGTCCATAACAGTGTGTCAAATGAAGGTGGATTAGGTTCAAGTGGAGGTAATATGTGGTGCATGTCAAAGTATACTACTAATCCAAACTTGATCTAGTTTGGACTAGTAGTACTTTCGATGTGCACCACATGTTGCCTCCACTTGAATCTAATCCGCCAAAGACAAGCTATTTAATCATCATCATAGTCATTACCACCAACAAAGATTTATTTAATCACCATAGTCATAGTGTAGCACATAATCATCTTCAAACTCATTCTAGCTAGCTAATCACCACCAACACTAGATGCGGTAGCTATCTAATCACCACTAACACTAGCTAATAATAATCATCATAGTCATTACCACCAACACTAGCTAATTAATCATCATAGTGATAGTGTAGCACATCATCATCTTCAAACTCATTTCTAGCTAGCTAACCACTCCTGCTGCTCTCTCTTAGGTAAAATAACATAAAACATGTGTAGCTCTCCTCC
The DNA here is from genome assembly GCA_021605145.1 of Aegilops bicornis. Classification (NCBI taxonomy): domain Eukaryota; kingdom Viridiplantae; phylum Streptophyta; class Magnoliopsida; order Poales; family Poaceae; genus Aegilops; species Aegilops bicornis. Next base: position 716,776,688 of record CM038670.1, read on the forward strand.
TTCATCAAGTTGGAGCATGCAGATGAACCTATCGCCTAATCGTGGATTGCGCTTCTGATTGCTGCCTGAGGGAGTCCCGGATTAGGGGATGTCCGGATAGCCGAACTCTTACCGTTGGTCGGATTCCTGGACTATGAAGATACAAGATTGAAGACTTCGTCCCGTGTCCGGATGGAACTTTCCTTGGCGTGGAAGGCAAGCTTGGCGATACGGATATGTAGATCTCCTACCATTGTAACCGACTCTGTGTAACCCTAACCTGTCCGGTGTCTATATAAACCGGAGGGTTTTAGTCCGTAGGACGAACAGCAATCATACCATAGGCTAGCTTCTAGGGTTTAGCCTCCTCGATCTCGTGGTACATCTACTCTTGTACTACCCATATCATCAATATTAGTCAAGCAGGAGTAGGGTATTACCTCCATCGAGAGGGCCCGAACCTGGGTAAAAACATCGTGTCCCTTGTCTCCTGTTACCATCCGCCTAGACGCATAGTTCGGGACCCCCTACCCGAGATCCGCCGGTTTTGACACCGACATTGGTGCTTTCATTGAGAGTTCCTCTGTGTCGCTGTCGTAAGGTAGGATGCCTCATCTCGTCTTTAAAGACGATACCATCGCCAAACAAGCCTTGGCCACTGGTCAGACTCTTCGGCTAGGCGGTTTTCTCATGACCGCTAGTTCGCCGGGCTACCGACGATGGCCTCTCGAGTCATCGAAACCAATCTCCATGTTTGTTCGAACTTGCCGAACAGTTAGATCCGATCGAGCTCTCCTCCAGAACGAGCTCTTGGATCGCATCGCCTCGAGTCGCCACAGACACGACCGGATCGGACCTAAAACCGATCTCGAGAGAGATCAACTCTCCTGTGCTACCCATCATGTAGCTGTGATAGAGGAGCAATGCGGCGACTCTTCTCCTATCTTAAGGACTAGCTACGTCCGGATTCCCGATCCTCCATGCCGGATTCCTACGGAGGGACGGATGTCGATCAAGCCACGAACTTAAAGTCAGCGGCGGGTCGACTCATTGGATAGCACTCAAAAATCCAAACTTCCGAAGTTCGAAACTTCCCGCCCTTGAGTCCCAAATTGACGGGTTCCAGATTTAGTGCCACCCGCCCACCCAAACATTAGCAATCTCTCGAATTCGGCAAGAGCCCGGCCAAACAGTAACATCATTATCGGGCGATTCCTCCCGGTTATGAACAGGATAAAGGATCACGAGAGGAGGACGTAATACCAATCTTCTACAATAATTGCACGGACAAGGGAATCCTAAACGCCATAAGTCGTCATGAAATTACACGCTTTCTTGACTTGGTGACCGTCATTACAAAAGAAATCTTGTGCGATGGAGAGCGCCTGTAAAACCGAAAGTAAATTTTGGGATAATCCGGCCCCGAATACATCCCTAGTCCGGAACAAAAGGGTGCATCATTATCAAGCACCTGGGTTGAATACCAAAAAACCAAAACCCCCTAAAGGGTATGGAACCATACTGGAGGGTTGGCTAAATGGACCCTGCAAAATTCATAGCATAGAGGGCGCCACTCCAACTCATAGCCTTCGAGCATGTTGGATACTACGGCAGGTGGACAAAAGTGGCGAAGAGCTTCTAGCTTCAGAATCCCAGCCCAAAGCAACACCAAAGACGGTGTTAATAGCTTCTTGAGACTTTCGCATCAAATAACATGCGAAAACGACAAATCCATAACCTTGCGAAGTCTACCAAGTAGCAACAATAAATCCATGGAGGACACGACTATCACCTTCAATGCCGCGATTTAACCTAAATTCCGAACTGCCCGGGCACCAGCCGCATTGGTCCTCAGCCCGATAGTAGACGGCTTTCGCCTTACTAAGGTAATCATGGATGGCGGCAGCGGACTAAACCTCATCTATAAGGAAACTGTAACGCCCTCGATGCGGCTATATCTCCCACGTGTCGAGGCACGACTTAGAGGCATAACCGCATTGAAAGCAATGTCGCAAGTGAGGTAATCTTCACACAACCCATGTAATAAATAGGGGAAAGAGATACATAGTTGGCTTACAGTCGCCACTTTACACAATACATAAATAAACATCCATCATCCAGAGTACACTCAAGGTCCGACTACGGAATCAAAATAAAAGAAGATACCCCAACTGCTACACAGATCCCCGATCGTCCCAACCGGGCACCACTATCGATCATCTGGAAAAGACACATAGTAACGACCACGTTCCTCGTCGAACTCCCACTTGAGCTCGCTGAGTCACCTGACCGCATCGCCGGCACTGCAACTGTTTTGGAAGTATCTGTGAGTCACGGGACTCAGCAATCTCACACCCGCGAGATCAAGACTATTTAAGCTTATAGGAAGGACAGAGTCGTAAGGTGGAGCTGCAGCAAGCGACTAGCATATATGGTGGCTACTTCGCAAAAGAGAGCGAGAAGAGGAGCAAAGCACGGACGTGAAGCTAGTAGCGATCAAGAAGTGATCCTGGACTACTTACGCCGAGACATAACTCCAACACCGTGTTCACTTCCCGGACTCCGCCGAGAAGAGACCATCACGGCTACACACGGTTGATGTGTATTTTACTTGAGGTCAACTTCGGGTTTTCTACAACCGGACATTAACAAATTCCCATCTGCCTCATAACCGGGCACGACTTTCGAAAGATATTACCCTGCAGGGTGTCCCAACTTAGCCCATTATAAGCTCTCACGGTCAACGAAGGATATTCCTTCTACCGGAAGACCCGATCAATCTCGGAATCCCGGACTACAAGACATTTCGACAAAGAATAAAACAAGACCAGCAAAGCCGCCGATTGTGCCGACAAATCCCGATAGGAGCTGCACATATCTCGTTCTCGTGGCACATCCGGATGAGACTAGCTACGAGTAAAACCAAGCCTCGAAGTTTCCCGTGGTGGCCCCAGTAGCTCGATTCGGGCCAGCACTCGAAGGAGCACCGTCCGGGGTTAAAATAAAGATGACCCTCGGCTCATGAAAACCGGGGAAAAAGGCTTAGGTGGCAACTGGTAAGACCAAAGTTGGGCCTTGCCGGACGAGTCTTATTCAAAGCGAACTGTCAAGGGGGTCCCATAAATCACCCAACCGTAAGGAACGTAAAATCAAGGAACATAACACCGGTATGACGGAAACTAGGGTGGCAAGAGTGGAACAAAACACCAGGCATAAGGCCGAGCCTTCCACCCTTTACCAAGTATATAGATGTATTAATTATAGCATATATATATTGTGATATCCCCAACAAGTAAACATGTTCCAACAAGGAACAACATCTCCATGTTCCAACAAGGAAACAAACTTCAACTTCACCTGCAACTAGCAACGCTATAAGAGGGGCTGAGCAAAGCGGTAACATAGCCAATCAACGGTTTGCTAGGAAAAGATGGTTAGGGGCTGACATGGCAATATGGGTGGCATGATATAGCAAGTGGTAGGCATCGCAGCATAGGCATAGCAAAAGAGCGAGCATCTAGCATAGCAAAGATAGAAGTGATTTCGAGGGTATGGTCATCTTGTCGCAATGTTCTCGAGAGTTGTCGAAAGCTTGATCCTCGTAAGCGTTCTCAACAGGTTCCTCGCTCACGTACTCGCCTCCGGCTCTACCCAAAGTAACAACACAAACAAAGGAACCACAATAAATCACGGTGCAATGCACAATCAACATGATGCAAAACATGACATGATATGCATGATGGGATATGCAATGCTTATGTGCGCCCGGAAGGAAAATGATGAACCAGGCATCAACTTGGCAAACCAAGTATGCCACTGAAAGATGAGATGATTTCGGTTGAAATCGATATAAAGATCACCGAATCGGATGCACGGTTTAGAAATGGCAAGCAAAACAAGAATGGCACAAATCTGCCATTAACAGCATGATGCCACTTAGCAAGCAACAAATAATTAAGCTAATGCACCCAAACGTATCAACAAAGTACATGGCAGTGATCTACACAAGATGCTTGACAAAAGATGAGCACTGAGCTCGCTAAAACACATCATAACAGGTTCAAACAAGCATGGCAAAAGTGCAAAAATAATCAGGCTGGACATGGCAAAAACAGCATCAGGTTGCAATGTTCAGAGCAAGAAAACTACATGCTAGAGGAACTTAATGAAGTATCTCAAAATATGCATGGATCTCTCGGTAGCATCAAGTTAACATGGCATCAAAATATCAGCAAAACAGAGCTGAAAACAGCAACATCAGGACACCTACTTTGCATGCTTGTGCTAGTCACCACATAGATCACAAAAATACATAGCATACACCCCTAGAAAGATGGCATGGCATATTACAAAACACATGTAGGACTCCAATTCATAGGGTGCACACATCAATCATGGCAAAAATAACAAAAGTGCAAGTTCTGTTTAAACAGAAACTAACATCACATAGCATCCTTCCAACAGCATTTCGGGCATCAAGATGAGCTCAAATGAAAATGATGCAATGAGATGAAATGATCTACTCTTCGAGGCGAACATTTTGACATATAATACTCGAAAAATGGATCTACGGATGCGAAGATATAACAAGTTGAAAATGCACAATATGACATTAGATGCAAAATACTTGGAGAAATAAGAGGAGGGAGAAGAGGTCAACGGCGGCGCGCGGACCGAGGCGGATCGGCCGGCCGGATCCGTCGAGGACGGCGGGCGGGCGCGGGCGAGGTGGGGCGCCGGAGGAGGCGGGTCGGGCCGAGCGGGCGCCGGAGGAGGCAGCCGGGGCGGCGACGCCGAGTCGGCGAGGGCCCGGAGGACGCAGGTGGCGGCGGAGGACGCCGCTGGCGGGCGGGGCTGCAGGCGCGGGCGGCGGAGAAAGGCCGGGCGGCGGAGAGGCGACGGAGAGGCGCTGGGCAGCGCTGGGCGGCTGGCCGGGCGAGGCGCGGGGAGGCGCCGGCGGAGGCGCTGTGAAGCGCGCGGGCAAGACGGCCAGTTCGCCCGGGCGGGCCGGATCTGCCCCGGCAGCGCGCGGCGGGCGGCGGCGGGCCACGTGGCAGCCTGCCATCGGCTGCGGCGGCGGCGACGAAGCGTCCCGGGCGGACACGTCCGGCGCGCGGAGGAAGAAGGGCTAGGGTTTCGGGGTGGAATTGCTCCGGGATTTTCGGGGGAGGTGTTTAAATAGGCATAGAGGGAGCTAGGAGAGTCCAAATGAGGTGTAGTTTTCGCCCACACGATCGTGATCGTACGACGGAGAGCATGGAAGTGACTTAGATGGGTTATTGGGCTGTTTTGGAGGGGTGTTGGGCTGCAACTTAAAAGAGGCCTTGCGAGAGTGCGGTTAACCGTTGGAGTACCAAACGAGCTCCAAATGACCCGAAACTTGACCGGTGGTCTCCGGGTGGTATACCAAGGCCACTAGACAAACCTCGGTCCATTTCGAGAAGGTTTAATACCCGCACACGGAAAACGTAAAAGGACCGCCGGGGAGATAGAAGTGTCGGATTGCAAAGCGGACAACGAGAAAAATGCTCGGAATCATGAGGCGAACACGTATGCAAATGTGATGCACATGATGACATGATATAAAATGCATGACATGGACAAAATGCAAAAGAAAAAACCCAACCACGGAGGAATATCATATCACAATGCCGAAAATGGCAAGAGTTGGAGTTACAAATATGGAAAGTTGCATCCGGGTGTTACAACACTCCACCACTACAAGAGGATCTCGCATCGAGATCTAGGACTGAAAGAACTCGGATATTCGAACGGAGGTGATCCTCGCGCCCTGTGTAGCTTCTCGGTCGGAATGGTGTGACCACTTCACTTTCAGGAATTTGATTGACTTGTTGCGAGTCTTGCGCTCGGTTTCTTCAAGAATAGCAACGGGTGCTCATGATAAGAGAGATCTTCTTGAAGGTCAATCTCTTGAAGTTGATAGTGCGTTCAGAGTCTTGAAGCACTTATAAGCTGTGACACGTGAAACACATCGTGGCACGCTTTGCAAAGTTGGATGGAAGCTCAAGTTGATAGGCGAGATCGCCTCTTTTGCCAATTATCTTGAAAGGACCCACGTATCTAGGGGCAAGCTTCCCTTTGATACCGAAGCGACGAGTGCCTTTCATTGGAGAGACGCGGAGGTAGACATGGTCTCCGATTTCAAAAGCCACATCACGGTGCTTATCATCATAATAGCTCTTTTGGCGCGATTGCGCGGCTTTGAGATTCTCACGAATGACTTGGCACATTTCTTACGCCTCTGTGATCAAGTCATTGCCAAGAAGTTGGCGTTCAATTGTCTCGAGACCAATTGAGAGGAGTACGGCACTTTCTCGCCATAGAGAATTTCGAATGGGGCCTTGCCCAAACTCGCTTGGAAGCTGTTGTTGTAGGAGAACTTCGGCATATGGAAGACAATCCTCCCACTTCATACCGAAAGAAATGACACAAGCCCCGAGCATATCTTCAAGGATTTGATTAACTCGCTCGACTTGGCCACTTGTTTGAGGGTGGAAAGGCTGTCTTTGAAATGAATGTTGGTGCCCATGGCCTTACGAAAAGAATCCCGAACTTGGAGGTAAAGATGCTGCCACGGTCCGAAGAGATCAATTGTGGAATGTCGTGCAAGGAGACAATCTCGGAGGTGTATAACTCTGCCAACCGAGCTGCTGTGATAGATTCTTTGATAGGAAGAAAATGAGCCACTTTAGTAAGCTTGTCAATGACAACGAAGATAGCATCATTTCCACGCTTGGACTTTGGAAAACCAGTCCACGAAGTCCATTTCAATATGATCAAACTTCCATTACGGAATAGCAAGAGGTTGAAGGAGACCAGCTGGTCTTTGGTGTTCTGCTTTCACTCTTCTACAGACATCACATTCATTCACGAATTGAGCAATTTCTCACTTCATTCGAGTCCACCAATATGACTGCTTGAGATCATGGTACATCTTCGTACTTCCAGGATGAATGGATAGAAGCGAATTGTGAGCCTCGTTCATAATGACTTTTCAGAGATCACCCTTAGGAACCACAATCCGGTCCTCAAAGAAAAGAGTATCTTTGTCATCCACGTGGAAGCACTTGTACTTGGAAATGCCCTTGTCGATACCACGTTTCACCTTTTTCACCATGGTATCCAGAAGTTGAGCCTCACGAATCTGATCTTCCAAAGTAGGAGAGACTATGAGGTTGGCAAGAAAGCCTTGAGGAACAACTTGAAGATTCAGCTTATGGAACGCTTCACGAGATCCGCTGAAAGGGCTTGAGGATTAGACTGCAAGTAAGCCTTCCTGCTCAAAGCATCTGCAATGACATTGGCCTTGCCGGAGTATATTCAATACTTGGGTTGTACTCTTGAATCATTTCGACCCATCGAGTCTGCCTCGAGGTTGAGGTTGGGCTGAGTGAAAATGTACTTGAGACTCTTGTGATCGGTGAAAATGTCCACTTTCCTTCCCAACAAGAGATGTCTCCATGTAATCAATGCATGGACAACTGCCGCCAACTCAAGATCGTGAGTGGGGTAGTTCTTTTCGTTGGGCTTCAAGCTGGCGAGAGGTATAAGCCACAACCCTCTTCTCTTGCATTAACACCGCACCGAGACCTTGAAGAGAAGCATCACGAAGAAAACTTGAATGGCTTGGATTCATCAGGAGGAGTCAAGACAGAGCTGTGACGAGTTTCTCTTTGAGAGTATTGAAAGCAACGTCACACTCGGGAGACCAGACATACTTCACATGCTTACGGAGGAGGTTGGAAAGAGGCTTTGCAATCTTGGAGAAGTTCTCAACGAATCTTCGCAATAGCTTGCAAGACCAAGAAAATCATGAGCTGCTTGACATTCGAGGAGGTTCCCAATTCACAATTGCGGACACCTTCTGGGATTAACAGCGATGCCCTTGGCGGAGATGATATGACCAAGATAAAGCACTTCATCAAGCCAAAATTCACATTTGGAGAACTTCGCATAGAATTGATACTCTCTGAGCTTGTCTAGCACCAATCGCAAATGTTTGGCATGATCCTTCTTATTCTTGGAGAAGACCAAAATATCATCAAGATAGACCAAGACGAATTCATTGGTGTAGGGGTTGAATATGAAATTCATCATCCGAGAGAATGTTGGAGGAGCATTGACAAGGCCGAAAGACATGACAGTATATTCATAAGAACCAAAGCTTGTTCTGAATGCTGTCTTGGGAATATCTTGTTCACGAATGCGAATCTGATGATAACCCATACGAAGGTCAAGCTTAGAGAACACTGTAGCACCTTTGAGTTGCTCGAAAAGCTCATTGATGTTGGGAAGTGGATACTTGTTCTTGATTGTCTTCTTATTCAATGGACGGTAATCGACGCAAAGTCGGTCCGTGCCATCCTTCTTCCGGACAAAAAGAACACCACAACCCCAAGGAGATGAACTCGATGCGATCAAACCCAGACGCTCTTGTTCATCGAGCTGCTTCTTCAATTCCTCAGCTCATTAGGTCCAAGCTTGTATGGACGCTTGCAAACTGGTTCAGTGCCAGGCTCAAGATCAATAACGAACTCAATTGGCCGATGAGGAGGCATACCCGGAAGCTCTTCTGGAAAGACATCTTGGTACTCACAAACGACTGGAATCTGAGAGATAGCATTCAGTTCGCCCTTCTCATTGAGAGAAAACAACCGAATGGTTTCATCACGAGCGGCATAGATGATCACATCATTAGAAGAGTGAGTCAATTGAAATTCCACAGCAGCACAATCAAGCTGAGCTTTGTGCCGAGAAAGCCGATCCATCCCGAGAATAAGATCAATATCCGAGTCACCAAGAACAATTGGTTTAGCCAGAAATCTATAATCGCCCATCTTGATACCGACATTCGGAACCATCATGCTAGAGCTCAAACGCTTAGCCGGAGAAATAACTTGCATAGCTTTAGGTAATGCCTCTGTCTCGAAATTGTGCTTTGATGCAAAAGGATATGACATGAAAGAATGCGATGCACCAGTATCAAATAAGACTTTTGCAGGAATATCATTAACTGGAAGATTACCCATTATCACATCAGAAGATTCCTCTGCTTGAGCTGCATTCATCATATTGACCTTTGCAGACATGGGATTATGCTTGACCACTTTGCATTGCCGGAAGATTTCACAGAGGAGGAGGCGGAAGACGCCTCTGGTTGAAGCATTTGTTCGCATAGTGACCTTTCTGCCGACATTTGTTGCAAGTCACCTCGAGAGAGCGGACGGTGGTAAGGAGCACTTGACCTTGGAGCTTGAGAATTAGACTTGTTACGATAGCTGTGGTTGGGTGGGTGGGAAGATCCACGGCCACCTGAGTTCTTCTGGCGATAAGGCCGATTTGAACGGAGGAGGAGGAAGGTAAAACTTCTGCTGCTTAGCTGCCACTTGAGAGGAAGAAGAAGACTGAACTGCATCCTCGATTCTCTTCTTAGAAGCCTCACATTTGAGCTGGGCAGCTTCTTGCTTCATGCCATGTTGTAGAAATCATCATACTTAATCGGCTCAAAAAGCACAAGAGCTAATTGCAGATCTTCTCTCGGACCACCTCTGAATTGATAGATCATACTCTTTTCATCGAACGCGTCTTGCTTAGCAAAACGAGCAAGCTTCTGGAACTGGATATTGTATTGATAGACAGACATGTTGCCCTGCTTGAGATTGCGGAACTCCTCACGCTTGCTCTCAACAACACTTTTCGGAATGTGATGAGCTCTGAAATCACGGCGGAACTCATCCCAGGTAATGACACGACCTCCTCTGGAATCTTTGTATTGCTGGTACCACTCAGCAGCTTGATCCTTGAGTTGAAACGATGCAAACTTGACAAAGTCCTCGTGTCCGACATTGCTACAATCAAAATGCTTGCAGATGTCCACAAGCCAATCGTCGGCGTCTGTGGCCTCGACCACGTAAACCGAAAGACTTCGGCTGATTAGCGAGGAACCGATCGAGAGTAGCAAAGTGTGGCTGATTGTTGCCTTGACCTTGATTGCCTTGATTGCCTTGCCCTTGAGTACGCTTCTTGCAAGAGCTGCAAAATCATACGAGCATTGGCATTGGTGGCTGCCATGATAGCTTGCCGTGCCTCTGGAGGCGGAGGTGGAGGTGGAGGTGGAGGGTCTGATCGATCCCCATCATTACGATCCGGATTCAGACGCGTTGGCGGAGCCATCCTGAAGAGGGTGACATCCGTTAGTCCTTTGATAGACAAATTGATAAGTAGAATCAACGGATAGAAATTGCAACATATAGTCTTCACAATAAACATTCGAACAAGAATGAACGAATGAATTCCAAAAGTTAATCATCACACGTCCAATAAGGTGAGAAGCCACTTAGATATAGATATGGAAACAACATCTGTCTTAGAAACAATTAGAATATCACAACTGAAAACAAAAGGTTGGCTTCTAGAATGAGCCGGAACAAACACATGATAGAGATTTCGCCCAAAGTGTTCGTGGTGGGGCCCACACGGGCACGACGTATAGCGGACGTCACGAATGACTAACAAGACGTCCCGAATCAGCATAGCCAAGGATTCTTTAAGACGTCTCGCGACCATCGTAAATCGACCGTGAATGGGCGGACCACTAAACTTTGAACCCCAATCTCAAATCATACATCCGCCGGAAAGATATCCTGTAAGCTACTAGAATTCCCACCTAAAAACTCCCGAAACTTTACGGTTATGCAATCCGGTGTTGGGGATACAGGGACACAAAATATATCACCCAAACTAACAATACCTAGATCCAAATTGTATCCATCCGTCAACACATAACCAAGAAATCCTCGGAAGTCGTGTACCTCGACCTTGAAAAACATCCGTTATACAAGTCATGGCAATACTCCACTTTTCGCCTCGATCTTGGGCTATCAGGGTTATCTCACCAACAACTGCACAAAAGAGATTTCGATGTCGGCAAAACTCAGGTATTCCGTAAGCGCAACGATAAAATTGTGATGACAACACCTCGAAGCTCAACTCCCGGGACACCGCCACAACCCCTAAATGTCGGAGGCACCAAGAACAATGTTCTCGTCACAAAACCATCGAACGATTCCAAGATACCCACGTGATCCTAAAAAATTTTTAGTGAAATTTGAGGAGAGAAGAGTCAAAACTCTACGTCGAGACCTCACAGAGCGATGAAGGGACCGAGGAGTAAAAAGAATCCTACTCTCCGATATATATAATCCTAAGACTCAAAACATTTTTCCATTCTAGACTCAACAACGCCAAAGAAACAATCAAGTAGGGGCTCCTAAGTCGGGAAGGCTCGATTACCAACTTGTAACGCCTCGATGCGGCTATATCTCCCACGTGTCGAGGCACGACTTAGAGGCATAACCGCATTGAAAGCAATGTCACAAGTGAGGTAATCTTCACACAACCCATGTAATAAATAAGGGAAAGAGATACATAGTTGGCTTACAGTCGCCACTTCACACAATACATAAATAAACATCCATCATCCAGAGTACACTCAAGGTCCGACTACGGAACCAAAATAAAAGAAGATACCCCAAATGCTACACAGATCCCCGATCGTCCCAACTGGGCACCACTATCGATCATCTGGAAAAGACACATAGTAACGACCACGTTCCTCGTCGAACTCCCACTTGAGCTCGGTTGAGTCACCTGACCGGCATCGTCGGCACTGCAACTGTTTTGGAAGTATCTGTGAGTCACGGTGACTCAGCAATCTCACACCCGCGAGATCAAGACTATTTAAGCTTATAGGAAGGACAGAGTCGTAAGGTGGAGCTGCAGCAAGCGACTAGCATATATGGTGGCTACTTCGCAAAAGAGAGCGAGAAGAGGAGCAAAGCACGGACGTGAAGCTAATAGCGATCAAGAAGTGATCCTGAACTACTTACGTCAGACATAACTCCAACACCGTGTTCACTTCCCGGACTCCGAGAAGAGACCATCACGGCTACACCCGCGGCTGATGGGTATTTTACTTGAGGTCAACTTCGGGTTTTCTACACCCGAACATTAACAAATTCCCATCTGCCTCATAACCATGGCACGGCTTTGAAAGATATTACCCTGCAGGGTGTCCCAACTTAGCCCATTATAAGCTCTCACGGTCAACGAAGGATATTCCTTCTACCGGAAGACCCGATCAATCTCGGAATCCCGGACTACAAGACATTTCGACGGCAATAAAACAAGACCAGCAAAGCCGCCCGATTGTGCCGACAAATCCCGATAGGAGCTGCACATATCTCGTTCTCGTGGCACATCCGGATGAGACTAGCTACGAGTAAAACCAAGCCTCGAAGTTTCCCGTGGTGGCCCCCGCAGTAGCTCAGTTCGGGCCAGCACTCGAAGGAGCACCGTCCGGGGTTAAAATAAAGATGACCCTCGGGCTCGCGAAAACCCGGGAAAAAGGCTTAGGTGGCAACTGGTAAGACCAAAGTTGGGCCTTGCTTTGGACGAGTCTTATTCAAAGCGAACTGTCAAGGGGGTCCCATAAATCACCCAACCGTGTAAGGAACGCAAAATCAAGGAACATAACACCGGTATGACGGAAACTAGGGTGGCAAGAGTGGAACAAAACACTGCATAAGGCCGAGCCTTCCACCCTTTACCAAGTATATAGATGTATTAATTATAGCATATATATATTGTGATATCGCCAACAAGTAAACATGTTCCAACAAGGAAGAACATCTCCATGTTCCAACAAGGAAACAAACTTCAACTTCACCTGCAACTAGCAACGCTATAAGAGGGGCTGAGCAAAGCGGTAACATAGCCAATCAACGGTTTGCTAGGAAAAGATGGTTAGGGGCTGACATGGCAATATGGGTGGCATGATATAGCAAGTGGTAGGCATCGCAGCATAGGCATAGCAAAAGAGCGAGCATCTAGCATAGCAAAGATAGAAGTGATTTCGAGGGTATGGTCATCTTGCACGCAATGTTCTCGAGTTGTCGAAAGCTTGATCCTCGTAAGCTTTCTCAACAGGTTCCTCGTTCACGTACTCGTCTCCCGGATCTACCCAAAGCAACAACACAAACAAAGGAACCACAATAAATCACGGTGCAATGCACAATCAACATGATGCAAAACATGACATGATATGCATGATGGGATATGCAATGCTTATGTGCGCTCCGGAAGGAAAATGATGAACCAGGCATCAACTTGGCAAACCAAGTATGCCACTGAAAAGATGAGATGATTTCGGTTGAAATCGATATAAAGATCACCGGAATCGGATGCACGGTTTAGAAATGGCAAGCAAAACAAGAATGGCACAAATCTGCCATTAACAGCATGATGCCACTTAGCAAGCAACAAATAATTAAGCTAATGCACCCAAACGTATCAACAAAGTACATGGCAGTGATCTACACAAGATGCTTGACAAAAGATGAGCACTGAGCTTCGGCTAAAACACATCATAACAGGTTCAAACAAGCATGGCAAAAGTGCAAAAATAATCAGGCTGGACATGGCAAAAACAGCATCAGGTTGCAATGTTCAGAGCAAGAAAACTACATGCTACAGGAACTTAAAATAGCAAAACAAGGCATGGCATGAATCTACTCAAAGCATAGAACAAAAGTCCCTTACTGACCATAAGCCAAAAAGGACTCGAAAATATAGTAACACCCATGTCAATATTGAAAGTTTCGTTAACAGATTCAGCAACATGGCATGTCAAAAACTGATAACAAGTAGGCATGTTTAAGAGCTCGATGCACTCACTACAGAGCCTTATATGATAAAATAAGCATACATACATCAAGAAGACATGGCATAGAAGACATACATGGCAAGAACAATAACATAGCATACATGTATCAACCACAACAACCTTGGCAAAATTGAATAACATGTAAACAATCTGCCAGGAAACATTTTATAGCAAAAGTAGAGCTCGATTGACTCAAGCTATGCTACTCCATAATTGCAAACAAGGACATGGATGGATAGATCAAGACATGTTTAACAAAACATCCTTACTGAAGTATCTCAAAATATGCATAGATCTCTCGGTATCATCAAGTTAACATGGCATCAAAATATCAGCTAAACAGGGCTGAAAATAGCAACATCAGGACACCTACTTTACATGCTTGTGCTAGTCACCAAATAGATCACAAAAACACATGGCATACACCCCTGGAAAGATGGCATGGCATATTACAAAACACATGTAGGACTCCAATTCATAGGGTGCACACATAAATCATGGCAAAAATAACAAAAGTGCAAGTTCTGTTATTTAAACAGAAACTAACATCACATAGCATCCTTCCAACAGCATTTCGGGCATCAAGATGAGCTCAAATGAAAATGATGCAATGAGATGAAATGATCTACTCTTCGAGGCGAACATTTCGACATATAATACTCGAAAAATGGATCTACGGATGCGAAGATATAACAAGTTGAAAATGCACAATATGACATTAGATGCAAAATACTTGGAGAAATAAGAGGAGGGAGAAGAGGTCAACGGCGGCGCGCGGACCGAGGCCGGATCGGGCCGGCCGGATCCGTCGAGGACGGCGGCGGCGCGGCGAGGTGGGGCGCCGGAGGAGGCGGCCGGGTCGGGGCCGAGCGGGCGCCGAGGAGGCAATGGGCGGCGACGCCGAGTCGGCGAGGGTCACGGAGGACGAGGTATGGCGAGGACGCCGCGGGCGTCGGCAGGCGCTGGGCGGCGGAGCAAGGCCGGGCGGAGAGAGGCGGCGGAGAGGCGCCGGGCAACGGTATGGCGCCGGGCGAGGCGGCGGAAGCGCCGTGAGGCGCTGCTGGCGGCGCTGGGTCTCAAGAGTTCGGTTCGCCCGGGCGGGCCGGATCTGGCCCGGCGCTGGGCGGCGGGGCGGCGGGCGGGCCACGCGCGGCGGGTGGGCGGCGGAGTCATGGGGGAGACAAAAAGCTGCCGATGGGCTCAACAACAACTCATCGGAATTTCCATATCACTGGACTTCCGCCATCATGTGAACACGGAGATAGTTTGGTCAGACCAAAAGATGTAATGGTGTATGCTCGAGGGATCAACCACGAGTAAGACAACATTACGAATATCGTTGGTTCTAACTTGATTTGACGATAGCCCACACTCAAATCAAGGTTTGGTTAGGATGATGGGTCCAGCAATTGATCGCGAGGATCAATCAACGAAGACATCACCTTTCTTCAACACACATACAAGATATCCCCTAGAATGAACTAAGTCGGACAAGCTTTCATCTTCCAACTCTCCAAGTTGTTGTTACCTTAACCAACTAGCTCAGGGGTATCCAACACAGATTCTTGGAGAAGGGGGTGGTTACAAGGAACCAACTTTATCACGAACTCAACATAGCGGTCAGGTGACAACCTGGTGATACCTCCGAGAAGATATTCGGAAAATCATGAACCACCGATATGTCCATAAGCTCGAGAACAATCTTGCTTTTCAAGGCAAGACGACATGATCATAAGAGAAAGGGATTGATACAATCCTAACTCATTGATCAAAGGGTGCACCAAGAAAATGGACCAGGTAGCACAATCAATCTTACAATAGTGGTCCAACAACCAACACGCTAAGAATGATATTATTGTCCATTAACTACCAAGCAAAAGGGTTGCTAGGAGTATTGATTTCACACATCATAGTTCACTTGTCGGCATTCCGGTTACAACAACACGGGACCGAGGAATGAATAATTATGGTGAGAAGTATCACTGCGTCAAGAATTCATAAGAGGTGGTGCAATTCTTATGACATTCCTGACATAAAGAGGGCAACACTCCAAGGTAGAACAGAACAAAAGCTGGATTGGCATTTTGATCTGCGGGATACAACTACTTTGACCCAATCCTGGAAATGGAAAAGGGTACTGGAGTTTGTTTCTCGTAGTCATTCTTGAATGGAATGGCTTAACGGGCCACAAGAATAATAGGCATTGATGAACACGATCACACACATACTCTTGACTATCAATTGATAGATGAAGGTCGGAATATAACTGAAGGGGGACAACTCAGACAATATAAGATTATTTGGGTTGTGGATGCATAGATTAGTATGTCGAGCAAAGCTCAACATTTCTTCCGGATAACCCATGCAGAAAGGTAGATTTGGCAGATTCACAACATGGGATAGGAAACTCATTGGGAGCACTCTTGTTGTGATCTTTCGGTTCAAGAGAACTTCTGCCAAAATGGTTCATGGTATTTGGAAGAAGGGAATACCACGGACCTCGACGACTATCACAAAATTTACTAATAGCCTAAAGGAACTAGCAAACACTATCAACACGAGGTAAGTAGAGTGAATCTCGGGTCAAGGATCCAGGACTAGAATACCTACTACTAAATGGCATCACGGGATGCTTTCGAGAATGACGGCCAAAATCATCACACTGGGAACACGAGGCATGGCTAAATTACTAGGTGATACTCTAGACACCTAGGGTCATAATACTAGTTCCAACATATATGTCAAGGCAAGGAGTACCTCAACAGACGATTAGTGTGCTTATTCAGACCAAAAGGACACCGTGAACAGGAAGGAAGAATTTGCAAATGCATCGAGATAGTTTAGAAACACAGGATGACTCGGACAGCACAATGGCTGTAAATGCTCAAAAAGATTTGAGACACCATGCAAAATGGTGGCATAACCACTCAACAACATCATATCAAGGTTCCGAGATCAACAGTTAACATACATAAATAGAAGGAACTGAACTGAGGCTTAAATTCAACAATCTTAAAAGTCTATGGATTAGTAACACGTCACCCTGATAGATAGATGAGAAGGCCTAGTTCTTAATCCCCGTAGAAGAGAAGAGGATGACTCAGATCAGAAGGCCATGAGGTATAAGGAGTAAAAAGAGCCTTACGTTCCCTTCCACAATCAATTCCCTTACATAACTAAAGCATTTCTAGACACAACTTCGACCAGTTTGGCTTGATAAACCTACAGGCAGTCAGGCTCTGATACCAAAGCTGTCAGGACCCCGATTCCAAGTCACATTGATCTAGCCGGTAACACCTCATATCACTTTGCGGCCTCACGCACATTATTCCCACGAGTGTCGTCTTACCATGGCCCGGGACCATTTGCGCCTTTTGGCTCACGTATATGATAGTGTCGCTAGCATCCATATGACAGAGAACCCGGGCCGACATGGCTAGTCGTGAACCCAAAGCGGCACTAACCCATGGGGACAGGCATACATGAATCAACTTCGAGCATGTCGGTCAGCAACGTGTGAATCCGGGCTGTAGCACTGGGCTAACAGGACTTCGGGAACCCGGGCTGTAGCAGGCTAGGCAGGACTCCGGATGTCACCGCGTGACATTTCCCCGAAGGACAGACCACGAGAACGAAGTGAAACACATGCCAGCCAGTCAAGTGTTACGAAAGCGGTAGTCTTTGGGCTAGCGGGACTCCGGTTGAGCCGGGCTGTAGCGGACTACTATGGCTCAAGGAAGCACTAGACTACATTTCCCCATAAGAGAGGCTGCCAAGGATAAACAACTAGATTGTCGGATGCCACACATACCAAACATTTCAAACATACACACAATATGCTCGATATGTGTAAATACAACATGGCATCACAACATAACTCTACAACTCAAGTATTTATTCATTAGGCTCCGAGGAGCGAGATATTACAAACATGGGTCTCATGACCCAACATTCAGAGCATACAAAACAAAGCACACGCGGAAGCTTAACGTGTCTGAGTACAGACATCTACAAATGGAAAAGGCTGAGAAGCCTGACTATCTACCAGATCCTGCCGAGGGCACAAGATCGTAGCTGAGGTAACAAGCTAAACGTCGGAGTCCACGCGGAACTACTAGCGAGACTGACGTCTCTCTACAAAACATAAAATAAGCAAACGTGAGTACTAATGTACTCAGCAAGACTTACATCAGAACTAACTTCATATGCATCATTATCAACAAAGGGGGTGGTGGAGTATAACTGCAGCAAGCCAGCTTTGACTCGGTGGCTATCCTACACTACGTCTGCAAGTAACTCTTTAGAGGTGGCGCACACGAGTCCACATATTCACCATATCAATACACCACTATGGATCCGCTCTCGTCTCCCTACGAGAACGCCATCCATATCACTCACGCTTATCCTGCGCATTTTAGCGTATCCACTTTCACTTGTCTATGAACTGTACAGGCAACCCAGAAGTCCTTTACCGCGGACAGGGCTATTCGAATAGATCATATTAACCCTGCAGGGGTGTACTTCTTCACACACGCTCTCGCCACTTACCACCATGTACACGACGTTTATCTCGGCAACCTTCAAGCGGAAGCCTGGCGAGGGAGTCGGCCACGACCTAACTAACCACACAAGTCTCTAGTCCAGGTTTATCGCCTATTCGGGTTCCATCCGCAAGGAGATCTGGCCAGAGTGTCGCTCACGGCCCCAAACGATGTGTGCAGGGTTCCCAAGCCCACCTCGACGGGTGGTTCTACGCTTGGTACACCGTGCCACGGTGCCTAGTCTGTCCCAAGCCCACTGCATCGGGTGCCACTTGGTAGACTACTAACACTACCTACAAACACCAGAAACTAGTTGCAACTCCTGGACAGAGATCAAGTTGATTAATAAGTCGAGAGGGGTCGAGTTACCGGAACCCAATGTGTGGTAGTAACTGCTCATGGATCACAAACACAGAACTCAGTTCCTGAGGACGGCTGCAATTAGACAACCCACCATGTACTCCTACATGGCCTCTCACCGCTACCTTTACCAAATCGTTTTCACACATTTAGCTCTCAACAGTAGGACATGTTAACACACCTCCGATTCATCCAAGATTAATCAGACCTGACACAACTATAAGCAATAGCAGGCATGACAAACAAGAATGAATGAGTAGGCACATCAGGGCTCAAACAACTCCTACTCATGCTAGTGGGTTTCATCTATTTACTGTGGCAATGACAGGTCATGCAGAGGAAAGGGGTTCAACTACCGCAGCATGTAACCGTTGAATCGTTGTTGTCCTAATGCAGTAAAAGAGAGCAGGAGCGAGAGAGTGGGATTGTATCGGAATGAACAAGGGGGTTTTGCTTGCCTGGCACTTCCAAAGATAATATAGCTCTTCATCAGTGTCATCGATCTCATTGTCGGAACCACGTCTATCGAGAGGGGACGAACACCAGCAACACAGAAGGAAACACCATCAATGCAATGCAAAATATGATGCATGATAATGACATGGCAATATGCTGTGGTTTGAGCTAATGCAACTAGCGGTAGGTTAAATGAAGTTGGTTTGAACCCTAGGTTCAAATTCAAACTCCATATGTGAAGGTTTAAATGCCATTATAAGATTTGGCCTAAACAGCAGCTCTAAGTTGTTCTATCATGCATGAAAAAGTTACAGATGGATAGATTGGATTTTTCTGATCATTTTTCATATATAAATTATTTGATTTGGAGTTACGGTTAATTACTATGAATTTTAGAAGTTTGCAACATTTTCTGGAATTTCCTATATAAGAATAAATCCAGAAAATAAGTTACTGCATCAGCATGACATAGGGGTGACGTCAGCAGGTCAACTGGGTTGGCCAGGTCAAACTGACCAGTGGGGTCCACTGGTCAGTGACACAGTGCTGTTTAGTGTCAATGACGGTTGGGGCCTGATCAACGGCCATGTCAGCCGGGTCAGCACTGACTTGTGGGGTCGGTCAACGCTGAGGTGGCAAGGTCAAACAGACCGGTGGGCCACGGTCATTAGCTTAAATTAAACAGGGAATAACCTTGTGGTTAATTTGGGCGCGGGGCCCACATGTCAGTGAGAGAGGGGGTTAACTAGCAGGGTAATTAGTCCCTAACGACGGTGCGACGTCAGCACGCCGGAGTTGAACGCCGGCGAGCTCGCGAACGTGGCGGCGACGCTCGCGAACGCACTACGGGTGGCGGCTGGACGCGCTGGGGGCACCATGAGGAAGCCCTCGCTCACCCGCATCCAGGGGTGCACGCAGCTGAGCGTAGGGAGTCCGGGGTCGACTGCGACGACCTCTTGGGCGATCGCCGGAGTTCGGCGTTCGTGAGTTTTGTTGCTGCGGCTCGCAGTCGAGCGAACCAGTGCTCTAGGGATGCACTATGCGAGGCTGCGAACGCGTTGCACACCTACGGATGACCAAATGGTCACCGAAGTGACGCCAGCGTCGAGCTCGTGCGGCGGGGCATTTCGGCTCCGGTGGAGGAGGCGGCTAGAGCTCGAAATCTGGCATGGAGTTAGGGGGAAACGAAGAAGGGGCTCACATGGAGTCGGTAGGGCGGCTCAGCAAGCTCGGGGAGGTCCGGACAGCGGTGGAATCACGACGGCGATCGCCGGGACCCGAGGATGATGATGACATCGATGGCGGCACTCCGAGGGCCCTGTAGTCTTGTGGATCGGCGGGGACGGCGTAGCGGATGACGGCGGAGCTCGTGGGCCGGTCTGGGGAGCGAGGGGGATGCGGTGGACACGGCGGCAGCGAACGGCGGCGACGGCAGCGCTCGGTGTGCTCGGGAGAGAGAAACAGAGGAGGGGGAGGAGCATAGGGAGAGTGAGAGGGGTCGGGGTTGCGTCGCGAAACGCGTCTAGGGCGACGAGGGACAGCCAGCAGTGCAGCCGGCGTGGCGCCATGGCGCCGTGGCTAGCTTCTCCTACGCCTTCCGGGCAGGAGGAAGAAGACACCCCTGCCCTCGGTGGGCCGGCCACGTGGCTGGGCTGCCAGGTGGGCTGGGCCTGCTGGACGAGCTGGCCAGGCTACAGGGAGGCCAGGTGAGGTTTCTGCCCTTTTTAATTTAGTTTCTACTTTCTATTTATTTGCTCTGTTTTGATTTAGTTTAGCACTAAATCATTCTTATATAATTCTGAGAATATTTTTGGGCACTCTCTAAATTAATCCGGTGTCGCTCAACATTTCTCAGAATATTTGGAGCTGTCAAAATATTTATAGCAATGTTTTGGAGCCCCAATCAAATACAATATGTGTTGAGGTAAAATCCAAGATGGCTAGGGAAAATGTGCATCACCTCTAGTTGTTGTTTCCAACATTTCCAAAAATCATGAACATTTTTCTAAGACCATTTTGGGGTTTTGGGATTTATTTTAGCTGAACCTATTTGATTTCTCTTAGGTGCTAGGGTTTGAGTCAATCCCCATTTCAAATTTAAAAGCAATTTAAACATGATGCAACACATGACTAGCTAGCCCAGAGCATACCATAACTAGGGATGTGACAGCTCGCCCCCACTAAACAAGAATCTCGTCCCGAGATTCAAGTCGTGAGGTAAGAAGTCAGAGGGGTCACAAGCTAACACGATCTTCACGAGCAACACATGACTAGCTAGCCCAGAGCATACCAGAACTAGGGATGTGACATTCAACTATAGAAAAGATGAAATAAATGCTTAAAAAACATGACGCCTGGCATGGTGCCATGGTATGAGCTCACCATGCCCTGGTAAAATTTTGAGAAGGTTTGGCTTATGTCGTCATGCACGCCCTTCATAAATCGAACCATCACTGAGGAAGTTCAATGCTTTCGAGAGGGAAATCACCAACATTGAAGGGGAATCCAAATTTCCGTCCTAGTTTATCATTCTGTTTTTTACAATGATCAACATACCGCCTCCAATGCAACGTGTTCAAATATGACATTCTTCCGGGCTCATTTACCATATTTAGGGGATTATGTGCATTTTCTAGGCAATAAATCGACATAATTCAAATTCAAACAATTGGTGCATGAAAAGGTGCACAAGAACGGTCTCGAAAACAATGCTCGTGCTATTTAGTACATTCTCATGCCTTTTACAAGGAAAGGGCAGATATTTCAAGGAAATGTGTGGCAATAGTCAACCATAAACGTGTCGTTTACTCAGTTAACAACTATACAAAAAATGAAACACATGGTTGGAAAACATGGCGCCTGGTGTGGTGCCATGGTATGGCCTCACCATGTCCTAGTAAAAATTGGAGAATGTTTTCCTTATATCGTGATGCGCGCCTTTCATAAAATGAACCATCATCCGAGGAAGTTTCATGGTTTCGAGGGGGAAATCACCAAGATTGAAGGGGGGGGGTCCAAATTGTTGGGTTCTACGGTAGGATGCATCGACTGCAAGTTAAAAATTCCTACGCGCAGAACATCCAGGAACATGCTACGGGAGATGGATCCGCGATTCGTTACCACTAGACGCAGCCTTGCCGCGTGCAATGAAGAAGAGTTGGGGCAGCGGCGTCGCGTGGATCGTCTCCTACTCGTTCGATCTCCCTCGAGCGGCCGGTCGTCCGATCCCACGTATGAGTTCGCCGGAGCAGCGCAAGTGCACCACCTCTAACGGTATCCGCGCGTGCGGGAGGAACGTCGTGCGGCGGACTGCTAGGTCCGATCACACTGTCGGCGGCGAGTGGAGGTGTCTATTCGCAACACATGCAAACCCTAGTCGCAGCGCCGAAGCGATCAACCAAATAAGTGCGCTGCACCTCCACCTTATATAGGTGTCCATCGCGGGCTCAACACTTGGGCCTCACACGGACCCTAAAGCCCAAAGTCTACTCGGTCACGTTCCTAGTCCAGTTCGGATCACATCCGACCAGTGTCCTACGAACTGACCTCGTAGGTTCCTTCCCTTAAGCGCACGACCCCTTAGGTTCAAGTCGGCTTGGTCACGATTCGGATCACCTCCGAGCACATGCACGGTTGGTAGTGGCCTCTAGCAAGGCGTGCCGACCACCAAGCGATCGATGAAGCTGGTTAGGCGAACCTCGTACAACATGTCACACTTACATTTCCCTTTGCCGTACGATATATGTTGTCGGGCTCAAGGCGAGACTGTCATCCTTGTGCTAACCCGACCTCTTTCTCGTTCCAGTGATACCGACCACTATACGGATTATCTCATAATCCTTGTCGCATGGCCATGCTGTTCCTGGTCGGATCACACGAGGGACCCAGAGTATATCTCTCCTGATCGGAGGGGCAAATCCCATCTTGCTCGACCATGTCTCGCTGCATGGGATTGGACAAACCCAAAACCTACCTTTGTAACTACCCGATCCACGGAGTAGCGTTTGGTCGGCCCAAAGCAAGTCTATCACCATCTCGAGTACATGCGCCAGTTCAGGTCTTAGGACATAGAACATATGTTGTACAAAAGACTCACAGATGACATATCGCTGCGTCTCATAGTTGGGTCTGTCCGACTCGGACCTTATCTCGACTTCGGATCCGACCACGCCGAATCCGACCAGACCCTTCCAAGTCCATATTATCCGGTTAGCATCCAATGCTCCATGGCTAGTGAGACCAAGCCATCGACCGTGTCATATGCCGATCCTAGCCGGCTGCGTGTCCACACCGCCCTATCGCCTAGCGACCATTGAGGACAGTCATCATACAATGCCTAGTCCCCCACCCTAGTCACGTACTTGGCGATACACATCATTGATAATGTCCAAGGACTATCTTTATTCATAAACACATAGGAAATATCATCATACATGATTGCCTCTAGGGCATATCTCCAATAGTCTCCCACTTGCACTAGAGTCAATCAAATAGACATCGAATGCCCATCGCTCTAACGTGCCCCTCATGCTTGGGTTGTGGAAGCGGCTTAGACAACGGATCTGCAACATTTGCTTCCGTGTGAATCTTGCATAACTCTACATCACCATTCTTTACGATCTTTCGTATCAGGTGATATTTCCGATCTATGTGTCTGACCTTGTGGTGATTCCTCGGCTCCTTGGCTTGTGCGATGGCACCAGAATTATCACAATAAAGGTCCAACGGTTTCACCGAGGCTGGGAAAATACCAAGATCATCCAGAAAATGCCGGATCCAAACACCTTCCTTTGCAGCTTCACAAGCCGCAATGTATTCAGCTTCTGTGGTAGAATCGTCCATCGTATCCTGCTTGGAACTCATCCAGTGCACTGCTCCTCCGTTCAGGACGTACACGAGTCCGGACTGTGATTGAAAATCATCTCTGTCGGTTTGGAACTAGCATCGACGTAACCCCTTACGACGAGCTCTTCCTCACCTCCATCAACTAGGAACATCTCTTTAGTCCTTTTCAGGTACTTCAAAATAGTCTTTACCGCTGCTTGATGACTCTCACCGGGCTGGCTGTATCTGCTTGTTAGGCTTATTGCAAAAGCAACATCAGACCTTGTACATATCATGGCATACATGATGGATCCGATTGCCGAGGCATACGGAATCCTACCCATCCTGCTTCGCTCATTAGATGTCGAAGGACTCTGAGTCTCGCTTAGCCTTATACCATGTGAGAGTGGCAAGAACCCTTTCTTCGCCTCACTCATGTTGAACCACTTCAACACTTTATCTATGTACGTGCTCTGGCTTAAGCCGAGCAGCCTCCTCGATCTATCTCTATAGATCTTAATGCCTAAAATATAGACTGCCTCACCAAGGCCCTTCATCGAAAACTTGCCATTCAATGATCCCTTGACCGAGTTTAACATCGAAACATCGTTCCCGATCAGTAGTATGTCGTCCACATACAAGATCAAAAACACTATCGAGCTCCCACTTAACTTCTTGTATAAACAAGAGTCCTCTTCGCTTTTGATGAAACCGAGATCAGTGATGACCTCATCAAAACGAATGTTCCAACTCCGAGATGCTTGCTTCAACCCATAAATGGATCTCTTGAGCTTGCATACCTTACTAGTGCTAGTCGGATCGACAAAACCCTCGGGCTGTATCATATACACGTCCTCGGTTAAATTTCCGTGAAGGAAAGCCGTCTTGACATCCATCTGCCATATCTCGTAATCAAAATATGCAGCTATAGCTAGTATGATCCTCACTGATTTCAGCTACCGGCGAGTAAGTCTCGTCGTAGTCAATTCCTTGAAGTTGGCCATAACCTTTAGCGACAAGCCGAGCTTTGTGGATCTGAACATTTCCATCCATATCGGTTTTCTTCTTAAAGACCCATTTGCAACCAATGGCCGTTACGCCAGGCGGCGGATCAACCAAGTCCCAGACTTGATTCTCATCCATGGACTTTAACTCGGATCTCATGGCCTCCAGCCATGCCTCGGAATCTGGGCTCACCATCACTTCCGCATACTTGGCCGGCTCGTCGCTTTCTAGCAACAATACATCACGCACTCTACGCAATCTTTCCGACCTCCGTGGTTCTGGTGCCGCTTCCACTACAGGTTCCCTGACTAACTCCGGTATGATCTCATCACCAGCCGAGCCGTCCCCGAGTGGTCCTCGAATTTCTTCGAGTCGAACCGTCCTCCCACTAGCCTCCCGACTGACAAACTCTTTCTCAAGGAAAACCCCGTTCCGAGCAACAAACACTTTGTTCTCTTCCCGGTTGTAGAAGCTATATCCCAAAGTTTCCCTCGGATATCCCACGAATATGCATTTATCCGACTTGGGTGTAAGCTTGTCTGACATAAGTCGCTCGACAAATGCTTCACAACCCCAAATCTTTAGAACAGACAAACTGGGACTCTTCCCATTCCACATCTCATGCGGTGTCTTGTCTACAGATTTTGATGGTACCCTATTAAGTGTGAAAGCTGCAGTTTCTAGAACGTATCCCCAAAATGACAAGGGTACCACTGTCGGGTTCTACGGTACGGTGCATCGAATGCAAATTAAAAATTCCTACGCGCAGAACATCCAGGAACATGCTATGAGAGATGGATCACAGTTCGTTACCACTAGACACGCAGTGCCGTGCAGCGGAAGAAGAGTTGGGGCAGCGCGTCCGCGTGGATCGTCTCCTCCTCGTTCGATCTCCCTCGAGCGGCCGGTCGTCCGATCCCACTGACGAGTTCGCCGGAGCGGCGCAAGTGCACTGCCTCTAACGGTATCCGCGCGTGCGGGAGGAATGTCGTGCGGCGGACTGCTAGGTCCGATCACACAGTCGGCGGCGAGTGGAGGTGGCTATTCGCAACACATGCAAACCCTAGTCGTAGTGCCGAAGCGATCAACCAAATAAGTGCGCTGCACCTCCACCTTATATAGGCGTCCGTCACGGGCTCAACACTTGGGCCTCGTACGGACCCTAAAGCCCAAAGTCTACTCGGTCATGTTCCTTGTCCAGTTCGGATCACATCCGACCAGTGTCCTACGAACTGACCTCGTAGGTTCCTTCCCTTAAGCGCGCGACCCCTTAGGTTCAAGTCGGCTTGGTCACGATTCGGATCACCTCCGGCACCTGCGGTTGGTAGGGGCCTCTAGCAAGTTGTGCCTACCACCAAGCTGACGTTGAAGCTGGTTAGGCAAACCTGTACAACATGTCACACTTCTGTTCCCTTTGCCGTACGATATATGTTGTCGGGCTCAAGGCGAGACTGTCATCCTTGTGCTAACCCGACCTCTTTCTTGTTCCAGTGATACCGACAACTATCCGGATTATCTCATAATCCTTGTCGCATGGCCATGCTATTCCTGGTCGGATCACACGAGGGGCCCAGAGTATATCTCTCCCGATCGGAGGCGCAAATCCCATCTTGCTCGACCATGTCTCGCAGCATGGGATTGGACAAACCCGAAACCTACCTTTGTAACTACCCAGTCACGGAGTAGCGTTTCGTCGGCCCAAAGCAAGTCTGTCACCATCCCGAGTACATGCGTCAGCTCAGGTCTTAGGACATAGAACGTATGTTGTACTAGAGACTCACAGATGACATATCACTACGTCTCATAGTTGGGTCTTTCCGACTCGTACCTTATCTCGACTCGGATCCGACTACGTCGAATCCAACCAGACCTTTCCAAGTCCATATTATCCGGTTAGCATCCAATGCTCCATGGCTAGTGAGACCAAGCCATCGACCGTGTCATATGCCAGTCTAGCCGGCTGCGTGTCCACACAGCCCTTTTGACTAGGGACCTTTTAGGACAGTCATCATACAATGCATAGTCCCACAAACAAGTCACGTACTTGCTGATACACATCATTGATAATGTCCAAGGACTATCTTTATTCATAAACACATAGGAAATATCATCATACATGATTGCCTCTAGGGCATATCTCCAACACAAATTTCCTTTGTCCTTTGTCCACGAGTTTTTTTCTATGATGAGGATACAACCTGCAAATCACCGTGTTCAAATTTGGCACTTTTCCGGGTTCATTTGCCATATTTAGGGGATTATGTGCATTTCCTAGGCATTAATGCGCATAATTCAAGTTCAAACAATCGATGCATGAAAGGGTCCACAAGAACGGCCTAGAAAACCTGCTCGTGCCTTTTAGTAAATTCACATGCCTTTCACAAGGAATAATGGATAGACATTTCATTGAAATGTGCGGCAATAGTCAACCAAAAATGTTTGTTTGTTGGGTTTTCAACTATAGAAAAAAGGAAGTAAATGCTTAAAAAACATGACGCCTGACATGGTGCCATGGTATGACCTCACCATGCCCTGGTAAAAATTTGAGAAGGTTCGGCTAATGTCATCATGCACACCCTTCAAAAATTGAACCATCACAGAGGAAGTTCCATTCTTTCGAGATGGAAAATCCCCAAGATTGAAGGGGAATCCTAATTTCCGTCCTAGTTTGTCTTCAGTTTTTTCCAACGATCAACATACCGCCTCAAATGCAATGGGTTCAAATTTGACATTTTTTCCGGGCTAATTTACCATATTTAGAGGATTTTGTGCATTTTCTAGGCATTAATGGACATAATTCAAATTCGAACAATCGGTGCATGAAAAGGTGCACAAGAACGGTCTGGAAAACCATGCTCATGTTATTTAGCACATCTCATGCCTTTTACAAGGAATGGGCAGATATTTCAAGGAAATGTGTGGCAATAGTCAACCATAAACGCGTCGTTTACTCGGTTAACAACTATACAAAAAATGAAACATATGGTTGGAAAACATGACGCCTGGCGTGGTGCCATGGTATGGCCTCACCATGCCATGGTAAAAATTGGAGAAAGTTTTCCTTATGTCGTGATACGCGCCTTTCATAAATTGAACCATCACCTAGGAAGTTTCATGGTTTCAAGGGGGAAATCACCACGATTGAAGGGGGCTCCAAATTTCCTTTGTCCTTTGCGCACGATTTTTTTCTACGGTGAACATACAACCTTCAAATCACCGTGTTCAAATTTGGCACTTTTCCGGGTTCATTTGCCATATTTAGGGGATTATGTACATTTCCTAGGCATTAATGCGCATAATTCAAGTTCAAACAATGGATGAATGAAAGGGTCCACAAGAATGGCCTAGAAAACCATGCTCGTGCCATTTAGTAAATTCTCATGCCTTTTACAAGGAATGGGACAGATATTTCGATGAAATGTGTGGCAATAGTCAACCACAAATTTTTGTTTGTTGGGTTTTCAATTATAGAAAAAATGAAATAAATTCTTAAAAAACATGACGCCTGGCATGGTGCCATGGTATGACCTCAACATGCCCTGGTAAAAAATTGAGAAGGTTTGGCTTATGTTGTCATGCACGCCCTTCATAAATCGAACCATCACCAAGGAAGTTCCATGCATTCGAAAGGGAAATCCACAAGATTGAAGGAGAATCCAAATTTTCTTTGTTCTTTGCCCTGGAGTTTTTTCTATGACGAACATACACCCTGCAAATCACCGTGTTCAAATTTGGCATTTTTCTGGGCTCATTTACCATATTTAGGGGATTATGTGCATTTTCTAGGCATTTAGCGCATATAAATCCAATCCAGCTACAGGTGCACGGGTGTGATGTGAGGGACATGGATTGTCGTTCAATCGTGGCGCATCGAGAAGGTGCACTGCAGCGATCCGGCGTGGCTGGGGTTCCGGCAATCATAACGCCAAGACACAATAGGGCTCGGTACCTTTGTTTCCGGAAGTGACGGAGATGAACCGTGTGCGATAATGAACGAGCAAAATTGTAAGGGAAGCCAAATTTCTGTTGTTGTTTGTGGTTCAGCTCTTGAATACCACCGCACTGTACAGCTGCCCGTCCCCTCCGTCCCAGAGCTCTCTCCAGGCGTCGTCCATGGCACCGCTGCGCATAGTAACTGGTAAGGAAGCGATGGCATCCCGCCGCGCCGCGTTCCTCGCCGCCCGCGATCACACACATAGTAAAGAAGTGATGGCATCTCACTGCGCCGAGTTCATCGCCGGCGGCGGCCAGACAGTTACATGGGCAGACTTTAAGGCTGCCATGGCCGAATTGGTGGTGGATCTAGAGGCGGCCAAAGCCGCACAGAAGGAGTAGAAAAGGCAGAAAGCAGTC
Source organism: Aegilops bicornis (assembly GCA_021605145.1). Classification (NCBI taxonomy): domain Eukaryota; kingdom Viridiplantae; phylum Streptophyta; class Magnoliopsida; order Poales; family Poaceae; genus Aegilops; species Aegilops bicornis. The sequence continues at coordinate 716,805,950 of CM038670.1, forward strand.
AAGAAAAGACAGTCCCGTCGCCGCAAGAAAAAAGAGGTTGCACACCGTGGTGAGGAGAGCTTGGCGGAGATTGAAGCATGGTGGGCTACCGCCTACAAGGCCGGGAAGGAGAACGCCGGCGTCTGGCCAGCATGCCCTGATGGCAGCATGTGAGAAGTAGTTTAAGTTTGTAGTATTGGAGAAAATTACTAGTCGTACTTTAAGTTTGTAGTATTAATGTAGAATGTCGGTAAGAGCATCCTTTGAGGGCTTTGAGCGTTGATTAGCATGTGTGCCCATGTGCTTTTTTGCGTTAATCATTAGAAGATCCCAAAACACACGGTTTCTATGCCGTACCTGTCTGCGCTTTTTGGGTTAATGACCCATAAGTCAGTTACCTATGCGATATTTCCTAATAAACCAGGAGTACCATTGACCAAAAAAATCAAGTACACATGTACATTTTTTTGGAGATGGGATCTGCCAACTTTCTTTTTTGTCGCACACGAGTACTTTACGCGCTTCGTTTGCGTTGTGTGTTTCCCCCGCCCAAGTTTCAAGTTTCGCACCTAAATTTTCATTAGGCGCGCGATTTCAGGATTCATTCCTCCAACCACATCCCCTTCCCCTCAGTATCTCCCCCCAGCCCTCCCTCGTGCCTCCCCTACCGGCATCTCAAACCGCTGGCGCTGCAACCACAGCTTCAACCACATCTACGTTCTGCTTGGATCAAGTCAGGTAACCCACCGATCTCTATCATGTCCCCAGCCTGATTGCTTAAATGGCGCCTGCGAAACATCCCCATACCTCCAAATCCCCCGCCAGGCTGATGTGAGTCCATGGCGCGATGGTCATTGTGCATGTAAACCCGGAGGAACACCTCGCCTCCGCCGCCGGCGTCGACATGGTGCTGGCTCTAGCCCAGATGAAGTCCCCCAGCGACTACCCCCAGGACTTAACAGGTAAGATCTGACCAGCTAAATCTTACCAATACCACTTGCGACGGCTATGAATTGTACGGTTGATGTATTAAGCATGTTCATGCCTTGTTTATTTCAGTACTACACACTGTGTGATGTTCAAATATTACCGTGTCCAGCTCAATTTCACCAATACCAGCAACAAACTTGCAATACATGACTCGGGATATCACTAGAGATGCTGCGCATTTGCTATTTTTAGTGGATGCTAACACTGTTGCACTTAACATGCATGTCCATGTACTTACGCACGCTCATAACGGCAGATGCAATTGCTTGCCGTCGAGGTGAGCTGCATCCCATGTCTTACAGTATTTCACATAATTTGTGCAATTGCAGTTTAACTTCTACCCATTTACTGGTTTCCTGTAGGTACACATGTCAGTGGCACTGACCCACGCTTCGACCAGGAGGAACAGCTCGCCTCCGCCTTCGCCGACTTTGGGCGAGCTCTGGCCAAGATGAAGTGCCCCAACAACTACCTCTCAGGAATTACCAAGTATGTAGTCACCAGTTCAATCTTACCAATACCAGTTGCAATTAATGCCTATGTTCTGTACGGTCGATGTATTAAGCATGTTCTAGTAAACATTCCTAACACGTTTTTGCTATTTTCCCTACCTTTTTATAGACATCTGGGCCATTCTACGCTCAAAGCACCTGCCTTGTGATGTTTAACTATGCCAATTGCATTTTTATCAGTACCGGTTTCATTGTCTATTAAGCATGTTGCAATTCACAGTTGAATCTATTTTTAAAGAGTTGCATTTCAATTGCTATAAACTTACAAAACATGACTTAGGATGTTGTTAAGCCTATTGCAATTAACAGTTGTATCCATTTTTTAATCTGTCCATTTGCTACCGTGCTACTCTCCGCAATGAAGATATACTAGAGATCCTGCCCCATTTGCTATTTTTGGTGGATGCTAACACTGTTGTACTTAACATGCTTGCCCATGTACTTACGCAGGGTCATAACGACCGAAGCTATTGTTTGCCTTCAAGGTTAGCTGCACCCCATGTCTTATAGTATTTCACATCATTTGTGCAATTGAAGTTTAACTTCTACCATTTACTTGTTGCCTGTAGGTACACATGTCAGTGGAACCGATCCACGCTTCGACCCAGAGGAACAACTCGCCTCTGCCGCCGCTGACTTTGGGCGTGCTCTGGCCAAGATGAAGTGCCCCAACAACTACCTCTAAGGACTTACCAAGTATGTACCCACCAGTTCAATCTTACCAATACCAGTTGCAATTAATGGCTATGTTTTATACTGTCGATGTATTAAGCATGTTGTAGTAAACATGCCTAACACGTTTGAGCTATTTTCCCTACCTTTTTATAGACAACTTGGCCATTATCTGCTCTGGCATCACCTGCCCTATGATGTTTAACTCTGCCAATTGCATTTTTATCAGTACCGGTTTTAATGGCCATTAAGCCTGTTGCAACTGACAGTTGTATCCGTTTTTAAAGAGTTGTACTTCAATGGCTACAAACTTACAAAACATGAATTCGGATGTTGTTAAGCCTGTTGCAAGTAATAGTTGTATCCATTTTTTTAATCCGTCCCTTTGCTACCGTGCTACTCTTTCGACATGAAGATATCACTACATATGCTGCTGTTTTATTACCATTTGCTATTTTTGGTGGATGTTAACCCTGTTGTAGTTAACATTGGCTTTCCATGTACTTACACAAGGCTACAATGGGCGATGTTGTTGTTTGCCGTCGAGGTTAGCTGCATCACATGTCTTATACACCATCTATTCCTAAATATAAGTATTTTTAGAGATTCCAATATAGACTACATAAGGAGCAAAATGAGTGAATCTAGATTCTAATCTAAACTAAATCTATAATTCTATATACATCTGTATGTAGTTCATATTGAAATCTGAAAAAAATACTTGTACTTAGGAACATAGGTAGTTGTATTTTACATCATTTGTGCAATCTCAGTTTAGCTTCTAACATTTCTTGGTTGCTTGTCTGCATATATATGAAGTCTTGATCCACGCTTGATCCCCTTTATGTATGGGGCAATGAGATATTCATGAACAAGCGTCAAGTGAGGAAACTAAGAAAGATTGTTAGGCGAAAGAAACGGGTGATTGGAATTAAGCTCTTTATTTACACTTTCTCGAACACAACAGTGAACTTTAGGATGGTAAGTAATGTGTTGCATTTTTCCCCTGCCCACAACAAGTTACTCTATTAGACCTCAGTATCTGATATTTTTCTCTTTTCAGTGGTTTCCGAAGCTATTTATTGATGATTATATTGCAAATTACATGACAAGAGTGGAGGCAACTAAGGTTAAAGTATATAATTCATGCTACCATGATAATGTTCTAGAAGTCTTCCTGAAGGCGGTGAAGGATGGGCGGGCGATCGTCACAAGGGGTTGGACAAAAGTGGTTCGTGCCTATGGCATGCAGGAAGGCACATTATGGGCATTCCTCTTCTTCAACACCTTCGGCAGTCAAAATGATTTACACTTGTCTCTTCTCCTTTACCGCCTTTAAATATTGTGGTTCATCATAGTTAATTGCTTCCTAATCCTGTAATTACAGAACATATTGTACTGGCAATTTTGTTTATGGATTCGTTGTTGAACCATTGTGCTGAGAATTTGAATTGCACGTTTTGTATTTCAAAATTTCCAATTAGAATAATAAATTACAAGCAAAAATAAAAATAGAACAGACGGTCATGTACCTTTGCAAACGGTTCTAGCAGTAAAAGGGCTTGCGATGGATAGCCCAATGCCAGACAGTTTTCTACATCAAATCATGTGTGATGTAGTTAATGAAAGCAAACAGTTAACCAAGGCAGAGCATGTGTGATAGTTACACCTTTCACACACGAGCATATACATAAAACCGTGTGGGATGTACATCTGAACGGAAACGTTTTCCCTGGATTGACTGTGTGGTATGTACATAAGAACGGAAACGTATTCCTTGGATTGATTGTGTGTGATATACATACGAACGGAAATGTTTTTTTGGGATTCACCGTGCGGGATGTACATACCTACGAAAATGATTTTCTCGGATTACCGTATAGGATGTCCATACCTACGGAAATGATTTTCCCGGATTACCGTGTGGGATGTACATACCTACAGAAATGATTGGGTTTTGATGCCTCGCCCGATCACACACGGCCCCAGCCTGGGTCCCAGGAGGGCCTATCCCCGATGATTTCTGGGTCGTGTGGGAAGTACACCCTATAGCACACACTCACTTGGCGACGGTTCCAAATGCCGTCGCGGAAAGGGGTAAAAAACCGTTTGTTTAGGACCGACACGTACCAGTGCTCATAGACCGAAAGCGGAAGCGTTTAGTAATGCGGTTGATGTAGTCAAACGTCTTCATGATCCAACCGATCGGAGTACTGAATGTACGGCACCTCTGCGATCAGCACACGTTTAGCTCGATGACGTCCCTCAAATTCTTGATCCAGTTGAGGCCGAGGGAGAGTTTCGTCAGCACGACGGCATGGCAACGGTGATGATGAAGTTACCAGCGCAGGGCTTCGCCTAAGAACTACGACGATATGCTCGAGGTCTGTAACTGTGGATAGGGGCACCGCACACGGTTAAGAGAAACTTGTGTGTTCTAGGGTGCCCCCTACCCCCATATATAAAGGAGGGGAGGGGGAGGCCGGTCGGCTGGCCCTCTAGGGCGCGCCAGGAGAGGGGAGTCCTACTAGGACTCCAGGTCCTAGTAGGATTCCACCTAAGAAAGAGGGGGAACAAGGAAGGGAGAGGAGGGAGGGAAGGAAAGGGGGCGCTGTCGTGGTTCTAAGTCTAACAGTAGAATAGGGGGTACGTAGGAAGAGGCAAGATCCTAGCTACGGTGAAGTTGCGCACGCAAGATTTATGAGTTTAGGCCCTTCTCGGAGGAAGTAAAAGCCCTACATCTCGGTGCCCTAAGGCGGTCGACTGGATTATGTGTGAAGTTACAGGGGGTGCGAACCCTTGTGCCAGTGGAGGGGGTGGCTTATATAGAGCGCGCCAGGACCCCAGCCAGCCCATGTTACATGGGGTTCAATGTACATAAAGGGGAGACGTTACTGATAATGCCAGTAATAAAGACATATAAATGACCATTAAGACTACAGAGTGAACGCCTGACCGTTGTTGTCCTAAGTGACTTTAGATCTTTTGTACTCCGGGTGATTCCTGAAGTGGTCGAGTGAGTATATCCTGGTCGAATGGAATTGGGTTATCCGAGTGAAATGCTTTTTGTCGAGTGAGTTGCACTCTGAGGTGATTACAGTCGGTAGATGCAGCTGTGCTTTGGATGCCTTTGACTTTAGGGCAGTGTCCTTGGGAAGGGTGTCTAGGTCAGGCCCATTACGGTACCCTAGGTACATGTCATCGTTATTAGCCCCCGAATGTATTGGGGTCCGAGTGGAAAAGGGGTTGAAGATGATTCCAACCCGAATTTTATGCTTTCAGGGGCATTTTACCTGGGTCGATGTACCACGCTAAAACTTTTGATTCCATTCTCACTCGCGTTGATCCATTCAGATTTTGTCGAGTCAAGTTTATGCAGATATGTTTCGAATGCTGGAATGGCATGAAATCTTGAGAGCAATCGGTTGCGCTGTTGTTCCCGGATCTCACGGGATTCAAAATTTGGGGAAGCGTGCAGGACAGAAGGCACCGCAGTCAACGGGGTGGATTAGGCAGGGACGCCTAGATCCTCGCACCGCCTTTTTCGCCACGTACTGAACGCGCGACTGTTGCGGGATTTGACAGGATTGCTTGGGTCCACCAGTCAACCACTTGGAAGTAGGCCTATATAAAGTCTTCGTGCTGATGTGTTTTGCATAGTGGTGCCTCGATCCCCTTCTTCCTCCTCTGCTTCTGCACCACATTTTCCCTCACCCTCGGTGCAGCCGCCCCGTCTGCACGCAACCTGCTGTGATGGGGAAAGACAAGACGGCAGCCCTGGAGCGCGTGAAGAAGGCGACAGCAGCGTCGAAGGGTAAGAAATCAAGTTGGGGCAGATCGTCATCGAGGTCTGGCCTGCCGCCTGGTTGGATCCAGGGCGACTAGATCAGATCCATGATTCAGAAGGAGGACATGAAGGATCTGGTCGATGGGGGCTTGGTTGCCAGGAAACGAGTCTGAGCCGCAGCCACAAGAGGGTGAGTGCGTCCTTCTTGCGACTTGTGTTGACCGTGGTTTTTCTCTGCCTCCTCATCCTTTTTTCCAGGGTTTCCTGAACTTCTTTGGAGCTCAACTTCACCACTTTTCCCCCAACACCATCACATATCTCGCCGTGTTTGTTTCTATGTGTGAGAATTTTCTGGGCTATCGACCGCATTGGGGTCTCTTCAAACACATCTTTACCTGCCGCTCCCAGTCTATAGAAATGGCTAATCCGACTGATGAGAGGACACACATGATCCAGATGTGCAGAGGTCTTGGAATTCAGACAAGGGGTAGGGGCACATTTCCAGCTATGACACTTCCTGATTCAGTTAGAGGGTGGTTGTCAACTTGGTTTTACTATAAAGACCGATCGAATCCTGGTCAGTCGACTGGACTTCCTCCCTTCTCCATGGACTGAGTCCAACCGCCCTCTCCTTTGAAAGTGACTCCAGCGGAGAAAGTAGAGGTGAATATGTTGGTCGAACCGGTAGTCCAACTAGTTCGTGACGTGTGACTGGCATGGTCTGCTTGAGGTGTTTCTTAGTCAACGCATCGAGCCACTTCAGGCCCGCGATCATCCCATGTGGATGTACTCGGGTATTCAAGACACCACTCGGATCCACCCGGAGGAGGTTACCGAGGAGACAATGGCGCAGCGGTTGCAGGGCATCACCGGAAACAAAGAAAACCCCAGGGGGTCTAGGAGGGTTCCGCCACTCGACGCCGCCAATGAACCAGACAAGGTCTGAACTTTGTTGTCGAGTGTCTTCCTGTCTCGATTCATAATTATCCTTGAACCTGACGGATGTTTGTGTACTCCTTTTCCTTGCAGATCTATACTGAGACATACTCTATGCCGATGGAGAGCAGGCCCAGGAGGGAGAGGCGAGCAGAGGTGAGAGTGCCGACTATAGATCTAAAGATGAAAGCGATGATGATGACAACGACTCGAGCAGTGGTGAGGAGGTACAATCACCGCCTCGTTCCGAATGACGCTCCAAGCAGACGCACGACCCAGCAGGTGGGCGCGGTAAAGCGATCGCACCAAGCGCGCATACTTCAAAGTGCACTCGGACTTCTTCTCCAATTCCGACTGAAAAGGCTCTGAAGCAGCTCAAGGTAGCGCCCTCAAAGCCTCGAAAGGCCTTGCCTAAGATCAAAGTGGTCATCCCCATCGTGTTTGGGTAATCATTGTGCTTTATCTCTTTGCTTTTGGATAGTTTGATCTTCAGTTGACTCACTCTCCTGTTTGACCGAGTGAATTCCGAAATTTGCAGTGCCGCTACTTCTGGGAATTCCATTTACAAGGACGGTGATGACGAGGAGATGGAGGACGCGGCACATCCAAAGCGGGTATGGATCCTGCCATCTTGTCTTTATTTTGCCAATTATTTTCGCTTTCGACTGAACTCTTCCAGTCGATTCTTTTGTAGCTTTGCAGAATGTTGTTGAACTTCCAGACGACGATGAAGACGTCCCACCAAAGCCCACTGGAAGGAGGGGCAGGACCTCAGGCAGGAGGGTACCAGCCAGCCAGATGCCCCAGACAATGCCAGCGTTAGAACCAGTGATCCAGCAGTCCGGAGACCTGAACCGAGCTTCTGTTACTTTTGCGGTTCCTGTGTTGAGTGAACGTACTTCATCGTCGACTGCACAAGTCCATGTTTCGTTTGTGTGACTCCATGCCTTAGATCCTCAAGCTGCTGTGGTTGAACCACCTTCTCCACTTTTCACTACCCATCATGTCCCAGAGGACCAAGTGAGCGCTGCCAAGGAAGCCATACGCCAGGCAGGCCTTATCATGGAACAGATGAAAGTGGTGCGCGAGGCCAGTCAGGATGCCTGTGACGCCAGCTCAGCACTCCAGGCCAATGTCCAGGTTAGTTGATTTCCGACTGATCTTCTAGCTTGACGCTTGTTCTGTTAGGATATGCTACCTGAAAACCTTTAATGTGCATCTATTTGTCAGTCTGCACCTTGCATTTGTACACCCACTGGGTGTTTTAATTTCCGCTGAGTAGTTCTTCCACTTGAGTCGAGTAGATTGCGTCGATTGTATCTTTGAACTAGTGGGGGCATGCAGAGTGCACCCACTGGGTGTAGTCCCCGAGGCCACAGTCGAATGTTTGATTCGGCAGGGGTCTTTGAACATATTTTTTCTTGACATTCTTCCACTCGGCCTGGGAGAACCATGTCGAGAGGAACTTGAACTAGTGGGAGCACACTGAGTGCACCCACTGGGTGTAGTCCCCGAGACCGTAGTCGACTGCGGGTAGTCAACTATGGTCTGAGAACAACTGTTGCCTTCTCTCTTTTTTCTCTTGACTGGACGGATCAAGTCGGTTGAAAAGTCGAACCAGTGGGGGCACGTTGAGTGCACCCGCTGGGTGTAGTCCCCGAGACTACTGTTGAATGTATGATTCAGCAGTAGTCTTAGAACTATTTTTTAACTTGAACTTTATTTCTTGGAAGTTTCTATCGACTGACTGTCCTCTAACCACAGAGATCTTGTGAACTTGGAGCCCGGTTTGCTGACTTGGAGCAGAAGTAGATCCAGCTTAATCTTGATCTAGAGTTGGCCAAGGAAAACTTGCAGAAGGCTGAGGACGAAACTGTTGGTATGGGAGGTTTAAACTTGCCGACTGATTCTCTTGCCATCATCTCCCTTCTTTTTCTGACCCGAATGTTATTCTTTTTAGAAAAATGAAGCAGGCTTTGGAGAAGAAGGATCTTGACCTTGCGGCCACACAGAAGACGACAGAAGAGAAAACAACACTCGCTGACCAAAAGATGGCTTCAGTCGGAGAGTTAGAAGAAGAGAATACCAAGTTGAAAGACTGCTCTTGACGAGGCCAACAAGGAGGTGACTCGGCTGAAGAAGGACAAGGGGGCTTTGACTGACAAGGTACCTTATGCTTGAAGGTACCTTTCTTTGTCCAATTGAAGAATGAGATGGAAGTTTATCTGGGGGGGACTCGCCAAGAAGTTGTTCCTTATGCTTGAAGGTACCTTTCTTTGTCCAATTGACTTGCTATCATTGATTCGTCATAAAACCGTCGACTCATTATTTCTCTGTGAATGCAGAATTCTACCAAAACATCGAGGAAGAGACTTGGCGAATCGAGACAAGCTTGGACCCCATCAACTCACTTGTTCAAGATGAAGCTACCTTGCTCGACTGAAGGATGTGGTGTCATGGATCGACACGGTGCTCTGGCCCAAAGTGATGCTCCAAAACGACCTCGAGTCTCTAATGACTCGACTTAATGAGATCCCCGGTCGAGTGCAGGAATGGAAGAAATCGTCTGCTCCGTGTGGTGCTGACAAGGCTCTGTCTCTGGTTCATGTCCACTGCAAAGAAGCTAAAGAAGAGAAACTAGCAGCGATCAAGGTCGCCAACACCAAGAGGCTTGACTTCTAGTCCTTCATGGAGACCTTTCTTGCTGCTGCTACTCGTATTGCAGACGGAATCGGCCTGGATGGGTTCGTCAAGCCTGCCAGCCCTCCTCCTGCGGAGTGAACAAACTTTAAGCCCCAATTAAATTTTCCTCGGTATTGTCGGTGTCAAAACCGGCGGATCTCGGGTAGGGGGTCCTGAACTATGCGTCTAAGGCTAATGGTAACAGGAGGTGGGGGACACGATGTTTACCCAGGTTCGGGCCCTCTCGATGGAGGTAATACCCTACTTCCTGCTTGATTGATCTTGATGATATGAGTATTACAAGAGTTGATCTACCACGAGATCGTAGAGGCTAAACCCTAGAAGCTAGCCTATGATTATGATTGTTGTTGTCCTACGGACTAAACCCTCCGGTTTATATAGACACCGGAGGGGGCTAGTGTTACACAGAGTCGGTTACAGAGAAGGAGATCTACATATCCGAATTTCCAAGCTTGCCTTCCACGCAAAGGAGAGTCCCATCCGGACACGGGACGAAGTATTCAATTGTCGGGGGTTGGGTGCGACATATGCCAAAGGATGGCTTATCATGGTGGGGGCGAGTAGAACATCGCCGGTGCCTGGAAACGGGATGAGGTGAAGGCATGCACGCTGGCGAATCTTACCCAGCTTCAGGGCTCTCCGTGGAGATAACACCCCATCGCTGCTCTGCGGGTCTCCGCATGATCACTATGGCAAAGTGGGTACAGGGTTGCTCCTTGAGCTGTTCGGGGTGAGGAAGGAGAAGGGCACGGCTAGCTCTTCTCTTCCCTCTATGTGTGTCTAAAACTATTAGGGTCCAACCTCTTGCATGGGTGCCCCGGGGGGTTTATATAGGCCTACCCCCCGGGGGTACAATGGTAATCCGGCTGGGCGCAGGTCCCAGCCGTCAGTCTGTCAGGTCGCCGTCTTCTCCGCCGACTTCTAGGGCCCGCCGACTAGTGGGCCCCGCCGACGGTCTAGCATGGGGCCAACAGCCCTTGTCCGCTGCGGGCGGGTCTTGCCGACTGCGGATTACTGTAGCCGCGTTTCTAATGACGCGAGCTTGGTCATGGGGTCATGGCAACAGTTCCGCCGCCTGACGGGCGATCACTGTTGACATTCCGTGTCTTGTCTGGTTATTGGCGCGCGGAGCCCGTGGGAGGGGCCGGCTGACTCTTGGAGGCCGACTCCCAGCGGGTCCGTCTTGGGGCGCTCTCGCCGTCTTCTGCCCTCCCACCGACAGGCGGGTCCCGCCGTCTTGGTCGTCTGAGACGAGCCATCGTGGGTACGAGGATCGCCCACGGGGACTGATGTTAGGGCCAGCGTGCATGAGTGCCCGCCGGACGGAGATCTCCGTCAGTACGGCGCTCTGTGGCCATGCCTGTCCTACGTGAACGGGGCAGGGATGGGCTGTGAGGCGGCCTCGTCCCATCACGTCCGTAGTCGCATAGGCAGGAGGTGGTTGGAGTCGCGGGCCGACTCCCCATAGCCGGCTTCTCCGGAAGTCGCTGGCTGGGAGTCGGCTCATCTCGAGGCTGTCTCGGGGACTCGGCTGGGAGGGGCTGTCGGCGGCTCTGCCGCCGACTCTCAGAAGGCGGCTCTTCGTCTTGGGGTCTTTGAGGGGCGCTGTCGGTGTCAAAACCGGCGGATCTCGGGTAGGGGGTCCCGAACTGTGCATCTAGGCGATGGTAACAGGAGACAAGGGACACGATGTTTTACCTGTGTTCGGGCCCTCTTGATGGAGGTAAAACCCTACGTCCTGCTTGATTAATATTGATGATGTGTGTTACAAGAGTGGATCTACCACGAGATCAAAGAGGCTAAACCCTAGAAGCTAGCCTATGGTATGATTGTTGTTCGTCCTATGGACTACAGCCGTCCGGTTTATATAGGCACCGAAGAGGGCTAGGGTTACACAAAGTCGGTTACAAAGGTAGGAGATCTACATATCCATATCGCCAAGCCTGCCTTCCACGCCAAGGAAAGTCCCATCCGGACACGGGACGAAGTCTTCAATCTTGTATCTTCATAGTCTTGGAGTCCGGCCGAAGAAGATAGATCGGCTCTCCGGACACCCCTAGTCCGGAACTCCCTCGGTAGCCCTGAATCGGGCTTCGGCTGACGCAGTCCGGTAGCGTATATTGTCTTCGGCGTTGCAAGGCGGGTTCTCCTTCAATCTTCATGTTCCCGTCCAATAGTGTCCGGCTTCTTTATAAATGTTGTGCTCCTTGGCTTCTACGCCCAATAATGGCCTTCTTCCACATGTTGTACGAATGCGAAAGGCTGGGGTATTTTTACATTTTACCCCCTAGCCGTGCAAACGAGCCGCCTATAAGAGAGGCGAGGATCTAGATCCAGCTCACACCATCCTCCATCCGCAAGTTCTCATCGAAGCGCTTCTGACAAAAATCCATTCCATCATGGATAGCCGACGCGGCTCCTCCTCTCAAGGCCCCAGCCCTAAGCCAGGAGATTGGGGAGATGCTCGATTCCACACAGCCGAGCTAGTGGTACTCCAAACCGAGGGATATCTTCCCCAGCTTTCATGGTTAGGTTCGAGCCGGACTCGCCACCTACAAGGGTGGAAAGCAGGCGGAGTGCGTCCCCAACCCTTCCAAAGGGGAGCGGGTATGCTTTGTCCCCTATCTAATAAGGGGACTCGGATTTCCCATACATCCGTTTCTCCGGGGGCTCCTAGAGTTCTACGGACTCCAACTTCACCACCTCACGCCCGCCTCCATTTTGCACATCGCGGGCTTCGTAGCTTTTTGCGAGCTGTTCTTGGGCATCGAGCCCCATTTTGCGCTGTGGAAAAGATTGTTTTCCCTCGTACCCCGTTCTCATGAGGGGTCGATATATAAAGTGGGCGGAGCCGAAATATGGCGCATCACCGGGACCGGATATCTATCCGGCACCCGAAGAAGCGTCCAAGACTGGCCTTGAATGGTTCTACATGGAGGACGCCCCTTTGCGGATCCAGTTCGGATCGGCCTCCGGAGTTCAACAATGCTCCCTTGAAGAAAGCGCCTGAGTTGGCGCCCTTGAGCCCTCAACGGGAAGATGATAGGGCGTCCATTATCGATGGGCGGATTAGGTTATTGGCCAACTCCTGATTGACCTTGATTGGAGTCCTGGCCACGTGCATTATGCGAGGGGTGCAGCCACTCCAATATATGGGCCACCCTATGTGGGATTTCAACGGGGAAGATGACGCCATCCGTCATGGCCGCAAAGGGCCAGGCTCGGCAGCCGATCTGGCAAAGATGCTGTCCGGCTTGTACAAGGGAGAGGAGGAGGACTTTCTCCGCAAGAATCCATTGAATGGATTTTCTATGAATAACCCTCGGAGCTGGGTAAGCGGATGTTCATCTACCCGATCCATACTTTTTTAAAGTCAAGTATCTTACTCTGTGATTTCGGCGGGGAGCTGCGCCGGGGCGTGGAGAGGGCATACGAAGCCTAACTCCACAGCCCGAGGATCCGGAACGATCCCTTGATCCGACCTCCGAAGAGGATCCGGACATAAAGGTGGAGCTGATTGACGGGGTGTTCCACCAACGTAGCATAGACAATGCCCTAGTCGCCATTACGGCTGACTACCCCGGTTTGTTTTCGACCTCCCAGGTGACTACGACCGAGGTCTTGACACCATCATTTGATCCGCGCTCAATTCTGACCATCCCATACTGATGGTGCATCGCAGGAGGTGCCTTTAAGGCGGGAAGCCGAACCCGCGGCCGACCATCAAGGGTCGATCCGGTCCATGAAAGCGGAAGAGGAGTGCGGCCTTGAATCAAACGTCGCCGCAAGCGGTATGGAGCACCGCTATTTTTAAGGGAAGGATCCCAGGAGGTATATTAATGCTCATAACTTTTCCAGAAAGAGCGCTTCGCCGGACGGTGTCGGAGAGGTTATAATCAAGCCTCCGCCAGCCATGCTCCAACGCATGGTCCGGGAGGGGAGGCGAATACAAGGCGTGAGCCGGACGCTCCTCCGATGGAGGATGCCGACAGGCTGTCCGCCGCCCGGTCTGAGGTGGAGAGCGCCATGAATCACAGGCGTCGCCGGACAGTTCTTTGTGACGCGTGTTTCTCCCCGGAGGCGTTAAATGCCTTTGAAGCGGGAAACACGCACCTCCGTGCCGCTCAAGATGGTTTAACCAGAGCCACGAAGCAGTATGTGAAAGACATACGGGTAAGTAATTTTAATAGTTATATATGCCAGTAGCCCCCGAGACTTAAAATAGTTGAAATACCTGATTTAAGGATCAATTATTATGCAGGATCTTACGGAGAAGAATACCCATCTATCCCAGGAGCTCCAAGAGTGCAAGGCCCAACTTGAGGTCGCCTTGCCGCCAGTAGGGGAGCGACAGAGACCCCACCGGTAAGGCGTGCTTTGAAAAGATAATTATTTAACAAAGTGTGGAGTGAATCGACAATAATATTGCGGAGGCGCGGACGAGATCCGGACAAGCAATAGCTACTACGTCGGCTAAAGGCGGCGAGAGGGTGCTTATGAAGGTGCAGCGGAGAGAAACAAGCTCCAAGATGCCCACACCGGCAAGGAGAAGAGCTGAAAGGTGTTCGAGCCCGGTATGCAGCTCCATGAAGGAGAATCAGCGGCCGTCAGCGGCATTCTGATAAGTGCTTGAACAAATTCCTTTGAAAAGAAGAATTCGGCGAGGAAGTCGATTGACAGAAATATGTCTTTAGGTGTGCTCGCAGGTCGCCCTGCGGAGGAAATGCCTGGGTCGAACGTGTTCGGCAGGCGATGATTGGTGTCGTTCATGCTTGATGGCCATCCGGCTCCCTACCTGAGGGCCTTGGTGAGCTTGCTGAGAAGCTTCAGGGAGCACGGCGACGCCTCCGTTTGTGGAAGATATCGGCCTGCCGTCGAGGCGCCGAGGAGGCTGGGCCATGGTGAAGACACGTTACCCGAAGGCTGGCCCAAACCACATGGCCGAGGTCGGACTGCGGGGCACGATGGGAAGGAGATCCTGTGTGAAGCTTGATGTACGGCCAAGTAGAACTGGCGGGTAATATTCCCAACAGGACTGTAAATTAGACAGCCTGTTAGATGGGATTGAGGAGGAGTACAATCAGTCGGTTTGACGATGTAATTTGAAATGACATGTAAAATGCCTTCTAGCCGGATTGTAGATCACTTGTCTTTGCGGACCGGTTCGCTTCAACTTCGGGACCCAACAATCCAGAGTGTGTCTGAATACCCTTATGGTTATAAAAGAACCGGGGCATGCATGGAGACAAGGCGTTGGGGTCATAATTGCTTTATCAGACAAGTGCCCAACTAGTTATGTTATATTACATGGTTAGTAAGAAACATCTTCCAGGGAGAATAGTTCCGTTAAGGGTTCCTTTCCCTGGGAGGCATGCCCTAAAGTGCAATGCCGGACTGCGAAAATAGCAGAAAAAGCATCTGGGGCAGATAAATAAGTAACTAATTAATCATCTTTCAAGTCACCGACTGAATATTCTCTTAAGAACGCTAGCTTTCGGCTTCACCCAGTCTGAGGTACACATTCGGCTGACCCGGCAGTAGCAATCGCAGAGGTGCTCCCTTTACCTCCTAGCCGAACAATCGGGAACGTAGGGGTAAGCACAGGAGCCAGGCAACCCAGCTTGGCCAAAACTTAAGTTATATCGATGCATACAATGGTGAATAAAAGGTACATGCGGAAGTATGACACATGTATTGGGCATGAAGCCCGTATGAATAAGCTTCTGTTAAAGAAGCCCCTAGGTATAATGAGTCCCAGGAGCACATCAAGTGTGTGCGAACAAAGCGCAAATCAGCGTATAAAAGGTATTGAAAAAGGGAAGTGGGAAGAAGGAGGGGGACAAGAGACAGTAAAAAATATAAAAAGGGGTGGACAGGGGAGTGAGACGAACCCGGAGTCCGGCGTTAGGCGTACAATCTTCGGAGACCGGCTGCGTTCCATGGGTTCGGCTCGAGTCGGTTGTCAGAGGCGTTATGTAGACGGTATGCTCCGCCGGTCAGGACTTGGTCGATGATGAAGGGACCTTCCCACTTGGGCTTAAGTTTGTCCTTTTTCTTGTCTGGCAGGCGTAGAACAAGTTCGCCAACATTGTAAGTTTTGGCCCGTACTTCTCTGATTTGATATCTTCGAGCCTGCTGGCGATAAAATGCGGAACGAGCCTTTGCCACGTCCGCTCCTCCTCTAAGGCGTCCAAACTGTCCTGCCGATCCAACTCGGCTTCTCTTTCTTCGTACATGCGCACACGAGGTGAGTCATGAATTATATCGCAGGGCAGAACTGCCTCTGCGCCGTATACCATGAAAAATGGTGTGAATCCAGTAGTTCGGTTTGGCGTGGTCTGCAGCCCCCAGAATACGGAGTCGAGCTCCTCTACCCAGTGCATGTTAGATTCCTTGATGGACCTCACTAGTCTGGGTTTGATGCCGCTCATGATTAGACCATTTGCTCGCTCGACCTGACCGTTAGTTTGGGGGTGATAGACTGAAGCGTGTCGAGCTTGATGCCCATGTTTTTGCACCAAAGTTTAACCTTGTCGGCCGTGAAGTTCGTGCCGTTATCGGTGATGATCTTTGTGGGGGACGCCAAAACGGTGTACTACCCCGGATATGAAGTCTATCACCGGTCCAGATTCTGCCGTTTTAACCGGCTTGGCCTCAATCCATTTGGTGAATTTGACCACCATGACCAATAAGTATTTGTGCTTGCGGTTTCCCCCTTTAAGGGGTCCGACCATATCAAGCCCCCAGACTGCGAATAGCCAGGTAATGGGTATAGTTTTGAGGGCGGTGGGTGGCATGTGGCTCTGATTAGCAAAGAGCTGGAAACCAACGCATCGTTGGACTAAGTCCTGAGCATCTGCCTGGGCTGTCGGCCAATAAAATCCTGTACGGAAGGCCTTGCCTACAAGGACCCGGGCTGCAGCGTGGTGCCCGCCGAGCCCGGCTTGAATTTCAGCCAGGAGATTTCGCCCTTCCTCTTCGGAGATACACCTTTGAAGGCTCCGGTTGTGCTTTTCTTATAAAGTTCTCCCTCATGGACCTTGTAGGCTTTAGATTGCCGAACTATGCAGCGGGCCTCATTTTGGTCTTCGGAAGTTCTGCCGCATTAAGTAGGCTAGGAATGGTTACATCCAGGGCAATTACTGCCATCATTTCGTGAAATTTGAAGGTGTTATTTTATTGGCTGAGCCGCCCGATTGTGTCGTAATGGTGCGAGTTAGGTGATGCAGCTGGCTCCGGATTGTTATTTCCGGACTCCTCTTCCCATAATCTGGATGGCTTAAAGAGCCGTTCGGGAAGATGTTTGGAGGGACGGCGTCTCGTTTCGCGCCGATGCGTGCTAACACGTCTGCTGCCTGGTTATTATCCCGGGCTACATGGTGGAATTCGAGTCCTTCGAACCGAGCTGAAATTTTTAGGACGGGTCATCACAAGGCTCATGCTCTTCGGCCGCGAGGACTTCAGTCCATCTGTCGGCTAGCAGATCTTGATCAGCTCTAAGTTGTTGTTGCTTTTTCTTGAGGCTGTTTGCCGTGGCCATAAGCCTGCATCTAAAACGCTCTTGTTCGACGGGATCCTCAGGCACTACGAATTCATCGTCGTCGAGGCTTGCTTCGTCTCTGGAGGAAGGCATATAATCCTCTACCTCTTCTTCTGCCGCTCTCTCGTGAGGGCTGGCGTCTCCATCCTCCTATTTGGATCTTGCTGGAGTGGATTGTCTTGCACCTTTGTCCGGTGTATTGTTGTCTCCGATGCGGAATCTTCATTCTTCTTTGTGGCCCGGAATTTAAATGGCGGCGTGACGCCTTGGCGCTTGGGCTGCTTTTTGGAGGGGCCATCCTCCGTTGTTCCATCGCCGTTCCCATATTTTGGGATGTCCACCATATATATGTCGTATGACGAGGTGGCCTTCCAGTGCCATGTAGGCGCTGGGTCTTGTTCGTCTCCGACATCATCGTCCATACCGTCGATGTCTTCGGAGTCGTAGTCTAGCATGTCGGTTAGATCGTCGACAGCGGCTACCAAGTGGGTGGTGGGTGGGCTTTGAATTTCTTCATCGTCCGCATCCCAACCGTCCTGACCACAGTCCGGCCAGGGCTCTCCTGATAACGAGAGGTACTTTAGTGAATTCAGGATGTCGCCAAAGGGCGAGTGCTGAAAGATGTCCGCGGCCGTGAACTCCAAAACGGGCGCCCAATCGGATTCGATTGGCAAGGCGTGGAGGTTCGAGTCCGGAGAGGAGTCCGGCACCACAGAGTCGAGGTCTTCGCCATAAAGGGCGAGGTAGAGTTCGCCTCGATCGCCGTAGAGATTAAAGCCCCGAGGCGGTGTCCAACCACTCGTCCTCGATCGGGAATCCGGCTCCGGATTAAGGGTCGGGCCGGATTCTAGTGCGGCCTCGAGGCCTTTACGGCTGCAGATCTAGATAATGCCCATCGAGGAGCGGTCTTGGCGGCTTGGCTGCGGCTCGAATCCGTCGAAGATCAAGTCTCCGCGGATATCGGCCATATTGTTTAAACTTCCAAATCTGACACGGCGGCCGAGCGTCGCTTCGATCTGCTCGGATGGCTGCGAATTTAATTGCCCGCAGTGCAAAGCCGCCAAACACGAAGATCTGTCCGGGAGAAAAGTCTCACCTGGACCGCGTCGTTGTTGATGATCGAAGGAGCCATCGAGCCTATCGGTGACGACTACGCAGGAACTCTCAATGAAAGCACCAATGTCGGTGTCAAAATCGGCGGATCTCGGGTAGGCGGTCCCGAACTGTGCGTCTAGGCAGATGGTAACAGGAGACAAGGGACACGATGTTTTACCCAGGTTCGGGCCCTCTTGATGGAGATAAAACCCTACGTCCTGCTTGATTAATATTGATGATGTGTGTTACAAGAGTGGATCTACCACGAGATCAAAGAGGCTAAACCCTAGAAGCTAGCCTATGGTATGATTGTTGTTCGTCCTATGGACTATAGCCGTCCGGTTTATATAGGCACCGGAGAGGGCTAGGGTTACACAAAGTCGGTTACAAAGGTAGGAGATCTACATATCCGCATCGCCAAGCCTGCCTTCCACGCCAAGGAAAGTCCCATCCGGACACGGGACGAAGTCTTCAATCTTGTATCTTCATAGTCTTGGAGTCCGGCCGATGATGATAGTTCGGCTATCCGGACACCCCCTAGTCCGGAACTCCCTCAGGCGCAGTCTGCCCCGATGTTTTGAAAGGTCCAGGGGCTCGGGTTTGCCTACCCGTGACCCATTACTCCGACAGTAGTCCCCGAAGCTGGTGAGGCGCCGAGGGCAACACGTCGAGGAGCCTCAACAGTTACATCCCTCTAGTGGAAGAATCTGGGCTTGGCTCGCCGTCTTTCTCTTGAGCCGACTAGCTGGAGTCGGCCTTGCAGGAGGCCGTCTTGCTCCTCAAAGATTTTGAAGTTCGTGGCGGGATCCGGGCAGCGTGCCTGATAAGCTTCCAGGCAGCTGCCCATCGCGGGCCCGCCACGCGACGCCACGCGGCAGGGTCAGTCTGCCCACCCACGCGCGTGATGAGACAGGCCCGTCAGGCGGGGCCCGGCACTACCGTGCCTCGGTGCACGGGCGGATCCGTTGCGGCCGCGCGGGCGGTTGGGTTCCCCACGTCGTTACTGCGTGCGATAACCCGTGGAATCATCGTGGGGGCGTGAAGTGCTGGGCGCGATTAATCCCACGCCCGCCCCATCGGCTTCTCAGCCTAGGCGCCTATAAGTAGGCGGGAGGAGGGGGGCAGCGACACACGCGCACCCATCTCCCCACTTCCCCGCTTCCTCTTGCTCCTTCTCCTCCTTGCTTCGTCTTCCTCTTGCCTCCGCCGCGCCGAACCACGCCACGCCGCGGAGATGAGCTCCTCCTCCGCCGCTGCGCCTCCCGCCGCGCGCTCCGGCGTGTGGGACGGTTCCGAAGTGGACGACGACATAATCGAGTTCCTCCACCAGACACGCCGCATCCCTGGCAGAAACCTAGTGCGGACCCGCGCCGCGCCGGCGGGCGAAATAACACCGGCGCCGGAGGAGGGCGAGCGGGCCATATTCCGCTCGCACCTCATGCGCGGTCTAGGGCTGCCGGCGGCGGCTTCTTCGCGCCTTCACAGGTTCCACGGGCTCCAGCCGCACCACCTCACGCCGAATACAGTGGTGCTGCTGGCCGCCTTCGCCTCCTTGTGCGAAGGCTTCCTTGGCGTTCTCCCCACCAGCGAGCTGTGGGGGGAATTCTTCCAGGCCAAGCTCGGCACACACGTCACCGGCGTGCCGGCTCTGTGGCCGACAACCCCTTCCCGGCCATCCCGCTGATCAAGTCGGTGAAGATGTGGCAGCGCTCCTACTTTTATGTGAAGAATGTCGCTCGAGAAGCATCGGGTCAACCTGCCGCCTTCGGGCCGGGCGAGTTGGCGGGCGGCTCCCAGCTGGTCCCATCGGGCCAGACGCCGACTCAGGCGCAGCCGGCTGTCATGACTCTGAGTCTTGGCGATCGGAGGGCCTGACTGGGGACGACTTGCTGGCCGCCTTCGTGGCGCGCCGAGTCCTTCCGCTCCAAGGCCGACCTCATCTGATCTGTGAGATGAGCGGCCACCGGGACCCCAGTCGGCTGTGGTCCAAGGACATCCCCCACGCGGAGGTGGCGGACACGGTGAACTTCCTGGCGAACTGCAGTCTCACGGCGGAATGGCAGTTTGGCAAGGAGTCGTACTCGCGCGCCAACCCCCCGCCTGTGGTAAGTCATCCCTCTTGCTCTTCTGTTTTCTTTTTCAGCCGAATCCAACTCTGATTTTCTTTTGTTTTTCCGAGTTAGAACCCCCTCATGCAGCCCTCAGCCGGCACTACGGGGCCGGCCCGTGAGTTCGTCCCCGACCGGGCGGAGAGCGACGTCGACGAACCCGACATGGGGGTGGCAGCGATGGAGGCCGACGCCGAAGGAGGGGGAGGAGGAGGGGTCGACGACTTCAGGTCCTCGGCGACCTTCGCTGACTGGCCTGAAGATGACGGTGCGAGGGAAGTCGTCCCTCGCCGCCAACCGAAGGTCGGCCATCCAGGCGCGAGTTCCTCCGCCGGCTTGGGTGGTCGAGGCGGCGTCTTGGCAGCCGGGCGGGCCGAGCTTGCCGGTGACGGGCGAAGAAGTTCAGGGGGACGGCCGCCGCGACCCAGCGCGAAGAGGTGGTCGCAAAGGCTAACCGCTTCCGCAAGGAAGTGAAGAAGCCGCCGCTGGTCTCTGCGTAAGTGCTTCTTATTTTGTCTTGTTTTCTTCTGGTTCATCTTTTCCAAGTCTTTTATATGTCTTCTTCGCATCAGGGCTCCTCTCACCTTGGAGAGGGTCACCGCCGCCTCCGTCATGGGGTCGGCAGAGACGTCCGCCAATACTCGACGGATTGCCCCTTCCGCCGACCTCCGGGAGGCGACGGAGCGAAACGCGCAGGAGAAGCGCGACGAGGAGGAGGCCGCCCGCCTGGAGAAGGCGGAGGCCGAGAAGGCGGCAGCTTCCGCCCAGAAGAGGCTGGAGGAGGCCGAAGCCGCCGTCGCAGCCAAGAGGCGAGCCGAGGAGGCCGCGCGCCTCCAGTCGGCGCTGCTCGTCACCCCGCTGAGCTCTGCGCCGCCGCCGCCGGAGTTCACGGGGCAGACGGAGGGAGCCGGCAGCGAGTTCCCCGTCATGGAGAGGGAAGGCGGCGAGACCTCCCTGTCGGGCACGGCCGTGCCGCCCCTGCCGCCTCCACCGTAGTCTGAGAGCGCGTGAGGCAAACAGCCGGCGGACCCGCCTGTGCCGCCTACCGACAACGAAGCTGTGCCGAGGCTGCTCCTTCAAGTCGCCTCGCCAGCGCGCTGCCGTCTTGAGAAGGCGACTTCGGCGCCGCGCCCTTTGGAGACAGGCGCCGCCAGCTCGGCCATTCCAGACGCTGAGGCGACAAGCGCCGCGCCCGTTGGGTGGGTGCGAGGAGGCGGCACAGGCCCACTGAACACGTCGCTTCTGGATGTCCAGGCGAAGCTGCGGGCTGAGGGCGACGCCATCCAGAACTGCACCAAGGCGCACCTGGCATCGCGAGCCGCCGTGCGGGTATGTTTCCTCTTTGAGTTTTTTTCTTGTTCTTATCGTAGAGGCGGCCCGGCCTCCACTGGAGTGTAATCCCGAGTTTGGGCCGTCTGCTGAGCGGTGGCTCGTAACTCTATCTGTTGATTTCCAAATTTTTACCTTTATGCGAAATTCTTATCGCGGGAGTATCACAACCTCCGCCACCGCCTTCAACCGCAACGTTGAGGAGCTGGGCAAGCGGACTGCCGACTTGTCGAGGAGCCGAGGTGAGTCTTCTTTCTTCTTCGCGGGGGCACACTGGCGCACCCGCGGGCTGTAGTCCCCGAGATTCGGGCCGACTGCTGAGCAGTCGTGCCGGATCTTCCTGGCGACCATCTTAGCTGGCGACTTCACGTCCTTCTTCTTTTTATTCTTCAGAGGCCAAAGCCACTCTTCGATGGCAGCTGGGCGCAGCCGACACCGCCTTGCGTGCCAAGGGGAGGATTGCAGCAAGCTCGCCGCAGAGCGCGACCTGCTGACTACGCAGCTGGCGGAGCAGAGGGAGCAGCCTAAGGCGGCGCAGGACGAGGCGGAGAAGAGAGAGGCTACTCTCCTGGCCGAGTTCGAGAGCGAGCGCTCCTCCTGGACCGACAAGGAAGCACTGCTGACCTCGGCTTCCATGAAATCGAGGACATCGTCGACGATGAGTTTGTTTTACTTTCTTCCTTTGGGCCGCCGATTATAGGTCGAGGCCGACTCGGTTTTTGACTTGCTTCTTTTTCGTCTTGGCGGACTTCTTCCCGGCCATACGCAGCGGCCAATCAAGCCATCGAGGCTGATCGCTTGGCCTTGAAGGGCGAGTGGTCTTGAGATCGCTGCCAACGCCCCGGACCCTTGACGAGCAGCTCCACGAGCATTGAGGCTCGTCTGCGGCCGGCCCATCGGATGCTGCGCCGGCTTCAGCGTGTCGGTGCCCAGGCGATCGCTGCCCTGTGGCCGGACATGCCGGTTCTGCGCACTCCCAGCCGGACTGCCGACTGGCTGGAGGTCGCGGCTGGCCGTCTTGAGGCCTGGAAGGGTTCCGCGGCCCGGGCTGGAGCGCGCCGGGCCTTGGAATTCGTCAAGGCATGGTATCCAGGGCTGGATCTAGACCGGCTGGCCGCGTTCCGGCCAGAGGCCCAGGCGGAGCTGCTGGCTGCGGAAGACGCCCTAGTCGAGCGTGCGGCGGCGATCGCCGACTACACGGACACCAGCGTCTTTGTCCCTGAGCGGGCTGAGGATGGCGGGGAGGCGCCGCCGGAGTGGTTCGGGATGAACCCGGATTACGACGAGGACTCGGCGGAGGTGATCGGCTCCAGCGCCGAGGAGGAAGGTGAGGCGGAGGACGGAGATGAGATGGAGGCGCCCGGAAGGCGGAGGCGGGCGACCAGCCTCAGCTCGACCGTGCCTCCAGCAACGAGCCGCGCCCGTCTGGGCCGGCTACCGCCGGAGATGATCAAGCCGAGACTGCACAGCCGGCCGCCCGGCGCCTGCCGCCGCCGTCTCCTCCGGCCCCCCGAACCCGTTTGCCGCTTCCTAGGCTGCTGTCGCGCCTTCATTTTATCTGCTTTGATAGTCTTTGAAAAAAACTTGTTAATTCGCACAATTCCACCCGCGGGGTGTATTTTGAACCTCTGCCCGAAGATCCGGCCAAGGGCCTAAGCTGTGTAAATATTATCCTAATTTTATCTTTCCTTGCTCATTGCTCTTATGGCTTTTTCCTTTGCCGCCTTCCCTTAGTCGCCGCCTTGCCCATCGGACAACCGCTCTGCGGACTGCCGTTTGGGTCAAGTGCTTGGCTACCTTTGAGAAGGCAAGTACTTGCCCATTTTTTAGAGTCTTTTAAACAAGTTGAGTAGAAAGCAGCCAGCCGACTACTTAAGAGTCGGTTTTTGCAAAAAGGGGCTGGAAGCCGGCTTAAACTATGTTTATGCTTTGGGTCCTTAGCCATTTTTCGTGTGGGTGCCCGTTCTTCCTTACTCCTGCCCACCAAATAGTCGCTCTGCGAGCTGCGGCTTCTGACAGGAGACGGCATAGGCACCGCACATTACTTGTGCATTGCAGGAAGCATCTCATAGCCCAAAGGCGGCGAGTCCCGGGCTGACTAGTCGAGCCGGTGCCAAACAACATAACAAAGAGTAACATACTCGAAGGCATAATTCTTATCATCTGAGATAACAATAGAGGGCAGGCCCGAGCTGCGTCTCGAGGCGTGAAGTCTTGGTACTTTAAACACAAAAGGTAGCGTGGTACATACTGCATCAACTGTAAAATCTTCGAAGAAGATTCGCGTTCCATGGCCGTTCCGTCTCTTTGCCGGAGTCGTTCCTCTTGCGTGAATGGGGCTTCTGAGCGTCGATCAGGTAGTAGGAGTCGTTGCCCGGCACTTTGCTGACAATGAATGGGCCTTCCCAAGGTGCCTACAGCTTGTGCTGGCCGGCTGTTCGCTGGATCAGCCGGAGTACAAGGTCGCCCTCTTGGAATGATCTTGGCTTGACCTTCTTGTTGTAGTAGCGGCGCAAGGTCTGCTGGTAGATGCTGGACCGGCTGAGTGCCAACAGCCGGCCCTCTTCCAGCAGATCAACGCCGTCTTGACATGCTTCTTCCGCTTCCTCTTCGGTGTACATGGTGACTTGCGAAGTCAAACTCTATATCCGTTGGGATGGCGGCCGGCACCGTGAAGCGAGGAAGAAGGGTGTGAAGCCAGTTGACTTGTTTGGAGTCGGCGCAAACTCCGGAAGGGCGGTGGCAACTCCTCAAGCCGGCGACCGGCGAACGCTTCCAGTGGTTCGACCAGTCGAGGCTTGATGCCAGACAAGATGAGGTCGTTCGCTCGCTCCACCTGGCCATTTGACTGCGGATGGGCAACGGACGCTAAGTCCAGTCGGATGTCTTGCGCCGCGCAGAAACGGGCCAGGGCGCATTTGGCAAAATTTGTGCCATTGTCGGTGATGACGCTATGTGGTATGCCGTACCGAGTCGTGATGTCAGCGATGAAAGTCACTGCAGTAGGACCATTCAACTTCTTGATCGGTTTTGCTTCTATCCACTTGGTGAACTTGTCCATCGCGACAAGTAAGTGGGTCAGGCCGCCTCGTGCCGTTTTGAATGGTCCCACCATGTCCAGGCCCCAAACAGCAAAGGGGCAGGCGATGGGGATATTCTTGAGTGTAGAAGCCGGCTGAAACGGCTTGGACCGGAACACCTGGCACCCCTTGCATTTTTAACTAATTCCTTGGCCTCTTCTAGGGCAGTCGGCCAGAAGAAACCGTGTCGGAAGGCTTTGGCGGCAGTGCTCTTGAGGCCGCATGATGGCACTTTTCGCCTTAATGAATGTCTTCGAGAATCGCTTGGCCTTGCTCTGGCTCGACGCAGCGCTGGTAGACACCAGTGACGCTGCGCCTGACCAGCTCTCTGTTGACTATAGTGTAGGCTGCCGCTCGGCGTTGTACTTGCCGAGCCAAGGTCTCATCGGTTGGTAGCTCTCCGCTTACTAGGAACTTCAGCATGGGCTGGGCCCATGAGGGTGTTGCTATTTCTTCAACTGCCAGTACTGCCACTTGGACAAGGGCGGCTGGGCTGGGAGGCGGCGGGTTGGAGTCATGACAGCTTCTTTGGGTTGAAGAAGTCCCCGGCTGACTGGGCGATCCCGGGCCAAGTTCTGGAGTCTTCGCAATGGTCGCTTGATCCCGGGCCGGGTTCTGAAGTCCCGGACCGCTTCGACCGCAGATCACTCTTGGGGCCGTCTGCAAGAATTCTCGTGCCGTCTCTGAGGCTTTGGAGTCGGATCCAACTTCTTGAGGGGAGCCGGCACAAAAATGGAGTCTGATTACGGTGACGGCTTGACAGATGGCTTGAGGAGGCGCTCAAGGGCGGCCGGATGGTATTACTGGCGGGTGGAGCCGATTCTTGCCAGGGTATCTGCTTGGTCATTGTCGTTTCTTGGCACGTGGAGGAACTCGCAACCCTCAAAATATCCACTCAATTGCTGTACCAGGAAACGGTAGCTCGCCATGTTTGCATCTTTGGCGTCCTAGTCGCCGGATGACTGTTGGACCACCAGGTCGGAGTCGCCATAACACAGGATCCAGCGAATGCCAAGTTCTTTGGCAAGCCGGAACCCGTGAATGAGCGCCTCGTATTCGGCGACATTGTTGGAGGCGGCGAAATGGATCTGCAGCGCGTACTTGAGCTTGTCGCCTTTGGGGGAAGTGAGGACAACGCCGACTCCCAAGCCGGTGCGCATCTTGGAGCCATCGAAATGCATCCGCCAATGGGTGGATTCGGGTGCTGGTGGCAGGTACTGGGTCTCGGCCCAGTCGACGAGGAAGTCAGCCAGTGCTTGCGACTTGATGGCGGTGCGGGGCTGGTAATAGATGGTGTAGGGGCCAGCTCTATGGCCCATTTGGCCACTCGGCCAGAAGCATCTCGGCTTCCGATGATCTCGGCTAGTGGTGCTGTGCAAACCACAATGATTGGATGCTCGAAGTAAGGCTTCAACTTCTTGGCGGCAAAGTGCACGCCGTAACACATCTTCTGGTAGTGGGGGTTGTTCTGCTTGGAAGTCGGCGATGCCATTTCGGGTAATATCTTGGTCTCTGGACAGGTGGCGCCTTGCCTTCCTCCTTGCGCTCAACTACAATGGTATCTTGACTACCCTGCTGGTGGCGGCAATGTACAGGAGCATGGGCTCCTTGGGAGTCGGGGCCGCCAGCACGGGGGGAGTAGTCATCATTTTCTTCAACTGGAGAAAAGCTTCGTCCACCTTGTGGTTCCATTCGAAGAAGGTGGTCTTCTTCATGAGCTGGTACAAAGGAAGAGCTTTCTCGCCCAGCCGGCTGATGAATCGGCTGATGGACGTAAACAGCGGTGAACTTTTGCACATCTAGCAGTCGGCGGGGTACTTCCATTCTCTTGATTGCCGTAATCTTCACGGGGTTGCACTCTATGCCGCGTTCGGAGACCAGGAAACCAAGGAGTTGGCCGGCTGGTACTCCAAAGACGCACTTCTCTAGGTTGAGCTTGATCTGGAATCGGCGCAGATTCTCAAAGGTCTCCTTGAGGTCTTCCAATAGTGTTCCTCGCTTTTCCGTCTTCACCGCCACATCATCCACGTAGACGTGGGCGTTTCTGCCAAGCTGCTTGAGGAGGCACTTCTGCATGCAACGCTGAAAGGTGGCGCCGGCATTCCTCAAGCCGAACGTCATGGTCGCAGTAGCAGAAGGCTCCAAACGGCGTGATGAAGGCGGTCTTCAATCTGTCGGCCGGGTTCGGCTTGATCTGGTGATATCCTGAGTATGCATCTAAGAAGCTCAACAGCTCGCATCCGGCTGTGGATCTATCACCTGATCAATTCTTGGCAGAGCATACGGGTCCTTGGGGCAAGCATTGTTGAGGCTTGTGTAATCAATACACATCCGCCACTGCTTGTTCTTCTTCAGTACCAAGACCTGGTTTGCTAGCCATTCTGGAAAGAAGACTTCCATGATGAAACCGGCTGCTAGAAGCCGGGCTATCTCTTCTCCAACAACTCTTCTCTTCTCCTCTGACAGGCTGCGCAAGGGCTGCCTGACGGGCTTCACATCAGATCGGACATGTAACTTGTGCTCGGCGAATTCCGTCGGTACACCTGGCATGTCTTTAGGGGACCATGCGAAAATGTCCCGATTCTCACGGAGGAAATCGACGAGCTCGCCTTCCTATTTATTGTCAAGGTTTGCACCTACGACAGCGTACCTCTCCGGGTGCTCCGGGTCCAAGGGTATCTTCTTCGTTTCTTTGGCCGGCTTGAACGAGCCCTCAAATTCTGACTCCTTGGGGTTGGGCGACATCTCTGGCTGCTTGCCGGCCATTTCCACAACCCGATCAAGAAGCCGCTTCTCAGCCGCAATCACCAGGGACTCGGCCAGCCGACTGCTTTCGGCAGCATAATGACGACTTCTATAGTCATGGCTACTGGTCGAGAATCCCGTTGGAACTCGGCATCTTCATCTTGAGGTAGGCGTAGTGGGGGCCCGCCATGAACTTGGCCAGAGCAGGTCGGCCAAGCAGAGCGTGGTACGGGCTTTCGAGGTCCACCACTTCGAACCAGACTAGCTCTCGGCGAAAATGATCTTTGTCCCCAAAGAGGATGTCTATCAGGATCTTGCCGATCGGCGAGCAGGAAAGGCCAGGTACAATGCCGTGGAACACAGTCCGGCTGCTCTGAAGCTGTATTTGCTTGATTCCTAACTTCTCCATCGTGTCCTTGTACAGGATGTTGATGCTGCTGCTCCCTCTATCAGCACTCGCGAGATGCGAGCGGCCCGCCTATCCGCGGCAAGGGTGGCTCCCAAGACCAGGGCGTAGGAGCCCGGATTCGGCATCACCTCTGGGTGATCAGCTCGGCTCCAACTGATAGGTTTCTCAGACCAGTGCATGAATTCTGGAGTATCTGATGCTACTGCATTCACTTCTTCTTCTTTGAACCGCTTTGCTGCATCGGTCGTCAGCCACACTGGTGAACACTACATAAGCTCCATGCTCTTCTGGGTACTCGTCTTGTACTGCATCGACTGTCCTGACAGCCGGCTGCTGGGGTGGCGGTGGAGGTGGCGGCCCAGCAGGCGGGGGAGGCAGGAGGCCGTCTCCCTTGGCGATCCTAGTGAGCCAGTGGCACTTCCGGGTGGTGTGGTTTGACGGCTTCGCGCCGCTATGGAACTTGCAGGGACCATCCAGAGTCTGCTCGTAAGAGAAGGCCGGCAACCAGTTGGACTTGCCGCCTTTCTGCCGCTTGGCCGGAGGCTGCCCCTCTGGCTGTTGGTCTTCGACTATCGCCACCTGCCGGCTGTTGGAAGCCGGCTGCGGGGCCTTGCGCTTGTGATCATTCTGTGAGCCTGAGGGGCCACCTTGCCAGTCGCACAGACTTCAATCTCCGTCTTCATGGAGGAGTCGGCTGTGGCGTACTTGTCTGCTATGATTAGCAGCTCGTCGAGGGTTTTCGGCTCATCGCAAAGGAGCTTGTGCTTGAGGATGGTGCCTTCTCTGCACCCGGCGGTGAAGTACTCGATAGCCTGCACCTCGTGCACTCCCTCGCAGGAGTTCCGGAGCTCGGCCCAGCGCGTGAGGTAGTCGCGAGTGGACTCGTTGGGGCCTTGCACGCACAAGGAAAGCTAGTGAGGCTTGGGAGGTCGTTTGTATGTGCTCGTGAAGTTGCGGGTGAAGGCCTCGGTGAAGTCGACCCAACTGTTGATGTTGTGGGGCTTCAAGCTGTTCAACCATGTCCGGGCCGTGCCCTGGAGCATGAGGGGAACATACTTTACGGCGACGCGCTTATTGCCGTTCGCTATGCTGACGGCCGTGGAGTAGTCAACTAGCCAGTCCTCCGGCTTCACGGAGCTGGTGTATTTGGGTGTATCTCGGGGGAGTGTGAACCCTCTGGGGAAGGGCTCGTCTCGGATGCGAGGTCCAAAACAGGGCGGGCCCAACTCGTCTTCCTCTTCCAGCACCAGGGATCGGTGGAGTCGGTCGATCTGGTGGCGGGCGTCGTTTTCTCCGACTCCCTCTCAGCGGCCAAGGCGGTCGCCGAGAGTCAGATGCTCGACGGGTGGCGGGGAGACTCGCCTTTCTCTGCAGGGAGGAGGAGGCAGATAGTTGTCCCGCCGCTCCACTGCTCTTGGGCGGCCGTCTTGGTCGCGCTCGATGGAGATGTGAGTCCGACTATGGCTGACAGCCGGATCCTTGTTTTTTCTTCCACGGACACCGCCAGTCGGCGTCCGAGACGTGTCGCCTTGATCTCGGCGGGAAGGCAAGTCGACGTGTTGTCGTCGCGGTGCCTCCATGAGGCAGCCGGCTTCGTCTTGCGCGGCAACCGCGTCGAGGAGCTGCTGGACTCGCTCCGTCATCAGGAGGCGCTCCTCGCCCTCGAAGTTATCCAGCTCGTCCGCCGCCGCCTGGGCGGCGCGGATGTTCTCCGCGGGCGTGGCGTACACAAGGCGATTGGCCCGGAACAGGTTGGCGATGGCTATGCCGTGCTGTTGGACCGCACCTATGCGGCAAGGCCCAGTCGGAGCCGGCGAGCCGCCCACGGCGCGATCCATCTCCCGCTGGTAGGCTTCTGACAAGCGTCTCATGCTTGCCAGCTTCTTCGCGCCTACGAGGAGCTGAAGGCGGCGTGCCTCCAGCGTCCCAGCGTCAGCGTCTTCCGGAATAGGCGCAGTCAGGTCTTGCAGAACCGCGTCGAGAGGGTCACGAGCTCCTTCACCGGAAGGCTCGCTATGATCAATGACTAGCACTTATGTGACGGTGCTTCCGCCGCTCTCTGCGCGAGGGAGCGGCTCATCGTAGACCACCACGTTGGTGGGGAACGCGTCAAGCGGCGCGGTGTCGGAGTCGACCAGCATCGGGTCGGTGGAGCCTAAGGACTCCAGGTCGGTGGCAGGCTCGCCGGCGACGTGGAGTTGCTTGAGGAGGCCCGCGAGGAGGCTCTCGGGGCCGCCCGTGCCTGCGTCGGATACAGGCTCGTCAGAGAGGCGAACCTCGCCGACAAGTTCGGCGAGGCAGCTGGCCGCGCAGGCGATCTCAGCGCCATGCAGCACGTCGGCATAGACTCCGTCTGGCGTGCCGGGCTGGCTGCGCTTGCCAGGGAGGAAAAGGGTTCCCGTCCAGAGCAGGTCTCCGGACGACGATGCACCTAGCCCCACGGTGGGCACCAAATGTCGGGGGTTGGGTGCGACATATGCCAAAGGATGGCTTATCATGGTGGGGGCGAGTAGAACGTCGACAGTGCCTAGAAACGGGATGAGGCGAAGGCATGCACGCCGACGAATCTTACCCAGCTTCAGGGCTCTCCGTGGATATAACACCCCTAGTGCTGCTCTGCAGGGTCTCCGCATGATCACTATGGCAAAGTGGGTACAGGGTTGCTCCTTGAGCTGTTCGGGGTGAGGAAGGAGAAGGCGACGGCTAGCTCTTCTCTTCCCTCTATGTGTTTCTAAAACTATTAGGGTCCAACCTCTTGCATGGGTGCCCCAGGGGTTTATATAGGCCTACCCCCTGGGGGTACAATGGTAATCCGGCTGGGCACAGGTCCCAGCCGTCAGTTTCTCAGGTCGCCGTCTTCTCCGCCGACTTCTGGGGCCCGCTGACTAGTGGGCCCCGCCGATGGTCCAGCATGGGGCCGACAGCCCTTGTCCGCCGCGGGCGGGTCTTGCCGGCTGCGGATTACTGTAACGCGCTTCTAATGACGCGAAGCTTGGTCATGGGGTCATGGAAGCAGTCGCCGCTGACGGGCGATCGCATTGCCATTCCTGTCTTGTTCACGGTTAATGGCGCGCAGAGCCGGGGAGGGCGGCCGACTCTTGGAAGCCGACTCCCAGTGGGTCCGTCTTGGGGCGCTCTCGCCGTCTTCTGCACTCCCGCCCGGCGGTAAATCCTGCCGTCTTCGAATGCAGACAGGCCATCGTCGGTACGAGGATGCCTTACGCAGGGCTGATGTCGAGGCCGGCGTGGCGATGTCGCGCCGACGGAGATCTCCGTCGATCGGGCGCTCTATGGCCATATGCCTGTCGCCAAATCAACAGGGCAGGGATGGGCTGCGAGGCGGCCTCGTCCCATCACGTCCGTAGTCGCATAGGCAGGAGGTGGTTGGAGTCACGGGCCGACTCCCCATAGCCGGCTTCTCCGGAAGTCGCTGGCTAGGAGTCGGCTCATCTCGAGGCCGTCTCGGGGACTCGGCTGGGAGTGGCTGCCGGCGGCTCTGCCGCCAACTCTCAGAAGGCGGCTCTTCGTCTGGGGGTCTTTGAGGGGCGCAGTCTGCCCCGATGTTTTGAAAGGTCCAGGGGCTCGGGTTTGCCTACCCGTGACCCATTACTCTGACATCAATCTTATATCTTCATAGTCCAACAGTCCGGCCAAAGTATATAGTCCGGCTGTTCGAGGACCCCTTAGTCCTGGACTCCCTCAGTAGCCCCTGAACCAGGCTTCAATGACGATGAGTCCGGCGCGCAGATTGTCTTCAGCATTGCAAGGCGGGTTCCTTCTCTGAATACTCCATAGAAGATTTTGAACAAGAGGATCGTGTCCGGCTCTGCAAAACAAATTCCACGTACCACCGTAGAGAGCACAATATTCCACAAATCTAATCTGCTCACAATTTTTCATATCGTGGCATCACGCCATAGCCCGGTCATTATTCGAACCGTTTTTCTCAACCAGCCACTACACGCGTTGCGAGGCGGTTTTATTGGCACGTCTTGTCGAACCAGAGATCGTGTTCCCCTTATCATGGGATTCTCATCAATACAGGTGTGGGCAACCCAACCACGCTTGTTTAATATGACTCCTCGATTTTAGGCAAGTCCCAAACGGCCACGCGGGGGACGCTTGATATTTGTCCTCTTTATAAGGGGGCCAAGGCCTGTCCTTTTCTTGCCACGCTCGATCCTTCCCCTCCCGCACCTCGAGTTCCAACACCCAAGGCTCAAGCTAAGCACTTCAGCCCTTCAACCATGTCCAGATACAACCTTCGAGGCCGGTGGATGGCCTCCTCTGTCATAGAGGAGGACATCAAGAAGCTTAGGGAGGCCAGGTATATCATCGCCGAAATCCCGCACAGGCTGCCTGCTCAAGGACAGGTCATCCCCACACCCGAACCCAACGAGAGTGTCGTATTTATTTCTCACTTCCTCTGAGGGCTAGGTTTTAGTCTTGATCCCTTTGTGAGAGGGCTCATGTTCTATTACGGGCTAGATTTCCATGATCTATCTCTGGATTCCATCCTTCACATCTCGTCGTTTATCATCATGCGTGAAGCCTTCCTCCGCATCACCCCCCACTTCGGCCTGTGGCTTAAGACTTTCAATGTGAGGCCGAAGATGATTGAGGGGAGTCACGCAGAGTGCGGAGGAACTATAATAAGGAAAGCCGCCGACGCCCCATGGCAAAAGGGTTCCTTCACGGAAGTTTCCGACTTATGGCAACAAGAGTGGTTTTACATCATAGCTCCCCGAGGTAGAAAGTGGGTGGCTGCTTGTCACTCCCAATATGCGACCCTATCCAAAAGGAACTCGAAGGTCCCACCAACGATAGACCCGCATATTGAAACGCTTTTGCAAGGTGGATATCATTACCTCAACATTACATAATAGATGGGGATACATACATAAGGCACAAATGCCACAAGAATACATCAACATCATATACAAGATCAACATCCGACTACGGATGAATCATAAACAAGCTCAAACGACATCCACCCTGCTAGCCGGGCTGCCGACACGGAACCTATCCCTGATTGAAGAAGCGGAAGAACTCCAAAACAAGTAAACATCGCTCTCACGTCATGATCATCGCATAACCTGTACCTGCAACTGTTGTTGTAATCTGTGAGCCACGAGGACTCAGCAATCCCATTACCATGGGTATCAAGACTAGCAAAGCTTAAAGGGAATGGAAAGGGGGGTAAAGTGGTGAGGTTGCAGCAGCGACTAAGCATATATGGTGGCTAACATACGCAAATGAGAGCGAGAAGAGAAACAAAGGAACGGTCGTCAACTAGTAATGATCAAGAAGTGATCTTGAACCCCTACTTACGTCAGACATAACCCAGAAACCGTGTTCTCCTCTCGATCAACCCCGAAAAGAGACACTCACGCAGTTACGCTTTACGGTTGGTGTATTTTAGAAAAGTTTACTTCAAGTTTACTACAACCGGATATTAACAAATTCCCATCTGCCACATAACCACGGGCACGGCTCTCGAAAGTTTTAACTCTGCAGGGGTGTCCCAACTTAGCCCATGATAAGCTCTCGCGATCAACGAAGGATATTCCTTCTCCCCGGGAAGACCCGATCAGTCTTGGAATCCCGGCTACAAGACATTTCGACAGTAATAAAACAAGACCAGCAAAGCCGCCCGATGTGCCGACAAATCCTGATAGGAGCTGCACATATCTCGTTCTCAGGGCACACCGGATAGGTGAGCCTACGAGTAAAACCATCCCTCGAGTTGCCCCGTGGTGGCCCCTTGATCTGCCCTTTTCGGACCAACACTTGAAGGAGCACCTTGGCCCGGGGGGCTAAAATAAAGATGACCCTTGGGCTCCGAAACCCAAGGGAAAAGGGCTAGGTGAGGCAAATGGTAAAACCAAGGTTGGGCCTTCTTTGGAGGAGTCTTATTCAAAGCGAACTGTTAAGGGGTCCCATAAATCACCCAATCGTGTTAGGGACGCAAAATCCGGGAACATAATACCGATATGACGGAAACTAGGGCGGCAAGAGTGGAACAAAACACTGTGCATAAGGCCGAGCCTTCCACCCTTTACCAAGTATATAGATGCATTAATAATATAAGAGATATTGTGATATCCCAACATAATCCTGTCCGCCATGGAGCAATCTTCAACTTCACCTGCAACTAACAATGCTATAAGAGGGGCTGAGCAAAGCGGGAACATAGCCAAGCAACGGTTTGCTGGGAAGGGTGACAACGGGTTAGAGGTTCATGGCAATTTGGGAGGCTTGAGCAGTAAGTGATAGGTAGCGCAGCATAGCGATAGAACGAAGCAACTAGCATAGCAATGATAGTAGTGATATCCAGGGTAGCGGTCATCTTGCCTGAAATCCCGCAAGGAAGAAGAACGAGTCCATGAAGAAGATGAAGCCACGAAGGCAGACCAAGCGTGAAGCGAGCGAATCCTCACGATCGCAACGAAACAGGAACTAACAAGAAGAAGCACACAACATAGTAAACACACCACACATAGACAAGACATGATGCACAATCAAGCATGATGCAAGACAAGGCTACATGGAGCTACTCATGGCAAAATATGATGCAAACAAGAACAACACCTCAAAGCAAGTTTAAATGAGGCCGAAAACAACATATAACAATTCCGGTAAGTCCTCATATGCAGATTTTGAAATTGGTCCAGATCTGAATAAACCTTAAGTTCAAGTTGTTAACAGCAAGTTAAGATGCACCAAGATGATCTACACGAAATTCTAGTCAAGTTACATATAAAGTTCATTAGATTCGGAGCTACGGCCTAGAAGATATGAGCAAAACAAGTTAAACATGGCATTGATGCAAAATGCATTCAAACATCAAGCAAACACCTGAAAACAAGGATGCAACATGATAATATGAAACTACATGCAATTCTAAGAAAGTTTCATATAGAGCACACATATAATGGAGCAACGGTTAAACACATACACCCTATACAAGTTTAAAGGACAAGCTGTCCAAAACAGCAACTAGGCATATTGCAAGCACCTAAACAACACGCTACAGCATCTTAACAAGAAACCAAAAGGCATGTACATGATGTACAGGTAAAGCATGACAAAACATGAACACTGAGCTATCTCCAGAAATCAATAGAACATGCCCAAACACACATGGCAAGATTGCATATAATAACAGTTTCAGACTTATCAGGAAATAACATCAGGTTGCAATGTTTAGAGCTATCAAACAACTTGTTACAGGAACTTATCATGCCAAACAAAGGCACGGCATCAATCTACTAATTTCATATAACGAAAGTCCTTTACTGACCATGAGCCCAAAAGGCGCAGAAAATATGATGGCACCCATGTAAACATGGCAAATGATATGACAGATTCATACATGGCAGGAACAACAATAAGTAGGCCTGTTGGTGAGCTTGAAACACTCACCACAGAGCAATACATGGCATGGAAAGAAAACCAACAGTAAGAAGACATGTTTATGAAGCTAAAAATGGCAAGAAAAAGTTCATAGGGTGCATGGATCACTAGTAAAGCTCATGGCAAAACTGAACTTAATGTTAACAGGCTGACAACAACATTATTTAGCAACTTTGGAGCAACATAACAACAAGTTACAGCAGACTATAATTGCGGAAAAGGGCATGGATCGATTGAGAATGACATGCAGAATAAAACATATTTAGTTAACATCTCTATATTATGCATAGAATGACTTGTAGAAGCATGTTAACATAGCATCATGAAATAGCAGATTCAGACGCAAAACAGCAACAGCAAGTACCCTAATTAACAAGCTTGATGCACTCACTACAGGAATCACAAAAATACATGGATAGCACCCCTGTAAATATGGCATGGCATAGCACAAAACACATGTAGACATCAACCTCATAGGATGCACACATCAAATGCAACAAAAATGACAAATCATCAAGTTATAACAGTTTCAGCAGATTAACAGCAACATGCACTCTTGCAACGATGATTCAGGCATCAATATGGACACAAATGAACATGATGCATTGGAATGAAATGAAGAGCACATCCAGACGAAGATTTCTATATATCATATGCATGAATCGGTTGGACGAGCACAAAGTTACATCAGGTCAAACATGCACTCATAATGCTGAAATTCAGGGAAAAATCACATGAGCGCGGGATCACTAAAAGACGCTCGGGGCGAGGTTTTAGGCGGGGCTTACCATTGGGCTGCGGCCCAGGGCGCGTGGGAAGGCAAGCCGGCGCTGCGGGCTGCTAGAGCTGGGCCGGGCCTTGGTCGACAAAGAGGCCGGCCCACGCGGGCGCTGGAGGGATCGTGCCCCTGCCGATCCTACTGGCTCGAGGCAGGGACGAGCATGGTGATAGCGGAGCGGCGACGGGAGCCGCCTGCGGCGTGAGGAGAGGACGGGGATGGGCAGATCTAGGCGCGGGAGTGCCGGATCCGTTCCCTGTCCTCCGGATCTGACCGGATAAGGAGGCACGGGAGGCCATCGCAGCTCTAGGCGGCGGGCGGCACTGGGAGGCGGTGACGGGCGGTACCGGCAAGGCGGCGGTGGTGGCCGGTGACAAGAGGTGGCGGGCGGTGCTCGGGAGAGGCGCGAGGAGGCGGCGCGCTGCTGCTGAGCTGCGGGCGGCCGGGCGGCGCGAACGGGCCCCGTGGGTCCGCGATGGGCTCGGCGGGCCTCGGCGGCGTGGCGCCCGGGGTGGGCACGTGGCGGCACGGGAGTGGCTGCGGTCGGCGGCGCGGGTGTGTCCGGCGGGAAACGGACATGTCCGGCGGCGGAGGTAGGTGGAGGCTAGGGTTAGGGGGATTCATCCGCAAAAATGGAGGGGGAGGACCTATTTATAGGTAGAGGGAGCTAGGAGAGTCCAAATGGAGCACGGTTTTCGACCACGCGATCGTGATCGAACGACCGAGAGCATGGAGAGGGTTTGCTGGGTTTTGGGCCACTTTGGAAGGGGTGTTGGGCTGCAAGACAAAGGGGCTTCTGATTTACCCGGTTAACCGTTGGAGTATCAAACGACCTCCAAATGGCACGAAACTTGACAGGCGGTCTACCGATGCTATACCAAGGCCGCTTGGCAAACCTCGGGCCATTCCGAGAAGGTTTAACACCCGCTCATGAAAAGAGGCAAAAGGGGGCGCCGGGAGACATAGGAGTGCCGGATTACAAAACGGACAACGGGGAAAATGCTCGGATGCATGAGACGAACATGTATGCAAAATGAAATGCACATGATGACATGATATGAAATGCATATGATGACATGGCAAAGTGCAACACGCAAGAAAATGACATGGCAATGACGGCAAATAACTGATAGACACCTGGCGCATCGAATCCGGGGCGTTACAACACTCCTCCACTAACAAGAGATCTCGTCCCGAGATCTTAGGACAGAGACGGAGAGCAAAAGGGATGGGGTGAAACAAGAATTCAAGAGAAGAACCAAAGAATCGAGAGCAGTCTAGAAGAAGAGAGGAACGACGAGAATGACGAGAATAAAAAGCTCACGGAATCAGATAGACTATGAAACCACTCCGGTTAGAACGAGATAAGAAACGAATAAGGCTGAAAGGATTTAGGCAGCAATCCGACTGAAACCTGGAGGAATAGAACAGGAGATTGAGAAGATGGAACGATACTATTTGAAGATATGACACAAAACCTCCGGAAAGAATTGAAATAATGGAATGAAAAGAATTTAGAAGGAAGGATTGACTGGAGTTGTTGAGAAAATCAACAACGAAAGAATAAGCTTGTTGTGGACTTATGGATAACATCTCAAGATCATAAGGTGATAACCGGCCACAAATTGAAATGATTGGATAGCTTAGAAGAGCGAAGAAATGCAAAACTCCACTTCAAAAGAATACGAAGAATTAATTACACTTCGAGATGCGAGAAGAAAAGATACTTGAACTCCACCAACAAAATCTTGATGAACTCTTGAAGAATGAATTAAATCCTGAAGAACCACCATGAAGAACTCCGGTAACAAAAGGATGACGAGATAAAATGAAGGAAGAAAGAATAAGATGAGCCTGCGATGAATTAGATGGAGGATTCCGACGAAATGGCCGAGGAAATTGAACTCCGGAAAAGAAAAAATGAAAGCACTTGGAACTAGAATTTATTCATGAAGAACAAACTCCGAAGAAAAAGATTAATCACTTTGATGAAATAAGAATAAGATTTATTGTATGCTTATCCTTCATCAAATTAGATTGATGACAAGCAATGGATTTTGCATATTACTTATTCTTCTTGAAAAGGATTGAGTGGTGACATCTCGCAAACTTGAGAAGATCTTCATGAACCACCGGTAGGATTGAAAAAAAACGGTTGAATTAATATGATAATCAAAGAAAAAGAATCTTGAACGAACCACCGTAAGAATTCGAAAATGACTGATGAAAGAGAATGAATCACCGGGAAGAATTAGAAGAACCAATATGCTAGAGGGGATTTGGAAGCAGAAGAACAAAGAGATCATGAGCTGATTAAAGAACACTTGAACGAACCACCGGGATAATTGGATGACGGTAGCTGAAATGTGAGGACAAAGAATTCTTCTGGAACGATGACCTCCGGTGAAAAGAAATAGAAATCAACTCCTGAAATACTCCGGATAGGTGAGAAAAAGGGACTTCCGACAGACGGAATAATTCGAGAGGGTAGCATGAAGCTAGAACCACGAATCTTCGGGAGAACGGGCAAGATTTAGAGGAAAAATTCTCTTCAATCTTCAAATGATGACGAGAAACACCACCAAAATTAATGAGATACTCCAGAAGAAAGAAAAACAGAGAGGTTGAGCCAACAATGAAATGATTTGAAATTGATCTTGGAAAAGGCATTTGACTGATGGAATCCATTCTTACGTAACACTTGAAAAGAATTGGGAATAGCTCCGGGGGAATTAAAAGAGTCATGTAAGATCCTGGGAAAGACTTGTGGGTTAGGGCCCACTAAAAGAAAACACCATTGGAAAGGGATGTTGAACAGATAGACGATGCACCGGAACAATTGAAATATTTGAATGAGGTGACAACCTCGAATTAATTCAAACATAGACGAATCTCTTGAGATGTGTTGAACACTCCGGAAGGATAAATTGGCGAGAGGCGAACGAGCAGGGAAAACACTTCGAGGAAAAGAATATGATTAACCCAAAAAAACATGAATTGAGTCCACCGGAGAAGAAAAGAGATGAAGAATGTCCACCGAGACGAGAATTCACCGGTTGAAATAATTGAGGGAAGACTGAAGAGGCTCCACACGAATGAAATTGATGATCGAAATAGACTCAGGCTCCAGGAAGAAGAGGGTGGGAGGGCGGGAAAAACAAAGGCAACTTGGAAGGGAAACCTGACGAATGAGTTCAAGAGGAAACACCGGTTGAAATCATTGAGGAAAGAAAGTTAAGACTTCGCACGAGTAGGATGGATACTCGATTACGGACTCTGGTTTCGAGAGGAAGAAGGGTGGGTGGGTGGGAAAAGAAAACAACTGGGACTGAACTCAAAGATGAAGAGGCTCGAGTCAACTTGACGAGAAATGCACCGGACAAGAAGAGCTGAGACCCAACAAACGAAAAACTAACCACGTGATCCTAAAGAAAAATTTGAACGGGAAGAGGAGTAGTTCAAAACACCTACGTCAAGATTCCTTAACAGAGCGACGAAGGGGCTGAGGAGTAAAAAGAATTCCTACTCTCCGATATAACTAGACTCCGAAAACAGTTTTCTTCTAGACTCAACAACGGCCAAACTACACGATCAATTAAGGGGGCTCCTAGGGTCGGTCGAGGCTCGATACCAACTTATCACGCCCAATATGCGACCCTATCCGGAAGCAACTCAAGGTCCCACCAAGGATAGACCGCATATTGAAACGCTTTTGCAAGGTGGATATCATTACATCAACATTACATAATAGATGGGGATACATACATAAGGCACAAATGCCACAAAAATACATCAACATCATATACAAGATCAACATCCGACTACGGATGAAACATAAACAGAAGCTCAAACGACATCCACCCTGCTAGCCCAGGCTGCCGACTGGAACCTATCCCACGATTGAAGAAGCGGAAGAAGAACTCCAAAACAAGTAAACATCGCTCTCACATCATGATCGCCATAAACCTGTACACCTGCAACTGTTGTTGTAGTAATCTGTGAGCCATGAGGACTCAGCAATCCCATTACCATGGGTATCAAGACTAGCAAAGCTTCAAGGGAATGGAAGGGGGGGGGGTAAAGTGGTGAGGTTGCAGCAGCGACTAAGCATATATGGTGGCTAACATACGCAAATAAGAGCGAGAAGAGAAACAAAGGAACGGTCGTCAACTAGTAATGATCAAGATGCGATCATGAACCCCTACTTACGTCAGACATAACCCAGAAACCGTGTTCTCCTCTCGATCAACCCCGAAAAGAGACACTCACGATTACGCTACGGTTGGTGTATTTTAGAAGAGTTTACTTCAAGTTTACTACAACCGGATATTAACAAATTCCCATCTACCACATAATCGCGGGCACGGCTCTCGAAAGTTTTAACCCTGCAGGGGTGTCCCAACTTAGCCCATGATAAGCTCTCGCGATCAACGAAGGATATTCCTTCTCCCCGGGAAGACCCGATCAGTCTCGGAATCCCGGCTACAAGACATTTCGACAACAATAAAACAAGACCAGCAAAGCCGCCCGATGTGCCGACAAATCCCGATAGGAGCTGCACATATCTCGTTCTCAGGGCATTCTGGATAGGTCAGCCTACGAGTAAAACCAGCCCTCGAGTTGCCCCGTGGTGGCCCCGCAGTCTGCCCGTTTCGGACCAACACTCGAAGGAGCACTGGCCCGGGGGGGCTAAAATAAAGATGACCCTTGGGCTCCGGAAACCCAAGGGAAAAAGGGCTAGGTGAGGCAAATGGTAAAACCAAGGTTGGGCCTTGCTGGAGGAGTCTTATTCAAAGCGAACTGTCAAGGGGGTCCCATAAATCACCCAATCGCGTTAGGGACGCAAAATCCGGGAACATAATACCGATATGACGGAAACTAGGGCGGCAAGAGTGGAACAAAACACCAGGCATAAGGCCGAGCCTTCCACCCTTTACCAAGTATATAGATGCATTAATAATATAAGAGATATTGTGATATCCCAACATAATCCTGTCCGCCATGGAGCAATCTTCAACTTCACCTGCAA
Organism: Aegilops bicornis; assembly: GCA_021605145.1. Classification (NCBI taxonomy): domain Eukaryota; kingdom Viridiplantae; phylum Streptophyta; class Magnoliopsida; order Poales; family Poaceae; genus Aegilops; species Aegilops bicornis. Next base: position 716,847,058 of record CM038670.1, read on the forward strand.
CTAACAACGCTATAAGAGGGGATGACCAAAGCGGGAACATAGCCAAGCAACGGTTTGCTGGGAAGGGTGACAACGAGTTAGAGGTTCATGGCAATTTGGGAGTCTTGAGCAGCAAGTGATAGGTAGCGCTGCATAGCGATAGAACGAAGCAACTAGCATAGCAATGATAGTAGTGAGATCCAGGGTAGCGGTCATCTTGCCTGAAATCCCGCAAGGAAGAAGAACGAGTCCATGAAGAAGATGAAGCCACGAAGAGCAGACCAAGCGTGAGCGAGCGAATCCTCACGATCACAACGAAACAGGAACTAACAAGAAGAAGCACACAACATAGTAAACACACCACACATAGACAAGACATGATGCACAATCAAGCATGATGCAAGACAAGGCTACATGGAGCTACTCATGGCAAAATATGATGCAAACAAGAACAACACCTCAAAGCAAGTTTAAATGAGGCCGAAAACAACATATAACAATTCCGGTAAGTCCTCATATGCAGATTTTGAAATTGGTCCAGATCTGAATAAACCTTAAATCAAGTTGTTAAACAGCAAGTTAAGATGCACCAAGATGATCTACACGAAATTCTAGTCAAGTTACATATAAAGTTCATTAGATTCGGAGCTACGGCCTAGAAGATATGAGCAAAACAAGTTAAACATGGCGTTGATGCAAAATGCATTCAAACATCAAGCAAACACCTGAAAACAAGGATGCAACATGATAATATGAAACTACATGCAATTCTAAGCAAGTTTCATATAGAGCACACACAAAACGGAGCAACGGTTCAACACATACACCCTATACAAGTTTAAAGGACAAGCTGTCCAAAACAGCAACTAGGCATATTGCAAGCACCTAAACAACATGCTACAGCATCTTAACAAGAAAAAAAAAGGCATGTACATGATGTACAGGTAAAGCATGACAAAACATGAACACTGAGCTATCTCCAAAAATCACTAGAACATGCTCAAACACACATGGCAAGATTGCATATAATAACAGTTTCAGACTTATCAGGAAATAACATCAGGTTGCAATGTTTAGAGCTATCAAACAACCTGTTACAGGAACGTATCATGGCAAATAAAGGCATGTAATCAATCTACTAATTGCAGATAACAAAAGTCCTTTACTGACCATGAGCCCAAAAGGCACAGAAAATATGATGGCACCCATGTAAACATGGCAAATGATATGACAGATTCATACATGGCAGGAACAACAATAAGTAGGCATGTTGGTGAGCTTGAAACACTCACCACAGAGAAATACATGGCATGGCAAGGCAACCAACAGTAATAAGACATGTTTAGGAAGCTAAAAATAAAAAGAACAAGTTCATAGGGTGCATGGATCACTAGCAAAGCTCATGGCAAAACTTAATGTTAACAGGCTTAAAACAACATTATTTAGCAACTTTCGAGCAACATAACAACAAGTTACAGCATACTATAATTGCAGCAAAGGGCATGGATGGATAGATCATGACATGTAGAACAAAACATATTTAGTTAACATCTCCATATTATGCATAGAATGACTTGTAGAAGCAGGTTAACATAGCATCATGAAATAGCAGATTCAGACATGCAAAACAGCAACAGCAAGTACCCTAATTAACAAGCTTGATGCACTCACTACAGGAATCAAAAAAATACATGGATAGCACACCTGTAAAGATGGCATGGCATAGCACAATACACATGTAGACATCAACCTCATAGGATGCACATATCAAATGCAACAAAAATGATAAATCATCAAGTTATAACAGTTTCAGCAGATTAACAGCAACATGCACTCTTGCAACGATGATTCAGGCATCAATATGGACTCAAATGAACATGATGCATTGGAACTAAATGAAGAGCACACCCAGACGAAGATTTCTATATATCATATGCATAAATCGGTTGAACGAGCACAAAGTTACATCAGGTCAAACATGCACTCATAATGCTGAAATTCAGGGACTTGGTCAAAAATCACATGAGCGCGGGATCACTAAAAGACGCTCGGGGCGAGGTTTTAGGCGGGACTCACCATTGGGCTGCAGCCCAGGGCGCGTGGGAAGGCAAGCCGGCGCTGCGGGCTGCTAGAGCTGGGCCGGGCCTTGGTCGACAGAGAGGCCGGCCCACGCGGGCGCTGGAGGGATCGTGCCCCTGCCGATCCTACTGGATCGAGGCAGGGACGAGCATGGTGACAGCGGAGCGGCGACGGGAGCCGCCGGCGGCGCGAGGAGAGGACGTGGACGGGCAGATCTAGGCGCGGGAGTGCCGGATCCGTTCCCTGTCCTCCGGATCTGACCGGAGAAGGAGGCACGGGAGGCCGGCGCAGCTCTAGGCGGCGGGCGGCGCTGGGAGGCGGTGACGGGCGGTTCCGGAAAGGCGGCGGTGGTGGCCGGCGACAAGAGGTGGCGGGCGCTGCTTTCGGAGAGCGCGAGGAGGCGGCTGGCGCTGGGCTGAGCCCGGCCGTGGTGGCGGCGAACGGGACCCGCTGGTCCATGATGGGCTCGGCGGGCCTCGGCGGCGGGCGCTCGGGGTGGAGCACGATGGCGGCACGGAGTGGCTGGTCGGCGGCGCTGGGTGTGTCCTGGAAGCGGACATGTCCGGCGGCGGAGGTAGGTGGAGGCTAGGGTTAGGGGGGTTCATCCGCAAAAATGGAGGGGGAGGACCTATTTATAGGTAGAGGGAGTTAGGAGAGTCCAAATGGAGCACGGTTTTCGACCACGCGATCGTGATCGAACGACCGAGAGCATGGAGAGGGTTTGCTGGGTTTTGGGCCACTTTGGAAGGGGTGTTGGGCTGCAAGACAAAAGGGGCTTTACGGTTACCCGGTTAACCGTTGGAGTATCAAACGACCTCCAAATGGCACGAAACTTGACAGGCGGTCTACCGGTGCTATACCAATGCCGCTTGGCAAACCTCGGGCCATTCCGAGAAGGTTTAACACCCGCTCACGAAAAGAGGCAAAAGGGGGCACCTGGAGACATAGGAGTGCCGGATTACAAAACGGATAACGGGGAAAATGCTCGGATGCATGAGACGAACATGTATGCAAAATGAAATGCACATGATGACATGATATGAAATGCATATGATGAAATGGCAAAGTGCAACACGCAAGCAAATGACATGGCAATGACGGCAAATAACTGATAGACACCTGGCGCATCGAATCTGGGGCGTTACACTGCTCCATCGTTTCGCTCGGGCCCTCCGCCGCAACTGGCGTCATGTGTCAACAAGGGCTGGACAGGGGGCCAATTAACGATGTGCTGACACTTCAAAGCCGCATCCGAGACCTCCTTAAGAGGGATGTCAATCTTGTCAAGGTAATGCAAGTAATGCTAGTTCGTCGGGTCCTGCCATGCCAACGTCGATCTCTCCGTATGTGGGAGTTCAACCCGGAAGGACCGTGAACCATTCAACAATTCTTCGGCGTGACGCTCAAAGAGATGTATGTATTTTTCTTCGGATCACGAATAAAGTGTCCGGACGCCATCTAGGATGTAGGTCTCAACTGCAACCGTCCGGATACCCAAGTAAGTAATCCCGCTAACGAACACACCGCGTTTTATGTTTTGTTACATCATTATTCTGAGAAATTGCTCTCTGCCAGGACTGGATAAGAAAGGCGGAGAGGATCAGGTGTTCGGCCCCCCTTCCCGAAGGCTCGCTGGATCCTTTATTAACCAGGATGCTCGAGCGCGCACCGTATCAGGTGCCATCAGAAGAAGATGAGGGGGGAATAGAGAAGCCACAGGCGGGCTTCATACTTTACAAATCCAAATCGGGGGAGTAATTGCCTCCGTGAAGGAGGATAATCGGGGAGGGGAATCTAAAATCCCCTCTCCTCACGAGAAGAAAAGGGTCGCCTCTGAAGACTTGGAAATGGAGGTTTCCAAACGAGGGAAGAAACCTCGCCAGGGGGCCCTGCCCCAAAGGGCGTCCTAATCACACAGCGCCCACAATGGGGCCAGCCTTCAACCGAGCTATAAGTAAAAAAAAGTATTTGGTAAATATATCCTGTTTTATCTCTGAGAATAATAACCGAGACATATATCTTGCAGTCCGGCTCGTAGCCCTTCTCCACAGAGTTCGTCTTCAGGGGATCTTCTTCCGGAGATGATGGAGAGCGAAATGCCTCCTCCTGCCTCCCCGCCACATGGGGCGAACGACCCCGAGGTGTCGTTGTCGGTGTCAAAACCGGCGGATCTCGGGTAGGGGGTCCCGAACTGTGCGTCTAGGCGGATGGTAACAGGAGACAAGGGACACGATGTTTTTACCCAGGTTCGGGCCCTCTCGATGGAGGTAATACCCTACTCCTACTGGATTAATATTGATGATATGGGTATTACAAGACTAGATCTACCACGAGATCGGAGAGGCTAAACCCTAGAAGCTAGCCTATGGTATGATTGTTGTTCGTCCTACGGACTAAAACCCTTCGGTTTATATAGACACCGAATAGGGTTAGGGTTACATGAGTCGGTTACAATGGTAGGAGATCTACATATCCGTATCGCCAAGCTTGCCTTCCACGGCAAGGAAAGTCCCATCCGGACACGGGACGAAGTCTTCAATCTTCTATCTTCATAGTCTAGGAGTCCGGCCAAAGATGATAGTTCGGCTATCCGGACACCCCCTAGTCCAGGACTCCCTCAGTAGCCCCTGAACCAGGCTTCAATGACCATGAGTCCGGCATGCATTTTGTCTTCGGCATTGCAACGCGGCTTCCTCTTCCGAATACTTCATAGAAGGTTTTGACCACAAGGATAGTGTCCGGCTCTGCAAAACAAGTTCCACATACTACCGTAGAGAGAATAACCTTTGCACAGATCTGCTGACGTATTCTTCGGCGTGACATCACACCACGGCCAAGCCTTTATTCGAAAAGTTTTTTACTGTCCCACCTCAGCGCGTTTAGCGAGGCGGTTTCCTTGGCACGTCTTATCAAAGCGTAGATCGTGCCCCCTTATTCCGGGATTCTCATCAATACGGACGTGGGTAACCCAACCGTGCCCGTTGGCACGCCTCCTCTATCGAAGGCGAGTCCCAATTGACCACGGAGAGAAGAGGACCGCTTCGGAAGATCCAGAGGTCAAGGCCTCAAAGAGGGGAAAGAAATCTTCGTGAGAGAGTGCGGCGCTGGGAAGTACCCCAGCCGCACTATTTCCCCAAGGGGATCAGCCCTCCAGCGAGTCGTAAGTGAAAAGAAGGGGTCTTGTAATAAGGGACATCCCTGTATTTATTTCTGAAGATAACCGAAATTATACCTTGTAGTTCGGATCTCAGCCCTTCTCAACAGAGCTCGTCTTCGGGGGATCTTCTTCCGGAGATGATGGAGAGAAAAACGCCTCCACCTGTCGCACCTTCATGCGAGGGGACGACCCTGAGGTGTCGTCGCGGAGGGTTTCCCCGAGTCCGGCGGGGCCGGAAGGTCCGGCGCCAACTAGCGTGCGGTCGGAGGAGCTGAAGGATCTGCTCGGGCGAGCGGCTATCTCAGAATATCACCGTGCGCTAATGGGTACGGTGATTGAAAGAATTGTATCCGCTGAGAGCGGATTGCATGAAGCCATCAGAAGCTTACTGACGGGGTTCGAGGTACGCAAAAATGATGTACCTTCTGACAGTTATGCATATAGAATGCGCCCTGTATAGATAGTAGCCCCTGAGACTCGGTATGTTGTCAAAATTGACAGCATGCCGAGGATCATAATCTCAGTTATAACATATCGCCGCTCTAAATAGGTGGCGGGGCGTCCGGTGGCCAGCCGGACTGATGAATTTGCCGAACTAAAGCGGCAACTTGACGAGGCAGATGCGGACATCGCGCTTGTCGATAAGCGGTTTGACGAGTCACAAGGTATGCGACTTCTTCGCGGACGCCTCAGGGAGCTTGACGCCCGTGCCTTAATAGTTGTATGCTTAATGCAGGTGGTGCCGCTGCTGTGGAGGAGCTGCGGGCGGAACTCGCCCGAGCTAAAGAGCAAGCCAGAAATAGTAATGCGGCCGCTTTAAGGGCGGCCGAAGAGCTAAAAGCCGAACGGGCTGCTCACTGCCGAAGCAAAGAGGAAATGGCCGATATGGCCATAAAGTTGAAGTATGCTACCGACCGCTGCGGGGTTCTTGAAAAAGAAGGTTAAGCGGAGCAAGAGGACCTGAAAAGGCCACCGCCCGAAGCCAAGGATGCCGCTCCGCAATGAGAGCTGCAAAGGAGGAGCCGCGTCGGGCTGTGGATGTTGCTTCTTTGGAAAGCCTTTTCTGTTGCGGAGGAAGTTCACGGATCCGAAGTATGCTCAGTTGGACCGGTTGTGGAGTTCGGAGGATGCTTATCTGGATTTAGCGGCGAGTGCCGCGGACGCGATCGAGCGCTTTCGACGCCAGAAGGGGCACAGAAGGGAAGAGCTGTTTTGGTCGCAGTTCCATAGTCCAGAGCGTCCTCTTCCGTTAACCGATCGGTTGGCCAAATGGGCCGAGATGAATCGATTGTCCGGACTTGCCATGAATCATGTCGTGACTCATTTGTGGCCGGGGAAACCTCGGCCGAAGAGTTATTTTGGCTTAGTGCAGCAGTTCCTTGGTGCGGTACCGCGTATCGACGCAATGAAGCGATCGGCGTGCATTGAGGGTGCGCGGATGGCTCTAGCCCGTGTCAAGACATGCTGGGCAGAAATGAAGGCCACCGACGTTGTGTCCCCAGATTCGGACGGAAGCCGAGTACCAGCCGAGCGCTATTTTGAGGAAGTTCTTCCGGGCGCTCGTTTAATAGAGACGCAGTGCTCGAAGGATGTTATGTTTGAATGACATGTGTAACTTATGAAACAAGGTTTTAATATAATATAAGAGCTTTTTATACTTGTGCGCTCAAGTAGAAAACTACTCCTTGTGCGGCCGTTGATGTATATGTATATATAACTTGAAAGATTGCAGTCCTTGGCTTCAGCCCCCACGCACATAGTGCGGGGGTGTTTACAAAGAAGGCGCTTTTTCACACTTAATCCAACGTCTTGGTCCTATTAAGGAGGTGGTAGCGTAGCAAACTAGGCAACCGGACTATAATGCTTTATCACTTTCACTTAGCCAAAGGAGTTCGATGGTGGGGCTACTATATAGCCTAGGGGCACCGCGCTCTCCCGAATTCGGGGCGCGTATGTGCCTGACCGGGGAACGGCCCTTCGTCAATGCGAGGGAATTCTAAACATTCCGTTGGGTCATCGAGTGGTTGACCAGTCTCACGCTATATCATGACAGTCAGTTTTAGCTTTCTCCACTGAGGTGCTCAACCCAGCTCAACCGGGGCACAATCGCAGTGGTTCTCCAGCGCTACCTTACCCGATATAACGGAACGTAAGGTACCAAAACATGGGAGCCGGGCAAACCCAACATTTGACCAAAGACATGATTCAGAGCTGATGCATATAAGGCCTAACTCGAGACGCCGAACACTCCCTAAGGTATTCGGTCTTTATGAAAACAGGCAGAATAATGCCCTAAGCCCCTGGTGTCCAGGTACGCGCAAAAATTCTGGTGCGGCCGATGCCAAAATGCTAGCCTCCTCCTCGGTTGTAGTAAGAAACCGGGGGATGTGTATCAACAAGAGACAGTAAAAAAGGTTTACGCAGGGTCTTAATCTAAAAAGAATCCTTGCGACTGGTCCCTGCTGCACATCTGCGCATGTGTCTCCGTTGTGCCGTATCCTGGACGGGTGTAGCATGGTGTTCATCTGTAAAAGAGAAGAACTTAGTTGAAAAGAAAAAATACCGTGCGAGAAATGTACTTTTTATTAAATAAACAGTGTACGGTTCGGAAGGTGAATAAAATTGAGCTTTATTGTCTCTTGTTATACGTGCGTGCAGCCCCTTGTATGGGGGTATGCCGCTAGTAGGCGCCGGACTCTCTAGCCGTGTACGGCGTTTGAATGACCTATTCAGGTGCTTTGATTAGCGGAGCCGGATTGGTGTGCGGCTGTCAAGGCAGTCTCACGTTCCTCCGTGCTCGAGTAACACTTAATACTCCCTTCTAATGAGATGATGCCACGTGGACCGGGCATTTTAAGTGTAAGAGATGCATAACGCGGTATTGCATTAAAGCGGGCGAAAGCTTCACGCCCCAGTAGTGCTTGATAGCTACTTTCGAATGGGGCGATGTGGAAGGTTAACTTTTCACGGCGGAAGTTGTCGGTGAGCCGAACACAACTTCTAGCGATGAGGGAGCCCGTACAATGGGCATATGGGCCTGGCATTACCCCTTTGAAGGAGGTGTTGCTATGGCGAATTTTGGTTGGGTCTATCCCCATTTTGCGAATTGTGTCCTGATATAGCAGGTTTAGATCGCTACCTCCGTCCATTAGGACTAGTGTAAATTGGAGTTCGTCGATTATAGGATCTAATATCAAGGCAGTCCATCCTGCGCTCCGGATACTTCCGGAATAGTCCTGATGATCGAAGGTGATTGGTTTTGACAACCATCTTTGGGACTCTGCTGTGATAGACCGTGCGGCACGTGTTTCTATGGGCACCGCTCTGTTTTTCCCTGTTGTCACTTGAAGTGAGTTCACTGTTTTGACTTTTTGTGGGAAATTCTTTTGTTTTCCGGGGCTCTGCTTGTGGTGCTCGTCATCATCCTCGCTTGGTGTGTCGAGCCCCTTGTGTTCGGCGTTGAGTCTGCCGGACTGCTTGAAGACCCAACAATCTCTGTGGGTATGGATTGCAGGCTTCCCGGGAGTATTGTGGATTTGGCATATCTTTTCCAAGATTTTGTTTAAGTTGGATAGCTCATCGCTATTGTCCTTAAGGGGCAGTTTTTTATTGTTCTGCCGTGAGCTTTTGAATCCGGTGTTGATGCGGCGCTCTTTGGACCGTTCCCTTAATCCGGCCTTGGTCCTTGATGCGTCGTAGTTTCCCATTCCCATCCACGACTTGGATGTACTTGGGTCGCTGGTATGCATCTTTCTAGCCAGCTATGCTCTCCGCCGCAAAAGCGGGTCATGAGGCTTGTTAGTGCAGCCATGGTTCTCGGCTTCTCTGGCCGAGGTGTGCGCAGCCATTCGTCTCGGATGTTGTGTTTGAAAGCTGCTAAGGCTTCAGCCGTCCGGACAATCGACTATTTGGTTCTTTTGGTGAGGAACCTGTTCCAGAATTTGCGGGCTGACTCTCCGGGTTGTTGAGTTATATGACTTAAATCGTGCGCATCCGGAGGACGGACATAAGTCCCTTGAAAATTTGCCGAAAAGCATCCTCGAGCTCTTCCCAACTTCCAATGGTATTTTCAGGAGGCTTTTGAGCCAATGCGAGGCTGGCCCTTTGAGCTTGAGGGTAAGTATTTTATGGCGTGGAGATCGTCTCCTCTAGCCATGTGTATGTGGAGGATGTAATCCTCAATCCAGACTCTGTGGTCCTGTTGTTCCGTCGATGCTTCTATGTTTACGGTTTTGAATCCCGGGAATTTGTGATCCAAAGACCTCATCGGTGAAACACAGGGGGTGTGCGGCACCCCTATATTTGGGTGTGTCGTGATGTTCGGATATTTGGCGTGTTGCATTGCTTTGAAGAGCTTGCTTTCTCGGCCCATAGATGGACCTAACTAGGCCATCCTTTTGATGTGAATCCTTATGTGGATCGGGTACCGGCTTGTGTGCGGCGCCATTTGCCGCTCTCTGTTTGTCGTGGGGTCGTCCATCCGACCGGGTGGCCTTCTCGCTTTTTGATTGTGGGGGCTCTACGGCCTCCTTATCAAATTCGGGCAGTAGTTTTCTCTTTGGATAGCTCTTTGTTCGGCGACTGTCGCTGTATTTGTCTGCGGTGTTGAGTACTTTGCTCCATCTGATTCTGAGTGCATCTTCCGCTGTTTTGAGCTTCCGCTTCTGCTTTTTCAGGCTACGCGTAGTGGCGACGAGCCTTTTGTGGAGGTTCTTCTGCTCCAACAATTTGTCCGGCGTGAGATCGTCCGGACTGTTATCTTCACCGGGGACGGGTTGTTTATCCAAGTTCGATAGCATGTTCGTCGTCCACCGGTTTGCCCTGCTCTATGGCTGGGTCTTTGTCGAGGCAGGACTTGGTGCGGCGTTTACGTTGCCGTTTTGACTGCTTTTCGAGGGATTTATCCTTCGTAGTGTCCCGTTGTTACTCGTCGTCACTTCCTTTATGTGTATCCACCATGTATACATCGTGGGATGAGGTGGCTATCCAGTATCCTATAGGTGCTGGTTCCTGGTTGTCTCCTACATCATCGTCCATACCGTCGATGTCTTCAGAGTCGAAATTGAGCACATCGTTTAAGCTTTCGACAGTGGCTACAAAGTGGGCGGTGGGTGGGCATTGAATTTCTTCGTCGTCCGCATCCCAACCTTCCTGACCGTAGTCCGGCCAAGGCTCTCCTGATAAAGAGAGAGACTTTAGTGAATTCAGGATGCCGCCAAAGGGCGAAGTCTTTGAAAGATGTCCGCTGCATCAACTCCATGACCGGCGCCCAATCGGATTCGATTAAGGGCGCGGAGGGTTCGGAGTCCGGAGAGGAGTCCGGCGCCTTGGAGTCACGGTCTTCGCAAAGGACAGGGATGGAGTTCGGCTCAATCGCCGTAAAGATCGTAGCCCCCGAGGCGGTGTCCAACCACTCGTCCTCGATCGGGGGAGTCGGCTCCGAGCTAAGGGTCGGAGCGGACGCTGGTGCGGCCTCCAGGGCCATGTTCGACGACAGAGCTAGATCGTGCCCATTGAGACAGTGCGGCACGCTTGGCTGTGGCTCGAATCCGTCGAAGATCAAGTCTCCGGGGACATCGGCCGTATAGTTCAAGCTTCCAAATCTGACCTGATGGCCAGGGGCGTAGCTTTCGATCTGCTCCAGATGGCTTAGCGAATTGGCCCGCAGCAAAGCCGCCATCACGAAGATCTGTCCGGGGAGAAAAGTCTCACCCTGGACTACGTCGTTGCTGATGATTGAAGGAGCCATCGGGCCTATAGGTGACGACACAGAGGAACTCTCAATGAAAGCACCAATGTCGGTGTCAAAACCGGCGGATCTCGGGTAGGGGGTCCCGAACTGTGCGTCTAGGCGGATGGTAACAGGAGACAAGGGACACGATGTTTTTACCCAGGTTCGGGCCCTCTCGATGGAGGTAATACCCTACTCCTGCTTGATTAATATTGATGATATGGGTAGTACAAGAGTAGATCTAGCACGAGATCGGAGAGGCCAAACCCTAGAAGCTAGCCTATTGTATGATTGTTGTTTGTCCTACGGACTAAAACCCTTCGGTTTATATAGACACCGAATAGGGTTAGGGTTACACAGAGTCGGTTACAATGGTAGGAGATCTACATATCCGTATCGCCAAGCTTGCCTTCCACGGCAAGGCAAGTCCCATCCGTACACGGGACGAAGTCTTCAATCTTGTATCTTCATAGTCTAGGAGTCCAGCCAAAGATGATAGTTCGGCTATCCGGACACCCCCTAGTCCAGGACTCCCTCAGTCGTCACGGAGGATTTCTCCTGATTCGCCAAGGCCGGAGGTTAACACTCCGGCTGCCCGAAGTCCGGAGTATTCGGCTCCCAAGGACAGCAACAGAAAGAGTCCGAGATTGTCCGACACACGATCGGACACACTAATGGGGCTTCTGGAGCGAGCGGTTATCTCAGAGACGCATCGTGCCTTAATGGGTATGATGGTTGAGAGGATTTCATCCGCCAAAAGCGGTTTGAATGAAGCTTTTACGAGTCTGCTAAGAGGCTTTGAGGTACGCAAAAAATAATATATGTATTTTTGACGGTACCGGAAATGCTAGGTGTGCTCTGTATAGATAGTATCCCCTGAGACTCTGGTTGCCATCCAGAGGTGGCAAACAGAGGATCATAATCCCAAGTAATGATCGCGCTGCTTTTATGTGCAGGCGGCTCAGGGTCCGGCGGCTGATCGGACTGCTGATTTTGCCGAATTGAAGTGGCAGCTTGACGTTGCGGATGCCGACATCGCGCTTGTTAACCAGCGGCTTGACGAGGCCCGGGGTATGTATGTTTGGCTTGTCAGCAAATGTTAAGAGGAGCATGATGCTAGTATCTATAATATGTTGTGACTGCAGATGGAGCAGCTGCCGTGGAGACCTTTCGGGCGGAGCTTCCCCGAGCCAAGGAACAAGCCCGAATAAGTGATGCGGCCGCCCTGATGGCAGTCGAAGAGTTAAGAAACGAACAGGCTGCTCATCGCCAAAACGAAGAAAAGATAGCCAAGATGGCTATTGAGCTGAAAGATGCCGCCGGCCGCTATGAGCTCCTTGAAAAGGAAAGCCAAGTGAAAGCGGCTGACCTGAAGAAGGCCCTGGAGGCAGCCAAGGAAACCCGCTCTGAAATGAGAGGGGCAAGGGAGGAGTTTCGTGAAGCCGGATATATCACAGCTGGGAGGCCCTTTTTGTTGTGGATGAAGTTCGGGGATCCTAAGTATGCCCCTTTGGATCAGTTATGGAGTGCTGCAGACGCGTATGCGGACCTGGCAAAGAGTGTTGCTGATGCGATGGAGTTTTACAAAGATCGGAAAGATCATGAGGTAGAAGGGTTGTTCTGGTCGCAGTTCAGTGCCCCGACGCGTCCGCTGCCGCATGGGCCGAGCTCCATATGTTGCCCGGGCTTGCTATGAGGTCTGGCATGGATCATCTTTGGCCGAGGGGACCAACGCCGGACAATTATTTTGGTTTGGTGCAACAATTCCTTGGTGTTGTGTCGCATATCGACGCTGTGAAGAGGTCGGCGTGCATAGAGGGTGCGCAGATGGCTCTTGCCCGTGTTAAAATATATTGGGCAGGGATGGATGTTGGTGTCAAAACCGGCGGATCTCGGGTAGGGGGCCCCGAACTATGCGTCTAAGGCAAATGGTAACAGGAGACAGGGAACACGATGTTTACCCAGGTTCGGGCCCTCTCCATGGAGGTAATACCCTACTTCCTGTTTGATTGATCTTGATGATATGCGTATTACAAGAGTTGATCTACCACGAGATCGTAGAGGCTAAACCCTAGAAGCTAGCCTATGATTATGATTGTTGTTGTCCTACGGACTAAACCCTCCGGTTTATATAGACACCGGAGGGGGCTAGGGTTACGCAGAGTCGGTTACAGAAAAGGAGATCTACATATCCGAATTGCCAAGCTTGCCTTCCACGCAAAGTAGAGTCCCATCCGGACACGGGATGAATTCTTCAATCTTGTATCTTCATAGTCCAACAGTTCGGCCAAAGTATATAGTCCGGCTGTCCGAGGACCCATTAATCCAGGACTCCCTTAGTAGCCCCTGAACCAGGCTTCAATGACGATGAGTCCAGCGCGCAGATTGTCTTCGGCATTGCAAGGCGGGTTCCTTCTCCAAATACTCCATAGAAGATTTTGAACACAAGGATCGTGTCCGGCTCTGCAAAACAAATTCCACATACCACCGTAGAGAGTACAATATTCCAAAAATCTAATCTGCTGACAGCTTCTTATAGCATGACATCATGCCACGGTCCGGTCATTATTCGAACCATTTTTCACAACCAGCTACTGCACGTAATGTGACGCGGTTTCCTTGACACGTCTTGTCGAAGCAGAGATCGTGTCCCCTTATCACGGGATTCTCATCAATACGGGCATGGCTAACCCAACTGCACCATCAATCGTGGCGTTTGGGGAATAAGCGATTTTAACGGGCAAGTGGGGAGGCGCACAGTTTCTACCGCCTTTATAAAGAGATAGTGATCCTCCTTTTTCACCCACGCCTTCTTCTATCTTCGCTCATCCATTCTCCCACGCTCGAGCTCCAGCGCCCCAGTTCTCACCTTCTCCGTACAACCATTCCAAACATGTCCGGAGCGTGAGGCAAGTGGATGGCCTCCTCCGTCACGGAGAAGGACATTACGAAGCTCCAGGAGGCCGGATACTTGGCCGCAGACATCGCGCACCAGCTCCCAGGTGCAGGGTAGATCATTCTGACCCTGCAACCCCACGAGAGGGTTGTGTTCCTCGCCCACTTCGACCGCGGACTAGGATTCCCCCTCCACCCATTTGTCCGCGGGCTCATGTTTTACTATGGGCCCCTAATTTCTTCCTCAACATCTCGGCGTTTATCGTCGTGTGCGAGGCCTTCCTCCGCATCAAGCCGCACTTCGGTCTGTGGCTGAAGATCTTCAACGTGAAGCCGAAGATAGTGGTTGGCCAGCAAGCGGAGTGCGGAGGTGCTATGGTGGGCAAGATGCCCAACGTCACCTGGCTCGAGGGCTCCTATGTGGAGACCATAAAGGGGTGGCAGTCGGGGTGGTTCTACATCACCGAGACGCGCGACGCCAACTGGGCGGCGGCCCCCGAATTCCGATCTGGCATCTCCATGCGGCTCACCTCCTGGAAGAAGAAGAAGAAGGGCTTAGCCTGGGGTGCGCCCGCGGAGCTGACCGTACTCCAGAACTATGTAAAAAATATGATAAGTGATACGTCTCCGTCGTATCTACTTTTCCAAACACTTTTTCCCTTGTTTTGGACTCTAACTTGTATGATTTGAATGGAACTAACCCGGACTGATGCTGTTTTCAGCAGAATTGCCATGATGTTGTTTTATGTGCAGAAAACAAAAGTTGTCGGAATGACCTGAAACTCCACGGGATGTCATATAAAAAATAATAAAAAGTCCTCGCCAAAGATGAAGACCAGGGGGCCCACACCCTGTCCATGTGGGTGGGGGGCGCGCCCCCCTCTTGGGCGCGCCCCCGTACCTCGTGGGCCCCCTGGACACCTTCCGACGCCAACTCCAACTCTATATATTGGCTTTCGGGGAGAAAAAAATCAGGGAGAAGAAATCATCGCGTTTTACGACACGGAGCCGCCGCCAAGCCCTAAAACCTCTCGGGAGGGCTGATCTGGAGTCCGTTCGGGGCTCCGGAGAGGGGGATTCGTCGCCGTTGTCATCATCAACCATCCTCCATCACCAATTTCATGATGCTCACAGCCGTGCGTGAGTAATTCCATCGTAGGCTTGCTGGACGGTGATGGGTTGGATGAGATTTGTCATGTAATCGAGTTAGTTTTGTTAGGGTTTGATCCCTAGTATCCACTATGTTCGAGATTGATGTTGCTATGACTTTGCTATGCTTAATGCTTGTCACTAGGGCCCGAAAGTGCCATGATTTCAGATCTGAACCTATTATGTTTTCATGAATATATGTGAGTTCTTGATCCTATCTTGCAAGTCTATAGTCACGTACTATGTGTTATGATCCGCAACCCCAAGTGACAATAATCGGGACCACTCCCGGTGATGACCATAGTTTGAGGAGTTCATGTATTCACTATGTGCTAATGCTTTGTTCCGGTTCTCTATTAAAAGGAGGCCTTAATATCCCTTAGTTTCCTTCAAGGTTGCCGAAGTACCTCCTCCCACCACCGAGGACCGCGGACTTAGCGCAAAGCGCCACGCCAATTCGGTAAGCACTCTATATTTCACCAGATGTGCCTTTCCTCAATATATTTGTGGGTGGAATCTAAGCCATCATACTGATTTAACAGGAATATGTGGCGACAGCGGAGCGGATCGACTGTCTAGCTGCGTTGCCTGAAGATCCAGCAACTGATCTCCTGACGGAGATGCTGTTTCCGGCGCCCTATGAGGTGCCGGAGAACAAGGCCAAGAAGAAGGCCATGGGGACCAGGAAAAGTCTCCGGTGCAAGGTGGTGTCAGACTTATCGTCCGAAGACACCGAGGCGCACTCCTCCAACGACAACGAGGAGGACGAAGAAGAAAACCCTCTCCCCCAAACCGAGGGGGGGAAGAAAAGGAAGGCGGCCCCTTCCGGGGAGGCCGAAGGGTCCAAGAAGGGAAGAACCCTCCCTCCGGACCATTCCACCATAGCCGCCTACAGCGACGAGGAGTGGCTACCCAGGGACAAGCCCCTGGCGAAGTCGTAAGTATCCGGATACCATAACACTTCTGGCATGTTTAGCTTTATGGCTTCTTTATCATGTCAAAACATATTTGTGAAGTCCGTCCAAAGCCCACATCGACTTATCTTCCTCGGATGGGTCCTTGAGCTCGTCGGAGATGAACAGCTATTCAATCCCGAAGGCCTCCACTCCTCGACCCGCGGATGACACCGAGGTGTTATCTCAGAGGATACCGGGCCAGGAAGAGATAGTTCTGGAGGCGCCTCAAGGCGAAACCCCCGATGCCGGGCTCATGGGGGGGAAGATCCCCATGGATTCTGATGAGGGGGTTGCAGCAAGCTTGGCCCCCAGACAGATATTGCGCCAGAACCTCCAGTGGTTCCGGATTCAGGCAGGCAGCCCCTCGCCAAGGGGGGCAAGCCGCCTGTGCCGATGATATCTGTCCATCCAGAGGTATCGGATAACTTGGTGGAAATGCTTCAGAGTGCTTCCCTTGATGAAGGACACAGTACTCTGATGAGTACGGTGATTGCGAAGGTTCAGTCCGCCAAAAGCGGATTGACCGAAGCCTGCGCCAGCCTCCTGACAGGCTTTGAGGTAAAAATTATGAGAAAGTATCACAGTATAGACAGTAGCCCCTGATGCTCCGTTTGGTGTTCGGAAAGAAAGGCCGAACAGAGGATCAAACATTATTCCCAGGAGTCTAATCATATTATGTCTATGTGAATGAGCAGGCGTCGCTGCGGGTCGCCGCTGCCGCCACTACGGAGGTCTCTAGACTGAGGCAGAACCTGGGGCGGGCCGAAGTAGTGCTCGGCCTTGTGAAGAGGCAGCTCGAGGAGAACAATGGTAAGTGATACCCCGTCTGAATGTTATATAAAGTAAAAAATTGTTGATGCTAATAGAGGCATGATGAATTTTAATAGGGGCCACGGCTGAAGTGGCGGCCCTTAAGAAGGCGCTGTCCGAGGCCGAAGGCAAAGCGGCAGGGAGCGCACCGAGCGCGAAAAACAAGAGGCTCGAGTTGATGAGGTCCGGCAAGAGCTCCAGGATTTCGTTAAAAAATTCAAGTCCTTGGAGCGTGACTCCAAGACGCAAGAGTCCGAGCTTGCTAAGGCCCGTCAGAGCGTGCAAGACGGCAAGGTAGAAGCCCAGAAGGCCCTCCAGGAAATTGAGGCGGCCAAGAAGATAGCTGCGGGTAAGGCTTTCATTATGCAAAGCAAGCATGTGTAGCAGACTTTCCTTTTACTTACCCGAATTCGGAGCTCTCCAGGAGCATTCGCAGATCTGCCGTGTAGCATCTCTGATGCCGCAGAGTTCTACCAGGCTGAGGAGGGGAGCTCGACGGATAAGTTGTTTTGGTCCCAGTATATTGGGGTCGAACATCTGATGCCCTTGAGCGACCAGCTGAAGCAACTGGTCGAACTTCACAAGGCGGCCGAACTGGCCATGAAGGACTTCATAGTCCGGCTGTGGCCTGGCGAGCCCCTGCCCAGCAGCTACTTCGGCCTTGTCAAGCGGATGGTAAATGCCTTTCCGCGGCTTGAAGTCGTTAAGAGGTCCCTCTGCATTGAGGGTGCACGCAGGGCCTTGGGCCATGCGAAAATGCACTGGGGGAAGATGGACGCCGTGAAGCTGGTGACAGAGGGGCCGCCGAAGGGCAAGGAGCATCGCCATCCCAAACAGTACTATGACAATGTCATTAAGGGTGCCCGCCTTATGGCGGATGAATGTACTAAGGATGTAATATTCGAATGAATGCACTCGTGTCATCCTGTAATATGAAAACCAGTTCATGTGCGCTATATGGCGCTTGTTAATTTAAAATATTACCTTATGTGCGGCCGTTTATAAAATCTTGAGATTTGGCCAGTTGTCGGCTTCTGCCCCCATGTAACTAGTACTGGGGTGTTCGGGATAAATATAAACACTCTTTATCCAATTTTTTGGTCCTTTGAAGGAGGTGTTTAGTGCCGCGAACAAGGTAATCGGACTATACGGCTTTATCACTCTCACTTGGCCATAGAAGTCTACAATTTTAAATTTTGGCGAAGCCCCTAGTATCCGGAAGGCCGGACTCGGGGCGCTATACACGCCTAAATCGGACGAGGCCAATTCATCGCCTGAAGCTGAAAAAATCTTTAGGGATTTGAGACCTCTCGAACAGCGACCAGCTCTCGCCTTATCATGACAGTCAGTTTTCAGCTTTCTCTACTGAGGTGCTCGTCCGGAAGAACCGGGACACAATCGCAGAAGTTCTCCCTCCGCTACCTTAGCCTATATAGCGGAACGTAAGGTAACAAAACATAGGAGCCGGGCAAACCCAATTATTGACCCAAGACATGATTCGGAGCTGATGCATATAGTGCTATAAGTTCGGGGTGCCACACTGTCAAAAGTGTTCGGACTTTTCTTGCCGGGTTATGGGGTACACTGAAGCCCCTGGCAAACTGGTCGTGCCAAAATGCATGAGTATAATAAATAAGCTGTAAAGGAAAGGGGTAGATAAACGTAATAGCAAACTGACGATGTACACTATTTTCCCTTGTTATTCAAATGATACGTCAAAGCATACATATACAAGTAGTGCGAAAAGCAAAATAGGACTGTTTGACACATCCTAACCAGGGGCGGGCTGTATGCGGGTATGTAAAACAGGTATAACAGTCATTATCAGAGACCACCTGAGGATTCCCTTGGACGCCACAGCTTCTTGTATTCTTGGTGTGTCCGTCCCGCTATGTGTCCGATAGTCTGTCTATCTGAGGAGCCTCCCGAAGATGAGGACCTAAAAAAGAAAAAAAAAGGGGTGCAAAGATGTGTGGGTCCTGGGGCGGTCGAACCGCATTGTGGACCGTGCCATAGTCGTGCCTCCACCTATGCCCATGGTATTTTAAATGCGTAATTATGTACGCGCGGCACAAATTTTGCCGCTTGTCTGGGACTAGGACGGAGGCCGAATTGCTAGTCGAGCTCTGAACGTGCCGGATGATCCTGTTGTGGGGTACTCCGGACTCGCTTGACGGTGTCCGGGTTTTTTATCGCCGAATGGGCCATTTGCCTAAGAAGGTTGTTTTGTACTTCTCCCACGAGGGCCGCCGTGTGCTCCTCCGTTCGGAGCGAGCGCTCTGTGTTTCCATTAACTGTTATAGCCCCGCGAGGTCCTGGCATTTTGAGCTTGAGGTATGCATAATGCAGTACCGCATTGAATTTGGCGAATGCGGTTCGTCCGAGCAGTGCATGATAGCCACTGCGGAAGGGGACGATGTCAAAGATTAACTCCTCGCTTCGGAAATTGTCTGGAGATCCGAAGACCACTTCCAGTGTGATTGAGCCCGTGCAACAGGCCTCCACACCGAGTATGACACCCTTGAAGGTGGTTTTTGTGTGCTTGATCCTTGAGGGGTCGATGCCCATTTTGCGCATTGTATCCTGATAGAGCAGGTTCAGGCTACTGCCACCGTCCATGAAGACTCGTGTGAGATGGAATCCGTTGATGATGGGGTCAAGGACCAACGTGGCCGAACTGCCATGATGGATACTTGTAGGATGGTCCTTGCGATCCTAAGTGATCGGACAAGAGGACCATGGGTTGAACTTTGGGGCGACTGGCTCCATCGCATAGACGTCCCTTAGTGCACGCTTCCGTTCCTGCTTGGGAATATGG
Organism: Aegilops bicornis; assembly: GCA_021605145.1. Taxonomy (NCBI): domain Eukaryota; kingdom Viridiplantae; phylum Streptophyta; class Magnoliopsida; order Poales; family Poaceae; genus Aegilops; species Aegilops bicornis. Next base: position 716,866,632 of record CM038670.1, read on the forward strand.
GTTGCGTATATCATATTTACTGTTTTCACCTGGGGAGGGAATTTCTTCTGCCCTCCTGTGTTCGGTGGCTGGGGCTCCTCGTCGTCGTTGTTATGTAGCCCCTTTTCCTTGTTTTCGGCATTCAACTTGCCGGCCTGTTTAAACACCCAGCATTCCATGTTGGTGTGGTTGGCTGGTTTATCGGGGGTGCCGTGAATTTGACATGAGCGATCGAGTATGCGGTCCAGACTGGACAAGCCCGGGCTGTTTCTTTTGAATGGCTTTTTCTGTTGTCCGCATTTAAAGCCTCTGAATCCGGCATTAACTGTCGTGTCTTCGGCGTTGTCGCCATCTTTGTGACGCTTGTGTCTATTTCGTCGTGGCTTGCCGTTGCTATCCCTGGCGTCTGAATCGCCTGAGCTTTTTGGTGTGATGTTGCTACGAGCCAGCCAGCTGTCCTCGCCCACGCAAAAGCGGGTCATGAGTATCGTGAGGGCTGCCATGGACTTTGGCTTCTCTTGGCCGAGGTGTCAGGCGAGCCATTCATCACGGATCTTATGCTTGAAGGCTTCTAAGGCTTCGGCATCCGGACAGTCGACAATTTGGTTCTTTTTAGTTAGGAACCGAGTCCAGAATTTCCTGGCTGACTCTCCGGGCTGTTGGGTTATATGACTTAAGTCATCAGCATCCGGTGGCCGCACATAAGTGCCCTAGAAGTTGTCGAGGAATGCGTCTTCCAGGTCCTACCAACTGCCAATGGAGCTTGCTGGCAGGCTATTCAGCTAATGTTGAGCCGGTCCTTTGAGCTTAAGTGGTAGATACTTTATGGCTTGTAAGTCACCGCCACGGGCCATGTGAATGTGGAGGAGAAAATCTTCAATCCATACCGCGGGGTCTGGTGTGCCATCATATGATTCGATGTTTACGGGTTTAAACCCCTCTGGGAATTCATGATCCATGACTTCATCAGTGAAGCATAGGGGGTGTGCGGCGCCTCTATGTCGGGCTACATCTCGACGTAGTTCAAATGAATCTGGTCTGTTGTATTCGGCCCGGCCGGACTTTGATTTATTGTATCCGGCGTGACGGTCGTCGTCACGTTTTCTGGCGTGCCTCCGTGACTCGTAGATCGATCTTGACTGTCCTGCTTTGTTTTCCAATACATCTCGCAGGTCCTTCGTGTAGCCCCGGGCCTTAGTATTATCGTTTGACTTGCGACGGGGTGCGGTCTGGACTTCGGGCTGGTACGCCGCTTTGTTGCGGCCACGGGGTGGCCGGTCAGCCGCATCATGCGCTGGTAGTGTGGGCTTGAAAGCCTCCTCCTCGAGTTGAGGTAGCAACTTGCGCTTTGGGTAACTTTTGCTAAGGCGCTCGAGTCTGTATTCTCGGCAGTCAGGACCTCGGTCCATCTATCAGTTAGCAGATCTTGATCATCTTGAAGCTGTTGCTACTTTTTCTTCAGGCTTTTTGTAGTGGCTATAAGCCGGCGCTTGAAGCGCTCCTGCTCGACGGGATCGTCAGGCACGATCAATTCTTCATCGCCAAGGCTCATTTTGTCTTCGGAGAGAGGCATGTAATTATCGTCCTCTGATTCTCCATCTGTTGCCTGTTCCTTAGGGCTAGCTTGCCCATCCTCTTGCTCGGCCTGCTTGGAGCCTGGCTGGGCAGGATTGTTCTCGTCTTCGGCACCATCAGGCTTGTTATTGGTGTCGGTATCACTATTTTTGCTATGGCGGGGCCTAGAGCGACGTCTATGACACCGGTGCCTAGATTGCTTCTCCAAGGGGTTATCTTCCGTTGCCTCATCGCCATTGCTTTCTTTGGGGGTGTCCACCATATATATATATATATATATATATATATATATATATATATATATATATATATATATATATATATATATATATATATATATATATCACATGATGAGGTGGCTGTCCAGCCCCCAATAGGCGGTGGTCCCTGTTCTTCTCCTGCATCGTCGTCCATACCGTCGATGTCTTCGGAGTTGAAGTCAAGCACGTTGGTTAAGTCATCGACAGTGGCTATTAAGTGGGTGGTGGGTGGGGAACGAATTTCTTCATTGTCCGCTTCCCACTCGAGCTGGACATAGTTCGGCCAAGAATCTCCCGATAAGGAAAGAGACTTTAATGAGTTTAGCACATCACCCAAAGGCGAGTGCTGAAAAATATCCGCGGAGGTGAACTCCATGATCGGTGCCCACTCAGATTCGATAGGCATGGGTGTATGCGGTTCGGATCCTGTAACCGGAGACGAGTCCGGGGGTCCGATAACACCATCCTCACAAGGGGTGGGATCAGTGTTCGGCTCCAACGCTGATGAGTGTGCGGCCTCCATGGCGGGATCCATCCACCCGTCCTTGGAAGGCACGATCTGCTCCGGATTGAATCCCGGCGCCGCCGCAGGTGCGATCTCCCGAACACTGTTCGATGGCAGATCAAAGTCATGCCCGTCACGACTGTTCGGCGCACCTGACATGGGCTCGAATCCATCGAATATCAAGTCTCCGCGGATGTCGGGAGTATAGTTCAAGCTTCCAAGCCTGGCCTGATGGTCAGGGGCATAGCTATGGATCTGCTCCAGATGGCCAAGCGAGTTGGCCCGCAGTACGAAGCCGCCGAATACGAAGATCTGTCTGGGAAGGAAAACCTCCCCCTGGACCGCGTCATTGAAGATGATTGAAGGAGCCATCAAGCCTTACAGCGACGACGCAGTGGAACTCTCAATGAAAGCACCAATGTCGGTGTCAAAACCGGTGGATCTTGGGTAAGGGGTCCCGAACTGTGCGTCTAAGGCTAATGGTAACAGGAGACAGGAAACATGATGTTTACCCAGGTCCGGGCCCTCTTGATGGAGGTAATACCCTACTTCCTGCTTGATTGATCTTGATGATATGAGTATTACAAGAGTTGATCTACCACGAGATCGTAGAGGCTAAACCCATGAAGCTAGCCTATGATTATGATTGTTGTTGTCCTACGGACTAAACCCTCCGGTTTATATAAACACCGGAGGGGGCTAGGGTTACACAGAGTCGGTTACAGAGAAGGAGATCTACATATCCAAATTGCCAAGCTTGCCTTCCACACAAAGGAGAGTCCCATCCGGACACGGGACGAAGTCTTCAATCTTGTATCTTCATAGTCCAACAGTCCGGCCAAAGTATATAATCCGGCTGTCCGAGGACCCCTTAATCCAGGACTCCCTCAATGGAGGCCACCGCTATTGCAACCCGGGGTCCGGCGGTAGGCCAGGACCCGGCCGAACACTATTTTGAAGAAGTCCTAGAAGGGACCGTTTAATACAGGCTCAGTGCTCGAAGAGTACCATGTTCGAGTGACATGTATTTTGAATTGTAAAAACAATGCAATTTTGATTATAAAGGTTGTGTTTATACTTTTGCCTGAAAGTATTATAGTACCTCTTGTGCGGCCGTTTATGTATGTATCTTATATATATCTATATATATATTTACTAATTCGAGGCACCAAACGAGCCATCACAGTAATCCACATCATTAAAAATATATTGACCGTTGATCTATGTAACCGATCTATCTTAACCCCATAATGTACGTTACTTCTGTGGAGAAAAAAAGAGCCCACCTACACGTAACAATGGTATTTTAGTACCCTCAAAGAAAATTTGATATTTGGTAATCTGAAACCTTACGTTACCTTTGTGCAGAAAAAAAGAGCTAACCTGCAAGTAACGACCCTTCAAGGAAAAAACCTACAAGTAACAATCTATTATTTAATATACATAGAAACACTTTCCGGTCATTACATCTGATTAGCTATTAACCGTAGGATTGTTAGATGAGGTGATGAATCTTTGACGGTAAGGATTAAAATATGACAAATATCAATCTCTTTTCCGATCTCTCTCTTAATCATGTCTCCACCTCACGCTGCCGCTGGCTTCTATCAATTAGTAAGGTCAATTTTGGATGGCTTCTACGGCTTATCTCGCCGGAAAAGTTTCATGCCAATCGCACCGGGAAGGAACCACGCTAGCTTGCTTCATCACCGTTGACAAGTCAACGCTGCATGCCAGTACAATCAGGTTCCTTTTTCCATCAACCATATCTCTCACGTGCATGTCTTAGTAGACGAAAGGAATCAATCTGAATTACATGTACATATGTATGCGCATACGTTTACGTACCAGCGTATTTAAGTGGGATCAATCAAGATTATCTTCTGCTTAGGAATTGACCTTGGCTGTGTGTACATGTCTTCTTCATAGACGAAAATTAGGTTTTTATTAGCCGTGCGACATGAGTCAGGAGCTGTGCCAATAGTCCTCCCTTTCTCTCTGGACAACGTGCGTGTCCGTCCTTTCTGCAAAAAAAGGTCCCCTGTCCGTCCGGCTCCTTCTCTTTTTACTATTGTCACTAAACACTATGATCTTTTTCAGCTTTTCCAGGTGGGCACTCAGGTTGCACCACTGCGCAGAGAACTAAGGCAGGGGTTAATTCCTACTTATTGGGATGTACAAGAGGACGACAAACACATCTAGCCAATGGAGACAAGCAGTACTTCAATAATAAATCCATCTATTAAATATAAAAAAATCTGGAAGTTCCTAGCATGCAAATGTCCATGTATATGTAACACTGGACTTCAAATATTTAGTGGGTTATCAAACAAAATTACTTATTATGCATCTGCAATAGAAAATAGTCCATAAAAGTGCGAGTGCATTTGTCTTCCAGCGTAACATACGAATAAAACTATTTTATGATGTAGTGTCAAGTTTGGGGGTACACAGATACATGCACATTTTTCTGAAATTTTAAATGCACTTCTAAAAATACTGAGCTCAGAAGAGCAATTTAGGGTTCTTCACAATATTGTTAATTTGGGGTTCTGGCAATGGGTGCGGGCGTGCGGCAAGAACACAAGGCTTCAAATCACACTATTAATGAAGGGGAAATATAATATATAATTTTGAAAAAATATATCCTTTTCAAAGTAAGACATGTGTTACCTAATAATTTAGGGCTTGGGAACACTCAGTTAGTAAATATACAGATGAAGATATTGGTGAGTATTTCCATGATGACATGTATATTTTTCATTGTTACGCTCTGTTTTTTCTAAACATGCTTTCATATATATGTAGTGTGAGTACAGATCTACAAACCACTCCTGTACAAATAGAACATGACAATAAAACACTACTTCAAATAATTATGTGAACCATAGATATATGTAAATTCTACGATCATGAATTCATTGAAAATAATATATATCCTTTTAAGAATATATATATCCTTTTTCCGCATGATAGAAAATACACACTGTTGCATGTTCGCAATGATTTAAAAGGGTACTCAATTATTATTTCAAATTCCATAGCTTATAAATATTTCATGCAACAAATGTTAACAAAACTATAACTCGGAAACATCTATTTAAAAATTGTCTAGCCTGTGTGAATGCACGGGTTGACGACTAGTGTATATAAAATGAAAGTTTGCAGTCGTCGGCTTCAGCCCCCACGCATATAATGTGGGGGTGTTCGGAAAAGCGCGTAATCACACTTGATCCAACGTTTTAGTCGATTGAGGAGGTGATAGCGCGGCGAACCAGGCAATCGGTCTATATAGCTTTAACACTTTCACTTAGCCATAGGAGTTTGACGTTGGGGCTACTATATAGCCCCTGGTACTTCCGCGTTTCATCCGGGTGTGGTGTGCGTACGTACATGACCGGGAAACCAGTCCTTCGTTAATGCGGAGGAATCACGAAGATTCCACTGAGTCATCGAGTGGTTGACCAGTCTTGCACTATATCATGATAGTCAGTTTTCGGATTTCTCTACCGAGGTGCTCATCCAGATGAACAGGGCACAATCGCAGTAGTTCTCCCGGTGCCACCTTAGCCGATAGAGCGGGATGTAAGGTAGCAAAACACGGGAGCCGGACAAACCCAGCATTTGACCAAAGACATGATTCGGAGCTGATGAATATAAGGCCAAACTCGCGACGCCGAACACTCCCTAAGGTATTCGAACTTTACGACATATACTGGGCTGAGTAACGCCCTTGATAATGAGCCCTAAGTTTCCAGGTACATGCATTAGTCTGGCGTGACGAAATGCCAAGAACGTCAGTATCCCTCCCAGTTGTGTTAAGTGTCCGAGGGGTATGAAGCAACAAGAGACATTAAAAAAGGTTTACGCAGGGTCTTAATCTAAAAAGAAACCTTTGAGCGGGGCCCTGCTGCACGTCTGTGCCTTTGTCTCTGTTGTGTAGTATCCTGGAAGGGTGTAGCACGATGATCATCTGTAAAAAGAAAAAAACTCAGGTGAAAGACTTCGTGCAAAGAGTTGGTTAATCTGAACGAGCCATGAAAATGCAATATGTTATTGTATTAATAGGGTCAAGCCGAACTATGGGCTTCTTTTTTTGCGAGCAGCCCCTAGCACCACCTATGGGGGTATATCTATCAACCCAAGCTCAGGTTTATCTGGGCTGTTACATCTGGTGGAGCGCCGGACTCGTCTAACTGTGTCCGCGGTCTTGACAACCGGCCGTTTATTCTGGTTGGAGGGGTCGTTTAGTGTTCGGCTGCTAGAGCCGCCACATATTCTTTAGCACGTAAGGAACACTCTGTATTTCCGCTAACTGTGATGACACCACGTGGACCGGGCATCTTGAGTTTAAGATAGGCATAGTGCTGTACTACATTAAAACGAGCAAAGGCCGTTCTCCCGAGTAGTGTGTGATAGCCGCTTCGGAATGGAGCGATGTCGAAGATTAATTCTTTGCTTCTAAAGTTGTCGGGAGAACCGAATACAACCTCTAGTACTAGAGAGCCCGTGCAGCGGGCCTCGACGCCTGGTATTACTCCTTTAAAGGTAGTATTGCTTTGGCTGATTCTTGACGGGTCTATCCCCATTTTGCGGACAGTGTCCTGATATATCAGGTTGAGACTATTGCCGCCGTCCATAAGGACTCGGGTGAGATGGTATCCGCCAATTATTGGGTCGAGCACCAAGGCAGCCGATCCTCCGTGCCGAATACTAGTCAGATGATCCCTGCGATCAAAGGTGATCGTACAGGCCAACCAGGGATTGAACTTGGGGGGCGACGGGCTCTACAGCGTATACCTCTCGGAGTGCGCGTTTGCGCCTTCTCTTTGGTATGTGAATTGCGTAAATCATATTCACTGTTTTGACATCTGGTGGGAATTTTTTTCTGTCCCCCAGTATTCGGCTGGCGAGGCTCATCCTCGTCTTCACTTGGCGTCTCCCTCCCCTTGTGTTCGGCGTTTATCTTGCCGGCCTGCTTGGAAACCCAGCACTCTCTGTGGGTGTGATTTGCAGGTTTTTCGGGAGTGCCATGAATCTGACATAATTTGTCTAGAATCTTATTTAGGTTGGAAGGTCCATCTCTGCTGCCTTTAAATGGCTTTTTTCATTGACCGGGTCGAGAGCCCCTGAATCCGGCGTTGCCGTCATGTTATCTGGGCTATCTTCATTGTTTCGACGCTTGTTTTTATTGCGTCGCGGCTTCCCGTTGCCATCCCTGACTTCGGATGTGCCTGGGTCGCTGGTGCCGCTACAGGCCAGCCAACTGTCCTCGCCCACGCAAAAGCGGGTCATGAGGCTTGTTAGGGCTACCATTGTCCTCGGCTTTTCTTGGCCAAGGTGTCTGGCAATCCATTCATCCCGGACACTGTGCTTGAAAGCCGCTAAGGCTTCGGCATCCGGGCAGTCGATGGTATGATTCTTCTTAGTGAGAAATCTGTTCCAAAGCTTCTCTCCGGGTTTTTGGATTATGTGACTTAAATCGTCTGCATCTGGAGGTCGGACATAGGTCCCCTGAAAATTGGCCCTGAAAGCATCCTCAAGTTCCTCCCAACTTCCAATTGAGTTTTCGGGGAGGCTTTTCAACCAGTGCCGGGCTGGTCCTGTCAACTTGAGGGGCAGGTATTTGATGGCGTGGAGATCATCTCCGTGAGCCATGTGGATGTGAAGGATAAATTCCTCAATCCAGACCCCTGGGTCTGTTGTTCCTTCGTATGCTTCCATGTTCACGGGTTTGAATCCCTCTGGAAATTCATGATCCAGCACCTCGTCGGTGAAGCATGGGGGGTGCGGGGCACCCCTGTATTTGGATGTGTCATGGCATGCTGTCGACGGTTGTTGTGTTCGGTGTTGATTCCTAACTCGTATTCGATCAATATGATCGTTTTGGTAGCTCTGATCCTGTGCCGAAGCACGCTTCCTAGATTCATAGATGGACCTGGCCATACCGGATTTTTGTCCAGGAGCTCACGTAAATCGTGTGCTGACTTGTGTGCGGCATCATTAGCCGTCATGTCGCGGCCACGGGGTGGTCTGTCTGGCTGATCGGCCATTTTATTTTTTGGCTGGATGGCTCTATAGCCTCGTCGTCGAATTCGGGCAGCAGCTTGCGCTTTGGATAGCTCTTTGTGTGGCGATCACCACCGTATTTTTCTTTAATATCGAGCACTTTCTTCCATCTACGATTGAGCGTATCCTGCGGCCTTAAGCCTTTGCTTCTGCTTCTTCAGGCTCCTCGCAGTGGCAAGAAGCCTTCTTTGGAGGTTCTCTTGTTCCAAATGTTTTTTCGGGATGACGAGTGTGTTGTCCTCTGGACTGTTCTCCTCTCCGGAGACAAGTTGATGAATTTTACCCTCGGGATCGGCGTCATCTGACGTTGGCTTCGGACTATGTCACCATCCCCTGTCTCATCCTGCTCCATCGCTGGGTCCATGGGGTCGTCATTTCCTTTGGAGTCGATAGGGGTATTATTCTTTCTTGCGCTGTTGTCGCTGTTTTTACTGTGGCGGGATTTAGAGCGGCGCCTACGTCGTCGCTTTGGTTGCTACTTGATGGGATTGTCCTCCGTTGCGTCCTCGCCATTGCTTTCTTTTGGGGTGTCCACCATGTATATATCATATGATGAGGTGGCTGTCCCGCGCCCCATGAGCGGTGGTTCCTATTCATCTCTAGCATCGTCGTCCATACCGTCGATGTCTTAGGAGTCGAAGTCAAGCGTATCGGTTAAGTCATCGACAGTGGCTATGAAGTGGGTGGTGGGTGGGGAACGAATTTCTTCGTCGTCCGCTTACCACTTGAGCTAGACATAGTTCGCCCAAGAGTCCCCTATCAAAGAGAGAGACCTTAATGAATTTAGCACGCCACCCAAGGGCGAGTGCTGAAAGATATTCGCGGAAGTAAACTCCATGACCGGTGCCCAATCATATTCGATAGGCACGGACATACGTTGTTTGGATCCTATGGCCGGAGACGAGTCCGAGGGTCCACCAACGTAGGTACCTTTAGAGGTGAAGTCTGTGTTCGGCTCCAGCGCCGATGAGTGTGCGGCCTCCGTGGCGGGGTCCATCCACCCATCTTCGGAAGGCGCGATCTGCTCTAGATTAAGAGTCGGGGTTGCCGCAGGCGCGATCTCGCGAACACTGTCCGATGGCAGATTTAAGTCATGCTCGTCATGACTGTCTACGCACCTAACACGGGCTCGAATCCGTCGAAGATCAAGTCTCCACGGATGTCAGCAATATAGTTCAAGCTTCACAACCTGACCTGACGGCCAGGGGCGTATCTATCGATCTGCTCCAGATGGACAAGCGACTTGGCCCGCAGTACGAAGCCGCCGAATACGAAGATCTATCCAGGGAGGAAAACCTCACCCTGGACTGCATCGTTAAAGATGATTGAAGGAGCCATCAAGCCTTATCGTGACGGCATAGTGGAACTCTCAATGAAAGCACCAATGTCGGTGTCGAAACCGGCGGATCTCGGGTAGGGGGTCTCGAACTGTGCGTCTAAGGCCAATGGTAACAGGAGGCGTGGGATACGATGTTTACCCAGGTTCGGGCCCTCTCGATGGAGGTAATACCTTACTTCCTGCTTGATTGATCTTGATGATATGAGTATTACAAGAGTTGATCTACCACGAGATCGTAGAGGCTAAACCCTAGAAGCTAGCCTATGATTATGATTGTTGTTGTCCTACGGACTAAACCCTCCGGTTTATATAGACACTGGAGGGGCTAGGCTTACACAGAGTCGGTTACAGAGAAGGAGATCTACATATCCGAATTGCCAAGCTTGACTTCCACGCAAAGGAGAGTCCCATCCGGACACGGGACGAAGTCTTCAATCTTATATCTTCATAGTCCAACAGTCCGGCCAAAGTATATAGTCCGGCTGTCCGAGGACCCCTTAGTCCCGGACTCCCTCAGGTATGCCGAGTGGTTTTGTAACCGTTAAACTCCTTTGGGCCTGATACCCGAGCACTTTTATCTATGGATCTGAACCTTGTGATATTTATCCGAACTTGACTTTTCTTTGAATATGCTTTCGCTGCTTTTCTCTGTTTTTGAATTTCTTGACTCTCATCGCTTTTGCGGACCGGGGTGGATCACACATTATACTTGTGACGTAGCTCTGTCGAGTGGGTCATGGACAAGAGCACTAGGTGCTGAGCACGACATGCACCTCTTCTTCCTTGCAGATCGGAATGGAGCGCATGTTGTACTTGTGATGCAGCACCGTTGAGTGGGTCATGGGCTAGAGCACTAGGTGCTGTCCATGACCTGTAGCTCGTCGTCCTTGCGGATCAGGATGGAGTGCATGTTGTACTTGTGGAGCAGCTCCATCGAGTGAGTCGTGGACTAGAGCACTAGGTGATGCGCACGACTTGCACCTCGTCGTCCTTGCGGATCGGGATGGAGTGCATGTTGTACTTGCAGCGTAGCTCCGTCGAGTAGCAGTTTTTATCTTAGGCAAGCATAGGACTACAGCTATGCCTCCGAGTGAGAGGATTTCTCTTCACTCGGTAGGATTTTGAAACTTGGCGAGTACAGGACTGCAGCTAAGCCCCCGAGTGAGAGGATTGCTCTCCACTCGGTAGGATTTTTGAAACTTAGGCGAGTACATGACTGCAACTAAGCCCCCGAGTGAGAGGATTTCTCTTCACTCGGTAGGATTTTTGAAACTTAGGCGAGTACAGGACTGCAGCTAAGCCCCCGAGTGAGAGGATTGCTCTTCACTCGGTAGGATTTTTGAAACTTAGGCGAGTACAGGACTGCAGCTAAGCCCCCGAGTGAGAGGATTGCTCTTCACTCGGTAGGATTTTTGAAACTTAGGCGAGTACAGGACTGCAGCTAAGCCCCTGAGTGAGAGGATTGCTCTTCACTCGGTAGGAGTTTTGAAACTTAGGCGAGTACAAGACTGCAGCTAAGCCCCCGAGTGAGAGGATTTCTTCTTACTCGGTAAGATTTTTGAAACTTAGGCGAGTACAGGACTGCAGCAGCCCCCGAGTGAGAGGATTGCTCTTCACTCGATAGGATTTTTGAAAATTAGGCGAGTATAGGACTGCAGCTAAGCCCCCGAGTGAGAGGATTGCTCTTCACTCGGTGGGATTTTTGAAACTTAGGCGAGTACAGGACTGCAGCTAAGCCCCCGAGTGAGAGGATTGCTCTTCATTCGGTAGGATTTTTGAAACTTAGGCGAGTACATGGCTGGAGCTAAGCCCTCGAGTTAGAGAACTCCTCTTCACTCGGTAGTATTTTTGAAACTTAGGCGAGTACAGGACTGCAGCTTAGCCTCCGAGTGATAGGATTGCTTCTTCACTCGAAGTTTGTTCTTGAAACTTAGGCGAATCGGGTTCGCAGCTAAGCCACCCACTAGGGGTTTTGAGCATAAAACTTCTGAAAGGATAACAATTATTAAGGTAAAAAATATTGTCTTTGTTAAGCAAACTGAACAGTTCTTATTACAACTCATCGAATCTGAGTGTTTAAGTGTAAAAATGGCGGAGCAGATCCGCAATCCAAGTGTGTGGCTCCTATTTATTGTGTTCCAGATTGTAGAGGTGATACGCTCCATTGTGGAGCACCTCGGTGATGATGAAGGGACCTTCCCAAGCAGGAGCAAGCTTGTGCGGCCGTTGCTGATCCACTCGAAGTACAAGGTCTCCTTCTTGGAACGCTCGACCTCTCATGTTTCTGGCGTGGAATCGGCGGAGGTATTGCTGATAAATGGTCGAACGGATCAAGTCCATCTCTCTTTCTTCTTCCAGAAGGTCACCAACATCTTGTCGAGCCTGTTCTTCTTCGGCTTCTGAGAAAAATTCTACTCGGGGCGCATTGTGAAGCAAATCAGTCGGCAGCATGGCTTCAGCCCCATAGACCATGAAGAAGGGAGTCCGGTCAGTCGACCAATTTGGTGTTGTTCTCAATCCCCAACGGACTGATGGTAACTCGTCTACCCAAGCGACTGCCGCATGCTTGAGGTCACGCATCAACCGGGGTTTCAGCCCTTGGAGAATCAAACCATTTGCTCGTTCAGCTTGTCCATTTGATTGTGGGTGGGCGACTGAAGCATAGTCGACCCGAGTGCCTCGGGAAGTACAGAACGCTCTGAACTCGTCTGAATCAAAGTTGGAGCCATTATCTGTGATAATACTGTGAGGGACTCCATATCTGAATGTCAGCTCTCTGACGAAACTGACGACAGTGCTTGAATCGAGGTTTTTGATAGGCTTAGCTTCAATCCATTTGGTGAACTTGTCGACTGCTACAAGCAAATGGGTGAAACCACTTCTGCCGGTCCTCAGGGGCCCAACCATATCCAATCCCCAAACAGCAAATGGCCAGACGAGTGGAATGGTCTTCAAGGCCGATGCAGGCTTGTGGGTCAAGTTGGAGTAGAACAGACAACCTTCGCACTTTTTGACTATATCCTTTGCCATCTCATTTTCTCGAGGCTAATAGAATCCCGCTCGGTATGCTTTGGCCACGATGGTCCGGGAGGATGCATGGTGACCACAGGTCCCCGAGTGGATATCATTGAGAATGATTCGACCTTCCTCTAGCGTGATGCATCGCTGAGCAACTCCAGTAACACTCTCTCTATAAAGTCGACCACCTATCACGGTAAAGGCTTTGGATCGACGGACGATCTGACGGGCCTCATCTTCATCCTATGGAAGCTCCTTCCTGAGAAGATATGCAATATATGGCACTGTCCAGTCAGGAGTGACGACCAAAACCTCCATGATCAGGTCGACCATGGCTAGGATCTTGACTTCAGTCAGATCGGTAGAACTTTTTGGTTGCCGGGGCTCTTCTGTGAAAGGATCCTCTTGAACTGATGGTGTGTGAAGATGCTCCAAGAACACATTGCTGGGAATGGGCTCCCGCTTGGAACCTATCTTTGCCAGGTCATCAGCTACTTGATTCTTCAGTTGGGGTATATGGTGGAGTTCTAACCCTTCAAACTTCTTTCTAACTTTCTCACTTCATTGCAATAGCCAGTCATAGCTGGGCTCCAGATGTCCCACTCCTTCATCACTTGATTAACCACTAAGTCGGGGTATATAGCTGGGCCATAGACCATTAGGCGACAGACGCCGAGTGAAATGGCCATACGAAACCCATACAAAAGTGCCTCATATTCAGCTTCATTGTTGGAGAAATCAAAGTGGATCTGGAGGACTTAACTGAGTTTGTCACCTCGAGGGGATACCAGGACTACTCCAGCACCAGAACCATTCAGCATCTTGGATCCATCAAAGAACATAGTCCAGTGTTTTGAGTGAATCTAAGTCGGTTGTTGCTGCTCAATCCATTCGGCGAAGAAATCTGCTATTGCTTGGGACTTGATTGCTGTGGCACCCCGGCTCAGAGCGATCGGTTTACCCTGCATTGCTAGCCTAGAGACCATGTCTTCTGGCAACACACAACATATTGGTACAGTAAACAACCGCTTTACTGATGCTAGCGGAACAGAGTTCATATTACAACGGCGGTCGAGACCAAGCGGCACACTCGGTGCGGCTGAACAATATGTACATTATTTAGTGAACAAAAAGGGGCCTCGACTCGAACAACTACGTGGTAGCGGAGTAACATCGTAGCGGAAGCTCCATATCACAGGGACACCGATGTGGACACGATCTAGACTCGAACAGCGCTCCTTTCCAACGAGACTTTCCTGAAATCTAGCATGACACGCCAGGTCAGTACATTGAATGTACTTGCAAGCTCACAACAAGCATAATCATAATGGCAAACAATATCATGATATTTAACCAATTATTAATAATGCAACACTATAAGTCAGCATGCTGTGATCATGCTCAAACGTCCATCAGGACAGCTTACCAAATGTGATCACCTCTGGATCATAAACACACCACCAAAGTGGTCTTTCTCAAGAACAACTCGTGATCCTTACGGCTATCACAACCCAGACCATCATTTGGTCCCAAATGCCTCGATGGCCTTTCCGCCATCCATCAACAATGCAAAGTTCATAGTTTTGTGTGCAATATTTTTATTAGACGTTGACTCATGGTGGGACCTACTACGAGGTGTCCGTGACCGTGGACTCGGCTATCGATAGATTACACACTCTGCAGAGGTAGCACACTGTACCCACACCACGGAAACCATGGCCTCGCACTCCCATTCGGGTGGACCAACGGCATTCCGACAAAACCCTTCCATTGCCACAGCACTCTCCCGGCCACTCCAACCCAAATCCCCAATGGGCTGGTCCTGGGTGGCCCCGTGTCTACCAAAGACACCCCGACCACCGTCGTGGTCAAAAAATTCCCACTCGGGGACTCGGTACCATAATCTCATAAACGAGCACACAAGATTATGCCTGCTTACCGGGTCAGGGCAAGCACGACATAACCTTTCCTAGCTGGAAGCACCGACCAGAGGTCGTGTCAATGGACCGAATCAAGGCCTTCCCACAAAGGCAAATGTGGTTGCACTGGAAAGAAACTCGATTCAGCGGCACCATGACCCAGTCAACGGTATATTTAAGTTGAGTTATATTCAGGTTCAACTTTAAATAAAAAAAGACCGGTGCCATAGCATGCCATGAAATGCAAAACAACACATGCATCATATAATGATAAAAATGACCGATGTCATCCATATACACAACAAGCATAAACGTCAACAACTCATATTACTCTACTTGCTCAGAATGACTCATAACTTAACCAAAAATATTTTACAACAAGTTTCATTAATTTCTTACGCAAGAAAGTAACTCCGATAAATTTCTCATTTGCTTGACAAAAGATTTCACTATTAACAACTCTTAATTTATTTATCACTAAGTTGGGTTCAAACATTCTGTATGACAAGTAATATGATTAAACAAGTATTTAACAGAATGTTTTCTAACAAATCTTTATCAATCTATGAAGGCAAAAACATAGCTTTAAATAATTACTAACATGCATAACAAAATTATTTCTAACATCACCTCAAATAAATCCTAACTTGCTTTATCCACTAAACTAGTTTCAACCATTCTGTAAATCAAGCATAACAACTAACCAATATTTAACAGAATATAACTAACTCAATAATTATTTAAATGCATGGATTAATCATTTCATTCAAGTAAGGAAAATCACAAATATTGAAATGACACCATGAATATGTTGTTGTGGCTTGCCTTAGTGCAGATGAGGCTCACAAGCTTCCTGGTGATCCTCAAGACAAGCCTCACCTTCTGAAAATAATTTTAAACACAAAAATAAAATATCAAGAACACTTCTGAAAATCACCAGAAATTCTAAACAGCTCAGAAAAACCTCATCTTTGGTGAGCTGCTAGATTTCCTTTCAAAGAACACAATGCAAAAAGAATCATTTCATTTGGACTTATGGTTAAAAAGTTAAAATTGTTTGAAGCTCTCTGGAATATAAATGAATTTGAATAAAAAGAAACAGCTGGGGGGTGATGTTGAAGGCCTAAAGCCCAGGGGCGCCACCACTGCATACCCGGCCACAGCGTCTTGAGTGGCTGACTAGCGGGCCCTGCTAGTCAGGTGGGGGAAGGGGGAGAAGGAAACAGAGAGGGCCGCGGCTACGCCTGAGCTCTCTACGGCGAAGAGGGCTCCTTGGCCCAAACGAGAGGGAGGGATTGAGAGAGGGGACGATGGCGCACCTGCCCGTACCCGTAGCGTGGCTAGGGGTGGTCGGACGACATCAGAAACTAGCTCGCAAGCGGAGGCAGAACGTGGAGGTCGCCGAAGTTGAGGAAGACTGCGAGTAGAGGTCACTCCAGATGCTCCAAGTGGGCGAGACAGCCTCACCGGAGAGAGGCGGAGGCCCTGGAGGGGTCGCCCAGGCCTGGGAGGGGCTGGAGCTATCGCGGCGACCAGAGGGGATCGCCGGCAAGCTCGAGCTCGGGGACGGCGGCCCGAGGCCTGCCTGGTCGGGCTAAGGCTTCCTACTCGATCATGGGGTGTGTGTGAGTGCTGGATGGTGCTCGAGGAGGCTGGGGGGTGGCTCTATTTATAGGCGAGCGGCGAGGGTGCTTTGGGCTCCGCCGATGGACACCTGTCCACGGCGCCCGGTGACGAGCAGCGTCAGTGAGAGGGGGAGAAGGCAATGGAGGTCACGCGGCCACTGTGGGCGGACGGGGACGAGTATAGGATCAAGAGGATGGTGACGAGAATAGTGTGCTCCGCACTGTTGGGCTGGCCGGACCTTGCATGTGCTCGCTGCGGCGAGGTCCGGCGTCGGTAAGTGCCAGGGAGGAGTTAAGGACCTCGAGACGATGATGGTGGCGAGGTTTGGCATGGTTGGGTAGGCGGGGGAAGCGAGCACGCTCGAACAGAGCGCTCGGCGTCACCCAGAGCGCGTCAACACGCATGCCTGGCATCATGGACACGCGTGGTCACCGCGCGAACTCTCTCCTCAGGCCAGCCTTCGTCCAAAAATCATGTCTGGGATGTTGTTCGTGGTAGTTTTGAAGTTTACCACTGTTCTGGTCAGTAACTTTGTGATGTTACTGTGGTCGAATGGCTGGGAGTTTGAAGCCGTGCTTTGGAGGCTAGTTATAAGTTACTAAGGTAAAGATGCACAAGAAAGTTCAGGTCGAATGGAGCAAGTAAAATGGTAGTTGCTGTAGAAACCACCATTTCTGTCCATAACAGAAAAGATTTTCTGTAGCAAAAATATTCCAAAAAGTGATGAAATATTTTTGCTCAGGTAGATGCACTAGGGTTCACAGAATATTTGTGAATTATCTCAGACTTTTCTGAGCCATAAAAATTGGGGTTGCTTTGAAGCAAACAGATCTGGCTTAGGGTTTTTGAGAGAAAATGAATATTTTTCTTTTCCAAAGATTATTTTAGGGTGGGTCAGAAGTGAAATGATGATTTAGGAGGGAAGTGAAGCACTTGGGTGAAAGCCAAGGATGCCCAATTGTTTAAGTCCATATGAAAAGATTCAAGAACTCCAAGTTTCAAAAAAAATCAAATGAAAAATCAAGCAAATAAGAAAGGGCAAAACCCAGGCTGTTACAAACCTCCCCCACTTAGGATGAATCTCGTACTCGAGATTCGGTTGCTTGGGAAAACCACTCTGGATACTGACTCTTCAGGAACTCTTCCTGCTCCCAAGTTGCTTCTGACTCGGTGTGATGCTCCCACTGAACTTTGAAAAAAATTCTGACTTTGCTGCGAGTGACCCTTTCCACTTGATCCAAAATTTTGAAAGGTCTTTCTTCATCAGTTAAATCCTTTGCCAATTCTATCTCAGCCATTGCAGTTCTTTTCTCAGGCGGGGATATGCATCATCTCAATTGTGAAACATGGAACACAATGTGTATATCTGACAACTCCGGGGGTAGTTCCAGTTGGTATGCAACCGTACCCACTCGAGACATAATTGGGAATGGACCAATGAATGCTGGCGCTTGACTTTCCATGAGTCTGAAATCGCTTAACTCCTTTCATAGGAGTGACTCGGAGGTACACGTGTTCTCCGGGTTCAAAACTGACCTGCCGGTGCTTTGCATCATAATAACTCTTCTGACGGGATTTGGCCAATTGCAGTCGGTCTCTGATTTCCCTGACTTGTCTCTCAGCTTCCATCATGAGATCGGTTCCGAAGATATGGCTATCTCCAGCTTGAGACCAATTTAGAGGAGTGCGGCACTTACGACCATATAGAGCTTCATATGGTGACATCCTTAGACTGGTCTGGAAACTGTTGTTATATGAGAACTCGGCATATGGCAAGCAATCTTCCCATTTAGCTCCGTTGGCTAGCACACAGGCTCGCAACATATCTTCGAGTATTTGATTTACCCACTCTGTCTGTCCATCTGTTTGAGGGTGATAAGCAGTACTATATTTCAGTGCTATCCCCAAGGCTTGATGGAGACGGGACAAGAAAGCGGAGGTAAACAAGGAACCTCGGTCGGAAGTGATAGTCCAGGGTACTCCATGCAGACTGACGATTCTGGGTACATACAGTTGTGCAAGTTCATCTGCTCTATATCTGGTGTTGATCGGAATGAAATGAGCAACCTTGGTTAGGGTGTCCACTATAACCCAGATTGCGTCTTTGCCTCGCTGAGTCCTACGCAATCCAGTGATGAAATCCATGCAAACATCATCCCATTTCCATTGTGAAACTGGTAGAGGTTGGAGGAGTCCGGCTGGCTTCTGATGATCTGCTTTCACCTTGTTGCATATGTCGCAACAGGCTACAAAATAGGCAATGTCTTTCTTCATCCCATTCCACAAGAATATTTGTTTAAGGTCTTCATAGATTTTCGTACCTCCCGGATGAATGGAATACGAGGATTCGTGTGCTTCTGGCAAGATTTTCTTTTTCAAGTCCGGTTGATTTGGTACACAAATTCTTCCACGGAATCGGAGGGTACCGAAGTTGTCCTTGAAGAAATATGGGGGCTGCCTTGCATGTTATTGTAGCTTGGCGTCATCTGGCTTGGCCTTGCAGATTTCCATCTCAAGTGTGGGGGTAACTTCCAAAATGTTAGTGAGGTCAGCATCCACGATGACCAAGTTGAGCTGAGCGATCTCCTCCTGAAGTTCGGTAGGCAATGATTTTAACATGACATTTAAGCTCACGGGCTTTCGACTGAGCGCATCGGCAATGACGTTGGCCTTGCCCGGATGGTAATTTATTCCAAGGTCATAATCCTTGACCAACTCTAACCATCTTCGCTGACGGAGATTTAAATCTGGCTGAGTGAAGATGTACTTGAGGCTTTTGTGGTCGGTAAAAATTTGGCACCTTTTTCCAATGAGATAGTGTCTCCAAATTTTTAATGCATGAACCACTGCAGCCAATTCATACCCAATATAATATCCAACTGTTCAGACTCAATGATTATCAGAGATGTTGGAAAGTGGACCCCGTTGATATGGATCACCAGATCACGGCAGACTAGATTGCTCTTGATTATAGATCCCGGGGCTTGTACCAGTATATTTTTGCCCAGAATTGTGCAAGGAAAATTGTTTTGGGCGGCAAAACTCCGAGAAATAAAAGAATGGGAAGCCCCAGAGTCAAATAAAATTACTGCAGGTATGCCATTAAAAGAAAACATACCAATGACGACTTCTGGCTTCTCTTGGGCTTCATCGGCGGAGATATGATTCACGTGCCCAGTGAAGCTTTGCTGGGTTGGCCCTGACTCCATAAAGTTGACTTGTGGCCTGCTCAGAGCATTCACCTTGTGGTTCTTGGGGCACTATTTGGCATAATGTCCGGGCTGCCCACAAATGAAACAAGAATTATTGCACTGGCGCTCCTCATGTGTTGGACTGGTTACAATATTCTTGACTTGAGTGATGGTCATGTTAAAATTTTGCTGCCAATTTGGCCTGTATTCCACCTGAGTCTGCTGCCAGGTACGAGCCCTTTGCACGGGTTGTCCATCCTTCTTTGGCTCGAACTTGCTCTTGTTGTCATTGTTAGCAGGCCTATTATCTGATATAAGCTTGTGCTCCCGTTCAGCAATGAACGCCTTATCTACCAGAGTTTGGAAATCGGTGAAATCAAACATGCTGAGAGCACACCGGAGTTGCGGAGTTAGACCTCCAAGAAATCTGTCAATCTTCCTGTCTTCAGTGGCCACGTCATACAGAGAGTAACGGGCCAAATGATTGAATTTTTGCAGATACTCAGCCACAGATTGGTTTCCTTGGACGAGTGCGAGAAATTCACGCTGCTTGGCCTTCATAACTCCAGTAGGGATGTGATATTTGCGGAACTTATCCTTGAATTTTTCCCAGGTGATTTCCTCATCAATCGGCCACATGGCCTTTGTATTTTCCCACCATATGGCAGCTGCGCCTTCAAGGTAATGAGTTGTAAATGGAACTTTATCATTTCCTTCAGTACGAGCAATCTCAAGCTTTTTTTTCCATGGTGTGCAACCAATCGTCTACATCCAATGGGTCAACAACCTGACTGAAACTGGGTCGATTGGTCCTCTAAAAATCTGACAGCTTTGACTGATGACCATTCTGATTTCCATTATGTCCAACCATAGCTTGAACACTTCTCAATATTTCAATCTGATCATTGTTCCTTTTCTCTTCAAACATACGCAGAATTTGCTCGGTGGAGGGAGGATCAGGCGGTGGAGGTGGTGGCTGAACGTACGGCTCGGGAGAATGTCCTGCCTGTCATGCGGAACAATGAACAGGAGTTCCCTCACGAACGTTGCTACTGCTGCCTCCCCGCGTCATCCTATTGTGAATTTTTCCCAAGACAACGTAGTCGAGATGAGAGACATCCAAGAATAAAATTGGGGAAAAGCCAGCAACAAATCTCGAAAAAGACCAAAGAGCGAAGAAGATACGACGATTAAAGTCCCAACATAATTATACATAGACTCATACATGAAAGATAAGCAACATGACTGGTTCCACTACTCTCATACATGAAGCACTATGACTCATACAACTACATCCGTACACCATCTAGATGACTGCGAATACTCAAAGACACAACTGCTCCGCTGGTGCTGCGGTGTCCTCCCCTGAAGCGGTCTCGGATCCCGAACTGACATGGTTAATGGAAACCTCCGGGTTAAAGGTAACACGACGACGCTGCCTCAAGGGCTCTCCCTTAGGGGCAGGGGTAGGATGAAGCATCGGGACTGTAGGAGTAGCAACAAGTGAGACCCACTCGGCAGGAGCACTGAGAGGGTTCACGGCCGAGACGCCTGTGCTACTCGGGGGAGTAACTGGTGAAATAGGGGAGCTAGAGCTAACTGGGACATAAGGGGTAAATCCCAGTGAGGACGGAGTAGTGGTGGATCTAGTAGTGAGCAAGGTAGCGGCTAAAGCAGTACGAGCACGAGTCAGCTCTCGAGCCAACTCGTGGATCATCAGATAGCTAGCAGTGATATAGCGAGCAAGATGACTAGCAACAGTATCAGACTCCGGGTTAACGAGAGGAAAACGGACACGACCGTTGTCGTGCAGAGATGGGTAGTAATAAAAACCTGGGTGGTGCTGCATTTGAACCTTGGTATAACGAAGCTCGACAAGGACCTCAAATGCGGCAAACTGGACAGCCTTAGAAGCGGTGGAGGCGTAACTGCTCCGAGAAGTGCGAGTGTAAGAGCCGGAATCGGAACTGGTGCGCAGAGTAACCACTGTGTGATACTCATACACTGAGTCTGCTAGACGCTCCCAGTACACACGGTAGACTAGTTCGTCTCCGTGCGAGTACAGCCGACGCCACGCGTTGCGGAGAAGGTGTGGTGACATGTACGGCATCAGCTGCAGCTGGCACGGATATGGCACCAGAGCCATCTACACTCACAACCATTAGCAGGTTAGCCTAATAATAATAATCAAATGACTAGAATGCAACAACCAGCTATAACTGCCATCGGCACTCAAATTTATTCACGCCTAGCGTCCAGTTAACACGTCGTAGTCTATTGTGGCCTACAGTCAGCACGGCTCTGATACCAACCGTTGTGGCACCCCGGCTCAGAGCGACCGGTTTACCTTGCATTGCCAGCCCAGAGACCATGTCATCTGGCAACACACAACATATTGGTACAGAAAACAACCGCTTTATTGATGCTAGCGGAACAGAGTTCATATTACAACAGCGGTCGAGGCCAAGCGGCACACTCGGTGCGGCTGAACAATATGTACATTATTTAGTGAACAAAAAGGGGCCTCGACGCGAACAACTACGTGCCAGCGGAATAACGTCGTAGCGGAAGCTCCATATCACAGGGACACCGATGTGGACACGATCTAGACTCGAACAGCGCTCCTCTCCAACGAGACTTTTCTGAAATCTGGCATGACACGCCAGGTCAGTACATTGAATGTACTTGCAAGCTCACAACAAGCATAATCATAATGGCAAACAATATCATGATATTTAACTAATTATTAATAATGCAACACTATAAGTCAACATGCTGTGATCATGCTCGAACGTCCCTCAGGATAGCTTACCAACTGTGATCACCTCTGGATCACAAACACACCACAAAAGTGGTCTTTCTCAAGAACAACTCGTGATCCTTACGGCGATCACAACCCCGACTATCATTTGGTCCCAAATGCCTCGATGGCCTTTCAGCCATCCATCAACAATGAAAAGTTCATAGCTTAGTGTGCAATATTTTTATTAGACGTTGACTCATGGTGGGACCTACTACGATGTGTCTGTAACCGTGGACTCGGCTATCGATAGATTACACACTCTGCAGAGGTAGCACACTCTACCCACACCACGGAAACCATGGCCTCGCACTCCCATTCAGGTGTACCAACGGCATTTCGACAAAACCCTTCCATTGACACAGCACTCTCCCGGCCACTCTGACCCAAATCCCCAACGGGCTGGTTCTGGGTGGCCCCGTGTCTACCAAACACACCCCGACCACCGTCGTGGTCAAAACACTCCCACTCGGGGACTCGGTACCATAATCTCATCAACGAGCACACAAGATTATGTCTGCTTACCGGGCCAGGGCAAGCACGACATAACATTCCCTAGCTGGAGGCACCGACCAGAGGTCGTGTCAATGGACCGAATCAAGGCCTTCCCACAAAGGCAAATGTGGTTGCACTGGAAAGAAACTCGATTCAGCGGCACCATGACCCGATCAACGGTATATTTAAGTTGAGTTATATTCAGGTTCAACTTTAAATTAAAAAAAGACCGGTGCCATAGCATGCCATGAAATGCAAAACAACACATGCATCATATAATGATAAAAATGACCGATGTCATCCATATACACACCAAGCATAAACGTCAACAACTCATATTACGCTACTTGCTCAGAATGACTCATAACTTAACCAAAAATATTTTACAACAAGTTTCATTAATTTCTTACGCAAGAAAGTAACTCCAATAAATTTCTCATATGCTTGACAAAAGATTTCACTATTAACTACTCTTAATTTATTTATCACTAAGTTGGGTTCAAACATTCTGTATGACAAGTAATATGATTAAACAAGTATTTAATAGAATGTTTTCTAACAAATCTTTATCAATCTATGAAGGAAAAAACATAGCTTTAAATAATTACTAACATGCATAACAAAATTATTTCTAACATCACCTCAAATAAATCCTAACTTGCTTTATCCACTAAACTAGTTTCAACCATTCTGTAAATCAAGCATAACAACTAACCAATATTTAACAGAATATAACTAACTCAATAATTATTTAAATGCATGGATTAATCATTTCATTCAAGTAAGGAAAATCACAAATATTGAAATGACACAATGAATATGTTGTTGTTGCTTGCCTTAGTGCAGATGAGGTTCACAAGCCTCCTGGTGATCCTCAAGACAAGCCTCACCTTTTGAAAATAATTTTGAACACAAAAAGAAAATATCAAGAACACTTATGAAAATCACTAGAAATTCTAAACAGCTCAGAAAATCCTCATCTTTGGTGAACTGCTAGATTTCTTTTCAAAGAACACAATGCAAAAAGAATCATTTCATTTGGACTTATGGTTAGAAAGTTAAATTTGTTTGAAGCTCTCTGGAATATAAATGAATTTGAATAAAAAGAAACATCTGGAGGGTGACGTCGAAGGCGTAAAGCCCAGGGGCGCCACCACTCGTACCGATTCGCGCGCGTACTGAGTGGCTTACTAGCGGGACCCGCTAGTCAAGTGGGGAAGGGGGAGAAGGAAACAGAGAGGGTCGCGGCTTCGCCGGAGCTCTCTCCGGCGACGAGGGCTCCTTGGCCAAAACGCCAGGGAGGGATTGAGAGAGGGGACGATGGCACACCTGCCCATACCCGTAGCGTGGCTAGGGGTGGTCGGAGGCGTCGGAAACTAGCTTGCAAGCGGAGGCAGAACGTGGAGGTCTCCGAAGTTGAGGAAGACGGCGAGCAGAGGTCACTCCAGAGGCTCCAAGCGGGCGAGACAGCCTCACCGGAGAGAGGCGGAGGCCTTGGAGGGGTCGCCCAGGCCTGGGAGGGGCTGGAGCTACCGCTGTGACTAGAGGGGATCACCGGCGAGCTCGAGCTCGGGGACGGCGGCCCGAGGCCTGCCCGGCCGGGCTACGGCTTCCTACTCGATCATGGGGTGTGTGTGAGTGCTGGATGGTGCTCGAGGATGTTGGGGGTGGCTCTATTTATAGGCGAGCGGCGAGGGTGCTTCGGGCTCCGCCGATGGACACCTGTCCACGGCGCCTGGCGACGAAAGCGCGTCGGAGAGGGCGAGAAGGCGATGGAGGTCACGCCGCCACTTGTGGGCGGACGGGGGGCAATCTGAGATCAAGAGGTTGGCGACGAGCACGGTGCGCTCCGCCTTTGTTGGGCTGGCCGGACCTTGCCCGTGCTCGCTGCGGCGAGCTCCGGCATCGGCGAGTTCCAGGGAGGAGTTAAGGACGTCGAGACGATGATGGTGGCGAGGTTTGGCATGGTTGGGCAGGCGGGGGAAGCGAGCACGCTTGAACAGAGCGCTCGGCGTCACCCACAGCACGTCGACACGCATGCCTAGCATCATGGACACGCGTGGTCACCGCGCGAACTCTCTCCTCAGGCCAGCCTTCGTCCAAAAATCATGTCTGGCATGTTGTTCGTAGTAGTTTTGAAGTTTACCACGGTTTGTTTTGGATGCAGGTGCAGTAGAGAAGATTTTACAAGCCAGGTAAGTTTCTGGTCAGTAACTTTGTGATGTTACTGTGGTCAAATGGCTGGGAGTTTGAAGCTGCACTTTGGAGGCTAGTTATAAGTTACTAAGGTAAAGATGCACAAGAAAGTTCAGGTCGAATGGAGCAAGTAAAATGGTAGTTGTTGTAGAAACCACCATTTCTGTCAAGAACAGAAAAGATTTTCTATAGCAAAAATATTCCAAAAAGTGATGAAATATTTTTGCTCAGGAAGGTGCACTAGGGTTCACAGAATATTTGTGAATTATCTCAGATTTTTCTGAGCCATAAAAATTGGGGTTGCTTTGAAGCAAACAGATCTGGCTTAGGGTTTTTGAGAGAAAATGAATATTTTTCATTTAAGAAAAATATTCCAAAGATTATTTTAGGGTGGGTCAGAAGTGAAATGATGATTTAGGAGGGAAGTGAAGCACTTGGGTGAAAGCCAAGGATGCCCAAGTGTTTAAGTCCATATGAAAAGATTCAAGAACTCCAAGTTTCAAAAAAAATTCAAATGAAAAATCAAGCAATTAAGAATGGGCAAAACCCAGGCTGTCACAATTGCTTTCTTTGCCTTAAACTTGATATCCAACGGAAGGAGTTCAATCGTCCACTTTGCCACTCGACCAGCTGCATCTCTGTTGTTCATAATTTCTGATAATGGAGCATCGCTGACGACTGTAATCCAATGATCTGAGAAGTAATGTGCAATCTTCTTCGTGGTCAAGTAAATCCCATAAACAAGCTTCTTCTTCCGGCTCGACCGTGAGTCAAGACTTCAGAAATATAGTACACTGGGTGCTGAACCTTGTAGGCTTTACCTTCTTCTTCCCGCTCGACCGTGAGTACTGTGCTGACAACTTGTCCAGTGGCTGCAATATAAAGCAGTAAAGTTTCTTTGCTGATTGGGGTAGCGAGCACCGGCTGGGTGGAAAGGAGGGCTTTGAGCTCTGTAAATGCTGCGTCAGCTTCAGGAGTCCACTCGAACTTGTCATAATTCTTCATCAATCGGTAAAGAGGCAATTCCTTTTCACCGAGATGAGAAATGAACCGACTCAAAGCGGCCTAACAGCCAGTAAGCTTCTGAATGTCGTGCACACGCACAGGGCGTTTCATTCGGAGGATTGCACCAACTTTCTCTGGGTTTGCATCGATCCCTCTTTAGGAAACAAGGAAACCGAGTAACTTTCCACCTAGAACCCCGAACGTACACTTCGACAAATTAAGCTTGATATCATACCTCCTCAGGTTGGCAAAGCTTTAAGCGAGGTCAGTCAGCAGGTCGGAACCTTTACGTGACTTAACCACGATGTCATCCATGTATTCTTCCACATTCTGACTGATTTGAGTGAGCAGTCACTTCTGGATCATGCGCATGAATGTGGCAGCAGCATTCTTGAGACCAAAGGGCATGGTAACACTGCAAAAGCACCCGAATGGGGTGATGAAAGCTGTTTTTATTTCATCGGGTCCATACAGTCGAATCTGATGGTACCCGGAATATGCATCCAGAAAGGACAATCGCTCACATCCCGCAGTCGAGTAAACAATTTGATCGATGCGGGGAAGAGGGAAGTGATCTTTTGGGCAGGCCCGATTGATATGTTTTAAGTCGATACACATGCGGAGTGAATCTTCTTTCTTGGGAACCATGACAACGTTGGTGAGCCACTCGGAGTGGTAGATCTCTCGAATGAACTCAGCTGCCAGAAGCCGAGCCACCTCTTCACCAATTGCCTTTCTCTTCTCCATGGTGGACTTTTGGAGATGCTCTTTGATAGCTTTTACATTTGGGTCGACTCGCAAATGGTGCTCAGTCAGTTCCCTGGGTACACCTAGCATGTTAGAAGGCTTCCATGCAAAGATGTCCCAGTTCTCACGGAGGAACTGGATGAGCGCTTCTTCCTATTTGCTGTCGAGTGATGTTGAAATATTAGTCGGAGCAGCATTAGGATCGGTCGGGTGGGTGTGAACTTGCTTGGTCTCACCAGACGACTGAAATGCAGACTCTGAAGCAGGCTTCTTGGCACGTAACAAATCACTCGGATCTGCATTCTTCTGATATTCTTGCATTTCCACTGCTGCCATCTGCTCATCGGCAATCTTTGAGCCCTTCTGGAGGCAATCTTCCACTCTCTGTCGATTACCAGTGATTGTGATCACGCCCTTGGGACCAGGCATCTTCAGCTTGAGGTACATGTAACATGGTCGAGCCATGAAACGGGCATATGCAGGTCTTCCCAAGATGGCATGATAAGCACTGTGAAAATCCACAACTTCAAATGTCAACTTTTCTTTGTGGTAATTCTTCAAATCACCGAAAACAACGTCGAGAGTGATCTGGCCGAGTGAGTCGACTTTCTTCCCTAGGACGACACCATGGAATCGCATATTGCTTTCACTAAGCTTGGACATCAGAATGCCCATCTCTATGAGAGTCTCAGCATATAAAATGTTCAAACCACTGCCACCATCCATCAGAACCTTGGTCAGTCGAGTGCCCCCCATGACTGGGTCAACCACCAACGCTTGCCGCCCTGGGGTTGCAACATGCGCGGGATGGTCGGACTGGTCGAATGTGATAGGAGTCTTTGACCACTTCAAATATGTTGTTGTTGCCGGAGCAACCATTTTACTTCTTTGTTGATGACCTTCAATCGACTTTTGCTTTCAACGTCAGCAAAAATCATCAAAGTGGCATTGACATTGGGGTAACCATCATCTTCCTCTTTGTCCTCATCCTTATCAGATTCCTTCTCTTTCTCATTGGGTTGTTTCTCTCGAAATTGCTGGATAAGAAGTCAACATTGTCGAGTGGTATGCTTGGGATAAATCAGATTACCCTCTTCATCCTTCTTGGTGTGAATGTGACACGGCAAATACAACACATCATTTCCAACTTGATCTTTTACTTTCTTGGGGATCCAGGGCCCTTTAGGCTTTCCCTTGAATTTTCCTTGGGTCGCAACTGCAACCTCTCCAGGACCCGTGGGCTCGGCTTTGCGCTTCTGCTTCCGATTGGAATTTCCTGCTCCGGTGTCCTGGCCGACTGTTTTGCTCTTGCCGCTGCGGAGTCGGTCTTCTTCTTCGCCGTTTGTGTACGGAGTGGCTATTTGCATCATTCAGGTTAGGGTCGTGTCTCCTGTCCGACCGAACTTCAGGTTAAGCTCTCGATACCAAACGCCCTCCTTGAAGGCGCAAACTTCTTGGTGCTAAGACACATTCTCCACTGTGTGATGCAAAGTGGTCCACCTCTGGATGTAATCCCTTAGAGTTTCATTCGGTTTTTGAACACAATGTTGTAATTCTGTCAACCCTGCAGGTCGTTTGCATGTGCCCTCAAATGTTCTGATAAACACTCAGGCAACTCTTCCCAACTGAATATAATGCCTGGAGTCAACTGATTCAGCCATGCTCTGGTCGAACCTTCTAACATCAGGGGAAGATGCTTCATGGCTACCTCATCATTACCACCACCAATCTGTACAGCCACTCAGTAATCCTCCAGCCAAGTGTCAGGCTTTGACTCACCAGTGAACTTGCTTACTCCCGTTGCCAACCTGAAATTGGGAGGAATCATAGCGGCTCTGATAGCTCTGCAGAAACACTCAGGTCCGGAAACATGAACTCTGCTACCAGTCGGACGGTCTCTATCGAGTCCTTCCCTGTGTGCTCTGTACCTGTCAACCAGACCTTAAACGAGGATCGACCTCGCATCAAACCCTGGCTCTCTTGGGTCGACTAGGACCCTCCGCTCGTCGCTGGATGGGCGCCTGTCATCATACTACCGGGGCGCATACGATTCGCCCCTCGGAGGGGGCGTAAGCACCCGACGGCGGTCATCACGGCCGAGTCGATGATCATACTATTCGTGGTTCCGACCCAAATACTGCTCTTGATGATGCCCACGTCCCTCCCGCCGCGGGGGCGATCCTGGGCTGTGAGTCGACTAGACTGTTTCAGCCACTACAAATCTGCTATGGATCCTGTTACGAGGCTGAGAAACGGATGTGTTTTGCTCTCCTGCTGCCCAGATCTGCATCAAACCTTTTCCAGCCTCTGATTGGGACGGCTGAATCGACTCTACTATACGGGCCGCAGCTGTAAGGTTCTGAATCGGAATGCGGTATACCTGAGGTTCGGGCGGGAACAGTTGCCATCGACTGGACTCAGGGATCTGCCATCGAGCGCGTTCGTCGAATGCATGCTGAAGGTTCTCCAGTCGAGCGCGCTCAGCCAAAACGGCTAGGCGCGCAGCCTCCAAGGCCCGAGCCTCGGAGGTATCTCCTATGATGGGAGTGTGGAGCGCCTCCATGTTGCGGCGATGCAATTCCTCCCTCTACTGCAAAGAGAGGGCTTCGGGGTGGTATTCCTCATGAACACGCAATGGATCTCCGCCACCATCGCCGCCGTCACCGCGGCGGAAACCAAGCAGGCTGCACGGCGTGTCGACCATCAAGACTTCTGCCGCGGGATCGCTGCTATTGCACTCGGACAGGGTCTCAACAGAACCACTCGACAGGTCGAATAGCACGTAGAGAGATTCGTCGGGCTCGATTTCCGTGACTTGCGGGTGAGGGAGTCCTGGACTAAGGGGTCCTCGGGCGTCCGACCTGTTAGCCATCGGTCGGACTGATGGGCTGTGAAGACACGAAGACCGAAGACTGCACCCGTGTCCGGATGGGACTCTCCTTGGCATGGAAGGCACGCTTGGCGATCAAATATGTAGATTCCTTTCTTTGTAACCGCCCTTGTGTAACCCTAGATCCCCCCAGTGTCTATATAAACCGGAGGACTTAGTCCGGAGGGGAAGGATTCATTATCATAGTCATACAGGCTAGACTTCTAGGGTTTAGCCATTACGATCTCGTGCTAGATCAACTCTTGTAATACTCATATTCATCAAGATCAATCAAGCAGGAAGTATGGTATTACCTCCATAGAGAGGGCCCGAACCAGGTAAAACATCGAGTCCCCTGTCTCCTGTTACCATCGACCTTAGACGCACAGTTCGGGACCCCCTACCCGAGATCTGCCGGTTTTGACACCGACATTGATGCTTTCATTGAGAGTTCCGTTGTGCCGTCCCCAAAAGGTTTGATGGCCCCTTCAATCGTTAACAATAACGCTGTCCAAGGAGAAACCTTCCTCCCCAAACATATCTTCGTGTTCGGCGGCTTCGCGCTGCGGGCCAACTCGTTTGGCCACCTGGAGCAGATTGATAGCTACGCCCCTGGCCATCAGATCAGATTTGGGAGCTTGAATTACATCGCGGACATCCATGGAGATTTGATCTTTGCCGGATTCGAGACCGCGGCGACCGCTCCTGGTCACCTTGATGAACATGACCTAAATCTGTCATCAGACCGCATCCAGGAGATGGCTCCTATAACCACTCTGGCCTTAGATCCGAAGCATACCATGGCATCCAAGGATTGGAGACTCAACCCCACCACGGAGGCCACAGATTCCCCAGCGTTGGAGCCGCACATGGATTTATCCTCACACAATATTTGTGTCACCAAAACTCCGGACTCTTCTCAGGGTATAAGTTCCGAACCATGTGAGTCCGCGGACGCCGAGCTCGATCATTTATCGATCTTCGAGTTCATCGCCGCAGACATCTTCCAGCACTCGCCCTTGGGTGATGTGCTAAGTTGATTAAAGAGCCTATCCTTGGTGGGGGACTCATAGCCGAATTGTTTTCGGTTCGATCTAGGGGCTGATGATGGAGAATCTTGCTTCCCACCCGCCACCCAGTTCATAGCCACAGTCGAGGATTTAACCGACACGCTTGATTACGACTCCGAAGATATCGACGGTATGGACGACGATGCTGATGAGGAGAAAAATCAAAGTCCGACATTCACTGGACGCTGGGCGGCCACCTCTTCGTACGATGTGTACATGGTGGACACACCCAAAACAACCAACAACGATGACAAAGAAAATCCAGTCGAGAATAACCCTCCTGAAACACAGCAAAAACGTCAGCGTCCCTGGCGCCGCTCTAAGTCATGTCGTTCCAAAGATAGCAACTCTGGCACCGGAGGAAATAACATTCCGGAAGATGCCGGAAACGATGAAGACCCTGTTGAGGCAATTTCCGAACAGGAACCAGGAAATAGGCAAGTAAGCCCTGATGAACAAGCCACACATGACAATTCGGAGAATGACAATTATCTCCCACTCTCTGAAGACGAGACAAGCCTCGGCGATGAAGAATTCATCGTGCCAGAGGAACCCTCCAAGAAGGAACGCTTCAAGCGGCGGCTCATTGCCACAGCAAGAAGCCTGGAAAAGAAACGGCAGCAGCTTCAAGCTGACCAAGATCTTCTCTTCGATAGATGGACTGATGTCCTGGCAGCCGAAGAACACGGCCTCAGACGCCCAGCCAAGAGTTACCCAAAACAAAGGTTGCTACCTCGGTTCGATGAAGAGGCACCGGAGCCCATACCTCCCCCGCATAATGCGGCTGACCGAACACTACGCGGTCAGGACAATGCGGCGGACCGACCACCTCGTGGTCATGATAGAGCGGCAACTCAAGCCAAATAGCAGCCCGCCCCACCGCCACAGAAAAATAGAGACAAAATAGTTCGGGGTCATACATACGACCTCCGGCAGGACCTGGATAACAGAACAAGATATACCAGTTCGATCTACGGATCGCAAAGACGCACCTCAACACACGACGACGACCATCTATTAGGACGTACCAAACTTAATCACGCCCGGGCCGAAAACCGCAAACGAACCCCATCAGAGATACATCGCGTGGTGGCCCGATATAGAGGAGCCGCACACCCCCTTTACTTCACTGATGAGGTGATGGATCATGAATTTCCTGAAGGGTTTAAACCTGTAAATATTGAATCATATGATGGAACAACCGATCCGGTGGTGTGGATTGAGGACTTCCTTCTCCATATTCATATGTCCTAAGGAGACGACCTTTATGCCATCAAATACCTCCCGTTAAAACTCAAAGGACCAGCTCGGCACTGGTTAAACAGTCTACCTGAAAACTCGATTGGCAGCTGGGAGGATCTGGAAGACGCCTTCCGCGGCAACTTCCAGGGTACATATGTCCGGCCACCGGACGCTGATGATTTAAGTCATATTGTCCAGCAGCCCGGGGAGTCCGCCAGGAAGCTCTGGACTAGGTTCTTAGTTAAAAAGAACCCAATTGTAGACTGTCCGGACACATAAGCCCTAGTGGCCTTCAAACACAACGTCCGGGATGAGTGGATCGCTCGCCACCTTGGTCAGGAAAGACCAAAATCTATGTCAGCCCTTCCGGCTATGATGACCCGCTTTTGCGTGGGAGAAGACAACTGGCTCGCTCGTAAAAGCAGTAGCACCAACGACCAGGGCACTTCCGAAGTCCGGGACAGCAACGGAAAGCCACGACGCAGTAAAAACAAGCACCTCACTAACAATGAGGGAACACGTGACACAGCGGTTAGCGCTGGATTCAGCGGTCCAAGACCCGTCCAACGAAAAAAGCCGTTCACGGCAAAAAGGGACGGACCATCCACTTTAGACAGAATATTGGACAGGCCCTGCCAGATTCATGGCCACCCCAATAAACCAGCTAATCACACCAACAGAAGCTGTTGGGTCTTCAAATAGACCGGCAAGTAAAATGCCGAACACAAGGGGAAGAGGCCGCCTGGAGATAGCGACGATGAAGCGGCTCACCAACCGTACAATAGGGGTCATAAGAAGTTCCCCCCCCCCCCCCCCGAAGCAAAAACAGTAAACATGGCATATGTGACACACACCCCTAGAGGTGAGTGCACGGAACACTCCCTCCATACAGGAGATCATACTACGGCTACCTCAGCCGAACTACAGAGTGGCCTTATCACGCCGCATACCACATCAGCCATCATGCCACCGGTCTCCTTTCAACATGGCCGATCAATGTCCATATTGGATTAGCAATTCGGCTTCCGCCGTTCGCCTAATATGCCTTTGAAGCGGGCACCGCACATACATAATTATGCACTTGAAATACCCTGAGCATCGGCGGAAGCACAAATACGGGTAGGCCTGCAACCCCCCTACTTTTCTAACTGTCCTTTTCCTTTTTACTATCCCCTCCGCGGGTAGCTCAAGGGCCGGTCACCCCACGAACTCTACCAGAGTTCGGGTTCGTACAATCATCCCATGGTTATTCCTGTCAAGGAGTCCCTCAGCCAAGGATAGGCGGCGCAGACGTGCGACGGGAGGTCTAAAATAACTTTTTGTAGACCGCGCTCTCTATTTCGAGCCTGTAACATGCCTTTTTCCTCAGCCTTCGACCCCTGGCATGTCAAATAACCAGGGTTGCGGCTTTGTTGTCTATATAATAATTGGCATAGCACTCAGCTCCCAGTAAAAGTAATCAGTGTCCAATATGGACTTTTTTCTAATCAACCCGAATTTTTTCTCCTCTGGTTGTTTTACACACACACCTCGGCATAACTTGCTAGGGGCTCGGTATGGGAACAAATGAGTTGCCGGCAAGTCCGAACAGCTTTATAGCATACTTCAGTTTCGCGAGTTTGGCCTTATATGCATCAGCTCCGGATCATGTCTTGGGTCAATAGTTGGGTTGCCCGGCTCCTGTGCTTGCTACCCTACGTTCCGCTCTATCGTCTAGGGTAGTAAAGGGAGAACTACTGCGATTGTGCTTCTGGTTCATCTGGTCAAGCACCTCAGTAGAGAAAGCCGAAAACTGACTGTCATGATGCCGCAAGAGCTGGTCAACCACTCGATGACTTAACGAAATCTTTAGCGATTCTCTCCGTGTCATATGAAGGATCTTTTTCAGATCAATTTTGCAACGCATCATATTAAAATACGCCGTGTACATACCAGGGGCTATATTGTAGACCCACCATAAAACTCCTATGGCTAAGTTAAAGTGTTAATGCCCTATAGTCTGATTTCCTGCTTCGTCGCATTGTCACCTCCTTCATGGACCAAGACGTTGGGTCAAGAGTGATCAAATGCTTTTCCGAACACCCCCGTACTTCCTACGAGGGGGCTGAAGCCGACGACTGGAAAACTTTCATATTATATAAAAATGGCCACACAGGAGGAACAAGAGCTTTCGAGCAAAACATAAAAATATATTAATTATAAAATTGTCTTTTACAATTCCCATACACCTCACTCGAATATTATGTCTTTTGAGCATCGACCCTCTATCAAGCGGGCAGCCTCTAAGACATCCTCGAAATGATGCTCTGGCGCGTGCTAGTCCTTGCCCTTGGGTGGACTCTTCGCTGCCACATCGATGGCCTTCATCTTCCCCCAGTATGTCTTGACACGGACAAAGGCCATCCGTGAACCTTCAATGCATGCTGATGCTTAACAACATCAATACGTGGCACTGCCTCAGCAAGTCGCCGCACCAAACCGAAATAACTATTCGGAATGGGCTCATTAGGCCATAGCTGGATTACGGCATCCTTCATGGCAGCACCGGATATCCTATGAAGCTCGGCCCATTGGGACATATGCTCGTTTAGTAGCAGCGGACGCTTCGATACACCAAATTGTGACCAGAAAAGCTTCTCTGTTGCATACCCTTCTTGCGCATGATAAAATTGCGCTGCATCAGAAGAACTCTTCGGCAAGTCCAAAAACACATCTGGAGAACTCCACACTTGGTTAAGCTGAGCATAGTTCGAATCGCCGAACTTGGTCTGTAGTAAAAAGGGCTTACCGGCCACAATCTCCCCAGCTTACCGGATCTCCTCATGGGCTGCTCTATATTTGGACCGCGCTTCTCTCACCTCTCGCAAGGCCTTGTCAAGATCAGCTGTTTTGGCTTTATTCTCCTTCTCAAGGAATTCACAGCGGCTAGCAGATTTTTTTTTAGTTCGAGCGCCATCGCGGATATTTTCTCCTTGTCTTGGTGCCAAGCAGCTTGTTCGGCCTTCAATTCGGCCGACGCCTTTTCGGCGGCTGCATCACTAAACTGGGCCTGCTCCTTGGCCCGGGCTAGCTCCGTTCGAAGAATCTCAACGTCGGCGGCACCATCTGCAGCCATGTATATCCCAGTATACAATTCTCATCGTCACACTTATATTACAAAACACGCATGTGTAGCAATTGCTCCGAAGACATACCGTGCGACTCGTCAAGACGCCTATTGATTAACGCGATGTCATCCCCTGCCACATCAAGCTTCCGCTGCAGCTCAGTAATGTCCGTAGTCCGGACAGTCGCCAGGGGGGAAATGGCATGTGTTCCAATTACATCAGATTGTTACCTGAGCATATCTTTTCGATCCTCCGATCGCCTCCCTTGGAAGGCAACCCGAGTCTCAGGGGCTACTACACTACTAGGAAAAGGGCTATAGATAATATGGACATTAATGGCGCACCAGACATGTGGTGCGCCACTACTATATAGCAGTGGCGCACCATGTGTTGGTGCGCCATTAGTGTGATGGACACTAATGGCGCACCACACCAATGGTGCGCCACTACTAACAAACTGTTTTTCCAAAAATACTAATGGCGCACCAAGGCACAGTGCGTCATTACTAGTTCAAACTAGTAATGGTGCACCACTCACACCGTGCGCCACTACTAACATTTTTTTTGCAAAACTACTAATGGCGCACCACCAGGTGGTGCGCCATTAGTAACCAGGGTTACTAATGGCGCATTTGTAGGTGGTGCGCCATTAGTATCCTCGGACCAGCTAGATATTTTGGACAACCACCTACCACAGTCACTTTCCCCACTCCATTCTCTCCACCTCCTCCTCCAAGCTTGTCTCGGCTGCCTCCTCCTCCCCACCCCATTTGCACCATAGATTCATCCAAATTAAGTGGTTAAATTACCTTTTTTTTGATAGGTAAGTAAGGGGAAAGCTTTCTTTATGTTGTAGATCTACTTTTTTCTCCCTCCAACAACGTGCACATGCACTTTTTATGGCCTAGTTAGATCTATGTATGTTTGTGGTGTTGCATATGTTTATGTGTCGCATATATGTTTGTGTTTGCAGTACGGTATTTGAAATGCGATAGTTGCCAATATTTTGCCGGAATGTTGATTCATTTCTGTTTCGGGGAGAATTTGGCACTATGCATTCTTTTTGGTCCTATTTTTAGGCAAAGTCATGCCAAAAAAATCCTGAGTTCTAAAATATTGTTTTGCTCTACCCCGCAGGCGACCATGGTCCGCACGATGATCGAAGGCATCGTGAATAGGTTTTTGAGCTCCGCGAAGGCCGAGATGCTTCAAAAGAACGAGACAGAGATAAGATGTCTGTGTCGAAGATGCAAGCTGAGGAGCCTTATGGACCCGGATTCCGTACAGGTGCGGGACCACCTGCTCTTGCGTCATTTCATGGATGGCTATTGGTGGCAAGGTGATGAATATCATTATGAAGTCGTCCATGGGGGTCGGGCAAGAAATGAGGAAGGGCAGCAAGACAACCACGGCGAGGGCGGGCGAGAAGACGAAGAATCTCCAGGACATGATCACGAAGTAGATGCAGTACATAGTCATCATGTAGAAGATGCCGGACATGATGATGAGGAAGATGCCGGAGAAGACGGCATGATCCTGAAGATGAAGATGCCGGAGCAGACGACGATGGACCATCGATGGGCTGGGTGCAGGACCCTCATATTCAAGAGCTGCTTCTCAAGCAGACGGATAACGCAAGAGCTGCCGCCCGAGAGAAAGCCAAGCTGGATCAACTGGAGATAGACGCGGTTACTCCATTGTATGAAGGATGCAGGCCGAGGATACCGCTTTGAAAGTAACGCTCACGGCTCTGGAGATGAAGGTAAAACACAAAATGACCAACGCATGCTTCGACGAGAACATGTCATTCTGGCACGAACGTCTTCCCAAGGGAAACAAGTGCCCGACCAGTTTCGAGGAGGCGAAGAAAATCGTGTGTCCACTGGATTTACCGCACGTGAAATACCATGTGTGCATGAACAATTGCATCATTTATCGGGACGAGCACGCGGAGTCTACCATATGTCCGGTGTGCGGCGTCACTCGATACAAGAAGAGGAAGAAAGCTCCTCGAAAAGTGGTGTGGAAATTTCCGATCACTCCTCGTTTGCAACGGTATTTCGCGGACTCTAAGGTAGCAAAGCTCCTGTGTTGGCACGCGGATAGGGAGGAGAAGAAGCGAGAAGATGATGCAAATGATCCGGAGATAAATAAAAAAGACAAGATGCTGAGTCACCCTAAGGATGCGAGCCAGTGGCAAGCGTTGAACTTCGAACACCCAGAATTTGGGAATGATCCAAGGAACATCATGTTGGGTGCGAGCACCGATGGAGTCAATCCGTTTGGCAGCCAGAGAAGCACACATAGCACCTGGCATGTGTTTGTGTGGATGTACAACCTTCCCCCCTAGTTGTGCATGAAGACGAAGTACATTCACATGAGTATGCTAATTGTAGGGCCGAAACAACCAGGGAACGACATCAATCATGTCAGGGCTGCTGAAAGAGGAGCTAGACACGCTGTGAAAATCGCCACCAATACGTGGGATGCCGCAGAGAAAGAATATTTCCCTATGAGAGCCGCCTTTGCTCACGACGGTGCAGGACTATCTCGATTCTGGATATGTCGCGGGGCAGGTGGTCCATGGATTTTCTGGATGCGTCAGGTGCATGGATGACACAACGTATCGCTAGCTAGATAGAGATCCCAGGTCTTCGAAAACCGTGTTCATGGGACATTGAAGGTGGCTTCGCGACGATGACTCATGGAGGAAACGCAAGGATCTGTTCGATGGTGAAACCGAACCCCGAAGACGCCCGCGTACGAGGAACGGCGAGGAAATAGACGAGCTGTTGAAAAATTGGAAAGATTGCCCACTGCCGGGAAAGAAGCAAATGGCGCCAGAGCCGGGAAAGAAGCGAAAGGCGCCAGAGCCGCTACTGAAGGTATGGAAAATGAGGTCTGTTTTTCAGGACTTGTCGTACTAGAAGATCCACCGTGTGCCTCACAGCCTTGATGTCATGCATATCATGAAGAACGTGTGCGAGAGTCCGCTTGGTACCCTGCTCAACATGCCAGAGAGGACCAAAGATGGGCCGAAAGCAAGGGCAGACTTGAAATCAATGGGCATCAGGGAGGAGCTTCACGCTAATGATGATGATGATGAGGCGAAGCGGGACACGGAAGAAGTCATCGCAAAGGCAAAAGGCCAAGAAGACCGAAAATGACTTCCTCCCGCGTGCTTCACTCTAAGTCGAGGAGGAGATCGATCAGTTTTCACCGCCTCGTAGGAGTAAAACTTCCTTACTGTTACGCGGGTAAGATAAGCAGATACCTAGACTCAGCGAAGCAGAAGTTCAGCGCGATGAAGTCTCACGACTGTCACGTGCTGATAACGCAGATACTTCCAGTTGCAATCCGTGGGATCATGGACACACACGTCCCTGAAATGCTATTTGGCCTATGCAACTTTTTCAACGTCATCTCTCGAAAGTCGGTTGGCGTGAGGCAGCTCAGAAGGCTACAGGAAGAGATCGTGGTGATACTATGCGAGCTTGAGATGTACTTCCCGCCCGCATTCTTCGACGTTATGGTGCATCTGCTGGTCCATATCGTGGAGGATATGTAACGACCCGAACCTGATAAGATTCGATGTCTCTGTGCTCACTGTGCTAGTCCCTGGATCAACTCGCTAGCACACACAGTACATATGAATATCAAATAACAAGTGCATCATTTACTATAATGTATGATCCAGAATTCAAAAAGTATTACAAACTCATAGTACACAACTAGCTTTACTCAATAATAACAGCGGAAATGCAACATAAACAAACGATGAGTCCCATCAATGCCCACTGGAAAAAATGTTGAGTGAAGACTCGCGACCCTACTGTATCTTACTGATTATCTGAAAATCCTGCAACATGATAAGTTGCAGCCACAAGGGGTCAATACATTGAATGTATTGGCAAATCACACAATATGATATAACAAACCTACATCCACAAAGCAATGTATAACAAAAAAAACACACAAGTTAGTTTGGAGAAGAATGTATTCACCTACCTCCACTAACTGAACTTAATTACAACCGCATCTAACTTATTCGCCCAAGATAACACAAAGATTCTAAGAAAACATGACAAGAACTTTCAGAAGTCTCTCAAGTGCGCTCTGTCAGTGGCACATTCTCTAGGAACAATAGAGCGCTCTGCCAAGGACGCATTCACCGGATTTATGTTTCGAAAACTATACCTCGCCTCAAGTGCGCTCTGTCAATGGCGCATTCTCTAGGGACAATAGAGCGCTCTGCCAATGACGCATTCACCTGGTTAATAATCCCGAGCCTACGGCTATAAACACTCACCACTTTCATGGATCACTCGACGCATGCCCACGTCTACCATCGCAAGTTGATCACACCATCACATAACACAATCAATACCAAAACATGACAACACGGGACACACATATCACGCCAAACATATATCATAGCATAAAACCACACATGCATAGCAGAATATAGGATGAGCAAAATCAAAAGTGAAAACTTGCCTTGAACAATGTTGAAGTACTCTAAAGATTAATTTTGATCCGCTTCACACTCCGGACAATCTATACGATTACCGAAGGCACCGATAAATAAACCGTACTCACATAACACCACAATAAAGTCAACAGCAATGAATTCAAATAAAAACTTAAATAACAAAAAATATCAGTGGGTATATATTATCTACATGCTAGTAGGATCACAGTTCAAAAAGAATCAACTAATTTGGATCAACGGTTTGAAAGATATGGCCTCCGGAAGTTTGAATTCAAATTTGATCAAGTTCAACTTTAAACAGTTCAAAAATATGAAATTTTGGTTCTATAGTATTCTCCTGATCACTACGAGTACACAGGAAAAAGAACCGATGAATTTGGAGTTATGGATCTCAAGATATACCGAAAAGAAAATATGATATGGAATCTGCAAAGAAAAATTATGCCATAATAGCGTTCTGGGAAGAACTGCCGCGGCTGCTGTGGCGTTCCCATGTGGTGCACTGTGAAAGGTTGGAGTGTGTTTGCTTGCTAGGCCTAAGCAACGAACGTCCGGTAATTAGAGAAAAACGACTCGCCTTAACTAAAAACAACAGATCTAATCTTGACCATCGGCGGGAAATCGGACGGTGCAAGGTGACTCACTGGAGAAGAACAGAGTCTGGCCGCCGGACTTGAGGAAGAACGGCGCGGGGTCGCTTGGGCGGCGATGGTGGCGCCTGCTCCGGTGGTCTCCATACTCCAGCGGGTAGCGTACATGGCGTGGAGCTCTGATGCGGTCTCGACGACGTCCTCAGCAGCATCGGTGGCGAGCGGGGATGACGGCAGAGGGTGGCTGGAGCTCGGGCGGTGGGGTGTTCGTTGGGGCGAGCTCGAAGCAATCGGGTGGGTGCTTCCCTACGAGAACTAATAGATGAGGGAGAGAGACGAAACCAAGGGGAAGAGACTAGGGGCAGGACAAGAAGTTGGGAACCTCCAGAGGCGATGCAATCGACCGGCAGAAGCTTCAGACGGCGGCAAACTCCGGCGAGATCTGGGCGCTGTTCTAGGGCACGGGAGGCGGCGAAACAAAGAAAAATTGGTAGAGGAGGGGTTGGGGAACTTATGTAGGGTGGATCCCGTGTCCTTGGGTCAAGAATCGATCGATTCGACCTCGCTGCGGTTTGGGGAGCTGTAGTGTTCCTGACGAACACGGTTTCATGCCGATGATGACAAG
Source organism: Aegilops bicornis (assembly GCA_021605145.1). Taxonomy (NCBI): domain Eukaryota; kingdom Viridiplantae; phylum Streptophyta; class Magnoliopsida; order Poales; family Poaceae; genus Aegilops; species Aegilops bicornis. The sequence goes on from CM038670.1 coordinate 716,907,351, forward strand.
TGGGCCAGAGCCATCAGCGGCAGAGAGCAGGTGGAAAAAACAAACAAGAAAGAAAGGGAGCTCCAGGATGGGCTGCGGTCTGCACTGAAATGGGCTGGCCTGCTTGCTGGACTGCGCGCGCGGGCGATGAAAGGAGTTGGGCCGCAGCAGTGCTGCCCGACTGCACACGGTGCGCGCATTGCCCTTTTTTTGAGGACTGTGATATTTGGCACATGTGTGCCATATAAGTAAAACTGTCACACCTCTACTTCCTTCACTTTAAATACATGTATACATTAGCACTCTTTCTTCTTTCATGTGCATTTCTCCTTCTAATTATGTGCATACAGTAGGGAACAAAAAATCTGATGTCATTTTAGATTCTCTTTATTTCAAAATTTTAAAATGTTTTGTACCTTAAACCGTCGGTCCGATGTAAAAGCCGTTTTTACATAAAAGATTCGTCGTGACGAGATCTCTAAAACTAGATCCCATGTTGGCATGTTCCGATGACCTTTTTAGGCCAAAATTTACCACGCCTAGGCTACATAAGTTACCATGCCCATTATATGCAAGTTACCGTGCTATTTCCACATAAGTTATAGAAGGCATAAAAATGATTCACCGACCCTGTAGTTCATAAATTACCGTGTTGTATTATATAAATTATCGGGCATGCGGTAATTATATTACCATCTTGTTTTTAGGTCTGTGATTCGTATATTACCATGCTTTTCGGTCAATGTTATATCGGTGCTTGCACTTTACATGAGTTATCAGTCGCGGTTCGTATTAACATGATGTTTTCATATAAGTTGCCTGGGGTATGTTTTAAACATTTTTTCCGCTTGATCAAAGTTACCGTGGTGTTTGTAGGTAGGTATGTGATGTGTATGTAACCATGCTATTTACACAAAATTGACGGGAGTATGTTTTCAACAATTTCCCCACCGAGTCAAATATTTCCATGATATTTGTACGTAAATTATCAGGTATGTGATGGGTATATTACTATCTTTTCAACAAAAAAATTCTCCAGATCAAATTTACCGCGGTGTTTGTACCTAAATTATCAAGGTTGTGGTGCATAATTTACTATGCTATTTACATACAAAAGTTACCAGTGTATTTTTTGACCACTTTTTACTACTCTTTCCCAAATCAAGACTATTACCGTGCTATTTATACATAAGTTTATGGGGTATATTTTTAACAACTTCATCCACCCGAATCAAACTTATCATGGTCTTTGTGTGCAACTTATCAGATCTACAGTGCGTATATTACCATACTATTTATACAAAATTTACCAACGATATGTTCCCGACAACTTTTTTCGTGGGTCAAAACTACCATACTGTTTTTGCGTAAGTTATTGTGTCTATAGTAAGTACATTACCGTGCTATTTACCTAGAACTTATTGGGGTTACTGTTCTTCAATGGAAAAAACTCAGTGTCAAAAAGTTACCATGCTGTTTGAACGAGAGATATCAGGTCTTCCGTGGGTAAATCATCATGTTATTTACACATAAATTACCGAGGGTACGCTTTTCAACAACTTCATCCGGGTCAAAGTTATCATGGTGTTTGTGCTTAAGTTGTCAAGTTTGTGGTGCGTATATTACCATGATGTTTACATAAAATTTACCGAGGGTACGTTTCCAACAACTTTTTCCCTAGATGTTAGCGCAGTGTTTTTGCGTAAGTTATCATGTCTGCAGTATGTATACTACCATGCTATTTGGCTAGAAGTTACCGATGTATGCTTTTCAATTTTTCTCCTTACATAGAAGCTACCGCTGATATATTTTCAACACATTTTCCCTCCTTGGTCAATATTACCGTGGTGTTTGTAAGTAGTATTTTTTCACGGCCTCGTCTCCGCCTACATAGCCTCCTCCCGCGGCCGCCTGGTCATCGATGTCGCTGCCGCCACTCCCACCCTTCCTCTCCTCGCCTCTGTTTGTCTTCATGGCTAAAATCAAATGATCCCCAATTTTCATGTCATATTGATATGTTTCGATGATCTTTTTTATCAAAAGTTATCTCGCATGGGCTGCATGAGTTACCCACATATATGGCATGTAAGTTATCATGTTATTTACACGAAAAGTTACCGGTGTACGTTTTCAACAACTTTTCCCCTCTGGTCAATGTTATCGTGATGTTTCTATCCAAGTTATCAGATCTACAAATTGTATATTACCCTCCTATTTACAAAAGTTATGGAGTGCATGTTTTTAACAACCCCCCCTCCCTCCCCCCTTTCAAAGTTACCGCAGAGTTATCAACTCTACGGTTCGTATATTATCATGTTCATGTTATTTACACTGAAGCTACCGGAGTTGTTTTCAACAAGTTTTTTCCTCAAGGTCACAGTTACCACGGAATTTGTATCTAAGTTATCAGTTCTTTGGTGCATATATCACCATATTATTTAAATAGAAGTTTTTTAGTGCACATTTTTTAACAAAATTTTCTCTGGTCGAACTTACTATGGTTATCAGGTCTATGGTTTGTGTACATAAGTTACCGGGTATAAGGTGTGTATACTACAGGGGCGGAGCTTCCTTAGGGCCAAACAGGGTTGTGGCCCGCCCAGGATTTGTGCTCTTTTATTTTAACTATGCATCAGAAGCCAACCCAGCCCACCACCTGCAGTACTAAGCAGCAGGTTTAGATGATCAGGCCAAGCCTGAATGCTCTGTCCTCATGGTAGCGGCGACATGTATGTAGCAGCACCAGATTCAACGAGCACTGCTGGCTGCTGAGCCACATATGTACTTTTCTTTTCTCCTAAAATGCGCATTTATCAATCAATGCCAATTTCCTTCGAGATGTCGGCTATTTATAACACTTTGAATACTCCGAAATTCAATCAATTGATGAAAAAACCCGGATAATATGGTTGAGAATTTTAAAACTTTTGGTACTCTCCTTTGAGCTGGCCCGCCCAGTATTTTCTTCAAAGCTCCGCCACTGGTATACTACCATGTTGTTTACGCATAAATTACCGCATTATGTTTTCAATAGCTTTTCTCTGGATCAAAACTACCACTGCAAAACACAGCAGTAAATTTTTCCATTTCCATCTTCACACGTGAAAAAAAAATTGTAGCGAGGAGAAAAAAACAGTAGCATTACCGGCCGGCGATGCGGAGGAGCAGGGTGGTAGAGGCAACGCCGGCCGGGGGGAGTTGAGCCTGCTAGAGTGATTTAGTGTAGAGCTTGACTTGACCGACCAGAGGCCACTAGAGTAGATAAAAAAGTGCAAGAGAGAGTACTAATTTTGCTTGAGTTGAGACTTGACTGAACAAAGTCCTCTTTAACCTAGGACTAGCATCCAATGGCTTGACTTGATCATATTATGTTACTTGAAGCAAGCCGGTGCTGAAGTTGAACACAAACAAACAAGCAAGCCAAACTAAAGGGAGAAATGCGTTGGATGCTCTGCTCTGTACTAGTTTGTGGTGTGGCTGGAATGTTCAGGAGGCATTCATTCATCAACTGTGATCGTTCAATGTGGGTTAGTTGGTGAGCATTAAGCGATGAGGAGGTGGATGATTATGTAAACTGCCACTTGGAGGCTGTCGGTGAACAAGGAAAACCATATTGGCATAAACACAAGCAGCTCGCAGGCATGTAGGCGGACATGAGCTGACCTAGTGGTGGGTGCTGGAACTGCACTTGCCTCCAATTCCATCGCGCGAGAGGAGAGCAGGCCAGCCAGCCGAGGGCGAATCGACTGGAGCACGCCATCACGCGAGAGAAGAGGACGCCGGACGACTAGGCGCATCTTGGATGGAGCACGCCATGGCGCGAGAGGAAAGGGCGCCGCCGGGCGGCACATCGGGATGGAGCACGCCATTGCGCGAGAGGACTGGAGCACGTTGTTCCTCTCCCCCGGACAGGGAAGGCCGTCGGTGGAATGATTAGGATGCGTAGCGACGGCATGGTGCGACGCAATCGACCTGCGGCAAAGAAGACTGAGGAGGTTGCCGCTAGAGCGCGGCAGGGATGGGAAGCAGCGGTACTATTATCAGAGGTCGTGGATGGAGGAGGTCGCAAGGTTCCTGTGCATCGAGCGACCGGGATCGAAGGGCAGCCAGGTGGTTAGGTCGTTTTGGCAATCTGCCACACAGTTGCCAAATACATATTTCGTTTTTTTAAACCTCTGCTACAGGAATTATAAATAAACTATGTAAAAGAAAATACTAGAAAAATTCCCAAAAATCACGAAAAAAATATAATAAAGTTGCATTACTAATATAAACTACAGGAAAATTTGCATGTTTTAAAAATTGCATTTTAGGGGCCAAGGAAAGTTTATCTTGTTCAAAATATTTTATTTAGACGGAGAAAACTTGTTTTGGAATTTTTAGATTTTTATTTATTTTTCTAAGATTTTTCTGAGTTTCGGCGGAACGTTTAAAAAAAAAGAGGACTCATACCGATCGGGCCTAGGGCCCAGCCGAGCGGCCGGCCCGGCGCCGCCGCCGCCACTTTTCGGACCGGAGTCCGAGTGGGACTCCGCCTCCGTCGCTGCCTTGCCCTCCTCCAAGTCGCCGCCCACTTTTATATACGCCACCCCCTCTAGCCACCACCACCACCACCACCACCACCCCCTCTAGTCACCACCACCGCCGCCCCGCCGCCCCTCTCGCCGCCACCCGCCGCCCCTCGCCGAGCCCCGCCGGAGCCGCCCACCTCGTCGGACGACCTCGCCGGACGTAGCCACCCCGCCGCCCGGTTTTTTTTAAGAAAACCCCTTCGTTTTTTGAGAAAAAACCCTAGTTCGTTTTTTTATATAGATCGGTTTTATTCTCCGGTTTATTTGCTTAGCGAGCGTTCGCTCGTTCATTCATTTTAATGAATGTGTTCGTCGATTAGTTTCTGCTAACGAACGTTCGTTCGTTAAGCCGTTCGTCATTTTTCTTTTTATCGGATTTATTCCGCGATTTTCCTGATCGTGATTTCTGATCCGATTTTCGTTCTAGTTTAACTTTTCGCTCGTTTATCGGAATCAGGCGATTCAAGCGCCTGGAGTTTCATCTCGAAACCCTCTTTCCGAATGGCCAACTCAAACAAGTTTTTGTCTCTGTAAAATTTGACCCTTGTTCAGATTAGTAAACGTATCTTATTTCTTTCGCCGTTTGAGTTTCGTTGCTTCGTTTGGTTTGATTCTTTTTGCGAACTGGAGTTCTTAATTTGAACTCTCCGGTCAACCTCTTTGAGTTGAAGTTTCGTTTGTGCATCTTTGCTTGTTGCTTATGTATGTACTGTTTGCTTGCAATAGAATTCTCGGAGTGTGAAGCGTGTTACTACGAGTCTCTAGGATTCACGGATCGTCAGCAAGGTAAGTAACACTTTGATCATACTCTTTTCATACCCAGTTTTTATGCATTAGTTTCAACCCTCAAACATTGCATGATTAGGATGTCTTTAATTTGTGGGTTGGGAAGTAGATGATGAGGTAGGAACCTATTACCCTATTACTATCAAACCCTTGGGAGTTACTTCTACGTTTGCTTATACTGCTATGCTATGCTCGTAGACGTGGATTGGGTTTGAGTGTATCCATGACAGATGTGAGATTATTAATTAATGGTTCAACTTAAGGTGGCAACTTTAATACACATCTGGGTGGATTGAGGCACTGGGGAACCCGGTGTTGTCTGTTTTTTGGAAATCCTGGGTACCCGTGTGATCTTCCTATGGACCGCCACCTGTGCTCAAAGGGAACTGAGATTATTCATGCTAGAAACTTCCGTGTGCAGCCACAAGCTATTATGGGCTCTAGCATAGTTGAGTAAGTTACGTGAAGCTCTTGAAGAGGTAGATCAGCAGGTAGTGGGTTTTGTAGGTTTGGTATGATCTACCCGGAGTAGAGAGTTAATGTTTCTGAAAGACTGTGTCTCGGTCATTCCGTTTCTCAAACACCATGTAGTGCGAGAAATCAACGGAGGCGATCGAGTCTTGTGGGGAAAAGTGCGCAAACCTCTGCAGAGTGTACAATCTAATCATGGTAAGCCGTGTCCCCGGTTATGGACAATTCTGAGTATCTAGTACCTGAGTATTCACATGTATCTCATCACTCTTAATTAATATTGTTGGGATGTTAACTACTTTAATTGGGATTGAGTTGGGGTTTTATACCTTCTCAATGATGTTTCAACCGCCATGATAGTTAAAATTAAAATTTAGTCCTTTGTTGTTGGGAAAAATTGGCTTTTCGCAAAAACTTTAACCGTAGAGCTTTCCACCAGCCAAATATGCATGTAGTGGTAGCATTATTCTTTTATTGCTCTATTGTGTTACTTTGCCAGCATATTCCATGTGCTGAACCGTTCTCAGGCTGCAACATATTATGTTGCAGACTTTTTAGACGAGGAGTAAGGATCGTTAGGTCATTGCCGTGCAGCTCAGCTATGCCGTTGGAGTTGATGGACTCACTTTATCTTCCAAGCCTTCCGCTGTTATCGTATTAGATGGCTTTAAGCCATATTATTGTAATAAGTTCTCTTTTGAGACATTCGATGTAATAAGTGTGTGATTGCTACTCTGTTATAAATCCTTCGAGTAATCGTGTGTGTCAAAGACATTCTTGATCCGAGGATGACAACTGAAGCAGAGAGACTTGACAATCTGAGGTCGGGTCGCTACAAGATGGTATCGAGCACACGCCGAGTGTAGGACACGACCACTAAGATAAACCATAGGTCACTCTTCTCTACTCATTTTCTGACTCCTCTCCATTTTTCCACTCTTTAGGATGACGGAGATGAAGAACAAGTTTGCACAACCGGATGAAGACACACCTTTTGGACGCCAACTGAAGGAAGTCACTAGGTACTTGAACATTGGAATACCAGGCTTCACTGGGACGTACAACGCCAATTTACCTGAAGAAGAGCGCTGGATGATTCAAGTACAAGTTCCAGGAAGGACTTTCTCGCCAACTTCCAAGCCCATAGAGTTTTCTTTCGAAGCACCCACCTGGAGTCTTGGCAAGAGTATGGCAGCTCACATTACCATGGGACACATTGGAGAAGTCTACATCAGGGAGCTTAAGGACACCATCTACCAAATATGTGGGCGCCGAGACGAGCAATGGGAAGTAATCAGCACCAAGAAGGATAGATCCATTGCAGCTTACATCCGTGAGCTAAACCGGCACATTCGACGTCAGGGGAGAACCAGACGTCTTGCAGACATGATGGATTTGAAGAAGGCGAAAACTAGGATCATCGAGCTGGAGGAAGAACTCAAGTTTACACGCGATGGATATGAGGAGGAAATCAAGACAATCGGAGAAGAATGACGACCTAGTCAAGAAGATCGGAGTCTTCATGGGAGGATCAAGACCGGAAGAAGAGGAAGAAGATCCCACTTGTCCGGAAAACTACATCATCATCGCATTTACACCGATTCCGATCCAAGTGATGATGACTATGAAGACGAAGTCGAGCGGACATCATGGAGTCTTCCACCGATCAAAATTTCTAGATGACCACCATATAATAGTAGTATTCCCCCATGTACCTAGTAGTAGTTGAGCACTTTTGCGATAGTCCTAGACCGTTTGTATGCCCTTGCTTGATTGATTGAATGAATGTTTGTGTTTGCCTCATGTGCATATGGGTAGTGTTTTCTCACTAGACCTCTTTCTATTCTAATCTCTTCCATCTAAACCCACCAGATGCCTCCGAGACGTGACCCCGGTTTTGTTTTCCCACCGGAGCTCACCCAGTTGATTCAGCAGCAGAATGTCTTGATGCAATTGCTAGTTCAGAACCAGGGCAATGCCAACAACAACAACAACAACAACAACAACAACAACAACAACAACAACAACAACAACAACAACAACAACAACAACAACAACCCGCCGCCCGAGGACAATTTAGCCCGTTTTCTGAGGTTACAACCGCCGGTGTTTTCCAGTAGAACCGAGCCAATAGTTGCTGATGATTGGCTACGCCGTATTGGAAGGGAGTTAACCACCGCAGGATGCACGGATGCTGAAAAGGTGCGCTTTGCCGCACATCAATTGGACGGACCAGCAGCCGCATGGTGGGAGAATTACACTGACTACTTTTCCTATAGCCAATGTCACTTGGGACCAGTTTGACAAGCTTTAGACGACCCATGTCTCAAGCTGGAGCCATGTAGATGAAGAAGTGTGAGTTTCGCAACTTACGCCAGGGAACCGTCTTGTGGCCCAAAGACGTGGATGAGTTTAGCAAGTTATCATGCTATGCCCCACGATGATGTGGCCACAGATGCCGCGAAGGTGAGAAGTTTATGGAAGGGCTGAATGATGAGATGAGTATGAAGTTGATGGTGGCAACTTTCAACAACTACCGTGAGTTGGTAGATAAGGCCCTAATGATTGAAGGAAAGCAGCTGACAAATTGAGAGCCGTAAGAGGAAGTATGGACAAGGGAAGTAGAACTCGGAGCTCACGGAAGCCTCGCTTAACCCCGAACTCGGGAGGACTTGTTCATAACCATGGAGGTCATAACCATACTGGAGGAGGATCGCATAATCAAAATGGTGCAAAGAACGAGAATGGGAATGGAGTCAACAATAATCAGAATCGCTCTAAACCATCTACACCCGCCAAGAGGGACTTAAGCCAAGTTAATTGCTTTAAGTGCGGGAAGACAAGGCACTATGCCAATGGCTGCCCTGAAGGAAGGAATGGAAACGGAAATGGGAGCGCTGGGAAGAAGCCCAATCCATTCAACAAAGGACAAGTGAACCACGTTAACGTGGAGGAAGTTGAAGAGCAGCCGGACGCAGTAATAGGTAAGTTTTTGGTTCAGTCATTTACCGCTCTTGTTCTTTTCTATACTGGTGCATCGCATTCATACATATCAAGGGGATTTGTGGATAAGTTTAAGTTACCAACCCAAACCCTTAGGACCCCTCTTTTAGTGAGCTCGCCTGGAGCAGAGTACATGGCGAGCAGATGGTGCACCGAGATACCCCTAATCATTGGCACGCATGTTTTTCTGTCTGACCTAATTATCTTGGAGTCGCACGGATTGGATGTGATATTAGGTATGGACTGGATGTCGAAGTATGGAGGAAGTATTGACTGTGCTAGCAAGTCAATTTATCTTACCACCGGAGGAAAAAGGATTAAGTATGTGTCTAGGCATGTGCCTAGGAGGTGCCAAGTGAATACCCTCACGGGAGTTGTACAGAGGAAGTACACAGTAGTGAAAGATTTTCGGATGTTTTCCCGGAAGAGTTACCAGCATGCCGCGGATAGAGACATAGAGTTCTTGATAGAGCTATTGCCGTGCACAATAATATCCAAGAGACCCTATCGGATGCCCGCAAATGATCTGGAGGAAATCAAAAAGCAGATCAAGGAGCTATTGGAGAAAGGTTACATTCATAGAAGTTCATAACCTTGGGGAGCCCCAGTACTTTTGGTGGAGAAGAAGGATAAATCCCTAAGGATGGTCGTTGATTACCGAGCTTTCAATGAAGCAACGATAAAGAACAAGTATCCCTTACCGATGGTTAATGATCTGTTTGATCAGTTGCAAGGAGCTAAGGTGTTTTCGAAGATTGATCTACGATCGGGATACCATCAGTTGAAGATTCGAGAGAAGGATATACCCAAGACAGCGTTCACCACGCGATATTGATTATATGAGTATACGGTCATGTCGTTTGGGTGACTAACGCCTCGCCTATTTCATGAGTATGATGAACAAGGTGTTCATGGAGTATTTGGACAAGTTTGTTGTGGTGTTTATTGATGATATTATGATATACTCGAAGAACAAAGAGGAGCACGCGGAACACTTGCGTTTGGTTCTCGAGAAACTCAGGGAACACCAGTTATAAGCCAAATTCAGCAAGTGCGAGTTTTGGTTGAAGGAAGTTGGATTTCTTGGGCATGTTATATCAGGAGAGGGTATAGCAGTAGATCCCAGTAAGGTTCGGTCAGTCACTGAATGGTTGGCACCCACTTCGGTTGGCGAGATCCGCAGTTTCCTTGGACTGGCAGGATATTATCGGAGGTTCATTGAGAATTTTTCCAAGATTGCTAAGCCAATGACTGAACTGCTAAAGAAGGATACTAAGTTCAAATGGACAGAGGATTGCGAGGCCAGTTTTCAGGAATTGAAGAAACGGTTGACTACAGCCCCAGTGCTGACATTGCCAGATATACATAAGGAGTTTCAAGTGTATTGTGACGCCTCGCGCTTGGGACTTGGATGTGTGCTTATGCAGGACGGAAAGGTTTTTTCATATGCCTCACAACAACTAAAGCCTCATGAGTTGAACTATGCCACGCATGATTTGGAGTTAGCAGCCGTAGTGCATGCATTAAAGACCTGGAGACATTATCTCATTGGAAACCGTTGTGATGTGTACACGGATCATAAGAGTTTGAAGTACATTTTCACACGTATGAGTTGAACCTCGGGGCGGAGGAGATGGCTGGAACTTATAAAGGATTACGATATGAAGCTGCACTATCATCCAGGAAAGGCCAATGTCGTAGCAGACGCTTTGAGCCGGAAGAGTTATGCTAATATCCTTGAAAGTAAAGGATTGTCAAAGGAGTTAGCTGAGGATATCATGGAACTTCGCTTGGAAATTGTTCCGAGAGGTTTCATTGCAACCCTGGAGGTTCAGTCGACATTGTTGGACAAGATTCGATAAGCTCAGAAGGAGGACAAAGAGATTGTTGAGATAAGAGAGAAGATGGGCGAAGGTAAAGCCAAAGGTTTTCGCGAGGATGAGCGCGATACCTTGTGGTTTGAGGACCGAATTTACGTGCCCAACAATTCGGAGATCGGGAAGTTAATACTTCAGAGGCCCATGACTCACCATACTCGATTCACCTAGGAAACACCAAAATGTATTTGGATTTGAAGGAGCGTTTCTAGTGGACAGGTATGAAGAAGGATATTGCCGAGTATGTAGCTGTATGTGATGTATGTCAGAGAGTGAAGGCAGAACATCAGAAGCCAGCAGGATTACTGCAGCCTATGCCGATACCCAAATGGAAGTGGGACAAGCTTGGCATGGACTTTATTACGGATTACCCGTAACCAAGGCAGGATATGATTCAATATGGGTAGTTGTGGATCGTTTGACCAAAGTAGCTCACTTCATCCCAGTGAAAACAACTTATACAAGTGCCAAGTTGGCCAAGATATATATGTCCAGGATCGTATGTTTGCATGGAGTTCCGAGGAACATCGTATCAGATAGAGGAACGCAGTTTACTTCAAAGTTTTGGCATCAATTACACCAGACTTTGGGTACCAGATTGGAGTTCAGTACCGCTTTTCACCCACAGATGGATGGACAGACCGAGAGAGTCAATCAGATTCTGGAAGACATGTTGAGAGCCTGTGCTCTAGATTATGGATCTAGTTGGGATGAAAATTTGCCGTACGCAGAATTCTCATATAACAACAGCTACTGTGCCGGTTTGAAGATGGCACCGTTTGAAGCTTCTGTATGGACGCAGATGTAGAACACCATTGATGTGGGATGAGGTAGGAGACCGTCGATTGTTTGGACCAGATTTGATCAAGGAACGAAGAGAAGGTTAAATTGATCGAGAGGCGGACTAAAGATTGCTCGATCCTGCATGTAAGAGTTATGCAGATTCAAAACGCAAGGAAGTAACCTATGAAATTGGAGACATCGCCTATCTGCGAGTATCACCCTTGAGGAGAGTGAAACGTTTTGGTGTTAAGGGAAAGTTAGCCCCAAGATTTATAGGACCGTATCGTGTTTCGGAACGGATGGGAGAAGTTGCCTACAAGTTGGAGTTACCTGAAGGATTGTCAGGAGTTCACGATGTGTTTCACGTATCACAGCTGAAGAAGTGCCATGCTGAGATGGCCGATATACCGTTAAATGATACAGTGCCCTTGGAGGCAATTCAGCTGGATAGTAATTGGACTTATGAGGAAAAGCCAGTAAAGATTCTTGACTTTGACAAATGAGTCACCCGCAAAGAAGGTTATCAAGTTTTGTAAAGTTGATTGGAGCCACCATACAGAGGCGGAAGCCACACAGGAACGAGAAGATGATATTCGCAAGGACCACCGCACCTATTTTCTAGCCAACCCGAATCTCGAGGGCTAGATTCATCTTAAGGGGTAGGTTTGTAACATCCCAAATTTTCAATTTGGAATGTTATACATAGGTCATCCATGCATATCATATTTTATTGCATTTTCGTTTGGAATCCTCGAAATCCTAAGCAGCTCAAGGACCCTTAGAGAGAGTTGGGGATTTTCCGATTTTCATATTTGAATTTTATCAAATAATGAAGACGAGGATTTTGATTTTAATTATTTTCTCTCCGGAAAATATTTCATTTTAAAAATAACAAATGAGTGGAGATAATATGACTTCTCCAAAATAATTGAAATATCGGAGGAAAAATGTTAAAGTCATTATTTGGTTTTTATGTGATTTTATTTGCCCTAGAAAAATTTGCATGTTTTAAAAATTGCATTTTAGGGGCCAAGAAAAGTTCATCTTGTTCTAAATATTTCATTTAGACGGAGAAAACTTGTTTTGGAGTTTTTAGATTTTTATTTATTTTTCTAGGATTTTTCTGAGTTTCGGGCGGAAAGTTTAAAAAAAAGAGGACACGCTCCCGACTGGGCCTAGGGCCCAGCCGAGCAGGCCGGCCCAGCCGCCCGCCGCCGACGCCTCCTGCCGCCGCCCGCCCTTTTCGGACCGAGTCCGAGTGGGACTCCGCCTCCGCCGCGTCTTGCCCCTCCTCCAAGTCGCCACCCCGCCTTTATATCTGACACCCCCCTCTAGCCACCACATCGCCCCACACGGAGCCGGAGCCGCCCGAGCCCGAGCCGCCCGCCGCCGCCGAGTCGCCGCCGCCACCCTAGTTGCCGCCGCCGCCCCTCTCGCCGCCACCCCGCCGCCCCTCGCCGAGCCCCGCCGGAGCCGCCCGCCTCACCGGACGACCTCGCCGGAGGTAGCCACCCCGTCGCCCGGTTTTTTTTTAAGAAAACCCCTCCGGGTTTTTTAGAAAAACCCTAGTTTGTTTTTTTATATAGATCGGTTTTATTCTCCGGTTTATTTGCTTAGCGAGCGTTCGCTCGTTCGTTCGTTTTAACGAACGTGTTCGTCGATTAGTTTCTGCTAACGAACGTTCGTTCGTTAAGCCGTTTGTCGTTTTTCTTTTTATTGGATTTATTCTGCGATTTTCCTGATCGCGATTTCTGATACGATTTTCGTTCTAGTTTAACTTTTCGCTCGTTTAAAGGAATCAGGCGATTCAAGCGCCTGGAGTTTCATCTTGAAACCCTCTTTTCGAAAGGCCAACTCAAACAAGTTTTTGTCTCTGTAAAATTTGACCCTAGTTCAGATTAGTAAACGGATCATATTTCTTTTGCCGTTTGAGTTTCGTTGCTTCGTTTGGTTTGATTCTTTTTGCGAACCGGAGTTCTTAATTTGAACTCTCCGGTCAAACTCTTTGAGTTGAAGTTTCGTTTGTGCAACTTTTCTTGTTGCTTATGTATGTACTGTTTGCTTGCAATAGAATTCCCGGAGTGTGAAGCGTGTTACTACGAGTCTCTAGGATTCACGGATCGTCAGCAAGGCAAGTAACACTTTGATCATACTCTTTTCATACCCAGTTTTTATGCATTAGTTTCAACCCTCAAACATTGCATGATTAGGATGTCTTTAATTTGTGGGTTGGGAAGTAGATGATGAGGTAGGAACCTATTACCCTATTACTATCAAACCCTTGGGAGTTACTTCTACGTTTGCTTATACTGCTATGCTATGCTCGTAGACGTGGATTGGGTTTGAGTGTATCCATGACAGATGTGAGATTATTAATTAATGGTTCAACTTAAGGTGGCAACTTTAATACACATCTGGGTGGATTGAGGCACTGGGAACCCAGTGTTGTGCATTTTTTTGGAAATCCCGGGTACCCGTGTGATCTTCCTATGGACCGCCACCAAGGCTCAAAGGGAACTGAGATTATTCATGCTAGAAACTTCCGTGTGCAGCCACAAGCTATTATGGGCTCTATCATAGTTGAGTAAGTTACGTGAAGCTCTTGAAGAGGTAGATCAGCGGTAGTGGGTTTTGTAGGTTTGGTATGATCTACCGGAGTAGAGAGTTAATGTTTACGAAAGATCGTGTCTCGGTCATTCCGCTTTCTCAAACACCATGTAGTGCGAGAAATCAACGGAGGCGATCGAGTCTTGTGGGGAAAAGTGCACAAACCTCTGCAGAGTGTACAATCTAATCATGGTTAGCCGTGTCCCTGGTTATGGACAATTCTGAGTATCTAGTACCTGAGTATTCACATATATCTCATCACTCTTAATTAATATTGTTGGGATGTTAACTTCTTTAATTGGGATTGAGTTGGGGTTATACCTTCTCAATGATGTTTCAACCGCCATGATAGTTAAAATTAAAATTTATTCCTTTGTTGTAGGAAAAAATTGGCTTTTCGCAAAAACTTTAACCATAGAGCTTTCCACCAGCCAAATATGCATGTAGTGGTAGCATTATTCTGTTATTTCTCTATTGTGTTACTTTGCCAGCATATTCCATGTGCTGACCCGTTCTCAGGCTGCAACGTATTATGTTGCAGACTTTTCAGACGAGGAGTAAGGATCGTTAGGTCGTTGCCGTGCAGCTCAGCTATGCCGTTGGAGTTGATGGACTCACTTTATCTTCCAAGCCTTCGGCTGTTATCATACTAGATGGCCTTAAGCCATATTATTGTAATAAGTTCTCTTTTGAGACATTCAATGTAATAAGTGTGTGATTGCTACTCTGTTATAAATCCTTCAAGTCTTGTGTCAAGACATTCGATCCAGGGATGACACTGAAACATAGAGACTTGACCATCTGAGGTCGGGTCGCTACAGTAAAGATGGAATCCTACACCAGTAACGACAAGGACAGATACTACGGAAGGATCGAGGAGATCTTGGAGCTGAGCTATGCTGGGCCAAGAGCGTCCTAAAGGAAGACCGGTATTTCACCACCATGGTTATAACCGAAGCCAAATCCAAGACCGTGAGCGGAAACGTCACCGCGAAAAATGAGCCATGGGTACTGGCTTCCCAAGTGGACCAATGCTTCTTCATTACCGACCCGTTAAAGCCCAGTCGTGTTGTCGTAAGGAGAGGCAAAAGGAAGATCATCGGAATGGATGGAGTCGCCAATGAGCAAGACTTCGACAAGTACGGCGACCCGAAGATGGAACATGACGAAGACGATGAAGTACCATCATACACCACAAGAAGAAGCAGGACCACCCTACCTAAAGGACGTTCGTTCAATAGAAGAACTCCATTTGCGAAAAATAAGGGCAAGAAGATTGTGAACAGATAGCTAGCTAAGATCGATTGTATTTAAATTGTAGCCTTCATTTCTCGATTGTATTTCGACATATTGAAATGATATTTCTTACATTCTAGTGTCCTCATGAATATTTATTTATGTTTATTCTGGTATTGAATTTCTAACTCACCAAAAGTATTGAATATGTTAATATTTTTTGAACTCATGAATATTTTAAAATTTCATGGGCTCTTTTTCAATTCATGAATATTTTTCAAATTTGATGATATTTGTTCATATTCATAAATGTTTTACCAATTCATAAATGAATGCAACTAAAAATCCAAAAAAAAAATATTGATGATATTTTTAAATAACAAATTTGATGATATTTTTCAAATAACAAATTTGATGATATTTTTTCATATTCATAAATATTTTCAAATAACAAATTTGATCATATTTTTTCACATTCATAAATGTTTCCAAATTTGATCGTCATTTTCTAAAAAATTATTAGACGCAACTAAAAATAATTAAAAAAAGTTACTTATGGCGCACCCCCCTGCGCCAGATCCCCCTCCATCTCGATCGCTATCCCCCCTCGCCAGATCCCCCTCGCCATCGACGACCCCCCGCACCCTCCCCCGCTCCACCACCGCCGACGACCCCCACACCTCCCTGCTCCACCGCCTTGTGACCCCCGCACCTCCCTGTCTCCTCGCTCGGTTCCCCCGAACGGAATCGGCCAAGCGCACAACCCACCCCCTCCCTCCCCTCCGAGCGAGACCTAGGGTTCAAGCCGCCGCTGCCGGCCCTCAGCTAGGCAACAAAAAATCCTAAAATTTTTTACTAATGGCGCACCGCCAGGGGGTGCGCCATTGCTACCCAAAAAAAGATTACTAATGGCGCACTGCCAGGAGGTGCGCCATTGCTATCAGAAAAAAAATTTACTAATGGCGCACCGCTATGGGGTGCCCCATTACTAACCTTCCCCCCTCTAGCTAATCCCCCCTTCGCTCGGTCCCTTTTCCCTCCCTCGCAAGATCCCCCTTCCCTCCCTCGCCACACCCGCTACGATGACCCCCGCGCCCGCTCCGACGACCCCCGCGCCCGCTCCACACCCGCTCCGACGACCCCCGTGCCCGCTCCGACGACGACGAGCACCGAACGGAGCCGAGGTGGCCCGTGCGCTCGCCATCGAGCTCGTCTTCGCCGTGCACGTCGTCGTCACCCCGTTTGAATTCCACCACTCCTGTCCGTCCCCGGCCTCCAGACCTCGCCATCGAGCTCACGGTGAGCTCATCTCCCGATTCCCCCGCTTTTCCCCCTTGATTTGTCGTCGTAGACGTAGCCCCATGAGGACCAGACGCCATGGCCGGAGTTTGGCTTGTCTGTGCCCGTGGTCACTCCCGTATGCCCGTGCTGCTCCAGCCCACGCACGCCCAAAGCCACCCGTCCCCCCCCCCCCGCTGCGTCCCCTGGCCGCGCCCGGCCGCGACTGACCGTGGCGGCCGTCCCCTGGCCGCGCCCCGCACGTGCTGTCGCTGCAGCCTCCAACAGCTGCTGTTATTTGCACTGCAGCTACTGCAGCCGTCGCTGCTGCTTGCTCTGCCTCCAACAGTTTGAGTAGACGGCAGTTAATCCAATTATGTGATGATGTTGTGTTGATTTTACCAGCTTTTAGCAGTAGCAGAGTAGAAGACTTGGTGCTTTTTATGGTGCTGCTGTTGCTAGCTGAGTTGCTCAGTGTGTGGGGCTAGAGGTGCTGTTCTTGTAGTCACAGTTTTAGTTGAGCAAGGAATGAGTTCAGTTAGTGGTCTATGTGATGATGATTAGTTGATGAGGCAACAAGGTTTAATCTACTCTAGCTTGTCTGTTGTTATCCATGGGGAGCTGCAGCTGTGACTGTCAGGATGAAGTAATAGTAAATGTTTAATCTGTACCACAAAGACTAGGAATGATGTCTCTCACGTGCATGTGTGTGTTGCTTTTGTTTCTGCTGAACTGTCTATGGTAGATGAACTAAGCGTTGTGGCCATGCTTGATGCAGGAGCTCAAGAGCTCATGACGCAGCCTCTACTCCGCCTCCCGAGTAATCTTGAGAAGTCCTACCTCAACACCCACCAGAAGCAGATGTTAGTAGCCACCTCTGTTGTTCCTCCTCTCCTCCATTAGAACAGTTGACCAGTGTAAAGTAGTCTGAGTTAGAGAAATGTTGATCAGTGTTATGAGTGTTGGCCAAAAGCTCACAAGGTAGCTAAGCGCCTCATGTTACGCTTTCTGTGAACTGCTATGTGGTGCTGCTCATGGATGATGGTAGGAATTTATGCAAATATTCAGAGACACAAAATATTGAAGTTGATGTAACTGATTACTTTCCCAAGTGAGAAAAATACATTCTATTCTACTTGTTTCATACTCAGTGATTGTTGCAGCCAAGAAATGCATAGCCGATGTTAAATGGTCCCAGAAATGACAGTACCTTAACAACTGTTCTGCTCATGATCTTATTTTTATTTCTTTTGATGAAAGTTGGTTCTTTTCTTCCCAAGTTCACAAAAAATCTTTTACATTTATAGTGGTTGCCAAAAGCATAATATGACCAGGACAAACATAAACTTTGAGGCTGAAAGGAAATCAAGTAATGAACCACATAGGTATAGAAGGTAAACAAACTATGCTAGTTGAGAATGTACCTCAAGAGTCGATCAGAAGTGCGGCGTCTCAATATTTCCTGAAAACCCATGTTGGCTAGGATAATTTGTTTTTATTACCTTATTTACACCAAGTTTTAGTTAAACAATGATACTTGAATAATTTTGTGCTACTTACATTATGGTTTTGTGGATGATTTGACCTTATGGTAACTAGTTGGTGTCGGGGTTTTGGGGTTTTGATTATTGGTATGAAGTATTGACAGAGGATCTTATTCACACCAAGTTTTAGTTAAACAATGGTACTTGAATGATTTTGTGCTACTTACATTGTGGTTTTGTGGACAGATATTTGAACTTAATGGTAACTAGTTGGTTATGAAAGCATGATACTGCTATAACTTTAGTAGTAAGCGAATAGATCATGTCATAAGAGTTTCTAGGCGAGAGCATGGCATGTTACTACCATAGAGGTACCCAAATATGTAGGTGTAGTTTGTGTTTTTATTTGTTCACACTATCGTTGTATTGCTCAATTAGACAATTAGTGTTTATGAAGAAGAAGAATAAACCTGCTGTTGCTGCTGTTATGCCTGTATTCACTACTGCTGCTGATGTACTTGTGATGATGCTACTTGTGATCTTCTGAAATGACCCATTGACGACTTCATTACGTGGGGATAATGATTTTGCAGGTACCCCAAGAGGCCCTTGAGTTTGCCGGAATGTCGGTTAACTTCCATTCCGGCAAATTCGGGTACTCCATATGTCCTATTTTCAGCAATGGTCATGCTGAAATTTTCCGTGAATTTTAGCATGACTTTGCTAAAAATAGGACATATGGGGTACTTGCGACTAATGCATGGGCCGGGGTATCTTAGTACTTAATTAAGTAGGATCAACTGCCCCTTTATTCTTGCTGCATTAAACCATAGGTGGCAATAGAGCCAAGTGATTAGGCCCAACTTAGAATTCTCATTCCCTTTTCTTGATAGGGTATATTATTAGAAGATACACATATATATCAGTCAACCTAGGGTGCCTCGGCATCGATAAACCCTAAATGATGAAAACTTAACTTAGCATTTAGGGTGCCTCAGCGTCGACAAACCCTAAATTATAAAACATTGGCTTTTAAGGTGCCTCGGTGTCTATAAAAACCTAAATGATGAAAGCTTAGGCTTTTAGGGTGCCTCGGCGTCGACAAACCCTAAATGATAAAAGCTTAGCTTTTAGGATGCCTCGGTGTCGACAAACCCTAAATGATGAGACCATGATCTTGTTCCTTGACAATAACCAACTTTTTCACCAAACTTTTTTCCTATTTAGAGCGAAACATGGCCCACAACGATGAGGCCAGCGGTTCGGGCAAGCAATTCTAGGAGCTCTCCCGGGAGATGGAGGAAGAACCTCACCGCTATGAGGACGCCGCGGAAGCCACCGATCCTGACTACACAACCCCTAGTGGCGTCGGGGATGACACCACTGATGGTGCCGCCGAGGATGCCACCACTGATGATGGCAGCGCACGCACAGATGGCAGCCAACCGAAGAGGCAATGGAAGGACCGGCGCCCGAATGTGCTCCGCACCGTCAAGGAGGAATTTACTGAAGTGTCCTCCGACGGGTATCCAACGGCGCCCAAAGAATTAGTCAAGGGGTACTCGGTTCAGCTCGGGTGCATTCTCTGGAGCACCGTCTCGATCAACACCGAGAACCTAAGGCATCCTGACCGAGGGAATTTGCGCAGCCTCCTCTTCACGAAGCTACACGAACGATACAAGTTCCCCGCTGACTTTGCAAACAAACGCCTCTCAGGGAATAAAGTGAACAGTGCCGCCCTCACAAAGATGAGCACGGCCCTGCCTACTTGGAGAAGCACAGTGAAGAGAATGATTGACAAAGGTGATAGTTATGAGAATATCAAGGCAAAAATTCGATCAACGAAAATGACTACAAGGAGTTCAAGATCAAGTGCGAGAGCAGCGCAACCGTGGAATCAAGTCAGTGGGGGAAAGAAATGCGGGACTTGAACTTAGGGGTCCACCAACTCGGTCCCGGCGGTTACAGAGTGGCGGAACCTATATGGGACAAGGAGGACGCGGGCGTGATTTAGCAAGGCCTACCGCCCCGCTTCGAGAAATATCGTGACAAGCAGACCAGGAACTACGTCAGGGCCCGGTACAAGGAGGACCCGGTAACAAAGGAGCTTACCACCGATGCGAAGACCAAGGCGCTTGAGCGTGTTCTGGTAAGGAATACACCCCCGCGTAATTAGCTCCATATGGTTGCATTCTAATTAATGAAGCCAAATTTCTAAATGGTTCACATTCCTTCTGCAGGAGACTGAAAGCAGTAGCGCGGGGTCGTCTCAGAGCTCCCCTTGGGACAACACTTTAAATAGGGTATTTAACATAATGAAAAACAAGGATAATTTCAGTAAGCCGTCGTCAGCTGGTCGTGTGGCCGGCAAAGGCTTGTCCATAAAATGGTCATCATACTATAACGCTGGTGGGCGAAAGGAGAGAAATACCAGCTCGAAAAGCCAGTCGCGCGAGGTTCAAGAACTCAAGGCACAAGTGGCGCGGATTCCGGAGATGGTCCAAGAGCAAGTGCAACACCAACTGGGAACGACACTCACTGCCATTGTGCCTACCTTGATTGAGGGGCTGCAGGCCTGGATTGTGGGCGGCCAACAGGGGCCGCCCCCGGTTCCCAGCTTCACGGCCAAGAATCAAGACAACGCGCAGGCGGCGCCATTGGTGTCTCCGGCGGAGGCGGTATTCGTGTCTCCGGCGCTGGCATGAGCGTTGGAGCTTAATGCACCCGGGTGTACACCGGCCGGCACCTCGGCAGCAAGCGGCCCCTCCGTCAGTTGCACGCCCGCCATTGGCGGTGCCTCGACATTAACCGAGCTAGATGCCATCACGGTAAATAAGCCTCTCGGCCTATGACTTCATCTCCTTGCCTTTGAATGGGCATCCCTGACGCCCTACATGTTTTCGCAGGGCGCCGCCGACGTTCCATGCACTCTCCTGCACTTCGTGGGCGGCGAGTTGATCGATGTCGCCAAGGGCAGAATCGTTCAACCGGGCAACCCCGTGTTCCATGGTAATCCGATGCCACCCACCGTGTATAGGGTTGAACTGGTTCGGGTGCTCCCAGGCTGTGACGAGTTGTTACCTTCGATTCGACCCGCTGGGGCCGACGAAGATGATGTGATGACCCTCAGCGCCTGCGTAAGCTGGCCCCTGCTTTATCCGAAGAGCCAGATTTGTTTGTGGGCAGGGGACACCACCCCACGGACAACATCGCCAGTCGTGCCGGCGCCAAGCCATGGCAAGACCGCCGCAACGCTACCGGACATGCCGGACATGCATATGGCACAGGATCCGGACGACAACGACGGTACATTTACCAATGTCGATAAGTACTTTGCCGAACATGGGTACGATGACGAATTCTTCGGGCCTCCTTCTCCAGAACCCAACCCTGCAAAACACGACCGCGATCTAGCTGGTACCGCGGAGAAACACAATTGCAACAGGCGTCGTCTGGCGTTCAGTTCTCAGGAGACGCCTCCAGCTGCCGCCTTCACCGAGCCTCAGATAGCCGAGGTGCGAAATATTATCAGCCCCAACAAACTCAAGAAGGCGGTCTCTGAGCAGAACTCGATCCCATTACATCATAAGAAGAAGGGACGAAAACGAAAGAATAACAAGGGCGATGCGAGCCAGTCGACACCGAGTACGATCCGTGCTCAGGACGGGCCACCTTCACCTAAGGATATCTCGAGGAGGCTGCATGTGGCGGGTAGGCCGATGCTACCGACTAATCTGCTCAATGCTGCAACCGGTGCTATGCGGAGTCTGCATGACAGTGTTCCTTCTTTGGAGTAGTGGCGTCTCTCCGAGAATGATGTGGCATACCCGGTTTTCGTGGCCAAGGTGGCAGAGGGCAAGGGCTTTGTGGATAGCGCCATTGGGGGTATGATCGTCCTGCGGTTTGATGACATCTTCGCTATGTTTAACCTTCATCCGATGCACTACACCTTCATTTGGCTATTTTCGCTGAGTATGGAGATGCGGATCATTAGAGACAAAACCCCGGACATCGTGATAGTCGACCCCTTCTACATGCGTGCCAAGATCTTGGGCAGCGCTGGGGACCGGCAAGTCGCGAGTTCATACATGAAGGCGTCATTCGCAAACCGGATAAGGATAACTTCCTCGTGCCTTACTTTCCCGAGTAAGTCATCCCCTCACCGCTCCGTAACATATGATATCTTAGATTTCGATCGTTCTTTTTTTTCTAACATTCCGTGTTTTGTGCAGTGACACACATTGCACACTCATCCTCTTAAGCCTGAAATATTCCATGGCCACGTATTTCGACTCGGACCGTCAGTCGAAGAAAGACAACACAAATATCAAGAAAGTTCTTGATGATGTTCTCCCCGGCTATGCCAGCTCTGGAGGCACCTTCAAGAGGTCAATTAGTAGGTACGGCAAGCACGTGTTCACCCACAATACGACGTTCCCCTGCGTCAAGCAGCCGCCTGGCAGTCAGAAGGATGCCTACTACGCCCTCCATCACATGTGGGCGATCGTACGGGGCCATAATCACCTTCTGCTACCAAATAATCTCAAAGATTGGGCCACACACTTGTCGGTAATCCAGGACGCGGACATCAAACAAGAATTATTTCACATCCAGTCGGAGTTTGCGGAAATCGTCCATCAAGATGTCCTTCGTACCTCGGGGCAGTTCTACCTCAGATATCAACCGTCCAATAGTGAGATAGAAACAACGCTACAAATGCAGGCTGACAACGCCCGCGATTTCATGACCATCACGACAGACGGCGGCTTCATCCACGCTCCGGTCCCTGAGTCGAGTCGAAAGTAGTGATGCTATGTAGTTCTGAAATGTCGATTGGCTCATGTTGTAATATTAAACTTTAATGAACTTGTATGTCTCTTTGGTTTGGACGGTCGTTCAACGTATATGTAATCGATGCTATCTATTAGTAGGACCATGAATCGTGCTATTAATGTGTAACTTTTCTCTTCCGATCCTTTTGTTGCATACTTATATATTGCTTATGTATTGTCTGTGAATTGCTACTAACGTTTTGTTTGACTAGTGCATATATAGAGATGTCGTCGTATGTCGTGTACAAGGGTAAGGTTCCCGGAGTCTACGATGACTGGGAGGAGTGTCGGAGACAGGTTCACCATTTCAGCGGTAACAGTTACAAAGGGTACACCACTAGGGCGGAGGCGGAAGCTAGATACGCGCGCTATCTAGCGGGACAGAGGAGGGAGCGTTGGAGGAACCGGATGAAGACCAGTTTCATCGCGATGATGCTCATCGTGATAACCGCAGCTCTCTTCTATGTGATGGTAGTTTAGATGATCAATATCGACTTGTAATGTGAAGACAAACTCGCTACTCGCGGTCTCGACACTTGTAATGTTCTAACTTTGTTTGGTATTTTAAATTCGGAGACTAATATGATGAATTGTATTCGGAGACTAATCTTCTATTGTATTCGATAAATCTGTTGTTTATATGTTGTGATGTTTATATTTTGTACAGTAATATGTTTTGTAACCTGTGCAAATATCAGAAAAGAAAAAAATCCCTAATATTCATACTAGTGGCGCACCACTCTGCACTTTAGTGGCGCACAACAATAAGCACACTAGTGGCACATCAGCTACAAGTGCGCCATTAGTAAGCCAGAGCACATGGGTAAATATGGCCCCTTGGGAGGCATACTAATGGCGCACCGTGTGATATACCAATGGCGCACTCCCTGGTGCGCCATTAGTATCTGGTATACTAATGGCGTACCAGGGGTGCGCCATTAGTATTAATTACTAGTGGTGTGATGCTAGTGGCGCACCTGTAGTGCGCCATTAGTACCCAAAACAGGTGCACCACTAGCATGCCTTTTCCTAGTAGTGCTATCTATACACAGGTGCATTTTGTGAATAAAATCCAGTTGGAAAAATTATATCACAAACCTCAAAGCCTCTTAGCAGGCTAGTGAAGGCTTCATTCAATCCGCTCTTCGCGGACAGAATCCTCTCGACCACCATACCCATCAAGGTATGCTGTTCCTCTGAGACATATGCTTTTTGCAGCATATCCCTCAACATATCCGACGCCATCGGGTCTTCGGAGGCCGCCGTAGGACGATCAGGGCCTCCATTGTTGTCCTCCGAATCCTGGACGATCGGGGGTCCGCCTTCGGGTAATGCCTCCTTCATCCCTCGTGCCGCTTGTTGATCAAGAAAAACCCTCCGAGACGACACTTTGGAGTCGTCCTCCCTATTGGGCAAGGAGGCCGGGGGAGGTGTCTCACTTTCCATCATCTCTGGGAGAAGATCTCCCGAAGAAGAGGATCGCTCAGGAACACCTTGCGCCGAGCTGTAAAAATATACTTGAACATTACGTGTCAATTCGGTAACAGGAACGGGATGTGATTAAAGCGCCCCGGATTCACTTACGATTTGGTGGAAGGCTTGTCCTCATGACAGAGCTGTTCAATGGCATCGCCTTCCAATCCCGAGCCGCCCAAAAATGGCATCTTGCCCCTCTTGGGAGTCAGTTCCTCCCAACCTGCGGAGGCGACCCTTTTCTTCCTGTATGGAGAAGGGATGCTTGTTTCTCCTTTGCCCTTGTCTTCAGGCGAAGAGATGTCGATTTCTCCGGACTCAGTGTCCTATTTACCTCCGGAACGAAGGCCATCCATGGCCTTCTCCCTCTCCGCCGGCGCCTGGTACGGTGCCGGTGCCAGCATCCTTGTTAGCATGGGGTCCGCTGAGTCTTCGGGGAAAGGAGACAGACACCTAATCCATTCCTCTTTCTTTATCCAGCCCTGGAAAAATGGTTTGCTCAATACCTTATTACGGGATGCTTGACTACAAGGTGTTCGTAAGTTGAGCGCTTACCGAGGTGTCCGGATGGTTGCAGTCAAGGCCGATATCTTCGGTGGTGTCCGGCCGTTCTTTTCGTTTCCCGAAAAATAATTTCCACATTCCTTCGTGCGTAGTGCGGAAGAAGTGCTGAAGAGTCCGTGGCCCTTCTGGTTTAAACTCCCACATGCGGAGAGGCCGTCGTTGGCACGGCAGGGTCCGGTGGACTAGCATTACCTGAATAATGTTGACAAGGTCGATATCCTTCTCAATGGGGCTTCGGATGTGACTCCGCAGAGTCCGCAATTCGTCAACTGATCCCCAGTCCAACCCCTTATTGATGCATGATGCAAGCTGAATTGGGGGGCTGGATCGAAACGCAGCCGCAGCTGCCCACTTGGAACCACGAGGCTCGGTGATATAGAACCACCCCTGCTTCCATAAGTTAGAAGATTCTGTGAAGGATCCTTTTAACCAAACAACGCCGGTAAGCTTGCTCACTGAGGCACCACCACACTCCGCCTGCTCCCCCTCTATAACTAGCAGCGTCACATTGAAGGTCTTGAGACACAAGCCAAAGTGCGGAGGAATTCGGAGGAAGGCTTCGCACGTGACGATAAACGCCGAGATGAGAAGAACAGGGTTCAGGGCGAGATCGTGAAAATCTAGTCCATAATAGAACATGAGCCCCCGGACGAAGGGATTAAGGGCGAACCCTAATCCTCGAAGGAAGTGGGAAACAAACACGACCCTCTCGCCGGATCTAGGGGTATGGATAACCTGCCCTTCCGTGGGAAGACGATGGAGGATTTCCGCGGTCAGATATCTTGCCGACCGAAGCTTCGCAATATCCTCCTCTGTGACAGAAGAAGCCACTCACCAGCCTTGACGGCTGGATCCGGACATGATTGAGTCTTGTGGCAATTGAAACCTAAGTGTTGGAACTCGAGGTAGTAAGGTTGAGGAAGAAGCGAGCGTGGAGAAGAAAGACGGGTTTGTACCCCTTTATAAAGGCTGTGAATATCGAGCGCCTCCTCCTGGGCCTTAGAACTTGCCTATTCCCAAGGAGTTGTAGCCTAGAGACGGTTGGGTTATCCACGTCTGTATCGATAAAGAATCCCATAATAAGGGGACACGATCTCTGCTTTGCCAAGACGTGCCAATGGAAACCGCATCTCGAAACACGGAGCGGCAGACGAAAAACGTTCAAAATTTTGACCGGGCAAGCGTGATGTCATGTTGCAAAAAGTTGTCAGCAGATGGGACTCGTGGAATATTATATTCCCTCTGCGGTTGTGTGTGTTACAGGTCCGAACACATTCAATACGTCCGAAGATTGTCTTGGAGTTCGGAAGGAGGAAGCCGCCTTGCAATGCTGAAGACAAATCTACGCGTCGGATACCTTGTCAATGAAGCTAGGTTCAGGGGCTACTGAGGGAGTCCTGGACCTGGACTAAGGGGTCCTCGAGCGTCCAGCCTATTAGCCATGAGTCGGACTGATGGGCTGTGAAGACATGAAGACCGAAGACTGCACCCGTGTCTTGATGGGACTCTCCTTGGCATGGAAGGCAAGCTTGGAGATCAAATATGTAGATTCCTTTCTTTGTAACCGACCTTCTGTAACCCAAGATCCCCCGGGTGTCTATATAAACTGGAGGACTTAGTCCGGAGGGGAAGGATTCATTATCATAGTCATACAGGCTAGACTTCTAGGGTTTAGCCATTAAACTCTTGTAATACTCATATTCATCAAGATCAATCAAGCAGGAAGTAGGGTATTACGTCCATAGAGAGGGCCCGAACCTGGGTAAACATTGTGTCCCCTGTCTCCTGTTACCATCGACCTTAGTGGCATAGTTCGGGACCCCCTACCCGAGATCCGCCGGTTTTGACACCGACAAAGGGTGGCCGTCTGACGAGCCACCGCATGTTTCACCCACTGCTGAAGCCACGATCAGGCAGATCGCTTGCAACGACGAACAGCGGGGAGCAAAGACGCTGTGGGAACCGATCGATATTTAGATGACGGTTGCCGCAGAAGGAAGCCGTGAACGCATGCGCGGCAGTGCGTCGCCCCGCGGGCGGAGTCGTCGGCGACGAAGACGAGCGCGACGAAGACGAGCGCGACGAGACGGATCTCGCGGCCCTCAGCCAATCCACCGCCGGAAACCATGATGATGAAGATCGAGAAAATCGCAACCTCACCGGAAGTCGCTAAGACACCTGCCCCATGGTGGGCGCCAACTGTTGTGGTTCTAAGTCTGACAGTAGAATAGGGGGTACGTAGGAAGATGCAAGATCCTAGCTACTGTGAAGTTGTGCACGCAAGATTTACGAGTTCAGGCCCTTCTCGGAGGAAGTAAAAGCCCTACGTCTCGGTGCCCTGAGGTGGTCGACTAGATTATGCGTGAAGTTATAGGGGGTGCGAACCCTTGTGCCAGTGGAGGGGGGTGGCTTATATAGAGTGCGCCAGGACCCCAGCCAGCCCACGTTACAAGGGGTTCAATGTACATAAAGGGGAGACGTTACTGATAACGCCAGTAATAAAGACATATAAATGACCATTAAGACTACGGAGTGAACGCCTGACCGTTGCCGTCCTAAGTGACTTTAGATCTTCTGTACTCCTAGTGATTCCTGAAGTGGTCGAGTGAGTATATCCTGGTCGAATGGAATTGGGTTATCCAAGTGAAATGCTTTTGGCCGAGTGAGTTGCACTCTGAGGTGATTACACTCGGTAGATGCTGTTGTGCTTTGGATGCCTTTGACTTTAGGGCAGTGTCCTTGGGAAGGGTGTCTAGGTCAGGCCCATTACCCTACCCTAGGTACATGTAATCGTCAGGCGCCGCCCCCTTCCCCTAGTCCAATTCAGGCCCAAGGGGGGGCGCGGCCAGCCCCTTGTGGCCCTTCCTCTCTCCCCACTAAGCCCATCTAGGCCCATTAGTTCCCCCTGGGGGTTCCAATAACCCTCTGGCACTCCGATAATTATTCGGTACCTCTCGGAACTCATTCGGTGTCCGAATAACATCATCCAATATATCAATCTTTATGTCTCGACCATTTCGAGACTCCTCATCATGTTCGTGATCTCATCCGGGACTCCAAACAATCTTCAGTCATCAAATCACATAACTCATAATACAAATCGTCATCGAACATTAAGCGTGCGGACCCTACGGGTTTGAGAACTATGTAGACATGACCGAGACACATCTCCGGTCAATAATCAATAGCGGAACCTGGATGTTCATATTGGCTCCTACATATTTTACGAAGATCTTTATCGGTCAAACCGCATAACAACATACGTTGTTCCTTTTGTTATCGGTGTGTTACTTGCCCGAGATTCGATCATCGGTATCATCATACCTTGTTCAATCTTGTTACCAGCAAGTATCTTTACTCGTTCTGTAATGCATCATCCCAGGACTAACTCATTAGTCACATTGCTTGCAAGGCTTATAGTGATGTGCATTACCGAGAGTGCCCAGAGATACCTCTTCGATACACGGAGAGACAAATCCTAATCTCGATCTATGCCAACCCAACAAACACCTTCAGAGACATCTGTAGAGAATCCTTATAATCACCGATTTATGTTGTGATGTTTTATAGCACACAAGGTGTTCCTCCGGTATTTGGGAGTTGCATAATCTCATAGTCAGAGGAACATGTATAAGTCATGATGAAAGCAATAGCAGTAAAACTAAACGATCATTATGCTAAGCTAACGGATGGGTCTTGTCCATCACATCATTCTCTAATGATGTGATCTCGTTCATCAAATGACAACACATGTCTATGGTCAGGAAACATAACCATCTTTGATTAACAAGCTAGTCAAGTAGAGGCATACTAGGGACACTGCTTTTGTCTATGTATTCATACATGTACTAAGTTTCCGGTTAATATAATTCTAGCATGAATAATAAACATTTATCATGATATAAGGAAATATAAATAACAACTTTATTATTGCCTCTAGGGCATATTTCCTTCAAAAATTGAAAAGAAATCCCCACGTGTATATTTATAAGGAAAAGAGAAGGCGCGAAAATAGAGGAGGCATAATAACTTTTCGAGTAAGGGACGCCTCGATTTTCGGGCCTGATAGAAACACATAAAGATTCGCTATGATGTCATGCTCGAGCTCCTAGAATTCTGGAAGATGACATCACAACTAAAAGGGATGTAAAATGACAAGTGTGAGAGTATCATAAGCCGGAACCCATGACCCGGCCACGATACGGATTCAAAGGAAAATGAACCAAAATTACATCAGTCTGAAGATTGACATGAATAAATCCAAATCAATCTGGGGGCTAATGTTGGGGATATAACCCCATGGTATGACCCGCCCGTTTAGGGTCGGGTCATTCAGCGGTGACTTAAGCAGTATGGTTTGACGATGGGTCGAGACAACAGTTTAAGGCCCACGAGATAAGCCGTCCAGGAAGGCCAACTCAAAGCCCAGAGGTACAAGTCGCCAATGCTTGCCATGATGCCAAAAGAAGTTTTCTTACTTAGGAAACAAGACAAGTAGGAAACATATCACTACAAAAAAAATACACTTCCCTGATGATATGTGTTTGTCACAGTAGGTCGCGTTTTTTCTCATGCATGTACATCCAAGACAAATTTATGACAGAATCAAGATAGTCATACTGTCTTTGTCAGAGAAGTGTTCCATGACATTACCAAAATTGTCATCACGGAAATGTCCACTTCCATGACGACAAATCGCGCATCACAGAAGTGCTTTCGTCAAGGGTGACCGACACGTGGCATCCATCATAACGGAACGTTGTTAAGCTATCAGGTCGGGTTTTGGATCTGATAACCTGTTAACAGCCCTGACCAATGGGGATTTTCCACGTGTAAAATCATCATTGGCTGGAGGAAACATGTATCAGCTCACCGTTGGGACAGATGTCATCCGTTCATTGGACCGAAGTCTCCTATGATACGGCGACACGTGGCACGGCCCAACAGAGGCCCATTCCTGTGAAAAGGCCGGCCCGTTTGACTTGGTCAAAAGGTGGCGGGCGCCCACGGAAAGCCCGTTAACGGCCTCGCTCGCATAGAGCCCATTTACTGACCCGCTAACCCAGGCCCGTTCGCCCTATCCGAATTAGGCCCAGTAGCGTCATCTGGGCCGTTCAATATGATTCCAGCCCATTTTAACTTTCGGCCCATGTGTGGCCCAGTGACTTCTTTCGGCCCATATGAGGCCCTTTGTAACTCTTGGCCCATTAACGGCCTGTGGTGAAACTGGCCCGTAATGAACAGTGTGTCACTTTATACCCATTAACGGCATGTTATTCTAGTGGGCCGTTTCCAGCCCAAGTTATCTTTCAGCCTTCTCAGGGCCCATTCATTCTTGGGCTCATTTGCAGCATTCGGCTACATACGATTCACATCTTGTCATTTTACGCTTGTGGGCCAAATTCAGCCCATCGTGACAGTCGGCCTGTTTGCGGACCGTTAATACGTTGGGCCATTTTCATGTCAAAAAAACCCGTTGGGCTGTTTTCATAGAGTTATCAAATACGGTCTATTGACGGCCCATTATCGTCCACGAATTGTACGGCCCATGATTGGCGAAATGATGATACGCCCCGTAGAAGACCCATGGATCTACGGCCCGTATGAGGCCCATGGATGTATGGCCCGTAGAAGGCCCATGGGTCATACGGCCCGTAGAAGGCCCATGGACCCTACGGCCCGTAGAAGGCCCATGGACCCTAAGGCCCGTATAGAAGGCCAATGGATCCTACGGCCCGTATAGAAGACCAATGGATCCTATGGCCGGAAGAAGGCCCATGGATCAAACGGCTTGCAGGAGGCCCATGGTTACAATAGTCCGTGTGTTGCCATGATTATTTTAGCCTAGTTACCAAAAATAGGCTATTGTGGCCACTAGAAAAACACAGAAAAAGAACTGCAGTGACTACAAGCAAACAACTAAACAAGACAATAAGGAAATAAATAAGCAAGCAATTAACGCTAGCCTATTGCCGCTATTACACATATTACATCCACTGGGCATCAAAGTTCGCCACCAGTGCAAATATAGGGAACAAAGCAGCATATTGCATACACTGGCCGTCAAAATTGGCCACTGGTGCAAATAAATGCGGCAACAAAACAAGAGCATAACTGAAACAACTTCAGAAGAGCTCAAGAAACGTTATCCTGGGTACTCACCATGCTGGCAATAAGCTTAGCAAGCTGATTAGCTTTGTCTTGTTTGGCGCTAAAATCCTCCAACGCTTGCTGTTGCACCAGAAAGTATGCATCTGAATGCTCCAGGGACTTCCGCAGTCCTTCTGCTTCTTGTCGCAGCATAGCTGATTGATGTCTTTCAGCTTGTAGTTGAGACTCAGAAACCGAGTTTGAATAGCTTGTGCAAGCGGTAGTGGCCAGTAGCTCGAACACTAAACCAAGACAGGACTTTGGGGTTGTCTCGTTGTCTTCAAGATAGTCTTCCTTAGCTGTTATATCAGCTTTGTTGGAGACCAACAAGGATGTATCACTATCCTGAACCTTATCTGCATTACTTCCTTTACCATTGCTTAATAAGGCAATCTTCCCCAATATTCTGTCAGCATTCGAAAAGAAGAAACAAGCGGACACATAACAAGTTTAGCATGTACTAGTATATGAAACTTATTTCGTGAACCAGTTCATTAGTAAGGTGGACAGGATTAAACTACCAAGTCTTCTATTGCCAAGTACTAGTACATAATAAAAGCATCAAACAAACATATATCTATGTCCTATGGTCCTTTGCATTGTCTTGCCAAATCAAAATAGAGACACGGTTCAAATCATATCAGTTCAAGACAAAGCAGCAGTGAAAGAATACAAAGCATGGGAAACTACACGGCACAACAAGATTTCAGATGGGTACCATGGGTCTACATGTACAACAACGCTTATTGGCTCACAGTGATGCTAGTAATGTGCATGATATGAAAGTCAACTGTATACACAATTGAAATTGAAATCAAAAGAGCTATTGATAAGAGAAAACCTATTAAAGAAACATGCGTGAACGTACCTGCTGTGCCATTGGAGTTTCGATTGGATCCTTCAATGTAAAAATAAGTTTGTATCAGTAAATACAATGATACAAGAGCAAAGCAATCATAGTTAAAAAAGGCGCGCCTAAGCGAGCGCTTAAGCGCGCCTAGGCTCTAGGCGTTGGCAAAATGCATTGCGCATAACTACGCTTAATCTGTGCATAACTGCGCATAAGCATGCATGCACTTTGGTTAGTAAAGCGCAAGGCGGTGGCAAAACGCACAATTAACGCCCAGCGCTTTTTTGAACTATGATAGCAATGGAATCTTAAATTAGAATAGTAGTTCTTCAGGTTTAGGCACTTATTCTACATAAACAGAGTACAGTAAGACGCAAGAATATAATACTTAAAAATAGAAAATGAGCTCATAGACCTTACCACATTCTTGGTTCGGGACCAAGATGTAACAAGGCGTTCCCAAATCATCATCCAAAGAATGTGTCTCAGGAGAACATAAGGGAATTTGATGAGTTTCTTTGCGGTGAAGTATGTTTTCTTGAGTAATTCCGACATCGCCACCAAGCATTCTTGAAGATAGCAGAGGTATTAGCACAGGTTACCTCATCCTGAAGTTTCCAAATCGGTCCTTCTCTATAGAGAAAAATGGGAAAATTTGCTGTATTATAACCATCATGGAGGTAGGATGTGTGGAATGAAGCAAAGTAATTGCCATGAATAACATTACTTACACATAACTCCTGGACAAACACCTGCAATCGGCATTTTCCTTCATCTTCAAGATAATATTTCCAAGATGGGAAGATACGCACATACGATTTAACAACATCAAATGCGATAGCTGATAAACTACGACTAGCTGGTTGTGCTTCCTCCACAGGAATAGGTGTACTAACTGGTGGAGTTGGGGTTCGCCATGATAGTACTGGCCCTTTGGGCACTGGAGCTGCCTTACTAACTGCTCTTGTTTGGGAGCTCTGTGGTGGAGATGGTGTTGTGTCAACAGGAACTAGGTTACTATCGGCTAGGGTTGGGGTTAGATTGGGTGAAGCTGGTTCTCTGTCCATCGCAGTAGGGGTACAATCTGCGAGAGTTTGGATTATGTGTGGTAGGGCTGGTTCTTGTGCATGGGTGCTATCTCCACCAAGAGGTAGCACTGTTTTATTTGAAGACCGTGTTTTTATTCCGCTAGATACTGGCATCACCCGCTCCAATTCAAATGGCTGATAATCAGGAAACATAGTTGAATGTACAGACATTGTATGAGAGATGATGCAATAGATAGTGTGGAAAAAGAGGGCATGAAATAGTTGACATGTATATTGTTTAACTAAAACGGATAGCATGACATAATTTCACATATAAGATGTCTATCTAAATTGGATAGCATAGCATAACATAATTCAAAGATATGATGAATAACTAAATAGGATCGCATGACATAATTCACCTACATGTTATCTAAGTAATCAGGATCGCATCATTTAATTCACATATGTGATTTATATGCTAAACAGAGAGCATTCGATATGATGTCTGAACTAAGAACATGGTGTTGAATATTGTGTATATGATGTCTAAACTATGCAATGCAAGACACCGTATGCATGGTATGAGCAAGATAACCGTGCCAAGTTAGAGCATACACCTCGGTGGGGGAATAGGACTGGTCATCATCTGCCTCGAATCCATCTCCGAGGAGCTATCGGGACCCAACAAGAGATCTGCTTGACGGTGTAGCATGCCTGCTCTGAAGGCCTTGTTTTCACTCCCAATTTTTCCATCTCCCACCCAAATGGCTGATTCACAGGAAGAGTAGTTTAATGTACAAACATTGTCGACAAATGGAAATGTAGTGAATAAAAGAATGGGCAAGATATCATTCAAATATATGATGCCTGGTTAAATAGGATGGCATTGCACATTTCACATATATTATGGCTGGCTAAAAGACATGAGACTGCATAATTCCCATATATGATATAGAAACTAAACAGGTGGCATTACGTAACATGTCTAAACTAAGCAGATGACATATATGATGTCAAAAGTAGGCCTTTGAAGGCAACATATGCATGATATGACTAACATCATCATGCCAAGGTAGAGCAAACACCTTGGGGGTAAATAGGAGTGGTCGTGGCGTGCGAATCCGCCTCAGAACAGATATCTTCCTTTGGATTACAATCTGGAGAGGGGTGGGGAGGGTTTGCCATTGAACCTACCATGGAGCGATGTCTGCATGACATTTTATTGCCGCACAAAACTCTTGTCTTTTTCTCTACATGTTCAAGATGACTGTGTACAATATCGACATGCATACGAAAAAATATGGTGAGATTATGTAAGGAGAGCATGCAGAAATTTAGAGTGATGGTAACAACCAAAGGATGGATCCAAAAATAATGATAGCAGGCTGATGATTGTTTTAAATTAATAAAAAGACAGATGATGATTGCTTTACTATTTGTTTCCCACCCAAGATGAACAACATAGGCATACCCTAGGTGAACAAGATATTAGACAGACATACTATTCATTGTTGCCTCGATATGTGCCCCACAACTATTTTAGAACTCAAGTTTGAACAATATTTGGACCTGACTTGGGAGTTCAAGAGCTGAACATGACGATAAAGTAGCAGGTAAGTTTAAGCAATGCATAACATAAGTAGAAACAAAAGAGTGCGACCTCTCTTGTGGACCCGTGTACTCCTCAGGTTCATCTGCTGAGTCGATGATGGTGATGCTGCTAAGGTGGGTGCCGCAGCAGGGAAGGAGATCTGAGGCAGCGAAAGAAGGTCGAGTCGTGATGTCTGGTTTGGTGGATGCTTCATCGATGGAGCAGCTCAGTGAGGTGGACGACGTCATGTAGGAGCAGGACAAACCACACAAAGTTCCCTTCGACACGCATCAGAATCAAGTAATTCTGTAAGGGCTCATTTGGCTTGCATGATTCTTAAAATGCAGGGATAGGAAAAACATCGGAATAGGATAGGAAAATGCACATGGTAAACAGAGCATTTGTAAACACAGGATTTTTGTCAACTTGGGTGTTTGGTTTGCAGGAATTGGAAGAGCAGAGGAATGCAAAGAAACATGGCCAAAATAAAGAGAAACGATATGAAAGCGTGTACAGTTAGAATGTTATTCTGGCATTAATGCACTTGGTCTTGTTTTCATGCATAGGATTTTGAAAAGTAGGTCCAGGTGGATGTTTTGCTTCATTCCTTTCAACAAAATGCATGAATAATTGAATAGTAGAGTGCCATTGGAAAATTCCCTATTGCTATGTTTTTCTGTTGAACCAAAATAGCACTAATGGATCGACGTGAATGTATAGTAATAAGTGATGCAACAAGTGTACAACCTCTTTGCCGTAGCCGTGTCGACCTTGCCGTAGCCGTGTCGACCTCAGCATCATTGGTTGGTCGCTGAAACAGTTGAGGCAGAGGTGGCTGTCGGAGGTATGGAGGAAGATCTCAGGAATCAGAAGGCGGTGTCCGAGCCTTTGCTGTTGTGATGGATCGATTACGTCGTTGGAGCAGCTCCGGTGAGCCGTAAGATGTCAAGGCTGAAGCACAAGACAAGATGTACATCGTCAATCTCAAGTGGGATTCTAATAGCATCTCCAATAGATGATGTAAAATGGATGTAAAATTAACATCACCAAAAACCACCTGACTACAACAGATGAGGTAAAAACTATTGACTCTGAACTTAACTGTCGAAACTGAAATTTACTGCGGAATCTGAATGTCACAGTCGAAACTGAACGCAATGGTAGCAGAGAGGCACTTGACATGTAGTTTAGGGAGGGCCTGCAGTTCATCTTCAACTTGCACCCCCCCTGAGCCGCCTGCCACCACCGGCCGAGCCGCCGGCCCCAGCGCTGCCTCGCCATCCCAAAACAACTCACCACTGCCGCCCCGGCCAGCCCTCTAGGCCCCCCGCCCCCACCACCCTGAACCCTACGATAGATAGTGGGGTACCTCTCCATGAGCCCCGTCCCCATCAAGGGTGGTTCTTCCTTAACTCCGCGTGAGCCCCCCAACCCCTGAAAATCGGTGACCCAAAAATCGATTCAGTCGATCAAGTGTGGCTTAATCGGAGCAGAGCAAAGAAGACGAAGCGAGGGGGAGAGCAGCAGCAGCAGCTGGGCGAGCGAGCGATCGAGCGAGAGCCGGAGCAGCAGCAGTAGCACGAGCGAGCGAGTGAGAGTCGGAGCAGCAGCAGCAGATCCGGCTGGTATGGACGCCGCCGCCGAAGGGGCCTCGCACTGGGGGAGAGCCGCCGTGGAGATGTCGCCCGCGGCGCCGGCTTCAAGGTAGCCGCTCCATGGGGGTGCGGGATGGAGCACCGTCGGCGCCGGGAGGTCGAGTTAGTGTACAACCTCTTTGGTGGCGCCGAGTAGGCCTCGGCTTCGTCCGAGGAGTCGGTGAGGATGTTGCGGTTCCGGTGGAGCAGGTTAAGGCGGTGCTGTGGGGATGGAGCAGCCGCGATAGACGAGGCGATCACCGGAGCAGCTCCTTGGAGGTGGAGGACGGGGCGGCTGAACCGGCGGGACGGTGAGATGGACGACGGATCCTCATCCGGGGAGGTGGACGAGGGACGTCGAGCTGTTGCGGTGGACGACATCGTCGGGGAAGAGGCTCTGGCTGGGCAGCGGTGACGTGGCGGACGGAGGAGGGTGGGGTTTCGCGGCTGGAGCGGAGAGGTTATGGCGGCCTCTATTGCACAATTCTACTCCCTCCGTTGCACAATACATGCCTTCTATTTGTCAAAATATATATGTATCTAGACATGTTTTAGTATATAGGTACATCGAATTTTGGATAAATGGAAGTCAAGTATTTTGGAACGGAGGGAGTACACAATAAAAATTTGAAGTTAGCACAACTAGTCTAATCCGAGAGCACAACCGAAGATTTGGTCGGGTTCTTCCTCATTTTGCCGACACGTGGGACATCCAGCATCCAGGTCGTGTCATGAAAGAAAATAGAGTGGTAGTTGAAGCCACGAGATGTGCATCTTGGGTTAAACTGTAAATAGAATCTTACTACTCTTGAGTAACTCCAAAAGCGGCCACTGATGTCTACTACACAACCTTCTTCTTGTAGACGTTGTTGGGCTTCCAAGTGCAGAGGTTTGTAGGAAAGTAGCAAATTTCCCTCAAGTGGATGACCTAAGGTTTATCAATCCGTGGGAGGCGTAGGATGAAGATGGTCTCTCTCAAACAACCCTGCAACCAAATAACAAAGAGGCTCTTGTGTCCCCAACACACCCAATACAATGGTAAATTTTATAGGTGCACTAGTTCGGCGAAGAGATGGTGATACAAGTGCAATATGGATGGTAGATAAAGGTATTTGTAATCTGAAAATATAAAAACAGGAAGGTAACAAGTGGTAAAAGTGAGCGTAAACGGTACTGTAATGCTAGGAAACAAGGCCTAGGGTTCATACTTTCACTAGTGCAAGTTCTCTCAACAATAATAACATAGATAGATCATATAACAATCCCTCAACATGCAACAAAGAGTCACTCCAAAGCAACTAATAGCGGAGAACAAATGTAGAGATTATGGTAGAGTACGAAACCACCTCAAAGTTATTCTTTCGAATCGATCTATTAAAGAGTTTGTACTAAAATAACACCTTAAGACACAAATCAACCAAAACCCTAATGTCACCTAGATACTCCATTGTCACCTCAAGTATCCGTGGGCATGATTATACGATATGCATCACACAATCTCAGATTCATCCAACCAACACAAAGTAAGTTTCTACCGGAGAGTCAAGAAAACGTGTGCCAACCCCTATGCATAGGTTCATGGGCGGAACCCGCAAGTTGGTCACCAAAACATACATCAAGTGGCACGTGAAATTCCATAATCACCACAGATAAACACGGCAAGACATACATCAAGTGTTCTCATCATAAAGACTCAATCCGATAAGATAACTTCAAGAGGGACACTCAATTCATCACAAGAGAGTAGAGGGGGAGAAACATCATAAGATCCAACTATAATAGCAAAGCTCGCGATACATCAAGATCGTGTGACACTACTAGGAAAAGGGCTACTAATGGCGCACCAGTTTTGCCTACTAATGGCGCATCACTGGTGCGCCATTAGTATCACGCCACTAGAATTTTTTCTAATGGCGCACAGGCGATCACGCCATTAGTTTTGCCCACGGTGCGCCACTAATTATGCGCTTTATACTAATGGCGCACCGCACTGTAATGCGCCATTAGTAACAATTTTTTAATTTTTTTCTTAATCTCAGGTCACTATTTCACCTATGAGATATCCAACACATATATATACAACAAGCATCCATATAACAATCATAGCCAACACACAAGTTCCATCATATATACATACATAGCCAACACACAAGTTCCATCATATATACATACATAGCCAACACACAAGTTCCATCGTTACATATTACAAAAGTTTCACATTGTTCATCCAACACCGTTATCCATCAATTCACAAAAGTTTCACATTGATACAAAATAAAAACACAAATGGAAAAGAAGCACTCCATCCATGCAAGCTTCCGTGAATTAAATCAAATCTGCAAAATGATAAACAAGAAGTTAGAATAAGAAAAATAAGAATAAAATAAGAATACTAGAAGAAGAAGAACACTAGAAGAAGAATAAGAAGAATTTTGGAAAAGAAATAAGAAGAAGACTATAAGCTTATTATGTAAACTTGATCATTTTGTGCTAACATAAGTTATTTTGGAGCTAACCTATAGGAAACTAAGCATGTAAGCTCTAAGTTAGTATATTAGAGCCAACTTAGGTAAAATGAAGCTAACCTATGTCATTTTGGAAAAGAAGAAGAATAAGAAAAAGACTATAAGCTTATTATGTAAACTTGATCATTTTGTGCTAACATAAGTTATTTTGGAGCTAACCTATAGGAAACTAAGCATATAAGCTCTAAGTTAGCATATTAGAGCCAACTTAGGTAAAATGAAGCTAACCTATAGGAAACTAAGCATATTAGAGATAACATAGGTAACTAAGTATCTATATATATATATCATTTTGGAGATCGACATACCGACAAAGTTCAGTTCTCATGCATTGTTCTTCTCCTTCTCCTTCCTCGGTCGATGAGCCAAGAGCGGGCGAGGCGGTGGAGGCGGTGGAGGCAGGTGGGATGTAGTCTTCTACCTCAATTGGCGTGGTCATGTCGCCCGGTGTGGGATCGCGGCGCCACCACATTGGCGTGGTCATTGTCGAGCACCACCACCATCGCGAGGCCACCTTCAGCACGACCATCACTAGGTCATCCTCAGCCACCTCCATCTCTTGCCCATGGTCAGCCACCACCATCTCTTGCCCATGGTCAGCCACCACCATCTCTTGCCCTTGGTCACCACCACCGGCTAGGTCATCCTCGGCTGATGCCCATCGTCATCCTGCAGCTCCTCATCCCCACTCTGCTCGTCTTCTCCCGCAATCCAGTCCGGATCATCCTTCTTGTTGTCTATCTGCTGCAGAATCGCTGCTTGCTTCGCTTCTGACCGAGAATCGCTTCTTTGCTTTCGCTTCTGACCATGGTCATTCTTTGCTTTGGTGTAGCCATTGTCTTCTTTGCTGCTCCCATTACTGTCCAAATGCAACAATGACCATTAACAATTGATGTGAGACAAAGCAAAATGTAGAGGAATAAGAAGAGGCGAGCGTCTCGGCATCATAATCTTCAGCGTGGCGCATCGACACATAGTCGCGTTGAACACCTTCACGATGAGCATGGTGGCGTCGTCAGTAAATGCGTGAAGAGAAGGAAGTACCCCAACCGCAGTCGTGAGGCACGCAGTAGAACTTCTCCCACCCACGAGACAAGTACATGTGTCCCTCCTTGATCACCAACTCCACATCCCACAACCAGCGAAACCCGCTCCCGGCCTGTCGCACCTACACATTATTTGGCGGATCATCACCCATCAAGATGTTCTTAAAACTGTCGGGCAGCCTCTGCGGTTTGGGACAATGAGTGATGTAGGCAAACAACAGATATCACAATGAGATGGGTGAAGCTAGGGAGATCTCTCATTTTATATACTGCGTCATGGATGATACTGAAGTCCCAAGTATGATAGTGAAGAACTGGAAGCATCCAACTCAGATCAAGCGGTGTCATGAGCGGCGGTGGCTGCTTCCGCCATCTCGATAATTAAGCAGCGAAGAGACCAATTAGTACCCTTACAACAGATCATAAAACATGCATGATAACAGGCATTAGTCGTAAGTACCCCATATGTCCTATTTTTAGCAAAGTAATGCTAAAATTCACGGAAAATTTCAGCATTACCTTTGCTGAAAATAGGACATATGGAGTACCCAATTTGCCGGAACGGAAGTTAATCGACATTCCGCAAACTCAAGGGCCTCTCGGGTACCTACAACATCATCACAAGTACAGCAGCAAAGAAAGAAGTGAATACAGTGCATAACAAAGAAAGAAACTATATATTTTTATGCAAGAAACAAACGAACGCTAAGAGTAGAATGTTCTTGCAACAAACATTATTGTGTGACATCGAAAGGCATCACTCTTGCTTAAAGGGAAGGATGACTTAAGTGGCAGATGTATATGATTGCACCACTTGACCTGCACTTCTCTATATTATATGATGTCTTGAAGAACTTGAGCAAAAAAGATAAATAGGAACATATTTCTCACCTTGGAGGTGTTCTTTCTTTGCTGACCGTCTACGAACTTCACTTCCTTTACCTCCTCGGAAACCTGAAATATGCAGATGTTAGAAAGGTTAATGAACCAACAGATGCCCTAATGGAAGTAATAACAACATGACAACGAACAACCAACAAACATGATGGGCTTAAGATTAATGAACCAACATCGGTATGGTAAGGTAATTTATTAGCTTTGCTGATTGCTCAGCTAACCGAGCATCAAATCCTAGCACTAAAGCACTCTCTATCCATCATTTCATTATGAATATAAAAGCTAACTTGGAGTCCCATCCTCCCAATTCAAAGTCACATTTATCAATGACAAATATAACTCAATGCTTGAGCAAATGTTGGTACTAGATTCACCACCGTGTAAAGCAAAGTGCAGTACAAAAGTTCAGTAGAACCACGGGACCGGGGCTCCACGTCTCTTTGCCGTTAGATGGCACCTCGAGATCTGCACCGTGCAGAGTCATTTGATCAAGGACCGCTAATCAATTATAGTAATTTCTTAATCTATGGTGTAGTTTCTCTCTAGGCCCATTACAACTATTGTGGCAGAAGGTTGTTAGTCAAGCATTGTGCGTAACAACAATTTAAAATATCATCCCCATGCGTTAAGCCATTCTAGCTAAACACAGCCTGCAAATCACATGTATTGGCACACAACTCCAGGCCGTTGTTTACAAAACCGATGGCATCTAGAGGTGGAGCCGGGCACCATGGTTCTAAAAAATTTATGCACTCAATAAATTATCCGAACAAGCCAAAAAGGATTCTTCAGGAACACATACGTCACGCAATGAATAAGCAGCCACGAGTTCGTCCTTTCGGTTGGTAATAATAACTCAACAGCAATGAAGCATCCAGATCTCGACGATCGCACACGAGTAAGCAACATGTGCAAAGACAAAGTGTCCAAAAGTCCTACTAAAATTCCACCAACAGCTTGCAACTACTCTCTAAATTACATTCTAAACATGACGAGAAATCCTAACCCAAATCCACGGGAAAGAACTAGCATTGCCGAGGATGTGAAAGAAGATAGAGATGAGACGGACCCGTATCATGGGTGGGAGAGGGCGAGGCCGAGGACGGCGTGGGGCTTGAGGGCCTGCAGCCTGGTGAGGCCGACGAGGTGGTCGTCCCCGACGACGGCGGAGCTAGGGTTCGGGGAGACGGCGGGTGGCGCTGAGGGGACGGGGAGGTGGAGAGGGGTAGGGGAGGTCGCGGGCACGGGCAGCGAGGGTTCGGCCGGCTGGCGCGCTCACGGGCGGTCGGCAATGTGGCGGCGGGCGTGGGGGTGGGGCGGGGTCGGGCGGGCGCCTGGGGGACGGAGGAGGCGTGGGGCGGGCGGGCGGGCGCACGGTTGGGGCGGGGGCGTCTTGAGTGGGGAGGAAGGGAGGGAGGAATAAGTTTTTGCCAAAAGTAAAAAAAAATTATCGCACTCTGTCTCCAAGGCGCCATTAGTAGTTCTAACTACTAATGGCGCACTTTGCCCGAATCGCCATTAGAATGTTTGAAAAATGAAAAAAATTGTTTTACTAGTGGCGCACCTTCGCCTCGTGCTCCATTAGTGTATTCC
The DNA here is from genome assembly GCA_021605145.1 of Aegilops bicornis. NCBI lineage: Eukaryota > Viridiplantae > Streptophyta > Magnoliopsida > Poales > Poaceae > Aegilops > Aegilops bicornis. The sequence continues at coordinate 716,949,612 of CM038670.1, forward strand.
ACACTAATGGCGTATCTCCACCAGGTGCGCCATTAGTATATAGTAGTGGCGCACCACTTCTCTGGTGCGCCATTAGTGTCAATCCTATCTTTAGCCCTTTTCCTAGTAGTGTGAAGTCGAGAACACGAGAGAGAGAGAGAGAGAGAGAGAGAGAGAGAGAGAGAGATCAAACACATAGCTACTGGTACATACCCTTAGCCCCGAGGGTGAACTACTCCCTCTTCGTCATGGAGGGCACCGGGATGATGAAGATGGCCACACGTGAGGGTTCCCCCCTCCGGCAGGGTGCCGGAACAGGGTCCCGATTGGTTTTTGGTGGCTACAGAGGCTTGCGGCGGCGGAACTCCCAATCTATCTTCTGTTCTGGAAGTTTTAGGGTACGTGGAGTTATATAGGCGGAAGAAGCACGTCAGGGGAGCCACGAGGGCCCCATGAGGTAGGGGGCGCGCCCTAGGGGGGTGGGCGCGCCCCCCACCCTCATGTCTTCCTCGTTCCTTCCTTGACGTGGGGTCCAAGTCCATCCGGTAGCTTTCCTTCCAAAAATAACTTCTCCAGTTGATTTCGTTCCGTTTCGACTTCGTTTGATATTCCTTTTCTTCGAAACATTTGAAATAGGCAAAAAACAAAGAAATGGGCTGGGCCTCCGGTTAATAGGTTAGTCCCAAAAGTAATATAAAAGTGGATAATAAAGCCCAATATTGTCTAAAACAGTAGATAATATAGCATGGAGCAATCAAAAATTATAGATACGTTGGAGACGTATCAGCCACCGAAGATCTTTATTGGATTTATTTTTCATCGCCAGCACGTCGAGGTGAAAGATGTGCAGGTTCAGTGGGTCCTCTTGCGTTTTCACTGACATGTGGGGCCACATGTGAGTAAACAGACGATGGGCTCCGCGTGTCCGCTGGCTGGGTGAGAAAAGAGATAGAGGAGGGCTGAGCATGGACTGCAGGAAATTTGTTCTACGTAACCAGCACCTTGATATCCGCGTGTGGTTGTTTATAGAATAAAAAAAGGAGGTACCCCTACTTATGTTACTCCCACTACGCCTAACCTATGGTTAGTAGGTGACCTTGCGCTTGGCTCTTCGCCTCTTCCGGAAGTCGATGGTTCTATAGTAGTGCTTTTGGCAATCTGACACCAAATGAACTACTGCACGTCCACCGCTTGTAAGCAAAAGTTTCTCCTCGTCATGCGAGCCATCACAAGACGCTGGCAGCGACGGAGAAGGCGTAATCAAGCTTCTCGCCGCTCATGCGAGTTGACGGGACACATCAAAGTTATTTACTAGTAGTACGTACTCTCTCCAAAAAGGGCTGACCATGTCATTGCTACCATCCCGTGCTCCGTCGTTGAGTACGTGCACTATTCACGTGCCATCGAGGAGAAAAAATATTATGAGGGTGCCATCGAAGTGCACGACTCACTTACGAAAAGGGTTTCCCCGTTCCCCCTCCTCAAGACGACTCACTTACGCACTGCTTATGTGATTATCTCCATTTTCTTGCATGACACGTGCACCTTGATGCTAGATGTCTCGCGTGTTGGGAGAAGGATGAACAAAGCTCACGTAAAAGAAAAGAGTTGAAGAGCATAGATTCCCGACGACCGAGGAGGAGCAAGGAACCTCGCGGTGGAGCGTCTGCAAGGAACCTTGCGCGTTTTCCCCTATTTTTTGCCGCCTGCCCACGTATAAACAACTAAAAGAACATGAACTTTTCGCTAACCACTAGAAACGGTACATCAGGATGCTAAGTTGAAGATGTTTTATACTCCCTCCGTTCCCAAATATAAGTCTTTTTAGATATTTCAATAAGGGACTACATACAAAACAAAATGAGTGAATCTACACTCTAAAATATGTATGCATACATCCGTATGTTGTAGTCTATTTGAAATGGCTAGAAAGACTTATATTTAGGAACAGAGGGAGTAGTTTATATTGAATTATTGATAACCACGCAATAAGCCGCGCATGTACAGGACGCATGCAGCCACGCATGTACACAAGCCAATGCACTAACTCCATCCGATCCAACTCATGCACATACGCACACAGCATGGAGCACACAAAGACGTGCATGCACACACGCTCGGCCGCAGAATGCATGTGAATAACACATGCATGCGCACACACTCGGCTGCATGGAGGCGTGCGCCATCCGCGGCGACGTCCGATTCGTGGTGCTACGGGCGAAGTCAGACGAACGGGCAAGATACGCATCTCTTGCAGCACCTCTTTGCCGTCGTTGCTCAACTACTAGTCGGAGACGAAGACGACCGCAGCCTCGGCCTTAGAGCTAGCACCGATGGAAAAACACGCACGCTGCACGCACATGAGCACATACGGAGTGCCCACGACATGGTGGTGGTGCGTCCCCAGTCGCCTCTACTCCTTCTGCAAGACGTTGTCTATCAAGGCAGCTGCATGCTAATGATGATGTGGGTGAGATCTTCTAGGACTCAGATGATGACGAGGAAAATTATGAGACACAAGGTGACATACACCGTCAAGGTCCACGGTCAAGGGGGTGCTAGTAAGTGCTTAGATGTTCTTAGAGCAAGTACAATAGAGCTGAGCCAGCGGGATATAAGGAATAAACTATACTATCTCTCTCTCGGTTTACAGGGCGTGCGCATACTTCTAGGTCGTCAATTTGACCAACCTAATACAAGTCATATATTACAAAAAATATACCAATATAAACTTCAGATGTTCTATTTTCAAACGGTATAATTTTTGTGTTATATAGTTTATATTATGATGATAAAATTGGCAACCTAGGTATACGCGTAGGACTTGTAAACTGAGACGGAGGGAGTAGTATATTTCTGCTTAGTTGGAGGAAAGAGAAGAGGAGAGAGAAGGTAAGCGGGCTCTTCGTGAAGAGCCAGCTCTAGCACATGCTCCTAGGCACTTTGGGAGAATGAAAGGTGGGCCACGGAACAAAAAAGTAGTAGTACACTCTTTTGATCTACTATTGTACATGTTGACTATCAGATGAGTTGTAGATGACATGGCACTAGCTTATAGCCAGTAGCTGGCTATACTATTAATGCTCTTTAGATGAGGTGCTAAGTGCATTAAATGGCTTAGTAACTCAAGTCTTCAATGCATAGGTTCTTAGTTTATTGGTGCCACATCATATTTTATGCCTACGTGATAGGCTTAGCAGTTATACATGGTGGAGCACTGGGAGAGGCCAAGGCTGGTCATAGTGGGGAGTAACTTGTACTGTAACATATTACTATGTTACTCTAAACATCTCTATAAACCGAAAAGGAGGGAGTAGTAACATAGACTAGTGTCATATGCAGAGTATGGGAGCACATGATATTTCCCCGTCCGGACCGATCCCAAGTTAGCTTCTCACCTTCTTGGCCCAACAAAAAACCCTCCCTCCTCCCGCGCGCACTTCCCGCCCGGCGCCAGCTGAGCTCGCCGCTCCATATTGATGGCAAGTCAGGGCGACGCGACCTCTCACTGCTTCCGCCGTTGAAGCGGCGCGCCGACCGAGGGCACCGCCATGCACGCCCGACATTTCAGACTACACATGGATAGTAACTTCTAGAGCAAGTACTACAATTAGATGACATAAGCAGGCTATAAGGATTTAAATATAGTATTTGTGCTTAGTTGAAGGAGAGAGAAGAGGAGAGAGAAGAGAAGCGGATTGTAAACGTGTAGCCGGTTGTACTCCAACATACTTTGTGAGACAAAAGGTGGGGCCATTATTAATGATATTGTATTTATACTAAAGGGACTAACGGACGCCTTAATTACTCCGGGTTTTTTTTAGACAAACCTTGCTAGGACTATTATTGACTTTTCTTTGAGCTATTATTGACGTGGACGTGGGGTTTGGGGGCCAAAGGCCTACTATTATACTCATACGACCGACCGACATGCTCTACCCTAGCCGCATTGTATCATATGGTTTCGCACCGTTCGGATCTTAGCGCCACCACGCATAATTCTTCTCCAGCCCTCCTTCCGACATGCACCGCGAGAAGGGACAAGATCCTCCGAACCCCGCCTTCGTGATCTGTATGGGATAGGGGCGATCAGGTTTTGGGAGCACACTCCTGATGGCTGCCCGGTGACGACTTCCTCAACGACAGCCTTCTTCCCCGACCTCGGTAACCTCTTCATCAATGACATGAGTGGCAACATCAACCACATCGGTTCTGCTCCCGATGTACAGTATGTGATTCTGTCCTCCTGGTTTAGTCCGCATCATTACTTTGATGTTTGCAATTGTCGTCATGATCTATTTACTGCTGATTCGGATTAAATCTCATACTAAATTGCTCATGTATTCAACAATCCAATCCAAAAACCTGATCACAGGCAATTTATTCCGAGTGGTTTTGTTGCGCTTTTGAAGCCGCCTACTTTAAGGGGGTGCAATATAAAAGGTGGCGCACAAGAGCAGTATATTGGTTTCGGATCATGTACTGCTATGACGCCACTAAGGGTAAGCCTGAGGGCGATCTTAATCCTACACAGCAGGAAGTTTTCCAGAACATGGATACCCTCTTCAAAGCCGCCCTGCTGAGTGTTCTTGACGATTCCATTGTGGATTCATATATGTCGTTTGTCAGCGGCAAAGACATGTGGGTTGCGCTCGAGGCCACGTTTGGGCCCTCGGGCGCTGGCAACGAGTTGTAAGTCATGGAGCAATTATGTGACTACAAGATGACTGATGAGCACTCTGTTGTTCAGCAGACTCATGAGATCTGATCACTCTCTAAGGAACTTGAGTACTTTAAGTGTGTGTTGCGGACAAATTTGTTCTTTGGGACCATCATTGCCAAGCTTCCACCTTCGTGGAACGATTTTGCTACTTCTACGAAAAACAAGAGACATGAGTTTTCTGTTTTGGATCTCATTAGCACTCTTGATTTTGAGGAGAAGGCGAGAGCAAAAGACACACGTACTCGGGTCGCCGAGGGAGCTTCTAGTGCCCACATGGTACTCAAGAAGAACTTCCAGCCCAACCAGCCCCAAAACAACAAGAACAAATCTCAGGGGAAAGGCAAGTTTGATGCAAAGAACAAGTCGTCACATTCTACCAACTTCAAGAAGAATTCTCATAACGGGAAGGGATACAAACCTCAATTTTGGTAGCACCACACAAAATTTATATGGCTGCATCTACCTGCTGTCAGCTAACCTCATGGTGCTCCAGGTATTCCTACATTCGTAACTAGGTACAATGACCATCGCAAGATGAAATTAGCTTATTCGTATGTTGACTTGTTGAATGCAGTGCGGAACGATCCTGTCATGTGTGGAGGAGCAAACAAGCAGTGCAGCCGAAGGTGGAAATCAACCAAGGACTTATGAAATTATATGTAATCTTCCTCAGGCAGGTCAGTATCCCCTTCATCCAGATGATCGTGTTCTGTCATGCTGAGCTATTGATATGTGCTATTGTTTTGCAACACCGTTTAAGTATAGCTACTATTTTCCTATCTTTTCAGATTCAGGACAATGAATATGATATCAGGGGAACTGCATAATATGGACCCATGTTGGGTCATCTCTATTGCCTCATGTGTTTGCTGCAAATGTGTCAGCATCAATTGCAAGATGAGGCAGCTAGCTAGCTGTGGAGTTGCCAACATGCTCAAAGTGCTCGCAACATTGAGAAGAAACAAGCATGCCCAGGAAATTAATGTGTGCGCAGGGAGGCCCTTTGCTTAGAGAAGCATCGACCGATTTTCTTTATTTCCACACCTTCTCACAGCTTTGTATATTGGTTATAGTATGGTGAATCATTGAGATGCATAGACATGCTGAACTTTTGTTCTTCTGAATGTTAGTTTAATGTGAGTGTACGCATCCGATGCCGCATCCTCTAATTTGGTGTATGCACACAGAGAAAATAAATCTCCTTAATTAACTCCATAACCACCCTATTAAATAGGCCTAGTAACAAACCAGGCGCATGCAGTGGCCGGCGGGCACATGCATCCTGCATGCATGGTCAGTCAGCCAAGCCCATGCGCCAGCTCCAATGCAGCAACGCAAAAGAAGAGAGCGGTTCTTGGGAAAAAGCGAGTAGTTAGTGTAGCGGGCCTTATAAACACGAACAACTCGCTCTACCGCCTGCCTCCCCACCCAATTCCCCGCCTCCCCAATCTTCCTCACTGGCCCGTAAAACCCCGCTCACCTTCTTCCTCACTCGTAAAACGCCTGCTCCTCTTCTTCCACTCCTACAAAAATCCCCAGCCCTCCTTCTTCCCCACTCGCACTGCCACTAGGCTCGTCTCTGGCTACTCTGCTCAAACCCGTGAGCTCGGCGCGACGCCCACAAGGAAAATGGAGTCGGCTGGCCCCAGCGCCAAGAAGATGAGGCTCCTGCCAGCAACGACACTGGTTGTAGATCCCGCACCCGGTAGCGCGGGGAGAAGCGGCGAGCCCCCCCCCCCCACCCGGATCTGAGGAACCTATAGAATCTCCGGTGGACCGCATCAGCGATCTCCTGGGCGTCATCCTCGAGGAGATCATCTCGCTTCTCCCCACCAAGGATTGCTGCCGCACACAAGTCCTCTCAACTCGGTGGCGCCCTCTATGGCGCACCGCGCCCCTCAATCTCGACTATCGTCAGATATTTGTCCTTCCTGAATTTGATGTCATCAGAGCCATCGTCTCTTCTCACCAGCAGGGCCCCGTTCAACGCCTCTGCATCCCGACAAGCTACCTGCTGTCCATACCCGGCAAGGTGGACGCTATCGACATCCCCGAATTCGGAAAACTCTAGCAGTTTGAGTTCTACCATTACCACGAAAGTTTCATACCACGAACATACCAAGAATTCGTGCCCACACCATCGTTGTCCATCTCGCGGTTTTTCTCCTCTCTCCACACCGCCACCTTCGCCCGGTGCCATCTACCGTGACGATCCGGTACAAATGCTTCGACTCCTTTGCTAAAAACTTTCGCTTGTGGTGGTTTATCTGTCGGAGGCCTCATCAAGACAAGCATCATCCACTCCAGTTGCCCTGCCTCGAGTGCTTGCTGATTGTTTTGGGAATAGAAATCGGTATCGCTTGTCTCCAAATAAAGTCGCCTCACCTTAAAAGCATTGGAATTTGTTTTAAAGGACAGCAGCTCATCATCGAAGATGCCCTTCACTTGAAAGGTTGCTCCTTCATAATTGTTATACACCTTCGAAATAACTGCTGCCTCTGCGCTACCAAACTGGAGACCTTGGGTGTAATTCGTGACCCGTTTAATAATCACAAGGAGTTGGTGTTTGGCTCCTCACTTTTTCAGGTACCGTATATTATCATCTACACATTTGTAATCATATGCTGCATTTTTTATTTGTGCACAGATTTATATCATCTTGGAGTACACTTTGGGTACTAATATTATGTTATATGCTCAATGAAGAGTTCGTCCATTGATAGCCTATCAATGCTACTGGATTCTGTCAAGATCATATATATCAGTATGTATAGTTTTGATCTGGACATAATTATTGGCTTGCTGCGATGCTTTCGATCTCTGGAGAATTTATACATAGAGGTGATGATTTCATGCACATTGAAAGCCCGTATATATTGTACTAGAATTAACTGTTCAGTTGTCGTTCTTTCGACATACTCTTTTTTTCAGACCTTAACTGTTTTCAATCTTCATGTCTACTTAGGGAGAACCACAGGGAGAAAAACATATAACCAACCGTTGGCTTAATAAGCACAAGGATTTTCTCAGTTCTCATGACATTCGTTTGAGGACAGTAACGATGGGACGATATGCATCCAACCAGGCAAACAGAAGCTTTGTCACATTCTTCCTGTTGAACGCGAGGTTACTATTGTCCATGAGGCTTAATATTTACAGCAAGAGATTTCTCACGGACGAACATGTTGAATAGCAAAAAAAGAAGTTTCAGGTGGACAAATGGGCTTCTAAACGTGCTCGACTTATATTTACAATAAGTTGTAGACATCCCGAAATAAATTTTTTGCACAGATGTTGATTTGATGGATCGACCGATCCATTTGTTTGTGACTGCAAAAAGAGTGGTTGCGTTAGATGTTACTATCATGTTCAATCTGGTTTTGTCTAAAAATTTGATGAACAATTAATCCTTCGCTTTTTGTACCATTTGTATGCTTGACTTGCATGTTGTTGCCCTCGTATTCTCCACACCGCCACTACACCGCCGCATCTTCCATGGTTGTTGTTCGTTCCGTCCGAGGCCTTGCTGCCGTTTCTCCGCCTTTGGTTAGCTTCGCTGTGCCCGCTGCCGTCTGGCGTTGTCAACATGGTCAACAACCAAGAGGAATCAGGAGATGATCAGACGTGGAGAGGTCGACAAGAGGGACCCACCAGGTCATTGCATTTCGCAAAGGTGTGCCTCGTTATTACAAGCCAAAAAATACTTCCTCCTAATTGTTTGACAACTACGTTCCACGCCATTGTCAATGTAGTCAATAAACGAGAAAATTACACAACGAGCGGATAACACCAGGACCCAAAGAGCTCGCCCAGCTTGTTTTTCAGTTTCCAGAGATGAAGCTCAAGCTGCGTGTTGTGCGGGGTCAGGGTCTGTCTAGCCCACGCTTACGCTTTTATTAAGCACATGACGAGCCCAGTTGATATATTTTTTCTTTCTGAAATTGGCTAGCCCAGTTCTTTTTTTTTTTTGAGAATACCAAAACCAAGGCCTACTTACTTCTCTCAGCCCTGCTGGGCTGCAAATCTTTCAAGACAAGGAGGGATAAGAAATGGGCTTCCCCAGAAAACGGGCTATAAGTTGTAAAAAATGGGTTGTAAATTTTTAAACCAAAGTAAACCGGCAATTGCATTAAAATGTCATTTTTTCAGGATTTCTCTACTCTCTACTCTTATAAAAACCAAAGCCAACTGGCAATTACATTAAAATATCATCTTTTCTCCCACAAGATAAACTACTCATACAAATGCATCTTCATGCTCCGTGCAACGAACGGGCATCTTGCTAGTTAAGATTCTAAATTTCATTCATTTTTTTGCGGAAAATTGTTTCTTGAATTTTATTTTGATATAATTTTTTGAAAACTATTTTTAACGTGACTCGAAATTTCGTGATTAAAAGAGTTCGGACCCCACCGAAATATGCAAAATTTCGTTGAATTTTTTAGCAGTGTCCAGAATATATGGTCTGTAATGCTAATAAAAAGAATATGGGCTTCAAATATCCTTAAGAACTAGATGAATCCCCGCGCGTTGCTGCGGGATATTTTGTGCTAAAATTTCTAATTTGGAGAGATACGTCATATAAAGAAAAATAGTGACTTGCATGTGCGTCAAAGCATTTCTCTTTTTGTGGGGAAGGCATACCTTTCAAATGAGTGCATACAAAAGAATTGCTTGCATCAAATTGTAACAATTGTGTTAATACAAAGAATTGGAATGATGAGCTAATACAAAAAATTCGAAACAAAGAAGTCTTTAAGTGACGAAACTTGCCTATTACATACATGAAAAGAGTGCATCATGATCAGCATATAGCTAAGAGTAACAAATTTGGATGTTGGATCCATGTACGTGTGGTTATCATGTTATCTGAGTTGAACAACTATTGTTATTCTTGGAGTAACGTCAAAATGCAAGTAACACATAACTATCTTCCAGAAGAAAATAACTATAGGAGACAAAAAAATGTTGTCACATACGCGAAAACTTGTACAGAAATGTCACCTAGTTTAATTGAACTTCAAATCTACTACCAATGCATCAAAGTCAACAATCACTAACCTGCAACTCTCAAAATCAAACAAAACAACATTTTTGGGATGTCAACTAATGGATAATAGTATAACAATAGAATAAATGAAAAGTCAGATGAAAGAAAATTCATTCCATCAGGAACTATGAATGTGTCCAATGTAACTTTGAATATACGATGATCAAGACCTTCAAACTGAAGAAGACAATGATCATTAAGTCAGCATCAGAAATACTACATCGACGTGCTAGGTAAGGAGTTGATGGCGAGATTCATATCGAGAATGGTATTATAAAGCCCATCGTGTGTCTCCTCAGATGTCCATTAATTTATGACTTTTAAAGGGCTATTTCAAGATGCACCAGTCACCTCACATGTTACTGGAGAAGTAGAGAGAAACCGGTCCAGGAAGAACTGAGCGCAAAATTACTTGACATGGTCAAGTATATTGCAAGAACAGGTCAAGAGGACAACAACACCTCCAATTCCAGAATCGTCATCAATGTCCCCACTCATAAGCTTACCACCGATAGAAAGGAGCAGCCTAGATGGCTTCCTCAGCAGCTGCAGAGTCAGCTCACCAAAAAAACACTATCATTGCCATGCTAGAAGCTCGACCATGTTGTATCTTCCTCATTTAGTCCTCAAAGTTAAACTGCAGCTCCAGCTCCTTGTCTTATGAGACTATAGTGTTCATAATTTCTGTCCCTGCAAAAAAGTTAGAATTTCTACAACACTATTCAGTTTTGTTGATCTGCCATCAACCAAACAAAAGAAACTCCAGAATATTCTATTTATGCATCCATAATACATGCTCTTATCCTAAAACCTACTACATGGAACACTTACACAGACGTTTGTGGAATTTCAGTTAAAAAGGAAGCCGACCATCATGATATGTAGACGTTAGTATAGAGGAACTATTGTGGAATTTCAATTAAAAAGGAAGTGAGCCATCGTGATATGTAGTAAAACATGTATATCTACTCAGAAACATAATTTTTGCATGTACCTTCAGACTGTAGCGTGTGTGGGAATTAACCTTCAGTAAGAAAATAAAAAGCAGAAAATGTTCAGAGTTGGACTGCACCAAGTAACACATCACTTTGAAATTGGTTGAGTTATTTTATTTACCACCTAGGACGTAATGCTTATAATCAGTCCACCTTAAACATGAAAGATGACAGTGACCAGAAGCATGAAAGAAGACAGTCTTCAGTACGCTGTTTAGAAAGTATAGTAAGATAATTTATGATGCCTTGTGCATACATCAAGATATGTAACTCAGTCCACCTCAAGCATGAAAGAAGACAGTGACCAGAAGCACGAAAGAAGACAGTCTTCAGTACGATTTTCTGAAAGCAGCAAGATAATTTATGATGCGGAAAAAAGAAGATTGAGAGAGGCTACTTACAGATGGTAGCACATAGAGCTATTCAACGGGAACAAATTACTTGGTAATGTAATACTTGAACAATGAATATGTGCTCATGCATAAATTCCACCGGACATACTCGCGTCAGAAAAATGCCCAACACAGCCGAGATGATACCCCTGCTAGTATGTAAGGACTAAGGAACATGTCATAGCGCTACTGCAAGTAGTGCAGATGTTGTATATCAGGATGTGTGACAAATAGAGAAAAACAGGGGAACAAATTAGGCCTAGTACGAATTAATCGGGCCTAGCCAAGGCATCTCCAGAGGGAGGAGTCGACTTACGTGTATTCCTCATTTAGTCCTCGAAGCTGAACGTCGGCGCTGGCTTGCCCTCAAGGATGTTGATGAGATTATTGATGCCCCACCCAGCCTCTAGATCGATCTTCCTGAGATCTGGTCGCTGCTCCGCCATCGCCATCATACCCGCCAGTTCTGTCCCGGGACGACCACCATAAACCCTAGAGGAGGCTAGCTTCGCTTGCGTTCGTCGCTTCATCGGGGCCTCGGGGGTTGAGATGGTGGGGATGGGAGACGGGGAGGCCAGTTTATGAGGGATTCATGACGTTTCGTTCTGGGGACGTTTGCTTTGGCTTCCGCTGGTTGAAGAATAGAGATCCAAACGGGAGGGCGTGGATTGTGGAGCATCGACGGGTCATCTCGTAGGATGTCAGGATCTCTTGTTGGTTGTCACAACAGGAACTGAAGCCATGTGCTAGTAAAAACCCTTCGGTGGAATATGCAATCAGCCGATGCTATGTGAACGTGAAGAAAAAAACAAAGACATAAAATGACATGGGTGGAAATTGCTGAGGTGGCTAGATGATGATGTGGACGGGCTGCATGTTGAGAGAATTGGTAGTAGTGGGGATCAACTTCTTAAGAATGTAAGATTAGAAAATGGGCTGTAAATTATTGAAAATAATGGCTAATGGGCTGTATGCTGTTTTCCACAGATTTGGAGGCTAACTTCTGGGCCTACTAGGTTGAGGATAACGCTATCCTAAATTTTTTTTGACGCGTACGCAAGGCTTTGTCAACTTAGTCAACACACAGCAGTGACTGTTGGATGTCCATCCAACGGCCGACGTGCTTCTTCAATCTCTGATCTTCCTGCTCCAGCCGCCCAAACCAGCGCCGAGGCACTGCTCCCTCCTCCCGTGGCTGGTTGTGCCGCCAGGCCATCCCTCTAACCACCCACACATCCTGTTATTTTCCGGCGACGTCAGCCTCACCCCGCAGCCGACCAGTCAGCGCTCGTTCTCCCCTCAGCGTGGGCATCTGCTGCGGTGGCTTCGCCGGCTCCGGGTGGTTCTATTCCTGGGCCTCGCCCTCATCCACCACCTTTGTGCTCTCGGCGCGGCGAGGTCAACATGGTCAACAAACAACAGCCATTAGAAGAGGCTGACAGTACGGGCCCACACAGGAAAATGCCTCCTTATTACGCGCAAAATAATGATTCAACCACCTGATAGCTGGGACCCACCGGAAGGGTCTCTGTATTTCGCGAAAAAACGTTCCCCCGCTGTCAGCTCGGACCCACCGAAAATGCCTCCTTATTACGCACAAAAAAATGAATACTCCCCCTGCTAGCTGGGACTCACCTTGGTGGGAGGCTGACTTGTGGGCCTACTAAGTTTACAGGGACGGAGGGCTTTGAACTTAGTCAATATGAACGACTCTAGCTCCATTGACCGTACGATGTCCATCCAACGGCCGTAGTGCTTCTTCAACCTCTGGTCTTCGTGCTCCAGCCGCCCAAAGCAGCGCCGGTCGTGCCGCGTGCTCACGCCTCCCGTGGCCGATTGTGATGCTGCGAAGGCCTCACCGCCTACTACTCCCACCGCTGGCTGTGCCATCCCTCTACTCACCCACACCCCTGTTATTCTGCGGCGACGGCAGCCTCACCCTCGTACTCCTCTTCGTGGGCATCCACTGCGTCTTTCCCGGCTTCGTCGTCCCTTCCTAGGCCTCGCCGCCGTCCACCACCGTGGTGCTCTCGGCGTGGCGTGGTCAATGTGGTCAACGACCGACTTCCATCGGAAGAATCGTGTGTGGAGAGGTGACCGTGGGTCCACGGCGGCCGCAAGGAAGTGCCTCCTTATTACACGCAAAATAATTATTCCTCCACCTGACAGTTGGGACCCACCGGACGGGCCACCGTATTTCGCGAAAAAAACGTTTCCCCTGACTGCTGGGACCCACCAGCTACACCTTCGCACGCAAGGAAGTATGTCCGGGCAAAAAAACGATTCGCCCCCCTGACTGCTGGGACCCACCAGCTACATCTTCACACGCAAGGAAGTGCGTCCGGGCAAAAAAAATGATTCGTCCCCCTGACTGCTGGGACCCACCAGCTACATCTTCGCACGCAAGGAAGTGCACGATACCGGACCCACCTGGTCGAAGCGTACGTAGCGTTGTCATTCTAGTCGCGAACATGTACGTACATATATATCGGTCGATGTAGAGGCGCGTACGTGTCGTGCTAGAGGCGTGCACGTAGCATGTACACGTACGTACAGCGACCAGGGTGCAAGAAAGAAAATACGGCCACGTATGTGTACATACGGGCGGGGTCTCGAACGCCTACTCGCGCATGCGTACATGGCTGGGTCGGAACGGAGAAACAGCGTCATCGTCGTGTTCATGGGGAGCCAACCGGCTGGGTCGGAATGGAATGTGTGGTCGTGTTCCTCGGCAGGGCTTGGACGGAACAGGCGATGGAAACGAGGCCCTGCGTACCGCAAAATGGAGGAAACGGACCTCCTACGTTCGGAATGGGGTCCTGTTGATCGGGAGGGGTGTGGCGTACCGCAAAACGGAGGAAATGGACCTCCTACGGTCGAAACGGGGGTCCTGTTGATCGGGAGGGGTGTGGCGTACCGCAAAACGGACGAAACGGACCTCCTACGTTCGAAACGGGGGTCCTGTTGATCGGGAGGGGTGTGGCGTACCGCAAAATGGACGAAACGGACTTGTGTTGGAGCGCCTACGGTCGAAACGGGGGTCCTGTTCATCGGGAGGGGTATGGCGTACCGCAAAATGGGACTCCACGGGATACTGTTCATCTCGACCGTCGACCTCCTCCAGCCTCCACAGGCTACCGTCGACCTCCTCCAGCCTCCACGGGCTCCTGTTCATCCAGCCTCCACCGCGCGCTACTCCATCGGCTACTGTTCAACCACCCCTCCACGAGCACCCCTCCACCGTCTACTTTTCATCCAGCCCTCCACACCACGGGCTCCTGTTCATCCAATCGATCGGCTTTAGTTAGCAGCAGTAGCGAAGGAACCGCTCGATCGGGTTCAGTTAACAGCCATCGATCGATCGCTTGGGTTCGATGAACGCGTAGCTGCGCAGGTAATCGCCGGGTTCAGTTAGAGCCCAATGCCTCGCACACACGCGTGTACGTGTACGAGAGAAACGCGCATCGCTCGGCCCCCGACCTCCCACCGTAACCGGCAACTTCCCGAAATTTTCCTCCCTCTCGCTTCTACCACGGTTTTTTCCGTCATGGACGGCCCAAAGAATGTCATGCAGCTGCGTCTCCGGGCCGCCAGACTTAAAAGCCCATTTTCCTGTCATGATTTTTGTCATAGAAGTAGGAGCCCACCACATCTATGATGATACCGGGTTTTGTCACAATTATCATCATAGAAGTGTCATATGTATGACAGAAAAAAAATTCGTTCGGCCCAAAATGTCATGGGTGTGTCTTTTTTTTGTAGTGTATTATGGCTCGAGTTGTAATGTGACCCGGACTCTGTTGTAAACCCAGGGCCTCAACCTATATATAAAGGGGAGCCCCCGAGGTAGAAAGGACTAAGTTACAAGCTCTCGAGTACTAGGTTAGCCAAGTCGCACCCTTGTAATCGAGATCATCATCATCAATATTAATTAAGCAGGAGTAGGCTTTTACCTCCACCGTGAGGGGTTGAACCTGGGTAAACCCCTGTCTTTCGATTCCGATCAACCCCGTTCAAGCTACCACCTTGTGGCAATGACCTCAGAACTAAGTCTTTTCACGAGGACATCCGCCGTGACAAAACCACGACAACGTCCGATGACCGAACATCCAAACAAGAATGGAAAACCGCTATTTTTGTTCTATGACGGAAACACCGGATTTCGGATGAAACCGGTCGTCCGGTGAGCTAAGAGAGGCTGGACGTCTGGAGGCCACCGGTCATCCGGAAGGACAGAGCCAAAGAACACAAGCCTATAGTGATTTTGTGGACAAGGATAAAGGTAGCCTAGGGAAGAATCATAGGTGAATGGAAAAGAAAAAAAAGGAGGTATCAGTGGGTTTTGAGCAACTCTTTACGAGAGCCAATGATCCCCTCTTAATAGTGCGGGAGGATTCCTATACTCAAGTGCAAACAGAAAATAGCCTAAGCTATTTGTCTTGTTTCTCAGTTCCTGAGCAATCTAGATTCATTAGTCTTGATCCACACAATAATGCTTGGGGACTAAACCTGAGATACACTTTACAAACATGATTAGTGCCATATATGTATATTGTCATCAACGTCAAAATATGATTAAGGGCATGATTGCACTTTCATTCCCGCCCTTGTCGTGATCACGAAAGAAATATGTCAATAGACTTGCATGCAATATATTTTTATACTATCAAACTATTTTCTATCTAAAACAAATTTATTGTCTACAATAATTGTAAAGGTATTCTGAAAACACCTGCATTTTCGGACATGATTTCTCGACTCTCATCAGGTGTAAGTTGTGCCATGTAAGATCATATCATAATGCTATTTGTTCACGGGGAGCCTCATCTACAATGCACAATAGTTTAGAAAATTGGATCAAAGTTTAGAAAATTTAGAAAAGCTTGACAATGAAGATAATATTATCACTATTGATTTGGTATAAACTTGATCAAAGTTTAGAAAAATTGACTTAAGACAAAACTAACATGAGAAGCACATAAAAACAGAGGGAGTAACAAAGATCCATCCCTTTGTTAAGATAACTATATGATACCCCGCACGTTGTTGCGGGAATGTTTTGCAATATATTCAGTTAGAATTGGTTGTATGGAACATTAATATTTGGAGTAATATATAATATGAGAAGCTGAAAATAAATATGATTTGTGGTGTTTGATTATTGTATAATGTAAATATCATAATAGAATGTAAATTCTCGTGCATGTTTGCATGTTGAGGTGGTTTTTTATTATGCATGATTGCATGTTGTGGTGGACCTTCCTCCATTCATGTTGAATGATGAGGTGGCACACTTACTTGTTGAGAGAAATAGGCTAGTGAGGGCTAGCTATTTAGATATAGAAGATAATAACAAACCAGTACTATCAGCCTACTAGAACGAATAGTTGGAGCTTAGCAGTAGGCACTTGATCAAACATACATGGGCACATGGGCACTGGACGAATTACATAGATTTTTTTTTGCGAGAATAGACGAATCAAAAACAATAAGGTGTGCATCAAGGGCAGTCGCTCATGCGTTACACGTCGGCAAGCTATGAGACAAATGAGTTGAGTCCAAGTTGGCAAGCTGCGTCGTTCCCTTCGCGAAGAAAGCCCTCTCCTCTCCTCCTCTCCCGATGCACGTGCCTCCTTCTCTCCCAGAAATTTCTTTCTTCCCACACGCAGCCTCCTCTCTCCCCAGCTAGGGTTGCCGCCACCGCCACCGCCACCACCACCGCCCCATCGCTCCTCCAGCGCTGGGCACCGACGGAAGGTGGTGGCAAGAGCTAGAAGGTGAGTGGCGCCGCGAGCTCTCGTCCCAAGGAAGCCGCGGAAGGACGAGAAAAACCCAGCCGAGATGCGGTCGTCGGTGCCGTGATGGGGTGGAGCTGCAGAGTAGGGGGCGACAAGGGGAAGTAGTAGACAAGGGAGGAGCGGAGAAGGTTGTCTCCCGCGCTGCACCGCAGACAAGAGGGTGGAGGGCGGCAGTCGTCGTGGCAGAGGAGAGGAAGACGAGCTGCCACGCAGGGGAGAGGAAGGAAAGTTGTGCCCATAGTGAAAGCAAGGCAGCCCAAGGCTATCGCGAAGGAGAACAAGGAGGGGCGGCACTGCCACGGAGAGCGACGAGGGTTGCAGCATCGCTGCAGATGAGGAGGAGAGCCACTCCACCGCACGATTCCACGTGAACCTCTCATCTTCAGGCTGAACATCCTCTGAAATTTTCTGTAGTGGGTACCCTGTTGTTCATCTTCAGAACATCCTCTGAAAATTTACTTTGTCTGACAATGTTCTTACTCCATCATCAGATTAACTGTACTATTGCCCTAAAGTACTGCTTGACTGCTTATTTTTATCTCTACTCCTAATAAAGGAGTTGGTAGTCTCCGCCGGTTAATTTTCGTCCCATCATGCCTGGTTTATTTTCGTCCTCACTCCCACCTCGTACGTAACAGCGAACCCCCCGCTGGTTCGAGCGTCGATTGCCTCCTCCCACACGGCCGATCGAGGAAAAAACGACTAGAAAATAAAATCTACGAAAATAAACCCACGAAAAAAACCTGGGCAGCCGCCCACTGACCACCCAACCAGCCGTCCGCCGCCGCTATCTTCCTCCTCTCCCGATTCCTCCAAACCAGCCGCTGGCCTCCAACCCCACCGCCCACCTCGTCTCCCCAACCCCGGCCTCCCCCCCTCTACCCCTCTGTCGGCGCCCCCTGCCCTCCCCTCCCATTCTCTCCCCCTACGAACTCCGGCCGCAACAAGATCCGCGACGGTTGCACCGCTGCTTCCGCATTTGTGCCATCCTTGAGCTCCATAGCCACGCACAGGCAGAGGAGGAGGCCTCTGCCTTCCACCGCCTGCATCCCCACCATCTCCCGCCCTCACGTCCGATCCGGATGCCGCACTCCTCGCCACTATGCGAATCCCCTCTTGCCGCTACGTGAATCCCCTCCGCCAGATCTCATGGTCCTCGCCATCGCGTCGGGGGTCTGGATCGCCATGAGAAGACATGGGAGAAGCTAAACATGGTCTTGCTTTCATACCAATATCACAGCACAAATTAGTAATTTAAATACTATTTGTAGTTTTCACCCTCAGAAAGCTAATGAACGTGAATAAAGATTTTGGAGAACTTTCTTCAATAGCAAGGTCTGTACTCTGTGCTGATACATTATGTAGCAACACTCTGTTTGTGCACTATCCTGTTCATTATGTTTGCTTGATGATATAGCAACAATTTTACTTCAACTTACTCTGTATATTTATGTCCTCTCTTTAGTTATACTTCTCTCGGGCTGACAAATTTCAATGCAGGCAGGGGTCTGGAAGTGCATGCCGCAGTATATACGGTGGATTTGTGAAATGGTGTATGGGAAAAGTAAGTGATCTCTTGGTTAAGGCAGAGAAATTGAATTGGTTAAAATGCATGTATTTCTATTGTAAAACGAATAAACGATTGAGTTTGACCCTATACTTGTAGAATGATGATGGAAGTGACAGTATGTAGGACCTTGAGAAGAGGTGTCTAGAGGGGAGGGTGATTAGACACTAAGTACCAAAGTTACAGTTTTTAAGTTTCTTTAAAGTTTGAGTGGAGTTTAGGCACAAGTTTAACACTCACAACATATAGCAAGCAAGCATGCAAAGAGTATATGAGCAGAGGAGAATAAAGCATGGAACTTGCAAGAATGTAAAGGGAAGGGATTGGAGGATTGAAACGCAATTGGAGACACAGATGTTTTTGGCGTGGTTCCGATAGGTGGTGCTATCGTACTTCCACGTTGGTGGAGACTTCAACCCACGAGGGAGTAGCAGTTCTTGTGAGTCCACGGAGGGCTCCACCCACGAAGGGTCCACGAAGAAGGAACCTTGTCTATCCCACCATGGCCGTCGCCCACGAAGGACTTGCCTCACTAGCGGTAGATCTTCACGAAGTAGGCGATCTCCTTGCCCTTACAAACTCCTTGGTTCAACTCCACAATCTTGTCGGAGGCTCCCAAGTGACACCTAGCCAATCTAGGAGACACCACTCTCCAAGAAGTAACAAACGGAGTGTTGATGATGAACTCCTTGCTCTTGTGCTTCAAATGATAGTCTCCCCAACACTCAACTCTCTTTCATAGGATTTGGATCTGGTGGGAAGAAGGTTTGAGTGGAAAGCAACTTGGGGAAGGCTAGAGATCAAGATTCATATGGTAGGAATGGAATATCTTGGCCTCAACACATGAGTAGGTAGTTCTCTCTCGTAAATAGGATCTTTGGAAGTGTAGGTTCAGTCGATGGCTCTCTCCACGAATGAAGAGGAGGTGGAGGGGTATATATAGCCTCCACAAAAAATCTAACCGTTACACACAATCTACCAAACTCGGTGGGACCGAATCGTTAAACTCGGTCAGACCGATTTAGCAAATAATGTGACCGTTAGGGTTTTCGGTGGGACCGAAATGCAACTCGGTGGGACCGATTCGGTTAGGGTTAGGGCATAACGTAATCTCGGTAAGACCGATTACACAAACTCGGTGGGACCAATTTTGGTAATAAGCTTTCCTGAGAGTTGGTCAGGCAAACTCAGTTTGACCGATTATCAAACTCGGTGGGACCGATTAGTTAACCAGAGAGTTTGCATTGTAATCTCGGTAGTACCGATTGCTCAAACTCGGTGAGACCGATTTTGATAATGGACATACACACAGAGATTACAATCCCATCTCGGTGAGACCAAGATCCCTATCGGTGAAACAGATTTGCCTAGGGTTTGTGGCAGTGGCTAAGACATTCAAACTCGGTGGCGCCGGATAGAAAGAATCAGTGGGGCCGAGTTTGACTTTAGGTTTAGGACATATGTGTGGAAGTGGGAAACTAGTTGAGGGTATTTGGAGCATATTACTAAGCACTTTTAAGCAAGAGGCTGATTAAGCAACACCACATCCCTCCTTGATAGTATTGGCTTTTCCTATAGACTCAATGTGATCTTGGATCACTAAAATGGAAAATGAAGAGTCTTGAGCTTCAAGCTTGAGCCAATCCTTTGTCCTTAGCATCTTGAAGGAGTTCCCACATCCTTTAGTCCATGCCACTCCATTGTTGAACTTATCTGAAACATACTAAATAAAAGTGTTAGTCCAACAAGAGATATATTGTCATTAATTACCTAAACCACCTAGGGAGCACTTGTGCTTTCAATCTCCCCCTTTTTGGTAATTGATGGCAACATACATCAAAGCTTTAGATAAAGATATAAAGAATAGCAAGTAAAGCTTTGGAAAGACATGTAACAAGCATAGGCTCCCCTACATGTATGCAATCATGTGAATATGAAATATAGAAGCATGTGATAGCATAACCATGATAGAGCAGGCAATGTGTTACATGTATCTTGGCTATATGCATCGAGCAAAAAGTATTAAAGAGAATACCTTCATGCCCATGAGTCCTTCTTGCAAACAGTATGTACATCAGCAAGAATTCCTCATACACATGATTGTGATGCATATACTTACCTTGTGGTCTTGAGTTGGCTTAGGATGGAATGAACCTGCGTAAACAAGGTTAGATAATACAGATGCACCTACTAGCCATAGCAAACAAAAGAAACCACAAGAATACCAAGACTGGGATGACATGTAGAGAGTGAGTACTGAGTACCACATTGGATTAGACATGTCCCCAAAAATAAAGATATGCAATGAATTTAAATGATCTCTTTCCCTTAGATGTCTTGCTCCCCCTTAATCTAACATGGGATACTGGGAGAAGATAGGGAACAGAAAATTAGAGCTGAAGGAAAACAGAGCTGAAAGATATGAATGATGATCAGAGCTAAAGTTCAGAGCTAATGTATGCTAATGCAAAAGTTTAGCACAACAGATCATATGAACATGTCTCTCCCCTCAAGAAGACATGTGAACATCTCTCCTCTTGAACACAAAGCATCTGGGATCCTTGAGAAATACTTTCTATTAGTATTCTCTCCCCCTGGAGATCTCTCTCCCCCTGAAGGATCTTTCTCTCCTTCTCTGATGTGATCTCTCTCTCTCTAAATGATAACCTTTGATGTGATCTCTCTCCCCCCCCCTTTGACATCAATTTCCAAGAAGGGCATGATAAAGATGTAATCTCTCTCTCCCTCTGGAATTTGTCGTGAATGGGTTTGATCCTTGAGTCACAACATAAAGCAATGATAAAAATGTGATGCTTGTAGAGGACAAGATTCATTAAGTGGAGCTGGAACAGACGAAACACAGAATATGTGGCAAAGTGTTTTTCCTGTTATGAAATCAGTGGCACGGAGTTGTAGGCTTCGGTTGCACCGAAAGGATTCGGTTGGACCGAAAACAACAAATCGGTTGAACTGAGTTCATCGCAGAGAGAACACTTGTCACTTCAGCTCACTAGACTAGTAAGATCTCACAAAGATTTGCAAGGAATTATGTAACATCCCAAAATTCTAAATTTTGGAATGTTATAATAAATAAATAACTATGGTTGTTGTCTGATTGTTTGACTGATTGAATGAGTGAAACTGAGTGAAATTTGAAAACTTTTGAAAGTTGAATGAGAGGGAATGAAATGACTTTCCCAAAACTTTCTCCTATGCCTTTTGGATCTCAATGAATTCAAATTCATTCCAACACCAAAGCCTAGAGTGAAGATGACATGACTTCTTCCATTTTGAAATGAATAGGGTTTTGGAAAAGATTTGAATTTCATTAGGGAAGATTTCAAATTCAAAGCTTTATGCAACTCAATGATTTTCATGAGGGAAGATAAAATGACTTCTTCAATTATATGAAATATGAGTTGAAGTAATAAAGTATCAAATTGAAAGTCATTTGAAAGTGCCATTTGAAGTTTCAGAGGATTTTGAGTTTTGAATTTGAATTCAAACTTTGGCAAGTAGGAATCATATCAAAAACTATGCACGATAAATACTTGAGCAAAAGTATGAGAGGAGTAAACATGACACTCCAAAAATATCAGAGGAAAACAATGCCAAAAGTTTTGGATTCAAATCTGAATTTTATTTGAATTTGAAAAAATTGAATTTTTATAAAGTTTGGATTTTGACTTTGGAAAAATGTTCAAATGATAGGGAATATTCCCCTGATCATTTTGGTATATATATGTCCTATATAAAATATTTATAGATATTGTTTTATTTCTGTTTTAGTTTTATTTAAAAAAATAAAGAAAACCCCCCTCAGCGCCAGACCTAACAAAGGCCAGCCTACCACCTCAAGACCTCACTGCTTTGCCCGGCCAATCGGCCCCACTCAGCCCTTGACCCACAATGAGCCAGCCCACCCACCTCGCGCCGAACCCTCCTCCCGATCGGTCGCCTTCGCCTCTCTCTCTCTCACCGACATGGACCCCACCCCTTCTTCCTCCCCGCCCCACGCCACGCTGCTGCCGCGGATCGCCGGATCGAAGGATCCGGATGCCGATTTCTCCCCGATCCCCTTCCCTCCCCGACGAGGCCCCGCCCTATAAAACCCTCCTCCGCACCCGTTCCCCCTCGCCCCTCATGGGACCTCCTCTCCTCCCGGCCAGACGCCGGAGCTGAAGCTCAGCCGCCAAAGTCGCCGCTGCCGCCACCCTAGTCCTCCCCGACCACCCCCGACCACACCGAACTCCTCACCGGCCTCCCCCGCACCCGCACGGCGACTCCCTCGAGCTCACCGACGCCCGGAAGCCCCGACGCACTCCCGCCGCCGCCGCCGCCGTCGCCGGACTCCGGTACGTCGCCGGAAACCACCTCCCCCGTCCGATCTCAAACGGACGGCCACGATTAGAACCCCCGAAGGGGTATGATTTTATTAAAAGAACCGGCCGGTTCGTCCGGTTTATTTGTTAGGGTTTTAGTCGATTAGCCGGCCCGTTTTTAGTTTTAACCCGAGGCCCGTTTAGACTAAACTACGCCTAGTGCACAGTATAGGCCCATTAGGCCTTTTTTTTCTTTTTTTTTAATTTTCTGTTTTAGCCGAATAGTTTCTGTTTTCAAAAATGTATATCTTTTATTATGTTTAATATTTTTTGATGATTCTTTTTTTGTTGGATTGCAAATTTTATGTAGTTTCAGAAAAATATATATTTAGCTATGTTAAAAATAATTAAAAATGCTTTAATATTGTTTTAGTCAGAATAGTAAATCTGCTATAACTTTAGTTAGAAAAATTATTTTTTCATGATTCTTTTTGTCACCACTTTATTTTGACATTGCCACACCCTAGAAATTAATTTGGGTATTTTAGGATTAATAAATAATTAGTTTTAGACAGAATCCTATTAATCCTAATTAATTAACTAGTTCCTGTTTTCCTAATTAATTAATTAGTAAATTAATTTATTCTTAACTTGTGATTAGTTATTCTAGGTTAGTTTCTGTCATTCTAGTAGATGAACTTTTATTTATAATTAATAAAAGTTTTAAATTATTTTTCTTAATAGAAATTGGATTAGGCCTATTATGAGTTTTATAATAGCTTTTAAATTAATTCTTTTTGCTCCTAGTTGCTTAGTGAATCCTTTTCTGTTTAGTTAACTTAAAACCATGATTAGTTATGTTAGAAAATTCTTATGATATAAAACTATTTTGTTATTTGTTGAAGTAGGAAACTTGAGTGGCCTTTATTTGAGTTTTTCTTTTGGATTTGAGTTTTGGTTGTTTGTTGTGTTATGTTACTTTCGTTATGTTGTGTTATGTGACCCTATTGCTATGTGCTTATTATAGTTATTGTTTGCCTCGGTAGAATTTCCGGAGTGCGAGGATTGCTACTACGAAACCCTAGTTTTTTTGAAGATCGTCAACCAGGCAAGTTCACTTGACCATGCTTTTCTTACCTATGTTTTATTGCATTTAGTGGCACCATTGCAACCACCCCTCAGTAGTGTTATTGAATCCTTGTAGTTGAGTAGTATGCATGAGGTAGGAACCCATCACCCTGTTACCAAGCCCGGACGTTATTTGTTTTAATGCTACGCTATAGTAGACGGGGTTTGGTATGAGTGCTCGAGTGGTGTGAAGAAGGAGAACTCTACGTCAATGACGACAACTCCATGATGGAATCTGCAAGGACTGCATCTTCAAGACCTCAAGACTTCAAGACTCGAGACAGGATTTTCAATACACACTCTTTGGGTGAAGGATTTGGCCGACGGGCACCTGGAGAAACCAGTGGTTGGCCGGGATGCATGGAGAAGCGCCATGACATCTTGCGAAAGCTTCACCCAGACTCAAAGAGACGGAAGAATACTTCATGCCCGGAAGCTTACCTGCAACCGCAAGTCATTATGGGCTCTGGCTTGGTTGACCTTAGTTGTGACTCGCTGGGACGGTACTAGCAGATGTAGAAGGACGGTAGGATTGGATGGGTACGGAAAGTGGTCGAGGAACACTTTGGAAGACCATGTTTGGTCATCTTGTTCTCAAACACCACGAAGTGCGAGAACGTAAAGAGAGGGATCGAATCTTGCGGGTAAAGTGTACAAACCTCTGCAGAGGGTTATAACCTAATCGATTAGCCGTGTCCTCGGTTACGGACAATTTGAGCCTCTGGACTTGGATCTATCTCGGAACTCTCAACACCAGATTGATAACTTAATTGTGGGCAACTTATGATGATTTTGGGCTATGAGACATCGGTTGGCGGAACCATGTCATGATAGAAAACTCCATAGTACAGACTTCATTTATTCCTTTGATGTAGGGAAAATAAAACCAGCTTTTACGCAAAACAAAACTGGAATCTGAGCCATAAAGCCATATTGCATATAGTATAGTTTTATCATCTGCTTTTCTCATATTGTGATCTTGCGGTACATTCAATGTCTTGACCTACACGGCTGCAACGTATCATGTTGCAGATATTTTCCTCGACGAGTAAGAGTTACGATCTGGTTACGGTCTACACTCAACTTGCCGATGGCGTTGATGGGACTCCACACCCGCTTTGATTGTTTCCGCTGAGTATTATGAGGTATATATCATTTTACGTTATTTATACATGTGATTGCACTTTGATATATACATTGATGTACTGTGTGTGCCAAAGATACTGATCCAGGGATGGCACAGATACACAGAGGCTTGACCGTCTGAGGTCGGGTCGCTACAGAGATGGTATCAGAGCACATGTTGACTGTAGGACGTGACCCTAGAAACCGGAAAGCCTTAGGACAGGATATCTCAAAAACTTTATTTACAAAAAGACTCTTACTTCTCATCTTTTCTGAATTTATCAAATAGACCCTCTCACCTCAAATAGTTAGAATATACCCCTTATCCTTTGATCACCCGGAGGATCAACTGAAGACACTCCAAGAAGGATTTGATATCGGAGAACTGATGACCCCTTCAGAGTAAAGAGGATTTCTCCATTAGAATCTACAACAGTTGAAGACTCCGAAGACTTGAAGGATCTGAAGAATTATTTGACCTTTAGAAGACCAAACCCCTGTTACACACTTACGTTAGATGCGACGATTTGTGAGCTGTCCTTTGTTAGATGTTTTCCGACAGCCCCAAATTAAAACCCGCTTTCTCCAAAAACTATTGTTTGTATTGTGTATATCCCTCCCCACCTCTCTCTCATCTCACCCTAAAACCCTTGAACCCCATAGATGATGAATGAAGTTGGACTGATATTCTTCGGATCAAGACTCACCGGAGGCAGAGCTATGGATGCGAGAACATGGAGAGTCACTTCGGGAACAATTTGGTTTCAAGGAAGTATGAGGTCCAATACGCTCTTCAGTACTTTACAGAAAGTGCTGCAACCTGGTGGAAAATGCATCAAGCCATACAGGGATTTAATGGAGCAAAAACTTGGGAAGAATTCAAGAAGACCCTGATGAGATCACGTCTTATCCGGAAGCACAATGATACACCAAGAAGAAAACCTTGTGCCTGCAAGATTTGCGGAGAAATAGGACACACCCAGGAGGAACACAAAGATGGATGCCCTCATTGTGAGGAGAAACACCGGTGAGGAATGCCCAACTAGCCGGTGACTTGCTTCTGTGTGAAGGAACCACCCACTACCCGGCAAAGTGTCACATTTACTCCACGGTGCAACAAATTATTCGAAGCGGGAAGATGGAATGAAGGAAGCCCTCAAGGAAGACCTAGAAGAACCAGTAATGAATGAAAGTGTTGAAGACACGGATGGAGAAGGTCTCAACAGATTTTACTCCAATGCCTGCTATTCATGTGGAGAAGAAGGACATTTTTCACAGTATTGCACCAAGGAAAGAAAAGAGTATCCAGGATACTTCCCGACAGAAGCAATAGAGTTTGACCCACAAGGAATAGAAGGTTTGATCAGAACGAAGAAAACCAGGAAGAGAAAACAAAGACACCCTCAGAACAACCCAATTTCTGCAAATAGGGACAAGAGTCATATCACCTGTTTTGAATGTAAGGACGTCGGGCATTATGCCAATCATTGTCCCGAAAGGAAGCAAGGAACTCAAGGAGCAGGCACCATCTCCAAGAAGCCCAAAGACTTATCGAAAGTTATGTGTTTTCATTGCAAGGAAGCAGGACATTATGCTACTAAATGTCCCGACAAGATGAAAGCAGGAGTAGTTGGAATTTTGATATTGGAAACAAGAGTAATAGAAAGCAATTTCATTTTCACGAGTTCGATGAGTTGAGTTATGTAATGGATGCTTTCGAGAGATTGTAATGAATGCATGAATCAATAAAGTTAAGGTGTGATGATTTCATATGTTGAATTTTATGGGTTGTTACTCCATGAACAAAGAGTTTTGACCATTTTCGAGGATATGAGAAACA
Source organism: Aegilops bicornis (assembly GCA_021605145.1). Classification (NCBI taxonomy): domain Eukaryota; kingdom Viridiplantae; phylum Streptophyta; class Magnoliopsida; order Poales; family Poaceae; genus Aegilops; species Aegilops bicornis. Next base: position 716,976,531 of record CM038670.1, read on the forward strand.
TGGTCTATGGATGGATTTGTGAATTTCATTTTTAGGGTGGTAGTACCCTGTGAAGAAGACTAGACTAATGGATAAGAAAATATATATTCCACGGATTTGTAGTTGAAGGAAAAAAAAAAGTTGGAATTTTGCTTTTGATATGATGGTATGAAGAAAGCAGAGTACTCTTTGGATTTAAAAGATGTGTAATATGGAACAAGAGTGTTACCCCAAGGATGAGTTAAAGCTGCACTAGTGTTGAAGTGGGCCATAACCCACAGGCCCAAGAATTAATAAGGATCAAGTACCCACTGGAGAAAGAAATTTTGGGATTAGACTACGATTTGATCAGCAAGCGATTCTATAGGAGTTTACGCAAAAACCTGAGAGTGGTGAAGTAACGATAGATGTTTCGTTTGGCTTGCAGAAACCATGGATTTACTCGAAACCAGTTCGAGAACAAGAGAAATTCTGCAATGCTTGTGAGAATGACCGAGTGTTAGAATACGAGATTTGCCAAACCTTATACAGGGTAATGATCCGGGTGCGGAATGGATTGATCACCATACCGACTTACTCGTATTTTTCGCTCTTGCTATTTGGAATGGTAAATCTGAGAGACTTAACCATAGTAAAGTGACGACGCCGTTGAAGCCTTGCTTAAGCCTTAGAGTGGTAGGATGATAAACCCATGTACATGGCATTTGTTGCCAAACGTAGGTTATACGGTGAGGTTCAACCCAAACCCGTTTTACGTAGGAGAAAACCATAAATTGTAGACCACCATGAGTATTTCGATGGTTGTCTAGAATGGACACGAACCTATCGACTAAGAAGATCCGGTCTCGGACGAACCACGACTTTGAAGAACCGACCCAAGGTTTCGAGGAAAACTTTACGCTCCTAATGTAAGAGCGTTAATGAAGGAGTTATTGTAAGATATGTGACGATACATACATTGTCAGCACTCCAGAGGAAGTATCTGAGTTTATTGGAACCGTAACCTTCATTTTAAGTGTGGTAGCCCACCTGACCTTTCTGACCAGAACATTTGCTAGAAGACCCCCAACCCCTAACCTTTCTTGCTAGCCTCTTCGAATCTCGAGGACGAGATTCATTTTAAGTGTGGTAGGTTTGTAACATCCCAAAATTCTAAATTTTGGAATGTTATAATAAATAAATAACTATGGTTGTTGTCTGATTGTTTGACTGATTGAATGAGTGAAACTGAGTGAAATTTGAAAACTTTTGAAAGTTGAATGAGAGGGAATGAAATGACTTTCCCAAAACTTTCTCCTATGCCTTTTGGATCTCAATGAATTCAAATTCATTCCAACACCAAAGCCTAGAGTGAAGATGACATGACTTCTTCCATTTTGAAATGAATAGGGTTTTGGAAAAGATTTGAATTTCATTAGGGAAGATTTCAAATTCAAAGCTTTATGCAACTCAATGATTTTCATGAGGGAAGATAAAATGACTTCTTCAATTATATGAAATATGAGTTGGAAGTAATAAAGTATCAAATTGAAAGTCATTTGAAAGTGCCATTTGAAGTTTCAGAGGATTTTGAGTTTTGAATTTGAATTCAAACTTTGGCAAGTAGGAATCATATCAAAAACTATGCCTGATAAATACTTGAGCAAAAGTATGAGAGGAGTAAACATGACACTCCAAAAATATCAGAGGAAAAACAATGCCAAAAGTTTTGGATTCAAATCTGAATTTTATTTGAATTTGAAAAAATGAATTTTTATAAAGTTTGGAATTTGCCTTTGTAAAAATGTTCAAATGATAGGGAATATTCCCCTGATCATTTTGGTATATATATGTCCTATATAAAATATTTATAGATATTGTTTTATTTCTGTTTTAGTTTTATTTAAAAAAATAAAGAAAACCCCCCCTCAGGCGCCAGCCAGACCCAACAGGCCAGCCCAGCGCCTCACCCCGCACTTTGGCCCGGCCCACCAGCCAGCCCACTGGCCACAGCCTTGACCCACAGGCCAATGAGCCAGCCCACCTCGCGCCCAACCCTCCCGATCGGTCGCCCGCTCACTCGCCCTCTCTCTCTCTCACCGACATGACCCCACCCCTTCTTCCTCCCCGCCCACGCCACGCTGCCGCTTGCGGATCGGGATCCCAAGGATCCGGGATGCCGATTTCTCCCGATCCCTTCCCTCCCGACGAGGCCCCGCCCTATAAAACCCCTCCCGCACCCGTTCCCCCTCGCCCCTCGCGGACCTCCTCTCCCTCCCGCTCGTACTCGCCGGAGCAAGCTTCACTGCCGCCAAAGTCGCCGCCGTCGCCACCCTAGTCCTCCCCGACCACCCCGACCACACCGAACTCCTCACGGCCTCCCCGCACCCATGACGGCGACTCCCTCGAGCTCACCGACGACCGGAAGCCCAGCCTCCGCCGCCCGCCCGCGCCGTCGCCCGGACTCAGACGTCATGGAAACCACCTCCCCCGTCCGATCTCAAACGGACGGCCACGATTAGAACCCCCGAAGGGGTATGATTTTATTAAAAGAACCGGTCGGTTCGTCCGGTTTATTTGTTAGGGTTTTAGTCGATTAGCCGGCCCGTTTTTAGTTTTAACCCGAGGCCCGTTTAGACTAAACTACGCCCTAGTGTGATATAGGCCCATTAGGCCTTTTTTTCTTTTTAATTTTCTGTTTTAGCGAATAGTTTCTGTTTTCAAAAATGTATATCTTTTATTATGTTTAATATTTTTTGATGATTCTTTTTTTGTTGGATTGCAAATTTTATGTAGTTTCAGAAAAATATATATTTAGCTATGTTAAAAATAATTAAAAATGCTTTAATATTGTTTTAGTCAGAATAGTAAATCTGCTATAACTTTAGTTAGAAAAATTATTTTGCATGATTCTTTTTGTCACCACTTTATTTTGACATTGCCAAACCCTAGAAATTAATTTGGGTATTTTAGGATTAATAAATAATTAGTTTTAGACAGAATCCTATTAATCCTAATTAATTAACTAGTTCCTGTTTTCCTAATTAATTAATTAGTAAATTAATTTATTCTTAACTTGTGATTAGTTATTCTAGGTTAGTTTCTGTCATTCTAGTAGATGAACTTTTATTTATAATTAATAAAAGTTTTAAATTATTTTCTTAATAGAAATTGGATTAGGCCTATTATGAGTTTTATAATAGCTTTTAAATTAATTCTTTTTGCTCCTAGTTGCTTAGTGAATCCTTTTCTGTTTAGTTAACTTAAAACCATGATTAGGTTATGTTAGAAAATTCTTATGATATAAAACTATTTTGTTATTTGTTGAAGTAGGAAACTTGAGTGGCCTTTATTTGAGTTTTTCTTTTGGATTTGAGTTTTGGTTGTTTGTTGTGTTATGTTACTTTCGTTATGTTGTGTTATGTGACCCTATTGCTATGTGCTTATTATAGTTATTGTTTGCCTCGGTAGAATTTCCGGAGTGCGAGGATTGCTACTACGAAACCCTAGTTTTTTTGAAGATCGTCAACCAGGCAAGTTCACTTGACCATGCTTTTCTTACCTATGTTTTATTGCATTTAGTGGCACCATTGCAACCACCCCTCAAGAGTGTTATTGAATCCTTGTAGTTGAGTAGTATGCATGAGGTAGGAACCCATCACCCTGTTACCAAGCCCGGACGTTATTTGTTTTAATGCTACGCTATAGTAGACGGGGTTTGGTATGAGTGCTTTCGAGAGTGGTGTGAAGAAGGAGAACTCTACGTCAATGGCGACAACTCCATGATGGAATCTGCAAGGACTGCATCTTCAAGACCTCAAGACTTCAAGACTCGAGACAGGATTTTCAATACACACTCTTTGGGTGAAGGGCGGTTGACGGGCACCTGGAGAACCCAGTGGTTGGCCGGGATGCATGGAGAAGCGCCATGACATCTTGCGGAAAGCTTCACCCAGACTCAAAGAGACGGAAGAATACTTCATGCCGGGAAGCTTACCTGTGCAACCGCAAGTCATTATGGGCTCTGGCTTGGTTGACCTTAGTTGTGACTCTGGCTGGGACGGTACTAGCAGATGTAGAAGGACGGTAGGATTGGATGGGTACCGGACAGTGGTCAGAGGAACACTTTGGAAGACCATGTTTCGGTCATCTTGTTCTCAAACACCCTGAAGTGCGAGAACGTAAAGAGAGGGATCGAATCTTGCGGGTAAAGTGTACAAACCTCTGCAGAGAGTTTTAATCCTAATCGATTAGCCGTGTCCCCGGTGACGGACAATTTGAGCCTCCGGACTTGGATCTATCTCGGAACTCTCAACACCGGACTGATAACTTAATTGTGGGCAACTTATGATGATTTTGGGCTATGAGACATCGGTTGGCGGAACCATGTCATGATAGAAAACTCCATAGTACAGACTTCATTTATTCCTTTGATGTAGGGAAAATAAAACCAGCTTTTACGCAAACAAAACTCAGATACAGAGCCATAAAGCCATATTGCATATAGTATAGTTTTATCATCTGTTTTCTCATATTGTGATCTTGCGGTACATTCAATGTCTTGACCTACGGCTGCAACGTATCATGTTGCAGATATTTTCCTCGACGAGTAAGAGTTACGATCTGGTTACGGTCTACACTCAACCTGCCGATGGCGTTGATGGGACTCCACACCCGTTTGATTGTTTCGCTGAGTATTATGAGGTATATATCATTTTACGTTATTTATACATGTGATTGCACTTTGATATATACATTGATGTCTTGTGTGTGTGCCAAAGATATCTTGATCCGAGGATGTACAGATACACGAGGCTTGACCGTGCGAGGTCGGGTCGCTCTGAGAGATGGTATCGAGCACATGTTGTTGTAGGGACGTGACCCTAGAAACCGGAAAGCCTTAGGACAGGATATCTCAAAAACTTTATTTACAAAAAGACTCTTACTTCTCATCTTTTCTGAATTTATCAAATAGACCCTCTCACCTCAAATAGTTAGAATATACCCCTTATCCTTTGATAACCCGGAGGATCAATCAAGACGCTCCAAGAAGGATTTGATATCGGAGAACTGATGACCCCTTGAGTAAAGAGGATTTCTCCATTAGAATCTACAACAGTTGAAGACTCCGAAGACTTGAAGGATCTGAAGAATTATTTGACCTTTAGAAGACCAAACCCCTGTTACACACTTACGTTAGATGCGACGATTTGTGAGCTGTCCTTTGTTAGATGTTTTCCGACAGCCCCAAATTAAAACCCGTTTCTCCAAAAACTATTGTTTGTATTGTGTATATCCCTCCCCACCTCTCTCTCATCTCACCCTAAAACCCTTGAACCCCATAGATGATGAATGAAGTTGGACTGATATTCTTCGGATCAAGACTTCGGTAGGAGGCGAAGAGCTATGGATGCAGAACATGGAGAGTCACCGGGAACAATTTGGTTTCAAGGAAGTATGAGGTCCAATACGCTCTTGATTTTTTACAGAAAGTGCTGCAACACAGTGGAAAATGCATCAAGCCATACAGGATTTAATGGAGCAAAAACTTGGGAAGAATTCAAGAAGACCACGATGAGATCACGTCTTATCCGGAAGCACAATGATACACCAAGAAGAAAACCTTGTGCTCGCAAGATTTGCGGAGAAATAGGACACACCAGGAGGAACACAAAGATGGATGCCCTCATTGTGAGGAGAAACACCCAGTGAGGAATGCCCAACTAGCCGGTGACTTGCTTCCTGTGTGAAGGAACCACCCACTACCCGTGCGGTGTCACATTTACTCCACGGTGCAACAAATTATTCAAGCGGGGAAGATGGAATGAAGGAAGCCCTCAAGGAAGACCTAGAAGAACCAGTAATGAATGAAAGTGTTGAAGACACGGATGGAGAAGGTCTCAACAGATTTTACTCAATGCCTGCTATTCATGAGGAGAAGAAGGACATTTTTCACACTATTGCACCAAGGAAAGAAAAGAGTATCCAGGATACTTCCCGACAGAAGCAATAGAGTTTGACCCACAAGGAATAGAAGGTTTGATCAGAACGAAGAAAACCAGGAAGAGAAAACAAAGACACCCTCAGAACAACCCAATTTACGCAAATAGGGACAAGAGTCATATCACCTGCTTTTGAATGTAAGGACGTCGGGCATTATGCCAATCATTGTCCCGAAGGAAGCAAGGAACTCAAGGAGCAGGCACCATCTCCAAGAAGCCCAAAGACTTATCGAAAGTTATGTGTTTTCATTGCAAGGAAGCAGGACATTATGCTACTAAATGTCCCGACAAGATGAAAGCAGGAGTGGAGTAGTTGGAATTTTGATATTGGAAACAAGAGTAATAGAAAGCAATTTCATTTTCACGAGTTCGATGAGTTGAGTTATGTAATGGATGCTCAGAGATTGTAATGAATGCATGAATCAATAAAGTTAAGGTGTGATGATTTCATATGTTGAATTTTATGGGTTGTTACTCCATGAACAAAGAGTTTTGACCATTTTCGAGGATATGAGAAACATGGTCTATGGATGGATTTGTGAATTTCATTTTTAGGGTGGTAGTACCCTGTGAAGAAGACTAGACTAATGGATAAGAAAATATATATTCCACGGACTGTAGTTGAAGGAAAAAAAAGTTGGAATTTTGCTTTTGATATGATGGTATGAAGAAAGCAGAGTACTCGGATTTAAAAGATGTGTAATATGGAACAAGAGAGTTACCCCAAGGATGAGTTAAAGCTGCACTAGTGTTGAAGTGGGCCATAACCCACAGGCCCAAGAATTAATAAGGATCAAGTACCCTTGGAGAAAGAAATTTTGGGATTAGACTACGATTTGATCAGCAAGCGATTCTATAGGAGTTTACATAAAAACCTGAGAGTGGTGAAGTAACGATAGATGTTTCGTTTGGCTTGCAGAAACCATGGATTTACTCGAAACCAGTTCGAGAACAAGAGAAATTCTGCAATGCTTGTGAGAATGACCGAGTGTTAGAATACGAGATTTGCCAAACCTTATACTGAGGTAATGATCCGGTGCGGAATGGATTGATCACCATACCGACTTACTCGTATTTTTCGCTCTTGCTATTTGGAATGGTAAATCTGAGAGACTTAACCATAGTAAAGTGACGGCCTTTCGTTGAAGCCTTGCTTAAGCCTTAGAGTGGTAGGATGATAAACCCATGTACATGGCATTTGTTGCCAAACGTAGGTTATACGGTGAGGTTCAACCCAAACCCGTTTTCTGTAGGAGAAAACCATAAATTGTAGACCACCATGAGTATTTCGATGGTTGTCTAGAATGGACACGAACCTATCAGCTAAGAAGATCCAGTCTCGGACGAACCACGACTTTGAAGAACCGACCCAAGGTTTCGAGGAAAACTTTACGCTCCTAACAGAAGAGCGTTAATGAAGGAGTTATTGTAAGATATGTGACGATACATACATTGTCAGCACTCCAGAGGAAGTATCTGAGTTTATTGGAACCGTAACCTTCATTTTAAGTGTGGTAGCCCACCTGACCTTTCTCGACCGAACATTTGCTAGAAGACCCCAACCCCTAACCTTTCTTGTTAGCCTCTTGAATCTCGAGGACGAGATTCATTTTAAATGTGGTAGGTTTGTAACATCCCAAAATTCTAAATTTTGGAATGTTATAATAAATAAATAACTATGGTTGTTGTCGATTGTTTGGTGATTGAATGAGTGAAACCGAGTGAAATTTGAAAACTTTTGAAAGTTGAATGAGAGGGAATGAAATGACTTTCCCAAAACTTTCTCCTATGCCTTTTGGATCTCAATGAATTCAAATTCATTCCAACACCAAAGCCTAGAGTGAAGATGACATGACTTCTTCCATTTTGAAATGAATAGGGTTTTGGAAAAGATTTGAATTTCATTAGGGAAGATTTCAAATTCAAAGCTTTATGCAACTCAATGATTTTCATGAGGGAAGATAAAATGACTTCTTCAATTATATGAAATATGAGTTGGAAGTAATAAAGTATCAAATTGAAAGTCATTTGAAAGTGCCATTTGAAGTTTCAGAGGATTTTGAGTTTTGAATTTGAATTCAAACTTTGTCAAGTAGGAATCATATCAAAAACTATGCATGATAAATACTTGAGCAAAAGTATGAGAGGAGTAAACATGACACTCCAAAAATATCAGAGGAAAACAATGCCAAAAGTTTTGGATTCAAATCTGAATTTTATTTGAATTTGAAAAAATGAATTTTTATAAAGTTTGGATTTTGCCTTTGGAAAAATGTTCAAATGATAGGAATATTCCCTGATCATTTTGGTATATATATGTCCTATATAAAATATTTATAGATATTGTTTTATTTCTGTTTTAGTTTTATTTAAAAAATAAAGAAACCCCCCCTCGGCGCCCGGCCAGACCATGAGCCAGCCAGCGCCTCACCCGCACCTCAGCGCTTTGGCCCAGCCAGGCCCACAGCCTGGCCAGCCCACAGCCTTGACCCACAGTAGCCAATGAGCCCAGCCCCCTCGCCCGAACCCCTCCCGATCGGTCGCCCGCCGCTTCTCGCCCTCTCTCTCTCTCACCGACACGGACCCCACCCCTTCTTCCTCCCCGCCACGCCACGCCCGTCGCCCTTGCGGATCGCCGGATCGAAGGATCCGGATGCCGATTCCTCCCGATCCCTTCCTCCCGACGAGGCCCCGCCCTATAAAACCCCCTCCGCACCCCGTTCCCCCTCGCCCCTCGCATGGGACCTCCTCTCCCTCCCTTTCGTACTTGGGAGCAGGCTTCGCACCGCCGCCAAAGTCGCCGCCGTCGCCACCCTAGTCCTCCCCGACCACCCCGACCACACCGAACTCCTCACCGGCCTCCCCGCACTCAAGACGGGCGACTCCCTCGAGCTCACTGACGACAGGAAGCTGACGCACTCCGCGCCGCCCGCCGCCGTCGCCCGGACTCGATGCGTCATGGAAACCACCTCCCCCGTCCGATCTCAAACGGACGGCCACGATTAGAACCCCCGAAGGGGTATGATTTTATTAAAAGAACCGGCCGGTTCGTCCGGTTTATTTGTTAGGGTTTTAGTCGATTAGCCGGCCCGTTTTTAGTTTTAACCCGAGGCCCGTTTAGACTAAACTACGCCTTAGTGCATGATAGGCCCATTAGGCCTTTTTTTCTTTTATTTTAATTTTCTGTTTTAGCCGAATAGTTTCTGTTTTCAAAAATGTATATCTTTTATTCTGTTTAATATTTTTTGATGATTCTTTTTTTGTTGGATTGCAAATTTTATGTAGTTTCAGAAAAATATATATTTAGCTATGTTAAAAATAATTAAAATGCATTAATATTGTTTTAGTCAGAATAGTAAATCTGCTATAACTTTAGTTAGAAAAATTATTTTTGCATGATTCTTTTGTCACCACTTTATTTTGACATTGCCAAACCCTAGAAATTAATTTGGGTATTTTAGGATTAATAAATAATTAGTTTTAGACAGAATCCTATTAATCCTAATTAATTAACTAGTTCCTGTTTTCATAATTAATTAATTAGTAAATTAATTTATTCTTAACTTGTGATTATTTTTTCTAGGTTAGTTTCTGTCATTCTAGTAGATGAACTTTTATTTATAATTAATAAAAGTTTTAAATTATTTTCTTAATAGAAATTGGATTAGGCCTATTATGAGTTTTATAATAGCTTTTAAATTAATTCTTTTTGCTCCTAGTTGCTTAGTGAATCCTTTTCTGTTTAGTTAACTTAAAACCATGATTAGGTTATGTTAGAAAATTCTTATGATATAAAACTATTTTGTTATTTGTTGAAGTAGGAAACTTGAGTGGCCTTTATTTGAGTTTTTCTTTTGGATTTGAGTTTTGGTTGTTTGTTGTGTTATGTTACTTTCGTTATGTTGTGTTATGTGACCCTATTGCTATGTGCTTATTATAGTTATTGTTTGCCTCGGTAGAATTTCCGAGTGCGAGGATTGCTACTCTGAAACCCTAGTTTTTTGAAGATCGTCAACCGTGCAAGTTCACTTGACCATGCTTTTCTTACCTATGTTTTATTGCATTTAGTGGCACCATTGCAACCACCCCTCAGTAGTGTTATTGAATCCTTGTAGTTGAGTAGTATGCATGAGGTAGGAACCCATCACCCTGTTACCAAGCTCGGGACGTTATTTGTTTTAATGCTACGCTATAGTAGACGGGGTTTGGTATGAGTGCTCGAGAGTGGTGTGAAGAAGGAGAACTCTCGTCAATGGCGACAACTCCATGATGGAATCTGCAAGGACTGCATCTTCAAGACCTCAAGACTTCAAGACTCGAGGCAGGATTTTCAATACACACTCTTTGGGTGAAGGGCGGTTGTGACGGGCACCTGGAGAAACCGGTGGTTGGCGGGATGCATGGAGAAGCGCCATGACATCTTGCGGAAAGCTTCACCCAGACTCAAAGAGACGGAAGAATACTTCATGCCGGAAGCTTACATGCAACCGCAAGTCATTATGGGCTCTGGCTTGGTTGACCTTAGTTGTGACTCTGGCTGGGGACGGTACTAGCAGGATGTAGAAGGGCGGTAGGATTGGATGGAGTGCGGACGGTGGTCGAGGAACACTTTGGAAGACCATGTTTCGGTCATCTTGTTCTCAAACACCACGAAGTGCGAGAACGTAAAGAGAGGGATCGAATCTTGCGGGTAAAGTGTACAAACCTCTGCAGAGGGTTATAACCTAATCGATTAGCCGTGTCCCGATTACGGACAATTTGAGCCTCTGGACTTGGATCTATCTCGGAACTCTCAACACCGGATGATAACTTAATTGTGGGCAACTTATGATGATTTTGGGCTATGAGACATCGGTTGGCGGAACCATGTCATGATAGAAAACTCCATAGTACAGACTTCATTTATTCCTTTGATGTAGGGAAAATAAAACCAGCTTTTACGCAAACAAAACTTCGAATCTGAGCCATAAAGCCATATTGCATATAGTATAGTTTTATCATCTGTTTTCTCATATTGTGATCTTGCGGTACATTCAATGTCTTGACCTACACGGCTGCAACGTATCATGTTGCAGATATTTTCCTCGACAGTAAGAGTTACGATCTGAGGTTACGGTCTACACTCAACCCGCCGATGGCGTTGATGGGACTCCACACCCGTTTGATTGTTTCCGCTGAGTATTATGAGGTATATATCATTTTACGTTATTTATACATGTGATTGCACTTTGATATATACATTGATGTCTTGTGTGTGCCAAAGATATCTTGATCCGAGGATGGCACAGATACGAGGCTTGACCGTCGAGGTCGGGTCGCTACAAATTAAGCGAAAGATATGCAAGGAATAGATCACGAGAAAATGCAGAGAAAGCAGAAAGAAATCTAGATGAAGTTTTTTTGAAAGGGGAAACACAAATGCATGTGACAAATGCAAAACTTCGAGAAAAGAACACGGAGAACTTCATCTAGAGATGGTCGGCGACAAAGTCACCTATGTTAGAGTATATTGACTTAGGAGTCAAGTGAGATCACTTGATCATAGGCCATACTCATCGTTTAAGCTCAAAATGGGGTTTCCATTTTTCGTTTAAGCATCTTGATGTATTCACATCTTGTCGAGTTGCTTTAACTCATGACTCGGAGTAAAGCTTCTCTAAGATGGAATAACATACGTTGGTTAGTGGTGTTGTCCATGTAGTTGAACTTGCGTGGGTTACTCAAGGTTGATGTAGCTCATCAAGAATTTGGAGCGCCACTTGGAATTTGAGTCCATCTTCCTACATGGGTTAGTTCTTGCAAGGAACAGCACTTGTATATCCAAAAATGAAAATTATGAAACTCAACATAGAATTTGTCAAAGGATATGTTTGAATGGTTTCATGCTTCCTTATCTTCAACCACCTTGTGTAGAGACTTGGTGATGTAGAGATTGCTCAAGATATGAGTAGGTTGCAACCTCATGGAATTTGATTCAACCAAGTACCTATATGGGTTAGATAACATGCAAGATACAAATATATCCAAGACATAAGTTTTTCATCCTAAGAGAAATAACAAGGATTAGTCATAAGCTCATGTCTTGCATGTATCCAATGGAGTTTCTACTCCAAGTTTGAAGCATCAATGATGTTCAATTCTCCTCTTAACCCGCAAAACACTTTCTCATCAAGAGGTTTAGTGAATATATCCGCTAATTGCTTTTCGGTGCGAACATGCTTAAGATCAATGTCACCCTTAGCAACATGATCTCGAATGAAATGATGACGAACTTCAATATGCTTAGTTCAAGAATGTTGCACAGGATTATGACCAATTTTGATAGCACTTTCATTATCACAAAGCAATGGAACATGTCTCACATATATCCCATAATCTTTAAGAGTTTGGGTCATCCAAAGTAATTGAGCACAACATGATCCGGTGACAATATATTCAGCTTCAAGTGATGGATAAGGATACCGAGTTTTGTTTCTTGGAGGACCAAGACACAAGAGATCTACCAAGAAATTGACAAGTACCGAAGTGGACTTTGTATCAACCTTGTCTCGGCATAGTCCGAGTCGGAATAGCCAACAAGATCGAAAGAGGCCCTCTTAGGATACCAAATGCCAAAATTTGGTGTATGGATTAAGTATCTCACTATCCTTTTCACGGCCTTAAGATGACATTCTTTAGGGGCAGCTTGATATCGTGCACACATGCACACACTTAGCATAATATCGACGTGAAGCACATAGATATAACAATGAACCAATCATAGAGCGATAAACCTTTTGATCAACGGTTCACCATCTTTGGTTAAGTCAAGATGTCCACTAGTAGGCATGGGTGTAGTCATACCTTTGCATTCTTGCATATTGAACTTCTTGAATAAGTCCTTAGTGTACTTCGTTTGAGAGACAAAAGTACCTTCCTTAGTTTGCTTGATTTGCAAACCAAGAAAGAATTTGAGTTCACTCATCATAGACATTTCAAACTTCTCCAACATTGGCTTCCCAAACTTTTCACTAAAATGAGGGTTAGTTGAACCAAATATAATATCATCAACATAAATTTGGCACACAAAGAGTTCACCATTAACCCTTTTAGTAAAAAGAGTAGAATCAATTTTCCCAATTTCAAAGCCTTTTTCAAGAAGAAACTTGGTCAAGCATTACCATGCTCTAGGAGCCTGTTTAAGTCCATAAAGAGCTTTGTGAAGTTTGTAAACATGATTGGGTTTCTTAGGATTAACAAAGCCGGGAGGTTGATTAACATAAACTTCCTCCTCTATTTCACCATTTAGAAAAGCACTTTTAATGTCCATTTGGTACAAGGTGATATCATGGTGATTAGCATAGGCAAGTAAGATGCGAATGGACTCAAGTCTAGCAACGGGGGCGTAAGTCCCACCATAGTCCATACCTTCGACTTGTGTGTAGCCTTGGGAGACGAGACGTGCTTTGTTGCGAACTACTTATCCATCTTCATCTTGCTTGTTGCGAAACACCCATTTGGTACCGGTGATGTTGTGGTTGTTGTCGGGCTTCTCAACCAATGTCCAAACTTGGTTCCTCTCAAAGTTGTGTAGCTCTTCATGCACAGCATTTATCCAATCCGGATCTTCCAATGCTTCTTCGACCTTCATAGGTTCAATGCTAGAGATAAAATAATAATTTTCACAAAAGTTAGCTAAACGAGTTTTAGAGCGAGTGATTCTCCCGGTTTGAATATCATTGTAGATTTGCTCGATGGGATGGTCTTTATCAATTCTTGCTCGAACTCGTGAAAGCTTTTGCTTGGGTCTTCGTTGAACATCTTCTTCATCTTGTTCTTCTTCTTGGCCTTCTTCATTGTTGGCGTTGTCGTTCTCTTGTTGTGGTGGAGAAGGAGGTTGTTGACGTTCATCTTGATGCACTTCCTCGTTTTCTTCATCTTGGTGTGTCCCGCTTGTGGATGCTTCCGTATCAACTCTTGGTTCACCTTGTCGTGAAGTAGAAGCTTCCACTTGGACGGGCGAGGTACTCTCCTTCACCTCCGTTGGACGGACCTTGCCAATAGACAAGTCTTGGATTGCTTCCGAAGGATCTTTGTCTCCTACATCAATTGACAATTGCTCTACTTGCGAGCCGTTAGATTCATCAAACTTCACATCTACCGTCTCTTCAACTTTTCGGGTGAAATTGTTGTAGATACGGTAAGTGTGAGAGTTTGAGCCATAACCTAGTAGGAAACCTTCATGAGACTTAGGAGCAAATTTAGAACGACGATGCTTATCAAGAATGTAGCACTTTGAGCCGAATACTCGAAAGTATCCGACTTGGGGTTTGTTACCGGTGAGTAGCTCGTATGTCGTCTTGCCGAGTAGCTTGTGAAGATACAAGCGATTTGTTGCATGACAAGCTGTCTCAACCGCTTACGCCCAAAAGTGCTTGGCGTCTTGTACTCATCAAGCATCGTTCTCCCCATTTTGATGAGCGTCGGTTCTTCCTCTCAACAACTCCATTTTGTTGAGGTGTGTACGTAGCCGAGAACTCGTGTGAAATCCCTTCTTCGTCAAGAAAGGTGTCCACATTTGCGTTCTTGAACTCCGTTCCGTTGTCGCTGCGAACCTTCTTGATCTTCACTTCAAATTGATTTTGGGCCTTTCTAGCGAAGTTTTTGAAGATCTTTTGGACCTGTGATTTATCATCGAGAAAGAACACCCACGTAAATCTGGAAAAATCATCAACTATAACTAGACCAAAATAATTTCCACCGAGACTCTTGTAAGAGTTGGGACCAAAGAGATCCATGTGAAGTAGCTCGAATGGCCTCTTCGTGGTCATGATGTTCTTCACGGGATGCCTTCCTCCAACCTGTTTACCTGCTTGACAAGCCTTTGCAAAGTCTATCCTTATCAAATATGACATCATTAACTCCAAGGATATGATTTCCCTTAATAAGCTTGTCAAGGTTTACGCATACCAACATGACCTAATCGTCTATGCCATAACCAGCCTTTTGAGGATTTAGCAATGAAGCAAGTTTTAGGTTGAGCCTTTTTAGTGAAATCAACAATGTATAGATCACCTCTACGCACACCAAGAAGACCATTTTATGATTATCTCGACAAAACACTTGGCAATCTACTTGATAAATAGAACATTGAAACCGAAATCAGCAAGTCTAGATACTGAAAGTAAGTTGTAACCAAGAGATTCAACGAGCATAACATTTTGTATGGAGCTATCATGTGAGATGGCCACCTTACCGAGGCCAGCCACCTTACCCTTTGAGTTGTCACCGAAAGTGACATACTTTCGAGGACCATCATTTTCAGCAAGCTCGCGAAACATGTCTTTATCTCCGGTCATGTGATCGGTACATCCACTGTCAAGAACCCATTCCTTTCCTCCTGACGTATATCCCCGAAGATTTGCCATAAGACAAAATGTCTCATTGCATCATCAAGATCGAAGTCACTATCATCATCCTCATCATAGTATCCATGTTCAACATCGCCATGTGGTGGATCAAATCCTAGAGAGGGTGATTCATTAGAATGAGTTTGACACATATCTTGCTTATGAATTCTTATAGCTTCGGAAATAATGTCACTAATAATACCAACATTTCCTTTGGCACGCATAAGGTTTGTAAGCTCAAATAGGCGATCACCAAACATAGGATCACTAGTATTCATCTTACTCAAGGCAATAGATTTATAGAGAATCTCATCTAGATTTTTCAAGGAATAATTTGGAAAGCGTTCCTCAAGAAATTTCCATATAGTGTAGGCACACTCAAAAGTAGGCAAGATTCTAATCAAGTTTCAAGGCAAGCCTCTAGTGATAAGATTAACAGTTCTAAGATTCCTAGTCATGTCAATAGCTTCATCAAGGGTAGGATGCATAGGATCAACACAAGGTGCACAAGGACTAGCAATGTACTTGTTAAAATGATATAGATTGAAAATAGCAAGCATCTCATTTTTCCACTCACGAAAATACTCTCCATCAAAAATAGGCACTCTATGACTAAGACTCCCCAAAGTAGACTCATCCATCTTCCTCCAATGGTGATTAAACCAAAGCAATGGAGACCAATGCTCTGATACCACTTGTAGGACCTTGAGAAGAGGTGTCTATAGGGGGTGATTAGACACTAAGTACCAAAGTTACAGTTTTTAAGTTTCTTTAAAGTTTGAGTGGAGTTTAGGCACAAGTTTAACATTCACAACATATAGCAAGCAAGCATGCAAAGAGTATATGAGCAGAGGAGAATAAAGCATGCAACTTGCAAGAATGTAAAGGGAAGGGATTGGAGGATTCAAACGCAATTGGAGACACGGATGTTTTTGGCGTGGTTTCGATAGGTGGTGCTATCGTACTTCCACGTTGGTGGAGACTTCAACCCATGTAGGGTAACGGTTGCGCGAGTCCACGGAGGGCTCCACCCACGAAGGGTCCATGAAGAAGCAACCTTGTCTATCCCACCATGGCCGTCACCCATGAAGGACTTGCCTCACTAGCGGTAGATCTTCACGAAGTAGGCGATCTCCTTGCCCTTACAAACTCCTTGGTTCAACTCCACAATCTTGTCGGAGGCTCCCAAGTGACACCTAGCCAATCTAGGAGACACCACTCTCCAAGAAGTAACAAACGGTGTGTTGATGATGAACTCCTTGCTCTTGTGCTTCAAATGATAGTCTCCCCAACACTCAACTCTCTTTCATAGGATTTGGATCTGGTGGGAAGAAGGTTGAGTGGAAAGCAACTTGGGGAAGGCTAGAGATCAAGATTCATATGGTAGGAATGGAATATCTTGGCCTCAACACATGAGTAGGTAGTTCTCTCTCGTAAATAGGATCTTTGGAAGTGTAGGTTCAGTCTGATGGCTCTCTCCACGAATGAAGAGGAGGTGGAGGGGTATATATAGCCTCCACACAAAATCTAACCGTTACACACAATCTACCAAACTCGGTGGGACCGAATCGTTAAACTCGATCAGACCGATTTTGCAAATAATGTGATCATTAGGGTTTTCGGTGGGACGAAATGCAACTTCGGTGGGACCGATTTGGTTAGGGTTAGGGCATAACGTAATCTCGGTAAGACCGATTACACAAACTCGGTGGGACCGATTTTGGTAATAAGCTTTCGAGAGAGTTGGTCGAGCAAACTTGGTGATCGATTATCAAACTTCGGTGGGACCGATTTTGATAATAAGTTAACAGAGAGTTTGCATTGTAATCTCGGTAGTACCGATTGCTCAAACTCGGTGAGACCGATTTTGATAATGGACATACACAGAGAGATTACAATCCCATCTCGGTGAGACCGAGATCCCTATCGGTGAGACCGATTTGCCTAGGGTTTGTGGCTGTGGCTAAGACATTCAAACTCGGTGGCGCCGGATAGAAAGAATCAGTGGGGCCGTGTTTGACTTTAGGTTTAGGACATATGTGTGGAAGTGGGAAACTAGTTGAGGGTATTTGGAGCATATCACTAAGCACTTTGAAGCAAGAGGCTCATTAAGCAACACCTCATCCCTCCTTGATAGTATTGGCTTTTCCTATAGACTCAATGTGATCTTGGATCACTAAAATGGAAAATGAAGAGTCTTGAGCTTGAAGCTTGAGCCAATCCTTTGTCCTTAGCATCTTGAAGGAGTTCCCACATCCTTTAGTCCATGCCACTCCATTGTTGAACTTATCTGAAACATACTAGATAAAAGTGTTAGTCCAACAATAGATATGTTGTCATTAATTACCAAAACCACCTAGGGAGCACTTGTGCTTTCAGTCTCCCCCTTTTTGGTAATTGATGGCAACATCCATCAAAGCTTTAGATAAAGATATAAAGAATAGCAAGTAAAGCTTTGGAAAGACATGTAACAATCATAGGCTCCCCCTACATGTATGCAATCATGTGAATATGAAATATAGAAGCATGTGATAGCATAACCATGATAGAGCAGGCAATGTGTTACATGTATCTTGTCTATATGCATCAGAGCAAAAAGTATTAAAGAGAATACCTTCATGCCCATGAGTCCTTCTTGCAAACAGTATGTACATCAACAAGAATTCCTCATACACATGATTGTGATGCATATACTTACCTTGTAGTCTTGAGTTGGCTTAGGATGGAATGAACCTGCGTAAACAAGGTTAGATAATACAGATGCACCTACTAGCCAGAGCAAACAAAAGAAACCACAAGAATACCAAGACTGGGATGACATGTAGAGAGTGAGTACTGAGTACCACATTGGATTACACATGTCCCCAAAAATAAAGATATGCAATGAATTTAAATGATCTCTTTCCCTTAGATGTATTGCTCCCCCTTAATCTAACATGGGATACTGGGAGAAGATAGGGAATAGAAAATCAGAGCTGAAGGAAAACAGAGCTGGAAGATATGAATGATGATCAGAGCTAAAGTTCAGAGATAATGTATGCTAATGCAAAAGTTTAGCACAACAGATCATATGAACATGTCTCTCCCCTCGAGAAGACATGTGGACATCTCTCCTCTTGAACACAAAGCATCTGGGATCCTTGAGAAATACTTTCTATTAGTATTCTCTCCCCCTGGAGATCTCTCTCTCCCCCTGAAGGATCTTTCTCTCCTTCTCTGATGTGATCTCTCTCTCTCTAAATGATAAGCTTTGATGTGATCTCTCTCTCCCCCTTTGACATCAATTTCCAAGAAGGGCTTGATAAAGATGTAATCTCTCTCTCTCCTCCTCTGGAATTTGTCGTGAATGGGTTTGATCATTGAGTCACAACATAAAGCAATGATAAAAATGTGATGCTTGTAGAGGACAAGATTCATTAAGTGGAGCTGGAGCATTTAAACACGTAATATGTGGCAAAGTGTTTTTCCTGTTATGAAATCGGCACGGAGTTGAGTTGTAGCCGGTTGCACGAAAGGATTGATTGCACCGAAAAAAACAAATCGGTTGAACCGAGTTCATCGCAGAGAGAACACTTGTCACCTCAGCTCACTAGACTAGTAAGATCTCACAAAGATTTGCAAGGAATTAACTGAAAGATATGCAAGGAATTAGATGCAGAAAATGTAGAGAAAACAGAAAGAAATCTAGATGAAGTTTTTTTTTGAAAGGGGAAACACAAATGCATGTGACAAATGCAAAAACTCAGAAAAGAACACAGGAGAACTTTATCTAGAGATGGTCGGCGACAAAGTCACCTATGTTAGAGTATATTGACTTAGGAGTCAAGTGAGATCACTTGATCATGGGCCATACTCATCGTTTAAGCTCAAAATGGGGTTTCCATTTTTCGTTTAAGCATCTTGATGTATTCACATCTTGTCGAGTTGCTTTAACTCATGACTCGGAGTAAAGCTTCTCTAAGATGGAATAACATACCTTGGTTAGTGGTGTTGTCCATGTAGTTGAATTTGCGTGGGTTACTCAAGGTTGATGTAGCTCATCAAGAATTTGGAGCGCCACTTGGAATTTGAGTCCATCTACCTACATGGGTTAGTTCTTGCAAGGAAGAGCACTTGTATATTCAAAAATGACAATTATGAAACTCAACATAGAATTTGTCAAAGGATATGTTTGACACTTGCTACCTTGTTTTAAATTCTTCTGACCTGCGTCGGTGCTGCATATTGGGTTCTAAATTAAGGTTGGTTAAGCTTTGTTATGATATGCCAGTATAATAAGTTTTCACTGCACTGGATATAACATATTTAACTAGCATCACACAATGAAGTAATTTAACTTAATTTAAAAGAGCAACAAAATTATTGCCATCTTTCTGAAAAAGGTCCAGAAAACACGAGTTTAAGCTTCCAATCCTTTGGTTTTTAGGGAACATATAGTTCAGTTTGAAGAGTTCATGATGAAAACATATTCCCGCAGCCACTGCCTCCTCGATCTACGCTAGCCTGCAGCAGCAAGGTCAGCCCCCACACTCTGCATTTTCTCTTCAGGTCTTGGCACAGGAAACTGAAAAGGAGATGCTCCTAAAGTCACCACATTTAGGAAAACATAACAAGTCAGAGCATTTTAAGAATTGTTGTCTTCTGCTTGTAGCTTTGGATTCATCATGACTTATCTAAGCGGAGAGATCATAGCACTGATTTACGTGACCTCAGACCACTTGAGCACCGAGCAGTCTCTCCCTACAAAACAAATAGGTGAAATGGAAAATAACTTCAGCCGGTAATTTGGTATTTAGCTACATTCAAGGAGACAATGTAGTGTGTAATCAGTTCCAAAGAAGAAGAATAGGACATCTCATTTCGTTACATTAAAAATCTTATTTTGATTCTCTCCCCCTGCAAGAAGCCTTTTCACCTCATACACCCCCACCGTCAGCAGGTAGCAGATTCATGTAATAGCCCCTCTCTCCCTAATCCCTTATCAGTCCTAAGTTTGGCTCACATTGTGATTTAATGGCACCAATTACGAACAATTCAACTTATTTTGTGGGTATATTAAACTGCATCACACAAACTAAGCAATGTAGACAAATCAATGTTAACACCAACAGAGCATGCATTATTTAATTTTTTGGGGGACTTAATTCATTGAATTTTTTTGCGGAGACATAATTCATTGATGCAATCCATATCTTGTACTTCTTTACAACAAGATGTTTCTTCTCGCAGAGGGATTTCCTGACAATCAAATGCAAAGTTTGCCACTTGCACTACTGATGATATATGTTGCATAGTGTACCAATTTGATGATGTGCTCATCTTGCTTGGACAGAACAAGGAATTTAGGTATAACTCCACTCATCTATAGATACCCATCTTATTTATTCAAGCTATCTTTTAACGCTGAGCTCTGGTGTCATCCTATTTTCTACTTCCTCCATTGCAAAATAAGTGTCTCAACTATGTTATTCTTTTTCTTCCATTCATTACTTAGCATTATATTCTCTGTATATATGCATGTCAAGTTTGTTGTGTTTGAAAGATGGCTAAGAGTAGCAGTAATATCATATGGCCAGCTTAATTAATATTCCAACCACCAATCATGGCTACTAACTACTCCCTCCGTTCCCAAATAATTGTCTTTCTAGCCATCTTAAATGGACTACAACATACGGATGTATGTAGACATGTTTTAAAGTGTAGGTTCACTCATTTTGTTTCGTATGTAGTCATTTGTTGAAATCTTTAGAAAGACAATTATTTAGGAACGAAGGGAGTACAAAGGAAAGCAGTCATATACTCATATGTGTACCTTCACTAAGAGTAGCAGTGCCTGGAGTTTAGATATTGCAGACTGTAGTGTTGTGGTCAATAAATCATGTCAAATGTTGTAGGGTCCTCGAAGTAATGAGCTTGCTGCTGCTTCAAGGCTGGAAGACACATTCAACTTCTAGCATACTACAAGTCCTGATGTAGCTAAGCTTTTCCACATTCAACCTGAAGCCAAGTGCACCTCTGTAGTCTTTGTTGGAGCTGATTGCCAGCTCCTCTTCTTCTTCGTCTAGCTTCCTCTCAAAGCCCACGCAAGAACAAAAAAACACAGATATTTGGTGGCCGCTATATCACACAGCCGACCCTTTTCTCTTCTCTGTATACTTTTCTCAAAGCAAATATGCGTACAAGTGCTTAAGTAGACTCACGCCCATGCAGCCGGGCCACACACTCGCCCACTAACTGCATGCACGCACCCACTCACACCACTAACTAATGACCCGATCTTCTCCTAGAATCACTCTAGGAACCACACGACCCGGCCACTCATGCAACAGCAGCTAGCAACCTCGGACATGCATACACAGCAGCCTGTCGCCACCGTTCGGCATCTCGCCATGCGCCATATCTCACGGCTCCTCGCATCTCACCTCCTTCATGTTCTCCGAGGCTCCACCTGCTACAACTACCTATATGCATGGACAAGCAAACTAATATGCAGATACATGTGAATCAAGATTAACAAAGCTAACAGTCTTGTCTTGCTAAAGAAAGAGGAGGAGAAGTTGAACGTATAAGGTATTTTCATCACTAACTTGGTTCAGCTTCCAGCAGCCTTTCTATGTATATTAGATGATTTTGGCCTATGAATTCGATATAAATGTACCATTCATTGTGCTGACAGCGAGTTCAGAGCATCTGCCATTGCCGAATTCATATCGGTTAACACACTTCCACTGATCACGACCCTCACACAGGAAAATGCATCTGCGATATTTGATAGTCCAGTCAAGAAAGAAATCTGTTCTCATCCTCCTCTATTTTGCAATAACTCGTTCGGTTTGCGTCGATCCTTCGTGTCCTTTTCCTATCAAGGTTGGTAGTTATTCCTCTTCTTGATTGTTTTGTGTGTTGTCACAGGCGTCGTCGCCGGAGACCACGTGAAACCCACCTCCGCCGCCAGGGGCGACAACTATTTCCTCTTGCTTCACCGCCTTGTAGCCAAGGAGATCAGACGTGTCCTCCTCTGCTGCTATGCCAGGAGCCTTCACCGGCTTCGGAGACATGGTGGCCATCGATTCTCCGACGCCGATGAGGAATCGGTTCCGTCGTTGACATATAACCTGACAAGGTAGCGGCACAGGCTCTCCTCATCGTGATATGTTCTTATTGTTTTTCGCTTGATCTTGATGTGTTCTTTGCTGCCCATGTATCGTGGGTTTAGTGGTCTGTTTTTTCCTATGTTGAGTCGACATTCGTAGGACGCCCGGATAGGCCAACGACACCACATGCTAAGTGCTTGACGTGGTAACGGGCTCCACAGAGTGCGCGACCTCTACGATGGAGACTGGCCTCGCTACAGAGCACAGATGTCGGCATATGCTCTCATTCCTTGATTTATCTTTATTTTAACTACTCACTTCATCTCACGGTTGCTGGGCAGGATGGGTTTCGCTGGCGTTGTGGTCCAGACATAATAATTCTTTGAGGGAGTGCCATAGTGGAGTGATGTTAAAAAAAAGTATGATGTGCCACCGATTGATGAAGTGATTTCTAGCTGCTATGAGGAACCAAGCTTAATTGGTGACTGCACTCTTCTTAACCAAGCTTCAGTCTAAGGTAAATGATACTACATATTATGACTCCTCTTTTTAATCTCCAATTTCTCGTGTTGAAGTATTGCTATTAATGCTTGCGTGTACATTAATTTAGCTATTGGAATCCTTCGTCGTCTTCCTGTTTGGTTGGTAATTATTTGGGAGATAATAAGTTTGGGGTTTCAGGCACCTTGGTATGCACATGGCAAAGCAGACCCCAAGAACATGATTATGGACGGTAACATGTAGTTTCATCGCCCATACTTATGGTCACACTACTGTACCTACAGTCACTCATTCAATTTTTTTAGAGGAACTGCATTTCGCCGACCTGGACGTTGAATTAACGAATTTGAAAGGTTCAGATCATAAATGATTTTTTGAGATTAAATAGAAATGCCTAAATTAGATGGCATAGTCGCTCCGTTGTTGAAGTCCGGCATTTGAGCATCCTTTGCAGGATATGGGTCGATGCGACCACATTGGACAACCACAGTTGGTTCGTATTTACGGGTTGGCAACAGAATTCTATTGACGTATCGTTAGGGGATGACTTTTGTACTATTGCTTGGCTATAATTTTTTTGGTGTCAGTGCTGATCTCCTCATTGCTGCAGGGCGGTTTAGTAAGATATGTTTTGGACCGCTAAAGTTATAGCAAGATACTGCCAAGCCTGACACCCTGGATGTAGGAATAAAGTCTCTCCCTAGAGTGTAGAAGATTCAGTAAAAGTAAAAGACGTTGAGGAACGAGCAGGACAAGGAAGACAAGATGATCTAGATGGACATCAGCGATGAGGACTTCCTATAAATGATTGAACGGAGTGAACTCACCTACCTGTTGATTAGTACTTTTTTTTAATCGGTGTGAACTAGGTACTGTAAAAATATATCAGTACTCTTTTCCTGTCGATGTTAAATTGATACTATAAAAATATACCTGTACCATATATTTGAGCCAGAATCAAACTGTTTGTGTTTATTAGTTATCCAAATTTCAGAATTTTGACTGCATTAGTTCTAGGATGGCCTGATCATCTATTCCCTTCATCCCAAAATAAGTATCTTCGATTTAGCAACTTCTGAAATTATTTTGACTGCATTAGTTCGGAGGAATATTTAGGAATAGTGTCAGTTAGTACTCCATTGGCTTTGTTATTCCTAATGTTATTGCTTGCATAATATTAATAGGCAATGATGCATGGGAAGAAAATGAGTGGATAAACTGGTTAGTCTTGCTTCAGGTTTGAAGTGTGCAAACTATTGTGGATAAACTGGTAAGTCGTATGTTTTCTTTGGGCCAGAAACTGGAAAGTGCAATAAAGGTTTCTATGATCTCTACCTTAGCAGTATATTCGTCATGAACTGTGATAAACAAGGTCAAAGTTGTGCGTAAAGGCTGTCGGAGACATGGGAAAACCACAAGGTTGTGCAACACAAACAGTTAAGACTGTCCTGTTAAGATACTATTTTTAATGAAGGCTTATTTTGTTACTATTGTATACATGGGATCCCATTTACTTTGTATCATCACTAGTAATTTAATTAATTGGCAACACTTTTGCTTTAGAAATATGTAAATTAACTAAAATATCTCCGTAGTTATTAGAGTTTATTACTCTTATATTTCACATCTTCATTTTACTAAAATATATCCATAGTTATGAGAGTTTGTTACTCTTATATTTCACTTATTCAACATAGAGGAAAAACAACTTGCTTATAGATCTTATTAGATTTTTTTCATGCATTGTTAAATTTTTTTAATGCCTCAAATACTTGATATCTACTTCAGTCAGTTTTCTGAAGCGGAGGTAAAAGATTTGCCTCATCTCATGAATTAAGAAGAGTTTGGAAATACATAGCCAGCCGTCAAAGGACGACCCCAAAAAATAAGCCTACTTCTATGGCATTAAAGAACATAGACGCTTAGCCCCCGCTAACCCCCATAACCCAACATCGGTCTTAATCTTAGATGTGATTACAGTTGGCAAGGATGACACATTTCTAAACACCCGCGCATTCCGCTTGTAGCAAATCCCCCGAGAGACTTATCATGACGAGGGATGCAAGGCCCTTTCTCACGTTGGCATTGACGCCCACTGTGTGGTGCCACCACTCCCGTTGTGGAAGTTTCTCCAGGTAGTGAGAGCCATATGGACAGTGACATTCTTGTGCTTGGGAATTGTGAAAATGGAGGGGGCGATGTCTTTTGGCTTGTGCCCCCCAAGCCACGGGGAGTGCCAAAAGGGGATCCTCTTTCCATTGAAAATGGTGATGGTGGTGCACTCATAAAAGAGCGCCATGTCTTCCTCATCGCACAGGTGCCCTAAATCAACCCAAGCTCTGCTCGGGTCCTTCCAAGCCTGCCAAGGTCACTGGAGACGCAATGCACGCGCGAAATTTTCCATGTCTAGGATGCTCAACCCGCCCAAATCCTTAGGCTTGCAAATGTTGGCCCCCGCCCAAATCCTTAGGCTTGCAAATGTTGGCCCATCTGATCTTACATTTCCACCGGAAACCTTATCTGTGCCACCCCAAAGGAAAGCTTGTTGCAACTTGCCAATGGAAGACATTGTTCCTTTGGGTACGACAAGCGAAGTGAGGTGGTGGATGGCCAGCGAAGTGACAACCGACTTTACACAAGGGCTTCTGCCAGCCATCGTAAGGAACTTCCCTCAAACGGGCATGATTTTTCTGGCAATCTTATCAAGCAAATGCTGGAAGTCCACATCCCACAATCGGTGAATAGAAAGAGGAAGGCCGAGGTACTTCAAGGGGAATTGAGCTCGGACCGCTAGGAAGTCACCCAAAATCATGTCTAGATCGACATTGGAGCATCTGATAGGGGCTAACGAGCTCTTATGGATATTTGTAACTTGACCGGTGACATTGCCAAAGCTCTGGAGGATGGAGGCAAGCATGTCCATGTCCTCCTTAATAGGCTTAAAAAAACGATGCATCATCCGCACACAAGGAGGCGCGAAGACAAGCCCCGCAACCACGTAATTTGTGCAGGCTACCATTGGCCGTAGCCATGTCCAAAATCTGCTGAAGGGGGTCAATCGCAAGGACAAAAATAAGGGGCGATAACGGGTCACCCTAAAGCATGCATTCATGACAACTTCATGTATGTACGCAACTATGCTCACCATCTCCAACGAACCAACACGCCACCGCTTCTGCTCAAGTTGGACATCAAGAAGGCTTTTGATTCAGTTAAATGGGAATACCTGCTTGACCTGTTCCAAAGGAGGGGGTTCCCCCAAGGTTTCGAGAGTGGATGACGACATTGTTGCTGACGTCCACTTTCAGCATTCTCGACGGTGTTCCCGAAAGCCCTACTTCAGTCTTATTGAAAATATGCATGATGGTAATGCCATCAAGTGCTACACTACAGAACTTGATTCCACCTTCCTGCAATGTTGTAGGATCTAGCTAGGTTTTTACAGGAAGCGTTTAATTCCTATTCTTTTGCTTACTGTGACAGCCATTATAGATGAATCATTAGGGGTAACCTCCATTGATGGCATTACAAGGCCATTCTTCACTGTTATTGCCTAACCTGAGGGGCATGAGAGTGATTGAACCTGCCTGGGTATGTTTGCTCGAGTTAGAGAAGACTTTGGAGCAACTCGGAGTGGAGTTGGGCGATGTTAAGCCAAAAGTGCAGCCGGATGGCTGGTATGTATGTATAGGCTAGATATTTCTATATCCCTCGTCGATTCTTTGGTCTCCTGGATTTCTGCCATTGAACAATTTATATTCCTGGTATTGCTGCCATCGGGCTCTATGTAAATTAGTATTATTTGAAACAAACTGTTGTATGCAGCCGAAAGAAAAATTGGAGATATTTTTCTGGGTATGTTCACTATTTGCCTTATTGTGAAAAAAAGTTTCATTTAATTGCATGGTCAAAACTTTTGCTGAGATGCTTCTTTGCCCCATTACAAGTTAGAAATATGAACTTTTGTAGTTCGTTGTTATTGTTATTTCATGACTTGCTTTTTTTAAGAGAAGTGGAAACTATTTTCCGTTAGCAGATAAGTACACCTTTTGTATTGGTTCGCAATTCCTCGGTTGAAGCAAACACATTTTCACAAGAGATGTTTACTTTCATGAACATGTACATTAATGTTAGCTTGAGTTTCAAGCAGCATACTTAGTATATACTCCAAACTTTTGTGCGTTAGTTCATATGTGCATTGCCACACACAGTTACTTTTATTTATTTATGTTGGCACGTACACGTTTACTATTGGCTATAAAGCATGTCTCAATTTTTTTGACATTCATTTGAATTTGCTAAACCAACTAAATACTTGCCTAGGAAGCATTAGAAATGTACTATACTCCTGGTCATCATATGGGTGACACTTATTTTGGCAACATAAAAGGAACAAAGCCAATCACCGTGCATTGAAAAGCCAGTGACTTCCATTGAATAAGGTTCACACTTCATTTGTCAACATGAAACCAACAAAGTCAATGTTCCCATGCAGCGAAGCCCTCGTGACCCTACTGCATGCCCTGTTCCACACAAAAATTCTCAAGATGGAGACCATGGTCACCATTCCCGTGGACCTTCAGGTGAAGGAGAATTTATAACATTGAGATATCATATAATTATTCAATTATGAAGTTGCTAAAACCTTGATTGCTCTACAAATGTGATGCAAAAGCTTGTGCGTGAATCAAGTTTTATTGGTGGATGGATCATATTGCTGACCAATCTGAAATGAAGAATGCAAGCCATGATTTTGTTCACTTTCATCACTTATTTATGTCACTTAATAATCTATTTGATTCATTTACCCGCATTATGGCCCGTAGCAACGCACGGGCATTTTACTAGTCTTAATAGAAGTGCAGATTCTATTATGGCAAACTGTCCACTGTATTTTTTTGACAGTTAAATGTTCTTGTAACATGTTCACTAAAATGTGTGCTTTGCTAGCTTTTGTTTTCATGTAGGGATGCATTTGAGTGTACAGTTACCTGACTTTATATAGTGCTGCATCTTTTGTTTATCGCTAGATCTGTTGTATCAAATCTGCAAATGGCACCAACATCATACATTGAGCTATGCCTGATAGCTATTGCTATCATTTCCCCTCCTGAAATCATCCTTTTCCTATATGTAGTAGCTTCAGTAAGGTTGCTCACCAATGAGCTGGGAGTATTTTTGTCCTGGATACTTGCATGATTGAAGAAGAAATTTCATACTCCTAAATGTGCTATTATAGATCAAAGGTGAACTCATCCCATTTTCTTACGTCAATCTCAGGTGAAGATTCTCTTGTTCACCAAAATTCATTTTTATGTAATTATTTCATTGATCCATGACATCGGCCATCCTCTGTGTCCCTTCCGCTCCTCTCGCCGACGACCATGAACAGGCAAAGGAAATGAAGCGCACGCACAGTGCCGCTGCCGCTGCCGGATTTTCTCCCGGGTCATGGGAGGCATTTGGGAGGATCGACTAGGAAGGATCGAACGACACCTGGAGAAGACCTGCACAAGGGTGCCACCAAGATCTTCAAGGACATCCTCGACTCTGCCGGGTGAGATGGATTCTTTTCATCTTTCATTCTCCAGTCATTATGTTCTAGACCAAATAGACTAATGCGATCGAGTTGGAGGCGGATTCAGACAACAGATTCCTTTACAAATTCGAAGCCAGAACTCAAAAAAGAAAGGGCAAGGAAATGAAGGGCGCAAGACTACTAGAGGCAAAGATAGGCGGACGCGGCCGGAGCAGTATGGCGGCGTCGATGGGTGTGGAGGAGTGTGTGAAGACGCTGCAGAGCAACGCTGAGGAGCTTGTCAGCAGGACGAGTTGCTCCCGCTGCTGCATGGCAACCCAGCCGGATCTGCCTCGACAGGTTCGAGCCCTCCGTCAGCGGCCCCGTGCGCATCTGGCAGGTCAATAATAATTCTCTGACTCTTAACTTCTCGGTCGGCCAAGTTGCACTTGCACCACATGCTCTTGCCGCAAATTCCTTAGGACTATATGTATGTTGTATGTTTCTGAATGACTGACAAACGTCCTTGCCTTCTCCTCTTCTTTTGTTTCTACCAAATTCTAAGGGTGTTGGGAAGGTGATCAATGTGAACAAGATGGTCAGGGCCAGATGGAGAGTGAAGATCCTAATAGCGGACCAGAGGCCGACTTGGCAAGATCAGGTAGCAGCTGGACCACGACACGCAGCTTCTCCGCCATGTCGGATTATTCTTTGACCTTTCACAATTCCTTCAGGCATCCATAACATCAAGCATAATTTTGGTGTTTCTTAACCTTTTGCATTCTACCCTAATCAGTTAAATTAGGCCTATGGCTCAGAAGTTTTTCTTAATACTTTTAGTTGTGAATTTTGTTTTGTGGACTTCTTCCCGATTCGATGTGATTAGCACAATACTAAATTTGCCGGCTATTGATACTTCTGTGTGAACCAGATTAATCTAAAGCACCAAGATCTGCTTGTTCATCATTTTGATTCAAGCTAATCGAATGTTCATTATTTTGTGTCAGTACAGTACAATGGAGAGCTATCCATGACATGTATGGGAGCAAGGGAACCGGAGGTGCTAGATGCAGGCACTAATTGTATTTAGAGTTCAGCTGCAATAATCAAATCCTTTAGGATGGTACAACCTTGGACTAGGGGATATCATGAACAGATTTTAGTCAAATAATTTATGAGTGACTTCTACTGTTTATCTTATCTTTGGTTCAGAAAATAGGATCTAGCTTCAGTCAAGTTAACCATCAATTTGTTCCAGGGTTAGTCTCTATTCTTAGCCCATGTAAAGAAAATCTGTACTATGAATTAAGTGACACCATGAAATAATCTGGATCAATATAAGAAAGAAGAATTACATGTTTGTTAAAGAATGGGGGATCAAAAGTAAAAAAAGTAGTAAATCAATGATGGCTTGCTCATGTTGGTTATACTGTAAGCGATTCCAGTGTGTGAGACAACAACCAAGAGCAGTCTATTTTATCATTCTAAAACAGTACCACTTACAGTATCACTACTAGGGAAAACCCTAGTAGTAGCGCGGGTTTAATGCCCACTAGTAACGCGGGCTGTCGTGCTACTAATAAGGCACTACAGCTATTACTTAGCAGTAGCGTGTGTGACACGCGCTACTGCTAAGACACATAGCGGCAGCGCTTGTTCTCTCCCGCGCTGCTGCTAATCTAGCTAGTTGCAGCGTGTTTACTATCCATCGCTACTAGTATTCTTTTTTTCTTTTTTTCTTTTTAGTGTATTTATACGCCATTATACAAATTTTGGTACAATACCAATTATGAGGTTTATATCATTATGTCCATAACAGTGGTGGATTAGGTTCAAGTGGAGGCAATATGTGGTGCATGTCAAAAGTATACTACTGATCCAAACTTGATCTAGTTTGGACTAGTAGTACTTTCGATGTGCACCACATGTTGCCTCCACTTGAATCTAATCCGCCAGCACAAGCTATTTAATCATCATCATAGTCATTACCACCAACACTAGCTATTTAATCATCATAGTCATAGTGTAGCACATCATCATCTTCA
Source organism: Aegilops bicornis (assembly GCA_021605145.1). NCBI lineage: Eukaryota > Viridiplantae > Streptophyta > Magnoliopsida > Poales > Poaceae > Aegilops > Aegilops bicornis. Next base: position 717,007,038 of record CM038670.1, read on the forward strand.
AACTTATTTCTAGCTAGCTAATCACTCCTGCTGCTCTCTCTCAGGTAAAATAACATAAAACATGTGTAGCTCTCCTTCTTCATCAAGTTGGAGCATGCAGATGAACCCGTCTCCTAATCGTGGGTTGCGCTTCTGATTGCTGCCCCCTAGCACTTCTCTGCACTCCTCCATCACAAATTTGGTCCAGTCTTTCACTATTAAGCATCCCTCGCTATTAGAAATCCTGAATGCACTAAAGTGCATTGTAGGATATCTTGGATGTAAGCTAACAATACTCATGGTTGTTGGAAATATGCCCTAGAGGCAATAATAAAAGGATTATTATTATATTTCCTTGTTCATGATAATTGTCTTTTATTCATGCTATAATTGTATTATCCGGAAATCGTAATACACGTGTGAATACATAGACCACAAGATGTCCCTAGTGAGCCTCTAGTTGACTAGCTCGTTGATCAACCGATAGTCATGGTTTCACGACTATGGACATTGGATGTCGTTGATAACGAGATCACATCATTAGGAGAATGATGTGATGGACAAGACCCAATCCTAAGCATAGCACAAGATCATGTAGTTCGTTTTGCTAGAGCTTTTCCAATGTCAAGTATCTTTTCCTTTGACCATGAGATCGTGTAACTCCGGATACCGTAAGAGTGCTTTGGGTGTACCAAACGTCACAACGTAACTGGGTGACTATAAAGGTGCACTACAGGTATCTCCGAAAGTATCTGTTGGGTTGACACGGATCGAGAATGGGATTTGTCACTCCGTATGACGGAGAGGTATCACTGGGCCCACTCGGTAGTGCATCATCATAATGAGCTCAAAGTGACCAAGTGTTTGGTCACGGGATCATGCATTACGATGCGAGTAAAGTGACTTGCGGTAACGAGATTGAACGAGGTATTGGGATACCGACGATCGAATCTCGGGCAAGTAAAATACCGATTGACAAAGGGAATTGTATACGGGTTGATTGAATCCTCGACATCGTGGTTCATCCGATGAGATTATCGAGGAGCATGTGGGAGCCAACATGGGTATCCAGATCCCGCTGTTGGTTATTGCCCGAGAGCCGCCTCGGTCATGTCTCAAGATGTCTCCCGAACCCGTAGGGTCTACACTTAAGGTTCGGTGACGCTAGGGTTGTATGAATATGAGTATGCAGCAAACCGAATGTTGTTCGGAGTCCCGGATGAGATCCCAGACGTCACGAGGAGTTCCGGAATGGTCCGAAGGTAAAGATTTATATATAGGAAGTCTTATTTTGGTCGCCGGAAAAGTTTCGCATGTTATCGGTATTGTACCGGGAGTGCCGAAAGGGGTCCGGGGGTCCACCGGGGGGGTCCACCTGCCCCGGGGGGCCACATGGGCTGTAGGGGGTGCGCCTTAGCCTATAAGGGCACCAGCCCCAAGAGGCCCATGCGCCTGGAGATAAGAGAGGGGGGAGAGCGTTTTGAGCAACACGGAGCATATGAGATGTTCGAGGAGCTGAAACTAGTTTTCCAAGCTCATGCCCGGGTCGAGAGATATGAAGTCTCCGACAAGTTCTATAGTTGTAAGATGGAGGAAAACAGTTCTTTCAGTGAGCACATACTCAAAATGTCTGGGTTGCACAACCGCATGTCCCAGCTGGACATAAACCTCCCGGACGAGGCGGTCATTGACAGAATCCTTCAGTCGCTCCCACCAAGCTACAAGAGCTTTGTGATGAACTACAATATGCAGTGGATGGTGAAGACCATTCCCGAAGTATTCTCAATGCTGAAGTCAGCAGAGGTTGAAATCAAGAAAGAACATCAAGTGTTGATGGTCAATAAAACCACTAAGTTCAAAAAGGGCAAGGGAAAGAAGAACTTCAAGAAGGACGGCAAGGATGTTGCCGCGCCCGGTAAGCAAGTTGCCGGGAAGAAGTCAAAGAATGGACCCAAGCCTGAGACTGAGTGCTTTTATTGCAAGGGAAGGGTCATCGAAGCGGAACTGCCCCAAATACTTAGCGGATAAGAAGGCCGGCAACACTAAAGGTATATTTGATATACATGTAATTGATGTGTACCTTACCAAAGACTCATAGTAACTCCCGGGTATTTGATACGGTGCCGTTGCTCATATTTGTAACTCACGGCAGGAGCTGCGGAATAAGCAGAGATCGGCAAAGGACGAGGTGACGGCGCGTCGGGAATGGTTCCAAGGTCGATGTGATCGCCGTCGGCACGCTACCTCTACATTTACCCACGGGATTAGTTATGAACCTCAATAATTGTTATTTAGTGCCAAGTTTGAGCATGAACATTGTATCTGGATCTCGTTTAATGCGAGATGGCTACTCATTTAAATCCGAGAATAATGGTTGTTCTATTTATATGAGAGATATGTTTTATGGTCATGTTCCGATGGTCAATGGTTTATTCTTAATGAATCTCGAACGTAATATTACACATATTCATAGTGTGAATACCAAAAGATGTAAAGTTGATAACGATAGTCCCACATACTTGTGGCACCGCCGCCTTGGTCACATTGGTGTCAAGCGCATGAAGAAGCTCCATGCTGATGGACTTTTGGAGTCTCTCGATTATGAATCATTTGACACATGCGAACCATGCCTCATGGGCAAGATGACCAAGACTCCGTTCTCCGGGACAATGGAGCGAGCAACCAACTTATTGGAAATCATACATACCGATGTATGCGGTCCAATGACGTTGAGGCTCATGGAGGATATCGTTATGTTTTCACTCTCACCGATGACTTGAGTAGATATGGGTATGTCTACTTGATGAAACACAAGTCCGAGACCTTTGAAAAGTTCAAGGAATTTCAGAATGAGGTAGAGAATCAACGTGACCGAAAAATAAAGTTCTTACGATCTGATCGTGGAGGAGAATATTTAAGTCACGAAGTTGGGACACACTTAAGGAAATGTGGAATCATTTCACAACTCACGCCGCTGGAACACCTCGGTAATAACGGTGTGTCCGAACGTCGTGTCGCACTCTATTGGATATGGTGCGATCTATGATGTCTCTTACAGATTTACCGCTATCATTTTGGGGATACGCTCTAGAGACAGCTACATTCACTTTAAATAGGGCACCGTCTAAATCCGTTGAGACGACACCGTATGAATTATGGTTTGGGAAGAAACCTAAGTCGTTTCTCAAAGTTTGGGGATGCGATGCTTATGTCAAGAAACTTCAACCTGAAAAGCTCGAACCCACATCGGAAAAATGCGTCTTCATAGGATACCCTAAGGAAACCATTGGGTATACCTTCTACCTTAGATCCGAAGGCAAGATCTTTGTTGCCAAAACGGATCCTTTCTGGAAAAAGAGTTTCTCTCGAAAGGAGTAAGTGGGAGGAAAGTAGAACTCGATGAAGTACTACCTCTTGAACCGGAAAGTAGTGCAGCTCAGGAAAATGTTCCTGTGGTGCCTACACCAATTGGAGAGGAAATTAATGATGATGATCAAGGTACTTGGATCAAGTTGCTACTGAACTTCGTAGGTCCACTAGGACACGTTCCGCACTGCAGTGGTACGGCAACCCTGTCTCCGGAAATCATGTTGTTAGACAACGGTGAACCTTTGAACTATGAAGAAGCGATGGCGGGCCCGGATTCCAACAAATGGCTTGAAGCCATGCAATCCGAGATAGGATCCATGCATGAAAACAAAGTATGGACTTTACAGACTTGCCCGATGATCGGCGAGCGATAGAAAATAAATGGATCTTTAAGAAGAAGACGGACGCGGATGGTAATGTCACCATCTATAAAGCTCGACTTGTCGCTAAGGGTTATCGGCAAGTTCAAGGGATTGACTACGATGAGACTTTCTCTCCCGTAGCGAAGCTTAAGTCCGTCCGAATCATGTTAGCAATTGCCGCATACTATGATTATGAGATATGGCAGATGGACGCCAAAACAGCGTTCCTTAACGGTTATATTAAGGAAGAGTGTATATGATGCAGCCGTAAGGTTTTGTCGATCCTAAGAATGCTAACAAAGTATGCAAGCTCCAAATGATCCATTTATGGGCTGGTGCAAGCATCTCGGAGTTGGAACATTTGCTTTGATGAGATGATCAAAGCGTTTGGGTTTATGAGACATATGGAGAAGCCTGCGTTTACATAAGAAAGTGAGTGGGAGCTCTGTAGCATTTCTCATATTATATGTAGATGACATACTTACGATGGGATATGATATAGTTCTCTTTGACAAAATTAAGGCCTACTTGAATATGAGTTTTTCAATGAAGGACCTTGGAGAAGCTGCTTACATATTAGGCATCAAAATCTATAGGGATAGATCGAGACGCCTCATAGGTCTTTCACAAAGCACATACCTTGATAAGATTTTGAAGAAGTTCAAAATGGATCAGTCCAAGAAAGGGTTCTTGCCTGTTTTGCAAGGTGTGAGATTGAGCCTCTGTTGGAAAAGGCAGTGCCTAGGAGACGCTTAGGCACGCCTAGGCGCTAGGCAATGGCCAAACGCCTCGCCTAGGGCATAAATGGAAGTCTAGGCAGGGCAAGCAAGAAATTGTTTACCCAAGCGAGGAGTCATACCAAATTGCACTGATATGCCAAACGGGCCATATTCAAATGGCAGTAGCTCATAGTTAACTTATTTATATGCCCTAAATTAATACCGATACACATATAATACTAACAAATACACCATGATAGTAAAACTATATTACCGCCTAGGCCGCGCCTAGGGCGCTTAAGCATCGCCTAGGCACTAGACGAGGGCCAACCGCCTCGCTTACGCCTACCGCTTTTTCCAACCTTGGATTGAGCTCAGCTCAATGCCTGACCACGGCAAAAGATAAAGAAGAGATGAGCGTCATCCCCTATGCCTCAGCCATAGGATCTATTATGTATGCCATGTCAGGTACGGACACGATGTAAACCTTGCCGTAAGTTTGGTAGGAAGGTACCAAAGTAATCCCGCAAGGAACACCGGACAGCGGTCAAGAATATCCTGAAGTACACGAAAAGGACAAAGGACATGTTTCTCGTTTATGGAGGTGATGAAGAGCTCGTCAGAAGGGTTACGTCGACGCTAGCTTCGACACAGATCTGGATGACTCTAAGTCACAAACCGGATACGTGTATATGTTGAATGATGGAAGCGATGGTAGTGCGTGCAAGCGAAGCGTCGTGGCGGGATCTACATGTGAAGCGGAGTACATGGCAGCCTCGGAGGCAGCACATGAAGCAATTTGGGTGAAGGAGTTCATCACCGACCTAGGAGTCATACCCAATGCGTCGGAGCCGATCAAACTCTTCTGTGACAACACCGGAGCTATTGCACTTGCCAAGGAGCCTGTGTTTCACAAGAAGACCAGGCACATCAAGCATCGCTTCAACTCCATCCGTGAAAATGTTCAAGATGGAGACATAGAAATTTTCAAAGTGCATACGGATCTGAATGTCGCAAATCCGTTGACTAAACCTCTTCCGCGGGCAAAACATGATCAACACCGTAACTCTATGGGTGTTCGATTCATCACAATGTAACTAGATTATTGACTCTAGTGCAAGTGGGAGACTGTTGGAAATATGCCCTAGAGGCAATAATAAAAGGATTATTATTATATTTCCTTGTTCATGATAATTGTCTTTTATTCATGCTATAATTGTATTATCCGGAAATCATAATACACGGTGTGAATACATAGACCACAGTATGTCCCTAGTGAGCCTCTAGTTGACTAGCTCGTTGATCAACCGATAGTCATGTTTTCCGACTATGGACATTGGATGTCGTTGATAACGGGATCACATCATTAGGAGAATGATGTGATGGACAAGACCCAATCCTAAGCATAGCACAAGATCGTAGTTCGCTTTTGCTAGAGCTTTTCCAATGTCAAGTATCTTTTCCTTTGACCATGAGATCGTGTAACTCCCGGATACCGTAAGAGTGCTTTGGTGTACCAAACGTCACAACGAATCGGGTGACTATAAAGGTGCACTACAGGTATCTCCGAAAGTATCTGTTGGGTTGACACGGATCGAGATCGGGATTTGTCACTCCGTATGACGAAGAGGTATCACCGGGCCCACTCGGTAGTGCATCATCATAATGAGCTCAAAGTGACCAAGTGTTTGGTCACGGGATCATGCATTACGGTGCGAGTAAAGTGACTTGTCGGGTAACGAGATTGAACGAGGTATTGGGATACCGACGATCGAATCTCGGGCAAGTAAAATACCGATTGACAAAGGGAATTGTATACGGGTTGATTGAATCCTCGACATCGTGGTTCATCCGATGAGATTATCGAGGAGCATGTGGAGCCAACATGGGTATCCAGATCCCGCTGTTGGTTATTGCCCGAGAGCCGTCTCGGTCATGTCGCAAGATGTCTCCCGAACCCGTAGGGTCTACACACTTAAGGTTCGGTGACGCTTAGGGTTGTATGAATATGAGTATGCAGCAAACCGAATGTTGTTCGAGTCCCGGATGAGATCCCGGACGTCACGAGGAGTTCCGGAATGGTCCGGAGGTAAAGATTTATATATAGGAAGTCTTATTTTGGTCGCCAAAAAGTTTAGACGTTATCGGTATTGTACCGGAGTGCCGAAAGGGGTCCGGGGTCCACCGGGGTCCACCTGCCCGGGGCCACATGGGCTGTAGGGGGTGCGCCTTAGCCTATATGGGCCAAGGGCACCAGCCCCAAGAGGCCCATGCGCTGGAGATAAGAGAGAGGAGAGTCCTAAAGGGGAAGGCACTGAGGGTGCCTTGGGAGGATGGACTCCTCCCCTCTTGGCCGCACCCTTCCTTGGAGGAAGGGCAAGGCTGCGCCTCCCCCTCTCTTGCACCTATATAAAGGGAGGGAGGGAGGGTGGCTGTACCACTGAAGCCCTTGGCACCTCCCTCTCGCTACACCTCCTCCTCCTCCCGTAGTTGCTTAGCGAAGCCCCGCCGAGTTCTGCTGCATCCACCACCACGCTGTCGTGCTGCTGGATCATCATCAACCTCTCCCTCCCCTTGCTGGATCAAGAAGGAGGAGACGCCATCCGCCTCCGCACGTGTGTTGAACGCTGGAGGTGCTGTCCGTTCAGCTCTAGGTCATCGGTGATCTGAATCACGTCGAGTACGACTCCATCATCCCTGTTCCATTGAACGCTTCCGCACGCGATCTACAAGTGGTATGTAGATGCAATCACTCTCCCATGACTCGTTGCTAGATGAACTCATAGATGGATCTTGGTGAAACCGTAGGAAAAATTTTAATTTTCTGCAACGTTCCCCAACAATGGTATCTTTAGTCTCGATCCCATGAGGCACAACATTTATCGGGAGTCCCTGTTGAAGAACATCATATAGTAACATACTTAGCAATGAAGTTCAGCTTAAAAAATAATGTATGCAAAAGATGCACTGATGATAAATAATAAAAATCTTACCATCTTTCCTAAATAGATGTGACCATAGTTCATTACGAACACTATTGGTCGCACGTTTTCAATACTAACATTTCTAAGTGCAGGAAGAAAATTTGTCTTCACAATATCAAGATCCTCAAGCCATGAAACATAATGTATTAGCTCCTCGCAGTTTAGTTCAGCCCCGGGCGCTGGACATGTTTGCTTGAACGGAAATAAGTTGACAATAGAAATTAGTTGTCAACTATTTTTGAATAAACAATATCAAAGATATAAATATGGTTGAGAAACTCACATAATGGTATAACTGGAGGCGTCTGCACATCGACCCAGATGTCAACATTACCTTCAATATCATCTTCCGGACGAATATCAAAGGTGATAACCATATCAGGCTCAAATGCATAAGTCTTGCATAGTGCTCGCCAAGTTTTGCATCCAAGATAGGTGCAGTCGTCTGCGTTCTATAATTTTGCGTGGAAAATACAACCATGCTCGGTCTTGAAGTAAACTTTCTTTACCTCCATAGTACGACTGAAACCTATCTTATCCAAGACAAAAACTCTTGCATGGCAGGGGATACGCTAGTAGAATAGTAAAATAAATAAATTATAAGTTGAAGCAAATGAAGCAGATGTCATGCTTAATTACGAAAAAAGACTTGTCGTTGTTACTTACTGTATCCACTTCGAAGTTCACGTCCAACTTGAAGCTGAAGCGCCTATCATCATCTAGGAAGATTCCGTGGCACAAGCCGCGCTCGTGTTCACAGTATTTGCAAATACTGAAATCCTTTTCGTTGTCAGACATTTCCTATGTTCATAGTTGAAACATTAATTGAAAATCGATCGAAGACAACTACCAGGATACTCAAAATATCTTATGGGACTCATATTGACATGAGCATTCAATAAGAAAAACCAAATCGTAAAATAAATAAGTATTCAAATTAAAATGCATTCAATAAGCAAAAGTAAATCATCTCACTCGATATGTCCTAGTTTGTAGCACAAGTCATGCCGAAATTCACGAAAAATTTCGGCATGCCTTTTACTAAAAAATGGACAAATCGAGAACCTGAAATTTGCCGGAACGGAAATGAATCAACATTCCGGCAAAACATAGGCCATTCGACTTCATTCCCTGGAAACAACAAAACCACTTGGGCACAACCGAACCACTTCAATAATGGAATATGCAAATGAACATCAATGATATATATCATATAACAACAATCTTGTTTTTTGTTTACATAGCAACAATTAGTTTAACCAAGTTTTTGAAAGAAAAACAATTTTTTTTTGTTTTTGAATGAAATTACTGTTTAGGCATTTTCATAAAAAATTGCCCTAGCTAATTTCCTAAAAAATTGCTAATCATTTTTCCTAAATGCTAAAAAATGCCTACTGCCCTAAAAAATGCCTAATGCCTTAAACAAATGCCTACTGCCTAAAAAATGCCTACTGCCCTAAAAAATGCCTACTGCTAAAGAGCCTTACGGTGACTGCGGCGAGGGAGGGGCAGGCGGCGTCGAGGACGGAGTCGGGGCTCGGGCGCGCGGCGGAGGGCGGGCCGAGGTCGGGTCGGGGCAAGGCCGAGGGTGCGGGCGGCGGTGAGGTTGCGGGCGGCGGCGGTAAGGTCGAGAGCGGCAGGGCGAGGCGGCGATGGAGCAGTTGGGGGAGAGGGGAAAGTGGAGGGGAAGACTTAGCGAAATTTTGAGCCCGCGCGGCCGGGGGTTAAGTCAAACTAGCGGCAGTGCGTTTTGACGAAACGCGCTATAGCTAAGTTAGCTAGAGTGTGTCAAGCGAAACGCGCTACAGCTACTCCTTTCTGTTTTATAATATCAGTAGCGCTTTGCCCTGAAAAAACGCTACTGCTAAGTCTAAGCATGTAAAAACTTCAAATATATACATTGGTCATCATTGATCTTTTTGTGTAGAATCTAAATAGTCAACATGAATCCTCACAGTACCTGTATAGGCACTGGTGAAGATTCATATTGTAGCCACAAATCCTACACATATAGTTCAATGAAGACCAAGTGCTCGAGATAGTTTGAGAAGTAACATATTTAAGGTGGTAAACACCTTGTTCGTTTAGCAGTATGGGACTAAACTTAATTAGGTGCAATACTTAGCATTAGCGTGTTTTGAAAAAAAAAATGTTGCTACTAAGTACTTTAGCAGTAGCGCGTAGCGCGTCCTCGGAGGGGTGCTACTACTATATCTAGCCTGGGGGCAACGCTGTGGCAATTATAGTAGTAGTGCTTGTTTCACATAGACCGCTACTGCTACCGTGCTATTAGTAGCGCTGTTTTCTGAAGCTCGCTGCTGCTAATTAGCAGTAGCGTTTGTTTTTAAACCGCGCTGCTGCTAAGATTCTGTGTATAAGATTTTCCCTAGTAGTGTTTAGTAGCATGTTCATATCAGAGACTAAGAGTGTTAGGAACATAGGGAGGATATGGCAATTATGGACATTGGAGAGGAATAAATTTGATCACATATACTATATAGGGTCTTCTGTAGATGCATGTTAGTTGTAGAAGCATATCCTTGTATGATGAAAATTCTCTTTATTAGAGTAAATACATGAATATGATAGTGCAGTGCAAGACACAGCTGATCCACGATGGTGGTCGAGGCAGCAGGAGGCGCCGGCGATAACTGATATGGTTGCCGGCAGATAAAAGGTAAGTGACCCCGCTGTTTGGTCCCTCTCCTCTCCTCCTGATGTGGTTCATGCACTATTTGGTGCTTGAATTGTTTGCTTGTGAAAATTTGCTTGTTGGATAGACAAAATAATGTGTACATGTCATCTTAATAATTATGGGTATTATTTGTATAAACTATCAACTGCAAATGGTTTGGTTCCTTTGAAAAGAACTGAAAATATCTACTAGATAGTAAGGTGGCCTATCAATCTTTACAATTAGATAGACATATTTATCTGATAAAGATCAATGACATCAGGGACACACAGGCAGCTGCGAAGCATCTCACGGATCAGCCGATGAACAAGAGGAGCAAAGACGGCATCTCATGCATCGTCGTAAACATCCGTTGCTAGTAGAGCTTCAGCCTGTGAATAGGAGGACCAAAGATGACATCTCCTCCATCATCATAAACCTCCAAAATTTGTAGTGCAACTTCTCACTAACATGTCGTGTTGATGTGTTATCAAAATTGTAAAAAAAAAACTAGAATGGGCGGCTGCCAACCTGGCACCGCTCAGCTTCTTCTTATGAGGCGCCACAAGGTGGCGTCCCAACCCCTAGTTACATAGATAACGTAGCATAACACAGTACTGGTGGACATGAAGTAAAATCTCATCATCGCTCAACCTCCTCACCAAATTTGAGACCACCAGCCTCCATGTCGGCCTCGATACGTGGATACCACATACACGAGGGATATTTCACCAACTTCACCATTGGCGGGTCAGCACCCAAGAACTTGTCCATAAGTTGCGCGTATTCTGCTTTGGCCTCCTCATATAGCTTGTCCAAATCCTTCTCCTCCTCCTGCTCCACCGTCTCGTCGGCCGACACCACCTTCTGGGTCGCTGCTTTCTCGTCGGCCATCGGTAAGATCTGAGCCGCCGCACCTCAGCTCGCCGAGAGATTGGATTTTCGAGTCGCCTGACGTAGAGGTGGCTGCTCTTCAAGCTTAAAAGGCGCAGGCGAACCATAGCTCTGTTCGGAGTCGGTATGGAGCCCGTCTTCTGTTCAAACTCGTCCTACCTGGCTGGACTGGATTCTTGTCGGGCTGGGCCACTTTCTAGTTTCTCTGGGCCCAGCTCCTCCAAATTAAGTAAAGAAAAAAGTATAGAAATCACCCCCAAATCCAATCCAACGGAGCCATACCCCCCTAAACTCAATTTTAGTATGATTTAGACCCTGAAGTTATTAAAACCGGGTTAATGTGGCCCTATGGCGGTTTTTGTCACATCGAAGGTGGTTTTGCCCATGTTACGCTGATTAAGTTACCGATCGGACTAGATGAGTAGGTGGGTCCCACAAGTATAGATCGTGGTCCTCTTGGCGCCTGTGCTCTAGAGCTCGTCTTCCTCGTCGGGCTCGCTCGGCCGCATCGGGCGCCTTCCGAGATCACCGACAACATATGTTTGTTTTTTGCGGGGTAACATATGTTTGTTACGGAGCAGAGCGACGCCCACCTCCTCAAGATGCTCATGCGCACCTGACAACATATGTTTGGGAAGTACGTCCTTCATGCATGAGCATGAACACCATTGACGCGCAAGGTTCATGCAATGCATGTGTTCAACCATCCGACCACTTGGAGCTGTTGCAACAGCTGAAGCTGCCTAAGTTCGCCAATAACGGCAAGCACCACCAATGGCAGTGGGTGCTTCGTGGCCTCCGTGGTCATGCGTGCTCTGGTTTCACTTCTCCGACAGTGGGTGCGAGGGGATACCCGGCTGGCGTTCAACACCGTCTTCAACACGTCGCTGCTCACACTTTTCCACCAGGCTGTCTTCCAGCAATACGTCGCCACCGAGCAGGTCGAGGCGGACATCGCCGGCGTGGCTTTCGGGGTGCTCACGGAGGTGGCGGTCGGTGCCGGCGCCAACGCGAGATAACCCCCGTGTACGTGCGCGTGTTCTCGACTGCTCTTGATGTGATTCGTGACTGGTTGGAGCAGCGTCCGCTTGACTAAATTGAGTTGCATGGGAAGGGCGACACGGACGCCACCGCGATGGGGTGCGCTCTGTCTTTGGAGCTCGCCAGCAGCAAGATCGTCGCCGAAAGCGCGCCAGCCGGTATGGCAGACATGGATCACGAATATATTGACGACTGTGTTGATTATTACGTAGTACTCCGTACGTATATTCCTTGCTTCATGAGAAGCTCCTTCGCCAAGGTGCTTGAGAGTGGGCTCGGGACAAAGGAGAGCACTACCTCTGGCCACCAAAGACAACGCACGTGAGATCCTCGATGACGTGACTCAAAACCGCCACCAGCATCTCAATGCTAAAATCTCGGACATAAACCATCTCAATGTCAAGATGAGAGTGGGGGTTTCGGTCAAAGCTGAGCTAGCATTAGTCCAAAGTCGAGTCATCATCATGAAACTAAAATCGCTTATGACGTGACTCAAACCGAATTGGTGTGAGTTGAAACCACTCAGGGGGTTATTAGGCTGGTTTTACTAATTTCAGGGTCTAAATTAGACCAAAATCGAGTTGAGGGGGATATGGCTCTATTGGAGTGGATTTGAGGGTGGTTTCTATACTTCTTTCTTAAGTTTTTTTTTGAGACAATCATCGCCAGGCTTTATTCAGATTTCAGGATGTTTACAGGTAAAAAAGCCAGATCCCCCGGTTGGCCCAACCAAACATGGCGTCCAAAACCGAGATTTAAAACATACCTAGCGAGATTGTGAGCCTCGAAATTCGAGCTCCTATACTCATGAACTATATTACAAGAGTTTAATAGCCTAGACCGATAAAAAATTTCTTGGATAATAGCCCCATACTCCAAATTTGAATTCTTCTCAAGGATATCCGTGACCACCGTATTGCAGTCCGATGCAATATGAATCCTGTCGATGTATAAGTCTTGAGCCAGTACCTGACCCTCCCGGATCGCCATAGCTTCCAAAGTGGGCGCTTCTGATATGATTTTTACCTTGCAAGCAGATGCTCCCAGGAATTTGCCCTCCCCGTCACGACACACAGCCGTAACTACACCATAAGATCGATCTGTCGCTTCTGTACCGCATCCGTATTTATCTTCATATAACCCCCAGGAGGAGGTACCCACGCCTCAGGTCGAACTGCCTTCCTTGGCCGAGCTGGCTTATGTTTGTCCAAGAATGTCTCTAAGATAGTTGTTAACAAAACAGTTAGTCGCGAACGGGCTCTCATAAATATCTTCATGTACTGCTCTTCGTCGTGCTCGCCAGATTGACCACAATGTTATTACTACTCGAGTAAAGTCCTCATGCGATAACGCATCATGTATCGTGAAAAGCCAACTCTTTGCATTCATTGACATGTTTTGAAGCATGGCCTCGACCGCTTCTTCAGAGCTTAAAGACCATATACTCCTCGCCATCACGCAATCTATTAGCGCGTGCTTCCAGCTGTCCTCTCCGCCGAACAAAAAGGACAGATCTTAGTGGTTGACATGTTCCGGTGTTGTAATAGATCCCTTGTGGGTATGGTCTCGTGGCATAATCTCCATAGAAAAACTTTAACCTTTAATGGTATGTTCAGGTTCCACAAAGAAGTCCAAGCCCTCTCATCTTCTCAAAAATCAGCCCGCCACCAACGGATCGCAATGACTCTTCATTGCTCCTTTTCGCTCCTCGCCAAGAACTTGTATATAGATCTCACCGAGAAAATGCCTCGTGTATCCTCTCCCCATGCCCAAGAGTCCTCCACTGCTAGTATGCAGAGGTATCCTCAAGATGATATCCGCATCCATCCGGATAAAAGTTGATCTCACCTTCTCTTCATTCCAGTTGCCGATGAAGCTTCTATCAACTCCGAGACTCAAACAGGTTTTTCACCACCAAAGAAAACATCGGCCTCCTCATCCTCGACCTTGGCAGCCAATTATCTCCCACACGCTCGTTGAATCTCCGGTCCCAATTCTTCTAATGATTCCTTGTGCAAGAGCTTCCTTCCCATCCGTAATCGCCCTCCAAATCATGCGAGGATTGCTACCCAACTCGGCCTCCGTAAGCAGAGGCCGGAAAATATTTTGCCTTCGTAACCCTCGCACTCAAAGTAAATGGGTCTGGATAATCCTCCATGCTTGCCTTGCCGGAGAGATAGATTAAAGATTTCTATATCTCAAAACCTAGTCCTCCCAAAAGTTTTGGTCTTGTGCAAACATCCCATGAAACCCAACAGGTTTTCTTCCCCTTTTATCGCCCCACCAAAACTGCCTTATCAATGATGTGATGCTCTACAAATACCTCTCGGCAGCTGAAACAGGACATAGAATAAACCGGAATGGCTTGTGCACGCTTTGATCAAAACCTCCTTTCCTGCATATGAGAGTAATTTCTCCATCCATCCCTTGATTTTCTCCCACACTCTATCCCGCAAGAATTTGAATGTCCCATTCTTTGAGTGTCCCACGTCTGCATTGGCATGCCCAAATATCTGTCGCTTAGTTGCTCATCATGCACATCGAGACAATTTTGATACCATCACGTACCACTTGGGGGCATCCTTTCTTGAAAAAGATCGAAGATTTACCGTTGTTTACTCTTTGGCCCGATGCACAAAGAATAAGTATTTAGCAGGTTTGACACCATTTGTGCCCCCTCAACACTTGCCTTGAAAAGCAGCAGGCTATCATCAGCAAAGAGTAGGTGGTTAACAACTGGTGCTGTCGGTGCCACCTGAACTCCCACAAAAGTTGACGATTGAGGAACGGATTTTAGTAGGCACGAACTTCTTTCTTAAGTAAAACTCAGGCCTATCACAATGGACGGGCCTCTACGAGTCCACTCTAGGCCCGAACTTGAGCCCAGTTATAACCTTCCCCATCTTCGTCCTCATTCCCAGTATCAAACCCAGAGACCGAACCCAAGCAACTCATTCTTCTTTCTCGAGATCTCCCACTCGCCTCCCCGCGTCGCCGTCGAACCCACTCCTACGCCCCGTCGCCGGCAGCGCCTCCCTCCCCCGATGGCCACCCCCGACCTCCTCTTCAACCTGCGCAACCTCTTCTACCTCGGCGCCTACCAGTCCGCCATCAACAACAGCGACGTCCCGGGCCTCGACGCCGACGCCGCGGCCGAGCGCGACGTCATCGTCTTCCGCTCCTACATCGCCCTCGGATCCTACCAGGTTAGTAGAAATTACAAATGGCGCTCGCCTCCCGTCGCTTCGCCGCGACCGGGCTCTGATCGGCGGTTATGCTGTGCAGCTGGTGATCAGCGAGATCGACTCGTCGGCGGCGACGTCGCTGCAGGCCGTCAAGCTGCTCGCGCTCTACCTCACTGGCGACAAGGTTAGCGCGCTGGATCTGATCTGTCGTCTCTGATCTGTTCCTGATCGCGGTTTATGGGGTTGGATCTGGGATGTGGGGGAGTGGTTAGATCTGTCGCGTTTACACCGTTACAGTTAGTGATCTGATCTGGGGATAGAGATCCGATGGCATCATTTTCACTGACATAGGCCGATGATTCGCGAGAATATAATTTATACATGCTGCCTCGTAGAATTGCTAGTGCTACCTCAATTCTCCGCAAGACCTATTAGCTCTGATCATATGTGTTGCAGAAGTTTGATATAATATGAAGTGCAGCTAAGCTGCACCACCTTTAATTAGAAAAATACAAATGTTCTGGTTAAATGTTTGACGAGGAATGAACTTGTTAGATTCAGACCTGCCGTTTTATAAGGAAATTTAATTGTATAGAACAACCATTTCCATATACTTTTTCTTCTTAGCAACGCCCAAATGACTGGTCTGATATTGAATGATGCTGTATTTATGGTGTTAGGTCAGATAATATTGCATGGGGTGGTTCTTATCATTGAATTCATGTTTTCCTCAGTCAAAAGCAAAAATAATCATCATTCCATGAAATTGAAAGCTTGGATGCAGATACCAAGGTTCCAGTGAATAAAATGATAAATATACTTTTAATGTATTTCACCATTTAAACGGTTTACTTATTTGTTGCACGCCACACTAAAATTTATTGTTGTCGCTAAACATAAGAAGATGAGATGTAATGTGTGTTACCCCAATCACCTTTTCCCTTCTCTAATATTTCTTTGGATACACTGAAATGCTTATGCATTACTTTGTGCAACTTTGAAGGAAGGTGCGATTGCCAGCCTGAAGGAATGGTTGAGTGATTCAGCTATAGGAAGCAATCCTGTTCTGCGATTGATTGCTGGAATTATATTTATGCATGAGCAAGACTACAATGAGGCTCTCAAGCACACACACACTGGGGGGACTCTGGACCTGTTAGTTTCCTCTTTCTCTATTTCTTTAGATTGTTCAGCCTTCCATTAGTGAATTTATTGTTGCAAAACCCTACTCAAGGGTGAACATCAGTATATGCTCTTTTTCTAAAAAAATTGATCACCCGATGATAATGGCAAACTAATTAATTTGGTGTGCAGTCCGAAAATTCAATTTAAAAATAAATAAATACATATTCTGCAATTTTGTTTGTACTACTTATTTCTTCAGTTATGTAGTTGAACACTATTTTACATATTATGTTCCATCCTTCCATCATCACCTGTAGCATTTGTGTGTATCATGCTAAAATGTGACATTTTTAGAGCTTATTTCCTTGTATCTTAAATTTGCTTACTTCTTCCAAGATCCACAGTTCATTATTTTTGTTATGTGTTATGATTGTTAGACTGCTGCATACTAGAAAGTTAATATTGGTTGTTGATGCTTGGTTGGTTTCAGGCATGCACTGAATGTCCAGATCTTCCTCAAGATGCACCGGTCAGATTATGCTGACAAGCAACTGAAGATCATGCAACAAACTGACGAGGACCATACACTGACACAACTAGCAAATGCTTGGCTTGATATTGCTGTTGTAAGTAATTTCAGTATTTCACAATCCAATGTGGTGAAGTGTTGATATTTTATTGGTCTATGGAAACAGGAGTATATCATCATTTTAATCTATGGTGCAGGGTGGCTCTAAGATCCGGGAAGCTTATCTCATATTCCAGGACTTTGCTGAAAAGTACCCTATGACCGGAATGGTTCTTAATGGCAAGGCAGTTTGCTGTATGCATATGGGGAGCTTTGAGGAGGCTGAAACTCTATTGCTTGAAGCCCTAAACAAGGTTAGTACTGGTCCTCCTTCCAAGCAAAGAACAAGCAGCAAAACATATGAATTTCAAAAGGATGCAAGACAAATACTCAAACGATTCCCTCAAAAAAAATACTCAAATGACATCTCAAATTCTTGTAGGATGCAAAGGATCCTGAAACTCTTGCCAATCTTATTGTATGTAATCTCCACCTTGGCAAACCGTCGTCACGATACTTCAGGTAAGAATCTAACCAAACCCTCTGTACAGTTTGTACCCCCTTTCTGATTCTCTCTAGGTGACAGGTGTTGGAAATTTGTATTTGGCCGATGCCATGTCAAGTGTTTTTTTGTAGATGCAAGTTGGAAGTGGTTTTAGAAAATACTATTTGATGGATGCATGCAGATTACACATATTCGAATTTTTAAAATTTATCAAGCGGGACATTAATTAACAAACAGCATTAATTAATTAACAGTACATACTGCGACCCTTCAGAATTCATGCTTATGATAGCTTTCTACCGACTTGTGTGAAGGGTAGAGGTACATTGGTACTTTCTAGAAGTTCATGACTAGTGCTTACAAAGATTTCAATCGAGAATTGAAGTAAGCATCATAAAATACCATTCTGGGCATCTGATGCGAAATTTTGTTCAGTCTTTTCAACCTTGGATTATGATTAGTATATTATTCACTTCTCATCTTTTGTAAACAGTAACAACTCAACAATATATTCAAGTGCTAGCAATTGTACGATTGGCTCCAGCTAGCAAAAGGACCATGAACTGTACTAGTTGCAAGATGCGTAAAGAGTAGGACCACAGAATGATTGTTAATATACTTTTTTTGCATTCGATGAATTTGTATCTAGTCTTTTGCAGCGCTGCTACGTTTTTTGGCCTCTTATCCTGATTTTGCATATCTGGGTTAGCATGTTGTGTCCACTTGTTCCTGATCGGACATATCCTGACTAGGTCTTCTCAGCAACATGAAAACAACT
Source organism: Aegilops bicornis (assembly GCA_021605145.1). NCBI lineage: Eukaryota > Viridiplantae > Streptophyta > Magnoliopsida > Poales > Poaceae > Aegilops > Aegilops bicornis. Next base: position 717,025,221 of record CM038670.1, read on the forward strand.
TAATTGGCTGTGTTCTGCAGCCCAACTGTTCTTCCACCTGGATCCAGAAAACCTCTCTACGTTTCTTAGATGCTAGCAAATCTGTTATGAATCTTGTGGTTGGGCATCGCGCTGAAACTGTTAGGTTAAGATTGTCCATTGTTCAGGATGCTTACTATTTTGTATGAAATGAACCAAGTATATCTTGCTTCTAATGTATTTCTATGCTTCTGCAGCCAGCTGAAGCTGTCGCACCCTGATCATGTGCTAGTTAAGACCACCACGTCAGCGGAGGGCAACTTCGAGAGGGCGCTCCAAGCCGTCGCCTGAAACACCCCTGCCTCATTCCAGCTAGCGCATTGAGCATCCCCTGTTCTATTTTGAAGTGCTTTAACAGAGTGAATTGTATTGGTTTTGCTTTATATTGTTCTGTGGTAACATACCGCTCGGCCAACCCTGTACTCAAACACAAACACCCGCTGTATGAACGGATATATATGTAGAATCTCCAATCATGGCATTTGTTGTCAACATCGGTATCTTGTTATGTTGTGCTGGCTAATTCTTCCGCCAGCGACGTGTCTGGATCATGTAAAACATCAATCATGGCTCTCTGTGATGCCTGTATCCATATGGCGCGTGTGCATGGACGTTAAGATCTGTCTCTGTGTTCTATGCGTGCATGCCTGTATTGCGTCCAGCTATACGTGTGTGCATGGACGTTAAGATCTGTCTTCTTTATTGCTGTACCTACATGTTGGCTCAGCCCGGTATCGTTGACGGAAAAGTTTGATGAAGTAATTCTCCATGCCCTTCAAATTTCCTTTTTTAGGGAAAACAGATGGTGATCCCTGCGAATTTCGTCAGCTGATGCGCTACAAAATATGGGGTTTCTTTCTTCACCCTCTCAGAACAAGATGTGGGCAGATCCCACGACCAGATTGATAATCTTCAGCCTCGGAAAAATAAGACTGATAATCTACACTTCCAACTCCAGATCGTTTAGAAACAAGTGAAAACGGCCTCTTGCCGTCTTGCCCTAGATCAACGTCATGGCTTCATTTAAAAGAAAACCGAAGGAGGGAGACGCATGGTGATCCCTGCGAATTTCGTTCGCGGGTGTTCTTCAAAATATCGGGTTTCTTCCTTTAACCTCCCAGAACAGGGTGTGAGCAAATCCCTTGATAACATGTTTCCTATGAAAAATAGGACTGATAATCTGCACTTCAACTCCAAACCTTTCAGAAACAAGTGAAAAAGCCATCTTATGGTCCTGCCCTAGATCAACGTCATGACTTCATTTAGAAAAACGAAAAAAAAACAAAGAAAAAAATGTCATGGCTTGTGGTCGATGCGACATCTGTGTGTTCATGGATCTTTCACTGCAATGAGTCGTGACAGCTGCATGTGTGTTCTGGGAAACGGATGGTGATCCCTGCGAATTTCGTTGGCGGGTTTTCTTCAAAATATCGGGTTTCTTCCTTTAACCTTCCAGATTAAGGTGTGAGCAAATCCCTAGATAACCTGTTCCCTCCGAAAAATAGGACTAGTAGTTTGCACTTCAACTCCAGACCTTTCAGAAACAAGTGAAAACGCCCTCTTGTGGTCCTGCCCTAGATCAATGTCATGGCTTCATTTAGAAAAACGAAAAAACCGAAGAAAAAAAATGTCATGGCTTGTGGTCGATGCGACATTTGTGTGTTCATGGATGTTTCACTGCAATGAGTCGTGACAGCTGCATGTTTGTTCTGGGAAACAGATGGTGGTCCCTGCGAATTTCATTTTAGAAAAACAAAAAAACCGAAGAAAAAAAACCGTCATGGCTTGTGGTCGATGCGACATCTGTGTGTTCATGGATGTTTCACTGCAATGAGTCGTGACAGCTGCATATGAGTCCATATTGTCTCCTGTCATCATTTTTCTTGTCTAAGGCCTCTTTGGACCGTAAGATATTCACGAAAAGTTTTGAGGATTCCAATCTTTAGAATTTTACCCAGTAGCAATCCATAGGATATGATGTCTGAATCCTGCTTTTGTCATTATTCTGTTTTTAGTTTTTACGGCAAACTTGGTCATATTTTATGTTTTCTACTAGTTCTTTCGTTCCAATCCAAAGAGGCTCCCGATGTCACGAACGCCAGAAATATTGATACCAGCGTCATTGACTCGGCCATGAGACCAGCCTATCAAGGGGTGAAAAGTACAAATATGACCATATGGAGTCGAGGGTGACTTTTTATCCCGAGGAAGAGTTGGGGTCGTCACATTTTCCTCAGAGGAAGACACCATACAGCGAGAGCTCCATACACATTACAATCACTTTATATTATTCATAACTGTCAAAAATAATGTTACACACCCAACATCACAACTCACATAGTCACATGTAAATATGCAATTATGCACGATTACAGTATATACTGCTATTTGATAGTTGACACACATTTACACAACCGCATGTTCGCTGCTCCACACCAAAAGATAGCCAGAGCTAGCTGCCCATGCATGTATGCGCTACAAATTACACATGACATGTGGCATGCATGTACTATGTATGACCAAACATGCAAACATTCCGTATACGTGTTTACCTTGAAAAGGTTCTAGCTCCATGCACGCGGGCATGCATGAGGATGCAGGTGGTGGTACAGTGGTATGTAGGTAGGTGCTAATCGATCGATGGAGCGGATTATGAAGGGCACTGGAACGAGGACGGCACGTGCTTGCCGCACTGGTTGACGAGCACCGAGATGGCGACGGGGAGCACGAGTTTGACGTTCAGCGCCTTGGCCTTGATGGTGGTGCAGAGGCAGAGCGCGGCGTCGAGGTCGGCCACGCCGGACAGCAGCGGGCAGCAGGTCTCGCTGGCGTTGGCGCCCACCACCGCGTGCACCAGCCCGTTGAGCGCGTCCACGCACGCCACCAGCTTCAGCACGTCCACGGGGCACTTGCCCGTCGGCGACGACGGCGCCGGAGGGCTCGGCGTCGCCGGCGTCGGGGGCGTCGGCGCGGGGGAGTACGGCGGCGGAGGGCACGGCACGGACGACGGCGGGGGCGGGGGCTTCACCTTCGGCGGCGGCGGCGGGGGAGGCGTCGTCGGGGTCGGGCAGCTGGGGCACGCCGACGAGGGCGCGACCAGCACCGAGAGCAAGGCTACCAGCACGAGCGGCGCAATGCGGGCCATGGTACCTGGCTAGCTTAGCTTCGAGCTTGAAGTGCTCTAGCTTTCTCGCTCTTTGCTAGCGTTCGCTGGTCTGAGGGAAGAAGATGAAGTGGGGCGCGCTTATATAGGCGAGCTTGAGGTCGTGGTGCGACGGGCGAACTGATGGCGTGTGTCGGTCGCGGCTCGGTGGACACGGCGAAGCGTCGCGTATGCCTCAGTAGTCAGTACCCGGTAGTACACTGGCAGCGAGAATGTGGCTGGCGTGGACTCGGGTGAATCCATCGACGGCCGCTTCCGACGACCAAGGTCTCTGTCGTTTTGTTCCTGGAATCATGCGTGTGTGGAAGATCTCCGATCGTGTGGTGCCTGCGTCTGCATGTCGCGGTTAAATCGGCAGACTCTGCCGAGCCAAGTCGTTTCAACCGTCGCACGTTAGTCGTTACATAGCCTGTTTATTTTTCTTCTTATACTAGCACATATGTCCGTGCTTTGCACCGGGATAGATAATTGACATTTGCACCTAAACACCACAAAAACTCAAATTTTAGAGAGAACATCCCTCAGCAACAGATTTTTGAAACTGCTTGGCTATGTTTTTGTATATGGGCTCTTTCTCTCTGTTAAATGCTGGATGGGTGCCCTTTCTGTACAACACCTTTGATCAACATTAGTCACTCCCTCCTCTTTTATTCCTGGATGCATACTCAAAGCTTCCAGCAATCTCACTCAAGCCATGCACTTTCATTGCAAACCAGGTCATCTTTTATCGGATCTTCCTTTCTTTTATTTCATGATGAATCGGGTCCTTTCTCATCAAATAGTCATCTATTTTATTGGCATGCGCCAACCAGGTCCTTTCATCTAATCTTCCTCCCTTGTATTCACCAATCGGGTCCTCTTTCATGGGATATTCCTATATTTTATTGGGGCATACAGGTATTAATTTCTTCCTTTATTTTCTAATATAAATGAGACCCACACTTCACCCTTTTCTTGCGATGGCTTGCTGATTTTCAGGTAACTCATGGACGTATTTAAATTTATGAAATTTGATTTTAAAAAGCAAGGTGGTACTCTTTTTTTTAGTAACTAACCCAATTTCTATGTTCGATCCTCGGGGACAATGACGCAGCCTGTGCAATCGAAAAGAAAACCAAGGAATATGAAGCCCATCAGAGAAATTTGCTGGCTGTAGAAAAATCCCAGTTAGGAGCGTATTGGCCCAGGTGACAGAGCTGCAGTAGAATTGATACAAAGCAGACTTAGCTTCCTCTAAAAAAACGAAGCAAGCCGTGCATACAAATTTGAAGTTTAATACAACATGCTAATTCTCAACATCTAGTTTGCCTTGTTGGATACCGAGGTTGGAGTAGTTTGCGTGGTTACGAGTTCGACTCCCGCCAGACGCATTAATTTTTAGCACTTGAAGCCAGGAAAAAACAATGCGACCATGTGTTGCCGTATATTATTAAGAAGAATGATCACTAAATAAGTAGTGGAACAATTGACTCTGCGTAGTGACGTCCCGGTTTTCTTTGTTTGCACATGTTCGACAAACAGACAAAAGTAAAAAAAATTAACATAAGTAAAAGATAGCATACATATAAAAAGACTTAAAACGGGACGAAACAAAATAGGACCAAACCAAGAATACTTATTCTCTTTAATAGTAGGTATAGATAAAGAGATGGAACCTTTCCATTTTTGGGTTGATTAAGGAGAAATTTGCCGTCTGTTTAATCTGAGAAAAACATGATCACAGTGGCACAAACTTGAAGGTCACATCACCGAGAAGATCAATTTTTTCACAAACCGCGCATATAAGTGGCTTTATCAACACCCATGGCACCATGACTCAACGACTCCGACTTCACTGCGGACAAACCCCGCCGTGCCGATCATCTCTAGGCATGCACCACGTCCATGCACCCCGCTACGCCACAACGGACCCTGACATCCATCAATGAAGTGGCAACTCAGATTTTGGCGGCTTGCGTTGCGCTCACACTCGCTTTAGCGTCACTGCATGTATCCTCACACACTTGACATCCTTACCGCACTTTAATTTGCTGCCCCTTGACACATCACCTCCGATTTCATCTCATCTTGGTGAATCAATGAGCCAAAACATTCAATAACAGGCACGGAATACCAACATAAATTTTGTTCAACATGCTTCCCATCAATGCTCCTCATATATACTTGTTGTCTCGGTACAACTTACATCACCCAAGCTCTTGTCTTGGGCATGACAAGTAAGTCATCGTCCAACCATATGCCGATCTTATGACCTTCTTTTTCTTCAAATGAAGCCGTCCTCAATCTCAAGTGTCAGTAATGTCATAGGGTCGATGACATTGGAGACCAAAGAAGGAGATCTCACTGAAGAGGCTAGATGATGAAGAACAAAATGTTATTTGAGGAAAGAAATCATATGAGCCACTCGCGATCTCTTATCTTTGACGAAGCATTCATGTTTCTTTTTGGGTGAAATACATCTACAACCATCAAACTTGTGGAGTAGGTGCAATCTAGTCCTCAAACTCAGGAAATGATCCACTTTGCTCCACAGACATGCTAAAAATGGTCCGCATAGGGTGATTTGTACATTTCTCGTACTTACATAGTTGACATGCGGAGCTCCTCTATTTTTTTTCTCACCGTTCGTGATAGAAAGCTGTCACCTCTCTCTTCCCTCACTGTAAAATGTCAGATTGTATTGCTTTGTATTTATTTGGGAAGAGATTCTCAACCTTATACACAACAAGGTTGCGCCAATCTCAATCATCCAACAAATGGTGGATGTTTGACCGCTACGTACCTGTGCAGCTACAATCTCCACTGCTGCTATTTATGATATCCCCAAAACCTCAAGTTTTATCGATTTCTCCCTATTCCTGTTCGGATAGCAGTATAGGTTAAAGTCTTGAATTGATGCATTTTTCTTATTAGTTTGTGGTATAGAAATATGAGACGACAATATGTTACATATTGTGAAGCCAACCAGTTGATAATCTCTGAAAAAAGGAAAAGAACCGCAGTATGTAGAAAGAGGACTAAATTCTTGCCACGTTTTATCTAGTTTGTTAAGCATTAATTAAGAATTAAATCCAGATCCTTACATATTGTGTAGTCCAGACATATTTCCTTTATGCTTTTGCATGTGGTATCTTTTTAACAATTATAAGCTTCTTTTGGCCTGTGCCTTACTTTGATCATAGCTCCACCACTATTCGTGCGTACAACGTATTTCTTCTGTTTCAAAATAAGTAATCGATGACTTAATACAATTTTGCACTAAAGTTGTACTAAAGATAGACGGAGTCGTGAAATGTATAAAGGACCGTATGAGGGCCCCTTTAGCAAGTTGACTATTCTTCTGTGTGACATAAAAACAACTAATTTTCTTTTAGAGTGAGAAACATTACATTTCGTTTTAGACTGAGATAGTACTCCTCCAGCCGAGGCTACGTGAGCTAGGTCGACCGTGAAACCTTGGCCATGAGAAGTGCAAACAGCTGGAGAAGAGATGGATTAAGTGAAAACATCCAAAAGCAAGGGGGGCTGCCGAAATCTCGGCCAGAAGATCGAGAGCGCAAGTTGGAGGGAAACACGATCGATATGATGGGAGGTACATATACATGCCCCACAAGTCCGCATGCGCCACAGAGCGGTTACACATTGCCATTGCCCGTGCGTGCAACTTGCATGCACCTACAAGATTAGCTTAGCAGCTAGTACCAGGTGCTCTGCTCCTGTCCAAGTTCCAATCCAACATGTTGTAGACCTGCCTGCACGGACCCGGTGCAAGCAGCTAGCCCCCTCCCGTCCGCACGATCGATCGGGCTAGTTAGCTACATACTGTACTGAGAAACGCGCAATGAGCACGGTATGGGTCGGTCTCTTCTTGTTCTTGCCAGGCCGAGGAGCGGAGAGGGGAGGGCCACATGCACACAGCATCGATCGGGCGGGCGGTATGCAGCGAGGGTTTTGGCGGCATCCCGTGCCGACGTTGGGGTACCTGTCGAGGGTCTATCGCTTCGTCATCCCTTGAACACGCGACACTAGACATACATCCTTCCTGTCTTCCAACTTGCGCGCCACCGGACCGACCCCACTTTGGCTGCCTCTGCTTACCGGCCTGGCCAACCACCAGTAGGGTTCAAGCCAACCGCAGACTAGCAGGACGTTTATCAGGGGTCTAAGAGCATCTACAACCGGACCTCTCAAACCTGCCTCATACGTCTGAAGATCATCCAGTCATTGACTGATCCCATTTTTTATTCAGACAGACGCCTCAAACGGATCTCAAACGTCCCGGCTGACCGGCACCCCCCATATCCAGCCTAAATATGGGCCGGATATGGGGCGCTCGGGCACACCTGCCACGCCGGACTGATGAAGGGGTCCCAGCCAGAAACACCCTCAAACCCGGTGGTCCAAAACTCGTCTCCTCCGTCGGACCGGTGGCGCAGCGTGGCGCAACTTCGGCAGGCCGCGTAGTGCATTGTCCGACTCTTTAAGTCAACCGGCGGCACCGAAACCATACCATCCATCCACAATATCCTCCTCCCGTCCGTCGCCACCGCCAGTTTCCACTCCACAAGTCCGACTAGTAGCCATATATGCCCCCACACCGCCGGTGAGGAGTGAGCCCTTTTCTGACGCCAGAGCGCCGGCTCGAGCTTCTTGAGCAGACCCGGGCTAGACGCGAAGCCCGGATCGCCGTGGGGCTACCTCCGGATGAAGTGGATCCGGAGGAGGAGGAGGCGGAGGAGGAGGAGGAGGAGGTGGTGGTGGTGGAGGAGGAGGAGGAGGGGGTGAGCCGGAGGAGGAGGATGTGGGAGACGCTGGCGACGGGGATTTGCAGGCGGAGTAGCAGGCCATCCTTTTATTCCCTCCGGTCGGAGTCGGTTGCGGAGGCAAGACGCCGTCGCCGACAAGAGATGGAGACGCAAGAGGCTGCGGAGGAGGCGGAGATGTTCGCCTACATGGATGAGGTCGAGCAGGAGGAGGATGCATGAGTCGGAGCCCTCCTACCCGCCCGTCTAGCCGGCGCCCGACACCGTCGTCGTGGACATCAGAATAGATAGGGTAGCACGTAGGATTCCTTTTGCATGCTTCGTATGGATCTAGGGGATGAAATATGAGAGAGGCGGATGCAAAGTGACCAATTTGAGACGTGCCCGGTCAGTGCCCGCGGGCGTTTGAGGGGACAGATTTGTAAAGTCTGGCTGTAGATGCTCTAAAGGTGCCACACTTAAGATTAGACAAATTTAACCAATTTAGAAAGGTGTTTGGTTCAATCTAAATTTTAGACACAAGCCACACTAGGGTCTCACATTCCATACACTCAAAAAATATGGCAAGAATCTATTAGTCTTGCCAACCTGTGACTCTTATTTTGAAAAACTAGCCTTGGCAAGTTTAACAATATTGTATGACAAAGTATGGCATTATTAGACCTAGAACCAAACAACCCCTTAATAATTATGCGGTGGACGAACGGGCTACCAGGAGGATATATAAAAGCAAATCTAGCAAAAGTATGTCCCGCATATATAGCGCTCACGTGGGGAACTCGATCAATCAGGTGTAAGGTTCAAACATACATTCTCAAGTTGGGGAAATTCCAGTTGTATTTTCTTTATTTTTTTAGCCCAGTAAAAATGTAGGCCCATGCACATGCTTATCTGAGCTCAATGCACGTGAAATCAGGAGCAAGACGTGCAGTTTTGGTGATGATGGCGGGACGACAAACTTTTTTTTTGTTAGCTGGCAACGTCTATTCTTTTCTTAGAGAAAAAGGCTCCATTGCATAACAACGAAACCAAAAGGTTTTACAAGCCACAACAGTTTCCATAACGCGAAGAACCAGCAGACACTTGGTGGTCTCATCACAAGAGCAAAATAAAATTCCTATCCAAGCCACAACAGTTTCCATTACTACAAAGTTGTAGGACGAACAAATACAAAAGAAGAGAGACTCCCAGCATCATAATATCTCTTCCTCCACAGCCGCTCCCCCCATATATGTTGATTTTCTGCAGATCAGTAGCTTGATAGGGTGGCGGCTCTCTAGCCAGGGTCCGGCCAGATGAGCAGTGGTGGGTCCCGAGCTAACTGTTCGAGTCTTCTTAGCAGGCCTTCCAAGCTTTTTGTGACAGGGTCTCAGCACAGCACCTCCCAGGAAGGCAGGATCACTGAAGCTTTTCTCCATACTAGATGACCCGATGCGCCAAATGGCGCAGAGACCCATTTGAAACCATGTTCGTATTGAGAAATATTTGCCTTTTTTAGTAATTTTATGTTTGATCAAGGATAGAGAACATGTCAAACCCAAAATGTTTTGAACATGTATTTGGACAATGTGCCATTTGGCTCTATGTTACCCAAGTAAGGTGCAAGGTCCAAATTCAAGCATCAAGGGTAATGATTCTAAACCTTTTGTAATAGAAACTTTGCATTTGTTAGTAACTTCGAGGTTTAGCACCGAGGGTAATAATTCTAAACCTTTTATATGAAAAATTAAGGAATACCTATGTTCAAACTATATACCATGTGAAGCTAATTCAAATTGTGCAAGTTGAAATATTTAGAGACCGATCATAAAATTGCCGGCTCCACCCTACTGCAACGCGAGGGCTGGCTTGCTGCACCTTCCCCACAATTTTTTTACTGTTCTCTCATCTTCTACATTAATATTTCTTAGACACCATATAGAAGATGAGAGAACAGTAAAAAAATTGTTAAATAAAAACTATGTACCTTAGCTATCTAAGGCTTATGAAAACTGCAATCTTGAAAGAGGAGGTCCTGAATAGTGTATTCGTCTAAATATGTAGTTGATCACCCGGTGCAAAGTAAAAAACTTCTCATGATATACCACTGGGAACCTAAAAGCAAGTGATCACACATACAAACATTCCAAGGGAAAATGCGTAAACTCACAACTCAAACAAATTACTAACAGGACCATGTATGATTTTGCAGCTTAGTATCTACATAAAACATAACAGTGCAGGTAACCTATACCCAAATCTCACTACTAACTTTACTCAAACATTTATTCCTAGATCATCCGTACTCCTTCTATGTACAAATCATGCAATATCTCTGTCTAAATCAATGCCAATGCATGCACATGCACAAGTCTGAACTAAACAACATATATGATATAGCATAATTATATGATCTAAAATAGATGCATGATCGGGGAGGAAGATGGTGAAGCCAAAGATGAGCAACTGAGATTGGGGAACGACGACCGGCGAACAGCAGCCCATAGTGATGGCCGGATCCATTCGACCATGACGCGAGCAATGCCGGAGCTCCGGCCTGGCTGCTCCTTCCCCATGCCCGTCCTACTCATGCTCCCGTGCTTCTCCACACCAAGCATGAAGACCACACCAGCCAGGCTCTCTTATGGCGACGACCTGCGCCCGATCCAGAATCACGATATGTGGCGGCGCCGGATCGAGAACGCGGGGAGACGCTGTCATGTGGGGAAGAGAAAGAGGATAACATGGTATAAAATAAAGTAGTCATTTTTCATGTAGTGAAACTTTAGTTTTGGGCAAGATGATAAAAAATAAAAATATAACTAATGCAACAAGAGAACCACATATGGAGGCACTCAAGTGGACAGACACAACAGTTCAAACAAACCCAAAAATATCTCATTGTTCACCTTAAACCTTCGGAGGTTTAAACTGCTAGTTGAACTGAAAGGCACCGTTGCTAGGTGACAAAAAAATCAGTACGCTCTGCAGTAATTTGATATGATAAAAACCAGTTGGATAAAGACCAAAGAAAGTTATTACCTAGCGAAGTTAGGGCTGCCATAAAAATCTGAACAGTTTCATAAGTTGTCTCTTGATATTATATGATTCATAAAGGAACATGACACATGATTGTGCAAAAATGACGATTGATTCAGTGCCACACTACAGGAAAGGGGATATCAGTAGTCATTAGAATACACAGACTGATAGAATTTATGCACCTGATATTACTTACTACTTCTCTCATCTAGCTGTAGCTAGTTTAGCAAAGAGAACCCAATACCAAAAATCATGAAATGGATGTTCTCTTGGTTAGTATACAAGACTGCTAATTATCTATGTTGCCTCACCACATAGCAACCAAGCAAAGGGCCATGGAGCACCTCAAAACAAAAGGAACCTGAAACCTACAAACAAAGGAATGGTTTTTCTTGTATCATGAACCATCAATTTAAGTACACTCGGCTGCACAACATGCGATCGCCACCATAGAAAGGCTACCCTACTACTTAACTCTCCACAAACTACAAAAAAGCAAGAAAATCAACCCAAACAACATTGTAGGAACGATATAGATAAGACAAAAGAATCTCAACTTGTTCGCTCTTTTTTAGTTGAATAACTCCTTCCAGAGTAAATGGTCAAGCTGGCCGCAAGAAAGAAACACACAAAAAACCTGAGAATAGTGCACCAACAAGGAGGAAAAAAATCTACATATGGACAAACTGACAGGGTTTGTGCTTCAGGAATCGAAAGATTTGGGGAGAGAGAGAAGCATGCCTAATAGAACTTCACAGGCATGTCAACCCCTTGTTTATTCTCTAATTTCAGCCCTAGCATTGAAGGAAGCACAACCCTCTCATGAACAAACTTTAGAGTGAAGCTCATTGATGATGACACTGTTAGCAGTCAGAAACTGTATAAGCGAGGCTATTCCGCCTTCTTGGCCCTCTTAAATAGCTTGTACATACCTGTTTTAGAGTCAAGAAAAAAAATGATATCAACTAAGCATATCTAAAATCCATCATAATACATACAAAGAATGTGTTACATCTGAAATAAAATGGAACATGCAAATTAGATAGTTACTTATAAGTGAAATACCATTTTAGGTGTGTTTTCATCAAAGAGATACAGTGAACAGTCGAGCACGTACTTATAAACTGATAATTATCAGTAAGATCTTCACACTTCTCGAGGAACAAATAAAACAGGAAACCAGGTGCACTACTAGGAAAAAGCCTAGCAGAAGCGCGGGTTCTAGGTATATCAGTATCGCGGGGTCCGGCGCTACTAATAAGGCGCTACAGCTAAGCCGTAGCAGCAGCGCGTGCACCCCCGCGCTACTGCTATACAAGTGTAGTAGCAGCATGCTGCGTGGATGCTCGCTACTGCTAATAGCTCTAGCGCACTTTACCTGTACGCACTACTGCTACTGTCATGCTACTGCTAACTTTTCTCCACTCGCTACTGCTAATTTCAGTAGTTTTTGATTTTTTTTTCTGCATATTTGTTTTGTATTTGAACAGGCTTTATACAAGAATCTTTAGCACATACAAATGTCATCATGATACACATACAAATGGATGCGAGACCACAAATGTAATCATAGCATATACATACAAATTAATAGTCTCATCATAATCATCATCCAACACAAAGTGGTATCTCGTCATCATCTCGAAAATAGCGATACATATGCAAGTCTCGAATACTTGCAACTACAACACCATCCATCTAAACAATGGTATACGCGAGGAGAGCTATCACTATGAGTGAGAGCAGAACTATCTGATACATGAGGCGTGATTCTGAGTCCTCTCTCGGCGCTAGCGTGAACCTCAAGTAACTAGCTTCTCCTTCTTATGCGCTTTTGAAGCCTTTATGGCTGGCGCCCGAGACCCCATTCACTTGCGCCTGACACTCCTGCCACTCGTTGTACACCCCCGGAACCTTCCCTTTGTACACGACATAGCACTGCCATCTCGCCATCAAGAAACTAGGTACCTGTTAGAGATGCATCTTCATGAAGAGGATGTACAATCATATGCAACAAAATATATACTAGAGCAACACGAAAAAGAAAGGGTTACCAACTAGATGCAACATACAGTACGCAAACTAATTAACTAGAGGTACGCAGGTCATCGTACGAAAACTAACAAAGTAGCATTACGCAAGTTCGGCAGGGACCATGGACATCACAAAGTTTCATCGCTACAGAAAGTATACAAGTTCAACCGACACATATCATCATCATCGGCATCGTAAATCACTAAAAGTTCCATCCTTCCATATCATCGAGGATGGACCCTAGCTTCTTGAACGACGTGAGGTCTAGACGTTGCATGCCTATGCGAGTTCGGACGTCAGCTCGCGATATAGGGCCGTGGCATCGACGACTTCTTTCATGATGATCGTCGCAATGTCCCTTTGGATGCGAAAGAAGTCATCTCTAAGTTTATAATCCGCTTCTCCATGAGATTCTAGCCACTTGTGGATATGATCATCATTTCTGCTTGTCATGCGAAGCTTTTGGTGATCCGTCTTGAACTCAATCATGAGATGGACAATGTAGAATCCATCCTTCTTGCTTGGTTTTGGGACATGGATGCAGGAGAAGTTAGTTTTATGCGCGAAACCCATCTTCTTGTTCCTTTGTTTCCTGATCTGCATGTGGCCACCTCTAACGCTGAAGCCTTGGAGAGCATCATCTAGAATATTCATTATTTGGGTGTAGTCCTTTTTCTCATAGTCTCTGGAAGGGTCAAAATACACGGCGTGGGAGACTCGCGGGTAAAGAACGATAAGGACGGCGCGCCCGTTGCTGCGGGGAAAAGACACCTCAAATTATTCTCCATATGAGCAAGAAGGAATGATTGAAATGTACGAAAGGGTTGTCCGGAACTGACTTACTTTGGATGATAAGGCAGGAGGACAATTTCCTGGTCCTTATTCTGTACCATGAAGTTTTGGAGGTAGTCCCTAGCAGTTTCATGCTCAAAGTCGCCGAGACTCAAGAAAGACTCGTGCATGTAGTACGGATCCGCCACACAGATTTGCGAGACTTATTCACTCTTCATGACAGAGCTCATATGTAGCGCAAAAAGGCGGACGATTGTAAAATCGAGCCGCCTTGTCAGAAACATCTCAAAGATATGGTCAAACCGCAGGAAGAACACCTCCGCTGGCCATGTGTCGATGTAGCACTTCCCTCGAGGCACATGAGCAGCGTATGTCGAGATATCCCGGATCCTTTGAGGCTAGTAAGGCTTTTCTCGATTGACAGCACATGGTCGTGCGGTCTCACGAGATCCTCGATAGTGCCTCCGGCGGTTTCAAGCGGTAGCATCGGCTCGCTTCGTGAGATGGAACATGGCCGCATAACTTTCACGGGTACACGCTCTTGAGAATCCATCGTCTGGCTATTATGTGCTCTGGCTTGTTTGGAGGCAGTTATCTTCCCCGATCTCTTCCTCTCCTTTTTCTTGGGCACACCTTCCAGACCCTTCCTTAACCCCTGCCCCAGGGTTCCCCCGGCTAGTTGAGCCTGTGTTGAGGTGACATCCTCAGGCGTGTCCTGTGAGGAATTCATGAAGAGAGACTTTTTGCAATCCTTCCAACGACCTTCCTGCCCGGGCATATCATCCATATCCTCATTAGCATGCTGATAGCCCAATTCGTCATATGGTTGACTCATCATATCTATGTCACAGTCATACGCGTTTTTATTAGGAAACCCATAGGGTCGACCTCCGTCTCATCATCCATTCTACATTCTCTGAGGACCGATTACATCAGCCAGTACTATTGCACCCCCTTCATCACGTCGTCTGCCGCTCTCACCCGGCACTACAGGAGCTGGTAATTGCGTAGGCGGGGTGGTGGTCTCCGTACATGCTTGTTGATGTGTGGTTATTGGTGTGCTCTAGGCCGGCTCCAGACGAATAAGATTCTTCGGCCATAGCAGCACCCAACCCTTACAGCTTCCAATCCACGGCGGGGTCTCGTCGTCCTCTCCCACATGCTGTACTGGAGGAGGCAAAGCCTCGTGCCCTGATTTCACACTGTACAAGCTAACCCTGAAGTGCCCAGCGGGGATCGGCTGGTTGTGGAACGTGGGTTGCAAGGGGTTCATTATCATCCCCTTTCCCACGTCCACCTTCTGGCCTTTGATCAAGTAGAGTATGGTGCACGGGGTTTCTTCGCCCTGCAAACACATATGTCTGTGGCGTAAAACATCCGAAAGGTAACGAAGATGGAATATTCTATATATATATATATATATATATATATATATATGTTGGTGCGACATGTAATTACCATGACGGCGTCGAGCTCAGCCAAAGACGAAGGCCCACCTAGCGCGCCAGAGACTGAGGATGGGCTGCTATGAGCGGGAGCGACTACGAGAGGAGGCCCGGTTGCGTGAGCAAGTGATGGTGCGGTGTTGTTGTTGTTCATGGAGTTGCTCCCGACGAAACTGGGCATCGGGAAATCATGTACCGTCTTGTCTGGATTTTCCTTCGTCCAGTTGATGATAGCCGGAACCAAGTTAGTAGCAAAGTCATTTCTGCAGTGATTACAAGCGCATTGAATGCCTCTTGTAGCAACTCATTTTCTCCTCGGCTGTTTTTGGCGTCCTAAGCTGCTTTTTTCTCGACCATAAGCTTCACCTTGGCGTCGATGTCCGCTGACTAAACTTCTTTTTCGCTTCTTGGCCTCCGGGCCCTCGTTGTAAACACCTTCCATGTGGCGCCGTCTCCAGCCTGCACGCTGACCATATTAGGCGGCTGGCCCAAAGGGAGTCCCTTAAGTTCGTTCAAGGCTTGGTTGAGAGGGGTGTCCCACTTGGGCCTCATCGGAGAAGTAGGGCTTTCGGCTGCAAGCTGGTGTTGCTTCTCCTGCAGAAGGAGCGTGAACCGTTTAGGAATGTGTAGTCGACTAGATATGGAGCTAAATGTAAGTGAAAGTGCGTTATATCGACTAGAGGGGGGGTGAATAGGCGATTTTTAGAGAATTTTACAAATTCTTCACTGAGGAATTTGCTGGTGAGGAAATTCCTTAGCGAAGAAATACATGCAAATGGAATAAGTACTCGTAAGTAAGCATAACAGGTTACAAGCAAAGTCATCATGATGAAATGAAGACAATCACAGTCTGTAAAACGTAATCACAGGATAACACAAGATGAAGACAAACAGATGAAGAAATTGAACTGAGGAAATTGAGAAAGTCTTCACCAAAGTCTTCAAACACGAGATATGACAAACACTCAACATGCTTATGAGGAAATGAAAGGGTTGAGGAAATAGAACCGATTAGGTTGGTGAAGACAATGATTTGGTAGACCAGTTCCAAGCTGCTGTCTCGGTTATGCGTCTGGTTGAGCGGCTGAGTATTTAAACTCGAGGACACACAGTCCGGACACCCGATCGAAAGCACGCAGCTCGGGACACCAAGTCCTCACCGTATTCTCCTTGAACTAAGGTCACACGGACCTCGTCCAATCACTCGTGGTAAGTCTTGAGCGACTTCCAAACCTTCACATACTTGGTCACTCGGAGATCCACAATTCCTCTTGGATGCTCTAGACCGTGATGCCTAACCGTCTGGAAGAAGCCCAGTCTTCAAAGGTAAATAGCGTCGGATACACGCGGGATCAATTTCTTCGATGATGCTCAATCACTTTGGGTTTGTTGGGGTTTGGTGTTTGGGTTTTCCTCACTTTGGGTTTTTCCTCACTTTTGGGTTTTCCTCACTTGATGATTTTCGCTCAAAGTACTCGTAGGATGGGTTGATCTCAAATGACAAGTGTCAAGATCTCTAGGAGCAGCCAAACAACGAGTGGTTGTAGGGGGTGGCTATTTATAGCCTAGGGAGCAGCCCTACATGATAAGACATAAATGCCCTTCAATGATATGACCGTTAGGTGGATAAGATATTTTGGGACAGCCAAGAAGACAAAGAACGGTCGGAAATTTGACTTTCAAATTCCTCGGGGCTATCATGTTCCTCACAGTGTAGGCAATTCAAGACCGGCAAATTCCTAACTCCTCGGTCAGAACAAATTCCTCGATGACCGGAAGAGCTTGCCTCTCACATCCTTTGAAGAAATTGACTGAACTGTATGAGATTTCCAAAGGCTTCACTCGAAGGGTTTGGTAGGTGTAGGATTTTGAGTTTGAGCATCAAATGGAAATTTTCCCTTAGTATTTCCTCGACCCCCTTTAACAGTACGGTGTTTCCTATGACTCAAGAAAGAGAAAATGAAACTACGAAAACAAAAGTCTTCACGCTTCATGTTCCTCAAGCGAATACCAAGTCTTCAGGATCACACCAATTTCTTCACTTTCAAAGTCTTGAGAAAGTCTTGAATATCAAAGTCTTGGATGAAGAACTTCATTTTTAGAATTAAACTTTTCTTGTAAATATCAAACTCCTCATAGACTTATAGACCTGTGTACACTCACAACGCATTAGTTACTTAACCTATAAGTCTTCAATACACCAAAATCACTAAGGGGCACTAGATGCACTTACAATCTCCCCCTTTTTGGTGATTGATGACAATATGGGTTAAGTTTTCAACGGGGATAAACATATGAATTGTAAATACTGATAATGAGGAATTTGATTGCAAGATATAGAAGAACTCCCCCTGAAGATGTGCATATAGAGGAAATTTCTTTTGAGGCAATGCACATTTGAAGAATTTGAATCACGGAGATCTCCCCCTATATCTTGTAATTCATACACGCATTTGACATATAATATGAAGAATTTGAAATGCATGATGAAATATGGTGCTTGATGAAATTCAGCATGAGGAATCATAGCACATAAAGTATCGAGCACAAGTAGATTTGCTATGAAGCATAGTGCAAAATCATAATGCATCAAAAGTATCAAAGCACCATAGGGATTAAGATTACAACTTCGATCCAATAAAAGTTTCGGAAGAACGAGAGTTGTAACTTAATAAAATACTGTATATAGACAAAAACTAGACCCGCTTGAAGACTAACTCAAATTTCTCCCCCTTTGTCATCGAATGACCAAAAGGATCGAAACTGAGGACTAACGCTCTTGAGGAATATCAAGTTGAAGACGGAGCGCCAGCATTGTCGGGGTTGTTTGTTGAAGTAGGACCAGCAGCAGTGTCTTCCAAATCTTCATTTTCATCAGTGTCGCGAGATGAAGAATAGGAGCTGGCCACCAAGGAAGGAACTTTGACCTTCTTGAATTTCTTCGGAGGAGGTGCAGACCAGTCAAAATCTTCCTTGAGACCCATTGATGTCAGTTCTTCTTCATTATAGACATGTGAAAGAACAGCCCAGGTGCGCTTGAAGGTTTCATGAAGGTAGTAGTGGTTTTTCTTCACCGCATTGTGAGTAGACGTCATATTGTAAAGAAGAGTACCAAACCGACGTTTGACCCACTTATGATTGCGATCAACCTTCCGATGAAGACCGAGGAGTAATTCACGATCGGTCATCACCACAGGTGCGATTCCTTGAGGATTTTGCTTTCTTGAGGTATTTCTTCTTTGAGTCATGTGTAGCAGAGTCATCATTGGTGGAGTAAGATGCTGCTGCGAAACTGTCCATCCAATGGACGAATACCTTCATCTATCACAGCGATAGCCTTGCCCTTTTCATCACCGAGGCAATTGGTCGTTTGAGGACTTCAATCGGGGGCAGGTAGCTGCAGTGGTTCAAAGTACCAGCTTTGTAATTCAGTGAAGATCTTGAACTGATGAATCTCATAATCCAAGGCGCATAAGGCTTCAGCTCAAATGGTGACATGGAAATGTTAGCCAGAGTCCTCATGAAGAAATCATGGAAATTGACGGGAACGCCATGGATGATATTGAAAAGCATATTTTCATGATGCCAACGACTTCTTCATCGCTCGAGTCGTGGCCTTTGATAGGACTCATAGTCTTCGTCAAGATTCGATAGACGGTCCGAGGCACATATAATAATTCCCTGACTAGGAATTTGGTTCTTGGTGCCTGCCTTGGCTTCAATGGCTTCATCAGTACTTGCATATAGTTATTTGAAAGTTCCTTTTCTTCATAGATGCGACGAGCTCCATCAATCGGAGGATCGAGAGGAAGGGCACGAAGCAATTCAATTGCAGGAGCCTTGTAGTGAGTGTTTTCGGTCATCCAATCTAAGACCCATGAATTGATATCTTCAAAGATCTCCGTGATATGCAGGTTGCATAGAATGAAGGATTAGCTCTTCGTTCGATCCACAAATATCGGTCAGAAGCTTAGAAGTCTGCGTCGTGAAGAACACAGAGGATCGGCTCAAAGCTGGCAAAGGTGTCTCCATATCCACATGAGGAATATGAGCATGATCGAAGATTTTATCCTTGTTGAAAAGCACCGAGGAATAGAAGTTGGCTTGACCGGCAGTCCGTAAGCGCCTCTTCCTAATTCGAGCAGAATCATAAGGATTATATTCGATGAAGAACACGTGCTCGGCAAAGAAATCTTCAGCCTTGAACTTTTGCTTGGTTGAGAACGGATTCTTACGCTTGGGCAGAGGGGTGTCGATGATTTGCATCACCACCTCGGGAATCACAAGTTCAGTTTCTTCAGCCCGAGGAATTACTTGCTCCTCAACTTGTGCGGTCGAGGATTAGCGGCTGACAGCAGCAGTTTCTTGACACTAGTGGCTGGAATTTCTTCATGCACGTAACCAGTTGGTTGATTTTCTCGAGTCTATTTGGACAGTTTGTGCAGGGAGTGAGGAACTTGTTGGAGTGGAGTGAAGAGAGGAGTATTGGGATGCTGATTTTCCCAAAAATCATCATTGAACACTGGTGTGGTGCATCCAATATCCACATCTTCATCTTCAATTTCCTCAGCACCAACCTGAGGAATTTCATAGTCTGATGAGGGAATAACTGGGGTTGAAGGGATGGCATCCACTTCAATTTCTTCATCAAGCTGCTCTGACGAAGCAGCGGACGGATGTTCTTCATCGGATCCGACTGGGATCTCGTATTCTTCTCCAAAAGGAACAACTTCCTTTGAAGGAATGGAGGAAATTGGAACAGCATCAATTGGTTTTTCGAATGAGCTGGTCATTGGCTTCATTTTCTTCACAGCCGAAGAATCTGACGCAGCTGATGCTTTCCTTTTCTTCACAGCAGCTCGTTCTGCAGCCTTGGTTTTCTTCACATCAAAAGCAGATGGAAGAATTGGAGTTGGAGTAGGTGCAGGAGGAGCTGAGGAATTAGTTTCAGTTTCTTGAGGAGCAACTGATGCAGTTCCCCTGTCTTGAGCAATTTCTTCAGCGCACCTCTAGTGGGTGCCACGACAATTTCTTCGGCTGGGATGGGATCATCAGCCTCGAATCAGCATTTTCTTCAAGAGGCTGAACTGAGGCTTCAACTGAGGAATTTCAAGTTGCAGGTGTAGCAACACTTGTGAGATTCTTCGTCGATTGACGAATCTGTCCTTGGCTCCTTGCCAATCAGCATTGAACGAATCGAAGTTTTTGCCGAGGTTTTGAATTTCATCTGGACTTGAGAAGCTCCTCAGTGTCATCTTGACAATGTTTTTCTTGAGAACTTCTCCTTCTGTATTGAGCCTTTTGATTTCCCTCGCCTTTTCATACTTCCATTTTTCTTCAGCTATGAAGTGAGTCAACATATGACTTTGACCAGGTGTCAAGTGAAGATCAGGCAGAGGGGTATTGGGATCATCGTGCCAGAGATCAATAAAGTCGAGGACTATCTTCGGGTCCAATAGCAGTGGCACAGATGTACCTTTGGCTCTAGCGGCCCTTGCTTGTCGGTCTCTGATGATTTCTGCGAGTTCTTCATCAGATGCCTCATCCTCAGATGGCACATGGAATGCAACCATTTTCTTCGTCGGGCTAGGCCGAGGACCTCGACCAATTGTTGCTTTGGTCTTCAAATGAGTCGGACCAGTTGAAGAATTGGGAGCTCACGAGGAACTTGCGAGAGATGCCTGAGGCAATTGAAAATCCAGCAGTCCGCTGACATGTAGCTAGGTGCCTGATGGCAGAAGGTTTTGTGGAGCAGTTGAGGACTTTGGTGGGGCAGCAGCAGTTTGAGGAATTTGCTTGGAAGGTGCTGCAGAGGAACTTGGCCGTGAGGGCGCAGATGATGAAGCACTTGGCTTATGAGCAGGCTTCTTTTGCATTGATTTCCTCGGTTTGACCGAGACCTCTGTGATGGCGTGGCGGAATCCTCATTGAATTTCTTCACCGCTTCCTTTGCTTGCTTAGCCAATTTTGCTTGGCGTTTAGCCCATTCCTTAGGAAAGTCCTCACCGCGTTTGACGCTAGTGGGATCAGCTATTTGGCGGTGCCAAAGGAGCTCTTGGGCATGGAGGGTTAAGAGCGAATTTCTTCATGTACTTAGGAGTTACATATCTATATTCCCTCCATTCCCGTGCCCATCTCCGTTCAATCTTACGAATACGCACCTTTATGCGTTGATTTTTACTTTCTTCATCTGGTGTGCGATGAGTCGGCATATATATCCTCGGGGATTTCAAACGCTGTCATAACCTCTGGTTTCTTTCCTCCCTTCGCGGCTTCTTACCATCTGCCATTTTCTTGATTGAGGAAATTGAACAAATGAGTTCTCTCAAGAAGTGTGCAGTTTTTCTTCGAGGAACGCTGCAAATGAGTTAAGTTGATGAGAACCTAGGGATTCAGGCGGACATTTGTACCGTGGAACAGAGTATAGGTGCGAGGAATTTGGAGAGGTCATATGCGTTCTCGGAAGGTTTTTCAAAAGAACAAGTTTGAGGATTTTGACCAGATGAGCCTTGAAGAATTTCAATAAGCGTTCTTTATCTTAGGTTCCAGAGTTGTATAGATCGAAGATCCACACAATTGAGGAATCTTGAAGAAAATCATTGCTTAGAGAAATGAGTCAAGAGATTTGAGGTGTTCATATGTGTGAAGAATTTGAAATAAACACCTTTGAAGATTTTGAAAAGAATTTCAGAATCAACGCGAGTAATAAAAGTACTCTTAATTACCCGAAGTGAAGAACACGACGAACTGAGATGAACAGTTTAGAAGTTCGTCCGTTCAGATCTTCTCCGCCCTAACTTGGCAGAGGAAATCAGCTACGGCGACGGCGGAGTGAAGAAATTCCACGGTCGGCGCGAAAGTATCGCCGGGCGAAGAGGTCAAGGCAAGTGAAGCTTTTCCTCACCGGGCGACGATGGAATAGCGGGCGGCTTAGGGTTTCGAGGAGCTCAAGGGCGGAGAGAGGAGTCGAGTAAGTAAAAGAGTGAGGAAGGGAGAGGGGTATTTATAGCCACGGTGAAAAATGGATCGTCCAAGATTTAGGACGAACATGCCTGACCACTTCCCTTCTCACGACATGTGTCACCCACGTCATCGTAGTGGAGATCGTGTCTGATCGTGGGTGAATAAAGTAATGCATCGTGGGATGCGGAACGGTTTGAGCGGTAAAAGCGAAGGTTTGAAAAAATTGCTTTTAAAGTTCCGTTCGCAATTTCTTCAAATTGTCAAGGACACAAAGTGAAGAATTTGAACGAGTTTCAAAGTAGAACGCACATGAAGAATTTGTGAATGGATTGGGTTGAGTATAGCATAGAGGGGAAGGGTCCCATCACATTCACTTAGCAGAAAACGCGATTTGAGGAAATAGCCATAAGTGAATGTTGTAGAGGACATAAATCCATATAGCCAATGAAGAAAGACGACGGAAATAGTGAAGAATTTGCAAAGTTGAAGAATTTGAAAAACTGAAGAATTTCAAAAGTTAAAAAAAAAACTCAAATTGAAGATTTTCAATTTTGGTGGTGGCGTGACCCACCGTATAAGAATGATGATTTCAGACACGCTGCATAATTGTCGAGGGTTACGAGAATCAAATTCTTCATTAATTTCTTCACACTTAGAGTGTTATTCTTCATTGATTGAAGAAAACGCTTTCTTCATGTGTTGCACATCTAAGTCATCAAGTTTGCATAAGTGTTAGGATGTGTGTCCTTTTCAAAGAACATTCGAAGATTCTAAGATATTTAGCTCACACGCAACTTGCTAAATCTCTTCTCATCCAAGGGCTTAGTGAAGATATCAGCTAGCTGTTCTTGGTCTTCACGTGCTTTCGATGGAAATGTCGCCTTCAACACATGATCACGAAGAAAATGATGACGAATTTGAATGTGCTTTGTCTTCGAGTGCTGAACTGGGTTGTGAGCAATTTTGATGGCACTCTCATTGTCACAAAGAGAGAGGCACATTCTTCACGTTGATGCCATAGTCCTTGAGGGTTTGCTTCATCCATAGTAATTGAGCACAACACGAGCCAAAGAAGCAATGTATTCAGCTTCCGCAGCGGTGACAAAGGATGATTCTCGTTTCTTCGAGGACCAATGGACCAAAGATCGTCCGAGGAAATGACAAGTACCAGATGTTGACTTGCGGTCCACACGATCACCAGCATAGTCGAGTCAGAATATCCAATGAGATCAAAAGTAGAGCCCTTGGGGTACCATAATCCTAGTGTTGGTGTGTGAGCTAGATATCGAAGAATATGCTTCACAGCCTTTATGGTGTGATTCCTTCGTGTAGCTTGAAATCGGGCACACATGCAAACACTAAGCATTATATCTGGCCTAGATGCACATAAATACAATAAAGAACCAATCATGGAGCGGTATACCTTGTGATCGAAGTCAATACCATTTTCATCAGTGCATAGATGGCCATTTGTGGGCATAGGAATTTTAACACCTTTGCAGTCTTGCATGCCGAATTTCTTGAGGACATCTTTGAGGTATTTCTCACGAGATATGAATATGCCATTGTGTTGTTGATTTAATTTGAAGACCTAAGAAGAATTTCAACTCTCCCATCATAGACATTTGATATTCTTCACTCATCATATAGGCAAATTCATCACTATAACGTTGGTCAAGACAGCCAAAGATAATATCATCAACATATATTTGGCACAAAAAGTTCACCATCATAAGATTTAGTAAAGAGAGTAGGATCGAGTGAACCAGGTGTGAAGCCATTCTTCACGAAGAATTCCTTCAATGTATCATACCACGCCCGAGGGGCTTGCTTGAGGCCATAGAGAGCCTTATTTAGTCTGAAGACTTTGTCAGGATTCTTTGGATCTTCAAAACCGGGTGGTTGAGCAACATATACTTCTTCCTCAAGCTTACCATTGAGGAATGCACTTTTCACATCCATTTGATATAAAGTGATATTGTGATGGTTAGCATAGGCGAGTAATATGCGAATAGACTCAAGTCTAGCAACAGGTGCAAAAGTTTCATCGAAATCAATTCCTTCAACCTGCGTGTAGCCTTGAGCTACTAGTCGTGCCTTATTCCTCACCACAAGACCATTTTCATCTTGCTTGTTGCGATAGATCCACTTTGTGCCAATGATATTATGCTTGCGAGGATCCGGACGTTTGACCAGTTCGAGACATTGTTGAGCTCGAATCGATGTAATTCTTCTTGCATGGCCTGAATCCACTCCGGCTCCATAAATGCTTCATCTACCTTAGTGGGCTCTGTGATAGAGACAAAAGCATAGTGCCCACAAAAGTTAGATAAATGTGAAGCTTTTGAGCGTGTGAGAGGACCTGGCGCTTCAATGTCATCGATGATCTTGTCAACTTGCACTTCTTTTGCAACGCGAGGATGAGCTGGTTGTCGCCGAGGAATTTGATCATTTTCCTCAAGACCATTTTCTTGAGCATTATCTTGGTGCATCAGCTCGACGTTCTTCACAGACAGGAATGAATTCTTCAGCAGTTTCTTCAAGAGGGAATGACATCCTCGGTTGCCTTGAACCTGATAGAATCCTCGGTGCTGGTTCGTCTAACATAGAAGGTAGGTGCTCTCTTTGCGAGCCATTAGTTTCATCGAACCGCACATCTACAAAGGTCAACAATCTTGTGAAGAGTGATGTTGAAGACTCTGTAGGTGTGCGAGTCCTTTCCGTAACCAAGCATAAAACCTTCATGTGCTTTCGGTGCAAATTTAGAGTTGTGGTGAGGATCTCTAATCCAGCATTTAGCAATCAAGACTTTGAAATAACTTACATTGGGTTTCTTGTCGTTGAGGAGTTCATAGGCAATCTTCTTGAAGAATTTGTGAAGATATACTCTGTTGATGATGTGGCACGCAGTGTCAATTGCATCAATCCAGAAACGACGAGGCGCTTTGTATTCATCAAGCATAGTGCGAGCCATCTCAACAAGAGTTCTGTTCTTGCGCTCCACGACGCCATTTTGCTGAGGAGTATAAGGAGCAGATAACTCATGAGTAATACCAAGTTCATCGAGATAGTCATCAAGACCGGAGTTCTTGAACTCAGTTCCATTGTCACTCTGATGTGCTTGATCTTCACACCAAAGTTGGTTGAAGCCCTCGAGGAAAATCGCTTGAAGATTTCCTGCACTTGATTTTTGTAAGTAACAATGTGTACCCAAGTGTAACGAGAGTAATCATCAACAATAACAAAGCCATAAAGGGATGCATCATTAGTGACGGCTGAGTAATGATTGGGACCAAAGAGGTCCATGTGAAGCAATTCGAAGGGACGAGTAGTGGTCATGATAGTCTTCGCTGGATGCTTGGCCTTGGTCATTTTTCTAGCTTCACAGTTCCGCATAAGTGATCCTTGAGGAATTTGACATTCTCAATGCCAATTACATGCTTCTTCTTCGCAAGCTGCAGTGCAAATTCCTCATGCCTGCGTGACCAAGTCGTCGATGCCATAGCCAGCCTATACGAAGCTTTTGCAAGTAGACACACGGCTGGTTGTGGTCCCGTGGAAAAATCAACAATATACAAGTCTCCTCTCCTAAAGCCTTCAAGACTTTGGATTTGTCACCTTCCATAATCACAACACAACGATACTTGCCAAAGATAACAACCATATCAAGATCACAAAGCATTGAGATCGACATGAGGTTATATCCTAAAGACTCAACAAGCATGACTTTGTCCATGTGCATGTCCTTAGAGATAGCAACCTTACCGAGTCCCAATACCGACTTTTGCCTTTGTCAAGAAAGATGATATGCTTCAGATGTGACGGTGTTAAGGGAGCATCCATCAATAGATTCTTGTCACCGGTCATGTGATTTGTACATCCACTATCGAGAACCCACTCGGTGGCTTTGGGTTGATCATCCCGCAGATGAATTAGTACAACTTACGATCTCATATACTTCATCGGTGAAGAATATGATATCAATTTCATCGATGAATTTCATCGATCGTAATTCAGATAAGCAAGATGAGGACGTGTGAAATGAAAGTTCATTTCATCATGATTAGCTCAAGGCCCTTTCGTGCAATTTGTCGTGCCCCAAGAAATTCTTCAGACGTTAAGGCACGCCTGGAGACGACCTCGCAGAAAATATTAGTTCTTTTCTTTACCACCCACATCTCAAGGGGTGGCAAAGAGTTCATCATTCTGCGAGCACCATATGAGAATGGTGGCATAGAGGCCAAACCATTTCGCTTTCACATAAGAGGGGTTAGGGTAAGCATATGAATAAGCAGAGAAATTCTTCGAGGACTTATGAACATATTGGTTTGAAGAATAATGCACATATTCATAGCCCTTAGCTCTACCCTGAAACAGAGTTATTAGCACGATGATAATCATATGAGGACTTTGATCCTTTTGAGGAATTTGATCCATGTGAGGAATTTTGTCCGTATGAGGACTTGGATCCATATGAAGAATTTGGTCCATATGAAGAATTTGATCTGGGGTTCCTTTTCTTCACAGGTGGTGTCATGAGGACATTCACCTGAAGACTTTCAAGACATTTCTTGGGAACCCAGATTTTCTTCATAGGGGACCGTTCTCGCAGCTTAGTGCCAATATATCTAGCAAATACTTCACCATTCTGATTTTTGAACAGTTTAAAGTTTGAGTCGAATGACTCATCAACAGAATGAGGAAATTCACATGTAAAACCAGATAAGGTAGATGGATCAACTGGAGGTCCCTTTGCAGCAACCCATGAGGTTTTGAGGTACTGCTCAGGCTTCCAGTATGTTCCATCGGCATTTAATTTCCTCTCAAATGCGATACCCTCTTTCCTAGGGTTTCGTTGAGGATCTGCTTTTAAGCACATCACAAAGAGTCTGATGCCCTTTGAGGCTTTTGTACATGCCTGTCATGTACAATTCCTTCAATCCTGCATCGTCAGTGATACTAGCAATGTCCTCAGATGAGGAATTAGTGATTGCAGAGGCAGGTGAAGAATTTGTAACAGTTGAAGCATTTGAACATTCAGGTGAAGAATTAGCAGTTTCACGTTCAATGCACTTTAAGCATGGAGGAACAAATTCTTCTTGAGAAGCGCTGATTTGTTGAGCAAGTAATGAATCGCGCTCCTTCGAAGATCTTCATAACTCGCTCTTAGCTTCTCAAGATCTTGCTTTCTTTGAAGAAATTCATAAGAAAGTTTCTCATGATCGAGATAAGAGAGTGTTATGATGACCTTGAAGGTTATCAAGCTTAGATCAAGTCTTTGAAGATTTTCGATCGGGGCTTGAGTGCGATCCATTTCTTCACCTAACATATCATCACTCTTATCTAGCATGTTTTGAACCTTTTCAAAAGCCCTTTTTGTTTTATAGCAATCTTAGCAAGTTTAGAGTAGCTGGGCTTGAGATCCTCATCGATTCATTTTCACCGGATTCGGAGGAGGTGAAATTGAGTACCTTGGCACCTTTTGCCATGAAGCAATAGGTGGGAGCGAAGTCATCGCTTTTCCTCATCAGGTTTGTCGGTGGAGTCGGTTTCTTCAAGTGTTGAAGATGGACTTGCTAACATATGCAGAGCAAGAGCGGACTAGCCACACCAGATTCGGATTCTTCAGACTCCTCCTCTTCCTTATTTTCCTCAGATTCAGCTTCAGAGTCCATTTCCTTGCCAATGAATGCCCGAGCCCTTTTGGAGCTGCTCTTCTTGTGAGAAGAAGGTTTTGAGGATTTTGATGATGAAGATTTTGATGATTTCTTCTTTTTCTTCACATCATCGTAACTGTAATCCTTGTGTTTCTTCTTTCTTAATTCCTTTTCCCAATCGAGGACAATCTTGGATATAGTGACCAGGTTTCTTGCATTTGTGGCAAAGTCTTCGCTTATAGTCACTAGATGAGGAATCACCGCTTCTTGAGGATTTTCCAAAGCGACCACGCCTTGAGAATTTCTGGAATTTCTTCACGAGCGATGCTAGCTCCTCGCCAAATTCTTCAGGATCTCCAAGGCTACTACCGTAGTCTTCACTCTCGATTCAGATTCAGCCTTGGCCTTCAAGGCACGTGTTTTCCATAGCCGTAACCATAGAGATCTCTTTTCAAAGAAGCTGGAACTCGTGAGTATTTAGCCTTCGAGGATATCAGCAGGATCAAGAGACTTGTAGTCAACTCGTTCTTGTATCATCGCCATGAGTGTCAAATGAGGAATCAAGCGATCTTAGCAATTTCTTCACCACCTCATGGTCGGTGATGTCAGTGGCACCCAGTGCTTGAAGCTCATTTGAGATGTCAGAGAGGCGATCGAAGGTTTGTTGAACATTTTCGTGATCGAGTCTTTTGAAGCGGTTGAAGAGATTCCAAGAACATCAACTCGAGAGTCACGCTGAGTTGAAACACCTTCATTTACTTTGGACAGCCTGTCCCGTATGAGTTTGGCAGATTCCAAAGCACTCACTCTTCCATATTGACCTTTGCTCGATGGCCACATATGATATTCTTCGCTTGAGAATCGAGTTGCTTGAATCTCTTCACATCAACATCATTCAGAGAAGGTGTGACTGAGGAAACACCTTTTGTCACAACATACCAGAGATCGTTGTCAATTGCTTCAAGATGCATTCGCATTTTGTTCTTCCAGTAGGGGTAGTCCGTCCCATCGAAGGTAGGACACCCTGCTGAGACCTTGATCATACCTGCGGTCGACATAACTAAAACTCCAGGTGGTTAAACCAAAATCACATGTAACAAGGGAGTACCTTGCTCGATACCAATTGAAAGTGCGTTATATCGACTAGAGGGGGGTGAATAGGCGATTTTTAGAGAATTTTACAAATTCTTCATCGAGGAATTTGCTGGTGAGGAAATTCCTTAGCGAAGAAATACATGCAGCGGAATAAGTACTAAGTAAGCATAACAGGTTACAAGCAAAGTCATCATGATGAAATGAAGACAATCACAGTACGTAAAACGTAATCACAGGATAACACAAGATGAAGACAAACAGATCAAGAAATTGAACTGAGGAAATTGAGAAAGTCTTCAACAAAGTCTTCAAACACGATATGACAAACACTCAACACAGTTATGAGGAAATGAAAGGGTTGAGGAAATAGAACCAGTTAGGTTGGTGAAGACAATGATTTGGTAGACCAGTTCCAACTGCTGTCTCGGTTGTACGTCTGGTTGAGCGGCTGAGTATTTAAACTCGAGGACACACAGTCCCGGACACCCGATCGAAAGCACGCAGCTCAGACACCAAGTCCTCACAGTATTCTCCTTGAACTAAGGTCACATGCACCTCGTCCAATCACTCGTGGTAAGTCTTCAGGCGACTTCCAAACCTTCACATACTTGGTCACTCGGCGATCCACAATTCCTCTTGGATGCTCTAGACCGTGATGCCTAACCGTCTGGAAGAAGCACAGTCTTCAAAGGTAAAAAGCGTCGGATCCACGCGGGATCAATTTCTTCAGTGATGCTCAATCACTTTGGGTTTGTTGGGGTTTGGTGTTTGGGTTTTTCCTCACTTTGGGTTTTTCCTCACTTTTGGGTTTTTCCTCACTTGATGATTTTCGCTCAAAGTCCTCAGAGGATGGGTTGCTCTCAAATGACAAGTGTCAAGATCTCTCGGAGCAGCCAACCAACTAGTGGTTGTAGGGGGCGGCTATTTATAGCCTAGGGAGCAGCCCTACATGATAAGACATAAATGCCCTTCAATGATATGACCGTTAGGTGGATAAGATATTTTGGGACAGGTGGCCAAGAAGACAAAGAACGGTCGGAAATTTGACTTTCAAATTCCTCGTATTATCATGTTCCTCACAAAGTGTAGGCAATTCAAGACCGGCAAATTCCTAACTCCTCGGTCAGAACAAATTCCTCGGTGATCGGAAGAGCTTGCCTCTCACATCAAGAAATTGACCGAAGCTGTATGAGATTTCCAAAGGCTTCACTCGAAGGGTTTGGTAGGTGTAGGATTTTGAGTTTGAGCATCAAATGGAAATTTTCCCTTAGTATTTCCTCGACCCCCTTTAACAGTACGGTGTTTCCTATGACTCAAGAAAGAGAAAATGAAACTACGAAACAAAAGTCTTCACGCTTCATGTTCCTCAAGCGAATACCAAGTCTTCGTGATCACACCAATTTCTTCACTTTCAAAGTCTTGAAAGTCTTAGAATATCAAAGTCTTCGATGAAGAACTTCATTTTAGGGGTCGACTTTCATCAGAATATCAAACTCCTCATAGACTTATAGACCTGTGTACACTCACAAACGCATTAGTTACTTAACCTATAAGTCTTCAATACACCAAAATCACTAAGGGGCACTAGATGCACTTACAGTAAGGTGCTAAAAGAATAACTACCAGTAGTCTAATCAATTTCCTCGTGATCTGGTCCGTGTAAAAAACCTTTTTTCCTTGTCCCACTTGTAGCGGGCCCTGATGAAGTCACGCTCCAAGGGGTTGGTGAACTTCGCGAAGGGGTCTGGGATACCCGCGGCTTCATGTTCCGCGTCCTCCTTATCCCATATGGGCCTTTTACCGAGGTAGCCACGGCTTCCGAGGCGATGCTTCCCCGTGTTCCTTTGCTGAAGGCTCTTGAATTTCGCAGCCTTAACCTTGGCTGCCTCGGTAGCGCAAGTGTCCTTGAACTTTTCGAACTCCTCTTCTGTAAGTGTCGGATTTTCCTCCGTAATCTTGGACGGGGTTCCTCAGCCTCAATAGCTCATTTCACCCTCCCTTTCCGGAGGCCAAATCATTGCTGAACATGCCCATGGCGTGATTGTTAATCTTTTTCATCTTGAGATCATCCCACGGTTGTTCTATGTTATCATCCCGGTCGGGGAACTTGAATCTCTTGTGCAACTTCGTCAGAGCAATCGCGTCAAATGTTCTTTACTCCTTAAGTCATCGTCGTTGATGCTCGCGCATTCCGTAGGATGCATCCTACTTGGTTCCCATAGCACTTGCGAGGTTCTTCCGGCTCTAATGGCTCAAACTTGCCAGGTGCCATCTTTGTGATCACTAGTCGTCCAATCCCTAGTTTGTTAGGTTTTCGTATCCTCTCCTTCTTCTGCTTCTTATTTTCGGTAGCGGCATCGGCGCCGGTACCTTCCCCGCCGGTCTCGGCGCCGTCATCGGTGCCGGCGCCATCAGTGTCGATGTCGGTGTCAGTACCATCATCGAGGCCGACCTGCAAACCTTACTTAGCAGTCAAATAGTCGAGGTACTCTTGTTCGCCCTCATAATCCATCTCGTCTGCATCTTGGTCAGAAGGCCCAGTTTCTTCGTTGTTCGACATGTTTCCTATGATTAAGTCTCCTCGTTTATTTCTAAAAGTATGAAAAAAATGAGAAATGACATAAAAAAGAAATCTATGTGCCAAAGACTCGATATGCCTACTATCTAGCACAAATCATGCCAAAATTCACGGAAAATTTCGGGATGACCTTTGCTAAAAAATGGACATATCGAGCGCCTGAAATTCACCGGAACGAAAATGAATCAACATTCCGGCGTAACATAGGCCACTCGGATCATTTACCAAAATTGAAACAAAACATCACCTGTCCAAATGACATGTCCAAATTCCAAACATGACATGTCCAAAACTTGACATGTCCAAAACATGACATGTCCACATATCACATGTCCAGTTCAAATTTGCATACAAATTCAGCGTACCTAAATAACCTAATTAACCTACTACCCTAACTAAAACCTAAGTAAATTAACCGAAGAACCCTAGCTAGCAGAGAGAGAGGGGGGGTTTACAGAGGGTGCAGGGGCGAGGAGGCAGGCCCGACGATGGCCGAGGTTGGGAGGGGAGGAAGCAGAGGAGGGAGTCGTGGCGCGTTAGGGTCGGGGGCGAGCGCCGGGGCGCGGCGGTGCGACGGGGGAAGAGAGAGTGGGGATTTGGGGGGAAAAGAGGCGGGATGAAGCAGAGAGAGTGAGGATTTTGGGTTAAGTGGACGTAGCAGTAGCGCGTTTAGACCAAACGCGCTACTACTATTACAGGCAGCTAATAGCGGTTTTATACGGAAATTGCTACTGCTACCTTCACTAGTTGTAGCTCCTTTTCAGTCAAGCGCTACTACTATAACCAGTTTTCCCTTTTCTTTTCCTTTATTTTCTCTCACATTTTTTTTCCGAGAGCAGTGAACGAAGGGAAGGTGATATATATTGCATCATTTGACGGTTAAATATGTATACAAAATAGGTACATATATATTACATCATTGGACCCATGCATAATAATGGCTTTGTGTATACAAAATAGGAACATACATATATATATATATATATATATATATATATATATTACATCATTTGACCAATAACATACGGTTCCTCAGCGTTGACGTTTTCGTTTTTGAGTCAGCTTCTTTCCCTTCTTGCCCTTCTTGTTCGTTGAAGAATAATTGAGCCCCTCATTGTGACTTTGCCTTTTCCATGGAGTACGATTTTTCTTACGTAATGTAGTATTGATTCTTCTTTTGACGTATACTTCATCATCATCGTCATCTTCCCTCATTGGGTTGCCGTACTGATCGTAGTCTTCCTCATTGGCGACTCCATCCATTCCAATGATGTTCCTTTTGCCTCTCCTCACGACAACACGGCTGGGATTGCACGGGTTGGTTATGAAGAAGCATTGTGTCACGTGCTTAGCGTGTACCCATGGCTCGTTTTTTGCGATATAGTTCACGGTAGCGCTATTGGCGTCGGGTATAGTCATGGTAGTGAAATTCCGGTTTTCTCTTTCGACATTCTTAGCCCATCTGACACGGAACATCGTCGTGTTGTGCAGTCCAGCGTAGTCAAGCTCCCAGATCTCCTCGACCCTTCCGTAAAATCTTTCAGTTGCGCCGTTGTCGTTGTCGGTCATGCATTCCATCGTCACCCCTGAGTTCTGATCATCACTGTCCATATCTTTGGCCTCCGTGTAGAACGTGTATCCATTGATATTGTATGCCTGATAGGTTACGAGGTTGGGCGAGGGGCCATGTGCTAAGGCGTATATGAGCAATCCGTCCTTAGAGCCCTCCTCCGGGGGATTAGCAATAATATGCTCTTTGAACCAATGCAGGAAAGTGGAGTTGTGCTCTCTAGTAACTTCGGCGTCTGTCCTGCATACCCCCCGGTCACGATACTTCTTTGCGATAATTTCTTTGTGCAGTGCCACGAAAGGATCTACCTCGTATAGGTGTTGTAGCAATACCAAGTTTGCTTTGTAAAAGTCGCTGCGTCAATCTGAGTATGCCACATGCAGTTCCCTGCGACCGTTGGAGTGACCTTCTCCTTCGAGCTTCCCATCGTGCTTGTTAACGGGCAAACCAACACTAACACTAGGCGGCTGCAGGTCTGCGCCATATAGAAAATTCTCGCAGAAAGAGATGCACTCTTGTGTCAGATAGCCCTGGACGATGCTTCCATCTGGACGGGACATGTTACGAACGAATCCTTTGATGATCCCATTCATCCTCTCAAACGGCATCATGTTGTGCAGAAATGACGGCCCCGGGTCTATTATGTCGTCCACAATATGGACACACAGATGCACCATCACGTCAAAGAACATGGGCGGGAAGTACATCTCAAGCTCATTCAGTATCACAACGATCTCTTCCTGTAGCCTTCAGAGCTGCTTCACACTGATCGACTTTCGAGAGATGACATCGAAAAAGTTGCAGAGACCAATAAGCGTGTCACGGACGTGCTTGTCCATTATCCCTCTAAGGGCAATAGGTAGTATCTGCGTCATCATCACATGACAGTCATTGGACTCCATCCCGCTGAACCTTTTCTTGTCCGTGTCTAGATATCTGCTTATCTTGCCACAGTAACCGGAACTAATTTGACTCCGGTAAGGCACTTAAAGAATTGACCGATCTCAGCCTGAATTAAGGTGAAGCAAGAAGGGGGGCAATAATCCTCTTTATTTATTTTCTTGCCCTTCTTCTCCCGTGCCTCTGTCTCCGTCTTGGTCTCGTCTGACATTTTATGGGGCAGCATGTGTAGATCTTCCCTGATTTTCAAATCTTGCAAGTCTTTTCTTGCCTTCGGCCCATCCTTGGTCTCATCTGGCATGTTCATCAGTGTCGCGAGCAAGCTCTCAAGGACATTCTTACAAATATGCATTTCATCAAGGCAATGAGGTGTATCGAGTTTGTGCCAGTACTCAAAGTCCCAGAACACAGACCTCGTCTTCCATACCTTCAGCAGCGGCTCCGGCGCCTTTCTCATCGTCTTTCCCGGCGCGGGGCACTACTTCCAGTTTTTCAACAGCTCATCGCTCCGCTTACATGGAGGTCCTCGATGCTCAGCGTGACCATTGAATAGATCTCCACGGTTTCTCGACGGGTCGTCCTGTTCGAGCCATCTTCGATGCCCCATGTACACGATTTTCCCAGACCCGCCATCTGTCCTTGACGTTAGCTGCTGAGACGTCGTATCATCCATGCACCATGTGCATCCGCAATATCCATGGCACACCTGGCCTGTGACATATTCGTAACCGAGATAGTCATGCACCGTCATGATCAGCGCGACTCTCATGTAGAAATACTCGCCTTTGCTGGCGTCCCATGTCTTGGCCGGTGTTTTCCATAACGTGTCTAACTCCTCTTGAAGTAGCCCCAGATACAAATTAATATTATTTCCTGGTTGTTTCGGCCCTTGAATAAGCATGCTCATGTGAATGTACTTCGACTTCATGCACAACCAAGGGAGGAGGTTGTACATCCATACAAACACGGGCCATGTGCTATGGTTGGTGTTCTGGTTGCCAAACGGATTCATGCCATCGGTACACGCACCGAGCACGATGTTCCTTGCATCACATTCGAAATACCGATAGAAGTTGTTCAAAGCTCTCCACTGGCTTCCATCCTTGACGTGTCTCATCTTCGGATCATCTCCATCGTCGGGCTTCTTCCTCTCCGTGTGCCAGCGCATTAGCTTTGCTTCCTTGGGATATACAAAATACCGCTGGAGACGGGGAGTGATCGGTAAGTACCATACAACTTTCTGGGGACATTTCTTCCCGGCCTTCTTGTATCGAGAAGCATTGCACACCGGACAGCTTGTTTTTTCCGCGTGCTCCTTCCGATAAATTATGCAATCGTTGATGCATGCATGGTATCTAACATGCGACAGACCAAGAGGGCACATGATCTTCTTGGCCTCATCAACACTAGTAGGACATAGATTCCCCGCGGAAAGAACATCCTTTAGGTACTTGAGATGCTCATCGAGGCTAGTGTTGGTCCATTTGTTTTAGCCTTCGCCTTCGTGGAGTTGGAGCGTGAAACTCAAGCCGGGTCACCTTAGGATTGCAACCATCATACAATGGAGTGTTCGAGTCTACCACCAGTTGCTCCAGCTTAGCCTCCTCTCTAGAAGCAGCTCTCTCAAGATTGCCTCCTCATGGAAGCAATGCTTGAACATGAGGGTCCCTTACGATTGAACTTAGTACCAACGAACTCGCCACGTGGAGTCCACGTCGTTCTCTCCGCCACCATGTCCGCCCCTTCTCCTCCGCCATGTTCGCTTCCTTCTCCGCCGCCATGTCCGGCCTCTTCCCCGCCGCCATTATCGATCATCTCTTCGTCTTGCCCGTGTCATCATTGCCTGCCTGTCCGGGCGCCCTCAAAATCGTCATCCTCATCTTCAATTATCCACCGAGTATAGCCATCCATGAAACCAGTCATGAGCAAAAGCGCCCGACACGACCATCGTCATAGGGGTCGAGCCAAACTATTCCTTTGCATTTTCGACACGGACATAAAACCTTTGTTTGGTTATTTTCTTTCATGTCCTGCACCGCCGACCGCAACCACCTGTCCACCATCGTTCCACTAACCATCATGAACGTCTGCACGGTAATAAAAAAATTGATTAAAAAATGCATGCATGCACCAAAGTCATACAAAAATTCGGCATGACCTTCCCTAAAAATAGGACATATATAGATATAGAGTTTTCCCGGAATTCGCCGAAACAGAAATAAATCGACATGTTGGCAAAACATATGCAACTCAAAAGCACAATTTGGCGTCAACTCATGCCACACACACAATTTCCATAATATTGCCCAATTATCCTATCACACACACATACACATATTTCCATTTTGCAAAAGCATGAAATTTTAATCACCTCTATCTCGAGATCGAGCACACGGTGGAGATGATAATGTATAGGGAGATCAAAAGTGCACAAAGCTCTTCTTGACAAAGATAGATTTAGTTAGGGGGCAAATAGGTCACTTGAATAAATGCTACATCTACCTAGCTAGCTAATTTGGGAGGACACAACTTCAACTAGTGGAGGGAAGGAAAAAGATAAAGGAGATGCATTAATGAAGGTGGTGTAGTTAGGTAGGAGTAATGAAGAGAGAGAAAGGTAGGTAGAAGAGGGAGAGTAATGGGGGAGAAGTCTTGAGGAAGAAGAAGAGTGAGAGAGGGAGGATGTGGGAGGTAGGGGAAAGGAAGGAGAGGAGATGGGGGAGGGGAGGACGGGTGGGGAAAAGGTGGTGGGGTGCTGGGACTTAGCAGTAGCGCGGGAGGAATAGAGCGCTACTGCTAAGGGTATAGCAGCAGCGCGCTTTACAAACACGCGCTACTGCTAAACGGGCCAACAGCAGCAGCGACGTGACAAAAAAGCGCGCTACTACTATTGCTTTAGCAATAGCGCGCATCGCGCCGCCGCGCTGCTGGTAAACTGAGGTTGTTGGATTCTATCGGTACATTTTTGTAGCAGCGCGGTTTATCCAACAAGCGCTACTGCTAAATTATCATCAGCAGCGCGCTTTTCTGAATATCGCTGCTGCTAAGTAGCAGTAGCGCCTCTTTTTGAGCCGCGTTGCTGCTAAGATTCTGTGTATAAGGTTTTCCCTAGTAGTGGTGGTTTACCTTGATACAAAAGTGACCTTATTCAAATTCATTTTCAGATGAGAAACACTATAGTGGAAGCACCAACCCTAGCGAAATACCATCAAGAAATGGTGCTACTTAATCATAGTAGAAAGGATAAAAATGCATATAACAAAATGGGAATAATACCTATCAGGCCTGCTCTTACATACCAAAATAACATGGCCTCTTGCAAAATATAGAGATCTAGGAACGGCCCATAACACCGAAGGATGTAGTAGAGGAAGGTGCCAAACTTATGACAAGCATCTCCATTATGACTGGAATATACCCAGGAAATTAATACAAGCTAGGTATATCACAGATGCACCATAATAATTTCAAAAGAAGTGCAAAAATATGTACCCAACATAGAACATAGGTCGTTGTGTATAAGAAACAAAAAGTAGTTTGCATACAAGGATAATACAGGAACAACCGTGATTGTGTGTGTAAGAGAGAGAGAGAGAGAGAGAGAGAGAGAGAGAGAGAGAGAGAGAGAGCATTGTGAGCATTGTCCCAGTACACATTTATAGGAATGAAACACACACAGTTCAGCTGCTATATAGGGTAATATCTTTCCATTCATTATGAGCATTGTGTTGTTTGCTGGCAAACTTCGTGATGCAAAAGTATATATAAATGCGCGCATATCATTGCTTCCTAGGTTCAGAGCCATGCAAATCAAATCACGACAGATGAGATTTATGCCAATTAACTCCCTTGAGTGAACCTTCATATGTTCTACAATAGTGAAAAGGGAAGCTGTCTCCATCGCTGGTATAGACTAATGGCCTCTTGAGTGAACAAATATAAAAAATCCGCAACTAAGGTTGCTTAAATGTAAACATTTTCCCATGTACTCCTAGGCAGATTTGTAATGGGCAATGGCACGTAGTGTCTGCAATATCCAGGAGGAAAATTCCTCTCGATATCTCCTGCCTTGACATGGCCGGTTGCACCTCGGGGTCTTGTAGGTAGCTCGAAGGGCCAAGACTTCTGCTTTCTCCATAGGATGGTCTTCAGTAGGATTCAGAGTGAACAGGCTGGATGTTCTATATAGCTTATTGATCTGCTGATAATTAGGTAAAACTAAGCAAGAAAAGCAAAGGATTATCTCTGTATTGGCTTGTTTAATATCTGTTGTCTTGGTCATTGTAAGGGTAAAGTAAATTCATATAGGTGCATAGCAAAGGTATTGCAAGGAAGGTATTCAGCATGCCAAAGCAAAGACATGAAATATCTGTTTTTTTGTTTGTAGAGACATCATTAAACATCTTGTGTGCATGAAAAAAATAGGAAGTATGTAAAATCTGGGAACTATCTAAGTGAGTTTACTACACAGTTTATTTTTGGTGAAGAATATATGCTCTAGGGCCTAATTACTTAGATCGAACGAAATATTAGCATAGTAAAGAGCAGAGAGCAGGAGAAACCAATGTGTAGATAATTAGTATGGAGAGTATAGACGGTACTCACCTGTGCTTTTCTGGGTCGATTAGGAATTTAGGATGCTGATCTTTAAAACTGACGTAGTGCAGTACAACAATCAATATAAGATAGGAAGTGAGCCTAGTAGAAAATGATGTCGGCGGCGCTAGATGAACTGCGGACGCAAGAAGCCAAGAAGCCAATTAAAACCAATAATTCTATGGTTATTGGGAACCATTATATATGTGAATACCTTAAATCAATCAAAAGAGAAATAAAGAGCCTGATTTAAACCATGATTTATTTGCCCATAGACCATTACATTATTGGTCGGACAAAAAACAAATGCTTTGATGCCATATTGTTCCAAAATGGGTTCAGTATCACAAAGAAAAGGAGATCCACAGACATACTGCAAGTATATCTTTCAAGCTTCGAAAAAATAGATACGGATCAAAAGAGGCTATCACATCATCCTAGTCATTAACATCAGAACCATAATTTTGGATTTCTGAAGTTTCAAAATACTTTATGGAAGTTGTTGTATTGTCAATTCACATTTATCCTACAACATCCATAGATTATACAACAAAATGGAGAAGGAAAAACAAATGAAAACATACAAATTAACATTAGCAAGACGAGCGGTAAACCTGCTCGAAAGGTACTCATCATCAACAATTCTTGCTTCAGTAATGACAACTAACCATCACATATATCCATCCATGATACATAAAGGGGGGAAGTAAATTACATTGGATGAGAATGAATTAATTGTCAGGTTGCTACAGCTGCCAAAAATGCCCCAGTTTAATACATGGATTCTGTCAATGCAACTCGCATAGTCACCTGGGTACACAGAAATAGACAAAAATAATGCATCAATTAAAAGGAACCAAAGCAAGCAAAGCAGATCACGGGAAAGATAGGGTGGGGGAGAGAGAGTTAAATCAAGGGAAGGAGGAGGGGAGTGGGGAGTAGCTATGCGTGGGGAGGGGGAGGCTGGCCTTGCCCGCATCCATCCATGGTGGCAAAGGCCTCGAGTAGAAGAATGGCGACGGTGACGAATTTGACGGCCTCGGGCTGCAGTTGTCATGGAGAGGGCCGTGCACATGAAAGAGCACAACCAGGGTTGAAACAGAGAGGAGGCGGATCGACCACACTAGTACACCGGGTTGACGACGAGGAAGATCCGGTAGGTCGGCGCCGATCACCTGCGAGCGCAGCAGCGACGACGGGGCCGGCGGATCTGCGAGCGCCATGGCCATGGCCGTCACCTGACCCGTTCGCTCTCCCTCTCCTCTTCCCTTCCCGTCGCTTGACCCACTCGCTCTCCCTCTTCTCTTCCTTCCCTTCCCTTCTGAAAACGGGAGGGGGAGGTTGCGGGCGGAGGCTGGCCGGGTGGAGGAGACGACGACGACGGGGCAGGAAGGCGGGTGCGATCTAGCTAGGGTTTGGAGGGACAGAGAGAGGAGAGGGGCGCGACGCGAGTGCGGGATGGGCAGAAGGCTAGGTTACCTCCACTGGAGCGGCTGCCTTTTATACGCCCGGATGCGAAATGACGAAAATGTCCTCAACGGGGCACGAAAATAACAAGCGGTGGCACGAGTACTATTCATGGCGAATTAAAGGCGACATGGCTGCATTCGTTGTGACTACCACTTCTTCAGGGTTTATATGTTCAATCGCCTGCATATTCAACCAGGGACATGGTTGAAACACTTTTTGTAACATCCCAAATTTCCTATTTGGAATGTTTTACAATTATAGCTAAGCATCTATGCATTCTGTTTGAAATTGAGTGGCATTTGAAGTTTCAGAGGTTTTGGAGTTGTTGGAGTTTGAATTCAAATTTTGGCAGTGGAAATCATTTCAAAAACTATGCCTGATAAATACTTGAGAAAAAGTATGAGAGGAGTAAACATGACACTCCAAAAATATCAGAGGAAATAACATTGCCAAAAAGTTTGAATTCAAATTTGAGTTTTATTTGGAATTTTAGAAAAAAATGATTTTTATAAAGTTTGGATTTTGCCCTCGAAAATGTTCAAATGATAGGAATATTCCCGATCATTTTGATATATATATGTCCTATATAAAATATTTATATTTTATATATTATTCTCTCTTTATTTCAAAAAAAGGAAAAGAGAAAAGCCCTGGGCGCCACCAGGCCAGCTCTGCCCACCCGCCGAGGCCCACTAACCCACGAATACCGACCGAGCCCCCTCTGCCACTGAAACCCTCTCACACCGGTCGTCCGACCTGCTCCCTCCCTCTCTCCCCGACAGCGGACCCCACCCTCCTTTTTCCTCGCCCACGCGAACCCCGCCACGGCCGAATCCCGCAGGATCCGGGATCCGCCATGAATCCTCGCCCGATCGCCTCTCCTCCAAGTCGAGGCCCTCCCTATATACCCCCTCGACCCGTTCCTCCTCGACCCTGTTCCTCCTCGCCTCACCCGACGTTCTCCTCACAGACAACCCCGCCGAGCACCCGAGCGCCGCCGCCATTAACTCAAGACCGCCATCTCAACCCTCGACCTCGCCTGACTCCACCCCGAGCTCACCTCGCCACGCCGCACCTGGCCGGAGGTCCCCGCTGCCGTCCCCCGACCACCGGAGCCATGGCCAAGGTCGCCGAGCCGCCACGACTGCCGTCTGCCTTTTCCTGCGGTGAGTCGCCGAGTCCTCCTCGCCGTTAGATCCAAAGCGTGCGGTTAGGATTAGATCTCAAGGGGTACGTTTTATTTAGGTTTAGTTTTAATAAACCGGTTTATTTCCGGTTTAGATCGGTTAGTTAGGTTTTTTATTAAACCGTCCGACTCGGTTTAACCACTAGGGCCGATTTAGTTATATTACGCCTAGGGCGCTAGATAGGCCCATTAGCCCGTTTTTCTTTATTTTTCGTTTTCTGTTTTAACAGAATAGTTTCAGATTTGAAAAATTCATATCTTTTAATCTACTTAATATTTTTAAGTGATTCTTTTTTTGTTGGTTTGAAAATTTCTTATAGTTTCTGTAGAAAATATAATTAGTCATGTTAAAATTATTTAAAATTGCTTTATTTTAGATTTTGACAGAATAGTAAATCTGCTATAAAAGGAGTTAGGAATATTATTTTTTAATGATTCTTTTTGTCACAACTTTGTTTTGACATTGCTTAACCGAAGGAATTTATTTGGGCATTTTAGGATTAATAAAAAATAGTTTTAACCAGGATCATGTTATTCCTAATTATTTAACTAGCTACTGTTTTCCTATTGTTTTAATTAGCAAATAAATTTATTTTTCCTATGTGATAGATTATTCTAGGTTAGTTTCTGTAACTTTAGAGCATGAACTTTTATTTATAATAAATAAAACTTTTATTTTATTTTTCCTCCTAGAATTTGCTTTAGGCCTAATAGGAGTTTTATAATAGATTTTAAGGTGATTCTTTTTGCTCCTAGTTGCTTGATGAATTCTTTTCTGTTGGGTAGCATAAACCCATGCTTAGGTTCTGTTAAGAAAAATTTTGTAGTGCAAAACTATTTTTAATTGTTGCTTGATGTAGGAAATCTTTGAGTTGGATTTCTTCGAGTTTTCTGTTGGGTTTTGATTCGATTGTTTTGTGTGTTTCATATTAGCAAGCTGTTATGTAAGTGATCATATGCTATATGCTTATTATGATTGTTGTTTGCCTCGGTAGAATTTTCGGAGTGCGAAGCTTGCTACCACGAGTCCCTAGCTTACGAAGATCGCCAAGAAGGCAAGTCATTGATCATGTTTCTTTACAATAACTATGATTTTGTTGCATTAGAATTATATCTCCCCACCATGAATGAAGTAGGTGAAAATTTGAAGTTATGTACTTGAGTAGTATCATGAGGTATGATGAACCAATTCCCCTTGTTACCATGACCCGGACTAAGTAGTTTATTATTGCTATGCTCAGAGACGGGATTGGTTGAGTGAATTCATAAGGGAGATGTGAGAGTCAAGATGATGACAACCCCATGAACTTCAAGCTCAAGATGGACTTGAATTCACCACTGGGTGGAGGATTTGTTGACGGGCACCTGGAGAATCCAAAGGTTGGCCGGATGCATGGAGAAGTGCCATGACATCTTGGCGGAAAGCTTCACCCAGCCACGAAGATACGGATGTATACCCCATTGACCGGAAGCTTACCTGTGCAGCCACAAGCCATTATGGGCTCTGGCTTGGTCAACCCTAGTTGTGACTCTGGCCGGACGGTGCTACGAGATGTAGAAGAACGGTAGGATTGGATGGGTACCGACAGTGGCCAGAGGAACTCTTCGGAAGACCCTGTTGCTTCGTCCTGCCTTCAAACACCATGAAGTGCTAAGACTTAAAAGGAGGGAACGAGCGATACTTGCGGTAAAGTAAACCTCTGCAGAGAAAAGATCTAGTCGATTAGCCGTGTCCCGATTACGGACAATTTGAGCCTCCGGAACTTGGAAGTATTCGAAATCTCAACACTAAAATTAATGAATTAATTGAGGGGTTATGACTTAATAGTTTGGGA
Source organism: Aegilops bicornis (assembly GCA_021605145.1). Lineage (NCBI taxonomy): Eukaryota > Viridiplantae > Streptophyta > Magnoliopsida > Poales > Poaceae > Aegilops > Aegilops bicornis. Next base: position 717,068,307 of record CM038670.1, read on the forward strand.
ATGAGACATTGGTTGGTGGAACCATCTCAATAACTACCAACAATTTTGTAGTTTTTGCAAACAAGTCCTTATTGTAGGGTAAACCGGCTTTTCGCAAAAATGATGAAACTTAGAGCCCCACACCAAATTGCATATAGTGTTAGTAATTTTATTATTGTTCTCTCTTCATGACCTGCCGGCATATTCAAAATGTCGACCTACACGGATGCAACGCCTTATGTTGCAAGAGGAGTATTCCGATCAGATTGAGGCTACGATCCGCGCTTGGCGATTGCCCTTTGGAGTCGGATGGACTCGCTTATTCTTCTATGCTTCCGCAGCTTTATTTAGTTTATTTCTCATGAGTTGGCCTTCGGCCGAATTTATTCTATTGTAATAAAGACTCGATATGAGAATCGTGTAATAAATTCAGGTGTGATTGAACTTTGATTATTTCGTCAATGTACTGTGTGTGCCTGCATTCTTGGGATGGTACAGCTACACAGAGACTTGACCGATTTTGGGTCGGGTCGCTACAGAGATGGTATTCAGAGCACATCACCGTGTAGGACGTAACCCCTAGGATCGGAAAGCCATAGGAAGTGACTATTTATTTTATGTCCTTATCATTCCGTAATTCTCCCTGCTCATTTCTCGACTTCTCTCCGATTTTCAACATTTTAGATGGTCGCTGAGTTCACCCCAGCTCGCTAATGGAGTTTTGCCACCAGATGAGACGATGCCTCTCGGCAAGAAGATGGTTCAGATCATGAAGAAGCTGAAGATTGCTCGCCCTCAATCACCGAAGCCTACCAATGCACTCCCGACGGATACCCGCCATGTGATTAAGGTGCACATTCTAGGGAGGACCTTCGGAGGACATTCAGAGCCCATTGACTTTGAGTTCACCGATTTCAGCTTGGATTACGAAAGAGACATGGCGATATATCGCGGCACTTGGACATCTCCGAGAAGAGTACAGGCCGAGCTCGACCCATCGACCTCGCCATGATTTCTTGCAGAGCTAGGAATGGAGATATCATCCGCATTGTAGAAGACGACTCCATTCTCTCATATGTCCAAGACTTGGAGAGTCTCCTCGTAAAACGGAAATCTGCACTCGCCGTAACGCCAAGGTACATAGGAGGCTGTTGTTCCGTGAACTGAACCGGAGGAGAAGGCACACGCGACTTCCTTGACCATGAAGAAGAAATCAAGGATTTCATGGAGAGAGTCGACAAGCTGAAGATGGATGTTGCCGCATTAGAGGAGAAGATGGACCTGGGAGAAGATCTTTTTCCGAGTGGAGATGACGGACCCTCGTAAGCAATGACCAGGATTATGAAGGGAGCTCCACCAAGAAAGCCGCAAGAGGAGGCGCCAGATCGTGAGGACGCCCCACCGGAGGACGCCGCACTGCAGGACGCAAGGATTATTGATGAAGACATTTAGTCGACCGCCATGTTATTTTATTTTTCCGTCGATCGCTTAGGGCCGTTATTTTCGATTAGTCATGAGAATTTGTAATCCGAGATTGAACCATGTTTGAGATGATTGAATAAATGATTGGTGTGATTATGATTGTGCATTCATATGGGTAGTGATATTTTCTCATTAGACCCTTGTTCTATTCTAATTTTCTCATCCACTCCAAAACACCAGATGCCTCCGAGACGTGACCCGGTTTCAACTTTCCGCGGAGCTCACCCACCTGATCCAGCAGCAGAATGCCCTCATGCAGATGCTCATCCGTAACTGCAACAACAACAACAACAACAACAATCCACCGCCACCACCTCCTGTTGACAACTTGACCCGCTTCCTAAGGCTGAATCCGCCAGTGTTCTCTAGCAGCACTGAGCCGATTGTGGCCGATGATTGGCTCCGCAAGGTCGGAAGAGAGTTAACCACTGCTGGATGCACAGATGCAGAGAAGGTGCGCTTTGCAAGACATCAACTTGATGGACCTGCAGCATCTTGGTGGGAGAACTACACCGCCACTTATCCCATCGCCACCATCACATGGGATCAGTTCCAAAGAAGCTTTTCAAGACCGCTCATGTCTCACCGGAGCCATGAGTCGAAGAAGCGTGAGTTCCGCAACTTACGCCAGGGAACTGCATCTTGGGGCAAGACGTGGATGAGTTCAGCAAGTTAGCTCGCTATGCCCGGATGATGTGGCCACAAATGCCGCAAAGCAGGAAAATTTTCTCAAGGGACTCAATGACGAGCCGAATGCAGCTAATGGTGGCTACCTTCAACAACTACCGTGAGCCGGTAGACAAGGCCACCATACTTGAAGGCAAGCAGCAGCAGATTGATAGTCGCAAGCGGAAGTATGGCTGGGAAGTACAACTCGGAGCTCACAGAAGCCCGTTATGCCCCATACTGGAGGGCATACCCATCACACCCATGGAGGACATAATCATGGAGGACATAACCATGGAGGAATGGGAACAACCGCAACCACGACAACAAGTTAGGCAATGGAAACGGCAATGGTAACCAAAGATCGCCCTGCCCGCTCGGAAGGATCTCGAGTCACATAACCTGCTTCAAGTGCCGTAAAACAGGCACTATGCCACCGACGCCCGGAGGCCAAGCAGAGGAATGGAACGGCAATGGAAGCTCAAAGAAAGAAGCCCAACCCTTTTCCTCGTGCTCAGGTGAACCACATTGACGTGGAGGACGCCTATGATCAGCCGCATAATCGTGGTTGGTAAGTTTTTATTAAATTCACATCCAAGATTGGTACTCTTTGATTCGGTGCAACGCATTCATTCATATCAAGGGTAGTTGTGGAAAAGTACGGGTTGCCCACTAGAACCCTTAGAAGCCCTCTTCACGCCGGTTCCGCAGGAGGAGAAATGATGGCGAGCTTTAGGCTGTCATGCAACCCTTAACATCGGAAACCATAAATTCCCGTAGACCTCATAGTATTGGAAACCTGACCTTGGATGTAATCCTAGGCATGGATTGGTTGACGAAGTTTCAAGGAAACATAGACTGTGCTCAAGAAGTCAATTCTCGCTCACCACTCCGGAGCAGAAGAGGATCAAGTATGTATCCGCATCGTATCCCGATGAACAATCAGTGAATTCCCTCACGGAGTTGTTCAGAGGAAGTGCCAAGAGTGCAAGATTTTCCCGATGTGTTTCCGGAGGAATTACCAGAATGCCACCGGACAGAGACATTGAATTTCTGATTGAGTTATTGCTGTGCACAGCCCCAATATCCAAGAGACCCTATCGGATGCCCCGAACGAATTGGTAGAGATCAAAAAGCAAATTAATGAGCTATTGGAGAAGGGATATATTCGCCAAGCTCATCACCTTGGGGAGCCCCAGTTCTTTTGGTAGAGAAGAAGGATGGAAGCTCGAGAATGGTTAGGATTATCGCTCGTTGAACGACGTGACCATCAAGAACAAGTACCCTCCGCCAATGATTAATGATCTATTTGATCAGCTAGTTGGAGCCAAGGTATTCTCCAAGATCGATCTTCGATCGTGGTATCATCGATTGAAGATCCGTGAAACGGATATACCCAAAACAACATTTACCACTGTGTATGGTTTATATGAGTATACCGTCATGTCATTCGGATTGACTAATGCCCTGCATACTTCATGAATTTGATGAACAAGGTATTTATGGAATATCTGGACAAATTTGTCGTGGTGTTCATCGATGATATACTGATTTTCTCCAAGAGCGAGGAAGAGCATAAGGAACATTTGCGTCTAGTTACGAGAAACTCCGAGAACATCGATTGTATGCCAAGTTTAGCAAATGTGAATTTTGGCTGAAGGAAGTCGGATTCCTCGGACATGTTATTTCAGGAGAAGGAATAGCAGATTGATCCCACCAAGGTTGTATCACCACCGATTGGCGCCACCCACCTCACCAAAGAGATCCGCAGTTTTCGGACTCGCAGGATATTATCGGAGGTTTATTGAGAATTTCTTGAAGATTGCCAAGCCCATGGTGAGCTGTCAAGAAAGACGCAAGTACTTTTGGACCGAGGATTGTGAAGCCAGTTTATGTGAATTGAAGAAACGCGTTTGGTTACAGCCCCAAAGGTTGATTTTGCCGGACATACACAAAGATTACTGTATATTGACGCTTCTCGCCAGTGGACTCGGAGGAGTACTCATGCAGGAAGGAAAAGTTGTAGCTTATACCTCCGCATAGCTACGACCTCACGAGATGAATTACGCCACACATGATTTGGAGTTAGCGGTAGTAGTGCATGCACTCAAGACCGGAGACATTTTCTTATCGGAAATAGTTGTGATGTTTACGAGATCATAAGAGCTTGAAGTACATTTTCACGCCAGAAAGATTTGAACCTCAGCAGAGAGGAGATGGCTAGAGTTAATCAAGGACTACGACATGAGATTGCATTACCACCTGTGAAAGGCTAATGTTGTAGCAGATGCTTTGAGCCGTAAGAGTTATGTGAATACTCTTATAGCGGGAGGATTACCTCAGGAGTTAGCCGATGGCCTCGTATATCTCCGATCGGAGATAGTTCCGAGAGGATATGTTGCAGCTCTGGAAGTTCAGTCCACCTTGACCGAAAGAATTCGTGAAGCCCGTAAGTCGGACAAGGAAATTGATGAGATAAAGAAAAGGATGAATGAAGGAAAAGCTAAAGGGTTTCGTAAGGATGAATACGGAGCTATATGGTACGAGGATCGTATTTATGTACCCAATGATCCCGAACTCGTAAAGCTAATTCTTCAGAGGCTCATGATTCACCGTACTTGATTCACCCGGTAACACCAAGTTGTATCTGGATTTGAAGGAAAGTTTCGTGGACAGGTATGAAGAAGGATATTGCCGAGTACGTAGCAAGATGCGATGTTTGCCAATGAGTAAAGGCGGAACATCGAAGCCAGCTGGGTTACTTCAACCCTTGCCGATTCCTCGAGTGGAAATGGGAAAACTTGGAATGGATTTTATCACAGGATTACCCAGACCCGCTCAGGTTATGATTCCATCTGGGTAGTGGTTGATCGATTGACCAAGGTAGCTCATTTCATTCCTGTGAAGACTACCTATACCAGCGCTAAGTTAGCCAAGATATACATGACAAGGATCGTATGTCTGCATGGAGATCCGAGGAGTATCATGTCAGATAGAGGAACACAATTTACCTCAAAGTTTTGGAATTAGTTGCATGAAACTTTGGGTACGAGGCTGGAGTTCAGTACAGCTTTTCATCCACAGACAGATGGACAGACCGAGAGAGTCAACCAGATTCTGGAGGACATGTTGAGAGCTTGTGCGCTAGACTATGGGTCTAGCTGGGATGATAATTTGCCATACGCGGAATTCTCGTACAATAATGCTTATCGCACCCGATCTCAAGATGGCCCTTTCAAGCTCTATACTGGAAGGAGATGCGTAACACCATTCTTTGTGGGATGGTGTTGGAGATCGAAACTTTTCGGTCCCGACCTTATCAGAGATTCAAGAGAAAGTCAAGCTGATTCGAGATAGGCTCAAGGTGGCTCGACCGAGGCGTAAGAGTTATGCCGACAAGAACGCAAGGAAGTAACTCTACGAAGCGGGAGACCGAGCATATCTTCGTGTGTCTCACTTCGTGGAATCAAGAGGTTTGGTGTCAAAGGAAAGTTAGCACCCCGATTCATTGGCCCCTACAAAATCCTCGAACGTCGTGGAGAAGTTGCTTACAAGTTGGAATTGCCGGAAGGATTGTCCGGAGTTCATGATGTCTTCCATGTTTCTCAGCTGAAGAAGTGTCATGCCGACATGGCTGATATTCTGTTGAGAGACACAAAGGCCCTAGAGGCCATACAGCTCGACAAAGGATCTCGACTTATAAGGAGAAACCCGTCCAATTCTCGAGATCATGAACAGAGTCACCCACAGCAAGATCATCAAGTTTTGCAAGGTGCTGTGGAGTCCTAACTCCGAAGAGGAAGCCACCTGGGAGCGCGAAGAAGACCTCCTTCGAGACCACCCGCACCTATTTGCTAGCCAACCCGAATCTCGAGGGCGAGATTCATCTTAAGGTGGGTAGGTTTGTAACATCCCAAATTTCCTATTTGGAATGTTTTACAATTATAGCTAAGCATCTATGCATTCTGTTTGAAATTGAGTGGCATTTGAAGTTTCAGAGGTTTTGGAGTTGTTGGAGTTTGAATTCAAATTTTGGCAGTGGAAATCATTTCAAAAACTATGCCTGATAAATACTTGAGAAAAAGTATGAGAGGAGTAAACATGACACTCCAAAAATATCAGAGGAAAAAAACATTGCCAAAAAAGTTTGAATTCAAATTTGAGTTTTATTTGGAATTTTAGAAAAAAATGGTTTTTATAAAGTTTGGATTTTGCCCCTGGAAAAATGTTCAAATGATAGTGAATATTCCCCTATATTTTGCAAGAGGCATAAGTATTTAGAAACTAAATTGTTGCAAGAAATCCTTGATGTTTGTGCTGAAAAATTCAATATTTTTCGCGCTCCTTGTGAACTTTGCAACGAACGTGGTCATTTAAATCTACAATGCAAACTGTTTCATGATCGAATCGTGTCCAAAAATTGTGATAGCTTGATTACCCTTGGGCATCATAAAGAGCTTAGTCTTCTTTTGGGGTATGAACAAATGGAACGTATAACTGAGGGTATTCCAAAATTTAATCTTGATAGATTTCTTGATTTTGATCTAGAGAAGATTTATTTGTATTATGCGGAGAATTGCATTGAAAATCCTTATATTGCCAATTACCTAAAGAAAAGAAAGCAAATAGAAGATGATGAGAATACTAATGAAAGGGAAGAGACTTCCCAATATCCTCCTATTATTTCTTATGATGAATCAGGTAACGAGGAGGAGCTTTCTATTCAACCAATCTCGTCAACAAGGAGCTCAAAGAGGAAGGTTGAACCCACACATAATGTGAAGAAGAAAAAGAAAAGAAGGAGCAAAAAAGGTAAAAAGGTATCCCTCCCAAATGATATTGCTCCTACTACTCATTGTGATGATGATAATTGCTATACTATTGGTGCTATCCATATTTTTAATGATGAGAGTGATTATTCTTATGATATGAAAGGGCCCAAGCTTGGGGAAGCTATGTTTGATGAGGATGAAATATTTGAGAATATATTTTCTGAAATTAATGTTTGTCCCAAGCTTGTGGATGCTATGTTTAATGAAGATGATATTTTTTGCATCCCAAGTTTTGATATGCAAAGTTGTTATGATGATAGCATGCCCCTTACCTATGATGCTTATATTGATGAAAGTGGGTTTGGAAGAGTGTCAACTTTAGGAAGTAGTGATACCACTATTTTGGAGGATGTTGAATTTTATTGTGATGAATATGAAAGTGGATTTGGAAGAGTGTCAACTTTATTTAGTGATTCCACTATATTGGGAGAGGTTTCAATCGATTATGATGAGAACGAAGTTGCTACTTATGATGATTATTGCGATGAAACTTATGCTATAAAAAGTAGTGATGATTATATTTATAAAACTTTTCATGATTATGATTACCCTTTTTCTGAACATTACTCTTTTAATGTGGAAACAATTTATAGTATTCAAGTCTTTTATGATACTCCCACTATTCCGAATGAGAAGAAATTTGCTTATGTGGAGAGTAGTAAATTTTCTATGCTTGTAGATCATGAAAAGAATGCTTTAGGTGCTGGTTATATTGTTGAATTCATTCATGATGCTACTGAAAATTATTATGAGGGAGTAACATATGCTTGTAGGAATTGCAATAATATCAAGTTTCCTCCCTATGTGCTTAAAATCTTGAAGCTATGCTTGTTTTGCCTTCCTATGCTAGTTGATTATTGTTCCCATAAGTTGTTTTATCACAAAATCCCTATGCATAGGAAGTGGGTTAGACTTAAATGTGCTAGTCATATGCTTCATGATGCCTCCGTTATGTTTCAATTCTTATCTTTTATGTGAGCATCATTGTCATCATCATGCCTAGCCAGAAAGGCATTAAAGAAAAGCGCTTGTTGGGAGACAACCCAATATTTACCCTTACTGTTTTTGTGCGTCCACATGATTATGCTACTGTAATAATCATGTTTTATAGCTTTTGTTTCAATAAAGTGCCAAGTAAGACCTTTAGGATAGCTTACGGTGATAGTTGTGTTGATCCTGCTGAAAATCAGAAACTTTTGCACCCAGTAAATTAGTTTTGTTAATTCACAGTAACGTACTTATGATATAATTATTTTTTCTCTGGATTGGTATGCAAATTTCTTAGGACTACCTAATTTGGTAGAATTTTTGTAGTTCCATAAGTATACGTTTGATACAGATTACTACAGACTGTTCTGTTTTTGACAGATTCTGTTTTTATGTGTTGTTTGCTTATTTTGATGAATCTATGAGTAGTATCGGAGGGTATGAACCATATATAAGTTGGAATACAGTAGATATTACACCAATATGAATTTATAATGAGTTAATTATAGTACCTAAGTGGTGGTTTTATTTTCTTATACTAACGGAGCTACTTAATTTTCTCATTGAGTTTTGTGTTCTGAAGTTTTCAAGTTTTGGGTAAAGATTCGATGGACTATGGAATAAGGAGTGGCAAGAGCCTAAGCTTGGGGATTCCCAAGGCACCCCAAGGTAATATTCAAGGACAACCAAAAGCCTAAGCTTGGGGATGCGCCGGATGGCATCCCCTCTTTCGTCTTCGTTCATCGGTAACTTTACTTGGAGCTATATTTTTATTCGCCACATGATATGTGTTTTGCTTGGAGCGTCATTTTCTGTTGTTAGTATTTTCTTTCTGTTATTTAGAATAATGTTTTGCATCTTTATTTTCAATAAAAATGTCAAGGATAGCCTTTGCAATGCTTATTTTGCTAGTATACATGTTGCTGTTTGAAAACAGAAAGTTTACCGCTGTTGCAAAAATTCCCTAGAAAAGTCAGAGAATGGTATAATGTTGAAACTTTTTGCATATTGAGATATGATAAATCTTCTACAGCGTAGTATTTTTCTCATAATTTTTGGAGTTAGGTAAGTATTGATACTCTTGCATTCTTTACAGACTGTACTGTTTTGGCAGATTGCTGTTATGTTTGCATTGTTTGCATATGTTTGCTTGTTTAATGATTCTATTTGAGGATAGGAGTATTAAATATGCAGAGGCATTTAGTATGCAAGGTTGAATAATAATTTTAGTGATTTTTTACAGTAGATAATGATAAGGTTCTGCATTGGTTTATACTAACCTATCTCACGAGTTCTTGTTGAGTTTGTTGTGGATGAAGCTTTTGAGAAATAGAGAAACCATGATATTGGAGGAATTAAGGAGACAAAAAAGTTCAAGATTGGGGATGCCCAAGGAACCCCAAGATAATATATCAAGAAGTCTCAAGCATCTAAGCTTGGGGATGCCCCGTTAGGCATCCCACCTTTCTTCTTCAACAACTATCGGTTAGCATCGGTTGAGCCTAAGTTTTTGCTTCTTCACATGAGTTGTGCTATCCTTGCAATGTCATTTTATTTTGTTTTGCTTTCTGTTTGAATACCATACCAAGATCTGAAATTCTTTAATGAGAGAAACTCTTCATATAGTTACATAATTATTTAGCTACTCATTGTTCTTCACTTATATCTTTTTGGAGTAGTTTGTCATTTACTCGTGTGCTTCACTTATATCCTATGAGTAAATTGTTGAATGAGTTGATTGTCATAAATCTGAAATTATATATGTCTCATTTGCTTATCCCATGGGGAGTAATGACTTCACATCTAAAAAGTAGAGGTTGTAAATTTATTGAAGGTTAGCAAGCATTGTATTGGTCATTTGAACAATTCATGAAAGAATATTGAAGGAAGAGAGATTCCACATATAAATATACTATCTTAGACATCTTTTATAATTGTGAGCACTCATTAAGTATGACATGCTAAAGAGTTGATTTTGGACAAGGAAGACAACGTAATGGGTTATGTTTTCTCACATCTCAGTTAAAGTATATTGTCATGGATCATTCAAACATGTTGAGCTTGCCTTTCCCCTCATGCTAGCTAAAATTCCTTGCACCAAGTAGAGATACTACTTGTGCTTCCAAATATCCTTAAACCCAGTTTTTGCCATGAGTGTCCACCATACCTACCTATATGCGGTATTTACCTGCCGTTCCAAGTAAATTTGCATGTGCCAAACTCTAAACCTTCAAATAATAATCTGTTTTGTATGCCCGAATCGCTCATGTAGCGACTAGGGGCTGTCAGTATCTTCCATGTTAGGTGTGTTATTCTCAAGATGAGTGGACTCCGCTCATCATTCACGAGAAAAATGGCTGGTAACCGGGATGCCCAGTCCCATGATCAAAAGATCAAAATCAAATCAAAATTAATTGCAAACAAAACTCCCCCAGGTTTGATGTTAGTTGGAGGCACCCGTTGTTTCGGGCAAGCCATGGATTGATGATTGTTGGTGGAGGGGGAGTAAAAACTTTTACCATTCTGTTCGGGAACCGCCTATAATGTATGTAGTATGGAAGATATTGGGAACTCTTGGTTGTTATGTTGACAATGAGATCATACCTCTCAAAATTATTTATTCTATTTCAAAATTGAGCTCGCACCTCTGCAAATCCTCGCTCTCCTCTGCGAAGGGCCTATCTTTTACTTTTATGCAAGAGTCAAGGTGATCTTCACCTTTCCCTTTTCATTTTATCCTTTGGCAAGCACCTTGTGTTGGGAAGATCCTGATATATATATCCAATTGGATGTAAGTTAGCATGAACTATTATTGTTGACATCACCCAAAGGTGAATACGTTGGGAGGCAACACTATAAGCCGCTATCTTTCTCAGTGTCCGATTGAAACTCCATAAACATTAGTATTGCGTGAGTGTTAGCAATTGTAGAAGACTATATGATAGTTGAGTATGTGAAGTTTGCTATTCCTAAAAATAGGATGAATTGCAATTGTTTGATGACTAAGAATGAAGTTTGCTAGTTTATGGTCTATGCTTTAACATGTGAATTGTTTGTTACTTGTTCTTGAGAAGTTTTATGAGATGAACTACTGTTATGACATATAATCATGCTAGAAAAGGTGATTGAAAGTATCATTGATCAAACTTGTGCACCTTCTAGCATTCACACTTTCATAAATTCTTTCTTTTATCATTTACCTACTCGAGGACGAGCAGGAATTAAGCTTGGGGATGCTGATACGTCTCCAACGTATCTATAATTTATGAAGCATTCATGCTATTTTATTATCTGTTTGAATGATTATGGGCTTTATTATACAATTTTATATTACTTTTGGGACTAACCTATTAACCGGAGGCCCATCCCATATTGCTGTTTTATTGCCTGTTTCAGTATTTCGAAGAAAAGGAATATCAAACGGAGTCCAAACGGAATGAAACCTTCGGCAGCGTGATTTTTGGAACGAACGTGACCCAGGAAACTTGGAGTGCAAGCCGGGGAAGCATCAAAGAAGCCACGAGATAGGGGGCGCGCCCTCCACTCTCGTGGGCCCCTCGTGGCTCCCCCGACCGACTTCTTTCGCCTATATATTCCCATATACCCTAAAAACGCCAGAACAGAAGATAGATCGGGAGTTTCGCCACGCAAGCCTCCTCAGAGCCACCAAAACCTCTCGGGAGCCCGTTCCGCACCTTGCCGGAGGGGAACCCATCACCATGGCCTTCTTCATCATCCGGCGCTCTCCATGACGAGGAGGGAGTAGTTCACCCTGGGCTGAGGGTATGTACTAGTAGCTATGTGTTTGATCTCTCTCTCGTGTTCTCTCTATGGCACGATCTTGATGTATCGCGAGCTTTGCTATTATAGTTGGATCTTATGATGTTTCTCCCCCTCTACTCTCTTGTGATGAATTGAGTTTTCCTCTTGAAGTTATCTTGTCGGATTGAGTCTTTAAGGATTTGAGAACACTTGATGTTTGTCTTGCCGTGTTTATCTATGGTGACAATGGGATATCACGTGCCACTTGATGTATGTTTTGGTCATCAACTTGCGGGTTCCGCCCATGAACCTATACATAGGGGTTAGCACCCGTTTTCGTCTTGACTCTCCGGTAGAAACTTTGGGGCACTGTTTGAAGTACTTTGTGTTGGTTGAATAGATGAATCTGAGATTGTGTGATGCATATCGTATAATCATCCCCGCGGATACTTGAGGTGACAATGGAGTATCTAGGTGACATTAGGGTTTTGGTTGATTTGTGTCTTAAGGTGTTATTCTAGTACGAACTCTCGAATAGATTGATCCGAAAGAATAACTTTGAGGTTGTTTCGTACCCTACCATAATCTCTTCGTTTGTTCTCTGCTATTAGTGGCTTTGGAGTGACTCTTTGTTGGATGTTGAGGGATTCTTATATGATCTATCTATGTTATTATTTTTGAGAGAACTTGCGCTAGTGAAAGTATGAACCCTAGGCCTTGTTTCCTACCATTGCAATACCGTTTACGCTCACTTTTATCATTAGTTACCTTGCTGTTTTTATATTTTCAGATTACAACTACCTATATCTACCATCCATATTGCACTTGTATCACCATCTCTTCGCCGAACCAGTGCACCTATACAATCTACCATTGTATTGGGTGTGTTGGGGACACAAGAGACTCGTTGTTATTTGGTTGCAGGGTTGTTTGAGGGAGAGCATATTCATCCTACGCCTCCCATGGATTGATAATGTAGGATATATGCCCTAGAGGCAATAATAAATGCTATTACTTATCTCCATGTTCATAATTATGTTTATGTTCCATGCTATAACTGCTATGGTTCTCGAGTCTGCAATAACACGAGGCTCGGAGGAAGACTCATATGCACGTGTGGAATAATGAACGGTAAGAAGTATTCCTAGTCTGGCCTCTAAGACTAGCTCAAGTGTTGCATGATGATTCTGCTTTCCTGGTCATGGGCATGTCTATGCCAAAGAACTTTGAGAGCACAATTTTTAGAGAACATTTGTGTTGAATCGACCCGAATAGATGTTATGCTATGAGATTCATTCGTCAGAAGTTAATGGTAAATAACACAGAGATGGTTAATGTTTGCATGATTCCTTAGACCATGAGAGTATCGAGTTTCTTCATGCTTGCTTTAATGAACTTTGGGGTTTGTTAAACGTCATCCGTAAATGGGTGGCTATTACGGCGGCTTACGGGTTCATGGAAAAGTATGTCAAGTAACTTAATAGCTCAATATTAGGATTTGCTCCTCCGGCGATGGAGAGATATATCTGGGCCCTCTCGGTGTTACGGTATCCATCATCGTTTGGCCAGACACTTTGTGATTTGATCACGGGGATGCCAGAACACGGTAACGAGAAAAGAGAACAATACCGGTAACGAGGTAACTGGCATAGTGGACAAGTTGTTGATCCACGGGAATTCCAACATGTCTCACCTCGGGTATTTGTAACATATCGCGAAGCAACAGGAATAGCACACGACAACTGGAGGTTCACTCGAATATTCGTTCGTGTGGGTATAGGGGTCAATATGGGTGTCCACGGCTCCGATGTTGATCATTGATTGGAAAGGGTTCTGATCATGTCTATACTTCACCGAACCTATGGGGTCACATGCTTAAGGGTCATCTATCTGTTGAATACTAGACAAGGAGTCTGAGAGAAAATCACCGAAAAAGTTTCGGACACCGGAAAAGTTAAGGACAGCGGAAAAGGTTCCGCAGAGAGAGGTCATCGGATGAGTTTCGGTGAAACTGAAAAGTTGTTTCAGGGGATACCATTAAGTCAAATTGGTTTCGGCACATGCCTGATAATTCTTGGAGGGTGCCGTAATCATTACGAAGCTTCGAATTTTCCGGGATAATAACCGGATATGCTCCGGAGCTGCCGGAACCACTTCAGATGCTTTTCGTAGATGAAAATCACTAAACCGGAATTATTTCGGAACGCGTTGAAAATCATTTTGGTGGGTACTGGAAATGTTCTAAGCCCACATAAATATTTTCAATTCGAACGGACGCTGAAAAATGTCGTCGTGAATAGTGAAAGTGCTTTTTGGGATATTTATGGAAAGCCACCTTTTGGGGCTTTTCCCAAAAGGCTTCTAGAAGGACTTGGGGATCAAGGAACCCCCTTTGGGGGGGGGGCCATGAAGGTGGGACGTTGGAGGGTGCAGCTCCTCCATGGGGCTCCACTTGACATCCCTTTATGCCCTTTTTGCCCTTTATGTGTGACATAAAGTGTGGGCATTTTGGGGTTTTTCATGTGCCCCTACCCCTTGGGTTTTTCCTATAAATAGAGGTGGAGAGGCAGTCTCCACAATGATCCCTTCTCACATACAAGTGCCATGCATGATCTGGCTTCTTCTCTCCCTCCCACGAAAAGAGTTTCGTAGAGCCGAAAGGCTGTCTGGGTTCGGTAGGGAACTAGTTAGACGGCGAAGCCTCGCGGATAGATGACACCGTATGTGTGCAACCCCGTAGAGAGGTCGTAGTTTCGATCCTTTTGCACGAGGGGCTGTTTTGAGAGTGCCTCCCAAGGGCTGTCCAAGTGACGGCCCGAGTTACGTGGAATCCTCGAAGGGCTGTCCGAGTGACCGTCCCGAGTTTTGAGGGTCCTCCGGCGGGGCTGTCCGCGACACCGTCCCGAGGGACTGTCCGACCGCCTGTGGAGGGTTGTGCGTGGGGCAGATGAGGGAGTACATCCTCGCGGTTGGGAGGTTGTAAATCCTAGCTGCGGGGATCTGCACCGCCGATCGTCATCGACTCTACTTCCCGCTGCGCTACGAGTCGGTAACGAAAAAGATCGAACCATGTATGCAGTCTCCATAGTGGTCCTGGGCTGGTGCGTAGGTCGGAAATTTTTTGTTTTCTGCTGCGTTCCTCTACAGTGGTATCAGAGCCATGCTATGCGTAGATGCAGGTTGCGATCTAGAATACATAGAGATGTATGGGTATTGCATAATATAATTAGGTAGTAGATGAGATCTATTGCTGAAAATTATTTATGAGGGTGACAGATCAAATCAGTTACCCGATGTTCTTGTTTCTTCCCTGGAATTTGCATATTTCTGATCTTGATAACAGTATGGTGGAGTTTCAATGTTCTGGCAATCCGCGATCCTAATTGATCAACGAAGTGCTAACAGTTCATTGAATTCCACCGTAGTTAAAAAGAAAGATGAAATTTAGCAGACGAAAGGGCAATGCAGATATGATCTGCACGGGGGTCATGCGTATGACGAAGTTCAGTATGGGGCTCGAGATTTTATCATCTCGTGTTTCATACACCCTGCAAAGTTAATCTAGCGACTTGAGTTATCATACTTGATGATGGACGTTGGTAGCTTCGGGTTGTTTCGAAACCTTGGAAGCCACGAAAAACAAGTCTTTGCATGAACCGATTAGAGGCGTCTAACTTGGTTTTGCGGGAGGGTTTTGCATGTGCATGTGATGTGGTATAGCAGTGATCATAATAATTTGATTATGTATGAGATGACTATATGATGTAAATTGATTAACATGACCTGCGCGTCATGATTCGGCATGATGGTTGGAGCCATATGATTGTCACTTCAGTGACCTGCGTGTCAACCTTAAGTAATGCACTTATTTTATTAGCTATAGAGATAGCAATATTATTTGGTGCATCGACAAGGTGGTGGCAATCTTCGCGAAGGTGAACACCGACGCAAATGCCGAAGACGAAGAAATGAAAGACTTCTCCGTCAGAAAGGGCTATACCATATCATGCTAATTATGAATTGCCTGAGATGTTTATCCCTTTGGTGCACCCTTCTTGATTGCGCGGTAGTCGCTTTTTATTAGGGGGATCTCTCACAAAAATATCAAGTAGTTAGTGTTCTCCCAAGTGTAGCACCGTCACGACACCTAACTTTTCGAGGTATCGCAGGATCTCCCTGGGTACGAACGATTAGGGAAGTGTGAGGCGGGTGAGTTGAGACCTCGCGGCAAGATCACTTGGTTGTCTTGACATTCTGGAAGGATCTCCCTGAGCTCGGAACACGCCCATCTAAAGATGAACAAGAGTCACATAGAGATGTGATCGGCAAGTTTGCCTACCGATTGAATTTCGCGCCATCAGTGTTCATCTCGTTCAATGGCGTTGAATGGATATGCGGGTCTTGTGTCACTCATAGTCAATTTTGAGAGATATTGATTAGAGTGGAGCGCCTTTATTGAATTAACATGTTTAATTCTCAGTGCAATTAATTATGAACACTGTCTAAGTGTTTCTTGCAAAATAGTTGTAGAATAATGGCTCGCGTTTACACCTTCCCTGATTAAATTGAACAGTTGTTAAATATCTGGTTAAAACTTTACGGTTGGTAACGTAATGTGAGGATCGTCCTCAAAAGTGCCGAGAAGGACTTTGTCCTATCGCATTCTTTCTGTATACTCCCGCTAAATGCTATGGATGATGAGACTCTTGAACTTCGATCCAAAAGCTAGAATTCCGTTACGGTCAAGTGCAATATGTTTGCTTCCATGAAACCCAAACTTCGAAAGTTTGGGATAGTTATGTGATATTCATGGAACTGAAAATTGTTTTTAGATACAAACAAAGCAATGTTTGTTTGCAAAGGATTTGTAAAGTGTTTACTGGGCATTTGACTGATAAGAGAGGGATCCAGAAGAACGTCTATCATGTGATGAAAGGTGAATAAAACAACAACTTAAAGAGAAAGGAAGTGTCCAAAGGGTGTTAGTATGACTTACACGCCTAGGAAGTCCGGGGCTAACGCCACTCTTAAGTTGGGTGCTTCTTTGCAGTAGGAGAAATACTAAAAGTTAAACTGTTAGAAGTATAAAGGCAGAAAGAAAGATGACTGGAATATCTAGCTCATGTATGAATGTCTTACAAGTTTTTGATGTATAGTAGGCTGGTCAAAGATATAGTTCTTGGGAATTATGGTTAAACATGTTAATCACTAATTCTTGGGTATTGTGAGTTAATCACAAAGATACCCGCCCGATTGCATTCTGTTGCGAATCAATGTAAGAGCTACTATGGCCTAAAAAGACTAGCCAAAAATGAGGTTTTAATACGTGTTGGGAACATAGTAAAAGTTACTATACCTTCCATCAGTGTATTACCTATGTATTTTCTTTCATAATTCATTATAGAGCTTTACACACTCTAGCCCTTTGAATAAGGTATATTGTAAAAAAGGTGGTTCATAAAAGAACAATTGTTGTTCAGTATTATGAATAACATGAAGGGCCATGCTTCCATCAAAGATGGGATGTATGTTATGAATATTGATGGTAAAATGATACATCCATAACGCCGACGCTAAATGTCGCGAAGACTATGAGAATACCACACATGTGTGGCAATCGCATTTGGTCACATTGGAGAAACCCGCATGCAAAAATTCCATTATGATGGATTTTGAAGTCGTTTGATTTTGAATCATCTGACACTTGCAACTTTCCTCTGAAAAGTGAAGTGACTGAAATACCATTCACATGCCATAAGGAACGAGCAACAAACTTATTGGTGATCATACATTTTGATATGTGTAGTTCAATAAATGTTGTTGCAAGTGGTGGATTTATTTATCTTCAGAAATGACTCAAGTAGATATATGGATATTTACTTGATGAGACGTAAGTCTGGATCTTTTGGAATCATTCGAAAGGTTTTCAAAAATGAAGTAGAAGTTATTGTAACAAGAAAAATATGTTTCCGCAATTTGATTGCACAAAGGAATATTTGAGTTACATGTTTAGCGAATGTCTGATGAGTTGTGAAAGGGGTTTCATAACTTGCACCTCTCGAAACACCACTGCAAGTGGAAAGTCTGTGGAGATGTAATCTAACCATTTATGACATGGTAAGGTCAAAGATGACATAAATAAATTTGCCATTATCCCTTTTAAAGTGATGCTTTAGAGATCATGGCTTTTACAATCGAAAAGAGCTACATCGGGTCTGTTGAAATGAAGCCATGGTATGGTACGCCCAACCATGTTATATCTTTTCTTAACATTTGGAATATGGGGCTTGTGTAAAAGGTTACTGAAGGGAATATGCCCTAGAGGCAATAATAAAGTTATTATTTATTTCCTTATATCATGATAAATGTTTATTATTCATGCTAGAATTGTATTAACCGGAAACATAATACATGTGTGAATACATAGACAAACATAGTGTCACTAGTATGCCTCTACTTGACTAGCTCGTTGATCAAAGATGGTTATGTTTCCTAGCCATAGACATGGGTTGTCATTTGATTAACGGGATCACATCACTAGGAGAATGATGTGATTGACTTGACCCATTCCATTAGCTTAGCACTCGATCGTTTAGTATGTTGCTATTGCTTTCTTCATGACTTATACATGTTCCTATGACTATGAGATTATGCAACTCCCGTTTACCAGAGAAACACTTTGTGTGCTACCAAACATCACAACCTAACTGGGCGATTATAAAGGTGCTCTACAGGTGTCTCCGAAGGTACTTGTTGGGTTGGCGTATTTCGAGATTAGGATTTGTCACTCCGATTGTCGGAGAGGTATCTCTGGGCCCGCTCGGCAATGCACATCACTTAAGCCTTCAAGCATTGCAACAAATGAGTTAGTTGCGGGATGATGTATTACGGAACGAGTAAAGAGACTTGCCGGTAACGAGATTGAACTAGGTATTGAGATACCGACGATCGAATCTCGGGCAAGTAACATACCGATGACAAAGGGAACAAAGTATGTTGTTATGCGGTCTGACCGATAAAGATCTTCGTAGAATATGTAGGAGCCAATATGGGCATCCATGTTCCGCTATTGGTTATTGACCAGAGAGGTGTCTCGGTCATGTCTACATAGTTCTCGAACCCGTAGGGTCCGCGACGCTTAACGTTTCATTGACGATATAGTATTATATGAGTTATGTATGTTGGTGACCGAATGTTGTCTTGAGTCCGGATGAGATCATGGACATGACGAGGAACTCCGGAATGGTCCGGAGATAAAGTTTGATATATGGGATAATAGTGTTTTGGTCTCCGGAAGGGTTCCGGAATTCACCGGAAGGGGTTCCGAATGTTTCCCGAAATGTTTGGGTACGAGAACACTTTATTTGGGCCAAAGAGGAAAGCCCACAAGGCTTTTGGAAAGTGCAAAAGGAAGTTTTGCGGAGACCAGAGGCTAGACGCCAGGAACCCTGGCGTCTAGGGGGTAGACGTCGGGAACCCTGGCGTCTAGCCCTGGAGTCCGTGTAGGACTCTTGCCTTTCGGGAAAAACCGACTTTGAGGAGGCTTTTACTCCAAGTTTCGACCCCAGGGCTCAACATATCAACAGAGCGGCAGGGCTAGCACCAAAAATAGATCAAGAAACACCAAGCCGTGTGCCGGCAACCCCGTCCCCTCTAGTTTATCCTCCGTCATAGTTTCCGTAGTGCTTAGGCGAAGCCCTGCGGAGATAGTTCTTCACCAACACCATCACCACGCCGTCGTGCTGCCGGAACTCATCTACTACTTCGCCCGACTTGCTGGATCGAGAAGGCGAGGACGTCATCGAGCTGAACGTGTGCAGAACTCGGAGGTGCCGTGCGTTCGGTACTTGGATCGGTCGGATCGTGAAGACGTACGACTACATCAACCGCATTGATAAACGCTTCATCTTAGCGATCTTCAAGGGTATGAAGATACACCCCTCTCGTTGCTATGCATCACCATGATCTTGCGTGTGCGTAGGATTTTTTAAATTAGTACGTTCCCCAAGCGGTGGCATCCGAGCCAGGTTTTATGCGTAGATGTCATGTGCACGAGTAGAACACAAGTGAGTTGTGGGCGATATAAGTCATATTGCTTACCAAAGCATGTCATATTCGGGCGGTATTGTTGGATGAAGCGGCCCGGACCGACATTACGTAATGCCACGCTTACGAGACTGGTTCTACCGACGCGTGCTTTGCACAATGTGGCTGGCGGGTGTCAGTTTCTCCAACTTTGGTTGAACCGAGTGTGGCTACGCCCGGTCCTTGAGAAGGTTAAAACATCACTAACTTGACAAACTATCGTTGTGGTTTTGATGCGTAGGTAAGAACGGTTCTTGCTAAGCCCAGTAGCAGCCACGTAAAATTTGCAACAACAAAGTAGAAGACGCCTAACTTGTTTTTGCAGGGCATGTTGTGATGTGATATGGTCAAGACATGATGCTAAATTTTATTGTATGAGATGATCATGTTTTGTAACCGAGTTATCGGCAATGGCAGGAGCCATATGGTTGTCGCTTTATTGTATGCAATGCAATCATACTGTAATGCTTTAGTTTATCACTAAGCGGTAGCGATAGTCGTAGAAGCATAAGATTGGCGAGACGACAACGATGCTACGATGGAGATCAAGGTGTCGCGCCGGTGACGACGGTGATCATGACGGTGCTTCTGAGATGGAGATCACAAGCACAAAATGATGATGGCCATATCATATCACTTATATTGATTGCATGTGATGTTTATCTTTTATGCATCTTATCTTGCTTTGATTGACGGTAGCATTTTAAGATGATCTCTCACTAAATTATCAAAGTATAATTGTTCTCCTGAGTATGCACCGCTATGAAAGTTCTTCGTCTTTGAGACACCACGTGATGATCCGGTGTGATAGGCTCTACGTTCAAATACAACGGGTGCAAAACAGTTGCACACGCCGGAATACTCGAGTTAAAATTGACGAGCCTAGCATATAACAGATATGGCCTCGGAACACGGAGACCGAAAGGTCGAGCGTGAATCATATAGTAGATATGATCAACATAGTGATGTTCACCATTGAAACTACTCCATCTCACGTGATGATCGAACATGGTTTTGTTGATTTGGATCACGTGATCACTTAGAGGATTAGAGAGATGTCTATCTAAGTGGGAGTTCTTAAGTAATATGATTAATTGAACTTAAATTTATCATGAACTTAGTCCTGGTAGTATTTTGCGAATTATGTTGTAGATCAATAGCTCGCGTTGTTGCTTCCCTACGTTTTATATCTGTTCCTAGAGAAAACTAAGTTGAAAGATGATAGTAGCAATGATGCGGACTGGGTCTGTGATCTGAGGTTTATCCTCATTGCTGCACAGAAGAATTATGTCCTTGATGCACCGCTAGGTGACAGACCTATGTTGGAAATATGCCCTAGAGGCAATAATAAAATGATTAATATTATATTTCCTTGTTCATGATAATTGTCTATTATTCATGCTATAATTGTGTTATCCGGAAATCATAATGCATGTGTGAATACATAGACCATAACATGTCCCTAGTGAGCCTCTAGTTGACTAGCTCGTTGATCAACAGATAGTCATGGTTTCCTGACTATGGACATTTGGATGTCATTGATAACGGGATCACATCGTTAGGAGAATGATGTGATGGACAAGGCCCAATCCTAAGCATAGCACAAGATCGTGTAGTTCGTTTGCAAGAGCTTTTCCAATGTCAAGTATCATTTCCTTAGACCATGAGATCGTGTAACTGCCGGATGCCGTAGGAGTGCTTTGGGTGTACCAAACGTCACAACGTAACTGGGTGACTATAAAGGTATATACTACAGGTATCCCCGAAAGTATCTGTTGAGTTGACACGGATCGAGATCGATTTGTCACTCCGTATGACGGAGAGGTATCTCTGGGCCCACTCGGTGATGCATCATCATAATGAGCTTAATGTGACCAAGTGTTTGGTCACGGGATCATGCATTACGGAACGAGTAAAGTGACTTGCCGGTAACGAGATTGAACGAGGTACTGGGATACCGACGATCGAATCTCGGGCAAGTAATGTACCGATTGACAAAGGGAATTGTATACCGGATTACTTAAATCCTTGACATCGTGGTTCATCCGATGAGATCATCGAGGAGCATGTGGGAGCCAACATGGGTATCCAGATCCCGCTGTTGGTTATTGGCCGGAGAGTCGTCTCGGTCATGTCTGCGTGTCTCCCGAACCCGTAGGGTCTACACACTTAAGGTTCAGTGACGCTAGGGTTGTAGAGATATTAGTATGCGGTAAACTGAAAGTTGTTCGGAGTCTCGGATGAGATCCCGGACATCACGAGGAGTTCCGGAATGGTCCGGAGGTGAAGAATTATATATAGGAAGTCCAGTTTCGGCCATCGGGAAAGTTTCGGGGGTCACCGGTATTGTACCGGGACCACCGGAAGGGTCCCGAGGGTCCACCGGTGGGGCCACCTATCTGGAGGGCCCCATGGGCTGAAGTGGGAATTGAAACAGCCTCGGTGGGCTGGTGCGCCTTGGCCTCTGCGTCTAGGGTTGTAAACCCTAGGGGTGGGGGGGCGCCCCACTTGACTTGGGGGGCAAGTCCCCCCTTGGCCGCCGTCCCCCCCTTGAGATGGGATCTCTAGGGGGCCGGCGCCCCCCAGGGCCCCTATATAAAGAAAGGGGGAGGGAGGGATGCGCACCCCTGCTCCTGGCGCCTCCCTCTCCCTCTGCGACACCTCTCCCTCTCGCTGAGCTTGGCGAAGCCCTGCCGAGATCGCCGCTACTTCCACCACCACGCCGTCGTGCTGCTAGATCTCCATCAACCTCTCCCTCCCCTTGCTGGATCAAGAAGGAGGAGACGTCTTCCCCAACCGTATGTGTGTTGAATGCGGAGGTGTCGTCCGTTCAGCACTAGGATCTTCGGTGATTTGGATCACGACGAGTACGACTCCCTCAACCCCGTTCTCTTGAACGCTTCCGCGCGTGATCTACAAGGGTATGTAGATGCACTCCTCTCTCTCATTGCTAGATGACTCCATAGATTGATCTTGGTGAAGCGTAGAAAATTTTTATTTTCTGCAACGTTCCCCAATAGTGGCATCATGAGCTAGGTCTATGCGTAGTTTCTATGCACGAGTAGAACACAAACTTGTTGTGGGCATAGATGTTGTCAATTTTCTTGCCACTACTAGTCTTATCTTGTTTCGGCGGCATCGTGGGATGAAGCGGCCCGGACCGACCTTACACGTACGCCACGTGAGACGGAGTTCCACCGACTGACATGCACTAGTTGCATAAGGTGGCTAGCGGGTGTCTGTCTCTCCCACTTTAGTCGGATCGGATTCGATGAAAAGGGTCCTTATGAAGGGTAAATATAAATTGGCATATCACGTTGTGGTTTTACGTAGGTAAGAAACGTTCTTGTTAGAAACCTATGGAAGCCACGTAAAAACATGCAACAACAATTAGAGGACGTCTAACTTGTTTTTGCAGCATATGCCTTGTGATGTGATATGGCCAAAAGGATGTGATGAATGAAATATATGTGATGTATGAGATTGATCATGTTCTTGTAATAGGAATCACGACTTGCATGTCGAAGAGTATGACAACCGGCACGAGCCATAGGATTTGTCTTTATTTTTGTATAACCTGCGTGTCATTGAATAAAGCCATGTAAATTACTTTACTTTATTGCTAAACACGTTAGCCATAGAAGTAGAAGTAATCGTTGGCGTGACAACTTCATGAAGACACGATGATGGAGATCATGATGATGGAGATCATGGTGTCATGCGGCGACGAAGATGATCATGGCGCCCCGAAGATGGAGATCAAAGGAGCAATATGATATTGGCCATATCATGTCACTATTTGATTGCATGTGATGTTTATCATGTTTTGCTTCTTATTTGCTTAGTACGATGGTAGTAAATAAGATGATCCCTTATAATAATTTCAAGAAAGTGTTCCCCCTAACTATGTGCCGTTGCGAAAGTTCGTTGTTTCGAAGCACCACGTGATGATCGGGTGTGATAGATTCTAACGTTCACATACAACAGGTGTAAGACAGATTTACACATGCAAAACACTTAGGTTGACTTGACGAGCCTAGCATGTACAGACATGGCCTCGGAACACAAGAGACCGAAAGGTCAAATATGAGTCGTATGGAAGGTACGATCAACGTGGAGATGTTCACCGATGATGACTAGTCCGTCTCACGTGATGAACGAACACGGTCTAGTTGAGTCGGATCATGTATCACTTAGATGACTAGAGGGATGTCTAATCTGAGTGGGAGTTCATTAAATAATTTGATTAGATGAACTTAATTATCATGAACTTAGTCTAAAACCTTTGCAAAATGTCTTGTAGATCAAATGGCCAACGCTCATGTCAACCTCAACTTCAACGTGTTCCTAGAGAAAACCAAGCTGAAAGATGATGGCAGCAACTATTCGGACTGGGTCCGGAACCTGAGGATCATCCTCATAGCTGCCAAGAAAGCATATGTCCCAGAAGGACCGCTAGGTGAAGCACCCATCCCAGAGAACCAAGATGTTATGAACGATTGGCAGTCACGTGCTGATGATTACTCCCTCGTTCAGTGTGGCATGCTTTGCAGCTTAGAACCGTGGCTCCAAAAATGTTTTGAGCAACACGGAACATATGAGATGTTCGAAGAGCTGAAAATGGTTTTCCAAGCTCATGCCCGGGTCGAGAGATATGAAGTCTCTAACAAGTTCTACAGTTGTAAGATGGAGGAAAATAGTTCTGTCAGTGAGCACATACTCAAAAAGTCTGGGTTGCACAACCGCTTGTCCCAGCTGGACATTAACCTCCCGGACGAGGCGGTCATTGATAGAATCCTTCAGTCGCTCCCACCTAGCTACAAGAGCTTTGTGATGAACTACAATATGCAGGGGATGGTGAAAACTATTCCTGAAGCTTTTTCAATGCTGAAATCAGCAGAGGTGGAAATCAAAAAGGAACATCAAGTGTTGATGGTCAATAAAACCACTAGTTTCAAGAAAGGCAAGGGTAAGAAGAACTTCAAGAAGGACGACAAGGGAGCTGCTACGCCCGGTTAGCCAGTTGCCGGGAAGAATCCAAAGAATGGACCCAAACCTGAGACTCAGTGCTTTTATTGCAAGGGAAAGGGACACTGGAAGCGGAACTGCCCCAAATACTTAGCGGACAAGAAGGCCGGCAACACTAAAGGTATATGTGATATACATGTAATTGATGTGTACCTTACCAGCACTCGTAGTAGCTCCTGGTATTTGATACCGGTGCGGTTGCTCATATTTGTAACTCAAAGCAGGAGCTGCGGAATAAGCGAAGATGGCGAAGGGCGAGGTGACGATCTTGTCGGGAATGGTTCCAAGGTCGATGTGATCGCTGTCGGCACGCTACCTCTACATTTACCTACGGGATTAGTTTTAAACCTCAATAATTGTTGTTTAGTGCCGCCTTTCAAAGACGAACATTGTATCCGGATCTCGTTTAATGCGAGATGGCTACTCATTTAAATCCGAGAATAATGGTTGTTCTATTTATATGAGAGATATGTTTTATGGTCATGCCCGCTGGTCAATGGTTTATTCTTGATGAATCTCGAACGTGATGTTACACATATTCATAGTGTGAATACCAAAAGATGTAAAGTTGATAACGATAGTCCCACATACTTGTGGCAATCGCCGCCTTGGTCACATTGGTGTCAAGCGCATGAAGAAGCTCCATGCTGATGGACTTTTAGAGTCTCTTGATTACGAATCATTTGACACGTGCGAACCATGCCTTATGGGCAAAATGACCAAGACTCCGTTCTCCGGAACAATGGAGCGAGCAACAAACTTATTGGAAATCATACATACGGATGTGTGCGGTCCAATGAGCGTTGAGGCTCGTGGAGGATATCGTTATGTTCTCACTCTCACTGACGACTTGAGTAGATATGGGTATGTCTACTTGATGAAACACAAGTCTGAGACCTTTGAAAAGTTCAAGTTCAGAATGAGGTAGAGAATCAACGTGACCGAAAGATAAAATTCTTACGATCAGATCGTGGGGGAGAATATTTAAGTCACAAATTTGGTACGCACTTAAGGAAATATGGAATCGTTTCACAACTCACGCCGCCTGGAACACCTCAGCGTAACGGTGTGTCCGAACATCGTAATTGCACTCTATTGGATATGGTGCGATCTATGATGTCACTCACCGATTTACCGCTATCATTTTGGGGATACGCTCTAGAGACAACTACATTCACTATAAATAGGGCACCGTCTAAATCCGTTGAGACGACACCGTATGAATTATGGTTTGGGAAGAAACCTAAGCTGTCGTTTCTAAAAGTTTGGGGATGCGATGCTTATGTCAAGAAACTTCAACCTGAAAAGCTCGAACCCAAGTCGGAAAAATGCGTCTTCATAGGATACCCTAAGGAAACCATTGGGTATACCTTCTACCTCAGATCCGAAGGCAAGATCTTTGTTGACAAGAACTGGTCCTTCTCGGAGAAAGAGTTTCTCTCGAAAGAAGTAAGTGCGAGGAAAGTGGAACTTGATGAAGTACTACCTCTTGAACCGGAAAGTAGCGCAGCTCGTGAAGATGTTCCGTGGTGCCCGTGACCGACTAGAGAGGAAGCTAATGATGATGATCAAGGTACTTCGGATCAAGTTACTCTTGAACTTCAGAGGGTCCACAAGGACACGTTCCACACCAGAGTGGTATGGCAACCCTGTCCTGTAAATCATGTTGTTAGACAACGGTGAACCTTCGAACTATGAAGAAGCAATGGCGGGCCCAGATTCCAACAAATGGCTTGAAGCCATGCAATCCGAGATAGGATCCATGTATGAAAACAAAGTGTGGACTTTGACAGACTTGCACGATGATCGTGACGATGGAAAACAAATGGATCTTTAAGAAGAAGACGGACGCGGATGGTAATGTTACCATCTATAAAGCTCGACTTGTTGCTAAGGGTTATCGACAAGTTCAAGGAGTTGACTACGATGAGACTTTCTCTCCCGTAGAGAAGCTGAAGTCCGTCCGAATCATGTTAGCAATTGCCGCATACTATGATTATGAGATATGGCAAATGGACGTCAAAACGCATTCCTTAACGGCCATCTTAAGGAAGAACTGTATATGATGCAGCCGGAAGGTTTTGTCGATCCTAAGAATGCTAACAAGGTATGCAAGCTCCAGCGCTCCATCTATGGGCTGGTGCAAGCATCGGAGTTGGAACATTCGCTTCAATGAAATGATCAAAGCGTTTGGGTTTATGCAGACTTGTGGAGAAGCCTGCGTTTACAAGAAAGTGAGTGGGAGCTCTGTAGCATTTCTCATATTATATGTGGATGACATACTTTTGATGGGAAATGAAATAGAACTTTTGGACAGCATTAAGGCCTACTTGAATAAGTGTTTTTCAATGAAGGACCTTGGAGAAGCTGCTTACATATTAGGCATCAAGATCTATAGGGATAGATCGAGACGCCTCATAGGTCTTTCACAAAGCACATACCTTGATAAGATATTGAAGAAGTTCAATATGGATCAGTCCAAGAAGGGGTTCTTGCCTGTGTTGCAAGGTGTGAAATTGAGCTCGGCTCAATGTCCCACCACGGAAGAAGATAGAGAAAAGATGAGTGTCGCCCCCTATGCCTCGGCCATAGGGTCTATCATGTATGCCATCTTTGTGTACTGCACCTGATGTAAACCTTGCCGTAAGTTTGGTAGGAAGGTACCAAAGTAATCCCGGCATGGAACACTAGACAACGGTCAAGAACATCCTGAAGTACCTGAAAAGGACTAAGGATATGTTTCTCGTATATGGAGGTGACAAAGAGCTCGTTGTAAAGGGTTACGTCGATGCTAGCTTTGACACAGATCTGGATGACTCTAAGTCACAAACCGGATACGTGTATATTTTGAATGGTGGGGCAGTAAGCTAGTGCAGTTGCAAGCAAAGCGTCGTGGCGGGATCTACATGTGAAGCGGAGTACATGGCAGCCTCGGAGGCAGCGCATGAAGCAATCTGGATGAAGGAGTTCATCACCGACCTAGGAGTCATAGCCAATGCGTCGGGGCGATCACTCTCACTGTGACAACACAGGAGCTATTGCCCTTGCCAAGGAGCCCAGGTTTCACAAGAAGACCAGGCACATCAAGCGTCGCTTCAACTCCATTCGTGAAAATGTTCAAGATGGAGACATAGATATTTGCAAAGTGCATACGGATCTGAATGTCGCAGATCCGTTGACTAAACCTCTTCCATGAAAGCAAAACATGATCAACACCGTAACTCTATGGGTGTTCGATTCATCACAATGTAACTAGACTATTGACTCTAGTGCAAGTGGGGAGCTGTTGGAAATATGCCCTAGAGGCAATAATAAAATGATTATTATTATATTTCCTTGTTCATGATAATTGTCTATTATTCATGCTATAATTGTGTTATCCGGGAATCATAATGCATGTGTGAATACATAGACCATAACATGTCCCTAGTGAGCCTCTAGTTGACTAGCTCGTTGATCAACAGATAGTCATGGTTGCCTGACTATGGACATTTGGATGTCATTGATAACAGGATCACGTCATTAGGAGAATGATGTGATGGACAAGACCCAATCCTAAGCATAGCACAAGATCGTGTAGTTCGTTTGCTAGAGCTTTTCCAATGTCAAGTATCATTTCCTTAGACCATGAGATTGTGTAACTCCCGGATGCCGTAGGAGTGCTTTGGGTGTACCAAAGCGTCACAAAGTAACTGGGTGACTATAAAGGTATACTATGGTATCCCGAAAGTATCTGTTGAGTTGACACGGATCGAGACTGGGATTTGTCACTCTGTATGACGGAGAGGTATCTCTGGGCCCACTCGGTGATGCATCATGATCATGAGCTCAATGTGACCAAGTGTTTGGTCACGGGATCACTCATTACGGAACGAGTAAAGTGACTTGCCGGTAACGAGATTGAACGAGGTACTAGGATACCGACGATCGAATCTCGGGCAAGTAACGTACCGATTGACAAAGGGAATTGTATACGGGATTACTTGAATCCTCGACATCGTGGTGCATCCGATGAGATCATTCGAGGAGCATGTGGGAGCCAACATGGGTATCTAGATCCCGCTGTTGGTTATTGGCCGGAGAGTCGCTCTCGTCATGTCTCACAGGTTCTCTCGAACCCGTAGGGTCTACACACTTAAGGTTCGGTGACACTAGGGTTGTAGAGATATTAGTATGCGGTAACCCGAAAGTTGTTCGTAGTCCGGATGAGATCTCGGACGTCACGAGGAGTTCCGGAATGGTCCGGAGGTGAAGAATTATATATAGGAAGTCCAGTTTTGGCCATCGGGAAAGTTTCGGGGGTCACCGGTATTGTACCGGGACCACCGAAAGGGTCCCGGGGGTCCATCGGGCGGAACCACCTATCCCGGAGGGCCCCATGGGCTGAAGTGGGGAAGGGAACCAGCCCCTGGTGGGCTGGTGCACCCCCCTTGGGCCTCCCCTGCGCCTAGGGTTGGAAACCCTAGGGGTGGGGCGCCCACTGACTTGGGGGCAAGTCCCCCTTGGCTCGCCCCCCCTTGAGATGGGATCTCTAGGGGGCCGGTGCCCCCCCCCAGGGCCCCTATATAAAGAGGGGGAAGGGAGGGCTGCGCCTCCCTCTCCCTCTGCAACACCTCTACCTCTCGCTGAGCTTGGCGAAGCCCTGCCGAGATCGCCGCTACTTCCACCACCACGCCGTCGTGCTGCTGGATCTCCATCAACCTCTCCCTCCCTTGCCGGATCAAGAAGGAGGAGACGTCTTCCCCAACCGTCGTGTGTTGAACGCGGAGGTGCCGTCCGCTCGGCACTAGGATCTTGATGATTTGGATCACGGCAGTACGACTCTCTCAACCCCGTTCTCTTGAACGCTTCCACGCGTGATCTACAAGGGTATGTACATGCACTCCTCTCTCTCGTTGCTAGATGACTCCATAGATTGATCTTGGTGAAGCGTAGAAAATTTTTATTTTCTGCAACGTTCCCCAACAACCTATTGCAGGAGCAGATGCAGACGTTATGAACGTTTGGCTAGCTCAATATGATGACTACTTGATAGTTTAGTGCACCATGCTTAACGACTTAGAATCGGGACTTCAAAGACGTTTTGAACGTCATGGACCATATGAGATGTTCCAGGAGTTGAAGTTAATATTTCAAGCAAATACCCGAGTTGAGAGATATGAAGTCTCCAACAAGTTCTACAGCTAAAAGATGGAGGAGAATAGCTCAAGCAGTGAGCATGTGCTCAGATTGTCCGGGTACTACAATCGCTTGAATCAAGTGGGAGTTAATCTTCCAGATAAGATAGTGATTGACAAAATTCTCTAGTCACCATCACCAAGTTAGTAGAACTTCGTGATGAACTATAACATGCAAGGGATAACATAAACGATTCCCGAGCTCTTCGTGATGTTGAAATCAACGAAGGTAGAAATCAAGAAAGAGCATGAAGTGTTGATGATTGACAAGACCACTAGTTTCAAGAAAAGGGCAAAGGGAAAGAAAGGGAACTTCAAGTAGAATGACAAGCAAGTTGTCACTCCCGCGAAGAAGCCCAAAGCTGGACCAAAGCCTAAAACTGAGTGCTTACACTGCAAAATAAATGGTCACTGGAAACGGAAATGCCCTGAATATTTGGTGGATAAGAAGGATGGCAAAGTGAACAAGGGTATATTTGATATACAGGTTATTGATGTGTGCCATACTAGTGTTTATAGTAGCCCCTGAGTATTTGATACTTGTTCGGTTGCTAAGATTAGTAACTCGAAACAGGAGTTACAGAATAAACAGAGAGTAGTTGAAGGGGAAGTGATGATGAGTGTTGGAAGTAGTTCCAAGATTGATATGATCATCATCGCACACTCCCTATACTTTCGAGATTAGTGTTGAACCTAAATAAATGTTATTTGGTGTTTGCGTTGAGCATGAATATGATTGATCATGTTTATTGCAATACGGTTATTCATTTAAAGTTAGAGAATAATTGTTGTTCTATTTACATGAATAAAACCTTCGATGGTCATACACCCAATGAAAATAGTTTGTTGGATCTCGATCGTAGTGATACACATATTCATAATATTGATGCCAAAAGATGCAAAGTTGATAATGATAGTGCAACTTATTTGTGGCAATCGCCGTTTGGGTCATATCGGTGTAAAGCGCATGAAGAAACTCTATAAAGATGGACTTTTGGAATCACTTGATTATGAATCATTTGATGCTTGCGAACCGTGCCTTGTGGGCAAGATGACTAAAACGCCGTTCTCCAGAACTATGGAGCGAGCAACTGATTTATTGGAGATCATACATACTGATGTATGTGGACCAATGAATGTTCAGGCTCGCGACGGGTATCGTTATTTTCTCACCTTCACAGATAATTTGAGCAGATATGAGTATATCTACTTAATGAAGCACAAGTCTGAAACATTTGAAAAGTTCAAAGAACTTCAGAGTGAAGTGTAGAATCATCGTAACAAGAAAATAAAGTTTCTACGATCTGATCATGGAGACGAATATTTGAGTTACGAGTTTGGTCTTCAATTAAAACAATGTGGAATAGTTTCACAAACTCATGCCACCTGGAACACCACAACGTAATGGTGTGTCCGAACATCGTAACCACACTTTATTAGATATGGTGCGATCTATGATGTCTCTTACCGATTTACCATTATCATTTTGGGGTTACCCATTAGAGACAGCTGCATTCACTTTAAATAGGGCACCATCAAAATCCGTTGAGACAACGCCTTATGAACTGTGGTTTGGCAAGAAACCAAAGTTGTCATTTTTTAAAGTTTGGGGCTGCGATGCTTATGTGAAAAAGTTTCAACCTGATAAGCTCGAACCCAAATCGGAGAAGTGCGTCTTCATAGAATACCCAAAGGAAACTGTTGGGTACACCTTCTATCACAGATCCGAAGGCAAGATATTCGTTGCTAAAATGGATCCCTTCTAGAGAAGGAGTTTCTCTCGAAAGAAGTGAGTAGGAGGAAAGTAGAGCTTGATAAGGTAAATGTACCTACTCCCTTGTTGGAAAGTAGTTCATCACAGAAATCAGTTTTAGTGATTCCTACACCAATTAGTGAGGAAGCTAATGATGATGATAATGAAACTTCAGATCAAGTTACTACTGAACCTCGTAGGTCAACCAGAATGAAATCCGCACCAGAGTGGTACGGTAATCCTGTTCTGGAGATCATGTTACTTGACCATGACAAACCTATGAACTATGAGGAAGCGATGATGAGCCCAGATTCCACAAAAAGGCTTGAGGCCATGAAATCTGAGATAGGATCCATGTATGAGAACAAAGTATGGACTTTGATTGACTTGCCCAATGATCGGCAAACCATTGAAATTAAATGGATCTTCAAGAGGAAGACGGACGCTGATAGTAGTGTTACTATCTACAAAGCTAGAATTGTCGCAAAAGGTTTTTGACAAGTTCAAGGTGTTGACTACGATGAGAGTTACTCACTCATATATATGCTTAAGTCTGTCCGAATCATGTTAGCAACTGCCACATTTCATGAAATCTGGCAAATGGATAAACAAAACTACATTCTTAATGGATTTATTAAAGAAGAGTTGTATATGATGCAACCAGAAGGTTTTGTCAATCCTAAAGGTGCTAACAAAATATGCAAGCTCCAGCGATCCATCTATGGACTGGTGCAAGTATCTTGGAGTTGGAATATACGCTTTGATAAGTTGATCAAAGCATATAGTTTTATATAGACTTGCGGTGAAGCCTGTATTTACAAGAAAGTGAGTGGGAGCACTACAACATTTCTGATAAGTATATGTGAATGACATATTGTTGATTGGAAATAATGTAGAATTATTCTGCAAAGCATAAAGGAGTATTTGAAAGGAATTTTTCAAAGAAGGAGCTCGGTGAAGCTGCTTACATATTGAGCATCAAGATCTATAGAGATAGATCAAGACGCTTGAAAAGTTTTTTCAATGAGTACATACCTTGACAAGATTTTGAAGCAGTTCAAAATGGAACAGTCAAAGAAAGAGTAAGACTCAAAGCCCGACCACGGCAGAAGATAGAAAGAGAATGAAAGTCATTCCCTATGCCTTGGCCATAGGTTCTATAAAGTATGCCATGCTGTGTACCAGATCTATTGTATACCCTACACTGATTTTGGCAAGGAGTACAATAGTGATCTAGGAGTAGATCACTGGACAGCGGTCAAAATTATCCTTAGTGGAATAAGGATATGTTTCTCGATTATGGAGGTGACAAAAAGGTTCGTCGTAAAGGGTTACGTCGATTCAAATTTTACACCAATAGAGATGACTCTAAGTCTCAATCTGGGTACATATTGAAAGTGGGAGCAATTAGCTAGAGTAGCTCCGTGCAGAGCATTGTAGACATAGAATATTTTGCAAAATACATACGGATCTGAATGTGGCAGACCCGTTGACTAAACTTCTCTCATAAGCAAAACATGATCACACCTTAGTACTCTTTGGGTGTTAATCACATAGCGATGTGAACTAGATTGTTGACTCTAGTAAACCATTTGGGTGTTAATCACATAGCGATGTGAACTGATCACATAAAGATGTGAACTATTGGTGTTAATCACATAGCGATGTGAACTGATCACATAAAGATGTGAACTATTGGTGTTAAATCACATCACAATGTGAACTAGATTAT
The DNA here is from genome assembly GCA_021605145.1 of Aegilops bicornis. NCBI lineage: Eukaryota > Viridiplantae > Streptophyta > Magnoliopsida > Poales > Poaceae > Aegilops > Aegilops bicornis. Next base: position 717,101,790 of record CM038670.1, read on the forward strand.
TGACTCTAGTGCAACTAGGAGACTGAAGGAAATATGCCCTAGAGGCAATAATAAAGTTATTATTTATTTCCTTATATCATGATAAATGTTTATTATTCATGCTAGAATTGTATTAACCGAAAACATAATACATGTGTGAATACATAGACAAACATAGTGTCACTAGTATGCATCTACTTGACTAGCTCGTTGATCGAAGATGGTTATGTTTCCTAGCCATAGACATGGGTTGTCATTTGATTAACGGGATCACATCATTAGGAGAATGATGTGATTGACTTGACCCATTCCGTTAGCTTAGCACCCGATCGTTTAGTATGTTGCTATTGCTTTCTTCATGACTTATACATGTTCCTATGACTATGAGATTATGCAACTCCCGTTTACCGGCGGAACACTTTGTGTGCTAAACGTCACAACGTAACTAGGTGATTATAAAGGTGCTCTACAGGTGTCTCTGAAGATACTTGTTGGGTTGGCGTATTTCGAGATTAGGATTTGTCACTCCGATTGTCGGAGAGGTATCTCTGGGCCCACTCGGTAATGCACATCACTTAAGCCTTGCAAGCATTGCAACAAGTGAGTTAGTTGCAGGATGATGTATTACGGAACGAGTAAAGAGACTTGCATGTAACGAGATTGAACTAGGTATTGATATACCAACGATCGAATCTCGGGCAAGTAACATACCGATGACAAAGGGAACAAAGTATGTTGTTATGCGGTCTGACCGATAAAGATCTTCGTAGAATATGTAGGAGCCAATATGGGCGTCCAGGTTCCGCTATTGGTTATTGACTAGAGAGGTGTCTCGGTCATGTCTACATAGTTCTCGAACCCGTAGGGTCCGCACGCTTAACGTTTCGTTGACGATATAGTATTATATAAGTTATGTATGTTGGTGACCGAATGTTGTTCGGAGTCCCGGATGAGATCATGGACATGACGAGGAACTCCGGAATGGTCCGGAGATAAAGTTTGATATATGGGATAATAGTGTTTTGGTCTCCGGAAGGGTTCTGGAATTCACCGGAAGGGGTTCCGGATGTTTCCCGAAATGTTTGGGTACGAGAACACTTTATTTGGGCCAAAGAGGAAATCCCACGAGGCTTTTGGAAAGTGCAAAAGGAAGTTTTGCGGAGACCAGAGGATAGACGCCAGGAACCCTGGCGTCTAGGGGGTAGACGCCGGGAACCCTGGCGTCTAGCCCTGGAGTCTGTGTAGGACTCTTGCCTTTAGGGCAAAATGACTTTGAGGAGGCTTTTACTCCGAGTTTCGACCCCAGGGCTCAACATATAAATAGAGGGGCAGGGCTAGCACCAAAAAGAGATCAAGAAACACCAAGCCGTGTGCCGGCAACCCCGTCCCCTCTAGTTTATCCTCCGTCATAGTTTCCGTAGTGCTTAGGCAAAGCCCTGTGGAGATAGTTCTTCACCAACACCGTCACGACGCCGTCGTGCTGCCGGAACTCATCTACTACGCCCGTCTTCTTTGGATCGAGAAGGCGAGGACGTCATTGAGCTGAACGTGTGCAGAACTCGGAGGTGCCGTGCGTTCGGTACTTGGATCGGTTGGATCGTGAAGACGTACCACTACATCAACCGCGTTGATAAACGCTTCCGCTTAGCGATCTTCAAGGGTATGAAGGTACACTCCCCCTCTCGTTGATATGCATCACCATGATCTTGCATGTGCGTAGGAATTTTTTTTAAATTACTACGTTCCCCAATAGTTACAAACCTATTCCAAATCAGACAAGTGCTACTTTGTAGGTTATACCAAAATGTTGGGTATTCCTCCCTCACTATACCGAGGCAAATAGTTTTGCCGCGAAACTTGTGCTTTTAAAGAGAATGGTTCTTTCAAAAAGGTGAGTGGGAGAATAGTGCAACTCGACAAGATAAACAGTATCTTCATCATCAGATCAAATGAAAGAGACCTTGGAAGTAATTCCAGAGTTTCCTACTGCGACTGATACAGAAGTCTCTACAATAAAATGTATGAACTTCGGTCGAACTTGTAGCTGAACCACGTAGGCAAGGCTCGTGCAAACCTCTCAGGTGCGCAAACGAGATATTGTTGTTAGACAACATTATACCTACAATACACAAGGAAGTGTTGATGGGACCTGACTCCGGAATTGGCTAAATGCCAATACAACCCGAGTTAGTTTCCATATAAGTGATTCAAGATTAAATCCTTGATACACCTTTCGGAAGACTTAGAGTCTAACGAATATTTATGGAACTTGAAACTGATACGGATAAAAATGTTTTATCCATAAAGCTCGACTTGTTGAAATAACAAGTTCAAGAGTTGACTACGATGAGGTTGTTTTCATCTAGCGATGCTTAAAGTCGGTTCGGGTTGAACTAGCAATTAATACATATTTCAATCATGAGATATGAAACATGGATGAAAATAGGATTTCCATCTGATGGAAATGAAACCAAGTACTTGCATGTGTTACAGTCCAAGGCATTTTGTCTATCCAGAGGATGCTAGTAAGGGTGCAAACTTCAGAGTTCCAAATGATGGATGAGAAGAGAGCAAAATGGAGTTGGAATCTTCGTGCTTTGATGAAATGGTCAAAGGGGTTTGACTTCATCAATGGGTAATGAAGATGCTTGTAATTCAAGAAAGTAAGTGGGAGCGTAATAATATTTCTAAAAACCTTGCGTGCTTGACACATTGTTAACTGGAAATAAATTTCTTGACACGAATTAGGACTTCTTTTGAAAATAGTTTTTTGATGAAGTGCTTAGGCTAAATAGCCTCAATATTAGGAATAATGATCTATGGAGATAGATTTACCTAATAGGGCTAAGCAATGAATACATATTGACAAGGTGCTAAAACCTTTTAGCATTTAAAACCGCCAAGGAGTGATTCTTGCGGAGTCACATGGAAGAGTTTTTGCAAGACTCGGTGTCCCAAAACACTGATGAGCAAAATACATGATGCAGATTCCACACACTTTTGTGTTTGGATTAATCATGTATTCCATGGTATGTAAAACAACCAGATATGTCCGATACTCCCACGGTGTTGCTAGTATGGATACTAAAGTGATCAAAGCATGCTTGATCATTGGGACAACGATGAAAGCTGTCATTGAGTACTAGAGTAAATCGAGTATATGTTTTCATAAGCGGAGATCATGAAGAGTTCATTGTAAAATGTTACATCGACACTGTCTTCATCTTTTCTCCATGCGATTTTCGATTTAAGTTAAGGGTTTTGTGTAATACACAATATGGTGGCACGGTAGTTGGAAATTGTTCCCAACAGGATACTGTGGCGAATTATATAACAAATGACTAAGTATGTTGATGCTTTAGAAGCGACAAACAAGATGTTGAATAATATAGTTCATTCATGAACTTAGTATGGTTCCAAGATGGCTTTTGTCAATGGGACACTACTGCAGGTAGTTTCTCCATAACTCGGTCTCGAGGAATCCGAGTTCGACCTGTGATTCACATACATAAAAGCCAAGACCACACAAAATATGAATTTTGTGAAAGCGTGAAAACGTGAGAATATGCAAAGATACACACGGAGCTGAAGTCGCCGATCCGATGGACATCGAGCTATACCACATGCGAAGCATTTTTACACCAAGATGCCATAGGTGTAAAGTGCATTAGCATTAACTAGATTATTGACTCTAGTGCAAGTGGGAGTCTGTAGGAGATATGCCCTAGAGGCAATAATAAATGCTATTACTTATCTCCATGTGCATAATTATGTTTATGTTCCATGCTAAAACATCTATGGTTCTCGAGTCTGCAATAACACGAGGCTCGGAGGAAGACTCATATGCACGTGTGGAATAATAAACGGTAAGAAGTATTCCTAGTCTGGCCTCTAAGACTAGCTCAAGTGTTGCATGATGATTCTATTTTCCTGGTCATGGGCATGTCTATGCCAAAGAACTTTGAGGGCACAATGTTAAGAGAACATTTGTGTTGAATCGACCCGAATTGATGTTATGCTATGAGATTCATTCGTCAGAAGTTAATGGTAAATAACACAGAGATGGTTAATGTTTGCATGATTCCTTAGACCATAAGAGTATCGAGTTTCTTCATTTTTGCTTCATGAACTTTGGGGTTTGTTAAACGTCATCCGTAAATGGGTGGCTATTACGCAGCTTACGGGTTCATGGAAAAGTATGTCAAGTAACTTAATAGCTCAAGATTGGGATTTGCTCCTCCGACAATGGAAAGATATATCTGGGCCCTCTCAGTGTTACGATATCCATCATCGTCTGGACAGACACTTTGTGATTTGATCACGGGGATGCCGGAACACGGTAACGAGAAAAGAGAACAATACTGGTAACGAGGTAACTGGCATAGTGGACAAGTTGTTGATCCACGGGAATGCCAACATGTCTCACCTCGGGTATTTGTAACATATCGCGAAGCAACAGGAATAGCACACGACAACTGGAGGTTCACTCGAATATTCATTCGTGTGGGTATAGGGGTCAATATGGGTGTCCACGGCTCCGATGTTGATCATTGATTGGAAAGGGTTCCGGTCATGTCTATACTTCACCGAACCTATGGGGTCACACGCTTAAGGGTCATCTATCTGTTGAATACTAGACAAGGAGTCTGAGGGAAAATCACCGAAAAAGTTACGGACACCAGAAAAGTTTCGGACACCGGAAAAGGTTTCGCAGAGAGAGGTCATCGGATGAGTTTCGGTGAAACTGAAAAGTTGTTTCAGGGGATACCATTAAGTCAAATTGGTTTCGGCACATGCCTGATAATTCTTGGAGGGTGCGAGAATCATTCGGAAGCTCGAATTTTCCGGGATAATAACCGGAGATGCTCCGGAGCTGCCGGAACCACTTCAGATGCTTTTCGCAGATGAAAATCACTAAATCGGAATTATTTCGGAACGCGTTGAAAATCATTTTTGTGGGTACTGGAAATGTTCTAAGCCCACATAAATGTTGGGGAACGTTGCAGAAAATTAAAATTTTTCCTACGGTTTCACCAAAATCCATCTATGAGTTCATCTAAGCAACGAGTCAAGGGAGTGAGTTTGCATCTACATACCACTTGTAGATCGAGTGCGGAAGCGTTCAAGGGGATGGTGATGATGGAGTCGTACTCGCCGTGATTCGGATCACCGATGACCAAGTGATGAACGGACAGCACCTCCGTGTTCAACACACGTATGGTACGGACGACGTCTCCTCCGTCTTGATCCAGCAAGGAGGAAGGAGAGGTTGAGGAAGACAGCTCCAACGGCAAAGACGACGGGCGTGGTGTTGTTGGTGCAGCAAGATCTCGGCCAGGCTTCGCCAAGCACGCACGGAGGAGGAGAGGTGTTGGGAGGGAGGGCTGCGCCTTGGCTTGTGGTGTGCAGCCCTCCCTCACCCCTCTATTTATAGGGGAAGGGAGAAGGGGCCGGCCCCTCTAGATGGCATCTAGAGGGGCGGCGGCCAAGGGAGGGACTTGCCCCCAAGCAAGGGGGCGCCTCTAGGGTCCCCCCAACCCTAGGCGCAAGGGCCCAAGGGGGGGTGCGCCCAGCCCACCAGGGGCTGGCTCCTGCCCCCACGCAGCCCATGTGGCCCCCCGGGAGGGGTGGCCCCTCCTAGTGGACCCCCGAAACCCTTCCGGTGGCCCCGGTACAATACCGATATGCCCCCGAAACTTTCCGGTGTCCGTTTGACAACTTCCCATATATAAATCTTTACCTCCGGACCCTTCTGGAACTCCTCGTGACGTCCGGGATCTCATCCGGGAATCCGAACAACATTCGGTAATCACATACAAGTCTTCCTAATAACCCTAGCGTCACCGAACCTTAAGTGTTTAGACCCTACGGGTTCGGGAGACACGCAGACATGACCGAGACGGCTCTCAGGTCAATAACCAACAGCGGGATCTGGATACCCATGTTGGCTCCCACATGCTCCTCAATGATGTCATCGGATGAACCACGATGTCGAGGATTCAAGCAACCCCGTACACTATTCCCTTTGTCAAACGGTACGTTACATGCCAGAGACTCGATCGTCGGTATCCCAATACCTCGTTCAGTCTCGTTACCGGCAAGTCACTTTACTCGTGCCGTAATGCATGATCCCGTGACTAAACACTTGGTCACTTTGAGCTCATTATGATGATGCATTACCGAGTGGGCCCAAAGATACCTCTCCGTCATACGGAGTGACAAATCGATCTCGATCCGTGTCAACCCAATGACACTTTCGGAGATACCTGTAGTGCACCTTTATAGTCACCCAGTTACGTTGTGACGTTTGGTACACCCAAAGCACTCCTACGGTATCCGGGAGTTACACGATCTCATGGTCTAAGGAAGAGATACTTGACATTGAAAAGCTCTAGCAAAATGAACTACATGATCTTGTGCTATGCTTAGGATTGGGTCTTGTCCATCACGTCATTCTCCTAATGACGTGATCCCGTTGTCAATGACATCTGATGTCCATAGTCAGGAAACCATGACTATCTGTTGATCAACGAGCTAGTCAACTAGAGGCTTACTAGGGACGACATTGTGGTCTATGTATTCACACGTGTATTACGATTTCCGGATAATACAATTATAGCATGAATAAAAGACAATTATCACGAACAAGGAAATATAATAATAATGCTTTTATTATTGCCTCTAGGGCATATTTCCAACAGTCTCCCACTTGCACTAGAGTCAATAATCTAGTTACATTGTGATGAATCGAACTCCCATAGAGTTCTGGTGTTGATCTTGTTTTGCCCGCGGAAGACGTTTAGTCAACGAATCTGCGAAATTCAGATCCGTATGAACTTTGCAAATTTCTATGTCTCCATCTTGAACATTTTCATGGATGGAGTTGAAGCGACGCTTGATGTGCCTGGTCTTCTTGGGAAACCTGGCTCCTTGGCAAGTGCAATAGCTCGGTGTTGTCACAGAAGAGTTTGATCGGCCCCGACGCATTGGGTATGACTCCTAGGTCGGTGATGAACTCCTTCACCCAAATTGCTTCATGCGCTGCCTCCGAGGCTGCCATGTACTCCGCTTCACATGTAGATCCCGCCACGACGCTACGCTTGCACTGCACCACCATCGCTCCACCATTCAACATATACACGTATCCGGTTTGTGACTTAGAGTCATCCAGATCTGTGTCGAAGGTAGCGTCGACGTAACCCTTTACGACGACCTCTTCGTCACCTCCATAAACGTGAAACATGTCATTTGTCCTTTTCAGGTACTTCAGGATATTCTTGACCGCTGTCCAGTGTTCCTTGCCGGGATTACTTTGGTACCTTCCTACCTAACTTACGGCAAGGTTTACATCAGGTCTAGTACACAGCATGGCATACATAATAGATCCTATGGCTGAGGCATAGGGGATGACGCTCATCTCTTCTTTATCTTTTGCCATGCTCGGGCATTGAGCTGAGCTCAATCTCACACCTTGCACCTGAGGCAAGAACCCTTTCTTGGACTGATCCATTTTGAACTTCTTCAAAATCTTATCAAGGTATGTGCTTTGTGAAAGACCTATGAGGCGTCTCGATCTATCTCTATAGATCTTGATGCCTAATATATAAGCAACTTCTCCAAGGTCCTTCATTGAAAAACACTTATTCAAGTAGGCCTTAATGCTGTCCAAGAATTCTATATCATTTCCCATCAAAAGTATGTCATCTACATATAATATGAGAAATGCTCTGAGCTCCCACTCACTTTCTTGTAAACGCAGGCTTCTCCATAAGTCTCAAGATAAACCCAAACGCTTTGATCATCTCATCAAAGCGAATGTTCCAACTCCGAGATGCTTGCACCAGCCCATAAATGGATCGCTGGAGCTTGCATACTTTGTTAGCATTCTTAGGATCGACAAAACCTTCCGGCAGCATCATATACAGCTCTTTCTTAAGATGCCCGTTAAGGAATGCCGTTTTGACGTCCATCTGCCATATCTCATAATCATAGTATGCGGCAATTGCTAACATGATTCGGACGGACTTAAGCTTCGCTACGGGAGAGAAAGTCTCATCGTAGTCAATCCCTTGAACTTGTCGATAACCCTTAGCGACAAGTCGAGCTTTATAGATGGTGACATTACCATCCGCGTCCGTCTTCTTCTTAAAGATCCATTTGTTTTCTATCGTTCGCCGATCATCGGGCAAGTCACCAAAGTCCATACTTTGTTTTCATACATGGATTCTATCTCGGATTTCATGGCTTCTAGCCATTTGTTGGAATCTGGGCACGCCATCGCTTGTTCATAGTTCGAAGGTTCACCGTTGTCTAACAACATGATTTCCAGGACAGGGTTGTCGTACCACTCTGGTGCGGAACGTGTCCTTGTGGACCTACGAAGTTCAGTAGCAACTTGATCCGAAATACCTTGATCATCATCATTATTTTCCTCTGCAGTTGGTGTAGGCATCACAGAACATTTTCACGAGCTGCACTACTTTCCCGTTCAAGAGGTAGTACTTCATCGAAGTTCTACTTTCCTCCCACTTACTTCTTTCGAGAGAAACTCTTTTTCCAGAAAGGATCCGTTCTTGGCAACAAAGATCTTGCCCTCGGATCTTAAGTAGAAGGTATACCCAATGGTTTCTTTAGGGTATCCTATGAAGATGCATTTTTCCGACTTGGGTTCGAGCTTTTCAGGTTGAAGTTTCTTGACATAAGCATCGCATCCCGAAACTTTTAGAAACGCATACTTAGGTTTCTTCCCAAACCATAATTCATACGGTGTCGTCTCAACGGATTTAGACGGTGCCCTATTTAAAGTGAATGTAGCTGTCTCTAGAGCGTATCCCCAAAATGATAGCGGTAAATCGGTAAGAGACATCATAGATCGCACCATATACAATAGAGTGCGATTACGACGTTCGGACACACCGTTACGCTGAGGTGTTCCAGGCGGCGTTAGTTGTGAAACGATTCCACATTTCCTTAAGTGTGTACCAAATTCGTGACTTAGGTATTCTCCTCCACGATCTGATCATAAGAATTTTATCTTTCGGTCACGTTGATTCTCTACCTCATTCTGAAATTCCTTGAACTTTTCAAAGGTTTCAGATTTGTGTTTCATTAAGTAGACATACCCATATCTACTCAAGTCATCTGTGAGAGTGAGAACATAATGATATCCTCCGCGAGCCTCAATGCTCATTGGACCACACACATCGGTATGTATGATTTCCAACAAGTTGGTTGCTCGCTCCATTGTTCCGGAGAACGGAGTCTTGGTCATTTTGCCCATGAGGCATGGTTCGCATGTGTCAAATGATTCATAATCGAGAGACTCCAAAAGTCCATCAGCATGGAGCTTCTTCATGCGCTTGACACCAATGTGACCAAGGCGGCAGTGCCACAAGTATGTGGGACTATCTTTATCAACTTTACATCTTTTGGTATTCACGCTATGAATATGTGTAACACTACGCTCGAGATTTATTAAGAATAAACCATTGACCATCGGAGCATGACCATAAAACATATCTCTCATATAAATAGAACAACCATTATTCTCGGATTTAAATGAGTAGCCATCTCGCATTAAACGAGATCCAGATACAATGTTCATGCTCAAACTTGGCACTGAATAACAATTATTGAGGTTCATAACTAATCCCGTGGGTAAATGTAGAGGTAGCGTGCCGACGGCGATCACATCGACTCTGGAACCATTCCCGACGTGCATCGTCACCTCGTCCTTCGCCAATCTCCGCTTATTCCGCAGCTCCTGCTGTGAGTTACAAATATGAGCAACGGCACCGGTATCAAATACCCAGGAGTTACTACGAGTACTGGTAAGGTACACATCAATTACATGTATATCAAATATACCTTTGGTGTTGCCGGCCTTCTTGTCCGCTAAGTATTTGGGGCAGTTCCGCTTCGAGTGACCCTTCCCCTTGCAATAAAAGCACTCAGTCTCAGGCTTGGGTCCATTCTTTGACTTCTTCCCGGCAACTTGCTTACCGGGCGTGGCAACCTCCTTGCCGTCCTTCTTGAAGTTCTTCTTGCCCTTGCCCTTCTTGAACTTAGTGGTTTTGTTGACCATCAACACTTGATGTTCTTTCTTGATTTCAACCTCTGCTGACTTCAGCATTGAGAATACTTCGGGAATGGTCTTCACCATCCCCTGCATATTGTAGTTCATCATAAAGCTCTTGTAGCTTAGTGGGAGCGACTGAAGGATTCTGTCAATGACCGCCTCATCCAGGAGGTTTATGTCCAATTTGGGACAAAGCGGTTGTGCAACCGACATTTTGAGTATGTGCTCACCGATGTAACTGTTTTCCTCCATCTTACAACTATAGAACTTGTCGGAGACTTCATATCTCTCGACCGGGCATGAGCTTGGAAAACTAGTTTCAGCTCTTGAACATCTCATATGCTCCGTGTTGCTCAAAACGCTTTTGGAGCCCGGTTCTAAGTTGTAAAGCATGCCGCATCGAACGAGGGAGTAATCATCAGCATGAGTCTGCCAAGCATTCATAATGTCTTGGTTCTGCAGGACGGGGCGTCACCTAGCGGTCCTTCTAGGACATATTGTTTCCTGGCAGCTATGAGGATGATCCTCAGGTTCCGGACCCGGTCCATATAGTTTCTGCCATCATCTTTCAGCTTGGTTTTCTCTAGGAACGCGTTGAAGTTCAGGTTGACATTAGCGTTGGCCATTTGATCTACAAGACATATTTGCAAAAGTTTTAGACTAAGTTCATGATAATTAAGTTCATCTAATCAAATTATTTTAATGAACTCCCACTCAGATTAGACATCCCTCTAGTCATCTAAGTGTTTACACGATCCGAGTCGACTAGGCCGTGTCCGATCATCACGTGAGATGGACTAGTCATCGTCGGTGAACATTCTCATGTTGATCGTATCTTCCATACGACTCGTGTTCGACCTTTCGGTGTCCGTGTTCCGAGGCCATGTCTCGTACATGCTAGGCTCGTCAAGTTAACCCTAAGTGTTTTGCATGTGTAAAACTGTCTTACACCCGTTGTATGTGAACGTAAGGATCTATCACACCCGATCATCACGTGGTGCTCAAAGCATTTAACTTTAGCAACGGTGCACGCTTAGGGGAGAACACTTCTTGAAATTGTTGTAAGGATCATCTTATTTACTACCGTCGTTCTAAGTAAACAAGATGCATAAACATAATAAACATCACATGCAATTATATAGTAGTGACATGATATGGCCAATATCATATAGCTCCATTGATCTCCATCTTCGGGCTCCATGATCATCTTGTCACCGGCATGACACCATGATCTCCATCATCATGATCTCCATCATCGTGTCTCCATGAAGTTGCTCGCCAACTATTACTTCTACTACTATGGCTAACACATTTAGCAATAAAGTAAAGTAATTTACATGGTGTTTAATCAATGACACGCAGGTCATACAATAATTAAGACAACTCCTATGGCTCCTGCCGGTTGTCATACTCATCGACATGCAAGTCGTGATTCCTATTACAAGAACATGATCTCATACATCACAATATATCATTCATCATTCATCACAACTTCCGCCATATCACATCACATGACAATTGCTGCAAAAACAAGTTAGACGTCCTCTAATTGTTGTTGCATCTTTTACGTGGCTGCAATTGTGTTCTAGCAAGAACGTTTTCTTACCTACGAATAACCACAACGTGATTTTGTCAACTTCTATTTACCCTTCATAAGGACCCTTTTCATCGAATCTGCTCCAACTAAAGTGGGAGAGACAGACACCCGCCAGCCACCTTATGCAACTAGTGCATGTCAGTCGGTGGAACCGGTCTCACGTAAGCGTACGTGTAAGGTTGGTCTGGGCCGCTACATCCCACAATACCGCTGAAGCGAGATAAGACTAGTAGCGGCAAGCAAGTTGACAAGATCTACGCCCACAACCAAATTGTGTTCTACTCGTGCAATAGAGAACTACACATAGACCTAGCTCATGATGCCACTGTTGGGGAACGTTGCGTAAAAATTAAAAATTTCCCTACGGTTTCACCAAAATCCATCTATGAGTTCATCTAAGCAACGAGTCAAGGGAGTGAGTTTGCATCTACATACCACTTGTAGATCGAAAAGGAAGCGTTCAAGGGGATGGTGATGATGGAGTCGTACTCGCCGTGATTCGGATCACCGATGACCAAGTCTTTGAGCGGACAGCACCTCCGTGTTCAACACACGTGCAGATGCGGATGACGCCTCCTCCGTCTTGATCCAGCAAGGAGGAAGGAGAGGTTGAGGAAGACAGCTCCAGCGGCAGACGACGGCGTGGTGTTGTTGGTGCAAAGAAGATCTCGGCGAGGCTTCGCCAAGCACGCACGGAGGAGGAGAGGTGTTGGGGAGGGAGGGCTGCGCCTTGGCTTGTGGTGTGCAGCCCTCCCTCACCCCTCTATTTATAGGGGAAGGGAGAAGGGGCCGGCCCCTCTAGATGGCATCTAGAGGGGGCGGCGGCCAAGGGAGGGACTTGCCCCCAAGCAAGGGGGCGCCTAGGGTTCCCCCAACCCTACGCGCAAGGGCACAAGGGGGGGGTGCGCCCAGCCCACCAGGGGCTGGCTCCTGCCCCCACCCAGCCCATGTGGCCCCCGGAGGGGTTGCCTCCCGTGGACCTCGAACCCTTCCAGGTGGCCCCTGCATAATACCGATATGCCCCGAAACTTTCCGGTGTCCGTTTGACAACTTCCCATATATAAATCTTTACCTCTGGACCCTTCCGAACTCCTCGTGACGTCCGGGACATCATCCGGACTCAACAACATTCGGTAATCACATACAAGTCTTCCTAATAACCCTAGCGCCACCGAACCTTAAGTGTGTAGACCCTACGGGTTCGGAGACACGCAGACATGACCGAGACGGCTCTCGTGTCAATAACCAACAATGGGATCTGGATACCCATGTTGTCTCCCACATGCTCCTCGATGATGTCATCGGATGAACCACGATGTCGAGGATTCAAGCAACCCCGTACACTATTCCCTTTGTCAATCGGTACGTTACATGCCCGAGACTCGATCGTCGGTATCCCAATACCTCGTTCAGTCTCGTTACCGGCAAGTCACTTTACTCGTACCGTAATGCATGATCCCGTGACCAAACACTTGGTCACTTTGAGCTCATTATGATGATGCATTACCGAGTGGGCCCAGAGATACCTCTCCGTCATACAGAGTGACAAATCCCAGTCTTGATCCGTGTCAACCCAATGACACTTTCGGAGATACCGTAGTGCACCTTTATAGTCACCCGATTACGTTGTGATGTTTGGTACACCCAAAGCACTCCTACGGTATCCGGGAGTTACACGATCTCATGGTCTAAGGAAGAGATACTTGACATTGAAAAAGCTCTAGCAAAACGAACTACACGATCTTGTGCTATGCTTAGGATTGGATCTTGTCCATCACGTCATTCTCCTAATGACGTGATCCCGTTGTCAATGACATCTGATGTCCATAGTCAGGAAACCATGACTATTTGTTGATCAACGAGCTAGTCAACTAGAGGCTTACTAGGGACGTATTGTGGTCTATGTATTCACACGTGTATTACGATTTTCGGATAATACAATTATAGCATGAATAAAAGGCAATTATCACGAACAAGGAAATATAATAATAATGCTTTTATTATTGCCTCTAGGGCATATTTCCAACAATAAATATTTTCAATTCGAACGGACGCTAAAAAATGTCGTCGTGAATAGTGAAAGTGCTTTTTGGGATATTTATGGAAAGCCACCTTTTGGGGCTTTTCCCAAAAGGCTTCTAGAAGGAATTGGGGATCAAGGAACCCCCTTTGGGGGGCCCATGAAGGTGGGACGTTGGAGGGTGCAGCTCCTCCATGGGGCTCCACTTGACATCCCTTTATGCCCTTTATGCCCTTTATGTGTGACATAAAGTGTGGGCATTTTGGGGTTTCTCATGTGCCCCTACCCCTTGGGTTTTTCCTATAAATAGAGGTGGAGAGGCACTCTCCACAATGATCCCTTCTCACATACAAGTGCCATGCATGATCTGGCTTCTACTCTCCCTCCCATGAAAAGAGTTTCGTAGAGCCGAAAGGCTGTCTGGGTTCCGGTGGGAACTAGTTCTGGACGGCGAAGCCCTGCCGGATAGATGACACCGTATGTGTGCAACCCCGTAGAGAGGTCGTAGTTTCGATCTTTTTGCCCGAGGGGCTGTTTTGAGAGTGCCTCCCGAAGGGCTGTCCAAGTGACGGTCCGAGTTCTGTGAATCCTCCCGAAGGGCTGTCCGAGTGACCGTCCGAGTTTTGAGGGCCCTCCCGAAGGGCTGTCCGCGACACCATCCAAGGGACTGTCCGACCGCTTCCAGGAGGGCTGTCCGTGGGGCAGATGAGGGAGTACATCCTCGCGGTTGGGAGGTTGTAAATCCTAGCTGCGGGGAACTGCACCGCCGATCGTCATCGACTCTACTTCCAAGGCCACGAAGTCGGTAACAAAAAAGATCAAACCATGTATGCAGTCTCCATAGTGGTCCTGGGCTGGTGCGTAGGTCGGAATTTTTTTGTTTTCTGCTGCGTTCCCCTACAGATAAACCTTAGGTCATCCACTTGGGGGAAATTTGCTACTGTCCTACAAACCTGTGCACTTGCAGGCCCAACAACGTCTACAAAAAGAAGGTTGTGTAGTAGATATCAGACGCCGAGGCTGCTGCTACCGCAGCCGCGTTGGCCTGGCCAAACGGAAGGTATGATCTGTTCATCCCTCGTTTACTCGTACTTGTGCTAGCCGTATATGTACTGATGTCTATGTTCTGTACGTGCTAGTATGCTTAGGCATCAGTATGAGATGCGTACCGTATTTTCCATGCGTACTGTTTACTCGTGGATTAGTCTAATCGTAAAAGTGCTAATATTTCTAACAATCCAAAAACCTTATTTTAGGCACTTTTCAACTCATGGCTTCGCCGCTACACTGAAACTGGAAAAGTTTACTGGGACGCATTTTAAGCGTTGGCAGACGAGGACCACCTTGTGGCTCATAGCAATGAACGTGTTATCAGCTGATGGTGTGTCTCCCACGGTAACGCTTGCTCCTGAACAGGAGAATGCGTTTGGGGAGGTAACCACCATCTTTGTGGGAGCCATTCTTACTGTGATCGGAGACAAGCTGGTTGACGCGTATCTCCATATGTGTGTTGCCAAAAACTTGTGGGATGCGCTCGAAACTAAGTTCGGCGCAACCGATGCTGGCAGTGAGCTGTATGCCATGGAGCAGTTTCATGATTACAGGATGGTTGATAACCGTCCTGTATTGGACCAGGCTCATGAGATACAATGTATTGCTAGGAGCTAGAGCTCCTGAAGTGTGAGTTACGAACAAGTTGTCGCGGGCTGCATTATTGCAAAACTCCCTCCTAGTTGGAGGAATTTTGCTACTTCTCTCAAGCACTTGAGTCGTGAATTCTCTGTTGGGGATGTCATCGGTCATCTCAGTGTTGAGCAGAACTCAAGAGAAAAGGACTCACGCGTAAAGGGGACGGAGGGTTTTTCTAGCGCCAATGTGGTGCAGAAGAACTTACACAAGTTCAAGGGAAAGAACTCTGTCCAGCAGAATACTACCTTCAAGAAGAAGGGTAAGAAGAAAGACAAAAGAAGAGATGGCTTCTTTACTTGTGGTTCAGAGGAACATTGGGCAAACAAGTGCCCAAACAAGTACAAGAAGCCAGGACAGGACTCTAAGTCTTTCAATGTCACTCTGAGCAACAATGATGCGGCATCTGTGTATGGTAATCTGTTTACCATACTTTCGGTTTGTCAGCCCACCGATTGGTGGGTTGACACCGGGGCCAATATTCATGTGTGTGATGATGTGTCTTTGTTTTCTTCCTACCAGTTCGCATGAGATTGTTCCGTCCTGATGGAGAATGGCTCGCATGCTTCTGTTCATGGTGTTGGCACGGTAGATCTGAAAGTTTACTTCGGTAAAGATCGTGCAACTGAAGAACCTGCAGCATGTCCCCGCCATCAATAAGAATCTCGTTAGTGGCTCCCTTCTCTGTAAAGAAGGGTTTAAGTTAGTATTTGAGTCTCACAAAGTAGCATATCACACTATGGACTATTTGTTGAAAAAGGATATAGTTGTGGTGGTTTGTTCCGCCTTTCCCTGGAGGATTTCTGTAATAAAGTCATGAACCAAATTCATTCTAATGTGAATGAATCTGAGGTTTGGAATTCACGTCTTTGTCACATAAATTTCGGTTGTATGACGCGGCTAGCTAAGATGGACTTAATCCCGAGTTTCACTTTAGCCAAAGGCTCTAAGTGCCATGCATGTGTGCAAGCTAAGCAACCTTGTAAGCCTCACAAGCATGTGAAAGAGAGACACCTGGCACTGTTAGAGCTCATTGAGGGAGTCCTGGACTAGGGGGTCCCCGGGCGTCCAGGCTATGTGACGTGGGCCGGATTGGTAGGCCGTGAAGATACAAGATAGAAGGCTTTCCCCCGTGTCCGGATGAGACTCTCCTTTGCGTGGATGGCAAGCTTGGCGTTCAGATATGAAGATTCCTTTCTCTATAAATCGACTCTGTACAACCCTAGGCCCCTCCGGTGTCTATATAAACCGGAGGGTTTAGTCCGTAGAGGCAATCACAATCATACATGCTAGACATCTAGGGTTTAGCCATTACGATTTCGAGGTAGATCAACTCTTGTAACCACTATACTCATCAAAGTAAATCAAGCAGGAAGTAGGGTATTACCTCCATTAAGAGGGCCCGAACCTGGGTAAACATCGTGTCCCCTGCCTCCTGTTACCATCGATCCTCAGATGCACAGTTCGGCACCCCCTACCCGAGATCAGCCGGTTTTGACATCGACACTCATACATTCATATCTCAGTGAGATGAATGGTGTGTTGACTAAAGGTGGAAAGAAATACTTCATGACTCTGATTGATGATTCCACTAGATTCTGCTATGTGTATTTGTTAAATACTAAGGATGAGGCTCTGCACTACCTTAAAATCGATAAGGATGAAGTTGGGAACCAACTCGAGAAAAAAAATAAAACGAGTCCGGTCTGATCGCGGTGGAGAGTACTTTTCTAATGAGTTTGATTTATTTTGTGCGGAACATGGTATTATTCATGAAAGGACGCCTGCCTACTCACCCCGGTCAAACAGGGTTGCCGAACGAAAAAATCATACTCTAACTGATTTGGTTAACGCCATGTTAGATACGTCGGGTTTATCCAAGGCATGGTGGGGGGAGGCTGTATTGACATCATGTCATGTCCTGAATAAAGTTCCCATGAAGGATAATGAGACTACTCCTATCAGCAATGCAAAAAGAAAAGAACAACACTCTCTTACTTGCGCACTTGGGGCTGTTTGGCGAAAGTCAATGTGCCGATAACCAAAAAGCGTAAGTTGGGACCAAAGACAGTGGACTGCGTTTTTCTTGGCTATGCCAAGCATAGCGTTGGCTATAGATTTCTAGTGGTGAAATCTGATGTACACGACATGAAGGTTGGTACGTGAAAGTGCATTATATCGACTAGAGGGTGGTGAATAGGCGATTTTTATGAATTCTTCACTGAGGAATTTCAGGGTGAGGAAATTCCTAAGTGAAGAACTACTTGCAGCGGAATAAGTACTCAGATGTAAGCATAATAGAACATAGGCACGGTCATCACATCATGATGACATGAAGACAAGCATAGAGTACAGAAAGCGTAAACACATGATAAAACAGGATGAAGACAAACAGACTGAAGAAATTGAACTGAGGAAATTGAGAAAGTCTTCAGTCAAAGTCTTCAAACAGATATGAACAAGCACACAACAACTGTAGTGAGGAAATGAAAGAGTTGAGGAAATAGAACCAGTAGGCTTGGTGAAGACAATGATTTGGTAGACCAGTTCCAACTGCTGTGACAGTTGTACGTCTGGTTGGAGCGGCTAGGTATTTAAACCTGAGAACACACAGTCCTCACCGTATTCTCCTTGAGCTAAGGTCACATAGACCTCGCCCGATCACTTGTGGTAAGTCTTCAGGTGACTTCCAAACCTTCACAAACTCGGTCACTCGGCGATCCACAATTTCCTCTTGGATGCTCTAGACCATGACGCCTAACCGTCTGGAAGACGCACAGTCTTCACAGGTAACAAGCGTCGGATCCACGCAGGATCAATCTCTTCAGTCATGTCCAATCACGTTGGGTTTGTAGGTGTTTGGGTTTGGGTTTTCCTCACTTGATGATTTTCGCTCAAAGTCCTCGGAGGATGGGATGCTCTCAAATGACAAGTGTCAGTTTCTCTCAGAGCGGCCAACCAGCTAGTGGTTGTAGGGGGAGGCTATTTATAGCCTAGGGAGCAGCCCGACATGATAAGACATAAATGCCCTTCAATGATATGACCGTTAGGTGGGTAGATATTTTGTGATAGTCACAGCGTACAAAGAACGATCGGAAATTTGAGGTTCAAAATCCTCGTGGCTATCATGTTCCTCATCGTGTAGGCAATCCGCCTTTGGCGAATTCCTAACTCCTCGGTCAGAACAAATTCTCGAGACTAGAAGAACTTCGTCTCATCCTTTGAAGAATATGACTGAACTGTATGAGATTTCCAATGGCTTCACTCGAAGGGATTGGTAGGTGAAGGATTTTGAGTTGAGCATCACATGGAAATCTTTCCTTAGTATTTCCTCGACCCCGTTTAATAGTACGGTGTTTCCTATGACTCAAGTAAGAGAAAATGAAACTACGAAAACAAAAGTCTTCACGCTTCATGTTCCTCAAATGAATGCCAGGTCTTCAAGGTCACACCAATTTCTTCACTTTCAAAGTCTTTAGAAAGTCTTCAGAATTCCAAAGTCTTCAGTCGAAGACAATCATTTTTAGGGGTCGACTTTCTCTGTAAATATCAAACTCCCCATAGACTTATAGACCTGTGTACACTCACAAACGCATCAGTCCCTTAACCTATAAGTCTTCAATACACCAAAATCACTAAGGGGCACTAGATGCACTTACAATACGATCACTGAGTTCAGGGATGCTACATTCTTTGAGGATATTTTCTCCATGAGAGATATGCAAAGCACTTCTAGACTGGAATCTAATGAGACTCCTGAACCCGCCATTCAAATGGAATACTATGAACACAAAAGTGATGAAAGTTCATCAGAGGATGACGAGGAAGCTCCTGTCAGGAAGAGACAAAGGACTGCAAAGTCTTTTGGTGATGATTTCCTCATGTACCTCATGGATGATGACACTCCAAGTTCCATTTCATTGGCTTATGCATCTCCGGATGCTGACTACTTGAAGGATGCGGTCC
The DNA here is from genome assembly GCA_021605145.1 of Aegilops bicornis. Lineage (NCBI taxonomy): Eukaryota > Viridiplantae > Streptophyta > Magnoliopsida > Poales > Poaceae > Aegilops > Aegilops bicornis. The sequence goes on from CM038670.1 coordinate 717,121,116, forward strand.
GTAGCGAGATGGATTCTATCTTGGCTAATGGGACATGGGAGATCACTGATCGTTCTTATGGTTGCCAACCATTGGGATGTAAGTGGGTGTTCAAAAGGAAGCTTAGGCCTGATGGTACCGTTGAGAAGTACAAGACTAGGCTTGTGGCCAAGGGTTATACCCAGAAAGAATAAGAGGATTTCTTTGACACTTACTCACCTGTGGTTGGACTAACAACCACTTGAGTATTATTCTCTTTGGCTACCTCATATGGTCTTCTCGTTCATCAGATGGACGTCAAGACAGCTTTCCTTAACGGAGAGCTAGACGAGGAAATTTACATGCAACAGCCAGATGGCTTTGTAGTAAATGGTCAGGAAAGAAAGGTGTGCAAGCCAGTGAAATCTCTGTATGGCATGAAACAAGCACCTAAGAAATGGCATGAGAAGTTCAATACAACTTTGACATCTGCTGGCTTTGTTGTTAATAAAGCTGACAAATGTGTATAGTATCGCTATGGTGGGGGAGAAGGAGTTATACTGTGTTTGTATGTCGAGGACATACTGATATTTGAGACCCACCTCAAAGTCATTGAGGAGGTCAAGGCTTGTCTATCTCATAACTTTGAGATGAAAGACCTAGGCATGGCTGATGTTATCTTGAACATCAAGCTACTGAGAAATACTGAGGGTGGAATTACACTTTTGCAATCCCACTATGTTGAGAAGATTTTGAGCCATTTTGGATATTCGGACTGCAAACCTTTTGCAACACCATATGATCCTAGTGTGCGGATTCGAAAGTCCGAAGGCACGGTTGTAGATCAATTGAGATATTCTCAAGTGGTTGGTTCACTGATGTACCTAGCTTGTGCTACTCATCCTGACAACTCATTTGTTGTGTGCAAACTGAGCCGGTTTGTTTCCAATCCGGGAGATGTGCATTGGCATGCTGTTGGGCGAGTGATGTGCTACTTGCAAGGTACTGTGAACTATGGAATTCACTATTCTGGGTACCCGACGGTACTTGAGGGGTATAGTGCTGATGAGATGAAAGCCACAAGTGGGTATGTCTTCACACTTCGTGGTGGTGGTGTTTCCTGGAAGTCTTGCAAGCAGACGATCTTAACCAGATCGACTATGGAAGCAGAACTCACAGCATTAGAAACATCATGCGTCGAAGCAGAATGGCTTCGAGAGCTTTTGATGGATTTGCCCGTGGTGGATAAACCGGCACCGGTTGTTCTTATGAACTGTGACAATCAAACAGTGATTGCCAAGGCTAAGAGTTCAAAGGACAACTTCAAATCCACAAAGCACATTAGAAGGAGATTAAAATTTGTTAGAAAATCAAGAAACTCCGGAGTGATAGCGTTGGATTATATCCTGACGGCTAAGAATCTAGCAGACCCTTTCATGAAAGGGCTATCACGGATCGTGATAGATAATGCATTGAGGGAGATGGGTATGAGACCCACGTAAGTTGCCATGGGGGTAACCCAACCTATGTGATCGGAGATCCCGTGAATTAGGACCTGGGAAAACAATCCAGCGGTCAACTGAGGATAACATCCTTAATTAACCGACTCCATTGGAGATACAATAATACTCTGCAAGGCAGACTGACTTTTGTCTTAATGTATTCCAAAGCTTGTGTAAGCAAGATGCTAACCTACAGAACATTTTTTGGAGGAACACACCTATGTGAGCCCGACTGCTGGTCACGCCTATGAGATTGGGTAATCTCTAGGAAGCTCATGAGAAGGTACGGAGGATGACTAATAAGCTCCACCCGTGTGGTTTAGCCTTCGGCAGCCACGTATCAGCTGACAATATGCGAAACTTCTGCACGCCAAACTGACAATTCAAGGCATAGTCCATTGTTCAGTTGTGAAGTCTAATCAAGTTACTCTAGGTGAAAGTTCAACTTAACAGTCTCCGCTGAAATTTCTGATATATCAAACATTGTTCGGGACAATTGACAAATTTATGTGCCTCGAGATATGGTGGGAGATTGTTGAATCATAGATGGGCTTTAGGCCCATATGAACAATGATTCCTGGTTAATCTTGAGGCCCATGTGGGATATGGCAGGTGGTGGGAAATTTAGTACCACCTTGCTAGTTGAGGAGAGTTGAGACCACTTTATAAGGACTGCTCTACCACTTGCCACTGGGAGCTTGGGAAGAGGAGTGGTACACGCGCGCTCCTCCTCCTCCGCGGCACGCCTCGCCATGACACGACACGCGCGGGTTTCGGGAATGAGCTGAGTCGAAGCTTATTTTTGTCGGCCAGAAACGAATTAATTAATTAGGGATTAATTAACGAGTCACTAACAGACGCGTCACTGTCCGAGACGTTGGACCGCGGGTGTGCTATCCTTCTCCGGGAATGACGACTCCCTTCCCGTCGTGGGCCTCCGCCCAGGCCCACGACTTCCTACCCGACGGCCTATATACGAAGGCTCTCACCAGTAGAGTGACCTAGTTCAGTTCACTCACTCCCTCTCGCGTAACCCTAGCTGTCATCTATTGTTCCTCACTCTAAGCTGCCTCCGGCGATCCCATCCCGGCGACCGCGTGCACGGTTGGTCGGGAGAGCAGGTGCCTCCGGAAGCCTGCCGTTCGAGATCCTACCAGGGAGAACGGCAATAAGGTTTTTGGGGAGCGTCTCGACGCGACTGCTCCCGATCCGTCTCCATCTCCATCCGCCTCTGCTTCCACTACTTCCCCTGCATCAACACTGTGGTCGACAACGCCGCCGCTAAGAAGAAGGCCACGGACGGCGCCGAGGCTGTTGCTGCCGCCGCCGCGTCACCGCCAACCGGAGGGTATGATCTGTTCATCCCTCGTTTACTCGTACTTGTGCTAGCCGTATATGTACTGCTCATAGATGGTTCGCTTCTATATTCTGTACGTGCTAGTATGCTTAGGTATCGATATGAGATACATACCGTATTTGCCATGCTTACTGTTTAGTCGTGGATTAATCTAATCGGAAAAGTACTAATATTTTCAAAAGGTTTCCAGGTTGAAACACATATCGTTTCTAGATTGTCCGAAAGCCCAAAGGGCTGCCGCGGAAAACATATTTGCAGCAGAGGTAGAGCTACCAGCCCACCAATTTAAGTAAAATCTGCAGGAGGCCCAAAATTAGTAAGCTCAGTAATCACACTCTCCAGTCTCCACCAATGCAACGTCTATTCTTTGATTGCCACATTGTGTTTTTATATGGACCAACTTTCACGTGATTACAAACCCGGAAGATATGGGCAGATCTGACGGCCCCGTCCGGTTAGTGGGTGGGACAGTGCAGGTTTAGAAGCATGCGAGCATGTTGTGGTCGGCCATGGGGACAGGCCCTTCTTGGAGGCACAAGCACTCGATCGTTGAGTGAGAACCGGCCCAGCAGCTCGATTAATTTAATCCTGGCGTACGCGCGCTCGCACAGTTGCACGGCCCAGCACACTGCCGTGCACGCACGGGTTCAACGACGGGGACGTACGTACGTACGTGAATGGACCTGCAGCTTCGGGTAGGGACTGCTGTCTGGTGTTTAGCTTATTTGTTTGCTTGTTCTCTCAATGGGTGGGGCATGTTCACATGCATATGCGTGCCTGGTTCACTCACGCGTTTATCCGGTTTTGAACCCTAAACCCGCGTGTCGCCAATGCTGATGCGATCGGAACCTGCTTTGTCACACCTTTTTTTTGAGACAACCATGCGAAGCTTTATTAAATCGTCACGATGTTTACAGGGACGGATGGTAAATTCTAGGGTACCCCAACCAGACATGTCGGCCACCACCGGTAGATAAAGACGTCTTCGCTAAGTTGTGAGCTTCATAATTTGAGCTCCTAAATTCATGACTAAAAGTACAAGAATCAAAAAACGAGGAGTGTTCCAATATTTCATGTATAATGGCACCATAGCTTGATGAGTTATCCATCTTCAGATTGTACCACCACCTTGCAGTCTGAAGCGACTTGAATTCGCCTCTCATACAGGTCATCTGCTAAAGCAAGTGCTTCTCTGATGGCAAGTGCTTCCAAAGTCGACGGATCAACAATGTGGTTGAAAGGAAGCGTTGAGGCCCCCAAGAACATGCCGCTTCCATCTCTGCAAATAGCACCTACAGCCCCGAATCCATCGCTAGACACAGCAGCATCCACGTTCAACTTTGCACTTCCCTCCATAGAAGCCACCCAACTCTGGGACCGCGTTACAGCCGGCACACTAGTCCCCGAGGATCTCTTGTTGACAATCTGCAAGTCGGCCAAATATTTTGTGATGAATGTATGGACTGAATGAGGGGACTGGAAGATATTTTCATGAGTAGCCTTCCTCCGTACCCCCAGAGAGCCCATAAAGTGACCACCAGTTGATCAAACTGTTCCCTTGTCAACACTTCATGCATAGAAAACAGCCACTCCCTCGGATCATCCTCTCCCCGATCAATCATATGAGCAACAAGTTCTTCCGGTGCCAGTGCCCAAACACTAGCTGCCATCGGGCAAGATATGAGAGCATGTTTCCACGAATCCACAGCTCCGCAGATCGCACAAGTATCTTCCGTGGCCATATGCCGATGCTTCAAAACAGTGCCGGTTGGCATGGACTTCTGGGCGAGTCGTCAAACAAAAAGTTTCAGTTTCGAGGGGACTTGCAGGTGCCATATCATAGACCACTTCTTGCATTCAGTAGGATCATACGAGGTCTCGCCGTGCTCGTCGAACACAGCCTCGTGGGCGTGTTTTATTTCACAAGATCATCCTGTAGGCTGACCGTACACTGAAACCCCCTCGGGGCTCTTCATACCAAGCCCAAAAGTCCCCAACTTGACGCGTGCATAACGGGATCCGCAAGATTGCTTCCGCATCTCCTTGTGTGAACACGGATCGAACCAAATTCTCATTCCAGCTAGCTGTTGTACTGTCAATGAGCTGCGCCACCCTAACAGGAGCACTTTGAACAAGCGATGTTGCTGGGCACTTGAAATTGTCTCTGGGAATCCAATTGTCACTCCAAATGTTCGTTGTCTCGCCATCACCTATCCTTCGGATGATCCCGAGCGCCATAACATCTCGCCCATCTAGGATGGCCCGCCAAATCTGGGAGGGATGTGAGCCCAGTCCGGCTTGTAGCAGAGAGGAGTTAGGGTAGTAAATCGCCTTTAGAAGTCTAGCACTAAGAGATGTGTTGTCCGTAAAGGTTCGCCATGCCTGCCTTGCCAGGAGCGCAAGGTTGAAAATCTCCATGTCACGAAATCCCAATCCTCCCAGGTGTTTTGGCAACGTTATAGTATCCCAAGCTACCCAACACGGTTTCCTCTTTCCTTGTTTTGAGCCCCACCAAAACTGACGGATGATGGAGGTGATGTTATCACAAAGGCCTCGTGGAAGTCGGAAACATGCCATGGAGTAGACGGGAATTGCTTGATCTACGGACTTGATCAGTACCTCTTTGCCTCCAGAGGATAGCAATTTTGCCATCCATCCTTTAATCTTTTCCCACACTCGATCCCTTAGGTATTTGAACGTACCATTCTTCGAGTGGCCAACATCCGTTGGCATGCCCAGGTACCGCTCGCTCAAGGACTCGTTCTGAACATGCAGGTTCTGCTTTATCGCTTCTTTCAACTGAACAGGGCAGCCCTTACTGAAAAAGATTGAAGATTTCTCATTGTTGATCCTTTGTCCCGAGGCCAAACAATATGTATCAAGTAGGTTTGACACCGCATTAGATCCCTCCACACTTGCCTTGAAAAGCAGCAGGCTATCATCTGCAAAAAGAAGGTGGTTTACAGTTGGAGCTGTAGGGGCCACCTTTATACCTGGCACCGATGATTCGGAACTTGATTTAAGGAGGCACGAAAGGCCCTCCGCTGCAATCATAAATAAGTTGTGGGAAATTGGGTCTCCCTGCCGAATACCTCTGGTTGGCTTGAAAGGTTCTAGCTTCTCACCATTGAAACACACTGAAAAGGAAACTGAAGATACCATGCCCACCACAACATTTATCCAGTGTTGATCAAAACCCAACTTGGTCATAATCGCTCTCAGATAATCCCACTCCACTCGGTCATAAGCTTTCATCATATCCAACTTCAAAGCACAAAAGCTGTTTGTTTTTGCCCTATTTCGCTTCATAAAGTGAAGACACTCATACGCGCAAATAATATTGTCCGTGATCAACCTTCCAGGGACAAAAGCAGACTGCTTTTCAGAGATTATGTCAGGCAAGATGACTTTCAACCTGTTTGCAATGACCTTCGAGGCTATCTTGTACAAGACATTACACAAACTGATCGGCAGGAATTGAGCAAGAACAGTTGGGTTTATTACCTTTGGGATTAAGACCAGGACTGTGTCATTAATAGACTCTGCACTTTCTTCACCTTTAACAATCTTGAGAACTATTTCTGTTACTTCATCTCCACAAACATCCCAGTGGCGCTGATAGAAGTGAGCTGGAAAACCATCAGGCCCCGGAGATTTGGTCGGAAACATCTGGAAAAGTGCAACCTTGACCTCCTCCCTAGTATATGGCTCACAAAGTTTGGTGTTCATTGTTGCTGTCACTTTCCTGGGAACATGTTCGAGCACCGCTTCCATATTCTGCACACCCTCAGATTGATACAGATTCTCATAGAAGCTCTTGGCTAGGGCTTTAAGCTCATCCGGATCAGAGATCTCCACTCCAAGGAGTTTTGTAATGCCTTGATCATATTCTTCTTTCTCCGGATACTGGCTCTTAGGTGAATTTTTTTTGTGTTCTTGTCCCCTTCTGACAGCCACACAATCCGAGCTCTCTGTCGCCACATAATCTCCTCCCTGTGGTACATTTCTATCAATCGCTCATTGATCTTTAGCTCTGCATGGGATGGGGCAAGTCGCAACGGGTCACTCTGTAGTTCGGCCAGCATCTCCTTTAGCATTTTTATCTCCTTTCTGACGCTTCCAAACGTGTCCCTACTCCATCTCCCAACCTCATGTGCAAGATTCTGTAGCTTGCGACGTAGATCAGCCGTTGTTGTGCATGTTGGCCCATGCCCCCAGCCTGACTGTATAAAACCCTTGAACTCCTCATGCGTTTCCCACATGAGTTCATACCTGAACGGACGCTGTATCCGGTCCTGTCCCCCCTCCGCTAGGCAAAGCAAGAGGGGCGAATGATCCGACGTGACCCCCGTAAGATGTGTAACGGATGCTAGTGGGTATGTCGAGAGCCATGCAGCGGTAGCTAAAGCTCGATCAAGTCTGCACCTTGTAAAACTGCCTCCTGTCACCTTCTTCTCAAAAGTCCACTGGTTACCTCGAAAGCCCAAATCTAGCAACATGCAAACGTCAAGCACCTCTCGAAAAGCTTGTATCTGAGCATTACTCCGCTGTCCAATGCCTTGATGTTCTTCCGGACGTAAAACCTCGTTAAAATCACCAATGCATAGCCAAGGGAGGTCGCTCAAAGTACTAATGTTTTTTAAAGTCGTCCATGTTTGGTGCCTCAAGTGCGTTTGCGCCTCTCCGTACACGCACGTCATTCTCCACTTGGTCGTGCCTTGTTCCTCAATGGAAACGTCAAGATGATAACCCGAGTAACCAAGAATTTCAACATTTATTGAGTTGTTCCAAAACAAGCCAATGCCACCACTTCTACCATCACTACCCACAGCATAAGAACTATCAAAACCAAGCGTTCCCGACAAAGCTTCTACCCTAGTGCTATCCATTTGGGTTTCAACAATGCACAAGAGGGTAGGGGTAAATTGCCTCGCAAATTCGCGAAGCTCTCGAATTGTCGCAGCTTTACCCGAACCACGACAATTCCAACAGAAAATATTCATTGGGCCCTGCGGCGCTCCTCGAAGGAGCCCGCCAAATATGTGACGGTCTTGCCATGACCGGACATGCTATTCTCCACATCCTCCTTTGTCGCCGAGCTCATCTTAGTTCTCTTCGATTCCTGTTTGCTGCTAGGGCTCTCGGGAACGGGCGGAGGCGCTGGCAGCAGTAACGAATCCTCCCGGGCCAAAGGGATTGCGGCAGCAGCTTTTTCATCGCCCGGCGATCGCTTCCTGTTGATATCAGCTTCAACCATATCCAAGTCAGACTCTCGATCAAACTTCTCCCGTCCTGTGCTGCCTCCCTCCTGGCCAGTGCGTGCGCTGGTACCACATCCTCCACGTCCTCCTCGGCGACCTCCGGTACGGCCTCGACCCCCACCCGGGCCTTGTCCCGTGCGCATAACCCATGATGCTTTAAGATCCTTGTAGACGAGAGCTGAAGGGGGGTGAATACCACTGCCATGTTCCTTATAGAGATGGCCGAGCATGCCACATACAGCACACCAATCAGGTAGTTTCTCGTACTTGAGTCGGTAAATTTGACGCTTCCCATCCCGTATCATTGAGACAGCATTCTTCAGCGGTTTGTTGACATAGGTCCGAACCCAGACACGGTGAAAATTTCCCGCAAAGTCCTGCGATCGGGGTTCAAAGAAATGTAACTTCCCCAACTTTTGCTGCTAAAGATGGTACAAGGTGAGCATATAGTGGTGGAACATCATGTATCTGCACCCAGATTTCTATTGTATCCAGCTGAACCGTGGTTGGCTTCGACAGTCCATCATATGGCTTCAAAATCACCGCATCTCCCCTAAAGTGCCATGGTCCATCCGTTGTTACTGCTCCTAATCGCCCAAGCATGAAAACTGTACTGTATACAGATTTTCCTCCAGAGGTTTGAACTGAACCTCTTGTGCCAGATCCCAGGCCGCCCGCATGTTCTTGAAAAACCAATATTGGCTATAGGTCTTGACCGTATGAACCTTTGCCAGGGCTATCCAGCGAACCGCCTCCACCGGTGCGTCCTTCTCGTCGAAGACAACATCGTCGAGATCTTCTTCCCGGAGACAGAGTTCCTCCATTAGAGCTGTCACATCATCCGTAGCCGATGGTCCTGCCGAACCCGAGGCTCCGTCTGACGCCATGATTTTCGAAACCCTAACCCGATCTAAAAACCGGGCCTTGCTGCAGGTGCCCCTGAAAACTTCTCCGCCTCCCTCCAAAACCCCACCCGATCGGCGAAACAGGGGCTTCCGCCGGATCGAAGATGGCGAGCTGAGATCGGGGAAAACCAAGTCTCAACGGCGGCGACGTTAATCGCCCCGAGAGGAACCAAACCCTAACTTGAGGGAAAACCTTCAGTCCCCCGGATGTACATGTACGTGCTGCTTTGTCACACCTGCATGCATGCAGCCGGCCGAAGACTACAGCAGGCCGACCCCGGCCCAGAGCCCAGATACATGCATACATATGCAGGCTCGCGGCCTACTAGAGAGGCACCTGCTTACGAGAATTCTGGCCTTTAGTCCTAGTCAAGTAGTAGTATCTTTTATATTGCACAGTAGTAGTAGTAGTATTTGTTGAGTAGTATTCCCTTCGTTCTTAAATATTTGTTTTTCTAGAAATTTCAATAAATAACTACATACGGAACAAAATAAATGAATCTACACTCTAAAATATGTTTATATACATTCGTATATGGTAGTTCATTTAAAATCTCTAAAAACACAAATATTTAGGAACGGAGGGAGTAGAAGTACTAGTAATATTTAATATAGTATCTCTTCTGGTCCAAGCACAAGGAAATGGATACAATCTGAGAGCCCCGAATCCACATCTCTCTTCTCCATTTCAAGCACATGGATCAGTTCGTCGATAAGAATCAAATGCAAGAGAATTTTGATTTAATACCTATTTCAACAACACGCACATATACATGTGAAAACTTCATTCAGATTACGAAACATTCGATTCATCATAATTGGTTTTAAGAAGACGCTACAAACCGATTGAAATCCACAACGCGTTACACAGTTACTATTTGATACACAATTACACAAAATGCATGCATGTTCTACAGCTCCACATCACAAGTAGGCAGTACGTCAGAGCTGCACATGCTCGTACATAAAGAGCACTACATACGTGACCACACAAGAGAATTTAAGCGATCCATGCATCGCATGCAGATACGGGTGGTACTGATAGTTGATATGCTACTCGTTGGAGCTTAACTAGGGCACTGGAAGTCCTTGGGCACCGTCTTGCCGCACTGGTTGACCAGCAGATCGATGGCGATGGGCAGCACGAGGTTGATGTTGAGCGCCTTGAGCTTGATGGTGGTGCAGAGGCAGAGCGCGGCGTCCAGGTCAGCCACGCCGGATAACAGCGGGCAGCAGCTGTCGCTAGCGCTGCTGCCGATCACCGCGTGCACCAGCCCGTTGAGCGCGTCCACGCACCCCAACAGTTTCAGCGTGTCGATGGGGCACTGGCCCGTCGACGGCGATGGCGGTGGTGTCGCTGGGACTGGGGACGGCGGCTTAACCGGAGCTGGCGATGGGGTGACAGGGGATGGTGGCGTCGGCGATGGAGTGACAGGGGTTGGTGGCGTCGGCGATGGTGGGACAGGTGACGGCGGCACTGCCGGTGTCGGCGGCGGAGTGGCAGGCGTTGGCGAAGGGCACTTGAAGTCGCCGGGCACCGTCTTGCCGCATTGGTTGACGAGCACCTGGATGGCGATTGGTAGCACGAGGTTGATGTTGAGTGCCTTGAGCTCGATTGTGGTGCATAGGCAGAGCGCTGCGTCGAGGCCGGTCACGCCGGACAACAAAGGGCAGCAGGTGTCGCTGGCGCTGCTGCCAATCACCGCGTGCACAAGCCCGTTAAGGGCATCCACGCACCCCAGTAGTTTCAGCGTGTCGATGGGGCACTTGCCCGTCGACGGCGATGGCGGTGGTGTCGCTGGGACTGGGGCCGGGACCACAGGGGACGGCGGCGAGACCGGAGCTGGCGATGGAGTGATAGGGGACGGTGGCGTCGGCGATGGAGTGACAGGGGTTGGTGGAGACGGCGATGGTGGGACAGGTGATGGCGGCACTGCTGGTGTCGGCGGCGGAGTGGCAGGCGTTGGCGCAGGGCACTGGAAGTCGCTGGGCACCGTCTTGCCGCATTGGTTGACGAGCACCTGGATGGCGATTGGTAGCACGAGGTTGATGTTGAGTGCCTTGAGCTCGATTGTGGTGCATAGGCATAGCGCCGCGTCGAGGCCGGTCACGCCAGACAACAAAGGGCAGCACTGATCGCTGGCGCTGCTACCGATCACCGCGTGCACAAGCCCGTTGAGGGCATCCACGCACCCCAGCAGCTTCAGTGTGTCCACCGGGCACTTGCCTGGAGGCGAAGATGGTGGCGGCGACGGGCTGACAGGAGATGGTGGAGTTCCAGCAGGCGGCGGCTTCACCGGACTTGGCGTAGGAGTAGGAGTAACTGGAGACGGTGGTTTTACTGGAGTTGGGGTAGGGGTAGGGGTAGGAGTGACTGGCGGCGGCTTCACCGGAGTTGGGGTAGGGGTAGGGGTAGGAGTGACTGGCGGCGGCTTAACCGGAGTTGGGGTAGGGGTAGGAGTGACTGGCGGCGGCTTAACAGGAGTTGGGGTAGGGGTAGGAGTGACTGGCGGCGGCTTAACCGGAGTTGGGGTAGGGGTAGGAGTTGGGGTAGGGGGAGCGGGAGCGGGCGTGGGCGTGGGCGTGTACGGCGGTGAGTGCGGCGGTGTTGGCTTTGGCGTGGGGTGCGGCGGTGTTGGCTTTGGCGTGGGGTGCGGCGGCGTCGGCTTGGGCGTTGGAGTGTGCGGCGGGGTGGGCTTGGGATAGTGCGGCGGCGGAGGGCAGGGCACAGAGGGCTTGACCTTACGCGGCGGCGGCGGGGGAGGCTTTGGCTTGGGGCAGGATGGGCAGGCCGCGGACGGCGCGAGCTGCACGGCTAGGGAGAGCAGCGCCACCAGCAGGAGCGGCGCAATGCGGGCCATGCTCTTCGAGCTTGAGGTGTAGCTAGCTCGGAGTACGTGCTAGCCACTACCCGATCTTGCTTCGTGCTCTTGGCTAAGACAATGTCCTAGCTGGTCTGAGGAAGAAGAAGGCAGTGGGGGTGCTTATATAGGCGAGCGTGAGGTGGGGGAGCGACGAGGCGAACTGCTCGTGTACTGTCCTGGTCGACATGACGGAGTGTGGAGTATACTCACTACTCCACGTAGAGGTTTCCCTGCTCTTACATTCTACTACTACGTAGCCTCGAATAGGCAAGTGCATGATTGCCACTTGAAAGCTTAATCAGGAGAATTAGATTAGCGTACGTACGTGTGATTGCAATCCGGATATAATCAGATTACGTACGTACGATATATGATTGCAACCCGGAGAACTAGATTATGTATGTATGTATATTATATGTAGGGACACAAACAGGAATAAACAATGCATGCACCAAAATTAATTATTTTCCCAGTAAATGACAGTATTGTATTAGTGTCAACCTATATCGATAAACACAGACAAATTATTACTAGAGTACAAAAGAAGAAGAAAAAGAAGAAGAAGAAGAAGAAGAAGAAGAAGAAAATACCCACACACGTGAGATTCGTCGCTAGATCCAACCACATTGGCCAGACAATAGCTTTTCACCCCAGGAAGGTGGAGAGCGAATTGACCTGTGGAACGAAATCTTAGCCAGCTATGGCAGATATTTCTAGCCTAAATAGATCTATAACATGTCAGATATTTCTAGCCTAGATAGATACTCCATGCATGTGTGTTAGCTCCATCCACAGATTAATCCAGCGATTACATTTACGCACACAAGCTAGCAAGGCATGATGATTGCTAGAGGCCAGCAGAGTTGCCCGTGTACCTGCAACTTGCTTACTCTTCCTGCAAGCAGCTAGACTAGCCAGCGCTAGCCCGTGTAGATGCAAGCTGCAGATGCTTTGTCCCCGTTCAAATCAAGATGCCGCCATACACGGGCTGCCTTGGCGGCTTCCCGTGCCGACCTACGCGTAGCTATCTATCGTCTGTCCACCCTCACACCATGCAGCTAGCCGATGGATCGATCCTTGGATCGTTGCGTATAGGGGGCACTAGCTACCAGAGATCGATTAGGAAACTAGCGGGTGCCCTGTTTAGGAGAGCTCAGAAGCGCTTAATTATACACCCCGCCATGAAGTTAGAAAGCCCTTCATTTCAAGAAAAAGTTACTCTCTATATCCCATAATGTAAGACGTTTTTTAACACTACACTAGGTCAAAAAAACGTCTTACATTATGAGACGGAGGGAGTAGTAAGCAGAGCAATGCTACATTCACGGATTTTTACAGGGGCTTTACGGAGTGGTTGAGATTTGGCACATTGTGATTGGTTTAAAGGGATGAGACCGGCCCCACCCACCTGAAAATCAGGGGGACGGTGAAGAGAATTAAGGCAATGGCCCGTAATACTCTGTAACGAGCCCGTTGATCTAGCATTTTCCGTAGTAAGCATCACGCTTCTTGTTATGGAAAATGTTTGGTGGATCAACATCATCGATATCAATGCATTGACACAAAGTTTTCAGTATAAATTTGATTTGATAAAAGTAAGGTGGAAGAAAAGGTGAATACATCTGCTTGAAACAAGAAATTCATATGAAATGAAGGAGGGAAACATCAGAGTTATTGCTAAACTGATGAGAAAATTGCGAATAAGTTTAGTTAAGATTAATATCATGGCAAGTGTGCTAGCAAAACTAGTCATACATGGAGAACATAGTATCTTCATAAAAATCCAAAAACTTCATCATAAAAGTCACACAAAAATCCAAGAGAAATTAAATGCATATATACATTATGTATCAATCATTGTCACAAAATTCATATCTAAACTTGAAACATGGCTCATGAAATGAAACATACAAATGAGTTCTGAATAGTAGTCACTTCAAACTGGGTTGTGGATTTGGCCCATTAAAACTATCAATACTAAAATTTGACATTTTCTTTTCTCGAGCTACATATATTGATTTGGTATGTAATTTTGTGACATGGCAAATACATGTATTATTAGTGATGTGAATTCAAGTCACGATATTTAATAACTTTTAAGTGTGAAACTACGTGGGTGCACCGAGGTACTACTGTGTGGAGTATGTCCTCATCATGCATGCAAGTTTGTGACAAGTAATAAAGCAGCATATCTATCGTTTTTGCATACGAAGCAAAAAAAATCTTATAATGAGATGATAGCACATAAGTGTTGGTCGCAATGATAGCCCCCCCAAAGGCCCAAACCCTATCGTGCCTCGCCGACTTAGGTTCTCAACAGACACGTTTCATATGCTTGCTCTTCCATACAACCATGATGAGATATTGCACAGTAAAATGATTTGGGCAATCGGCAAGAAATAGTAGACAGAGTTGGGCTTCATGTGATGGTGCGAGTTTCTCTCGGCCTATGGACCTCTCCCAAGGTCATGAGGCCACACGGGAGACAATTAAAGATACTATAATGAGAAAAGTATACTTTTCGTCTCTTAACTCTTGACGAAGTCTAAATTTGGTCCCTCAACTCTGAAATCATACAATTTGCACCTTTAACTCTTGAAACCGGACAAGTTTCGTTCCTCCCCCAACTCAAAGTGGTATTTGCCCTGAGTTAGCATGGTTTTGACCCTGGTATTCCTGTTGACTGCCACCTCATCATTTTATCAAGCACCTTGTTGGCCATCGACGAAGTCCGACAACCAGATGGCATAGCCGGCACCGGCGGGCTCGCGCTGCTGCTGCTTCTGCCCATGTGCCAGCGAGGCCGCAGCGAGTGGTAATTGGCAATGGGGAACGTGACGAAGGCCTCGCGCTTGAGCCACACGTTGGCAAGGCCGTGCGCCACACAGTCGAAGCGGTCGGACATGTTCGGGTCTAACCCTAGCTCTCTCTTGCTCTCACGCTGGAATGTAGGAAGAAGAAAGAGGAGCATTGGTGTTTGCGACGAACAACCACTGCGCGTACAGCAAAATTTTCTTTCAGCGCAAACTGTTACAACTGGTTGGCAACCATCAAGCAGTCTACGGATTTTATACCCGGGCTGGTGCTCGTACACGCGCAGCCCACCCCGCCCTGCTGCATGAGCACAAGCTGCATGCGCGGCTGCGCGCGCACACCGCGGCCGGCTCGCAACAGATTGCTAGCTCACGCGCACACACACGCACTCCTGGCTGTTGCACGCAACGCTGCAACGGACCGGCGACAGGCTCGATCAGTGCGGCACACGCACATGATCACCACTCATTCTGTGGCTTATTCCAACAGGACATGGCGCGGTAGGTGCGCCGTAGGATGCACTGCATCGCAGCCACGGTGACGCGGAGCTCGAAGGAGTGCTGGCATAGTGCGATCAACCGGCAAGGAAGGAGTCGTAGGTGTCGACGAGGAACACCAGCTTCCCGTTGGGCATCTCTATCACCCCTCCTGTCCAATGGAGGAGCGCCATGGCGCGCGGGGCAAGGTCGAGGGTGCAACGCGAGCGTCCAGGAGGCAAAAGAGGGTAGGGCGGCGGACGGGAGCAGGTTGGTGGCCATCGGGCGATGCAGACGGAGGAAGGCGTGGCGGCGACTCGCTGGACTGCGGGCGGGGGCGCGGACGAGGCGCTGATGGCGGCGCGAGGCGAGCTGGGTTGTGCGGCTGAGCAGGGAGTCGGGATGGAGAGAAAAAGGGGAAGAACGGGGAGGTGGAGAATACAGGAGGGCGGCGCAAAGGGCGCTCGCCGGCGGCGGGGTCGAGCGCATCCGCGAGATAGAGGAAGCGGGACAGGTCGGGTCTCCCTTGCCACGTCAGCTTGACCGGTCAAAACCGGCTGAGTCAACACTAAAACCAGATCAGACGAGAGAAGGGACGAACTTTGCCTTGTTTCAATAATTGACGATGCAAATTGTCTGGTTTCATAGTTGGGGAACAAATCTAGACTTTGTTAAAAGTTGAGAGACGAAAAATATACTTTTCTCTACTATAATTCCCATCATCTGAAATATAAAAAATTCAATCTTCTAATGAACCACTCACTAAACTAGCTCAGCTCGATCACAAAACATGGAGAACGGGAGTTTGGTGTGTCGAGGCAAGCGCGGGAGCAAGGCGGGCACATATTGTTGCCCTTTTTCCAGATCTACAAGGAGAAATATAACAAAACATATATTAATATTATATGTTGGTGTCTTCTTCTCCTCCACGGGCTACACGTGACTATTTTTTTGCTTACACATGCCATACAAGTCAAATGAGACTTTGGGATTGTCTAGGATTTTATTAAATCATTTGGCTTTAGACCCATGTAATTAAGATCCAACGGTTATTTTTCCCACTGAATCGTGTAGAGCTTTCATAATGAAAAGTTGTGTAGATTTTTCATTCTATTTCTCAGACTCTCACTCTGTTTTATTGATTTTGTGACTAAATTGGTTCCATCTGGTTAGGTTTCAAGGTTGCTTGATTGCATGCATGCAAACAATTGAAAACATATGATTGCAGTAGGGGCCTCTCCCGCTGTTTGGAGGTCAGAAGGAAAATTTAGAAAGGTGTGGCCAAAACTTGTATATGTGTCAGCTAGTGGCTGGAAACAGTTTCCGTGAAACTTCTCTCGATCGGGCATGCACGGCCCGCCCCATGTTCAGCCTGGTTCTGGCGTGCAAGAATAGCAATGGCGGGGTGCTACTGTATTGCACGCGGCCGGCCGGCCGGACACGCAACGCCATGCACGGGTTGTGTGCGTACAGCGTACGTACGTGTCCATGGTGCCAGCACGAGTGGACCAGTCACACATTCACATGCATGCATATGCCTGCCATGCATGAATTTTGTCCCATCTGTTACATGGCCGAAGAACCCGCTCTGTGTGCGCGCGCGCGCCAGGATTGCCATGTGCCGTGTACAATGCCAAATTTCTACGCCGACTACACTCTTAAGGAAAGTCCTACAAATGTCCGATGTGTTATCCCCGCCGACTATACAATGTATTTTAAAAAAATTACAGCGTAGTTACGTTGACACCGATTTTGGCATTGACAGAAAACGTAATTAAGATGGCCTCCCTCATATGCAAAAGTTTCAACATAAAAAAGTCAAAATCATTAATTAAGGAGTACTCGTTGCAAAGAACACTCCATTTTTCCAGGTCGCGACAAGTGGCGCAAATGCAGCGCGTCACTTGTCGCAACTTGGGAGTTTTCCCCTTTTTTCGTAAATTCGTTTATTCAAAACGTTTTATCTCTTAAACCATGCGTCCAAATCTTGAACCGTTTTTACTATTGGATTTCTCGCAAAAGCAAAACCGTGACTCTCGCGAAAGAAAAAAAATAGAAAACGCGTATTTTTTTTCCTTTTCAAGAGGCACGGCCGTGACTTTCGCGTAAGCAAGAAGCAAAACCGTGACTCACGAAAGAAAAAAAAAACAAAAAACGCGTTTGGTTTTTCCCTTTCCGAGAAGCACGGCCGTGACTCTCATGAAAGCACAACCATGCCTCTCGCGGAAGCAAAACCGTGACTCTCGTGAAAGAAAAAAAAAACAAAAAACGCGTTTTTTTCGTTTCTGAAAGGCACGGCCGTGACTCTCGATAAAGCACAACCGTGCCTCTCGCGGAAGAAAAACCGTGACTTTCTCGAAAGGAAAAAAAAGAAAAACGCGTTTTTTCGCGCAAAAAGTTTTTTTTATCGAAAAGCTAAGAAAGACCGGGGGAAAACCAAAACATCGAAAAAATCTAAAAAAAAATCATTTAAAAAGCCGAAAACGCGTGCGGGAAAATAAAATAAAAAACAAAATCCGAAGGGAGCGTCCAGAGCGCGACACGTGGCGATCGTTGCAAGGCTCCCGAAGGAGCGCTCGTTAACTAGTTGCTCCCTGAAAAAGTTATGTATCGTCAAAATGAATAACTTTGATGTTTGCGCCATTGCGATCCGTTCTCATCTTAGGGCCCGAAGTTGTGCTCGAAATAATGAGATTTGATATTCAGAGCACTGTTCGACTGATTAAGCATCCAAGACTACCTCAAATGAAAAAGTGTTCATCAGGGAATATCTTCATCTCATCGAGCCGATTGATTTTGATATTCAAATCATCTTTATCCAATTCGTATGCAAAAGTTACAACCAATCCTGCGCGCCGCAATTGTGGATGATCAGATTATTCAGGTTGGAAATCGGATTTCGGTCGGACGAAAGACCCGGGCATCCGGGATATCATCCGGGAAGGACAACAAAAGATTGAAAATTGAATCCGAACGATCCGGGATGGAACCGGCACAATCCGGGTAATCGCTCGACAAAAGTCCGGGCATCCGAGCAATGCTTCACGTTTTTCTGTTGTGGAAGTTAGAAAACAGGCCAAAATGCCACCAAGATGCCCTTGTATCAAAAAACATTCAACACGAATGTTGTTCATCTCATCGAAACATATGAATTCTTTTTTGGGCGCATCTCCATCCAAGGTCGTATGTGGCCTATGGGTCCCAAAAAATGATCTGATGTCTCAAACACATCTAAATCCGAGTTTGATTTTTTTAAGGATTTGATGGGATCTAGAGTCTTTTTCTTGTACTGGAAGTCCAGCTGCCTCATAAATAGATGAGAGGTAATGGCCGATTGAATAACACACAAATCGATCAATCCATCTACCACTTTTTTACCTTTACCTTGTCTTCTCCCTTGTCTTCTTCTTCCTCGTTCTTCGTTGTTGTTCTTATTGCAGGGCAGCGATCCACGAGGACCTAGGGCGATCAGTCGACTTAGGACGGGCCATAGCTGTTGCGTGCCCTGACGAGGTCCCTCCGGGTGTGTGGTGTTTCGGTTCTACAAAAGCGTCAACCGGATTTCTACTGCGCTTTCGGTCGGGTCTCCTTTGACGTGAGTTGCGGTGTATCACCCCCAGTGTCAAGAGTATAGTGTGATGCGTTTGTGTGCGAACAGTTACTACATATTTTGAATGGACACATCGTCACCTTCGCCCCCCCCCCCCCCCTCGGTGTAATTTGTCTCCCAGCTGTCCTTTGACTTGACCGTTGATCTTCCAGAAAAGATCATGAGTTTGAAAAAGTTCATGAATTTCAAAAAGTTTGCGTGTTCTCATGAAATTTAAAAAAGTTCACAATTTTGAGGGAAAAAAGGTCCACAAATTTGAAAAAAGATCACGTATTGAGGGAAAATGATCATGAATTCAAAAAATTCATGAATTTAAGAAAAAATTATTTAAAAAAATTAAAAAATCCTGAATTTGAAAAAACATAATGAATTTGAAAAAGTTCATGCATTTTTAAAAAGTATATGAAAACCAGTCCAGAAAACCAAAACCAAAAACGAAAGAAAGCTGGCCAAGAAGCTTCTGGGAGCTTCCAAAACCCCGGGAGCTTTCCGCTTGTGCCCGCTCATGTTTTAGATTGGTCGGCCCGTTTAGAACTGATCGAAGGGGAGGGGTAGGGATGTAAACGGATCGGATCGGATAATGCTTTTCCCATATCCTTTACCATTTCTTCTGTCGGATTTAGAGTGAAGTGGATAATGACCAGATGCAAATTCGAATGTGGATTTTATTGGCTTATGGTTTCGGACCGAAAACGGAAAGGACTCTGAGCGGAAACGGATATTACTGATATCATATCCACTAACATATTCCATGGATATCCGGCTGACAAAAAATCGCATCCACATCCATATCTGACGAATTCATGGAAGTGCATACCATATCCTTCAAAACGGATGCGGATGCGGACTCGGAACGGAGATAATCTGTACCATTTCCACCCTAGAGGGGGGGGGTACGCCGTGTACGTTTATTTTGGATGTGTACAGGTTTTTTTAGCAAGCGCTAAATAGGAAATCACTCGCAAGAAAACGATTTGCTTCCGGCTGAAAGGCCAGCTCTATTCCCTCACTACCGGGCGACATCAGGCCTAAGGGCATCTCTAGCCGTTGGCCTTCCAGGGAGCGTCTAAAAGCGCCGTCTGGGGGTGAGCCGGCGCAAAAAATGGTCCTGGGGCGTGGTCCTCAAATTGCCGCCCTCGTGCACGTATTAAAAAAAGAAAAGGACCGTTCGGCGAAGTTATGATAAAAAGTAGTTAAATTTCGGCTAAAACTGGCTAATTTCGGCGAAATTCTCGCATTTTCATTACATTAACCTAATCTAAAAAAGAAAGGGGCTGAAGTCGTCGCCGCCATCGTCGTCGTCGGCCTTCTCCTCCTTGACGCGGGCGCTCATTGGACCCGGCGCCGCCATGGCATAGGACGACGACCCGTCTTCATCGCGGCGGCCGGGCGCCTCCTCGAGCGGCGCAGGGCGGCGCTGGGCGCCTTCACCTTCCCCGCCGCCTTTCTCCATCGCAATGGAGTCTGGCGCTACCGAGGGAGTTCCGGACTAGGGGTGTCTGGATAGCCGAACTATCATCATCGGCCGGACTCCAAGACTATGAAGATACAAGATTGAAGACTTCGCCCCGTGTCCGGATGGGACTTTCCTTGGCGTGGAAGGCAAGCTTGGCGATACGGATATGTAGATCTCCTACCATTGTAACCGACTCTGTGTAACCCTAGCCCTCTCCGGTGTCTATATAAACCGGATGGCTTTAGTCCATAGGGAAAAACAACAATCATACCATAGGCTAGCTTCTAGGGTTTAGCCTCTTTGATCTCGTGGTAGATCCACTCTTGTAACACACATCATCAATATTAATCAAGCAGGACGTAGGGTTTTACCTCCATCAAGAGGGCCCGAACTCAGGTAAAACATCGTGTCCCTTGTCTCCGTTACCATCCGCCTAGACGCACAGTTCGGGACCCCTACCCGAGATCCGCCGGTTTTGACACCGACATTGGTGCTTTCATTGAGAGTTCCTCCGTGTCGTCACCGATAGGCTCGATGGCTTCTTCGACCATCATCAACGACGCGTCCGGTGAGACTTTTCTCCCGGACAGATCTTCAGATTCGGGCGGCTTCAAGACCGCGGGCCGATTCGCTGGCCATCCGGAGCAGATCGAAGCTACGCTCGGCCGCCAGTCAGATTTGGAAGTTTGAACTTCACGGCCGACATCCGCGGGACTTGATCCTCGGCGAAGTCGAGCCACGTACCGAAAGGTGCCGTGACCGCCACGACGAGCATGATTTAGCTCGCAGCCGGACAAGACTTCGAGGTCAGACTCGAACCCGCCCGATCTTCAATTCGGAGCCGGCTGCAGATCGGGACGGATGGCTAGACACCGCGGGGTCAGAACCTCTACGGCGATAGAGCCGAACACCGATCTTGTCCTCATAAAGCTCGCGACCGAGGTGCCGGACTCTTGCCGGACTTGAACCTCCCGCCCCTCCGATCGAATCCGATTGGGCGCCGGTCATGGAGTTCACCGCAGCGGACATCTTTCAACTCTCACCTTTGGCGACATCTTGAGTTTGCTAAAGTACCTCTCGTTATCGGAGAGCCCCGGCCGGATCGCGGTCGACGGTTGGGATGCGGACGACGAAGAAATTCAAAGCCCACCCACCACCCACTTTGTAGTCATTGCCGACGATCTAACCGACATGTTAGACTACGATTCAAGACATCGACGGTATGGACGACGATGCCGGAGATTTAATAAGAACCAGCGCCTACCAGTAATCGGAAAGCCACCTCGCCATATGACATATACATGGTGGATATCCCAAAGGATGGGAATGGCGAAGGAACAAAGGAGGATGACCCTCCAAGAAACAGCCCAAGCGCCGGCCAAGGCCGGGCGCCGCTTAAATCCCGCCACAAAGAAGAATGAAGATTCCGCACCGGAGATAACAATACACCGGACAAAGGTCGAAGATAATCCACTCCAAAGAAGATCCAAATACAGGAGGATGGAGACGCCAGCCCTCACGAGAGAGGCGTAAGAAGAGGTAGAGGATTATATGCCTCCTCCGGAGACGAAGCAAGCCTTGACGATTTATGAATTCGCCGTGCTCGAGGATCCTGGCCGAACAAGAGCTGCTTTTAGACGCAGGCTTATGGCCACGGCGAACAGCCTCAAGAAAGCAGCAATGCCTTAGAGCTGACCAGGATCTCGCTAGCCGGCAGATGGATCAAGTCTCGCGTCAAGAGCATGAGCTCGAACGCCTCCAAAGCTACCCTAAACGCAAGCTGCTCCCCGATTAGAGGAGGAGGCTTACGAACCCGCATCACCAGGAGACAATACGGCCGACCGACCACCCCGTGGTCGCGACAGAGAGGCCTCTAGGCCCTTCGCTAGAACCGCACTTCGCATCGCTCAAAAGCACACGGCCATGTGGGAACGCCCGGACCTGCGAGATATATTGGAGGACAAGGCAAGACAATCAAGATCGATCTATGGATCGCGGGCGCCCACGGCACGTGATTTACAACCGTCGCGCACGGACATAGTAAGTCCGCCGGCCGAACAAAATGCATAAAGTTTTTGAGCTCCGCCGTGATATCGCCAAAGACAGTAGGCGCCAAGACACCCACTATGCTTCATGACGAAGTAATGGATCATCAAATCTCAAGGGTTTAAACCCGCCAATATTGAATCCTATGATGGCACAACAGACCTCGCGGTTTGGATCAAGACTATCTCCTTCACATCCACATGGCCCGCGTGACGATCTTCACACCATCAAATACCTCCCCTCAAGCTTAAAGGACCAGCCCGCATTGGCTCAACAGCTTTGCCGCCAGAGTCAATTGGGAGCTGCGAGGACCGGAAGCCGATTCCTCGATAACTTCCTGTGGCACTTATGTGCAACCACTAGACGCCGATGACCTAAGCCACATAATTCAGCAGCCAGATTTAATCGCCGGACAATTCTCGACACGGTTCTTAACCAAGAAAACCAAATCGCCGACCGTCCGGATGCGGAGGCCCTCGCGGCCTTCAAGCATAACATCCGCGATGAGTGGCTTGCCCGGCACCTAGGACAGGAAAAGCCGAAATCCATGGCAGCCCTCACATCACTCATGACCCGCTTCGCTGGGTGAGGACAAATGCTAGCACGCAAAGCAACAACCTCAAAGAAAATTCCGGCAACCGGACTTCAAGGACCGAAATGGCAGGCCGCGTGGTAACAAAACAAACGCCGCATTAACGGCGACATAATATTGAGGATACGGCAATCAATGCCGGATTCAGAGGCTCTAAACCCGCCGCCGAAAAAGCCATTCAAAAGAACTACTCCGGTCCGTCCAATTTGGACCGAACACTCGACCGCTTGTGCGATACACGGCACTTCAAAAGCCAGCCTAACCACACCAACGGGACTATTGGGTATTCAAGGCAGTGCAAGTTAATTGCGAAAACAATGACAAGGGGCTGCATAGCGATGACGAGGACGAGACCCAACCGCCAACAATAGAGGATGAAGGGTTTCACAAAAGCGGACGGTGAACATGATATACGCAACGCACATACCCAAAAGGGAGCGGAAGCGTGCACTCGTGGATGTCTACGCCGATGGAGCCGGTTGCTCAAGTTTAATCCATGGTCCTCCGCCCGATCACTTTGACCAAGGGACCACCCCACCAAAGATCCGCCATTTACGACGGATTCGGCCAAGACCGGGTCTTAGACACAATCGCCGATGGATTTCACCTAACCGTAGTCCCGATGGACGGCGGCAAAGAGCTGAACCTGCTTTACTGTGATACAAAGGCGCAAAATGGGCATAGACCCTCAAGGATTAAACCTACCAAAACGACCTTTAAAGGCGCCATACTGTGTGTAGAAGCCAATTGTACAGTGCTCAATTACACCGAAGTGGTCTTCGGATCCCGGATAACTTCCGGCGAGGAGTTAATCTTCGACATAGTCACGTTCCGCAGCGGCTATCATGCCTTGCTCGGACGCATCGCTGCTTGCAAAGTTCAACGCGGTGCCGCACCACGCATACCTCAAGGTCAAGATGCCAGCCCTCGAGGAGTCATCACGGTCAACGGAAACACCGAACGCTCTCTCCGCACGGAGGAACATCTGGCGCTCTCGGCGTAAGTGCAATGCAGCCTCTTAAGGCAATTCTCGAGTCCGCCGTTAAGCGGCCGGACACAGCTAAGCGCCACCGAGTAACTTACAACAAGACAACCTGGCACATTCCGAGCACGCCAGAGTAGCGGCGGCCCCAACCCCAGCTCCCCGCGAAACGTCAGCAGGTCCTTCACAGACGCCATTACGCCCGAAAATACCATGGGCATGGGGAGAGGGGCACGACCACGATAAACCCAGATCATGCGGCTCAACCACACCAGGGGCTCTCAAGTGTGTCGTTCCTTTTTCTTTTCTTTTTACCTTTTACTTTTTACCCACAGGACTCGCTTTGTCGAGGTCTGTCCGGCAGCAGACCTGCCAACTCATGATGCAACAGCCAGGAAGGATAAAGGCTACAACGAATAAACAGGTGGTCTCCATTACGAGCATTTTTATACACCAATCTGCAGCCTACTCTCGGAGGGGGACATGTTTAACAGTCCCATACCTTGCTTATCGCACTATTTGTATCGCTCGCATTCATAGCAGCACTTATTGAATAAAACAATGCAGCACCTTTTTGCTTATAATTGCATTTCTTTTTCATACATATGTTCATTCACGACATGTTGCATCCGTACACTTTGGTACGGCTAATATACACCAGGGGCTTATGTTTTCCGCATTATGGTATGATGAGTCCGAACACTTTCACAAGTGCGGCACCCCGAACTTATAGCACTATATGCATCGGCTCGAATCATGTCTTGGGTCAATAGTTGGGTTTGTCCGCTCCCATGTTTTGGTACCTTACGTTCCGTTATATCGGCTAAGGTAGACTGGGAGAACCATCGCGATTCCGCCTCAGCTTGAGCTGGGTTAACGCCTTGGAGAAAGCTAAACTGACCGTCATGATGAGGCGAGAGCCGATCGCTGTTTGAGAGGTTTTCTGCGAGTCCTTAAAGACTTATGCCGCTTAGAGCGAGGAGCCGGATACTGTTCGGCCAAGGCGTGGATAGCGCCCCAAATTCGGCCTTCCGAAGACTAGGGGCTTCGCCGAAATTTAAAATTATAGAATTCTATGGCTAAGTGAGAGTGTTCAAGCATTATAAGTCCGGTTGCCTTGTTCGCTATGTTGAGCGCCTCCCTAGATGGACCCAAAATGGGAACAAGAGCGATCAAGTTTATCCCGAACACCCCAAAGACTCGTGGCATGGGGGTGAAGCCGACGACTTGCCATCTCTCGATTTGATAAACAGCCGCACGAAGGTAATATTTTAAATTAACAAGCGTTGCTTAGCGCATATGAACTAAGTTTTCAGCAAGATAGGATAACAAAATGCGAGTCTACTCAAATATTACATCTTTGGAGCACTCACCCGCAATAGTGCGGGCGCCTTCAAAGACACTCTTATAATACATCTCGGCGCATGATGCTCCTTGCCCTCCGGTGGCGGGTCCGCCACGAGCCTGGGCATCCATCTTGCCCCAAAGGCACCTTTGCGCGGGCAAGGCCCGACGGCACCCTCAATACAAGCGGAATGCTTGATGACTTCTACCCACGGGCACGCATCCATCGGGCCGCCAGACCAGTCAAGTAGCTCCTGTGCATGGCCTCCTTAGGCCACACCGAACTATGAGGCCCTTCATGGCCTGCTCGGCCGCCTTTAGGAGCTCGACCACCGCTTCACCGGTCGCTATAAGCACTGGATGTCCGCCTCAAAGATATCGAGACCAAGACCTTCTCCGTCGAGCCCTCCTCGCCCGGTAGAATGCGGCAAGATCGGACACGCTATGCGAGGAAGATCTGCGAACGCTCTGGAGAGCTCTAATTCGGGTAAGCAATGTAATTAACACTCACATGCTTACTTTGCATGAAAAATGCCTTACCCGCTGCTATTTTCTTCACCGCCTCAACCTCCTGGAGGGCCTTGTAGGCTTCGCCTTAGCGGCTTTGGCACTCTCAAGAGCGTTGCAAGCTCGAGACTCGAGTCTCGAGTCACGCCCAAGCTCTCATGTTTTTTCACGAGATCCTCGAGCTCTTCTGCACCTCCGCCACCCGCGCCTCCGCTTCTCTCGCTCGGTGCGCTCATGCGTCAGACATTACGTTGCTGCGCCACCGCCTCCTTCTGTGGTCGCCACCTCTTTAGTGGCCCCTACAATACCCACGTTATCCTTGTCATTTTTCTTGTAACCAAATCCTTTTCTCAGAAGGTACAATTTTCATAAGGTATTACTCACCTTCTTTCTCCTCGAGCTGCTTCTTGGCATGGCCGAGCTCGTTCTCGGACCGCCGAGGTTTTCCTTCAGTATTGACCTCCGCGGTCAAGGGCGGAGGTTAGCAAAGACAACCTGCAATCCCATATTGACATATTTTTATGACTCGCGTTTATCTTTCTAAAGATCCTCAGTCCGCTTTTCTTTCCAACACCAAACCGAGCATCGGGGCTACCGCCTATGCGGTACCATTTTACATA
The DNA here is from genome assembly GCA_021605145.1 of Aegilops bicornis. Classification (NCBI taxonomy): domain Eukaryota; kingdom Viridiplantae; phylum Streptophyta; class Magnoliopsida; order Poales; family Poaceae; genus Aegilops; species Aegilops bicornis. Next base: position 717,147,410 of record CM038670.1, read on the forward strand.
TATTGAAATTCTTACCTCAAAGCTCGTTAGAAGGTCGCTGCAAGCTTCAGCCCGCTCTTGGCGAAGCTGAACCTTCCGAATCACCGCACTCATAATAAAGGTGGTGTTCTTTCGATGGAGGCGCTGTTGAGCGCCTCAAGAATTATCCGCACCTCCGGTTGGACGGAGGCAGCCGGCGGCCACGGTCTTGCCCTTCTTACGAAGGGGTCGCCACGGATTCCGGAGCCACCGTGGCCTCCGGGTTGAGTCCGGTGGTCCGGGAGGGTGTCTGTGACACCTCCGGCCTTCTCCTCCTGGTGGGTCCCTTCTGGGATCCCACCTCGGCCGTCGTCAAGACGGGGTGGAGGCAGTCGGAAGGGAATCCATATCCGACGACCCAAGGACCCGCCGATTTAAACGGGAAGATCATCCTTGGGCGGACTACAGGTGGTTGTATGCGGCATTAGAAAGACATTATGTGGCGAAAAGAAAAAACTTTGAAGTTATTCGGAGTCCGGATATTTACGATCTCGCCAGGGCTTGGCCCTTGGAGGCCGATCCTCGCCGTAACATCCTTTGGCGTTGGCGGAGCAGTCCGGGAAGAGTTTTTCCTTCTTGGACCCTTCGCCTCCCTTGTTGGGGAGGCCTTCCTTTTTCCCTCCTTCACCGGGGAGAGGTTTCTTCTTCTCCTCCTCGCCTTGGTGGAGGAGTCGGCCTCGGATTCATCATCCGATAGCACCTGAAAACGGAAACTCTTCCGAGTCCTCGTGGCCGCCTTTCTTGGTTTTCTTCTCCGGCACCACGTGGGTGCCGGAGCCAAGAGCCCGTTAGGGCGGGCGTCCGGCCGGGTCCTTCGGCAATGGGGCCGGACAGATAGTCTGCTCGCCTTCGCCACCATTCTCACAAAGGTAAAGGGAGTTTAGATCCCGTGATAGAGCCAAACTATGGAAAACAAGTGGTGAAATCACTTACCTCGTCACCGGACGCCGCGAGCGGAATCCGCGATCTTCGGTAGCGGATGCGGGAGCTTCGGCGCTTGAACATCACCTTCCGCACATCTTCGCACGTAGTGTCAAGAGCCCGCCAGGTCCGGTGTGCACGGATCAAACTCCCACATGTTGAAGCCCCGTCATTGCACGGGAGAATCCGGCGGATGAGCATGACCGGACTACGTTGACAAGCTTGAGCTTCTTGTCCACCACCTTCCGGATACAGTTCGAGTCCCGGCTCCTCCGAATCCCCAAATCCGGCCACTCTCTTTCCAGGAGGTGAGCCGTGTAGGGATGCCAGATCTGAATTCGGGGTCACGCCTAATCAGGGTCACGCTGCTCGGTGATGTAGAACCACCCCGATTGCCACCCCTTGATGGTTTCCACGAAAGTTCCCTCCACCACGTGAACGTGGGACATCCTACCCACCATGGCACCTCCAAGACTCCGCTTGGCTGCCCTTCACAACCTTCGCTTGACATCAAGGTCTTGAGCCACGTCAAGTGGGGCTGGATGTAGAGGAAGGCCTCACACATGACGATAAACGCCGAGATGTTGAGGATGAAATTGGGGCAGGATCATGGAAATCTAGGCCGAGTAGAACATGAGCCCCTGACAAAGGGATGAAGTGGGAAGCCCAGTCCACGGAGGAAATGGGGAAGAAATACTACCCTCTCATGGGGCCCGGGGTTGGGGACGAGCTCTCCTCGTCGGGGAGCCGGCGCGCGATGTTGCTGGACAAATATCCGGCGTCGCGCAGCTTCTGATCTGCCCCTCCGTGACGGAGGAGGCCATCCACTTGCCTCCCGCTCCGGACATAGTTGGAGAAGGTTGAGGTAAGAAGTGCGGACTTGGGCGCTGGAGCTCGAGTTCGCGGAGGTGGATAAGCCAAGGAGGAAGAAAAGGCACTTTTTTTTTGAAGAAGAAATGGAAATGCTACCTTATCAATTTCGAAGGCGCAGGTAAAAGGGTTGGATCTTTATCCCTTATATGGGCGGACGAGAACATGTGTCCCCACCGGCCTGGTAAAACTCGCTTATCTCCCGAGCGTCACAATCAATGGCGCGGTTGGGTTACCCACGTCCGTATTGATGGGAATCCCGGAATAAAGGGAACACGATCTCGCTCGACAAGACGTGTTAAGGAAACCGCCGCTAAACGCACGGAGGTGGAACAAATAAAACGAGTAAAGGCTTGGTAATGGCATGACGTCACACCACTAAATACGCCGCCAGATTGAACTTGTGTAATATTATTCTCTACGGTGGTACGTGGAATTTATCTTTGCAGAGCCGGACACTATCCCGGTGTTCACAATCTTCTATAAATTATTCGGAGGAAGAACCCGCTTTGCAATGCCGAAGACAACATGCTACCGGACTCGTTGTCATTGAAGCCTGGTTCAGGGCTACCGAGGGAGTTCCGGACTAGGGGTGTCCGGATAGCGAACTATCATCATCGGCCGGACTCCAAGACTATGAAGATACAAGATTGAAGACTTCGTCCCGTGTCCGGATGGGACTTTCCTTGGCGTGGAAGGCAAGCTTGGCGATACGGATATGTAGATCTCCTACCAGTGTAACCGACTCTGTGTAACCCTAGCCCTCTCCGGTGTCTATATAAACCGGATGGCTTTAGTCCATAGGAAAAACAACAATCATACCATAGGCTAGCTTCTAGGGTTTAGCCTCTTTGATCTCGTGGTAGATCCACTCTTGTAACACACATCATCAATATTAATCAAGCAGGACGTAGGGTTTTACCTCCATCAAGAGGGCCCGAACTAGGGTAAAACATCGTGTCCCTTGTCTCCTGTTACCATCCGCCTAGACGCACAGCTTCGGGACCCCTACCCGAGATCCGCTGGTTTTGACACCGACAGCGCCCATTCTAGGGCCGCGTCGTTGCGTCCGAACTCCGCTTTCATCGGCGCCACTTCGCCCGCCTTTTGGCTTGACGGGCGGAGGAGCCGACGAGGAGGAGGCGCGGCCGCCTCGTTGATGACGATGCCGGCGCGGCGAAAAGGCTGCCGAGCGGCGACTCGCCACGGGCTCGGCCTTGACGCCGAAAGGTACGGAGTGCCGGAGGAGTGCGATGAGGATCGGGAGGAGGAAGAGGAGGAGGAGGACCCGAACCTCCTTGGCGCCCATGGCCCGACGCAGCGTCGGTGCTGCGCTGGGGTACGCTTAACGGCGGTCGCCGCCCTCGAGGTACGTGAGCACGCCCTCGAGTGTGCGGCGGGACGCCCACCGCAGGCGGCGCCGCTGTTCTCGCTGCCGCCGACCACCGGCGTGCCGTTGGGACGCCAATCGCTGCCGTGGCGGCGCTGAATACGCCGCCCAGCCGCGTGGTTGTCGGGCGGCGATCGGGGAGGGAGAGTTGGGCGTCGGTGAGGGACGCCAAGACGATCTCGACCTCGGCTGGCATTTCGGCCGCCACGCGGCAACGGGGAATGGGCACTCTCCGGCCGAAGTCTCCACCACGCTGGCCCGGCGCGCATGTCCGGCGGCGCCGGATGTTCGCTCGAACAGAGTTGTGACTTCGTCGCGGAGCGAACGGCGTCGGTTGCCGCCGCCGCCTCGGGAAGCGTTTCGCCATGGCGACGTACCGGGCGGCTCGGGAGAGGTAGAGGGAGGGGCGGGCGGCGGCGCCGGGAGAGGCAGGAGAGGGAGGGCCGGACGGCGGCGTAGGGCGGGCCGCGGCAGCGAGTGGAAGCCGGCTTTATAGCCGCCAGCTGTGTACGCTGCGCGATGTGAGGAAGGCGTCGGCCGCCGTCCGTGAAGCGCCGCTTGAGGAATCAATGGCAAGGCTGACCGGCGGCAGCCTTGCCATTGATTCACCGCGAACCGAGGCCGCCAGTAAGACGAGGCGCCGAAGTCGCCGACGTATCGGGTCCGTTTTTGCCGCCAAAACAGCTAGCCTCGGCGCCCCCGGGCGCCCCCCAGCGCGCCAGGTTCGGGCTGGGTCCTCCGGCGCTGTTTTCGCCCTCGACGAAAAATCAAGCTCTCGAGACACGACCGGCCGTTTGCCACGGCCAAAAAAATCGCCGGGCGCTTTCCCGGCCATGGCTGGCCTAATTGGGTGCAAGCCCAACGGTAGCCGCCGAACGGTTTTCTGACTGTCGGTTCCTAGAAAGGCCCTTACACTAACCAGTTTTCTTGCGCGCCCCGTTTGCTCGTGCTTTCCGTCCCCTCTTTCTCCCCCTTCCTCCGCCCCACCCCACCCCACGCCCTCGCCGCCTCCAGCTTCTTCCAATCCCCCCCTTTCCGTCTAGGGTTTTGCTTCCTCCCCCAGAAAAATCGAGGCCGAGCCCCTAATCCCCGAGCGCGCCACGCCTCGCCGACCGGTCGCCGGAGATGTCCCGCACGCTGGTGCAGCCGGTGGGGCAGAAGCGGCTGACCAACGTGGCCGTGGTGCGGCTGCGCAAGGGCGGCCAGCGGTTCGAGATCGCCTGCTTCCCCAACAAGGTGGTCAACTGGCGCGACCGCGTCGAGAAGGACCTCGACGAGGTCCTCCAGTCCCACAACGTCTACTCCAACGTCTCCAAGGGCGTCCTCGCCAAGTCCAAGGACCTCATCAGGATCTTCGGCACCGACGACCTCGTCGAAATCTGCCTCGAGGTATGCGCCTCCCCCCTTCTCCGCCCTTCTCCGGCTCGTGCCGTGGATTGTATGGATTGGATGGGTCCTGCTAATTTCGTGCTGATTTCCGACTCGACTCGATTGCTAATTGTTGCTGCTGCTGTTGTGCTCTGTCAGATTTTGGAGAAAGGGGAGCTCCAGGTGTCTGGCAAGGAGAGGGAGGCGCAGCTGTCCGCGCAGTTCAGGGACATCGCCACCATCGTCATGGAGAAGACTATCGATTCTGACACCCGGCGCCCCTACACCATGAACATGATCGAGCGCCTCATGCACGACATACACTTTGCGGTCGATCCAAACGTTACCTCCAAGGAACAGGTACCTACCATCTGCTCTGGATATGCTGCCCTTAGTATGTTTTTCCCTTTTTTCAATCCAATGGAGGATTACGATTTGTTTAGCATCCGTCGTTTGCATTCATCAACTGCAGTGCATTTTCTGTAAAGAAATGTTGCTTTAAGCCAAATTATTGTACACATTACAAATAGCCGACCTTCTGATTCCTGTATTACCGGAGTATTGCCAAGTTGCCATGCTAGCTTAGAATAGTTTGCCTGAAGTGATTGTATCTTACTGTAAGCAATCTAATTATCTGCATTGGTCCCAATTGGAAGAAATTGAGTATTGATGTCATTACAAGTCCTTGCCAGGACAGAAACTTCAGTGTTCAGTGGCAAGTGCGTGCATATGAATAATCATTCTGGAGATGGTCACTCATATTCCATACTATTGAGGCTATTCTGTTTGCTATGCACCTGTAATTGTGTATCAGTTTTGTCGAATCTGTCTTTGATTTTCTTTTCAACCGATGGTCATTGTCTGGGCTACCCTGTATTGTGTCTATGTTGCGTTTGGACAAAAACGCTTGAGTGTGGCACAGTTCGTTCAAATTCTTTCAGAAGCGAATGCTTTGGAATATTCCATTCTTGTAGCAGCCACTGCTTTGGATCCTGCTCCTCTGCAATTTCTGGCCCCATATTCAGGGTGTGCCATAGTTAACCTCTTTTTCGGTAGAGTCACTCGGTGCCAATACCTTGCACTGACACAATGTGATAAAAATACTGAAGGAATTAGGAATTCTCTGTGACAGTACTGATGGTACCTGTGTTTATGCTTTTACCTTAGTTATTATTACTTGCACTCTGGACAATGTGGCAGAGGTAGTAATATACTAATATTGTTATAGTTACATCTGTGTAGACTTGTTATCTACTCCCGTTTCCTCTTTTTATTCGTATTTTCATTGATATTTCAGGCACTGAGAGTCATTAAGAAGCTAATTGAGAACCCTAAATGCTCGATAAAGCGTGCACCATTGACAGTGAGGTTCATTGCACCTAAGTCCAATCTTTCTGGCCTTATGGAGAAGCTTGATGGGTGGAATGCAATTGTTCTTTCAAAGGATGAATCTGCTGATCAGTCTTCCATTGTAAGTCTTTTAGATTATCTTTTCCTAGCCATTACTGTGTTGCCTGATTATGATTTTCTATCATGCGAGTACCCCTAGAACTTGTGTTTCCTAAGTTATTATAGGATGATATGTACTCAGACTGGTCTCCCCCAGAAATGCTATACAGCTGGTGAATGGTTTATGCTACTTACTTAGTGAGAGTTCGACTGTATTACTGAGAAGCTTGCCCGCTGTCTCCTTTTGTACCGTTCAGTCACAATGATGTCAACATTCAAGTCTACTAAGACACTGATGCAATTATTGTCCAAATTCATGATATCTTCACCATATTAGTTGGTGTACTATACTTAACTCGGAATGACATATTTGCAGGTATGTGAGATTGAACCATCTGTTCTGCACTCGTGTGAAGAGAAACTGAAGGACGTGCAAGGGAGGGTGGAAGTACTCTCGGTGTCGGCACACAAAGAAGGTGGCTCTTCTACAGACCAATATGACAATGTCGAGGACAATGTGGAGAAGGCACAGCCTGTCCCTGCGAAGGAGTCTGGTGCTGTTGCTCAGCTAAGTGAGACCATGCAGAAACAGAGCCTTTCAAGTGAAGTGGACAGCCAGGGTCAGGCACCAGGCAAGCCGCAGAAAAGATGCAGAGAATGTGACGTATTTATGGAGGACAAGCTGTACAGAGACCACTGCAAGTCCGGGTGGCACAAGCACAACTACACACGCCACAAGAATGGGCTTCCTCCGCTCAGCCAAGAGGAGTGCTTGATGGAAATGGAGATGGCAGAGTCCCAGAGGGGCCTGAAGGACTACGATTTCTGAGGTGGGTTTTGTCTAGCACTCCCTCTCACCGCCCCTTCCAGGCCGATAAATGGCACACGCAAGGCATGAATTTTGCAGTCTTGTTGTTTCGAAGGACACAGTCATCGTTTGGTAAATGCTGGTATGAAGTGGGGAACGAGTTTTGCGATACGCTAGAAAGTTATAAAATGTAATCGGGTTGCATTGTGTGAATGTGAACTGTGAAGGTAGTAGATCCTGGCTCATGTGTAGTTGGCTGAGTGAACATGTGGCAGGTCTGATGTTTGCGGCATGAACTGTAACGTGATGCTATATGGTACGGTCTTGAGTATGCGCCTGTTATGGATGTGAACCAACTTAATGCAACATATGTATATCGATTTTGCAACTTGATGTTTCTCTGGTACTGATATTATAAATTCTGGGGTTGTTGTACGTTTGCTGTTGGCCTGCTGTAGGTGAAAACAAAAGGCTGATACATCCGGTATCAGCCAGGCGTGCAAGCTGATGACATATCGCGCTAGGAAAGAGGATCACATCCACTAATCAGAAGCAAAGTAGAGAGAGAGTAGGACGTGAAAGAGAGCAGCGATGTCATGTACGCTGACGATGAGAAACACTGCGGGCTTTCCTTTCCTTGAGCAAGCGGAGAAAGGGCAGACAACCTTGTGTCTTGCGGTGGCATCAGTTGGCCTGGTCGTTTGCCCCGGTGGCAAGCTAAGCACAGATACCAAAACTAAGCGGCAAGAAATGAAGAAGAGCATCAGTTCACCCTCGAGCCCATGGCACAGCACACTAGTAGTACTACGATGCAAGTGACCGGGACGCTTCCTCGAGAAAGCAAAAAGAGTTGGCTCAACAGCGAGCAGGATCATCGTCGCCACGCCACTACACCTCACTTACATCTTGCATGGATCATCGATCTGTCCTTTTTCCTCTTTCTGCCGCCGGCTTTTCCACTGCTTTCTTTCTTTCTTATCGATGGCCGCTCCTCCGATCCACGCTTCCTCTTCTCGTCAGTGGCCCAGACTCAGCTATAACATAGCAAGCGCCTCCTCCTCGGCCTCCTCGAGCGGTGCAGTAGACAATACTAGTGTCAGGCTACCGGTGTCAGTCAGTCCGAGTGTCCCACTGTCCAGAGTACAGGGCAGAGGAAGCAACCGACAGTGGAGATCATGGCTCGCAACTGCAGAATCAGCAGCTTGCCGCCTGCGCCGATGCTCTTCTTCCTGCTCCTCATGCTCTGCACCACCACGCGCTGTGGTAAGCTCACTGCTGCCAGCCCATGCATCCAGTGAACCAAGATACTATAACAGCCGTCATTTTTTATAAATCCTTTTTCGCTTCTTCTCAGTGGAGTGGAGTGAAAACGGTGTCGAATCTCAGTGACCAGCTCTTGCTATTCTGTCTTGCAAGTTGCAACCTGCATTGTGCTAACTTTTTTGTGTTGGTGAAGCAGAGGCGAGAGCTCTGAGGCAGAGCAAGAAGAACTCCCTGATGAACGTGCTCTTCAAGCTCAACTTCGCCAGGGCGGTGGAGCCGACGCACCCGCCCCCTCCCTCGTCCCTCGACGCGAACGCTGGCAGCGACGCCGCGAGCGCGAGCGCGAGCCTCGCCGCCGTCGATGCCCCGTTCTGCGTCAACCCTCCCGACGCCCCTCCCTCGTCGTCCACGCCTCCATTCACCTCCACGGCGCCCTCCTCCACTACCCCGTCCGTCCCGGACCAGCTGCCGCCCATCACCCCCGTCCCGCCCTCCTTCGAGCCCAGCCCGCCGGCCGGCGGCGGTGGCGCCACCCCGGGCTCGGGTCCGGGTCTGGGCACGCCGGCGTCCACGCCCACGCCGATCAACCCGCCGCAGTTCGCCCCAAGCCCGCCTGGGACGGCGCCGCCCAGCCCGATCGTCGTTGTGCCGAGCCCGCCCGACGAATTCGGCCCAGGCTCGGGCAGCGGAGGACAAGGAGGAGGACAGGGTGGAGGCTTAGGAGGAGGAGGCGGTGGTGGAGGAGAAGGAGGAGGCGGAGGCGCAGGAGGAGGTGGTGGTGCTGGAGGAGGAGAAGAAGGCGGTGGCGTAGGAGGAGGAGGAGGCGGTGGAGGAGGAGGCGGTGGAGGAGGTGGCGGCGGGTTCATGCCGCCGATCATCTACCCGCCGCCGCTGGCCCCTCCGATGGCGCCGGGGTCCGGGCAGGCGCTGTGGTGCGTGGCGAAGCCGACGGTGCCGGACCCGATCCTCCAGGAGGCCATGGACTACGCGTGCGGCTCCGGCGCCGAGTGCCGGTCCATCCAGCCGTCCGGCGCCTGCTCCCAGCCGGACACCGTGCTCGCCCACGCCTCCTACGCCTTCAACAGCTACTGGCAGATGACCAGGGCCAACGGCGGCACCTGCGACTTCGGCGGCACCGCCACCATCGTCACCAGCGACCCAAGTAAGGCCTCAAACCTCGAGTAAGCTTGGCGTGTCAATGCATTAAGCAGCTCCATGCATCCACCCACCCATTGCACGCATGAATTCTCATGATCGATCTTGATTTCTTACCATGTCCGTCATGATCTCCGCAGGCTATGACAGTTGCGCGTTCAACCTTGTATGAGGGGCCAGATCGATGAGCCATTTTTCAGCTATCATGAGGAGCATCTTGTTCTTGGGGTTATATTCTCTTCCATTCGTCTCGAGGCCACGCAGCACCGCAGGCAGGCTTAGTAAGGAGTAGCTGAGATTAGTGTGATTTTGATTTTGGCAAGGCTGCTGATACCGTGTAAAGGCGATTCCTTGACATGTGCATTATACTAGTATACGTAGCTTCTTGGGCAGGAAGATGCTTAATCGTGCCCCTCTTGTAACTTTAAACCTTCTTGACCAAATTAGTTTAGATTATTTAAGCCAACCATATATGCCTAACTTGGTGTTCACGCTAACCCAGTGAGTAGCACTAGGAAAGTTGGATTCTGTCCGATCACGTACGGGCTCGACTCTTTGTTCCACACTAGCGTTGATCCAACTAAGCATCTCCAGGGAAACATAGTGCTCCCTCCGTAAAGAAATATAAAAGCGTTTAGATCATCACTAGGTTCTTATATTTCTTTAGAGCATCTTCAACAGTCACGCTTAAGCGCAAAAAACTTGTTTATCATACGCTGGCTTTCCAAAGAGCGCTTATAACGTACAAGGCCGCTTCCAAAGAGCACAAGAAAAATACAAAACCACATATACATTTCAAAGAAAAGGAGGAAAAATGATTAAACAAACAAAATAAATCAACAATAAATAGTTCAATTTCATTATCATTACAACTCAAACAAATAGTTTATCGTTCAGTACAACAAATAATGCAATAAACACAACAAATAGTTCATGAACAATACAATGTCGAATGCAGAAATCATCATGCTCTTTGTCGTCCATGCTATGCCCACCACTCTTCAATCAGATCATTCTGAAGTTTATTGTGCGTTGCGGGACGCCGAATGGCATGATAGGAGGCAATAAAACGGGCTACCCTTTCAGCCCTCCGTCGCACTCGACGGGATGTCCCAAGAGCTCATACTGTGAGTAGTTTAAATCTTGGCCACGCTCATTCTCGATGATCATGTTGTGCATGATCACACAGGCGTGCATGATGTACCAAAGCATTTTTTGATCCCAAAATCTAGCCGGTCCTCTCACAATAGCAAACTGGGCTTGCAAAATCCCAAATGCTCTCTCCACATCTTTTCTAGCCGCCACATGAGCATTGTGGAAATCAAGATTTTTCTTACCTTCCGCTTTTTCAACGGCTTCGCGAAGGTTTGCCACTTTGGATAGATGCCATCCGCTAGATAATAGCCATAGTTGTAATGACGGCCATTTGCTACAAACTGCACCAGTGGCAACTCACCGCTTGCAATCTTATTCATCGGTGGTGACCGTTGACAACATTGATGTCATTCAAAGATCCAGCATTCCAAAAATGCATGCCAAATCCAAGTCTCCTGATCGCCATCGCTTCAAGGATTATAGTGGAACCCTTTTTGGCCGTGGAATTGCCCATGCCATGCCTTTGGACAATTCTTCCAACTCCAATGCATGCAATCTATTGAGCCAAGCATGCCAGAAAGCCATGAGCTTTGTTCATCGCCAATAGCCTTGCGACGCCTTCAAAGATTGGGAGATCTCAAATACTCCTCGCCAAACACTTGCACAATTCCCACCGCAAAGCGCTTGACACATGATGGCTTGGCTCTCACCCATAGCCAAGTGATCATCAACAAGATCAGCCGATATACCAGATGCCAACATACGCAAAGCGGCTGTCACCTTCGAAAGGTGCTATGCCCGAGCTCTCCGGTGCATTCCTCCTTTGCTGAAAAAAGCAGTCATGGCTCGCTAGTTTCTCCGCAATGCGCTCAACAACTCGGTGCTCATCCTAAACCGCGACGAAAATACGACTCGAGTATGTGGGATTCTCTGCAAAATAATGCCCGATCAATCTGTTGTGGGCATCGATCCTATCCTCGAAATTTTCTCGACCCATAACCGAACCACCGTGCTTCGTTTTTTATATGCATAGCTAGGATCATTGCAAGATCCTCCTCCTCTTCCATATCAAATTCTTCTTCGAAGAATCATACGATTTAACTCATCTACAATGTTCAATACTATACTATGAAAACTACAATTCAAAACATGCACCAAATTCATGAAGTTTGAGCAATACATACCTTGTAGGCGTTTTGTCGAACACCTTGCGGGCGCGGCGCGGCAGCGAGCGCTCGGGCGCTGTTCCTCGGACGACGGAGGCGCGCGAGCACCGGCGGGACTAGGAGGGGATGGGGCGGAAGCGCGGCGGCGCGGGGATAGGCCGGGGAAGCGCCTGAACGGTCGCCGGGAGGCGCGGGCGGCGGCGGCGGCACGGCCGGATGGAGGTGGAAGTGGGAGAGGAAGTGCGAGAGCGAAGCGCCGAGTGTGCTTGTGAGCTGGCGCCAAATACACCGCAGCGAGTGTTTTCGACCGCGCCCAACTTCGTTATAAGCGCGCGCCGTTTTGGCGCATTGGAGCGACGCCCGGCGTTCTTGTGGCCGCTAAAACGGACCAATTTGCGGCGCCGCGCTATTTTAACGCGGCTGTTGAAGATGCTCTTACAGAGGTAGTACTACGTGATAACCAGGATTGAGAAGGATATATATAGACACAAGAACCTAGTGAAAGAGCTCCATATTGACTGGACAAAATGCAGGAAATGCACTTTAGCTAGCTACCGGAGCACTGACAAAATACAAACAGCCAAGAATACGATGCAGCAGAGCTTGTCAACTGTAAGTGATAACACAACAGGCAAGATCCGTATAACAGACCTGCTATCTTTTACAGGACATGCGGCCAACACAATACTTGCATCAAGAATTCAAGTCAGGCTGCAGGTGGGAGTGGATTTAAGTGGGACTAACTACCCCATCCCACTTAAATCGTTTTAATGAGATCCCATTGGACAGCAAAAAAATTAATCGGGCTATCCCACTTAATCCGTTGGGAGCCCACCAACCCCGATAAGTTTTTGTGCAATGGGGAGTATTCAACTAACAGAAAACTGAAACAAAGCATGCATGCATGCAATTTATACTTGCGACTCCAGCACTCTTGCGATGCTTGTACCGGCGGTTCGCAAGTTCCACGGGCACGGCTTGTACCGGCATGCAGTGGCGGAGCTAGACCAGGAAGATTGGGGGGCCAAAGAGAAAAGACAGTGGAAAACATCTCTATTTTTTAATCTAAATCTCTCTATAAAAAAATTTCTTCACTAAATTTCCAAGGTTGGGAGGGCCATGGCACCTGCAGGGATGCACATAGCTCCGCCAGTGCCGGCATGGCCCAGGCGCGGTCCAGCTCCTCACCGCCGCCGGGCGTCTCCAAGCGCCGCGGTTGACCACCTCCTCGGCTCCTCGAAGATGAAGGACACGGGAGACGCAGCTCGCCTGCTCGCCAGAGGCATCGGCGAGGTGTGGAGGAAGGGCACTGGCCCGGTAATGGCGAGCTCCGTAGCTGCACGCACAGGCGCACGGCTGCATTTGCGCTGCATGGCATCTCCTCGTGTCTCATGCACGCACGGGCGACCGCTCCTGCACCACCATCGAATGAGCCGCTCGATCCAGCTCGAGCTAGAGCGCTGCTGGTCCGGTCTCGAAGTATGAGACCGTTCAATCGTCAGTCGGGTCCCGAGCCTGCTCGCTCGCGGCCGATCCAAAGGCTGGCTCGGTCAGCGACCGGACCGGACCGTAATGTCATGCACTCATGCTCCATGATTGGCCGGCTCGCCGTGGAGGGCAACTGCAGGTCAACGGTACTGGCCGTCTATGGTATTGGCCACGAGGTCGTCCATGCCTCCATGGTGGCCCCGAGGAGACCCATGCAGTCGGAGACGGCAACATGGTCGGGCATGCTGAGGGATCTCCCGTGGAGGTAGGCGGAGCTATCGGCGGACATGGTGGTCACCACGGACTGGGTGCGTGACGGCTGCGCAGTTGACGTTCTTGAACGGTACTTGTGGAGGTCTGGAACGTTGGCGAGCATGAAAAGTACAACCTGTCGTCGTAGTGCGTCGCGGATGAGTAGATGGGAGCATGCGGGAGGAGACATCGTTGGCTGTAGCTACAATGAGAAGTACGAGGGCTAGCCAGGGTGTGAGAGTGTGAGTAACATATGGATGCTAAACTAGTGTGTACGTGCATTTGCTAAGTGGGATCCCACTTGTGCCCATATAATTTTTGTATCTTGTGACGAGATGTCCGATTATTCCCACTAAATGTATTGGGATTAAGTGGGCTCAAGGTGGGACTTCCATCTGCAATCCCATTTGCAGCCTGAATTCAAGATGTATAAATGCACCATACGGGTACAAGGTTTTACACACGCGCCTTACGGCAGATACGAAGCTTAAATCACATCAACGCCGTCAAAGATCAAATAAGTAGTACTTTCTCCGTAAAGAAATATAAAATCATTACTTTAAGTAACGATTTAAACGCTTTTATATTTCTTTACAGAGGGAGTAGCATTTGTTTCTGCTACGTCACACATACGGAGTGTATATCTACTGCCGGCTGTATCCGTCCCATCAGTTTTTTTTTTCTTTTTTCAAGAGAGCACCTGATTAGAAATCCTTAATTTTTCTGATTGCATGGCCAGCGATGGGTTTCTGATCTGGGGTTTTAGTGGCTCGCTGATAACTGCATTCACCGCGCTCACCATTTCGTTCGGCGAGCTAAACCCATCGGTCTGGGAGTAGAACAAGTGAACTGTCTTGCACATCTTCCAGAACAGCTCCTTGCACGGCCTAGGAACAGCAGTGTCTTCCCTGAGAACCAGCTTTAGCAAGTCTTTTCTACATGACGCTATGGACTTCCGTATCGTTTCTTTAGCCGTTTCAATGGACAAAGAACCACCATTGTGGAGAACAAGTAGTGAAACATAATCCAGGTTTCCCTCCATGCTCTCCCTCTGTTACAAATAGATCGAAAAACTGTCAGAGCAACCAAATTACAGCTTACAGGTCTAAACCACATGACAACAGTGATGAGTAATTACTACTCTCTATATTATCATTGTATAACAACAGGATACACAACTACTAGTTCAATTCTAGCTTCCGGGAGCAAACATCAGCATGTCTTCTACCATCGTTTTAAACTCTTAAATTATTGACATGATCATGAAGAACTGTAAATCTTGATTTTTGTTAGAATTTGCAGTACTTGAGGATTGTGACGGTGTCTCTATCTCACCACATATCAGTTTACTGTTTGTTCACGCAACCATCACGATACTTGTTTATATTAAGATGAAATGATTTTGTTGTATGTGAAGCATATAACTGAAGCACATATGTTTTATGACATATGCGAATGTGATGTGCGTCGATAGGAAGTTTAACATAAAGGGGGCCCAAATACCTCAAGGCCTTGGATATCATTGAGAAGACGACCACAGGTGCTCATTAGCCTAAATAACTCATTGTATTCTTGACCATTGACTACGCAGTCCGAGATCTTTTCCCCGATAAAATACAACGATGTGAGCACAGTGGGCCCCAGTGTGAATGAAACAACTGCATTTGACATGTATTGCTCAATTGTTGGCACATATTGCCTCATCCGCCATTCCGCCTCAGACATCATAGACCTCAACAGCTGAAGCCACTGCAGATAGATCCAACATGTCAACACTGAACACAGGAAATTTGAGAATGAAGCGAACACAATGAAACTCACTAATTCTATCAGGTGTTTTTGCACATCACGGTTTTGTATTGCAGAAGCCAATGCTGCAAGTTGATTCACTGTAGCATAGATAGCACAAAATAATATTTCTACTTGCTCAGAACAGAACTCATCTTTGGAGTGCTCATCCCACCTAAGACAAACATTAGCAAATCAGGGATCATAACTTGTTAGCAATGCATGAGACACCAACTCTACTTACAAAATGAAGGGCCAAGGTGGTTACTTCTCAACTAATGCTATGAGGTTTTGATGTTCTTCTTGTGATCCTCCAACATCAAAGAAATCATCAACAACGGTTGTGAGCACTCCATTTTTTGACCATGACATGCGAGCATCAGATAGTTCAGGGGGGAATATGGTAGCAGCAGCAGCGAGATAACAATATGACAGCTTCTGACGTGCAAACTGTAGCTGGTCCAGCCGGTTCTCTTTCGCCCAACTGTTGCCACAAAATTTGTAAGTTTTCTAAGAAAGAAAGTTAATAAGGCAAGAGATCATAAATGTTAGATTACCTTTCAAGATGCATGAGTTCATACTGGTAAATAGATTGAGATAAATCGAAATCTTGAATAGCCAAAGCTAGAAAATCTTGGTTGACGCAACATGGCCTGTTTCAGCAAAATGTCCAGCATTGGTGTAACATCTTTATTTACATAATATATGATTCACGGACTATTATTTTCGGGAATCGATACTCTTACAACTGTTCTATCTTTAGCATCTGAGAACCGCACACATTAAAGTGTTCAATGTTCCTCTTGTGGTCTAGACGTTCCATTGTGGCATAAAAGGGAAATTTGAGAGCATACTCCACCTGAAATTACAAAAAAACAAAAAGGCAACTTAACAGCGAACAAAAGCTAGGACCAATTCAATTTCTGAGATTTAAATTCCATTTAAGCACCTCTTGAAAGAGTGGCGTTGTTTGCACACAGTCAGAGAACAACTTTTCTGTCAATAAACTGGCTGACCAGTCGCCTATGTTATCTAGGATACATTCATTTTCTGACACACTGACCTCAGAAGCCTTGTATAATTCCAATATAGATTTTGTATCATTTAAATATCCCTGAAGTGAGTTGTGGAAAGTGGTTTCATCAACATGATACAGATCATCTGCGTTATATGGAAATTAGGTAGTTAATTAGATATACAAAAAAGACAAGTATAAAATTAGTACGACGGGAAATTCCTGCCCAAGGAAGTACCCGAGGAAACATCATATCCATTCATCCGCAAAAGACGAAATGCCATTGCACATGCTGCTACGTCCAACATGATTTCCTCGTCTCTCTGTAGCCAGAAACTGCGATGTGGATACAATGAAGTTCACAAGCTACAAATGATAAATATTAAAACTTTATTCATGATCCTTACTTGTATGCCACGTCCAGGATGCTCTTTATCTCACTAGAAAAATACTGAGATATCCCGATTTTTTCAAGAGAATCCACCATTGAAAGCTGATGATATATATTTGTTGGATAAACAGTTGGTACTGCAAAAGTCTATTTCATTAGGTAATTAGCCACAATCTAAGCCCTTACAAATTCCTGACAAAGAAAGGCACATAGGCACACCTGAACTACCAAATTTGCTGACAAGTAATTTAACATACTGCAGGGCTTCGTCATCAAAATTGTTGATTAATGCAGCAGCAGTTGTTGAAGGAGAGTTGAACAACGATCCATTCTTCCTTTGGAACTTCATAACTTGATTCCAGTCCAGCATGTTTCCTAGCCCTTCAGCAACATAAGCCATATATGCTTTCCTCCCATCAGATTTATCCCCAATAAGTCTGCATTAAGTTCATGTATAATATAAGGATTTCGAAAATATTCTCACAGTTAATACATGTCATACTCAACTTTTGACTGCCAATTTCAGCAAGGAAAAGCAATATATGAATGACATGTGTCCCCCTTTCCCTTCAAGTAATGGTTCTAAGAAATCTTTCAGAAAATAAAAAGCACATACAAAAAATTTCAACTTCTACTCCCTCCGTAAAGAAATATAAGAGTGTTTAGATCACTAAAGTAGTGACCTAAACGCTCTTATATTTCCTTACAGAGGGAGTACAAGCAGAAAGACAAGGAAGTAAAGCGGACAGTAAATTTCCATCATGTATAATGTAATTACTCCCAACAAGCTTACTTATAGATTTCAGCTATCCCTGAAGTGAAAACATGACAGAAAGGAAACACACCACAATTTTCATGCTAGATTTGTCAAACCTTTTCAGTTCCACCTCCCGGAGCTGAAGAATCCTATCAACCTCAGTTTGTCCAACGGGAATTTCCAATCCCATCTCAATCCCAAGGCTAAGCATACCCGAAAATGTGATATTGAAGCCTATAGGAGTAGCGCTCTGTTCATCTCTAGCAGTGGATAAATTTCTTCCAATGAAACGTAGTCCTGTCAGTATCATTTTCATCACATCAAGGCCATTGGTCTGGTAAAATTGAAAATACAAGACAATAAAATGTTAGTTCATCTTTGCTTCATACCTCTCCTGATATGCTCCCCGCCAACATTCCACCTCTTAAGTGCCAGCACACAAGCCAATGTGGATGAGAGGACATCCTTCTTGAAGGAGGACTCCATTTGGATGAGCCCCCAAGATCCATTGCTCTGCTGGTTTTGTAGGATCCACTCAACACACTTTGGGAAGCATGGAACTTGAGGAGAGCCCGGCAAGGGCACCATAGCCACCCACGCGGTGTCGTAGGAAGATGGCAACGACTCAGGTTCCAGGAGCTGCTTCCTTATTCTAGCCTTCTGTTCCTAATTTAGTTGAGACAAAAGTCATGTGACAAGACCCTCAAACATCTATCTAAAACAAGGATCAGTAGTGATGGACATACTACATACCGTGTTTTGCAGGCTTGTATTTTCTCCGGCAGATCCCCTCTTTGCATTCTCTGTTTCTACATAGGAGATGTGTACTTCACATATCAATTGGCACATCTCAAACTTGTTTTTTATAAAAGGAATGCTTGAGGAAATTGGGACATCACTAGTGTTCTTTCTTTCTGACCAGGGACATTACCTGTGTAAATAGTGCTACTCTCACTCCCATAATCAAAATATGGCACTAAACCAGAACTAAGAAATTTTATGAAGTGTATTCTTCATACATGTGCAGCTAACTGAGGTTAATTAGTTGAATGTTAAGTTGTATGATTAGACTTGCCTCTCTCTTCATGGAGAACAGGATGAAGGAAAGCTTTTTTTTTTCGAAAAGGAAATGAAGGAAAGCTAGAGCTACTCTTCCTCTAAAATATGCTCAAGCTATCCTAATGCCACCACTGCTGCCGTGGCCACCTGCCACGGGTCTGACTCCATGGTGCCGTGCCGCCGCCTCCAAAGTCTAGACCACTGGTCGCATGCTACCACAAGAGCTAACCATGGTCGTCGCATTGAGAGGGGAGGGCGAGGGATCGGTACCGGTTGTTGCGGTGGGGAGTGGACGGCGAGGACATTTGGCGGTGGCGGCTGCGACGACATTTCAGAGGCGGCGATGATGGCCCCGAGGTCTACGGAGGAGAGTGAATGGAGAGCATATTGGCTGGCCCGAAACTATTCCTTTTTTTGGGGCAGTGGTAGGCGCCGGCATAAATTTTGGCCAGACACCTAACAACCATCCAATCTGGTAGACTCGAGTCTACCAGATCCGCCTAGCAGTTCTTTTATCTCAAGGTTTGACATAAAAAAGAAGAAGACAACAACACCGTCGATCCCACGCCATGGACGCATGACGTTGAAGCACCGCCCTCTCGCCGCCGCCCGCCAGTTGCAACACCGGCGCCCACTAGTCCGCCCCTCCTCTGCAGCAAAAAATGGCTTACGGATGCAACAAAAAATTGGCGGCCGTCGGTTCCAGCAATGGTGGGGGTGCCGGTTCCCGCATCCGCCGCAACACCATTGGTGCATAGAAAAAATGTCGTGTGCATCAACGACTCATCACTGCAGTTTTTTTTCTCGCTGGTCTCTAGTTGAAGATTTTCAAATATATGGTTGAAGCTTTTGTGTCAACGATTGCAGCTTTTTGCGTTTCGCTCTCGCTCGTTGAAGCTTGATATATCATCGGCCGAAGCTTTTTTCTAGCCGGTTGAAGCTTTTTTCATCACCGGTTGCAGCTCCCGTGGTTGCGCGTTGGCTGGCCCTCGATTTCTGTCATCTCCTGTTGAAGCTTTCGACAATGTCGGTTGTAGCATTATCGATCATTGGTTGCAGCTTTTAGTGTTGCGTAGCGGCCGACCCAACTTTCATCGTCTCTGGTCTTAGATTTTTCTCGTCGCCGGTCGTAGCTTTTCTCGCCGCTGGTTGCAATATCATCATTTATGGTCATAACTTTTTTCGTCTCCAACGCCAGTAGCATCGGCCGCGGCGGAGAGCTTGGACAAGAGTCAATGCGGTGGAGAAGGGAAGAGAAGGCGAGAGACGAATTGAAGAGAGAAGGGAAGAGATAAAGATGGACCTGCAGGAGCACGTGTCGCCTGGGGGTTGGTTGTTTTCAACATGCGACGAGGCGACCAGCTCGAGCGTTCCGTCGGGTCGCTGTTCCCAAACGTTTTCCTTTTTTGCACGACACATGCACTCAGCGT
This sequence comes from Aegilops bicornis, assembly GCA_021605145.1. Taxonomy (NCBI): domain Eukaryota; kingdom Viridiplantae; phylum Streptophyta; class Magnoliopsida; order Poales; family Poaceae; genus Aegilops; species Aegilops bicornis. The sequence goes on from CM038670.1 coordinate 717,167,093, forward strand.
GAAAAACACACACTACCTTTTTCATAAATTAATATGTTTTCACTGTGTCAATTATGGTAAGTAATTGTTTTCATAAATTCTAACATGGTACAAGCTGTCAACTATGTAACTTTTTTTGGGCCAAAAAAGAACCCAAGTCCATCTATCATAAAGATTCATAAGTGCTACTGTAGCATATGACTCAAAAGTCATATTTGAGGTAGAAATTTTCATGAAGCCTATTAATATGTTTTCACGTTGTCAACTATGGTATAGAAATTTTCATGAGGCAAACGGGCGCCGACGTGGCTCGTGATAGACCAGGTTATAATATTCTAGCCTAGTATGCTATATTCTAGTTGAAATATGTATGAAATGTAAATGTTTTTGTCCGGTTTTCAGGAAGATCATCCGATTTGCATGTAGTTTTTTCGGTTTGTTCAACTTCTTTTTTTAAATGTATGCGGGCATGGTTGAATGAACGGTTCCTGCACCAGTGTCCATGGACAGGTCCTCTCCAGACCGTAGACGGATGCGGTGTGCGATTTGGGGCCAGTGTTGGAGATGCCCTAATCCTTTGTGCAGGAAGGTCCATTCCCAAATAACACACGTGGGAACTCTTCCTATGATATGATCAATGGTAAGTTCTCGTGCAATAACCCCGCAAAAAAAGTTCTCGTGCAATAAGAATGACATGCAATCACACACTCGTGCAACTCACACTCACACATATCGGTCATCACATATACATGCATGATGCATCTAAAAAACACAAAAAATCAAGCAAAGCCCAGCCAGCTTAATCCTTACCGGAACAGGAAGAAGCTGCCCGAGTCCCGCAGAGGGGAGTTAGGCGACGATTACCAGAGAAGAGTCGGAGGCGGCACGCTTCGCTGGAGCTGAAACCATCAAGCCATGGGACGTGCTCGGCGGCGCGCGCGAGCCTGCGGCGGCGAGGAGGGTTACGTCGGTCATGGTGGTGCGGGGAAGACGACCTCGACGACAGGAACGCAGAAGCGGCAGGGAGGAAGAGAGCGCTACTCCCCGCCTTGAACCGGCTATGCGCAGGGAGCACGGAAGAGGCTCTGGCTACCGTCGTGTTCGACATGGAAAAACTATCACCCGAACCAGCATAGATTTTTCGTGCATTGATGCTTCTATCTCCTCGTGCTACTATAGGCAGCACGATCGAGATCGTACGCGCTTCAGCGTGTACTGTATACAGTATTACCTGGTCAATGCATGCAGACAATTAAGCAGCGAGGCATTTCGTGCTGTGTTTTGGTTTAGAGTGCATGTCGCCGCGTGAATGTCAGTAGGTGGCTGGCCATGCATGCATATATCGACCGCGATCGTGACATTGTGACAAGCTGCGCAGAGAAAAATACCGCCGGGTTACGTTGGTACGTAGAGTACGTATCTCCTTCCATATGGTACCACATGCTTCCATCTTCTCTTGACTCCACCTTTACCATGACATGGCACATGACTACCGGAGATTATTAGCTAGCAGCGATGCTGAAATTTGTCCCGACTCCGGTGTGGCCGGCGCTACCTACGGCCGCCTGAACCGTGGATCTGTTGTACACATCCTCACGTTCCTAAGCCAAGTTAGCTTCGGACACTTGGAGGATTCATTCGTCTCTGTCCATCCATGTCACCCCACCCCACCATCTTTCAAGGTGCTGAAATCTTCTTTCTCATATAGTCACATCTACCAACGATGCGCCGTGAGCAAAACTCGCTGGCCCACTGAGAGCCTCCGGTTCAACGGAACCAACTTATTTAAATCCAGGAATCCTGTTGACGCTCAAAAGTGGCACAGTTATAAAATTAGCTTAGGCTATATGATGACTAATTCAAATTTAGGACTGGAGGTCACTCCGGATGGCTCTCTTTAAGAAGATGAGATGGATATGAAGATGGTCTAAAATGGAGCTTGGATGCAATAGTTATGACAAGTTCGGAGATGCTCATGTTGACATCAGATTAAAAAATGACATGAAACTCAATTAAGATGGCCTCTAATAGAAAACGTTTCGACACAAAAGTTGTGCGTCTCGTCGAAACAGTTGATTTTGATATAAAAATCGTCTTAATCCAAGATCGTATGCAACCTGTGGAGGCAAAATAAGGTCAAAAACAAAAGCTGCAGAGTCATTTCGGACCGACCAAGTTGATTTGATCGGTGAGACCGAGTTGGTCCGGAAAATTACCAGAGAGTTGGCAATGTTCACTCGGTGGGACCAAAGCAAACCAATCGGTGAGACCGAGTTGATCCGGGAAATTACAGAAAGTTACAGAGAGTTGGCCACGTTCACTCGGTGGGACTGAAGCAAACCAATCAGTGAGACCGAGTTGATCCGGAAAATTGTCAAAGATTCCCGTCCGAGTTAGGTTAGGTTTTTTGATGTTTTGGACGGAATTTTTAGTCCTTTTCTTGTACGAAAAGTCCAGCCGCCTCATAAATAGATGAGAGGTGACGGCCAATTGAACAACACACAATCGCAAAAAACACATCTACTACTTTTCATCTACGTTTTGTCTCTCCCCCGTTTTTGCTTCCTCGTTCTTTGTCGTTCTTCGTGTTGGAGAGCTGCGAATCCCGATGCTCTAGGGGCGGTTGGACCGACCAAGGGCAGCCCGCCGCACTCCCCGATGGGGTTCCTCCCGGGAGTGTGGGGTTTCGGGTCCTCAAAAGTTCTCTCCAGTTGTCTTGCGAATCGCGCTTCCGGTGAGACTCCTTCGACGTGAGCTGCGGTGCATCACCCCCGGCGTCGAGGGTACACGTGACGTGTTCGTGTGCGAACACACTTTTTGGCGACTCCGCTGGGGATTGAAGATCAATCATCATCATCCACCATGTCCGATCTTCCCAAGCCATCTGAGGTAGACACCGATAACATCATCAAGCCCACTCTTGATGAGATATCGGCCGATCATCGCCAAATCTATGAGGAGTACAAGAAGGCGCGCAAAGAGAAGGATTTGCAGGAGTTCCTTGCAAAATTCAAGAAGGATCGCCAAGTGTCGGGGGTTGGGTGCGACATATGCCAAAGGATGGCTTATCATGGTGGGAGCGAGTTGTACGCCGCCTACTTCCTGGCCCTTGTCATTTTTCCAGTATGATCTTTTTCTCTTTTCTTTCTACTTCGAATTCCAACTTTGGTTTCATCTCATTTCTCCTCCTTGGCTTTCAGATTTCCCCTTGTCGGATCAAATGGATGTTGATGCCACCATCAAGGAAACAGCCAAGGATGTTGTCGCCAAAGCCGCCAAAGTCACTGTTGATGAGGCCGCCAAAGACGTGCATGAAGAGGCTGACAAGGGGTCTGCCGGGGAGGCCAGCAAGGAGACCGGAGACCAAACTGACGGCATTCCTGCCTCAGGAGAGCCTGGCGCTGCATCGTTCCTGGAGCCCCCAGTTTCCGCGGAGATGGTGGTCGAGGACCAACCGTCAACATCCGAGCCCCCTCCTTGAGCAGATATCTAAAGATTGGCGACAATCTGTTCGTCAGCATCCCGGGGACGGCAAACACCGGAGCGCCAACCGAGGGGGAGGCTTTCAATGAAGAAGTCATCGCTGCTGCCGGGCTCAAGGTTGTCGACGAGCCGAGCACCAGTAGTAGAAGATCCAAAGAAGACCAAGTCCTCTAGGCCATGAGTAACAATTTCCAGAAGCTCCATGCACTCCACCACACCCGAAAGGAGAAGCTGGACTCTAGGGTCACGGTTGTCAACGCAGCAGAGGTAGATCTTCAGAAGCGTGTCAAGAAGATGCAGGTTTGGTTCGCCCAGGCCTGGCAAGAGCTGAAGACTGGCCGGGAGCAGCTGACCCAAAGCTGGAACAAGGTCCTTCTGAAGCAGTCCGACATTGAGAAGGCACAGGAGGAGGCCGCTCAACAGGCTGCCAAGGAGGATGCCCAACTGAGGGAATGCCGCGTCCTGATCGATGCTCAAGGAGAAGACCTTGCTGCTCCCGAGGAGGCACTTGCCGCCAAGATCAACAGCAAGGTTGAGGAGATTAAAAAGCTCATCGCGCGGCGGACCCAAGAGCTGGAGCAGGAACACAAGAAAGCGCTTGACTCTCTGGTCCTGGATCATGCCGACAAGCTAAAGGAAGCCATCAATGCTGCCACGCCGCAGTGGCCGCCAAGAACGAGCTGGCCGGGAAGGTGGAGAAGCTGGAGGCGGATCTGTAGAAGCACGGCAAGGAGATCTCGACGCTCAAAAGCGATAGAGAGAAATCTGTCTACACCTTAGCGGAGTTGCAAACTACCATCTCCTACAAGACCAAACAGCTCTCCTTCGCCAATGACTCCATTGCTGATCTGAAACTGAAGCTGACCTCACTGGATGAGTCCCTTGAGATTAGCAGGGGCCGCGAGAAGACCCTGACCAAGAACCTCCAGGATGAGAAGGAGTTGCTTGAGAGTGCCGCCGCCACTTATAATGACTATGAGAAGGGCATGAAGATCTGGACTGGGCGCCTCGTCGACGTCGCGGAGAGGCTCACAACACGACTGTCCATCATGGGCCAGCCAAATTTTATGTATTCCCACGAGGGGCGGGTAACTCGGAACGCTAGAGTGACCATGTTCTTCGAGGCCCTGAAGTTGCTCCACTCCAGCTGAGCAACCCAACTGGCCAATGAATCCCTCAAGCTTTGTCGGGCCAGCCTCCTCATGGTGCTCACCAAGGTGGCGTACAGGAACCCTGGCCTCGACCTCACCAAAGTGCTCGACAGCTTGCCGGAGGATGCAGACCGCAAGGCGCTTGAAGAGCTCGTCGCACCTATTGTCGACGTGATGGACCAAGTAAAGATGGTGGAAGGCCAGCGCAGGGACTAGCCGCGTCACTTCTCCTTGCCACCACGAACTCGTACCCAAGACAATTTATATTAAGTTAGAACCGTGGCAACTATTGATGTAATATAACTTGCTGTGTTTTGGATGAATGCTTTGCTATCTTTCCTGTTTGATTCCCCTTCGTATGGTATGTACCCTATGCTTTATTGGGAAAGCTTGCCGGTGCGCGCACCCTTGCCGCGAGCGCTTTGAGGAATGGGTCCTTAGCAGCCTGCTGGGGGTGTCACTACCGGTAAAATACCTTGCCTCTCTCAGCGCATCCATCTAAACTGTTAAGCGGACTAGAAACAGAGCAGAGGCGCAACTGATCACGACAAGGTTCCTTCGCGTGCAGGTTTTCCATACAAGGACCGAAATCGCGCAGGGAAAAGAACTCAACGTTTTAAAAGAAAATTACTCAAGGTTTCGCAAGCTTTTTGTTCATTGTCGCACTCTTTCCCGCAAGGTGCCACTTTGAACATCGCCTGTGGGTGTCCAATTTCCATACCATCACCCCCGGCAAACTTGTATGCGAGGGAACCCTCCATCCTTTAAGAAAAAGAAACAAGAAAAAATAGGAACATGGAACCTTGGCGGTTCATCAGTAGTTGCTGGAAACGAACACGGTACAATATCTTGAACAAGCATGCATATAGATAAACATGGAAACTGACAAGAATTGTACATACTAAAACTTATTCAACTGCGCACAGGGTCTGCGCCTGGCTTTGTACATAGGGTTATATGCCTTGCCGGCAAAGCTAGTACAAAAGGGGGTTGCCGGGAGGCCCGACAACCGCGCCTTACGGGTCAAACTTGCAAAGATGTTCGATATTCGAGGAGTTGCTCACTGGGATACCATCTTTGGTCTCCAGGCAGACTGCGCCGGGCCTGGTGACTCGTATTAACGATAAGGACCTTCCCACTTTGGCGTCAACTTGTTGGAATTCTTGGCCGACTGAACACGCCGAAGAACAAGGTCGCCTTCCTCAAGGCTTCAGACATGAACCTTGCGGCTATGGTAGCGGTGCAAGGCTTGCTATTAGCATGCAGCTTGCACAGCAGCCTGAAGACGATCTTCCTCAAGGAGCGTAGCATCATCTTGCTGTAACTGCACTTGCTCAAGCTCATCATAAGCGAGCAGTCGTGGTGACCCTTATATGAGTTCTGTGGGGAGAACTGCCTCCGCCCCGTATACCAGGGAGAAGGGTTTCTGGCTGGTGGCTCTATTTGGTGTCGTCCTGATTGACCAGACAACTCATCAATCCAGCGTCTTCCGCACTTGTGCAGCCTGTCGAAAGTCGTTGTCTTGAGACCTTGCATCACCTCAGCATTTGCCATTTCCTCCTGGCCGTTGCTTCTTGGATGAGCAATAGAAGCAAAACATATTTTGCTGCCAAGGTCTTGGATATATTGCATGAAGGTGTGGCTCGTGAACTGTGTGCCGTCATCGGTGATGACTCTGTTTGGCACACCAAAACGGCAAACTAGCCCTTTGAAGAACTTGATGACCGACTGTGCTGTCACCTTTCTCACTGCCTCCACTTCCGGCCACTTTGTGAACTCGTCGACACGTACAAGTACTCAAAGCCCCCGACAGCACGGGGAAAGGGGCCTAGTATGTCGAGCCCCCAGACCGAAAATGGCCAGGAAAGAGGGATTGTCTGAAGAGCTTGGGCTGGCTGATGCCATTTCTTTGAATGAAACTGACACGCTTCACACTTGGTTACTAGTGCAGTTGCATCCTGGAGGGCAGTGAGCCAAAAGAAACCTTGCTGGAATGCCTTGCCGGCAAGAGCTCTTGATCCTATGTGAGATCCACATATGCTTCCATGTATCTCTGCCAACAACTCTAGTCCATCCTCCCGAGGAATGCACTTCAATTTCACATCGTTCGGTCCTTTTCTGTACAGGACATTGTCCACAAACTTGTACATATTAGACCGACGAGCTACTTTCTTTGCTTCTTCCTGTTCCTCGGGGAGTTCCCCTGTTTGGAGGAACTGGACGATGTGTTGTGCCCATGATGGAGCCTGAGGCTCGACAGCAAGGACAAAAGGCATGTCTTCTGCCATGGGAGCAATTGTCTCTACGGCAAGGGTTTGAGGCCCTACCGGAGCTTGCTGCCCCCCGGCAAGCTTGGCGTCATCCCCGGCAACTTCCTTGCCGGTGGCCCCTGGGAGCTCGGCGGGAAAGTACTTGTCAGGGCTGAACTTCCTTCGCTTATCTGCCCTTGTTGATGGTTCAAAGGATGGCTGAGTCAGTTGCAGCACAAAAGTCCCTGGTTCCACAGGTAACTTAAAGGGCAGCAGGCTTTGATAGGTCGTCGACAATGCTGTTCTCCGCTCGAGGAACATGCTCTGCTTGCAGACCATCAAAACACTCCTCCAATTTCCTCACTTCATCTATGTAAGCTTCATCAATGGGCTCTGATAATCTTTGTTGACTTGCTTGATGACAAGCTGTGAATCACCTCTGACGATGAGCTTCTTAATTCCAAGGTCCACCGCGATCCTGAGACCGGCAAGCAGTCCCTCATACTCTGAAGTGTTGTTTGTTGATCTCTCCCGGGGAAAGTGCATTTGGACTACGTATTTGAGGTGCTCTCTGGTGGGCGCGACTAGCAGCACACCAGCACCGGCGCCTTGAAGCAAGAAGGCCCCATCAAAATACATAACCCACTCTCGACTCATCTCCTTGCCGGGGAGAGTGGTTTCTTGAATCTCCTCGTTAGGCGTTGAGGTCCATTCTGCAATGAACTGTGCCAAGGCATTGCTCTGAATTGTTGAAGTGCTTTCAAATCTGAGACCAAAGCTTGATAGTTCCAACACCCATTCCACAATCCTTCCCTTCGCATCTGGGTTGTGCAAGATCCATTGCAACGGGAAGCGAGTGATGATGGTGATCTCATGTGCCTGAAAGTAGTGGCGCAGCTTCCTCGAGGCCATAAGGAGGCCGAAGAGCAACTTCTGCACACCAGAGTATCTTGATCTAGCCCCCTACAAAAGGGAGCTGACAAATAAACTGGGTGATGCACCATCTTCTTCTTCTGTGTCACTTCATGTGCTTGCGCAGATCCCGCCTTGCCGGCACCAGACTCTGCCGGGGAGATCCCTCCTTGCCAGCACCAGGCCTTGTCGGGGATGATCCTGGCTCGTAAGTTGACGGGCTCACCACTGCCGCTGCTTCTTCCTGTACTTCTCTCTGTGCTACTAGCGCAACACTGACCACTTGATTCGTCGCCGCTAGATACAGCAGCAACGACTCTCGTGGCTTAGGCGCGACAAGTGTTGGCGTAGAGGAGAGGTATCTCTTCAAGTCCTGCAGCGCTGCCTCCGCTTTCGGAGTCCATTTCATTGGACCTGCCTGTTTCAAAATCTTGAAAAAGGGTAGGGCATGTTCAGCAGATTTGGAGATGAACCTACTTAAAGCATCAACACAGCCAGCAAGCCGACACACATCTTTGACTCGCCTTGGTGCTTCAATCTGCTCAATTGCTTTGATCTTGTCGGGGTTTGCCTCGATCCCACGTTGAGACACAAAGAACTTGAGAAGCTTGCCGGTTGGGACGCCGAACACACACTTCTCGGTATTGAGCTTGAGATTGATCTTACGCAAATTTGCAAAAGTTTCTTCTAAATCTTGTATGAGCGTTGCCTTGTCCTTGGTTTTGACCACTATATCATCCGTATAAGCTTCCATATTTCTATGTAGCTGGGGCTCAAAACCGATCTGAACCGCTCTTGCAAACGTCAAACCAGTGCTTTTCAACCCGAAAGGCATCCATATAAAATAATACGTAGTGCATGGGGTGATAAATGCGGTCTTGTCTTCATCTTCCTTCGTCATGAAGATCTGATGGTACACTGAATAAGCGTCGAGAAACGACATCAAGTCGCACCCGGCAGTGGAGTCCATGATCTGGTCGATGTGTGGCAAGGGGAAAGGATCCTTTGGATAGGCTTTATTGATATATGTATGACCAATACACAACCTCCATTTTCCATTCGCCTTGCGCACCACAACCGAATTGGCCAACCACATCGGGTGGAGCACTCCTTTGACCAAGATCGCCGCTTCCAACTTCATGATCTCTTCAATAATAAACTCTTGCCGCTCCAAAGCTTTCTTCCCAACCTTCTGCTTGACGGGCCGCGCATGAGGACAGACAGCAAGATGTTGCTCATTCACCTCCCTAGGAACGCCGGGGATGTCAGATGCTTGCCATGCAAATGCACCGACATTCGCCCGCAGGAAGGCGATGAGCGCGCTTTCCTATTTGCTGTCGAGGGTGGAGCTTATAGTGAAAGCTCCGCCCATGCCGTCCTCCTTGATGGGCACCTTCTTAGTTTCTGGTGGAGCTGCCTTGGATTTCTTGCTCTTGCCGGTGGAGCTCTCTGGCACGTCCTCTACGGGAGCACAGCACTCCGAGGAGGCATGCTTGCCGGAGTGGGTGCAAGAGGTCTTGCCAGGAGAGGTCATGTCGGTCTTCTTCCCTCCGGGAGCTCCCGTGGCAGGAGCAGGTGCCTTGGCGGCTGGTGCTACAACTGCCTCCCGGTAGAGTTAGTCGGCGCAGATGAGCGCGTCCTTCTTGTCGGAGTTGACGGTGATGATGCTCATCGGGCCGGGCATCTTCAACGTGTTGTAAGAGTAATGTGATGCTGCCATAAAATTGGCCAGCGCTGGGCGGCCAAGGATCCCGTTGTACGGCAACGGAATCTTGGCGACATCAAAAAGATTCTTCTCTGTCCTGTAGTTCAGCTCACCACGAAATGTAACTGGCAGTGTGATCTTACTCTTTGGCTGGCTTCTTCCCGGATTGATCCCTTGAAATGTGTCCGTGTCTTCGAGATCTCCATCAGGAATTTGCAACCTCTTGATCACGTTGGGTGAGATCAAGTTCAAACCAGCCCCACCGTCAACTAACATTTTTTCACCTTGAGGTTGCGAATTGTTGGCGAAACCAACAATGGCAAACACCCGATCGCTGTTGTGCGATCAGGGTGATCCTCGGCGTAAAAAATGATAGGCGTGTTGGGCGATTTCAACGGCTTCTGGGCATCGATCGATGGCTCGGTCGCCTTGATCTCACGTGCCCACTGTTTAAGTGGGCGGTGAGAAGAATGCAACGAGGCGCCACCATCAATGCACATAGCTTCGGTAGCTTTCTGAAACTAATGCTCGCTGGACTCGTCGTCCTCTTCCTGATCATCCTCCTCCTCTCTCTTGTCGCGGCCTAGAGCAGGCATCTCTTGTTGCTTGTCTTTTCCGCGACGGCCTCCTCAGCCACCACGCTTCTTGTTGGACCCCTCAGAACCATCCTGGCCCTTCTCCTTATCTCGCCTTTCGTACTCAGCTTTCTGCCTCTCGACAAGTTGCTCTACTTGCCGGCAGTTCTGGAGGTCATGGCCCTTGGTGCGATGGATCTTGCAATACTGCTTGTCGGAGCCCTCTGGCTTGTCGGCAACCGCCAAGGCCTGGCAGGCGGCACACCGGGAAATCTCCTTGCCGGGGTCGTCAACCTTGGCCTTCTTGGCGGTGCCGGGGTTGCCGGATTCCTCGACGGCAAGCACGGTTTTGCCTTTGCGCTTCTTATTACACCATCGACCCTTCTTTGCCGGGGCGGTGGTGTCGTCGTCTCCGAAGTCAGTTCCTGCGCCGGCATCTTCGCCGGGGTAATTCCTTCCTTCTTCAGCCCGAGCACATCTATCGGCCAAAACATAAAGTTCGGCGACATCCCTAATCTTGTTCATCGCCAGCTCTTCACGCATCTTGCGGTTGCACACATTCTGATGAAATGCGCTAATAACAATGGCAGGATGGACGTTTGGGATGTTGTACTGCACACGCTGAATCTCTCTATATACTTGCGCAAATTTTCACCATCTTTCTGGGGGATGATATGCAAATCACTTGCCTGGCCATGAGCTTGGTGGCCTCCGGTAAAGGCGCCAACAAACTCGTGACACAGATCCGACCAAGAAGAGATGGAATCTGGTGGTAGGTGCATCAACCACGACCAGACGTTGGGCTTGAGTACTAACGGGAAGTAGTTGGCGAGCACCTTGTCGTCTCGAGCCCCAGCAGTTTGCATCGCGATGATGTAAATGCTCAGGAACTCCGACGGGTGAGACTTGCCGTCATATTTCTCCGGAACCTCTAGTTTGAACGTGCGGTAAGTGGGCCACTGGAACCGCCGCAGCTCACGGGTAAACGCTGGACAACCCACCTCGTAAGGTAAGTCACCAGAGTTCTCCGACGCAGGCTTGTCTACAGTGGGCCCTGCACGTCTGTCAGATTGATGGCGCGCTTCCCGCCGCCGCTCGATGGTAGTTCGAGCGTCTTCTTTGACCCGTTCCTGAAGAACTTGATGTTGATCGTGGCAAGTTCGTGGGTCGGACGACGCCGTGGATCCGTCATCACAGGCATCGACCCGCCAAACTGGCAACCGCTCTGTCGTGGAGGAGAGTGCACCGTGGTCGCACCTCCTTCGTTCCTTCCGCCGTCCGCGCGTGCCGGCCCAGTGGGTCGCCGCCGCAAAGGCTCCGCCTGCTGCGGCCCATCTCTGTCGACAAAACCGAGGAGGCTCTGAATAGCAGCTCTCCACTCTTCGAGCTTTTACGGAGTTGGAGGAAAGTCGAGGAGTAGCTGCACTCGTGCCAACGCTTCCGCTGGCGTAGGCAGCAGCGACAGGTGCGAAGAACGTGAGGTGCTCTGACTCCTAACTATGTTAGATGGAGCTCCATCTCGGTCTGGCAGCCGTGCATCGCTTCCACCGGTGTCGTGGCGTGCATGCTAGCCCCACACATCTCGGGAATGATGTTGAGGGCTCTTTCCATGGTGACGCCTGGGGTCACCAACGTCACGACGCTGCTCACCGCGCACGACCTGGGAAGGTCCATACGCCGGCGGGGGTGTCTTGGAGGTCGCCTTTCCACCCTTGGAGGTCGCTGCGTCGCCCGTAGGCAGCACGACTCCATCCTTGGATCCAGCGGTGTGCGGGCCGTCATCGTGGCAACGGACGATACCGCTCGCCTGGCTCCGGTCGCCAGAACGTCGTGGAAGGTCACGGTCTCCACCTCCTCCTCCGCCCGCGTCCATCCCGTCATCCGTCCATGTCGGCACGGGCAGACCGGCCGCAGATGAACCAACCGCCGTGATGCCCTTCTTTTTGGGAAGCATGACGAGGAAGATCTTGAGGCAACTGACGCGCTAAACTGCTAGATCAGGTTTGCACAACCTTCAACCCCCTACCTGGCGCGAAAGATGTCGGGGAAACGACACCTATGGGATCACGTGGGTCCCTTCTATGATCTGGCAGGGAAAGAGGGGTGTGCAGAGAGCAGATCTAACAATCAACATGGGGGATTTTTACCCAGGTTTGGGCCGCTGAGAAGCGTAAAATCCTAGTCCTGCTTTTAGTGTATATTGAGTGTTCTTGAGCTTTGGCTAGCTGCTACGCATGCAAACTGGGCCGGAAAGTCCAAAAAAGTCCCCTCCTGTATCGCCTTGGGCTTCCTTTTATACCAAGGGGCTACCACAGTGGCGAGCAAGCACACAGGAGGTGTAAAGCTGCTACAGTGTTCGTGCTTATCACTGACGTCTTAGGACAAACGCATTAAATGCGCTGCTTACGTGCCCCCTAACTTTATCGGGGACGAAAACAGAGCTCCTCCCATCTGTCGCCGCCTCACCCCGTCTTGACACGTACTCAGGATGACGAGGCATGCAGTGCCAAGCTGACTGGCTAGCAGCTGCGCTGGAGCGGTGGCAGGATCTTCACGAAGATCTGCATGCCACCACGGAGGCGCTTGCCTCACTGGCAGGCTGGTTGCTGTGCTGGAGCAGTGGCGGGGTGGCGGAACCTTGCCGTGTGCGAGCCTTGCCGTGGCCTCGCAAACGTCCTCGGTAAGGACCTTGCCGGGGGGCCTCGCAAGCGTCCCCGGCAAGGATCTTGCTCGGAACCTTGCCTTCTGGTTTTCACAAAGATCTGCATGCCACCACGCAGACGCCCCTGGATCTTGGTCTTGACATTGTCGATGGTGTTAGAGCTCCCAACCTCAAGGGTGATGAACTTGCTGGTGTTTCGCAAACCATCCCGGCAAGGATCTTGCTGGGGGGGGGGGGGCTCAGCTTGTCTTCTGTTATTTGTTTATTGGTTTGAACGCCGTCTTGGTCGTCTCGTATTTGCTTTCAGCTGTCCCCTCCAGGCCTTGCTGCAGGTGAGGCTGCAACTGCCCGTGTGCAAGTATGGGGTACTAAAAAAGACCCAAACTTTAGTACACCGACAAATGTTTTGACGAATCACTTAATGTTTATCTTGATATAATTTCTACTTTGGATTATTTTTGCACTGCTCATATATCTAGACAAGACAATTGGAGAGCAAATGAGTTGGCACAACAAGGATCTGGCTATCATGTTGATCATGGCATGTTTCATATTTCTCAAAGGCCGAGGTCTAGTCTTGCCAACATAGGGGAGGCCGAACCGGAGCCCACCATTTTGGCCACTAATGAAATATTTAATGCAGGAGAAAATCAAGACTAGAGGAAACCTGAAAGTGCAACTATCCATAGGTGGTTTTGGTAATTCCTAACAACATATAGCTCATTGAGCTAACATTATTCCAAGATAAATATTTCAGGAAAAGCTCAATGAATGGCATGGCATGGATGAGGAAAGTGGACCCCTCAAAATACTAAGGATAAAAGGATTGGCTCAAGCTCAAAGCTCAAGACTCTACATTTTATATTTTAGTGATCCAAGATCACATTGAGTCCATAGGAAAAGCCAATACTATCAAGGAGGGATGAGGTGTTGCTTAATGGCTTGCTTGCTCAAAGTGCTTAGTGATATGCTCCAAAACCCTCAACTACTTTCTCACATCCACATATGACCTAAACCAAAAGTCAAACTCGCCCCACCGATTCTTTCTATCCGCGCCACCGAAGTTCAGATGTCATAGCCACCGCCACAAACCCTAGGCAAATCGGTCTCACCGATAGGGATCTCGGTCTCACCGAGATGGGATTGTAATCTCTCTGTTTCCCTTCGTAACGTTTCGGTCCCACCGAGATGAGCGATCGGTCCCATCGAGATTGCAATGTAAACTCTCTGTTTCCTTTTTGTAACATTTCGGTCTCACCGAAATGATCGAATCGGTCCCACCGAGTTTACCTGACCAACTCTCTGGTTAGCTTATTACCAAAATCAGTCCCACCGAGTTTGTGTAATTGGTCTCACCGAGATTACGTTATGCCCTAACCCTAACAATATCGGTGAAGGAAATATGACCTAGAGGCAACAATAAAGTTATTATTTATTTCCTCATATCATGATAAATGTTTATTATTCATGCTAGAATTGTATTACCTGGAAACATAATACATGTGTGAATACATAGACAAACATAATGTCACTAGTGTGGCTCTACTTGACTAGCTCATTAATCAAAGATGGTTATGTTTCCTAACCATAGACATGTGTTGTCATTTGATTAACGGGATCACATTATTAGGAGAATAATGTGATTGACTTGACCCATTCCGTTAGCCTAGCACTTGATCGCTTAGTATGTTGCTATTGCTTTCTTCATGACTTATACAAAGTTCCTACTACTATGAGATTATGCAACTCCTGCCATCGGAGGAACACTTTGTGTGCTACCAAACGTCACAACGAATCGGGTGATTATAAAGGAGCTCTACAGGTGTCTCTAAAGGTACATGTTGAGTTGGCGATTTCGAGATTAGGTTTTGTCACTCCGATTGTCGGAGAGGTATCTCCGCCCTCTCGGTAATGCACATCACTACAAGCCTTGCAAGCAATTAGCTAATGAGTTAGTTACGGAATGATGCATTACGAATGAGTAAAGAGACTTGCCGGTAACGAGATTGAACTAGGTATTGGATACCGACGATCGAATCTCGGGCAAGTAACATACCGATGACAAAGGGAACAACGTATGTTGTTATGCGGTTTGACCGATAAAGATCTTCGTTGAATATGTGGGAGCCAATATGGGCATCCAGGTCCCACTATTGGTTATTGACCGGAAACGTGTCTCGGTCATGTCTACATAGTTCTCGAACCCGTAGGGTCCGTGACGCTTAACGCTTCGCTGATTTATATAGTATTATATGAGTTATGTATGTTGGTAACCGAATGTTGTTCGAGTCCCGGATGAGATCGTGGACATGACGAGGAACTCCGGAATGGTCCGGAGATAAAGTTTGATATATGGGATAATAGTGTTTGATCTCCTAAGGGTTCCGGAATTCATCGGAAGGGGTTCGGATGTTTCAAATGTTTGGGTACGAGAACACGTTATTTGGGCCAAAGGGGAAAGCCCACAAGGTTTTTGGAAAGTGCAAAAGGAAGTTTTATGGAGTCCATGGGCTACCGCCAGTGGTCTCGGCGTCTAGGTCCAGACGCCGAACTCTGGCGTTCGCCCCGAGTCCGAGAAGGACTCTTGCCTTCGGGTGAAACCGACTTTGTGGAGGCTTTTACTCCAAGTTTCACCCCAAGGCTCAACATATAAATAGAGGGGCATGGCTAGCACCAAAGACACATCAAGAAACACCAAGCCATGTGCCGGCAACCCCGTCCCCTCTAGTTTATCCTCCGTCATAGTTTCCGTAGTGCTTAGGCGAAGCCCTGCGGAGATTGTTTTTCACCAACACCGTCACCACGACGTCGTGCTGCCGGAACTCATATACTACTTCGCCCGTCTTGCTGGATCGAGAAGGCGAGGACGTCATCGAGCTGAACGTGTGCAGGACTCGGAGCTGTCGTGCGTTCGGTACTTGGATCGGTCAGATCGTGAAGACGTACGACTACATCAACCGCGTTGATAAACGCTTCCGCTTAGCGATCTTCAAGGGTATGAAGATACACTCCCCCTATCGTTGTTATGCATCACCATGATCTTGCGTGTGCGTAGGGAAATTTTTGAAATTACTACGTTCCCCAACAGTGGCATCCGAGCCCGGTTTTATGCGTAGATGTTATATGCACGAGTAGAACACAAGTGAGTTGTGGGCGATACAAGTCATACTGCTTACCAGCATGTCATACTTTGGTTCGGCGGTATTGTTGGATGAAGCGCCCGGACCGACATTATGCGAACGCTTACGCGAGACTGGTTCTACCGACGTGCTTTGCACACAGGTGGCTGGCGGGTGTCTGTTTCTCCAACTTTAGTTGAACCGAGTGTGGCTACGTCCGGTCCTTGCGAAGGTTAAAACAACACTAACTTGACGAACTATCGTTGTGGTTTTAGTGCATAGGTAAGAACGGTTCTTGCTCAGCCCATAGCAGCCACGTAAAACTTGCAACAACAAAGTAGAGGACGTCTAACTTGTTTTTGCAGGGCATGTTGTGATGTTGTATGGTCAAGACGTGATGCTATATTTTATTGTATGAGATGATCATGTTTTGTAACCGAAGTTATCGGCAACTGGCAAGAGCCATATGGTTGTCGCTTTATTGTATGAAATGCAAACGCCCTGTAATGCTTTACTTTATCACTAAGCGGTAGCGATAGTCATAGAAGCATAATATTGGTGAGACGACAACGATGCTACGATGGAGATCAAGGTGTCGCGCCGGTGACGATGGTGATCACGACGGTGCTTCGGAGATGGAGATCACAAGCACAAGATGATGATGGCCATATCATATCACTTATATTGATTGCATGTGATGTTTATCCTTTATGCATCTTATCTTTCTTTGATTGACAGTAGCATTTTAAGATGATCTCTCACTAATTATCAAGAAGTGTTCTCCCTGAGTATGCACCGCTATGAAAGTTCTTCGTCTTTGAGACACCACGTGATGATCGGGTGTGATAGGCTCTACGTTCAAATACAACGGGTGCAAAACAGTTGCACACGCGAATACTCGGGTTAAACTTGACGAGCCTAGCATATACAGAGATATTGCCTCGGAACACGGAGACCAAAAGGTCGGCGTGAATCATATAGTAGATATGATCAACATAGTGATGTTCACCATTGAAACTACTCCATCTCACGTGATGATCGGACATGGTTTAGTTGATTTGGATCACGTGATCACTTAGATGACTAGAGAGATGTCTGTCTAAGTGGGAGTTCTTAAGTAATATGATTAAATTGAACTTAATTTATCATGAACTTAGTACCTGATAGTATTTTGATTGTCTATGTTTGTTGTAGATAGATGGCTCGTGATGTTGTTCCGTTGAATTTTAATGCATTTCTTGAGAAAGCTAAGTTGAAAGATGATGGTAGCAATTACACGGATCGGGTCCAGAACTCGAGGATTATCCTCATTGCTGCACGTAAGAATTACGCCTGGAAGCACCGGCCGGGTGCCAGCCCGCCGATGCAGTAACCGACGACGTTAAGGACGTCTGGCGAGCAAAGCCGATGACTACTCGATAGTTCAAAGGTGTCATGCTTTACGGTTTGGAACCGGGCCTTCAACGACGTTTTGAACGTCATGGAGCATATGAGATGTTCCAGGAGTTGAAGTTAATATTTCAAGCAAATGCCCGGATTGAGAGATATGAAGTCTCCAATAAGTTCTATAGCTGTAAGATGGAGGAGAATAGTTATGTCAGTGAACATATACTCAAAATGTCTGGGTATAATAATCACTTGATTCAACTAGGAGTTAATCTTCCTGATGATAGTGTCATTGATGTAATTCTTCAATCATCGCCACCAAGCTACAAGAGCTTCGTGATGAACTATAATATGCAAGGGATGGACAAAACTATTCCCGAGCTCTTCGCAATGCTAAAAGGCTGCGGAAGTAGAAATCAAGAAGGAGCATCAAGTGTTGATGGTTAACAAGACCACCAGTTTCAAGAAAAGGGCAAAGGAAAGAAGAAAGGGAACTTCAAAAGAACAACAAGCAAGTTGCTGCTCAAGAGAAGAAACCCAAGTCTGGACCTAAGCACGAGATCGAGTGCTTCTACCGCAAGCATCGACACCGGAAGCGGAACTGCCCCAAGTATCTGGCGGATAAGAAGGATGGCAAAGTGAACAAAGGTATATGTGATATACATGTTATTGATGTGTACCTTACTAATGCTCGCATGATAGCACATGGGTATTTGATAATCGGTCTTGTTGCTAATATTTGCAACTCAAACAGGGACTACCGATTAAGCGAAGATTGGCTAAGGACGAGGTGACGATGCGGCGTGGGAAGCGGTTCCAAAGTCGATGTGATCGTGGTCGGCACGCTACCTCTACATCTACCATCGGGATTAGTTTTAGACCTAAATAATTGTTATTTGGTGCCGCGTTGAGCATGAACATTATATCTGGATCTTGTTTGATGCGAGACGGTTATTCATTTAAATCAGAGAATAATGGTTGTTCTATTTATATGAGTAATATCTTTTATGGTCATGCACCCTTGAAGAGTGGTCTATTTTTTTGAATCTCGATAGAAGCCAAAAGATGCAGAGTTGATAATGATATGCAACGTATTTGTGGCACTACCGTTTAGGTCATATCAGTGTAAAACGCATGAAGAAACTCCATACTGATGGACTTTTGGAATCACTTGATTATGAATCACTTGGTACTTGCGAACCGTGCCTCATGGGCAAGATGACTAAAACACCGTTCTCCGGAACTATGGAGAGAGCAACAGATTTGTTGGAAATCATACATACAGACATTGTTCAAGATATCTTCCGATATTCCGATAAATCGGCCGATTTATCACTTACCGGTGTCTGACCGATAAGTTAAATTGGCCGATAAATCAGCCGATATGACGATAAATCGGCCGATATGCCGATAACCTAGCCGATTTACCCCTTATCATGGGTCGACCGATAAGTTCCCGATAAGCGATATCCCGAACATTATATACAGATGTATGTGGTCCAATGAATGTTGAGGCTCGTGGCGGATATCGTTATTTTCTCACCTTCACTAATGATTTAAGCAGATATGGGTATATCTACTTGATGAAACACAAGTCTGAAACATTTGAAAAGTTCAAAGAATTTCAGAGTGAAGTGGAAAATCATCGTAACAAGAAAATAAAATTTCTACGATCTGATCGCCGAGGAGAATATTTAAGTTACAAGTTTGGTTTACATTTGAAACAATGCGGAATAGTTTCGCAACTAACGCCATCCGGAACACCACAACAAAATGGTGTGTCCGAACGTTGTAATCGTACTTTACTAGATATGGTGTGATCTATGATGTCTCTTACTGATTTACCGCTATCATTTTGGCGTTATGCTTTAGAGACGGCCGCATTCACGTTAAATAGGGCACCATCAAAATCCGTTGAGACGACACCTTATGAACTATGGTTTGGCAAGAAACCAAAGCTGTCGTTTCTTAAAGTTTGGGGCTGCGATGCTTATGTGAAGAAACTTCAACCAGATAAGCTCGAACCCGAATCGGAGAAATGTGTCTTCATAGGATACCCAAAAGAGACTATTGGGTACACCTTCTATCACAGATCTGAAGGCAAGATTTTTGTTGCTAAATTCGGATCCTTTCTAGAGAAGGAGTTTCTCTCGAAAGAAGTGAGTGGGAGGAAAGTAGAACTTTATTAGGTAACTGTACCTGCTCCCTTATTGGAAAGTAGTTCATCACAAGAACCGGTTCTCGTGACAACTACACCAATCGATGAGGAAGCTAATGATCTTGATCATGAAACTTCAGATCAAGTTACTACCGAACTTCGTAGGTCTACCAGAGTAAGATCCGCACCAGAGTGGTACGGTAATCCTATTCCGGAAGTCATGTTACTTGACCATGGCGAACACGCGAACTATGAGGAAGCGATGATGAGCCCAGATTCCGAAAAATGGCTTGAGGCCATGAAATCTGAGATGGGATCCATGTATGAAAACAAAGTATGGACTTTGGTTGACTTTCCCGATGATCGGCAAACCGTAGAAAATAAATGGATTTTCAAGAAGAAGACTGACGTTGATGGTAATGTAACTGTCTACAAAGCTCGACTTGTTGCAAAAGGTTTTCGACAAGTTCAAGGGGTTGACTACGATGAGACTTTCTCACCCGTAGCGATGCTTAAGTCTGTCCGAATCATGTTAGCGATTGCCGCATTTTATGATTATGAAATTTGGCAAATGGATGTCAAAACTGCATTTCTGAATGGATTTACGGAAGAAGAGTTGTATATGATGCAACCGGAAGGTTTTGTCGATCCAAAAGGTGCTAACAAAGTGTGCAAGCTCCAGCGATCCATTTATGGACTGGTGCAAGCCTCTCGGAGTTGGAATAAACACTTTGATAGTGTGATCAAAGCATATGGTTTTATCTGAGACTTTTGGAGAAGCTTGTATTTACAAGAAAGTGAGTGGGAGCTCTGTAGCATTTCTGATATTATATGTAGATGACATATTGTTGATTGGAAATGATATAAAATTTCTGCATGGCATAAAGGGATATTTGAATAAAAAAATTTCAATGAAAGACCTCGGTGAAGCTGCTTACATATTGGGCATCAAGATCTATAGAGATAGATCAAAACGCTTAATTGGACTTTCACAAAGCACATACCTTGATAAAGTTTTGAAAAAGTTCAAAATGGATCGTGCAAAGAAAGGGTTCTTGCACGTATTACAAGGTGTGAAGTTGAGTCGGACTCAATGCCCGACCACAGCAGAAGATAGAGAGAAAATGAAAGATGTTCCTATGCTTCAGCCATAGGCTCTATCATGTATGCATTGTTGTGTACCGGACTGACGTATGCTTAGCAATAAGCTTGGCGGTAGGTACCAAAGTAATCCAGAGTGGATCATCGACATCGGTCAAAACATCACGAAATACACGAAAAGGACTAAGGATATGTTTCTCGTATATGGAGGTGACAAAGAGCTAGTCGCAAATGGTTACGTCGATGCAAGCTTTGACACTGATCCGGACGATTCTAAATCGCAAACCGGACACGTGTTTTTATTAAACGGTGGAGCTGTAAGTTGGTGCAGCTCTAAACAAAGCGTCGTGGCGGGATCTACATGCGAAGCGGAATACATAGCTTCTTCAGAAGCAGCAAATGAAGGAGTCTTGATGAAGGAGTTCATTTCCGATCTAGGTGTCGTACCTAGTGCATCGGGACCAATGAAGATATTCGTGACAATCTTGGTGCAATTGCCTTGGCAAAGGAATCCAGATTTCACAAGAGGACCAAGCACATCAAGAGACGCTTCAATTCCATCCGGGACCAAGTCCGGTGGGAGACATAGAGATTTGCAAGATACATACGGATCTGAATGTTGCAGACCCGTTGACTAAGCCTCTTCCACGAGCAAAACATGATCAGCACCAAGACTCCATGGGTGTTAGAATCATTCTTGTGTAATCTAGATTATTGACTCTAGTGCAAGTGGGAGACTGAAGGAAATATGCCCTAGAGGCAATAATAAAGTTATTATTTATTTCTTCATATCATGATAAATGTTTATTATTCATGCTAGAATTGTATTACCCGGAAACATAATACTATTGGAAATATGCCCTAGAGGCAATAATAAAAGGATTATTATTATATTTCCTTGTTCGTGATAACTGTCTTTTATTCATGCTATAATTGTATTATCCGGAAATCGTAATACACGTGTGAATAGATAGACCACAACATGTCCCTAGTGAGCCTCTAGTTGACTAGCTCGGTGATCAATAGATAGTCATGGTTTCGACTATGGACATTGGATGTCATTGATAACGGGATCACATCATTAGGAGAATGATGTGATGGACAAGACCCAATCCTAAGCATAGCACAAGATCGTAGTTCGTTTTGCTAGAGCTTTTCCAATGTCAAGTATCTCTTCCTTAGACAATGAGATCGTGTAACTCCCGGATACCATAGGAGTGCTTTGGGTGTACCAAGCGTCACAACGTAATCGGGTGACTATAAAGGTGCACTACAGGTATCTCCGAAAGTTTCCGATTGGGTTGACACGGATCGAGATCGGATTTGTCACCTGTATTTACGGAGAGGTATCACTGGGCCCACTCGGTTATGCATCATCATAATGAGCTCAAAGTGACCAAGTGGTTGGTCACGGGATCATGCATTACGGTACGAATAAAGTGACTTGCCGGTAACGAGATTGAACGAGGTATTGGGATACCGACGATCGAATCTCGGGCAAGTAACATACCGATTGACAAAGGGAATTGTATACGGGGTTGCTTGAATCCTCGACATCGTGGTTCATCCGATGAGATCATCGAGGAGCATGTGGGAGCCAACATGGGTATCTAGATCCCGCTGTTGGTTATTGACCGGAGAGCCGTCTCGGTCATGTTCACGTGTCTCCGAACCCGTAGGGTCTACAACTTAAGGTTCGGTGACGCTAGGGTTGTATGAATATGAGTATGCAGCAAACTGAATGTTGTTCGGAGTCCAGGATGAGATCCCGGACGTCACGAGGAGTTCCGGAATGGTCCGGAGGTAAAGAATTATATATAGGAAGTGCTATTTCGGCCATCGGGAGAATTTCGGGGGTTACCGGTATTGTACCGGGACCACCGGAAGGGTCCCGGGGGTCCACCGGGTGGGGCCACCTATCCCGGAGGGCCCCGTGGGCTGAAGTGCAAGGGAACCAGCCCCTGGTGGGCTGGTGCGCCCCCCACTTGGGCCCCCCCCTGCGCCTAGGATTGGAAACCCTAGGGTGGGGGGGCGCCCCACTTGCCTTGGGGGGCAAGCCTCCCCCCTTGGCCGCCGCCCCCCCATCTAGATGGGTTCTAGAGGGGCCGCCCCCCCCCCCTCAAGGGGCCTATATAAAGGGGGGAGGGAGGGAAGCCGCACCCTGAAGCCTTGGCGCCTCCCTCCCCCTGCTACACCTCTTCCTCCTCCCCAGTTGCTTGGCGAAGCCCTGCCGGAGTACTGCTGCATCCACCACCACGCCGTCGTGCTGCTGGATCTTCATCAACCTCTCCTTCCCCCTTGCTGGATCAAGACGGAGGAGACGTCATGCTGACCGTACGTGTGTTGAACACGGAGGTGCCGTCCGTTCGGTGCTAGGATCTCCGGTGATTTGGATCACGACGAGAACGACTCCCTCAACCCCGCTCTCTTGAACGCTTCTGCACGCGATCTACAAGTGGTATGTAGATGCATCTCTCTCTCGTTGCTAGATGAACTCATAGATTGATCTTGGTGAACGTAGGAAATTTTTTATTTTATGCAACGTTCCCCAACAGTGGCATCAGAGCTAGGTCTATGCGTAGTTCTCTATTGCATGAGTAGAACACAATTTGTTGTGGGCATAGACGTTGTCAACTTTCTTTCCGCTACTAGTCTTATTTTGCTTCAGCGGTATTGTGGGATGAAGCGGCCCGGACCGACCTTACACGTACGCTTACGTGAGACAGGTTCCACCGACTGACATGCACAAGTTGCATAAGGTGGCTAGCGGGTGTGTGTCTCTCCCACTTTAGTTGGAGCGGATTCGACGAAAAGGGTCCTTATGAAGGGTAAATAGAAGTTGACAAATCACGTTGTGGTTATTCGTAGGTAAGAAAACGTTCTTGCTAGAACCCAATTGCAGCCACGTAAAAGATGCAACAACAATTACAGGGACGTCTAACTTGTTTTTGCAGCAATTGTCATGTGATGTGATATGGCGAGAAGTTGTGATGAATGATGCATGATATATTGTGATGTATGAGATCATGTTCTTGTAATAGGAATCACGACTTGCATGTCGATGAGTATGACAACCGCAGGAGCCATAGGAGTTGTCTTAATTATTGTATGACTGCGTGTCATTGATTCAACGCCATGTAAATTACTTTACTTTATTGCTAAATGTGTTAGCCATAGTAGTAGAAGTAATAGTTGGCGAGCAACTTCATGGAGACACGATGATGGAGATCATGATGTCATGCCTGTGACAAGATGATCATGGAGCCCCGAAGATGAAGATCAAAGGAGCTATATGATATTGGCCATATCATGTCACTACTTTATATAATTGCATGTGATGTTTATTATGTTTTATGCATCTTGTTTACTTAGAACGGCGGTAGTAAATAAGATGATCCCTTATAATAATTTCAAGAAAGTGTTCCCCCTAACTGTGCACCGTTGCTAAGTCGTTTCGAAGCACCACGTGATGATCGGGTGTGATAGATCCTTAAGTTCACATACAACGGGGTAAGACAGTTTTACACATGCAAGACACTTAGGGCTAACTTGACGAGCCTAGCATGTACAGACATGGCCTCGGAACACAAGAGACCGAAAGGTCGAACATGAGTCGTATGGAAGATACGATCAACATGGAGATGTTCACCGACGATGACTAGTCCGTCTCACGTGATGATCGGACACGGCCTAGTCGACTCGGATCATGTAACACTTAGATGACTAGAGGGATGTCAAATCTGAGTGGGAGTTCATTAAATAATTTGATTAGATGAACTTAATTATCATGAACATTAGTCTAAAATCTTTGCAAAATGTCTTGTAGATCAAATGGCCAACGCTCATGTCACCATGAACTTCAACGCTGCTCCTAGAGAAAACCAAGCTGAAAGACGATGGCAGCAACTATTTGGACTGGGTCCGAACTTGAGGATCATCCTCATAGCAGCCAAGAAACAATATGTCCTAGAAGCACCGCTAGGTGAAGCACCCATCCTGCAGAACCAAGACATTATGAATGCTTGGCAGTCTCGTCTTGATGATTACTCCCTCGTTCGATGCGGCATGCTTTACAGCTTAGAACCGGGGCTCCAAAAGCGTTTTAAGCAACACGGAGCATATGAGATGTTCGAGGAGCTGAAAATGGTTTTCCAAGCTCATGCCCGGGTCAAGAGATATGAAGTCTCCGACAAGTTCTATAGTTGTAATATGGAGGAAAATAGTTACATCGGTGAGCACATACTCAAAATATAGGTTGCACAACCGCCTGTCCAAGCTGGATATTAACCTCCTGGATGAGGCGGTCATTGACAGAATCCTTCAGTCGCTCCCACCGAGCTACAAGAGCTTTGTGATGAACTACAATATGCAGGGGATGGTGAAAACTATTCCTGAAGTATTTTCAATGCTAAAGTTAGCAGAGGTAGAAATCAAGAAAGAACATCAAGTGTTGATGGTCAATAAAACCACTAAGTTCAAGAAGGGCAAGGGTAAGAAGAACTTCAAGAAGGACGGCAAAGATGTTGCCAAGCCCGGTAAGCCAGTTGCCGGGAAGAAGTCAAAGAATGGACCCAAGCACGAGATCGAGTGCTTTTATTGCAAAGGGAAGGGTCACCGAAGCGGAACTGCCCCAAATACTTAGCGCATAAGAAAGCGGCAACACTAAAGGTATATTTGATATACATGTAATTGATGTGTACCTTACCAAGATCGTAGTAACTCCCGGTATTTGATACGGTGCCGTTGCTCATATATGTAACTCACACCAGTGAGCTGCGGAATAAGCGGAGACCGGTGAAGGACGAGGTGACGATCTTGGCGTCGGGAATGGTTCCAAGGTCGATGTGATCGCCGTCGGCACACTACCTCTACATTTACCTACAGGATTAGTTTTAAACCTCAATAATTGTTATTTAGTGCCAAGTTTGAGCATGAACATTGTATAAGGATCTCGTTTAATGCGAGATGGCTACTCATTTAAATCCGAGAATAATGGTTGTTCTATTTATATGAGAGATATGTTTTATGGTCATGCTCCGATGGTCAATGGTTTATTCTTAATGAATCTCGAACGTAATATTACACATATTCATAGTGGTAATACCAAAAGATGTAAAGTTGATAACGATAGTCCCACATACTTGTGGCACTGCCGCCTTGGTCACATTGGTGTCAAGCGCATGAAGAAGCTCCATTCTGATGGACTTTTAGAGTCTCTCGATTATGAATCATTTGACACATGCGAGCCATGCCTTATGGGCAAAATGACCAAGACTCCGTTCTCCGGAACAATGGAGCGAGCAACCAACTTATTGTAAATCATACATACCGATGTGTACGGTCCAATGAGCGTTGAGGCTCGCGGAGGATATCGTTATGTTCTCACTCTCACGCATTTACTTAAGTAGATATGGGTATGTCTACTTGATGACACACAAGTCTCGAGACCTTTGAAAAGTTCAAGGAATTTCAGAATGAGGTAGAGAATCAACGTGACCGAAAAATAAAGTTCTTATGATCAGATCGTGGAGGAGAATATTTAAGTCACGAATTTGGTACACACTTAAGGAAATGTGGAATCGTTTCACAACTCACGCCGCCTGGAACACCTCGGCGTAACGGTGTGTCCGAACATCGTAATCGCACTCTATTGGATATGGTGCGATCTATGATGTCTCTTATTGATTTACCGCTATCATGTTGGGGATACGCTCTAGAGACAGCTACATTCACTTTAAATAGGGCACCGTCTAAATCCGTTGAGACGACACCGTATGAATTATGGTTTGGGAAGAAACCTAAGCTGTTGTTTCTAAAAGTTTGGGGATGCGATGCTTATGTTAAGAAACTTCAACCTGAAAAGCTCGAACCCAAGTCGGAAAAATGCGTCTTCATAGGATACCCTAAGGAAACCATTGGGTATACCTTCTACCTTTGATCCGAAGGCAAGATCTTTGTTGCCAAGAACGGATCCTTTCTTGAAAAAGAGTTTCTCTCGAAAGGAGTAAGTGGGAGGAAAGTAGAACTTCGGTGAAGTACTACCTCTTGAACCGGAAAGTAGTGCAGCTCAGGAAAATGTTTACGTGGTGCCTACACCGAATCGGAGAGGAAACTAATGATGATGATCAAGGTACTTGGATCAAGTTGCTCTTGAATCAGAGGGTCCACAAGGACACGTTCCACACCAGAGTGGTATGGCAACCCTGTCCTGGAAATCATGTTGTTGGACAACGGTGAACCTTCGAACTATGAAGAAGCGATGGCGGGCCCAGATTCCAACAAATGGCTTGAAGCCATGCAATCCGAGATAGGATCCATGTATGAAAACAAAGTATGGACTTTGACAGACTTGCCCGATGATCGGCGAGCGATAGAAAACAAATGGATCTTTAAGAAGAAGGCGGACGCGGATGGTAATGTTACCATCTATAAAGCTCGACTTGTCGCTAAAGGTTATCGGCAAGTTCAAGGGGTTGACTACGATGAGACTTTCTCTCCCGTAGCAAAGCTGAAGTCCGTCCGAATCATGTTAGCAATTGCCTCATACTATGATTATGAGATATGGCAAATGGACGTCAAAACGGCATTCCTTAACGGCTATCTTAAGGAAGAACTGTATATGATGCAGCCGGAAGGTTTTGTCGACCCTAAGAATGCTAACAAGGTATGCAAGCTCCAGCGATCCATTTATGGGCTGGTGCAAGCATCTCGGAGTTGGAACATTCGCTTTGATGAGATGATCAAAGCCTTTGGGTTTATGCAGACTTATGGAGAAACCTGCGTTTACAAGAAAGTGAGTGGGAGATCTGTAGCATTTCTCATATTATATGTAGATGACATACTTTTGATGGGAAATGATATATAACTCTTGGACAGCATTAAGGCCTACTTGAATAAAAGTTTTTCAATGAAGGACCTTGGAGAAGCTGCTTATATATTAGGCATCAAGATCTATAGAGATAGATCGAGACGCCTCATAGGTCTTTCACAAAGCACATACCTTGATAAGATATTGAAGAAGTTCAAAATGGATCAGTCCAAGAAAGGGTTCTTGCCTCAGACATAAGGTGTGAAATTGAGCTCGGCTCAATGTCCGACCACGGCAGAAGATATAGAAGAGATGAGTGTCATCCCTATGCATCCGCCATATGTTCTATTATGTATGCCATGTTGTGTACCAGACTGATGTAAACCTTGCCGTAAGTTTGGTAGGAAGGTACCAAAGTAATCCCGGCAAGGAACACCGGACAGCGGTCAAGAATATCCTGAAGTACACGAAAAGGACTAAGGACATGTTTCTCGTTTATGGAGGTGACGAAGAGCTCGTCAGAAGGGTTACGTCGACGCTAGCTTCGACACAGATCTGGATGACTCTAAGTCACAAACCGGATACGTGTATATGTTGAATGGTGGAGCAGTAAGCTGGTGCAGCTGCAAGCAGAGCATCGTGGCGGGATCTACGTGTGAAGCGGAGTACACGGCAGCCTCGGAGGCAACGCATGAAGCAATTTGGGTGAAGGAGTTCATCACCGACCTAGGAGTCATACCCAATGCGTCGGGGCCAATCAAACTCTTCTGTGACAACACTGGAGCTATTGCACTTGCCAAGGAGCCTGTGTTTCACAAGAAGACCAGCACATCAAGCGTTGCTTCAACTCCATTCGTGAAAATGTTCAAGATGGAGACATAGAAATTTGCAAAGTGCATACGGATCTGAATGTCGCAGATCCGTTGACTAAACCTCTTCCATGAAAGCAAAACATGATCAACACTAGAACTCTATGGGTGTTCGATTCATCACAATGGAACTAGATTATTGACTCTAGTGCAAGTGGGAGACTGTTGGAAATATGCCCTAGAGGCAATAATAAAAGGATTATTATTATATTTCCTTGTTCGTGATAATTGTCTTTTGTTCATGCTATAATTGTATTATCCGGAAATCGTAATACACGTGTGAACAGATAGACCACAACATGTCCCTAGTGAGCCTCTAGTTGACTAGCTCGGTGATCAATAGATAGTCGTGGTTTCACGACTATGGACATTGGATGTCATTGATAACGGGATCACATCATTAGGAGAATGATGTGATGGACAAGACCCAATCCTAAGCATAGCACAAGATCGTGTAGTTCGTTTTGCTAGAGCTTTTCCAATGTCAAGTATCTCTTCCTTAGACAATGAGATCGTGTAACTCCCGGATACCATAGGAGTGCTTTGGGTGTACCAAACGTCACAACGTAACTGGGTGACTATAAAGGTGCACTACAGGTATCTCCGAAAGTTTCTGTTGGGTTGACACGGATCGAGACTGGGATTTGTCACTCTGTGTTACGGAGAGGTATCACTGGGCCCACTCGGTTATGCATCATCATAATGAGCTCAAAGTGACCAAGTGGTTGGTCACGGGATCATGCATTACAGTACGAGTAAAGTGACTTGCCAAGAATTGAGATTGAACGAGGTATTGGGATACCGACGATCGAATCTCGCAAGTAACATACCGATTGACAAAGGGAATTGTATACGGGGTTGCTTGAATCCTCGACATCGTGGTTCATCCGATGAGATCATCGAGGAGCATGTGGGAGCCAACATGGGTATCCAGATCCCGCTGTTGGTTATTAACCGGAGAGTCGTCTCGGTCATGTCTACGTGTCACCCGAACCCGTAGGGTCTACACGCTTAAGGTTCGGTGATGCTAGGGTTGTATGAATATGAGTATGCAGCAAACCGAATATTGTTCGGAGTCCCGGATGAGATCCCGGACGTCACGAGGAGTTCTGGAATGGTCCGGAGGTAAAGAATTATATATAGGAAGTGCTATTTCGGCCATCGCGAGAATTTCGGGGGTTACCGGTATTGTACCGGGACCACCGGAAGGGTCCCGGGGGTCCACCGGGTGGGGCCACCTATCCCGGAGGGCCCGTGGGCTGAAGTGGGAGGAACCAGCCCTCGGTGGGCTGGTGCGCCCACTTGGGCCCCCGCGCCTAGGGTTGGAAACCCTAGGGTGGGGGCGCCCACTTGCCTTTGGGGGCAAGCCTCCCCTGGCCCCCCCATCTAGATGGGTTCTAGAGGGCAGCGCCCCAGGGGCCTATATAAAGGGGGAGGAGGGCAGCCGCACCACAAGCCTTGGCGCCTCCCTCCCTCGCTACACCTCTTCCTCCTCCCCAGCTTGCTTGGCGAAGCCCTCGCCGAGTATCGCTGCATCCACCACCACGCCCGTCGTGCTTGGATCTTCATCAACCTCTCCTTCCCCTTGCTGGATCAAGAAGGAGGAGACGTCACGTTGACCGTACGTGTGTTGAACGTGGAGGTGCCGTCCGTTCGGCGCTAGGATCTCCGGTGATTTGGATCACGACGAGAACGACTCCCTCAACCCCGTTCTCTTGAACGCTTCCGCACGCGATCTACAAGTGGTATGTAGATGCATCTCTCTCTCTCTCTCTCTCGTTGCTAGATGAACTCATAGATTGATCTTGGTGAACGTAGGAAATTTTTTATTTTATGCAACGTTCCCCAACAAATACATGTGTGAATACATAGACAAACATAATGTCACTAGTGTGGCTCTACTTGACTAGCTCATTAATCAAAGATGGTTATGTTTCCTAACCATAGACATGTGTTGTCATTTGATTAACGGGATCACATTATTAGGAGAATAATGTGATTGACTTGACCCATTCCGTTAGCCTAGCACTTGATCGTTTAGTATGTTGCTATTGCTTTCTTCATGACTTATACAAAGTCTACTACTATGAGATTATGCAACTCCCGTTTACCGGAGGAACACTTTGTGTGCTACCAAACGTCACAACGTAACTAGGTGATTATAAAGGAGCTCTACAGGTGTCTCTAAAGGTACATGTTGAGTTGGCGTATTTCGAGATTAGGTTTTGTCACTCCGATTGTCGGAGAGGTATCTCTGGGACCTCTCGGTAATGCACATCACTACAAGCCTTGCAAGCAATTAGCTAATGAGTTAGTTACGGAATGATGCATTACGTAACGAGTAAAGAGACTTGCCGGTAACGAGATTGAACTAGGTATTGGATACCGACGATCGAATCTCGGCAAGTAACATACCGATGACAAAGGGAACAACGATGTTGTTATGCGGTTTGACCGATAAAGATCTTCGTTGAATATGTGGGAGCCAATATGGGCATCCAGGTCCCACTATTGGTTATTGACCGGAAACGTGTCTCGGTCATGTCTACATAGTTCTCGAACCCGTAGGGTCCACACGCTTAACGTTTCATTGACGATATAGTATTATATGAGTTATGTATGTTGGTAACCGAATGTTGTTCGGAGTCCCGGATGAGATCGTGGACATGACGAGGAACTCTGGAATGGTCCGGAGGTAAAGTTTGATATATGGGATAATAGTGTTTGATCTCCGGAAGGGTTCCGGAATTCACTGGAAGGGGTTCCGGATGTTTCCCGAAATGTTTGGGTACGAGAACACGTTATTTGGGCCAAAGGGGAAAGCCCACAAGGTTTTTGGAAAGCGCAAAAGGAAGTTTTGCGGAGTCCAGGGGCCAGACGCCAGGGTCCCTGGCGTCTGGGTCCAGACGCCGGGAACCCTGGCGTCGCCCCGAGTCCAAGAAGGACTCTTGCCTTCGGGTGAAACCGACTTTGTGGAGGCTTTTACTCCAAGTTTCACCCCAAGGCTCAACATATAAATAGAGGGCAGGGCTAGCACCAAAGACACATCAAGAAACACCAAGCCGCAGCCGCAACCCCGTCCCCTCTAGTTTATCCTCCGTCATAGTTTCTGTAGTGCTTAGGCGAAGCCCTGCGGAGATTGTTTTTCACCAACACCGTCACCACGCCGTCGTGCTGTCGGAACTCATCTACTACTTCGTCCGTCTTGCTGGATCAAGAAGGCGAGGACGTCATCGAGCTAAACGTGTGCAGAACTCGGAGGTGCCGTGCGTTCGGTACTTGGATCGGTCGGATCGTGAAGACGTACGACTACATCAACCGCGTTGATAAACGCTTCCGCTTAGCGATCTTCAAGGGTATGAAGATACACTCCCCCTATCGTTGCTATGCATCACCATGATCTTGCGTGTGCGTAGGAAATTTTGAAATTACTACGTTCCCCAACAATCGGTCCTACCAAGTTGCATGTCGGTCCCACCGAAAATCCTAACGGTCACTAGATTTGCTAAATCGGTTCGACCGAGTTTCTCAATTCGGTCCCACCGAGATTGGTAAGTTGTGTGTAATGGTTAGATTTTGTGGAGGCTATATATACCCCTCCACCCACTCTTCATTTGTGGAGAGAGCCATCAGAACGAACCTACACTTCCAATACACATTTTCTGAGAGAGAACCACCTACCCTTGTGTTGAGGCCAAGATATTCCATTCCTACCATATGAATCTTGATCTCTAGCCTTCCCCATGTTGCTTTCCACTCAAATCTTCTTTCCACCAAATCCAAATCCTGTGAGAGAGAGTTGAGTGTTGGGGATACTATCATTTGAAGCACAAGAGCAAGGAGTTCATCATCAACACACCATTTGTTACTTCTTGGAGAGTGGTGTCTCCTAGATTGGCTAGGTGTCACTTGGGAGCCTCCGACAAGATTGTGGAGTTGAACCAAGGAGTTTGTAAGGGCAAGGAGATCGCCTACTTCGTGAAGATCTACCGCTAGTGAGGCAAGTCCTTCGTGGGCTGACGGCCATGGTGGGATAGACAAGGTTGCTTCTTCGTGGACCCTTCGTGGGTGGAGCCCTCCGTGGACTTGGCGAATTTGTTACCCTTCGTGGGTTGAAGTCTCCATCAATGTGGATGTACGATAGCACCACCTGTCGGAACCACGACAAAAACATCCGTGTCTCCAATTGCGTTTGAATCCTCCAAAACCTTCCCTTTACATTCTTGCATGTTGCATGTTTTACTTTCCGCTGCTAATATACTCTTTGCATGCTTGCTTGAATTGTGTTAAGATTGCTTGACTTGTGCTAAGATAGCTAAAATCTGCCAAAGACTAAAATTGGGAAAAGGATAAGTTTTATTTGGTCAAGTAGTCTAATTACCGCCCTCTAGACATACTTTCGATCCTACAGGTGGTATCAGAGCTCTGTTCTCCATTTGCTTTGATTTCCATAGCTTTTGGTGGTCATAGCCTTGGTGTCACAACCTAGGAGAGTATGGCGTCTAGCGAGGGAAATTATCACCGTAGAGGTCCTTACTTTGATGGTACTAATTTTGCTAGTTGGAAGCATAAGATGAAAATGCATATTCTTGGACATAACCCGCCTGCTTGGGCTATTGTGTGTATTGGCTTGCAAGGTGAATTCTTTGATGGGAGAGAACCGAACCGTGAAGCTAAGCGCGGAAGAGTTGAAGATGCTGCAATACAACGCTCAAGTTTGTGATATCCTCTTCAACGGATTGTGCCTCAAGAATTCAACAAAATCAGCCGCCTTGAGAATGCAAAGGAAATTTGGGATACTTTGATTGATATGCATGAAGGTACCGACTCCGTCAATGAATCCAAGTTGGATGTGCTTCAAAGTCAACTTGACAAGTTCAAAATGAAGGATGGTGCAGGTGTTCTTTGAAATGTACTCTAGGCTTGCTCTTATCACAAATGAGATTGCCGGCTTAGGAAGTGAAGAGATGACCGACAGATTCATCATCAAGAAGATCCTAAGAGCCTTGGGTGGAAAATATGATACCGT
Organism: Aegilops bicornis; assembly: GCA_021605145.1. NCBI lineage: Eukaryota > Viridiplantae > Streptophyta > Magnoliopsida > Poales > Poaceae > Aegilops > Aegilops bicornis. Next base: position 717,200,279 of record CM038670.1, read on the forward strand.
GTGCACATTGATCCAAATGATGCCCAATTACAAAGATCTCAAGCCAACGAAGTCATTGGAAGAATTGTTGCTCATGAGATGTCACTCAAGGATAAGGAGGAACTTCACAACAAATCAAGTGGTGCTTACAAAGCCTCATGTGAAGCCCCCACATCATCAAGTAGAAACAAACCTTCAATGAAGAATTGAGCTTAATGGTGAAGAACTTCAACAAATTCTACAAGAGTAGAACCAAAGAGAGAAGCTCCAAGTCAAGGTCCTACAATGACAAAAGATCTTCTAGTCGAGAGCGTAATTGCTACAATTGTGGAAGACCCGGACACTATTCCAATGAGTGTACGACACCCTACAAAATAAGAGAAGATTCTCCAAAAAAAAGAAGTAGAAGAGAAGAATCACCAACAAGAGAGAGAAGGAGTAGAGATGATCGTTATGAACGAAGACCCTCACGGAGAAGCAAGGATTCGGAAAGGAAGGACAAGTCATCAAGGAGCTACACAAAACGAAGACATCAAGCTCATGTTGGTGAATGGGTATCCGCCCGACTCCGACAATCACTCCGAGAGAAGCTATCACTCCGACTCGAATATACTCAAGATGAAGGTGTTGCCGGTCTAGCACTTGTGTCAACCAACTCCTACGACATATTTGATTCACCAAATGAAGGAATTGGAAGATGCTTCATGGCCAAAGGTCCAAAGGTAACACATCCCGAGTATGTTGATTTCAATAGTGATGAAGATGACTTGTTAGGTGATGATGATTTACTTGTTGACAAATCTAGTGATGAATACTATGATGAAACATCAATTAATCATGCTAACCAAGATAAAACGAATGAAAATGATAAGGAGAAGATTGATCTTCTAACTAAAGAACTAAACACTCTTAAGTTAGCTCATGAAACTATCTTAGAAGATCATCGAGAACTTTTAAGGACTCATGAGAAGTTACGCGTTGAAAAGCTCAACCTTGAGCAAGAGCATGAGTTCTTAAAGGCAATCAATGATGATCTTCGCAAGAAAATTTCTCCTTAAATTGCCAAGACTTTACTCTTATCTACTTACATGCCTCAAGTCAAGTCTAGTAACAAGAACAAGAAGGATTCTTCCTCCAGTAGTAACAATAATCACGCTAAATCCAATGTTGTTGCTTCTAGTAGTTCTCTTGATTCCACTAATGATTCTCTTAGCCAAGTTACACTTGAGCAAGAAAATAGCTTATTGAAGGGAATTATAGAGAAAGGTGTTTACAAGAGCCTTGCCGGGAGTAAGCAATTTGAGGAAATTGTATGCAAGCAAGGAAGGCACCGGAAGAATCAAGGTGTTGGTTTTTAATGAAAGTTCAATGCCAATGGAGTTGAGTGGGAAGAAGATCAATACCCCAAGACGAAGTTTGTTCCCCAACAAGAGAAGTATGATCCTACTTCTTTCAAAGGGACACAAGCTCAAGATGATCTTCCACCACAAGACCACAAGCAAAAAGGCAAGGACAAGCTTCAAGAAGAAATTGATGCATTTGAAGAAGCTCCTAAGGCCTTGGTCAAGTGGGTTCCCAAAACTACATCAAGTTCCACTTCATCAAGTACGACTACAACTCCGTGGATTCCCATCAAGATGATGTGGATCCCCAAGAAGAAGAACTAGAGAGTTCTTGAGGGTGACTCCGCCAACATATTTCATTCATATCATTTTGGCAAGAACAAGTGCAATCAAGTTCCACATCTTGCACTAGTTTAAGGAGTCACAAACCCTCTTGTTGGTAAGACAAGGGACAAGGTAACCTAATGCTCTCATAGACATTATCTTGTGTGTGCATCACTCTATGTCTATGGATATCCTTGTTTGTTCCTTGTGGGACTAACCCATGTAGGTATTGAAAGTGCAACTCACTCCAAAGGATTGCTCCAAATGATCTACATAAACATTGAGCATCCACATCTTCAACACCTACATGAAGTCATCATCGACAAAACCCAAGGTTAGTTTATCCCTCTAAAGGGGGGATCTCACATCTAGGGGGAGCTTTACTCTAAGAATTGAGCTAAAGCAACTCAAATGGTGTGAACACAACAATGCATTATGTAAAAGTGGTAACCCCACTTGATCTTAAACGATGAGTATGACCTATGATCAAATGTTCTCATTTGACTCCTAAGTCAATATGCTCATATATAGATGACCTAGTCATGGCCAATTGCTTGATAGATGCTAGAATTGGTTGTGCATGCTTTGCCACATATTTCATTTGCCATTTTATTGTGTGAGCATGTTGGTTGCATATTTTACTCATTCGAGGACATCCACTTGTTGTTTTGATTGATTGTTTTCTTTTGCCAAGTGGATGGACAAGAATGCCTAATAACCTTCTCTATCTATCTATGCTTTTCTCGTCTCAAACTCTATTCATGCTACATCACAAAATTTGATCAAGTCAGATTCGAACCACTCTGTGTGAGGAGCACTTGGAGTCCCTGATCCGTCATAGACTTAAACATCCAAAACTTCTTTGTGAGTTTCGGTCTGACCGATGCATCCATTTCGGTCATACCGAGATCACTAAGTCGATCTAGGTTTTCAATCTCGATGCAACCGATTTGAACTTTTCGGTCACACCGAGTTGTTCCACTCGGTCACACCGACAGGGTCGGGCTATATATACCCACGGGAAAAATTCTGGAAATTTTCTTCGAACTCTTTCGCCCGCGCTCAGCTCGCTCTGCCTCCAGGGTCTCCGGATCTTCCTCCTCGTCGCCAGCTGCCTCCTCTCGCTGGTCTCCGCTGCCGTCAACGGGAATCATCCCCGCCGTTGCCGCCGTAGCGAGTTCATCGCCGAACTAGGGTATGAACTTGATCACTGTGCTATCCTTATCTGATTCCTAGCACATTGTGTTCGCCATGAATCTTGCCACGATTGAAACTATCCTATCCAGTCAAAACACTCCATAGATTAGAGATGAATTGAAAATTTAGGGTTAGGTTTCCGCCGAAACTATCTCGGACCAACGAGTTGTGGAACTTCGGTACCACCGATTCGCCAAGGCCATTGAACATGTAACTCTACCGACCGAGAATTGCAAATCGGTGTGGTGAGTTCAGGACTTTGTGAAACCCTAGCAGTCTCGGTGCCTAACTGTGACTCGGTCGACCGAGTTCACTAGTTTAGGTTCCAAAAGCTGCTTCGGTATCACCGATTTTACAAATCGGTAGATCCGAAATGCTTTTTGTGGAAAACTAAAACTAAGTTTTGACTCATTCTTTTGCAAAAACCTCTGTATTTTGTGATGCTCATCCACTCTATCTCATCTATATCTACTCACAGGGTCTGTTGTCAGTGATTGCAATATGTCTGATCAAAGTGACAGCCAGAACAAGGAAGAGGAGCAGGTTCACATGAGTGAGGGCACTAGTCCCTCTAGCAGCTATGATGAGGGCAGCAGGAGCACCCCAAGCAACCTACCCAAAGCTGCCACGGGGCGGAAAGAAGAAAACTTGTAATCTGAGGATGAAGACTATATGGCAGTTGAGGATGAGGCCACTTCCAAGAAGAAGGTGCTCAAGAAAGAATATGGCTCACCAAGAAGCAACTAAGCCAGGTCTCGAAGACCAAAAGGCCAGCGGAAGACAGCTCATGTCTAAAGCCGTAACCTCCACTCAAACATCTCTGGAAGCTGAACCCAAAGATGATCTGCAGAAGGGAAGAAGAGGAAGGAAAGGGTCAAAAAGACCATGGCGGAGTAATTGGAAAGCCTTCCATGACGAAGAGGAGGAAGAAGAAGAGGATCTTGCACCGGCACCCAAAGCTCGAAGCTTATGGGTGATGCTATTAGGTCGAGGCTGCTTCATCTAAGCCCAAAGTAGCACCCAAGGCTGCCTCCAAACCCAAGACTGCACCCAAGAGGAGTACCAGGAACATTCCAAATTGGCCGAGAAAAACAAGACCCCAAAGGCTCTAAACTGTCAAGAAGAAGATGATGAGACACATGTTTTGAGAAAATTGAAGCCTAAAATTCCAGATCATAATGATGCCCATCCTGTAGCTGAGAACATGAAGATCAGGAAGGACTCTGGATTAAGGCTATGGAGAGAGTCAGATCCATATGCCACCAGAAGGTGAACTGTTGTAGACTACATGTTCCACACAAAGGAACAGCAGGACTTCTATGAGACAATCCTGCTGGACAAGACGCCAATAGTGTGTGACATGAGATGGGTCAATTGGGAATACATCAAGGAGAATGAAGAACACTATCCTGGTGTGTATGACAGCTTTAGTGCTTGTGGAGTGGCAGACTTTGTGGGGCAGAAGCTCACAAAGTGGAATGATGAGTTAATAATGCAATTCTACTCCACAGCACACTTCTATCCAGATGGCAGGATAGTATGGATGTCTGGAGGTACTAGGTACCAATCATCAATTGAAGAATGGGCTAATCTGATCAATGCACCTAAGGAGGAAGAGGATGACTTGGATGTCTATGCCAAGAAGAAGATGGATCACAACACTATGGCACATATGTACAAGGAGATCCCAGATGTCGCTATAGAATTACACAAGTTTGGATCAAGACATTACCTTCGTCAGACTGCCAACCATTAATCGGATCTCAGACACACTCTCTTGCGGTGTGATCACAACATGATCGTGAGGCCATGCAATAAATCTGCTACACTTATTTGATGTGCCACAAAAGTTCAAGGTCATGAGTCTTATAGTTGAAACTATCAAGAGGACAAATCACGACCAAAAGAGAAGTTGTGGGTATGCCCCACAGATCCGTGGAGCTGATTAACTCCAAGATGGGCACTGCACATACTTGTTGGACAAGGAGCACATGCCTATCTATCCATACTTTGAGGACAACCAAGTGGTTATGAATGAAGATGAACCATCTTACGTGCAAGCTCAAGCGAAGAAGGAGAAGGCAAGGACTGAGAAGGCTGCCAAGATGCCAATAATGGAAGAGGCATCTCAGTACTTCCTGAAGAGCAAACAGGATCAACTTGGCTACTTGATTGCATCCAGTCTGAGGATTGAGAAGGGGCTGGCCACCCTGACTCAAAACCAGGAGAGCCTGGAAAGGATCATGGAGCAGAAGTTTTATGACATGGATGTGAAGGTAGCAGAGATCTAGTCTGTTGTTGAGCAACTTCAGGATGATATGCAGGAGAGGAAGGGCAAGGCAACCACTAAGGCATTTGCCAGAGTGCCTAGAGCTCAGAGGTCAGCTGCAGTGCGGATGCAGACACGAGCCACTTCATCTCGCACTACCATGCCTTCAGCTCCACCAGCTCCATCTACATCAACTGATGCCTTCGTTCTTGGCGTTCTGTCTAGACCACCACCTGAAGATCAAGCTTGAGAGACGGTTTAGTGCTATGCATTTTCCATGAACTTTTTGGTAACTTGTTGCCAAAGGGGGAGAAAAATGTATAGATCATAGGCTTCGAGAGAGAGCGTTCATTTTTATTCTCTCTTGCTTTGGTGGTTGAACTTTATTTGCTTGATTGAGATACTTTACATGCATGTGATACTTGGATGATCATGTGTTTGATCATATGCTACATTAATGCTTGTTGGATGACATTATCCTTTTATCTCTATATGATCATTCACTTTGCTTGGTGATGAGTGCATGTATTCTACTGTAATCACTTTGTGCAATCCACCAAGATGTATGTGACATGGAACCATGAGCCTAACTCTTTGTGCATTTGCAGTCCAAAGCAAATCTTAAACTATGCACTAATTTAGGGGGAGCTCTTGCTTTTCACATACTTCTCAAAGCGACAATGTTTTTTTCACTCTTATTATCATTTGTCAAAGCTTTGATCTATATGTTGTCATCAATTACCAAAAAGGGGGAGATGGAAAGTGCAACTATCCCTAGGTGGTTTTGGTAATTCCTAACAACATATAGCTCATTGAGCTAACATTATTCCAAGATAAATATTTCAGGAAAAGCTCAATGAATGGCATAGCATGGATGAGGAAAGTGGACCCCTAAAAATACTAAGGATAAAAGGATTGGCTCAAGCTCAAAGCTCAAGACTCTACATTTTATATTTTAGTGATCCAAGATCACATTGAGTCCATAGGAAAAGCCAATACTATCAAGGAGGGATGAGGTGTTGCTTAATGGCTTGCTTGCTCAAAGTGCTTAGTGATATGATCCAAAACCCTCAACTACTTTCTCACATCCACATATGACCTAAACCAAAAGTCAAACTTGGCCCCACCGATTCTTTCTATCCGGCGCCACCGAGTTCAGATGTCATAGCCACCGCCACAAACCCTAGGCAAATCGGTCTCACCGATAGGGATCTCGGTCTCACCGAGATGGGATTGTAATCTCTCTGTTTCCCTTCGTAACGTTTCGGTCCCACCGAGATGAGCGATCGGTCCCACCGAGATTGCAATGTAAACTCTCTGTTTCCTTTTTGTAACATTTCGGTCTCACCGAAATGAGCGAATTGGTCCCACCGAGTTTACCTGACCAACTCTCTGGTTAGCTTATTACCAAAATCGGTCCCACCGAGTTTGTGTAATCGGTCTCACCTAGATTATGTTATGCCCTAACCCTAACCATATCGGTCCTACCGAGTTGCATGTCGGTCCCACCGAAAATCCTAACGGTCACTAGATTTGCTAAATCGGTCCGACCGAGTTTCTCAATTCGGTCCCATCGAGATTGGTAAGTTGTGTGTAACGGTTAGATTTTGTGTGGAGGCTATATATACCCCTCCACCCACTCTTCATTTGTGGAGAGAGCCATCAGAACGAACCTACACTTCCAATACACATTTTCTGAGAGAGAATCACCTACCCTTGTGTTGAGGCCAAGATATTCCATTCCTACCATATGAATCTTGATCTCTAGCCTTCCCCATGTTGCTTTCCACTCAAATCTTCTTTCCACCAAATCCAAATCCCGTGAGAGAGAGTTGAGTGTTGGGGAGACTATCATTTGAAGCACAAGAGCAAGGAGTTCATCATCAACACACCATTTGTTACTTCTTGGCGAGTGGTGTCTCCTAGATTGGCTAGGTGTCACTTGGGAGCCTCCGACAAGATTGTGGAGTTGAACCAAGGAGTTTGTAAGGGCAAGGCGATCGCCTACTTCGTGAAGATCTACCGTTAGTGAGGCAAGTCCTTCGTGGGCGACGGCCATGGTGGGATAGACAAGGTTGCTTCTTCGTGGACCCTTCGTGGGTGGAGCCCTCCGTGGACTCTCGCAACCGTTACCCTTCGTGGGTTGAAGTCTCCATCAACGTGGATGTATGATAGCACCACCTATCGGAACCACGACAAAAACATCCGTGTCTCCAATTGCGTTTGAATCCTCCAAACCCTTCCCTTTACATTCTTGCAAGTTGCATGCTTTACTTTCCGCTGCTCATATACTATTTGCATGCTTGCTTGAATTGTGTTAAGATTGCTTGACTTGTGCTAGGATAGCTAAAATCTACCAAAGACTAAAATTGGGAAAAGGATAAGTTTTATTTGGTCAAGTAGTGTAATCACCCCCCCTCTAGACATACTTTCGATCCTACAAAACCCATTATTGATTATTGATCCTAGTAAAAGGGTGGGCAGGACTGTTCGGCGTATGGCTTTCGAATACACAATGAGAGATGATGGTCTCTATCGCCGAACAGTTTGAGATGTTCTTTTAAAGTGCTTGGACGAGGACCAAGTGAGAGTTGCTATGGGAGAGGTCCATGAAGGTATTTGTGGCACTCATTAGTCGGCTCCAAAGATGAAATGGTTGTTACGACGTGCTGGGTTTTATTGGCCGACAAGGGTTAATGATTGCTTCCGGTATTACAAAGGATGTGAAGCTTGTCAAAAGTTTGGTGATATTCAGTTGGCTCCCGCTGCTATGTTACATCCTATTATCAAGCCGTGGCCTTTTAGAGGTTTGGGATTAGACTTTATTGGAGAGATTCATCCTTCTTCTTCAAAGGGGCATCGGTTCGTGTTGGTGGCGGCTGATTATTTCACTAAATGGTCTGAAGCAATGCCACTCAAAAATATGACGCGTACAGAGGTAATTCAATTCATAACTGAGCGCATTATTCATGAATTCGGCATTCCTCAAACATTAACTACGGACAAGGTTCATCCTTTATGTCACATCAAGTTAGAGAATTGGCCGAATCATATAAGATAAAGTTGTTGAATTCCTCTCCATATTATGCCCAAGCCAATGGACAAGATGAGTCTAGCAATAAAATATTAATCAAGCTCATCAAGAAAAGATTGAGGATAATCCAAGGAGATGGCATGAGCTACTATCCGAAGCTTTGTGGGCACACATAATCTCAAGGCATGGTGCTACAAAGGTAACTCCATATGAGCTTGTATATGGTTAAGAGGCCGTTTTACTAGTGGAAGTGAATTTGAATGCTTTGAGAATAGCCAAACAAAATGATTTATTGGCGGTGGACTTTTATAAGTTGATGATGGACAATATTGATGAAGTCGCCGATAAACGTTTGGCTGCTTTGAAGGCCATAGAGAGAGATAAGTTGAGGGTGGCAAGAGCTTACAATAAGAAGGTCAAGTTGAAGACTTTTCAAGTTGGCGATCTCGTGTGGAAGGTGATTCTACCAATTGGTTCGAAAGACAGAAAATTTGGAAAGTGGTCTCCAAGTTGGGAAGGTCCATTTAGGATTACAAGAGTAGTTCCTAGAAACTCATATTTGGTGGAATCCGTACAAGGGGCATTGTTACCTCGAGCTCTCAATGGAAAATATTTAAAGAAGTACCACCCAAGTGTGTGGCAAGAAGCCTAGATAGGCAACGGCCGATGAATAACTATCGCCCTTAGCATAAACATGGACGATATATACTTATCGTCTTAAGAACATATAAATGGCCGATGGAGTGTTGACATCGTCCTTAGAACAAACTTGATACAAGTTATTTTTCGGCACGCTAGCTATGCCAAAAAACAGGAGGGCATGTGTTGACGCTCAGAAATGGCACAGTCATAAAATTAGCTTAGGCTATATAAAGACTGATTCAAACTTAGGATTGGAGGTTACTCCAGATGGCTCTCTTTAAGAAGATCGAGATGGATATGAAGATGGTCTAAAACGGAGCTCGGATGCAATAGTTATGACTACTTTAGAGATGATCAGGTTGACACGAGATTAAAGAATGGCATGAAACTCAATTAAGATGGCCTTTAATGGAAAAAGTTTCGACACAAAAGTTGTGCGTCTCGTCGAAACGGTTGATTTTGATTATAAAAATCGTCTTAACCCGAGATCGTATGAAACCTGTGGAGGCAAAACAAGGTCAGAAACAGAAACTGCAGAGTCATTTCGGACCGACCGAGTTGATTTGATTGGGGAGACCGAGTTGGTCCGGAAAATTACCAGAGAGTTGGCAATGTTCACTCGGTGAGACCGAAGCAAACCAATCGGTGAGACCGAGTTGATCCGGGAAATTACAGAAAGTTACAGAGAGTTGGCCACGTTCACTCGGTGGGACCGAAGCAAACCAATCGGTGAGACCGAGTTGATCCGGAAAATTGCCAATGATTCCTGTCCGAATTAGGTTAGTGCGTTTGATGTTTTGGACGGAATTTTTAGTCATTTTCTTGTACGGAAAGTCCAGCCGCCTCATAAATAGATTATAGATGACGGCCGATTGAACAACACACAATCGTGAAAAACACATCTACTACTTTTCATCTATGTTTTGTCTCTCCCCCGTTTTTGCTTCCTCGTTCTTCGTCGTTCTTCATGTTGGAGAACTGTGAATCCCGAGGCTCTAGGGGCGGTTGGACCGACCTAGGGCAGCCCACAGACGCCGCACTCCCCGACGGGGTCCCCCCGGGAGTGTGGGGTTTCGGGTCCTCAAAAGTTCTCTCCGGTTGTCTTGCGACTCGCGCTTCCGGTGCGACTCCTTCGACGTGAGCTGCAGTGAATCACCCCAGCGTCGAGGGTACACGTGACGTGTTCGTGTGCGAACAAATCCCTCTTTTTAAAAATAATAATCAAGGAGCTTGTTTAAACTTAGGGAACCTTTTTTTCCTGAGCGAAGGGAAGGTGGGAACTAAAAGGGCAACAAGTATCATCATCGTCCTACACGGATTGATCTGTCCTTTGTACTCTTTCTGGCGCCGACATTTCCCATTTCTTTCTTTGGGATTATATGATGGGTTTGGCTAATCCACGGCACAACGGTGTCTGAGCCTCAGTTATACAACCGCCGCCTCCTCCAAGTGGTGATCGACGAGCCCCAGTTTTTCGATAGTATGTGGGTGTTATAATGTGTTCCATTTGTTCTAGGCCACACAACACTGCAGGTTTTGTAAGTATAGCTGATGTTTGTGTGATTTTGATTATGGTAAGACTGATATCGTGCAAAGGTGATTCCTTCCCATGTGCATTATACTAGCTTCTTTGTCTCTTTGGCCAGGCAGATGCTTAATTGTGACCCTCTTACTTCTTGACCAAATTAGTTTAAGCCAAATATGTGCCTAACTTGGTGTTCGAGCTAACCCCAAGTAGTAGCCCTAGTTAATTAGCAGCAGTAAAATTCCTTCGCTTCCACCAAAAAAAAAAACAGTGGGCAATGTTGGATTCTGTCTGCGCAGAAGCTCACCTGCAGCAATTCCAACAGAAGAGAAGGAGAGCATCAAGCTGAATGAAAATTATGATGATTGAAATTGTGAAGGATATAAATACAAGACCTCCGTAGAACAGCTCCAAGCCGCCTCCCATGGTACCATCTATTCCTGCTCTGGAGAACTTATAAGACCATTCATTTCAACCTTCAGCGTAGCTTGATCATTTGCATCGGTACAGTTTGCAGTATCAAAAGCACGCTCCATATTGACAGGTCAAAAATCAGGAAATCCATCTTGTTGTAATAAAAAGCTAAGAACAAGATGTGGCAGAGCTTGCAATTATCACAGGACAAGCAACATCCGTACAGAACGTACCTGCTATCTTTTATACAACATGCGACCAGCACATACTTCCTCCGTCCGAAATTACTTGTTCACAAATGGATAAAAGTGGATGTATTTAGAACTAAAATATGTCTAGATGCATCCATTTCTATGACAAGTATTTCCGGACGGAGGGAGTATTTGCATCAACATAGAAGTGCACCAGCGAGTACAATGCCGAGAACGGCACGGGATTTACACAAGAAAAGATCAACACCACGCAGCAGATACGGAGCTTCGCAGTGTATACGAGGAATTTACGTGAAGCATATAACTTCAAAATAACATATGTTTATGCAGCTATACCAAATATATAATACATATGCAAATGTGACATATTTAGATACGAAGTTGAATAACAAATGTAGTACAGTAGTTGTTTCTGATGTACCACATACACAGTGTATCCGTACTGCTGGCTGTTATCTGATTCATAAGTTTTTTTCTCAAGAGAGCATCAGATTGATTGATCCATTAAAACAAGGCAAAATACACGGAACCCTTAATTTTCTGACTGCATGGGCAAAGGTCGATTATTGTTGATTTGGAGTTTTAGCGGCTCGTTGATAACTGCATTAACTGCGCTCACCATTTCGTTTGGCGAGCTAAATCCATCGGTCTGAGAGTAGAACAAGTGAACTATCTTGCACATCTTCCAGAACAGCTCCTTGCACGGCCTAGGAACAACTGTGTTTTCCCTCAGAACCAGCTTTAGCAAGCCTTTTCTGCATGAGGCTATGGCCTTCTGTATCGTTTCTTTAGCTGTTTCAATTGACATAGAACCAGCACTGTGGAGAACAAGTAGTGAGACATAATCCATGTTTCCCTCCCTGCTCTCCCTCTGTAATAAATAGATTAAACGATTGTCAAGGTACCAAATTACAGCATGCAGGTCGAAAATACATGAGACAACAGTGATGAGTAATTACTACTATTCTCTTCGTTATTATTGTAAACATGAGTCCGTCTTCTACCATCGTCTGGAACTCCTAAGAATACCATACAAGCACTTGATGTGTGTTTTACAAGAATAAATTGTTGACAAGATCATGAATGACTGCAAATTTTGTTTTTTGGTAGAACTTGTAGTCCTCGAGGATTACTAAAGTGTCTCTATCTTACGACGTATCTGTTTACAGTTTGTTCGGGCAACCATCAGGATATTTGTTTATATAAGATGAAAGGAATTTCCCTGTTGTGGTGTGTGAAGCATATATAACTTGAAAATAACATATGTTTATGCAGCTATACTAAATATAGAATACATATGCGAATGTGACGTGCGTAGATACGAAGTTGAGGATAAAAGGAACCCAAATACCTCAAGGCCTTGGATATCATTGAGGAGACGACCAATAGTGCTCGTTAGCCTAAATAACTCGTTGTATTCTTGATCTTGGACAACACATCCCGAGAGCTTTGGCCCAACAAAGTACAACGATGTGAGCACAATGGGCCCCAGTGTGAAGGAAACAACTGCATTTGACATGTATTGCTCAACTGTTGGCACATATTTTCTCATCCGCCATTCTGCTTCAGACATCATAGACCTCAACAGCTGTAGCCACTGCAGATGGACTCAACATGTCAGTGCTGAACAATTTCTTTTATTTTGAGAAACAGACAAACATAATGGAAACTCACTAATTCTATCAGGTGCTTTCGAACATCACGGTTTTGTATTGCAGAAGCTACTGCTCCAAGCTGATTGACTGTAGTATAGATAGCATAAAACAATATTTTCACTTGCTCAGAGCAGAACTCATCTTTGGAGTGATCATCCCACCTAAGATAAACATTAGCAAATCAGGGACCACAACTTGTTAGCAATGCGCGACATACCAACTCCACTTACAAATGAAGGACCAAGGGGGTTACTTCTCAACTAATGTTATAAGGTTTTCATGTTCTTCTTTTGATCCACCAACATCGAAGAAATCATCAACAACAGTTGTGAGCACACCATTTTTTGCCCACGACATGCGAGCATCAGACAGTTCAGGAGGAAATATAGTAGCAGCAGCAGCAAGATAACAATATGTCAGCTTCTGCCGTGCAAACTGTAATTGGTCCAGCCGGTTCCCTTTCGCCCAACTGTTGCCACAAGTATTGCCAAATTAACTAAGAAAAAGGTTAATATGGCAAGATAGCATAGATGTTACATTACCTTTCAAGATGCAGGAGTTCATCCTGGTAAATAGATTGAGAAAAATTGAAATCTTCGATAGCCAAAGCTAGGAAATCTTGGTTGACACGACATGACCTGATTCAACAAAATGTATGGAATTGCTATCGAACACCTTTATTTATATGATCTTACAGACTATTCTTTTCAAGAAATGAGACTCTTACAGATGTTTTGTCTTTAGCATATGAGAATCACAAACATCAAAGTGTTCAATGTTCCTCTTGTGGCCTATACGTTCCACTGTGGCATAAAAGGGAAATTTAAGAGCATACTCAACCTGAAATTACAAAAACATAGAAACAGTAAACACCCTATAAAAGCTAGAATTAGTCCACTTTCTGAGATTTAAATTTCATGCAAGGACCTCTTGAAAGATTGGTGTTGTTTGCACCCGATCGGAGAACAACTTTTCTATCAATAACCTGCCTGACCAGTAGCCTATGTTATCCAGGATAAATTCTTTTTCTGATACACTGACTTTTGAAGCTTTGTACAATTCCAATATAGATTTTGTATCGTTTAAATATCCCTGAAGTGAATTATGGAAAGTGGATTCATCGACATGGTACAGATCATCTGCGTAATTTAAATTAGCGAGTTAAATTAAATATACAAAAAACAGAAAGGTAACATTTGTAAGACATGAAATTCCCTTCCAAAGGAAGTACCCGAGGAAACATCATATCCATTCATTCGCAAAAGACGAAACGCCATTGCGCATGCTGCTACATCTAGCATGATTTCCTCGTCTCTCTGTAACCAGAAACTGCAAAGTGGATACAATGAATTTTACAAGATATGGAAGATACATATCAGAACTTTATGCACGACAATTACCTATATGCCACGTCCAGGATGCTCTTTATATCACTAGAAAAATGTTGAGATATCCCGATGTTTTCAAGAGAATCCACCAATGAAAGCCGACAATATATATTTGTTGGATAAACCGTTGGCACTGCAAAAATCTAGTATTGTTAGGTATTTAGCCACATTCTAAGACCTTACGAATTCCTGACAAAGAAAGCAGCTAGACTCACCTGAACCACCAAATTTACTGACAAGCAAATTTAGGTACTGTAGGGCTTTATCATCAAAATTGTGGATTAGTGCAGCAGCAGTTGTGGAAGGAGAGTTGAACAACGACCCATTCTTCCTCTGGAACTTCATAACTTGATTCCAGTCCAGCAGGTTTCCTAGCCCTTCAGCAACATAAGCCATATATTCTTTTCTCCCATCAGATTTATCCCCAAGAAGTCTGAATAAAGTCCATATGTATAAGATACAAACTTTGGAAATAATAATCAGAGGTAATACATGTCTAACTCAAATTCTGGTTGCCCATTTCATTAAGGAAAAGACAAATGTGATAGCATGTGGCCCTTTTCTCCTTCAAGTCATGGTTCTTAGAAAATCATTAAAAAAATGAACTTCGCACTGAAAAATGTTCATCTTCTACAAGAAAAAAATAGCCAGTCCCAAAAACCTATCTTTCAAAATCATCTATCCCTGAAGTGTAAACATTGCCAGAAAAGAAAGAGTACAACACAATTTTCATGCCAGAACTGTCAGACAAACCTTTTCAGCTCCACCTCCCGGAGGTGAAGAATCCTACCAAGATCATTTTGTCCAACCGGAAATTCCAAACCCATCTCAGTCCCAAGGCTAAGCATACCCGAAAACGTGATATTGAAGCCTATAGGGGTATCACTCTGCTCATTCGTAACAACAGAGAAATTTCTTCTGATGAAACATAGTCCTGCCAGTACCATTTTCATCGCATCAAGGCCACATTAATTTGGCAAAACTTGAAATACAAGACAGTAAAACAACAATAAAGGGTAGGCAATTTCATCTTTGCTCATACCTCTCTTCATATGCTCACCACCAACATTCCATCTCTTAAGTGCCAGCACACAAGCCAATGTGGATGAGAGGACATCTTTGTTGACGGAGGAGTCCATTTGGATGAGACCCCAAGATCCATTGCTCTGCTGGTTTTGTAGGATGCACTCAACACACTTTGGGAAGCATGGAACTTGAGGAGAGCCCGGCAAGGGCACCATAGCCACCCACGCGGTGTCGTAGAAAGATGGCAAAAACTCAGGTTCCAGGAGCTGCTTCCTTATTCTAGCCTTCCGCTCCTAATTTAGTGGAAACAAGAATTATGTGATAAGTCCCTCAAACAGCACCGCAACAATGATTGGTAGTGATGTACATACTACATACCATGTTTTGCAGACATGCATTTTCTTCGGCAGATGCCTCCTCCACATTTGCTGATTCAAGAATTAAGATAGGAGATTTATTTCACAAATCAAGTGGCACATCTCATAAAGAAAGAATGTTTGAGGAAATTGGGACATCACTCATGTTCTTTTTTTCAGGCTAGGGACATGCTCGTGTAAACACTACAGAGGATGCTACTCTCAGACATACAAACATTTGAAGTGTATATTCATCCTTGTGCAGCTAATGGAGAATAGGATTTTTACCAAATCTAACTTGAGATGAGAAAAGTATATTTTCCGTCCCTCAACTTCTTCGATAGTCTACAGGTGGTCCCTCAACTCTAAAACCAACAAAATCTAATCCCTCAATTGTTGAAACCAGAAAATTTTCATCCCTTGGATTGGTTGGGTTGGTTTTGTGCTGACATGACATGGTTTTGACCATTGAACTCACCACCTCATCTTCGTCTTCTCTCTCTCTCTCTCTGCCCACAGGAGCACCTTGCCGCGAGCGTCTGCTGAGGCCAACGCCTCCGGCAGCCATGGCCTCGCCTCCATGCTGCTCCGCCTCTTCCTTCGCTCATGACAATCTTCCACGACCGATTGATACAGCGAGACGCGCACGTTGAGAGCAGTAAGCAACTTGATCGATCCTCCTATGCGAAGCTAGCCAAGCTAATTGATTTACCACCAGCCAGAAACGCACAACTCTCACACACGTATACAGCAGCCAACTGGCTAACACAAGACGCACACCAAGGCTGACTATGGTTTCCAAAGGCTAGCCTAGAGCTTGATTGTCGGTACTGCGACGGTGGTAGACGGTCCGGCGAGCCATGCAGTCGTGCTCAGCCTGATGCTGTTGCACACGCTGGAGCCCGAGGTGGCATGCCGCATGCGCGATGCCACCATTCGGGATGTGGGCGCTGTGGATGCGTCGACGCTGGCGTCCGAGGGCGTGGCAACCGTGCCCTACTTCCACAAGAAACAGAAAGGGACGACGATGATGAAGGAAGCTGTGGCACTTCACCTTCTTCTTTCTCGTCGTCTTCACCTTCTTCTAGCAGACATTTCGTCAAACAGTTGCCATGCGCCAACGTCGAGCTCCGCCCCGCGCCATGCTGCGCTCCCGGTGGATGACGCAAACGCAATTGCCGGAGGTGGAGGAGCTCTGGGCGATGCAGGCGCCCATGAGTTGTCACGGCCGAAGACCTACAAATTTACGCGCGATCGGACGCTGGCCTTGCATGGACTCCGATGTGGCGGCATTGGTCGTCGTACTCGTGCCGTGGGTCCTCGGTGACGGCGTCCACGAGGCCGCCACACCGGTCGTCGTACTCGTGCTGTGGGTCCTCGGTGACGACGTCCGCCGTAGCCGCCGCCGTTCTTCATGTCGGAATCGCTCCACGTGAGCAGCCTCCTGTCCCAGTCCATACCTTTGTTCTTGAGTTGGCTTGATGAACGTTGATGTTTGTTTTACTTAATAGGATTGGGTTGGAATTGTAGGACATGTCACTGATAAGCTTAATGGAAAGGCAGAGCTCCTGCCGGTTGCTCAAAAAAAAATGGCGATTTCCAGCTTAGTCAGTTTAGTGGCACGATAATTGGTTGATGGAATAAAAATAATATTTTTTACCGTGGATTGATGTTTTCATAGGCTTGAATCGTTGGTTTTCTGGGTCAAATGATAACATACTACTAAATCTTTCAGGCAGTCACTTTCTAGTGGATTGCACTCCAAAGCCTATGCCAGGGGTTTTGCTTCTAAAGCACCTGATCTTGAGCTTTATGGTGAAAATCTTAATCTAGCTCTAGTTGGTTATACCTGACAACTACGATATTTTGCGTTGTTGCCTAGTGTTTGGACACGATCTACCTGGTGAGAGCCCATTATCTGACTGTCAATGGTTGGATTTAGCGATGTCTACGTGCATATCATTCCTTTTCTGAGACGTTGCTTTTGCAGAACTCTTTTCTTGTAGTTCTTGTGTTGCTAGGAGATAGTTGGTGTTGATGGTCATTGTTGTATATCGTCAATCATGATTTTAATTGCTTCTGTTATTTTCTCGCTTTGCCTAGGCATAACTATGTTCTTTTACTTCTTTGCTATTTGCTTACTTTACCTTTTATGTGTGCCTTGGAGTTGATTTTGTGCATTCTAATTACGCAATGTCTGAGTGTGGACTTATTCATGTTCGTTAGTGGGTGGGTGTGGGGGTGTGGGGGGAGGGGGGGGGGGCGAAGTGGGGGTAACTAGGGAAATTGACAAGGTGCTCAACAAAATAGCCACTATATCTATGTTGGATCTCTAAGCGCTAGCTTACCTTTTTTTCCTTCTACTAATCCCGCTCGTTGCTTCCTATGTGTGTTGACCTAGGCCCTAGCCGCCGATAGAGCATAGTCCTAGACGCAAGCACGCACGAGATCCACGATCGCCTTCATACGAGGATCGATCAGTGATTCTGCCGAACACCAGCAAGAACGTATTGTCTACCGGCTACCGCCAGTCCCTTAAGAAGATTTGTTAGTCGGATTTGTCTAATCTCCTATTCCTCTGTTCTTCATTAAATTTATGTACTCCTCGGTGTATAATATTTTCTAAACTTAGGCTTTTAGGTTGTATCGAACGTTTCAATATGTGTTGAGTAGTACAACAGTCACATAGTTGGTAGTTAGTAAATTGCAACATTAGCCATTGTATTTCATATAGATTCGTAAAGTTAATAAATTGCTTTATGCTTGATGGATGAAGGTTTAGAGTTCGGATAGATTGATAGAACAATTTTCTAGAGATAGTTGCTTAGACATCAAAATATTTTAAGATAGTTGCTGATGTTAAAATTTCAAGGTTTTGTTTTTTCATTTTTCCTATCTCGCTAAGCTTAGAACTCATGTATTGTTAGAAGACAAGTTATGCATTTTGGTAGTGGGGCGTTTTTATACCCTTGATATCAATTTACTCAGTTAACATCATATTTAATTCATTTATAAATATTATAGCGAATAAAAATATTTGAAGCTACAAAATTATATGAGAGTACGCTTTAGTCATATGAATTTCTCAGAATTTGGGGCCGTATATATTTTTCATTTCGTCCCGGGGTCCCAACCTCCCGGAGGTGTATTTCCGTGATGCTTTATAAAAACACCCTTTATTATATATAAAAAAGTAAAATCACAAAACTGCTCTAAAAACAAGTGGGCAAGCAAGTTAGGGCTCCTTACCGAAACAGGAAGAAATTGTCCGAGTCCGGTAGGGGGGAAGAGGACGACGACTACAATAGAAGAGTCCGAGGCGGTCCGCTTTACTGGAGCCGGAATCATTGTGGAGCCTGGAGACGTGGTCGTCGGTGGCGCGGGCGAGGCTGAGGCAGCGAAGAGGGTTACGTCGGTGGCCATGGTGGTGCAAGCAAGACGATCTTGACCCCAACGCCGAAGCCGGCCTGAACTCGCCATGTGCCGGGAGCACGGAAGAGGCCCTGCCTACTTTGGTGGTCGACATGAAAACCCCCGGCCGGGATCTGCCGATCGATCACCCGAACAAGAAGTGTAGATGTTTGTGTATCATGGGCGTGATTGTTCGATAGAACCGGAGAGAGGGAGTGGTGGCAAGTGGACGAAGGAGCGGCTGATGCTTCTATTTATTCGCATTCGTACTGTAGGTAGTAATGTAGCAGACAAGCAGTAAAGCCTTTTGTGTTGTGTTTTGAAGTGCATGTCGCCATGCGAATAGGCGGACACAGGTGGGTGTTCTCAGATGTACCACTAGAGCAAAATCATCGATAGTGCCATGCATATCGGCCTTATGATATCGGGACAGACAGGGTTGCGTACGTACCCCTTTCCATATATGGCACCACGTGCTTCCATCTTCTGTTGCACTTTGCAGCCGTTTTTCAAAAAAATTAGTTACAGCCAGCTGAACCAGTCCGCGACCATGACACAGAGAAAAAGTTTGGAGTGGAGCGTAGTAGTATATTCGATGTCTTACGGGGGAGATCCTTAAAAGATGAAATTTGTTCCGACTCCCGTGTGGCCGGCACATTGTCCATTAGTGTGCAAGTCTAATTTTCTGGTACTCCTTTTGCTCTACGTCTACGTATGAGACTTAGCGGGAGTATACAAAGCCGTGCAAGCTGGTTTGGGCAGATGCAACAGTGCGGTTGCCGCTGGCACGTGCACCTACTGACCACGGCGTCTCTACTCTTAAGTCTTAACAGTCGAAGGATCCATGGCGTGCGTCCATACGGCCGCTTGAGAGAGAGAGAGAGAGTTGTAATCATCTCAGGATCGGAACGGGCCGACCCGGACCTGGCCTTAGACCCGGCCCCTGTGGTCCCAAGGCCAATTTAAGAAGCCATAAATCGACCCATATAAAAATATTCAATGGCCTCGTTGGCCCGATAGGTATTTCAGGTCGATTTAAATTTTTTTGCTTTACATTGCTTTGTGGAAAAATGAGATGCTAAAATTACGCACGATTTACAATGAAATCCGGGTGTAATAACTACTAAAATTACACATGATTTATAATGAAGCCGCGTGGGATACTAGGGTGAGGCCGACTGCTACAACTGCAGAAGGGAGGGCCATATCTCGGTGGAGTGCACGAACCCGACCAGATGTGTCCGCTACGGTGGAGAAAACCACACCTCGCGGGGCTGCACGCGGCCGCGCAACGCTTCGCCGGTGTCGCAGCCGCCTCGTCCGCCGCCTGCGCTTCGCCCCGCTGGGCGCGAGCCGCGCCCGCCGCCGCCTGTGGATCCACGCCGTGAGGACCGCCGGGGCCAGGTGCCTCCCCCTCCCTCCCGCGGTGCTGCCACCTCCTCCACCGGGCCCGCCGCCGGCCGGGGCCGCCCGTCTCTCGCCACAAGAATCCCCACCCCCGCTACTCGGTCCTCCACCTGCGGGCACCATCCGCTGCGGCCGGTCGTGGTCCCAGGTTGCGAGTGCCGGAACAGTGCTCAGCACCGCTGGCCCTCAGTTCTCTGTCCCAGTGGAGCCGCGCTCGCCGGCTCCCCTAGGGAACCCCGAGCCCGTGGACTGCTGCTTCCTGGTGGCCTCGGACGACACGCGCGCCCTGGAGGCGGAGCTTGGCAGGGCTGTGGTGGTGACCATCTGCGAGCCGCGGTCCATCGTCGACCTTGCGGATGCGGCGGCGACGATCCACGCGGAGTTCGGTGTTGGCTGCATGGATATGTCCATCAGGCCCTTCTTCCCGGAGGACTTCCTCGTTCTGTGCAGAGACGTGGACACGCGCAACAGGCTGGTGCGCGGGGGCCGCGTCTCGATGGGCCAGTTCACGCTCTCGTTGCGGCCATGGACGCGCCAAGCTCGGGCTACGGCTATCACACACCTTTCCTTGTGCCTTTGGCGCTCAGGGGTGTTCCGCCCAATGCCTGGACTCGACGTGCGGCGGAAATGCTGCTCTGGGGGCTTGGCCTCGTCATTAAGGTGGCAGACCGCACGATGCGGCGCGACGACATGTCAGCGTTCCGTGTCTGGCTGAGGACCGATGACCCGGCGCGGATTCCCCCAAGCCGCATTCTGGTGGTCGAGGAGCCGGACCGGCATGCAGTTCACATGGAGGATGCACTCCCTGATGCCCCTCGGTGACGCTCCGCCGCTCAGGGACTCATCGCCACCGTCAGAAGATGAAGATTCGGGCAGGCAGGATGGCCGCAGGGGTCGTCGCCGTCGCCGCTGGAGTAGCCGTGGCCGCTCCAGGGCGCGTTGCCGGAACAGTATGCCGCCGAGGGCATGGGCGCGGGACCCATCACCACCGTCACCGCGCTCGTCAGCAGGTTCTGCCCCCCTGCAAGGCAAGGGGAGATTCGAACGGCTTCGGTTGACCGGTCTGAGCTGCGGTCTGGGCACAACGAGGCTGTGGGGGAGAGCCAGGCATGCGGCCCTCTTCCAGGGCGCCACGTGGAAAGGGACACCGCATCAGAAGTGTCGCCTTGTGCTTCCAGGATGGCGACAGAACGCGGCAGTGTGGTCGGCTCGAGGCGGAGACAGGAAGATTCCATCAGCTCCATCAACCAACCAGCTGGGCAGTTGTCCGGGGCAGAGCATGGCCCGCCGTCCCATCCGGCCCAGGATAGCAAGGGCTGTTCAGAATCTTCTGCCACAATTCAGATTGGCTCCTGGTGCCTGCCAGTTTGGGAGGGAATGGGACAATCGGCGGACCCCACACTGCTGCCGCCTGAGGACCAATTAATGGAAACCGCTTCAGATAACTCGGATTGCTTTTCCAGTTGCGGGTCCCTCCTAGACTATGAGTTGTCACCTGATCACAACCCCACGCTGCACGCCACGGGATTGGAGACAAGGGTTGCATGCATGACATGACCACGCGCATGGTTAGCTTATCGGTGGATTCTACAAAGACGCCTTCCACACCTCCCAACCAGGCCTCACCCGCAGTATAGTTAGACACTGACAATGCCAACACACCGGCCCCATCGCCGGAGCAAGCCTCGCTGCCGCGTACCACCATGGACAATTTTTGTGCAGATGTGTGACGAGCGCTCACGCCGATCTTGAACCGTCCATCAGACCGGGTGCCACCTGGGAGGAAACCAAGAAGAAAGCGGTCACCGGTCCCTAATCCAAGAAGAAGCGTCCACCTAGCTAGAGGAGTTGGCAAGGGCTCGACCGCATCCAAGAAGCAGAGGGCACTCATTCGATGACTCTGCTTGGCTAACGAATGTGCAGAGATCACGGATGAGGACCTGCTCATGTACGCGAGCTGTTCAAGACGCTGCTAAACCAGGAACAGATTGCGACGATTCTGGCATTGTTCGGATGGGACGCGTCCATTCTGCCGTTGTAAGAGGATGAGGCGGGCATGGAGGCTGGGCACTAGATGCCCGGGCACGGCTGTAGGTGGGCCGTCCATATGGCTGCACACCTTCCCAAGGTCCTCGTGTGGAACGTCAGAGGCTGAACTCCCCGGCGAGGCGTAGCTCTGTATACCAAGTTGTCGCAAGAGTAAACCCTGCCATATTATGCTTCCAGGAGACAAAGCTAGAAGTTGTATCCCTTTACATTGTCAAGCACTGCCTAGGTAATAGATTCGAGAACTTTGAGTACCTCCCGGCCGCAGGCATCCGTGGTGGAATTCTGATCGCTTGCGGTGCCACAATGGTAGTGGTTTCCAACCCACATCGGACAACGAGCACGCTCACAACACTTGTCAGGCCAACGGAGGAGGCCAATGGTGGCTCACAGGGGTCTATGGGCCCCAAAGCAATGCAGACAAGATTGAGTTTATGCAAGAGCTGGTGGACATTCGGGATCTTCACGCGGGCCCATGGGTTGTAGCCGGGGATTTCAATCTCTTGGTCAACCCAGAAGACAAGAGCAATGATGCGGTAAATCACAGGATGATGGCGAGATTTCGATCCAAGATCAACAGGCTGGAACTTCGTGAGCTCTATTCGAATGGGAGGAAATACACGTGGTCTAATGAGAGGCAAAGACCGACCCTGGAGAAGATTGATCATGTCTTTGCCTCTAGCTGCTGGGAGGATCTTCACCCAACTTGCCTCCTCACCGCCTTGGGATCGGCGGTATCCGACCACTGCCCCATGCTCCTTGATCTCAATGCAGATATTCTGATGGGCAAGCGCTTCCGCTTCGAAGCTTTTTGGCCAAAAGCTGAGGGTTTCTATGGCACAGTTGAGGCAGCATGGCAATCGGTTCCCTCAACAGGCAACGCATTTGTGGCCCTAGACAACAAGCTGCATGCCATGTCCAAGGCGCTGCAAAGGTGGAGTGACCGTTGGATAGGGAATGTGAAGCTACAAATCTTAATCGCCCTCGAGGTGATCGCACGACTGGACGAGGCTATGGACTCTCGAGAGCTGACTATCGACGAGCACTCTCTGCGCAAACTTCTCAAGCGGAAATTACTCGGGCTGGCATCGCTACAGAGGACAATAGCGAGACAACGATCGTGAATGCTACAACTCAGGGAGGGGGACGCCAACACGACGTACTTCCACCGGCAGACTTGCCATCGGCGGCGCAAGAGTGCGATTTTATTGTTGCAGCATAATGGGCAGGTTCTAACAAGCCACGAGGAGATTGCGACTGCGGTCGATGAGTACTACACAAGGTTGCTCGGGCAAGCCCCGGAGCATGAACATTCGTTGCGGCTCGACGATCTAAACTTGCCAAGGCGCAACCTGGCGCATCTTGAGGCCCCAATCACGGCAGAGGAGCTGGAGCGAGTCGTTAAGGGCATGCCAATGGACAAGGCCGGGGCGGACAGATTCTGGTGATTCTATGCCTCTTCTGGACCACCATTAAGGATGACCTGATGCACGCAATGGATCAGTTTTGCCGCGGTGACATGCGCGGCCTGCATGCGATCAATAAGGCCATCGTGTTCCTCTTACCCAAGAAATCAGGAGCTATGGATCTCACGGACTACAGGCCGGTTGGCCTTGTGCACGGGGCATTAAAAATATTCGATAAGGCGCTGGCTTCCAGATTGGCCGCTGCTACCTCTTAAGCTTGCGTTGGATTTCCCCGAAGAGGAGAGGATGATGCAGCAAAGTAGCATAACTATTTCCCTCAGTGTTTGAGAACCAAGGTATCAATCCAGTAGGACGCCACACGCGAGTCCCTCGTACCTACACAAAACAAATAGCTCCACGCAACCAACGCGATTAGGGGCTGTTAATCCCTTCACGGTCACTTACGAGAGTGAGATCTGATAGAGATGATAGATAATATTTTTGGTATTTTTGGTATAAAGATGCAAAGTAAAATAAAAAGCAAAGCAATAATAAAGTGGTGGAAGATTAATATGATAGAGAATAGACCCCGGGCCATAGATTTCACTAGTGGCTTCTCTCAAGAGCATAAGTATTTTACGGTGGGTGAGCGAATTCTTGTTGAGCAATTGATGAGAATTGAGCATAGTTATGAGAATATCTAGGTATGATCATGTATATAGGCATCACGTCCGATACAAGTAGACCGACTCACTGCATCTACTACTATTACTCCACTCATCGACCGCTATCCAACATGCATCTAGAGTATTAAGTTAATGAAAACAGAGTAACGCCTTAAGCAAGATGACATGATGTAGAGGGATAAATTCATGCAATATGATAAAAAAAACATCCTGTTATCCTTGATGGCAACAATACAATACGTGCCTTGCTGCCCCTCATCCTTTGGGAAAGGACACCGCAAGATTGAACCCAAAGCTAAGCACTTCTCCCATTGCAAGAACTACCAATCTAGTTGGCCAAACCAAACGGATAATTCGACTAGACTTGCAAAGATAACCAATCATACATAAAAGAATTCAGAGAAGATTCAATTATTGCTCATAGATAATCTTGATCATAAACCCACAATTCATCGATCTCAACAAACACACCGCAAAAAGAAGATTACATCGAATAGATCTCCACGAGAGAGGGGGAGAACATTGTATTGAGATCCAAAAGAGAGAAGAAGCCATCTAGCTACTAACTATGGATCCGAAGGTGCGAGGTAAACTACTCACACTTCATCGGAGAGGCTATGATGATGTAGAAGCCCTCCATGGTGGATTCCCTTCCGGCGGAGCTCGGAATAGGCCCCAAGGCGGGATCTCGTGGATCTGAGAAAGTTGCGGCGGTGGAATTAGGTTTTTGGCTCCGTATCTGATCGTTCGGGGGTACGTAGGTATATATAGGAGGAAGGAGTACGTCAGTGGAGCAACGGGGGGCCCACAAGGCAGGGGGGCACGCCCCCACCCTCGTGGCCACCTCCTGGATTTCTTGACGGGGGGTCCAAGTCTCCTGGATCATGTTCGGTGAGAAAAACGCGTTCCCGAAGGTTTCATTCCGTTTGGACTCTGTTTGATATTCCGTTTCTTCGAAACTCTAAAATAGGCAAAAAACG
This sequence comes from Aegilops bicornis, assembly GCA_021605145.1. Classification (NCBI taxonomy): domain Eukaryota; kingdom Viridiplantae; phylum Streptophyta; class Magnoliopsida; order Poales; family Poaceae; genus Aegilops; species Aegilops bicornis. Next base: position 717,225,579 of record CM038670.1, read on the forward strand.
ACAATTACAGGCTGGGCCTCCGGTTAATAGGTTAGTCCCAAAAGTAATATAAAAGTGGAAAATAAAGCCCAATATGGTTCAAAACAACAGATAATATAGCATGGAGCAATAAAAAATTATAGATACGTTGGAGACGTATCAGGCATCACCAAGCTTAATTCACCTTTCGTCCTCGAGTAGGTAAATGATAAAAAGAATTTTTGATGCGGAGTGCTACTTGGAATAATTTCAATGTAATTCTTCTTAATTGTGGTATGAATATTCAGATCCGAAAGATTCAAGACAAAAGTTTAATATTGACATAAAAATAATAATACTTCAAGCATACTAACTAAGCAATTATGTCTTCTCAAAATAACATGGCCAAAGAAAGTTCATCCCTACAAAATCATATAGTTTAGTCATGCTCCTTTTTTGTCACACAAGAATGCTCTCATCATGCACAACCCTGATGACAAGCCAAGCAATTGTTTCATACTTTAGTAATCTCAAACTTCATAAACCTTCACGCAATACATGAGCGTGAGCCATGGATATAGCACTATGGGTGGAATAGAATATGATGATGGGGGTTATGTGGACAAGACAAAAAAGGAGAAAGTCTCACATCAACGAGGCTAATCAATGGGCTATGGAGATGCCCATTGATTGATGTTAATGTAAGGAGTAGGGATTGCCATGCAACGGATGCACTAGAGCTATAAATGAATGAAAGCTCAACAAAAGAAACTAAGTGGGTGTGCATCCAACTTGCTTGCTCACGAAGACCTAGGGCACTTGAGGAGGCCCATTGTTGGAATATACAAGCCAAGTTCTATAATGAAAAATTCCCACTAGTATATGAAAGTGACAAAACAAGAGACTCTCTATCATTAGGATTATGGTGCTACTTTGAAGCACAAGCGTGGAAAAAAAAGGATAGTAGCATTGCCCCCTTTTTTGGGCCTTCTCTTTTTTTGGCCTTTCTCTTTTTTTGGGACAATGCTCTATTAAATGATGATCATCACACTTCTATTTATTTACAACTCAATTATTACAACTCGATAATAGAACAAATTATGACTCTATATGAATGCCTCTGGCGGTGTACCGGGATATACAATGAATCAAGAGTGACATGTATGAAAGAATTATGAATGGTGGCTTTGCCACAAATACTATGTCAACTACATGATCATGCTAAGCAATATGACAATGATGAATATGTCATAAAAAAAGGAACGGTGGAAAGTTGCATGGCAATATATCTCAGAATGGCTATGGAAATGCCATAATAGGTAGGTATGGTGGCTGTTTTGAGGAAGATATAAGGAGGTTTATGTGTGAAAGAGCGAATCATATCACGGGGTTTGGATGCACCGTGAATTTTGCACCAACTCTCAATGTGAGAAAGGGCAATGCGGTACCAAGAGGCTAGCAATGATGGAAGGGTGAGAGTGCGTATAATCCATGGACTCAACATTAGTCATAAAGAACTCACATACTGATTGCAAAAATCTACAAGACATCAAAACCAAGCACTACGCGAATGCTCCTAGGGGGATAGATTGGTAGGAAAAGACCATCGCTCGTCCCCGACCGCCACTCATAAGGAGGACAATCAAATAATACCTCATGTTTCAAATTTGTTACATAAAGTTTACCATACGTGCATGCTACGGGACTTGCAAACTTCAACACAAGCATTTCTCAAATTCACAACAACTCAACTAGCACAAATTTGATATTATCACGTCCATATCTTAAAACAATTATCAAGCATCAAACTTTTCTTAGTATTCAACGCACTCAAAAGAAAGTTTTTCAAATCTTGAATACCAAGCATATTAAGATTTTTAAGCAAATTACCATGCTATTTAAGACTCTCAAAATAATCTAAGTGAAGTATGAGAGATCAATAGTTTCTATAAAACAAATCCACCACCGTGCTCTAAAAGATATAAGTGAAGCACTAGAGCAAAACTATATAGCTCAAAAGATATAAGTGAAGCACAAAGAGTATTCTATCAAATTCCAATTCATGAATGGCTCTCTCAAAAGGTGTGTACAGCAAGGATGATTGTGGTAAACTAAAAAGTAAAGACTCAAATCATACAAGACGCTCCAAGCAAAACACATATCATGTGGTGAATAAAAATATAGCACCAACTAAAGTTACCGATGGAAGTGGACGAAAGAGGGATGCCTTCCGGGGCATCCCCAAGCGTTGACTTTTTAGCGTTGACTTTTTGGTGTCATTGGATTATCTTGGGGGTGCCATGGGCATCCCCAAGCTTAGGCTCTTGCCACTCCTTGTTCGATAATCCATCAAAAGATTTCACCCAAAACTTGAAAACTTCACAACACAAAACTCAACAGAAATCTCGTGAGCTCCGTTAGCGAAAGAAAACAAAAGACCACTTCAAGGTACTGTAATGAACTCATTATTTATTTATATTGGTGTTAAACCTACTGTATTCCAACTTCTCAATGGTTTATAAATTATTTTACTATCCATAGATTCATCAAAATAAGCAAACAACACATGAAAAACAGAATCTGTCAAAAACAGAACAGTCTGTAGTAATCTGTAACTAACGCAAACTTCTGGAACTCCAAAAATTCAGCCAAAATAGGACGACCTAGGAAATTTGTTCATAGATCAGAAGCAATTGGAATCACTATTTTATCACGTTCTGATGATGTTTAACAATTGTTTTGGTGAACCGAAAGTTTCTGGAAATTACAGCAAGATCAAAGAACTATCATCCAAGAAGATCCTATAGGTTTAACTTGGCACAAACACTAATTAAAACATAAAACCACATCTAAACAGAAGGTAGATGGATTATTTATGTCTAAACAGAAGCAAAAGCAGAAAAACTAAAAATAAAATTGAGTTGCCTCCCAACAAGCGCTATCCTTTAACGCCCCTAGCTAGGCATAAAAGCAAGGATAGATCTAGGTATTGCCATCTTTGGTAGGCAATCCATAAGTAGCTCTCATGATAGATTCATATGGTAATTTTATTTTCTTTCTAGGGAATTGTTCCATGCCTTTCTTTAATGGAAATTGGAATCTAATATTCCCTTCCTTCATATCAATAATTGCACCAATCGTTCTAAGGAAAGGTCTACCAAGAATAATAGGACATGAAGGATTGCAATCTATATCAAGAACGATAAAATCTACGGGCACATAATCCCTCTTTGCAACAATAAGAACATCATTAATTATTCCCATAGGTTTTTTTATAGTGGAATCCGCAAGATGCAAGTTTAGAGAGCAATCATCAAAATCACGGAAATCTAGCAAATCACACAAAGTTTTGGGAATAGTGGAGACACTAGCACCCAAATCACATAAAGCATAAAATTCATGATCCTTAATCTTAATTTTAATAGTTGGTTCCCATTCATCATAGAGTTTTCTAGGGATATAAACTTCCAACTCAAGTTTTTCTTCATAAAATTGCATCAAGACATCAACGATATGTTTGGTAAAGGCTTTATTTGACTATAAGCATGAGGAGAATTTAGCACGGATTGCAACAAGGAAATACAATCAATCAAAGAGCAACTTTCATAATTAAATTCCTTGAAATCCAAAATAGTGAGTTTAGCAATATCTAGGGTTTTGATTTCTTCAATCCCACTTTTATCAATTAGAGCATCAAGATCTAAAAACTTCGAATTTTTTGAACGCCTTCTAGGTAGAGGTGGATCATATTCAGTCTCATCATTATCAAGATTCATATTGCAAAACAAAGATTTAATAGGAGACACATCAATAACTTTTAGATCTTCATCTTTATTTGTATGGAAATCTGGTTTAGCGGCCATCTTATTGACTAAGGTAGCCTGCTTATCCGAAATTTCAGCAGTCAACTTCTCAAGACGAGCAATTTGAGATCTTATACCATCAAATTCTCTAGACATATCATAGAGCTCTTTATTCACATAACTCATAAAACTTTTTTGTTCTTTAAGCTCGTTCCTGAAGAAATTATTATGCTCAAATTGCAAAACCATAAAACTCCTGACGTTGCTTTCTATCTCTTCTAACCTTTTAAGGTGAAGGTCACCAAATCTAGGTAGAGCCATCGAGACAAACAAGCAATCCAACACACGAGCAAACGAAAAGCAAACGAGAAAAAGACAAACGGAAGAGAGAGGGCGAATAAAACGGCAAGGGTGAAGTGGGGGAGAGGAAAACAAGAGGCAAATGGCAAATAATGTAATGCGAGAGACAAGGGATTGTGATGGGTACTTGGTATGTTGACTTTTGCGTAGACTCCCCGGCAACGGCGCCAGAAATACTTCTTGCTACCTCTTGAGCTTGCGTTGGATTTCCCCGAAGAGGAGAGGATGATGCAACAAAGTAGTGTAAGTATTTCCCTCAGTTTTTGAGAACCAAGGTATCAATCCAGTAGGAGGCCACGCCTTGATCCCTCGTACCTACACAAAACAAATAGCTCCACGCAACCAACGCGATTAGGGGTTGTCAATCCATTCACGGTCACTTACGAGTGAGATCGATAAAGATGATAGATGATATTTTGGTATTTTTGGTATAAAGATGCAAAGTAAAATAAAAAGCAAAGTAAAAAAGCGAAGCAATAATAAAGTGGTGGAAGATTAATATGATAGAGAATAGACCCGGGGCCATAGATTTCACTAGTGGCTTCTCTCAAGAGCATAAGTATTTTACGGTGGGTGAGCGGATTCTTTGTTGAGCAATTGTGAGAATTGAACATAGTTATGAGAATATCTACGTATGATCATGTATATAGGCATCACGTCCGAGACAAGTAGACCGACTCGCCTGCATCTACTACTATTACTCCACTCATCGACCACTATCCAAAGCATGCATCTAGAGTATTAAGTTAATGAAAACAGAGTAACGCCTTAAGCAAGATGACATGATGTAGAGGATAAATTCATGCAATATGATAAAACCCCATCTTGTTATCCTCGATGGCAATAATACAATCGTGCCTTGCTGCCCCTCATCCTTTGGGAAAGGACACATAAGATTGACCGAAAGCTAAGCACTTCTCCCATTGCAAGAACTACCAATCTAGTTGTCCAAACCAAACGGATAATTCGAAGAGACTTGCAAAGATAACCAATCATACATAAAAGAATTCGGTGAAGATTCAAATATTGCTCATAGATAATCTTGATCATAAACCCACAATTCATCGGTCTCAACAAACACACCGCATAAAAAGAAGATTACATCAAATAGATCTCCACGAGAGAGGGGAGAACATTGTATTGAGATCCAAAAGAGAGAAGAAGCCATCTAGATACTAACTATGGACCCGAAGGTCTAAGGTAAACTAGTCACACTTCATCGGAGAGGCTATGATGATGTAGAAGCCCTCGTGGTGGATTCCCCTTCCGTGAACTCCTAACAGGCCCCAAGATGGGATCTCGTGGATCTGAGAAAAGTTGCTTGGCGGTGGAATTAGGTTTTGGCTCCGTGTCGATCGTTCGGAGTGCGTAGGTATATATAGGAGGAAGGAGTACGTCGGTGGAGCAGGGGAGCCCACGAGGCGGGGGCGCGCTACAGGGCGAGGGCGCGCCCCCACCCTCGTGGCCCCCTCCTGCTTTCTTGACGGGGTCCAAGTCTCTGGATCATGTTCGGTGAGAAAATCGCGTTCGAAGGTTTCATTCCGTTTGGACTCCGTTTGATATTCCGTTTCTTCGAAACTCTGAAATAGGCAAAAAACAGCAATTCCGGGCTGGGCCTCCGGTTAATAGGTTAGTCCCAAAAGTAATATAAAAGTGGAAAATAAAGCCCAATATGGTCCAAAACAGTAGATAATATAGCATGGAGCAATAAAAAATTATAGATACGTTGGAGACGTATCAGCCGCAGAGCTACCGCACCTTGTTGGCAATCATCAGAGTGCTTTTGTCAGTGGACGCTCATTACGCGATAACTTCATGCTCGTGCAATACCTTTTCGGCCTTTGCCGCACGCAACCGTGACCTCAAGTATTGGTGAAACTTGACATCTCTAAAGCAATCGACTCCAGCCAGTGGACGTTCCTCCTGGAGGTTATGCATCAAATGGGCTTTAGGGCAAGGTGGATTGCCTGGATATGCGGAATCCTATCAACATCTTCCACAAGGATCATGGTCAATGGTGTTCCGGGTGAAACGATCTACAACTGTCGTGGCCTGCGGCAAGGAGGCCCAATATCTCCCATGCTTTTCATTTTGTGCATGGAGCCCCTTCAGAAGCTGTTCTCAAGAGCTACAAGCATTGGCCTCCTCGCCCCACTGGCGCATTCTAGGCTCAAGCAGAGGCTGTCTATGTACGCAGACGATGTCACCATATTCCTCAAACCAAGAGTGCCAGACCTCGAGGCATGTGCTCTCATCCTCGGCTTGTTTGGGCGGGCATCGGGCCACAAGTCAATTTCCGCAAAACCGCTGCCATCCAATTATGTGCACTCAAGAGGAGATCCAGCTTGTGAGGGACATGCTGGATGCCCGACGGCCGAGGTTTCAATGCAAATATTTGGGACTCCCACTGTCCATAAGGAAGCAATCGGCGGCCCAACTTTGATACCTAGTGGACCAGCTCGCCACCCGCCTGCAGCACTGGAAGGCGGAAACCTTGCCTCCGAGTAGCAGAATACTGCTCCTTCAGTCTGTCCTAAGTGCAATCCTGGTGCACTCGATGCTTGCAATGGGCCTCCAACCGAAAACACTATCAGCCATGGTCAAAATATGTCGCAGCTTCTTTTGGAGCGGAAAAGCGGAGGCCGGAGGAGGCAAATGTGTCGCCGCATGGGATGTTGTCTGCGGCCAAAGTGGGATGGCGGTCTAGGCATTACTAACTTGATATGGATGAACATCGCGCTGCAAACAAAATGGTTATGGCTGCAGAAAACTGACAGGAGCAAGCCCTGGGCAGAATTTGCCTTCTCCATTCCAAGGGAGTCCCATCAGCTCTTTAGGGCGGCATCTCGAGTTGAGCTCCGGGACGGACAAGACACGCTTTTTGGGAGGACCGATGGCTACAGGGCCACCGCATCCAGGACCTGGCGCTAGGCCTGTATGAGTGAACGCCCACCCGCATGAGAAACTCCAGAACAGTTCACGACGCAATCACTATGGGCAGCTGGGCGCGCGACATCGGGCCTTCTATCGACTCGGCTACCTTGGATCAGCTCTTCGCCGTCCAATGGTGGTAGCAACGCAGCTGGACGCGCGCCGTCATGATACCATTATATGGACATGGGACAAAAACGGGCAGTTCTTGGCCAAGTCGGCGTATCAGGCAAAGTTTTGGGGCCTACAAGTCTCTCCCACTACGACTTTCACTTGGAACTCCCTGGCGCCACTGAGATGCCGATACTTCGCCTGGTTAGTGGCCAAGAACAGGTGTTGGACCTCCGATAGACTCGCCCAGAGGGGTTTACCACACCAAGAGTCTTGCACATTTAGACGGATCTGAGGAGGCGATCAACCACCTACTCCTACACTATGGCTTTACGCGCGATATCTGGTCGAACACTACAAGAGATATGTCAACTTGTGACCTTTTGTCAGTGACCCTAGAAGAATTGGTCATAAATTTACGACCATTTGAGACCAATTGGTCAAAAGCTGTTCGGGGGGCTCCAAACCCTAAACTATAACAACCATTTTGGTCAAAAAGGTCGTAATTTCCTTACACGAAATGGTCATAAAGCAGACAGCACTGGTTCGCTGCCTTATTTCTAGCTGATCACGACCAATATAGATGGTCATAACCTTGTAAATTGTGGTGGATTGCTATGACTAGGCGCCACCTCATCAGTTTTGCCTATGTGTCATGTCCATGTGTCAATTTTTGCCCTTGGTTGTGAAGCAACCTATATTTCCGTCATTCCCAAAATTCCCAAAAAAATCTCATAAATTCTTTGGGTCATATCTTCGTCAAATATGTAGAAATCCTTCCTTGCCTAGTTCAAAAATAATTCGACAATATTCATTTTCCTATTCTGTTCACAACAACACTTTGTGAAGGAAGTGATATTTATATATTATTTATTGCCCTCGAAATTTCTGGGCACTCTTTCCTATCCAAATCATTGCCTCATGACAAAATTCAGCTCCATTTGCCCAGTAAATCTTCCTCGGCAAGTTTTCAAAGTTTTTGTCCACCTAGAAGCATTGTGAAGGAAGTACCATTTTTATATATCCAAATGACATGAAATTTATAGAGTTCCTTCATATGCCCAAATTATCACCCTCCTCCAAATTGCAGCTCAGTCAAATCATCTATGTGAGCCCAGGTTCAATTTCTATTTTATGGCCAGATTGGCACATTGCAAAGCAACTGTTATCTAGACTCCTCCTATTACCCTAAAACTTTTTGGGCACTCTTCCATACCAAAATCATTGCCACATGATAATATTTAGCTCCATTTTCCTGGTAAATCTTCCTCAGAAAATTTTCGAAGTTTCTATCTAGAGAGAAGCTTTGTGAAGTAAGTACTAGCTAGGCTTACCCAAATGATCTGAAACATTACCAGGGCATGACCATGCCTATGTAACTTACCTACACCAAATTTAAGCTCATTTCATTTATCCAATTTGTCTCGCTAATTTTCCCAAGTTTCTGCCCAAAGAAGAGCATTGTGAAGGAAGTACCACTTTGACATGTCCAAATGATATCAATTTTCTACAGTGCTTTCATATGCCCAAATAACCATCCTCCACCAAATTTCATCTCAATCCATTCATTATTTTGAGCCCAGCTTCAACATTCATATTTCTGTCCAGTGTGGTACTTTGCAAAGCAAGTACCACCTAGGCACCTCCTTTTGAGCTGAAACTTTGTGAAGACAGTCTTCTTAGTAGATGATCATCCTCAGCCAAAACTCACACCCATCAGCAACATGCATTTTCCGTACCGGTAATCAAACACTTGGCTGCTAATTCATGTTTGAGCATAGTTCGGTCTCCTCATGAGAATCTTATGTTGTAATTTTCTTGCTAGCACCTACGTGGGGAGTACCCAACCAACTAGACATGCCTAGGCCGCCCAGAACACATGGAAACGCCACGGTCACGTGGTGACCATGCGGCGGGCATGCGAGTTTACGTGCTCTGGAGTTGGGGCCCTCGTACACCATCCAAACCTCGATGAATCGCCACCAAACACTACTAGGAAAAGGGCTATAGATATGATTGACACTAATGGCGCACCAGGGAAGTAGTGCGCCACTACTATATACTAATGGCGCACCTGTTGGTGATGCGCCATTAGTGTGGAAGACACTAATGGTGCACCACACAAAAGGTGAGCCACTAGTGATAATTTAATTACATTTTTACATACATACTAATGGCGCATCGTAATCAAGTGCCCCATTACTAGTTCTAACTAGTAATGGCGCACTGTGCAGGAGTGCGCCAAGATCAATTTTTAATTCTTTTTTTGCAAAACTACTAATGGCGCACTGTTGGGTGCGCCATTAGTAAGCTTCCCACTCCACCTATTCCTCCTCCTTCCTCCCCAATCAGACACCGCCGCTGCTCTGACGCCCCATCCGCCCTCTCTCCCCTCGCCGCCCGACCTCCGCTGACCACCTCGCCGCCCGCGCCCCACCACTGCAGCCTCCCCGCCGCCGCTTCACGCCCCACCACTACAGCCTCTCAAGGCCATCCGCCCCACGCCTGCCCGAGCCGGAGGAGGAGGACCAGGAGGAGGACGAGGACGAGGAGGAGGACGAGGACGAGGAGGAGACTGCTTTCAGTGCCGCCGAGCAGGACGCCATCTCGCTGGTGCGCCGCGTCGCCCGGGCCCTCAACCGCCGGATCTCCGACCTCGTCGCCCTCCTCTTCCGCCAAAAGGTAAGCTCGCCCGCCTCGGCGGGCTCCTCCTTCGCCGCCCGCCCGCCCGTCCAACCCTAACCCTAGCTGGCTCACTTGGCAGAGCGCGAGGTCCTTCGGCGCCGTCGCGGGCTTCGCCATCACCGTCGTCTTCGCGTGGAAGTTCCTGCGCTCCTCCTCGACGCCCCGGCCCTCGCCCGTCGCGCCTCCCCCCATGCTGCTTATCTAGGGGTTCTGGTAGCTGCGAGGTTAGTGCGACCGTTTAGATTGCTCATCATCTCAGTTAGTAGGTAGTGCAAAGAATCAAAACATACAAGTCTGCCGGGAGGACTTTCAAGTCATGGGTAGATTGATAGTATATTGATTGCTTGTAATGGTTGGTTCTCGCTTTGTGTTTGTCGGTTCCATTCTAGTAGTTCAATATCAGAGGATTCGTCGCCAGATAGATTCGGGTCGGGATTCGTCGCTAGATAGTGTGTCGATCGTGTCTTCTGTTTTTTCTTAGGTTTTGCTGTACAGCCATAGATTGGATGTGGGGATACGCAATAGTTTCCCAAGATTTTGGCTGCCCGGGGGTGTCAATTAGGTTAATCCTATGTATGTATGCGAGTTTGTGGTTTGTTGTCAAGAAATCAGGATGCGCCGAGGCTTGAAAGGGCGGGGTGTAGCGCCGAGTTGCATGGGGTTTCCCTGTATTTGGCGTGGCTGTGACTTGTGCTGGTTTATATTTGTTGTTCGGATATTGGGATGTGTTGTTCTGATCGTAGTTTTGGAGTCGTGCACGTGGTTGCTTACTTTTGGTAGAAATTAGTTGCATGGGCTTTAGCACGCTATCGTCGGAAATCGGTATGTCTTGCACTGGTGTAGTTTTGGAACATTGGATATAGCACATAGTTTTGGTGAAAATTAGCTTGTGCGTGTTTTGACCTGCCAGTGTGTCGGCAAGGCTGTGCGCACCATAATATTTTTGCTGTTATGCCATAATTAATTTTTGTGTCCACAACGTAAACATATGACATATTATAAACAATGTATTCTAGACAATGTTACCAAAAAAGTTTGGTGCTTAAATCATTATGATAGTGTGTACGTGTCCAAATGTTATGTATAATGAAAGTAATTGGAATTTACTTGTTTATAATAGGTCATCTTAGTCCTCTGATTTTTTTAGATAATTACTTGGAAACTGGGGTGAGGGGTGGGCACGAAGCTGTTAGGATACATTGTCTAGAATGTGCATATGTGTTTTACTTGAAACTGGGGTGAGGGGTGGGCATGAAAGCTGTGAAACATTTTACATGCCAAGGGTTGGTGGTAGCCAATGTCCAAAATGAAACAAATTGTTCGGACTTCAGACTTAGGGGTGTGTTCTTACGATTTGTGATGCTGATGACTTTGCTAGTTTGCTCGATTTTGTCTCCGACCATCGTGTCGTGATGATTGTGCAGGTACCCGAGAGGCCCTTGAGTTTGCGGAATGTCGATTAACTTCCGTTCCGGCAAATTGAATTACTCCGTATGTCATATTTTCAGCAAAGGTCATGCTGAAATTTTCCGTGAATTTTAGCATGACTTTGCTAAAAATAGGACATATGGGGTACTTGCGACTAATGCTTGTTATCATGCATGTTTTATGATCTGTTGTAAGGGTACTAATTGGTCTCTTCTGCTGCTTATCAGAGATGGCGGGAAGCAGCCACCGCCGTACGAGTTGGATGCTTCCGAGTTCTTCACTATCATACTTGAGACTTCAGTATCATCCATGACGCAGGTATATAAAACGAGAGATCTCCCCTTCACCCATCTCATTATGATATCTGTTGTTTGCTACATCACTCATTGTCCCAAACCGCAGAGGCTGCTGACAGCTTTTATGAACATCTTTGATGGGTGAAGATCCGCCAAATAATGTGAAGGCTGCTGACAGACCGGCAGCGGGTTTCGCATGACGATGGGATGTGGAGTTGGTGATCAAGGAGGGCCACATGTACTTGTCTCGTGGGTGGGAGAAGTTCTACCGTGCCTCACGACTGCGGCTGGGGTACTTCCTTCTCTTCGTGCACGACGACGACGCCACCATGCTCACCGTGAAGGTGTTCAACATGACTATGTGTCGATGCGCCACCGACGATGATGATGCCAGACGTTACGCCTCTTCTTATTCCTCTACATTTGGCTTTGTCTCACATCGATTGTTAATGGTCATTGTTGCATTTTGGACAGGTAATGGGAGCAAAGAATAACGACATCGGCAGCAGCGATTACGTCAGAGCGAAGCAGCAATGATTCTGGTCAGAGTGAAAGCGGCAGCGATTCTAGCAAAGACATAGACAACAAGAAGGATGATCCGGACTGGAGTGCGGGAGGAGAGGAGCTGAGTGGGGATGAGGAGCTGCAAGATGACGATGGGCATCGGTGAGGATGACCTAAGCGGTGGTGGTGGTGACCAAGGGCAAGAGATGGTGGTGGTGACCATGGGCAAGAGATGGTGGTGGTGACCATGGGCAAGAGATGGAGGTGGCTGAGGATGACCTAGCGATGGTCGTGCACGAAGGTGGCCTCGCGATGGTGGTGGTGCTGACAATGACCACGCACCGGGCGGTGGCGCCGGGCGATCCTGACTAGGCGACATGACCATGCCAATTGTGGTAGAAGACTACATCCCACTGCCTCCACTGCCTCCACCGCCTCGCCCGCTCTTGGCGCATCAGTGAGGAAGGAGAAGGAGAAGAACAATGCATGAGAACTGAACTTTGTCGGTATGTCAGATCTCCAAAATGATATATATATACTTAGTTACCTATGTTATCTCTAATATGCTTAGTTTTCTATAGGTTAGCTTCATTTTACCTAAGTTGGCTCTAATATGCTAACTTAGAGCTTATATGCTTAGTTTCCTATAGGTTAGCTCCAAAATAACTTATGTTAGCACAAAATGATCAAGTTTACATAATAAGCTTATAGTCTTTTTCTTATTCTTCTTTTCCAAAATGACATAGGTTAGCTTCATTTTACCTAAGTTGGCTCTAATATACTAACTTAGAGCTTATATGCTTAGTTTTCTATAGGTTAGCTCCAAAATAACTTATGGTAGCACAAAATGATCAAGTTTACATAATAAGCTTATAGTCTTCTTCTTATTCTTCTTCTTTTCCAAAATGACATAGGTTAGCTTCATTTTACCTAAGTTGGCTCTAATATGCTAACTTAGAGCTTATATGCTTAGTTTCCTATAGGTTAGCTCCAAAATTACTTATGTTAGCACAAAATGATCAAGTTTACATAATAAGCTTATAGTCTTCTTCTTATTCTTCTTCTTTTCGAAAATTCTTCTTATTCTTCTTCTAGTGTTCTTCTTCTTCTAGTATTCTTCTAGTCTTCTTCTTCTTCTTCTTCTTCTTCTTACTTCTTGTTTATCATTTTGCAGATTTGATTTAATTCACGGAAGCTTGCATGGATGGAGTGCTTCTTTTCCATTTGTGTTTTTATTTTGTATCAATGTGAAACTTTTGTGAATTGATGGATAACGGTGTTGGATGAACAATGTGAAACTTTTGTAATATGTAACGATGGAACTATGTGTTGGCTATGTATGTATATATGATTGAACTTGTGTGTTGGCTATGATTGTTATATGGATGCTTGTTGTATATATATGTGTTGGATATCTCATATGTGAAATAGTGACCTGAGATTAAGAAAAAAAAAATTAAAAAAATTGTTACTAATGGCGCACTACCATGTGGTGCGTCATTAGTATAGCAGACTCTTGTGGCGCACTGTGGGCAAAACTAATGGCGCACTGCGTGGTGCACCATTAGTAAAAAATACTAGTGGCGTGCTACTAATGGCGCACCGGTAGTACGCCATTAGTAGGTAAAACCGGTGCGCCATTAGTAGGCCTTTTCCTAGTAGTGAAATCATGTATTTCTGATTAAATAGATACTTATATACCTAGATATGATTTAAAAAAAATAAAGAGCAAACTATAAGGCAGCTACAGTTCAAATTTGACCCGCTTCCTACTGAATCAGCATAAATTTGTCTTTTTCACAAGAGGTGGATCAAAACTTTTTACACCCAATCATTTTGTCAATTGTGCATTAAATATAACCTAATATTTTAGAAAAATGATTTGGTCCAGTTTTGCAACAAATATATGGCAGCTCCTTCACAAAAAAACTCATTTTGGGCATTAAAAAAATGGAAAATGAATTTTTCGTCCAAAGAAAATAAAAACTTCCTTAGCCAACATTGTTTGTCATTCCAAGATGCACCTTTGTACACAATATTAGATCATTTGAACAAACTATGCCATGAATGTGGCCATAAAATTGACCATTTGGCTTGAAAGTCATGAATCTTCATACATGATAGCTTATTTCTGAGAACACTTTTTTTTAGAATAATTACCGTATTACAAGTTTATTATTTTTTCTGGTAACTTGGTCATATGTAATGACACAATGTGAAGGTTTTCTAATTTTTTGATTTTTTTGAATTTTTTATGCCCGTTTTAAAATGCGGTCAAAACGACGGGCATGACCGTTCCTAGCTAGTGGTTGAATCTTGGAATTTTTTTTGATGTTTCTCTGATTAAATAGATACTTTTGTACCTAAAAAATAATTTTTGGGAAAAATAAAAAGCAAACTATGAGGCAGCTGCAGTTCAAATTTGACCCGCGTCCTACTGAATTGGCGAAAATTTGTCTTTTTCACGAGAGGTGGATACAAACTTTTGACACCCGACCATTTGGTCAATTGTGCATTAAATATGTCCTAGTATTTTGGAAAATTGATTTGGTCCAAATTTGCAACAATTATTTGGTAGGTTCTTCACAAAAAAACCTCATTTTGGGCACTCGAAAAATGGAAAATGATTTTTTCATCCAAAGAAATGAAAACTTCCTTAGGCAACATTGTTTGCCATTCCAATATGCACCCTTGTGCATAATATGAGATCATTTGAACAAACTATGCCATGAATGTGGCCATAAGATTGATCATTTGGCTTGAAAGCCATTGATCTCCACACATGATAGCTCGTTTCTGAGAACATTTTTTAAAATAATTGCCGTATTACAAGTTTATTATTTTCCTGGACACTTGGCCACATATAATGACATAATGCGAAGGTAATTTTTTGTTTTTTTTTTAATTTTTCATGCCCGTTTCAAAATGCGGTCAAAACGGCGGGCATGACCGTTCCTAGCTAGTGGTTGAATCTTGAAAAAATTTTGGTGTTTCTCTGATTAAATAGTTACTTATGTACCAAGAAATGATTTTTGAAAAAATAAAGAGCAAACTATGAGGCAACTGCAGTTCAAATTTGACCCGCTTCCAACTGAATCGGCAGAAATTTGTCTTTTTCATGAGAGGTGGATAAAAGCTTTTGACACCCAACCATTTGGTTAATTGTGCATTAAATATGGCCTAGTATTTTAGAAAATTGATTTGGTCCAGTTTTGCAACAATTATTTGGTAGGTTCTTCACAAAAAAACCTCATTTTGGGCACTCGAAAAATGGAAAATGATGTTTTCCTCCAAAGAAAATGAAAACTTCCTTAGGCAACATTGTTTGCCATTCCAATATGCACCCTTGTGCACAATATGAGATCATTTGGACAAACTATGCCATGAATGTGGCCATAAGATTGACCATTTGGCTTCAAAGTCATGAATCTTCATACATGATAGCTCGTTTCTGAGAACACATTTTTAAAATAATTGCCGTATTACATGTTTATTCTTTTTCCTAGTAACTTGGCCACATATAATGACACAATGCAAATGTTTTCCAATTTTTTGATTTATGCGGTCAAAACGACGGGCATGACCGTTCCTAGATAGTGGTTGAATCTTGGAAAACTTTTAGTGTTTCTCTGATTAAATAGATGCCTATGTACATAGAAAAGATTTTTGAAAAAAATAAAGAGCAAACTATGAGGCAGCTGCAGTTCAAATTTGACCCGCTTCCTGTCGAATCGGTGGAAATTTGTTTAAATGAACAAAAATAGCTAAAAGGATCGGAGATGCATACAAATTGGTGATCATCCATAAAATGTGGTCTAAACTAAGTGAAAATTTTAGTGATGCCATTTGCAAAATAATTTTGCTAGTTGCTTCAAAAAAAAACCCTGTTTTTAGCACTAAGAGCTAATTTTAATAAATACCTCATGTTTTGAACCAATTAGGAAGAAGCCACGGATCACCCCCTGTAGTCGATCTGAGCCGTCCACACCCTCCCTCAGGTCCCTCGATCCAGCGTCTCTCGCTCACCTCTCACCGATCCTCCCTCTCCCACCAACCCTCCCTCTCTCCCTCCCCGATCAAGATCGCTGCCGCCTCCCCCTCTCTCTCTCCCCGATCCAGATCGGCCGCCTCTCCTCACTTCCTTCTGCCGCTTCCCTCTCTCTCTTCCCATCGTCGGCGACGGCGCCCTCCTTCCCTCACGCTGCACCCGAACCTCCCTCCCACTCCCAGCTTTTCTTCCTCCTCCGCCGCCTCTCGGGTTTCTCTCCCCGATCCCCAATCCACTAGCGCTCCACTCCTCCCTTGCCGCCGCCACCTCCGGCGCCCCATCCTGGCGACCTCAGGCGGGAATCGAAGACCCCTGTCCGGCGAGATCCGGCGCGCGTGCAGCGAGATGCATCTGCCTCTCCCTCGGTCCCCTTCCCACTCCCTCGACGACTCCCTCGACATCCCCATCCACATCCTCTTCTCGAATCCCTCAGGCCTCGCCTCGCCGCCCCACCCACATCGCCGCCGATGACCACTCCCTCCCCCGCTGGCCTCTCCCTTCCTCGGACCACACCGCTGGCCTCCCTTCCCCTCCCCTAACTAGAAGAAGGAGATGGCGCTCCCTCCCAAATCCGCCAGCGCCATCGTCGAGGTCAAGGGCTTCTTTGACCCGAGCCTTGAGGGAGGGCAGGCTCGAGCGTCGGGAGATGACCTACGCGTGCTTTTACGTGGCCCAGATAGAGCAAGGCAGGGTAGGGCATTGGTACGCATCCCTGCTCCTGCCCTTCTCTTCTCCTTCATCTCGCCCCCTCCTCCCTCCCCAAATCTGATGCGTGCGCCCGTTTTCTTGCATGTTCGTGAATAGAGCTGATCTGGTTTTGTGAAGGAAGGGGCCGACCATGGAGAAGATCCCGCGGGCATCAGATCATCCATGGCGGCCTAGGAGGAGCACCACCGGCTCAGGTTCGTCACTTGCTCCTCCCCTTCTATTCTCTTCTTCTTCTCCATCTATGCATCTGATTCATGCGATTTTTCAGGTTGCTCCGATCTGGCTGTGTGAAGGGGAACAAGCAATGCCGATCTACTGCTGCTGCTCTGCTCCCCTTGAACAATCTGGTGAAGGACTAGTTGAATACAATCTGGAGAATATAGTATTTATCATGTGGTAGTATCAAGCATAATCAAGTAATACACACAGCTAGTGAGAGACGGTCGTCCTAGTCTGGTAGTCATATGAACAATGATGAGAAGTAGTACTCCTTCACTAGATAGCTATAAATATAAGTCAAAATACTTGTGAAACAAGATTTTAAAGGCTTCCAATATCTGAACATCAAAGCTTAGCTGCTTTTGCATTCTTTACTCTTGTCAATTGTCTGACCGCAGAGAAACAAACACATGAGAAAAGTTTCAGGTTGGCCACATTGACAGCATCAGGAATTTGCCACAGCTTATTACTCCTTGTTCTGTCGTAGGATTCTCTGTCAATCCTCTGTTTTGTCGTAGGATTCCTACTTGGGACGAGGCAGACGATCCTGGAGACCAAGGACGGCGGCCGCACCTGGTTCCCGTGCTCCATTCCGTTGGCGGAGGACGAGGACTTCAACTACAGATTCAACTCCGTCAGCTTCAGGTTATACACATCCAGGCTACCGGGGAGCAGAGCGCGGAGATGGTGACCGACGAGGGAGCCATCTACATTACATCGAACCGCGACTACAACTGGAAGGCCGCCGTGCAGGAGACCGTCTCGGCCACTCTCAATAGGTAGGGGAACAAGCATGTGTGTTTAGTTGAATTATTCATGGAGAACTTATAATTTTGTTCTGCTTATTCTGCTATGGTTTTTTGCAATGGTTATACACATGTTACACATTTTTTGCTGCTGGCTAATGAGCTTTATTGATGGTAACATGGTGTTGCAGTCTCAGGATCATCTTATGACATACAATCATTTTTTGGTGTGCTCAGATTCTTAATTTTAGTGATAAAGAAAGATCCCACCTAGTATGCTAGCTGTCTCACTTGAGTTGGTTTAACAGTAGTGGCCTCCTGTAGAGTCACTGCCTCACTGATTCAGTTAGTTTTTCTAGCATGTGTAGTTTGGCACCGCTTATGATTATGGTTATGTTCATGACTGTATAAAGTGTGTGGCTGGGTGTTGAGGGATACAGTGCTGTAGAATGCCATCTATGATATCTGTGAAGACATTGGTTCAGTTAGTTTTTTCTAGTACAACTACCATGAATATCCATGTCTCTTTATACCAGTAAGTTAGTGTAATGCTAGACTAGACGTCTCTTTATGCAAGTTTATTGTCATGTCTATTTATATGTATAAAGTCGAATCAAGTAGTAACATGTGAACAACACTTGCACTGGTGTATGTAAGGAGTTAAGTACATGTTTGTTACAGCAGGGCAGAGTAGATGTTTGTGTTACCATCCAATCCACTGACAACATGTTTGTGTTATTGTGGTGCTTGTTTAACTCACTGCCATCTTACATTCTGTTCTTTTTTGTATACAACTCGCCAGAAGAAGACTGTGAAGATCTTCCCCTGCCCTACCTCTGGACCTCTTCGCCCCATCATGCAATGCCAGACCCGCAAGTACAACATTAAGGCGAGGGCTGGTAGAGGCTTTACCCTTGAGGAGCTTAAGGTGATTATCATTTCTTTGCTCTGTTTCCTTCATCTCTGATTGCCTATGAATGGTGCGGCATAATCAGTTCCAATAATTGGTTTATAACTGAGCATGGATTTTTAATGTTTGCTCTGTAACAATAGTAAATTTCCATTGTACATTTCATCAATTTTTTTCTTACTTTTGTTATCTACGTACATAGAACTTGTGTTCTCTCTGTAGCTTTTAATTGCTTGGCCCCTCCTACAATCGATGCATGCTACTTGAGTTTAGATTCAGATGCTAGATGCGATTATCATCTGTCGAAAAACTATTTTGATGATTTGATGCCCATCTGCTGACTATTTATGTCTTAGTGTCAATCGTTGTTGCATAATCTAATTTGGACACCTAGGTTCTTGCATGGTTCTTAGATTAATTGTTCTGTTTTGTTGTTAGCAAATATTGCTTATATTAAGACTATAAACATGTGACTATTCCTCTCATTTACAGGAGTTCTGGGCTGAAGACATTCGAAGAAGCTCAAAGCCCCGGTCAACAACTTGCTTTATATATTACTGAATTTGTAATGCTAATATTCTTGAGAAATTTGATGTACTGCTGAACATGCTGTGAATTTGATGTATATTTGCTTGCTGAACTTGATGTATACTTGCTCGCTGAACTTAGAATATTATTTTTTGTTTACTTGAAATTCATTCCTTGACAAAAAGTGGCCTGAAAAATAAATATATAGCCCAAAAGAAAAATGGCCGAAATGCCTATTGGACCAAATCTATTCGGGCTTTGATAAAAGGCCTAAAATATATTGGTAGGAACAAAGGCTGAAATTTGAAAAGAAATGGACCGTTAAAATGCCGGGGCCTAGAAAATTTGGTTTAGGCCCAAAAAAGAAATGTACAACAAAAGAATCGAATTGTTGGGCCAGCCCAAATTTGGTCTAGGCCCAAAAGAGAAATGTACAACAAAAGACATCAGCCTAGATAATCGAATTGTTGGGCCAGCCATATGTACGTGTCCATAATGGACAGAAAAATACACTAAATTAGCTAAATTAATGGGCTCGTCCCATATAGACACCTAATCGGACCGGGCTGAATCTTATCAACTACCTTTCCAATTGGTCGCAATTTTGCCACGTTAGATTGCCACGTCGGATCTGACATGGCCCGGGCAGACAGCTAGCGACCAAAACAGAAGGTCATAGAATCAATGACCTTTTGTTTTGGTCGTTGCCTTCCACGACCTTCTGAAGAAAATATGCCCTATAGACAATAATAAAGTTGTTATTTATATTTCCTTATATCATGATAAATGTTTATTATTCATGCTAGAATTGTATTAACCGGAGACTTAGTACATGTGTGGATACATAGACAAACAGAGTGTCCCTAGTATGCCTCTACTTGACTAGCTCGTTAATCAAAGATGGTTAAGTTTCCTAGCCATGAACATGTGTTGTCATTTGATGAATGGGATCACATCATTAGAGAATGATGTGATGGACAAGACCCATCCTTTAGCTTAGCATAATGATCGTTAAGTTTTATAGCTATTGCTTTCTTCATGACTTATACATGTTCCTTTGACTATGAGATTATGCAACCCCCGAATACTGGAGGAACACTTAGTGTGCTATCAAATGTCACAACGTAACTAGGTGATTATAAAGATGCTCTATAGGTGTCTCCGATGGTGTTTGTTGAGTTGGCATAGATCGAGATTAGGATTTGTCACTCCGATTGTCGGAGAGGTATCTCTGGGCCCTCTTGGTAATGCTCATCACCATAAGCCTTGCAAGCAATGTGACTAATGAGTTAGTTGCGGGATGAAGTATTACAAAACGAGTAAAGAGACTTGCCGGTAACGAGATTGAACTAGGTATGGTGATACCGACGATCAAATCTCGGGCAAGTAACATACCGATCACAAAGGGAACAACGTATGTTGTTATGCGGTTTGACCGATAAAGATCTTCGTAGAATATGTAGGAACCAATATGAGTATCCAGGTTCCGCTATTGGTTATTGACCGGAGATGTGTATCGGTCATGTCTACATAGTTCTCGAACCCGTGGGGTCCGCACGCTTAACGTTCGATGATGATTTGTATTATGAGTTTATGTGATTTGATATACCAAAGGTTGTTCGGAGTCCCGGATGAGATCACAGACATGACAAGGAGTCTCGAAATGGTCGAGATGTAAAGATCGATATATTAGAAGGCTATATTCGGACATCGGAAAGGTTCTGAGTGGTTATGGTATTTTTCGGAGTACTGGAGAGTTACGGGAATTCGACGGGGGAAGTAGTGGGCCTTCATGGGCCTTAGTGGAAAGGACAGAAGGGCCACAAGGGGGAGGCCGTGCCCCCCCCATGGGCTGGTCCGAATTGGACTAGGGAGGGGGCGGCGCCCCCCTCTTTCCTTCTCCCTCTCCTACTCCTTCCCTCTCTCCCCTCTTGGAAAAGGAAGAGGACTCCAACTAGGATTGGGAATCCTAGTTGGACTTCCCCTATAGGCACACCCCTCCTAGGTCGGCCTCCTCTTCCCCCCTCCTTTATATACGTGGCCAGGGGGCACCCCATAGACACATAAGTTGATCTTTAGCCGTGTGCGGTGCCCCCCTCCACAGTTTTCCACCTCGGTCATATCGTCGTAGTGCTTAGGTGAAGCTCTGCGCCGGTAACTTCATTATCACGGTCACCACGCCGTCGTGCTGATGAAACTCTCCCTCGGCTTCAACTGGATCAAGAGTTCGAGGGACATCACCGAGCTGAACGTGTGCAGATCGTGGAGGCGCCATGCGTTCGGTACTTGGGTCGGTTGGATCGCGAAGACGTTCGACTACATCAACCGCGTTACTAAAAGCTTCCGTTTTCGGTCTACAAGGGTACGTGGACACACTCTCCCCGCCTTTTGCTATGCTTCTCCTAGGTAGATCTTGCGTGATCGTAGGATTTTTTTTGAAATACTACGTTCCCCAACAGTGGCATCCGAGCCAGGTCTATGCGTAGATGTTATATGCATGAGTAGAACACAAAGAGTTGTGGGCGATAATATTCATACTGCTTACCAACATGTCATACTTTGATTCGGCGGTATTGTTGGATGAAGCGGCCCAGACCGACATTACATGACCGCGTTCATGAGACTGGTTCTACTGCAGTGCTTTGCACACAGGTGGCTAGTAGGTGACTGTTTCTCCAACTTTAGTTGAATCGAGTGCGACTACGTCCGGTCCTTGTTGAAGGTTAAAACATCACACTTGACGAAAAATCGTTGTGGTTTTGATGCGTAGGTAAGAACGGTTCTTGCTAAGCCCGTAGCAGCCACGCAAAACTTGCAACAACAAAGTAGAGGACGTCTAACTTGTTTTTGCAGGGCTTGCTGTGATGTGATATGGTCAAGATGTGATGAGATATAAATTGTTATATGAGATGATCATGTTTTGTAAAGTTATCGGCAACTGGCAGGAGCCTTATGGTTGTCTCTTTATTGCATAAGATGCAAGCGCCATATAATTGATTTACTTTATCGCTATGCGATAGCAATAGTTGCAAAAGCAATAGTTGGCGAGACGACCATGTGACGACACGTTGATAGAGTTCAAGATGATGGAGATCATGGTGTCATGCCGGTGACGATGGAGATCATGTGATTACTTTGGAGATGGAGATCAAAGGCACAAGATGATGATGGCCATATCATGTCACATATTTTGATTGCATGTGATGTTTATCTTTTATGCATCTTATTTTTCTTAGTACGACGGTAGCTTTATTAGATGATCCATTACTAAAATTTCAAGGCATAAGTGTTCTCCCTGAGTATGCACCGTTGCAACAGTTCGTCGTGCTGAGACACCACGTGATGATTGGGTGTGATAAGTTCTACGTTCACATACAATGGGTGCAAGCCAATTTTGCACACGCAGAATACTTGGGTTAAACTTGACGAGCCTAGCATATGCAGATATGGCCTCGGAACACTGAGATCGAAAGATCGAACGTGAATCATATAGTAGATATGATCAACATAGTGATGTTCACCATTGAAAACTTCTCCATCTCATGTGATGATTGGACATGGTTTAGTTGATATGGATCACGTGATCATTTAGATGACTAGAGGGATGTCTATCTAAGTGGGAGTTCTTAAGCAATATTATTAATTGAACTTTAATTTATCATGAACTTAGTCCTGATAGTATTTGCATAACTATGTTGTAGATCAATAGCTCACGATGTAGCTCCCCGTTTATTTTGATATGTTCCTAGAGAAAAACTATGTTGAAAGATGATAGTAGCAATGATGCAGACGAGGTCCGTGATATGAGGATTATCCTCATTGCCGCACTGAAGAATTATGTCCTTGATGCACCGCTAGGTGACGGACCTATTGCAGGAGCAGATAATAGACGTTATGAACGTTTGACAAAGCTCGGTATGATGACTACTTGATAGTTTAGTGCACCATGCTTTACGGCTTAGAACCGGGACTTCAAAAATGTTTTGAACGCCACGGAGCATATGAGATGTTCCAAGAGCTGAAATTGGTATTTCAGACTCATGCCAGAGTCGAGACCTCTGACAAGTATTTTGCCTACAAGATGGAGGAGAATAGCTCAACTAGTGAGCATGTGCTCAGAATGTCTGAGTACTACAATCGCTTGAATCAAGTGGGAGTTAATTTTCCAGATAAGATAGTGATTGACAAAGTTCTCTAGTCACTGTCAGCAAGTTACTGGAACTTTGAGATGAACTATAATATGAAAGGGATGACGAAAACGATTCCCGAGCTCTTCGTGATGCTGAAATCAGCGAAGGTAGAAATCAAGAAAAGCATCAAGTGTTGGTGGTTGACAAGACCACTAGTTTCAAGTAAAAGGGCAAGGGAAAGAAAGGGAACTTCAAGAAGAATGGCAAGCAAGTTGCCACTCCCATGAAGAAGCCCAAAGCTAGACCCAAGCCTGAAACTGAGTGCTTCTACTGCAAAGGGAATGGTCACTGGAAGCTGAACTACCCCAAATACTTGGCGGATAAGAAGGATGGCAAAGTGAACAAAAGTATATTTGATATACATGTTATTGATGTGTACTTTACTATATTCATAGTAACCCCAGGGTATTTGATACCGGTTTCAGTTGCTAAGATTAGTAACTCAAAACAGGAGTTGCAAAATGAATAGAGACTAGTTAAGGGCAAGGTGACGATGTGTGCTGGAAGTGATTCCAAGGTTGATTAGAACACCATCGCACACTCTCTTTACCTTCGGGATTAGTGTTGAACCTAAAATAAATGTTATTTGGTGTTTGCGTTGAGCATGAATATGATTGGATCATGTTTATTGCAATATGATTATTCATTTAAGTCAAAGAATAATTATTGTTCTATTTACATTAATAAAATCTTCTATGGTCATACACTGAATATAAATGGTTTATTGAATCTCGATCGTAGTGATACACATATTCATAATATTGAAGCCAAAAGATATAATGATAGTGCAACTTAGATGTGGCACTGTCGTTTAGGTCATATTGGTGTAAAGCCCATGAAGAAACTCCATGCTGATGGGATTTTGGAATCACTTGATTATGAATCACTTGATGCTTGTGAACCATGCCTCATGGGCAAGATGACTAAGTGAAAGCACAAGTGCTCCCTAGGTGGTTTTGGTAATTAATGACAACATATCTCTTGTTGGACTAACACTTTTATCTAGTATGTTTCAGATAAGTTCAACATTGGAGTGGCATGGACTAAAGGATGTGGGAACTCCTTCAAGATGCTAAGGACAAAGGATTGGCTAAAGCTTCAAGCTCAAGACTTTTCATTTTACATTTTAGTGATCCAAGATCACATTGAGTCCATAGGAAAAGCCAATACTATCAAGGAGGGATGAGGTGTTGCTTAATGAGCCTCTTGCTTCAAGTGCTTAGTGATATGCTCCAAATACCCTCAACTACTTTCCCACTTCCACACATATGTCCTAAACCTAAAGTCAAACTCGGCCCCACTAATTATTTCTATCCGGCGCCACCGAGTTTGGATATCTTAGCCACTGCCACAAACTCTAGGCAAATCGGTCTCACCGATAGGGATCTCGGTCTCACCGAGATGGGATTGTAATCTCTCTATGTATGTCCATTATCAAAATCGGTCTCACCGAGTTTGAGCAATCGGTACTACCGAGATTACAATGAAAACTCTCTGGTTAACTTATTATCAAAATCGGTCCCACCGAGTTTGATAATCGGTCAAACCGAGTTTGCCTGACCAACTCTCTGGAAAGCTTATTACCAAAATCGGTCCCACCGAGTTTGTGTAATCGGTCCTACCGAGATTACATTATGCCCTAACCCTAACCGAATCGGTCCTACCGAGATTACGTTATGCCCTAACCCTAACCGAATCGGTCCCACCGAGTTGAATTTCGGTCCCACCAAAAACCCTAACGGTCACATTATTTGCTAAATCGGTCTGACCGAGTTTAACGATTCGGTCCCACCGAGTTTGGTAGATTGTGTGTAACGGTTAGATTTTGTGTGGAGGCTATATATATCCCCCCACCTCCTCTTCATTCATGGAGAGAGCCATCGAGGCCCGAACCTACACTTCCAACTTACCATTTATGAGAGAGAACCACCTACTCATGTGTTGAGGCCAAGATATTCCATTCCTACCATATGAATCTTGATCTCTAGCCTTCCCCAAGTTGCTTTCCACTCAAACCTTCTTTCCACCAGATCCAAATCCTATGAGAGAGAGTTGAGTGTTGGGAGACTATCATTTGAAGCACAAGAGCAAGGAGTTCATCATCAACACACCATTTGTTACTTCTTGGAGAGTGGTGTCTCCTAGATTGGCTAGGTGTCACTTGGGAGCCTCCGACAAGATTGTGGAGTTGAACCAAGGAGTTTGTAAGGGCAAGGAGATCGCCTACTCGTGAAGATCTACCGCTAGTGAGGCAAGTCCTTCGTGGGCGGCGACCATGGTGGGATAGACAAGGTTGCTACTGTGGACCCTTCGTGGGTGGAGCCCTCCGTGGACTCGCGCAACCGTTACCCTTCATGGGTTGAAGTCTCCACCAACGTGGAAGTACGATAGCACCACCTATCGGAACCACGAGAAAAACATCCGTGTCTCCAATTGCGTTTGAATCCTCTAAACCCTTCCCTTTACTTTCTTGCAAGTTGCATGCTTTATTTTCCGCTGCTCATATACTCTTGGCATGCTTGCTTGCTATATGTTGTGAATGTTAAAATTGTCCCTAAACTCCACTCAAACTTCAAAGAAACTTAAAAACTGCAACTTTGGTACTTAGTGTCTAATCACCCCCCTCTAGACACCTCTTCTCAAGGTCCTACACTAAGACTCCGTTCTCCGGAACAATGGAGCGAGCAACTGACTCATTGGAAATAATACATACTGATGTATGCGGTCCGATGAGTATTGAGGCTTGCGGCGGGTATCGTTATTTTCTGACCTTCACAAATGATTTGAGCAGATATGGGTATGTCTACTTAATGAAACACAAGTCTGAAACGTTTGAAAAGTTCAAAGAATTTCAGAGTGAAGTGGAGAATCATTGTAACAAGAAAATAAAGTTTCTACAATCTGATCGCAGAGGCAATGTCAGGACCCCGATTCCAGGTCACATCGATCTAGCCGGTAACACCTCATATCACTTTGCGGCCTCACGCATGGTATTCCCACGGGAGTTGCCTTACCATGGCTCGGGACCGTTTGCGCCTTTTGGCTCATGTATATGATAGTGTCGCTAGCATCCATATGATGAGAGAACCGGGCCGACATGACTAGTCGTGAACCCAAAGTGGCACTAACTTACGGGGACAGGCATACATGAATCAACATCGAGCATGTCGATTGACGTCTGCGAATCCGGGCTGTAGCACTTTGGGCTATGGATTCCGGTGAACAGGCTGTGAGCTAAGCGGGACTCGGATGTCACCGCGTGACATTTCCCGAAAGGGACAGAACCAGAACGAAGTGAATCACATGCCGACCCGATCAAGTGTTAGGAGGCGGTAGTCTTTGGGCTAGCAGGACTCCGATGAACCGGGCTATAGCGGACTACTATGGCTCATGGAAGCACAAGACTACATTTCCCCATAAGAGAGGCTACCAAGGATAAACAACTAGGTTGCGGATCCCACACATACCAAGCATTTCAATCATACACACAATATGCTCGATATGTGCAAATACAACATGGCATCACAACATAACTCTACGACTCAAGTATTTATTCATTAGGCTCCGAGGAGCCAAGTATTACAAGCATGGGTCTCATGACCCCAACATACAGAGCATACAAACAACAAGCACATGCGGAAGCTTAACTTGTCTGAGTACAGACAACTACAAATGAAGAAGGCTGAGAAGCCTGACTATCTACAAGACCCTGCCGAGGGCACAAGATCGTAGCTGAGGTAACAAGCTAAACGTCGAAGTCCACGCGGAACTACTAGCGAGACTGACGTCTCTCTGCAAAAACATAAAATAAGCAAACATGAGTACAAATGTACCCAACAAGACTTACATCAGAACTATCTACATATGCATCGGTATCAACAAAGGGGTGGTGGAGTTTAACTGCAGCAAGCCAGCTTTGACTCAGTGGCTAACCTAAACTACAACTGCTGGTAACTCTTTTGAGGTGGCGCACACGAGTCCAAATATTCACCATATCAATACACCACTATGGATCCGCTCCCGTCTCCCTACGAGAAGGCCATCCATAGCACTCACACTTATCTTGCGCATTTTAGAGTATCCACTTTCACTTGTCTATGAACTGTATAGGCAACCAAGTAGTCCTTTACATGACGTGGCTATTCGAATAGATGATGTTAACCCTGCAGGGGTGTACTTCTTCGCACACGCTCTCACCACTTACCGCCGTTTACACGACATGTACTCGGCAACATTCAAGCGGAAGCCCAACGAAGGTGTCGGCCACAACCTACCTAAACACTCAAGTCTCTAGTCCAGGTTTATCGCCTATTCAAGTTCCATCCGCAGGGAGTCGGGCCGAGGTTTCCACATACGGCCCCGAACGATGAGTACAGGGTTCCGAGACACCAAACGGGCGCCCGACATGCCCGACCACGTGCCTACCGCATCACAGCCCACCCCTCGGGTAAGCGCTGCGCACGGCCTCCAGCATACAAACACCAGAAACTACTTGCAACTCCTGGACAGAGGACAAGGATAGATAAAAGCCGAGAGGGTCCATTGGTTTCGGGCCCAATGCATTGGTCTCAGTGCTTAAGGACGGTTCCAATGAAACAACCCACCATGTACTCCTACATGGCCTCTCATCGATACCTTTACCAAATCGTGTTCACACACTTAGCTCACAGCCAGTAGGACATGTTCATCACCATTCCAACTCATCCCCGATGAATCAGACCTGACTCAACTCTAAGCAGTAGCAGGCATGAAAAACAAGCATGAATGAGTAGGCACATCAGGGCTCAAACAACTCCTACTCATGCTAGTGGCTTTCATCTATTTACTGTGGCAATGACAGGTCATGCAGAGGAAGAGGGGTTCAGCTACCGCAGGATGTAACAGTTGAATCGATGTTGTCCTAATGCAGTAAAAGAGAGCAGGAGCGAGAGAGTGGGATTGTATTGGAATGAACAAGGGGGTTTGCTTGCCTGGCACTTCTGAAGATAGTATAGTTCTTCATCGGTGTCATCAATCACATCGTCGGAACGTCGTCTATTGAGAGGGGACAATACCGGCAAACAAGGAAGAACACAATCAATGCAATGCACAATATGATGCATTATCATGATATGTCAACATGCTGTGATTTGAGCTAATGCAGCTAAGAACAGAAGGGTTTCAGTTGATTTGAACCAAAGGTTCAAATTCAAATTCAAACTAAGAACTTATAAAGTGCATTATCATGTTTTGATCTAAACAGCAAGGTTAAGTTGTTTAGACATGCATGAAACCAGTACATATGGATAGATTGGATTTTTCTAATCATTTTTCATATATAAATCTTTTCATTTGGAGTTACAGGTTAATTTCTATGATTTTTTGAAGTTTATAACATTTTCTGGAATTTCCTGTATAAGTATAATTCTAGTAATTGAATTAATGTGTCAGCATTGCATCAGGGTGATGTCAGCGGTCAACGGAGCGGTCTAGGTCAACCTGACCTGTGGGTCCCGCGTGTCAGGGTCATTAGATTAACTAATTTAGATTAATCCTAATCCTTGTTTAAATAATGTGGGTCCCACTGTCATAGACCCAGAGGGGTCAAGCAGAGTCAACCAGGTCAAACTCGCCGGAGTTGACCCGGGGCTCGTCGCCGGCAGAGCCAGGGACGGCGGAGCGGTGTGGGATTCCTCCTCCGACGACCAAATGGACGGCAGAGGGCATCTACGAGTAGCTGGAAGCGACCCGCGTCGTTTGGTGGCAGTGGTGGAGCTCGGGGTGGCCGGGAACGTCGCCAGCGACGACCTTGGCGGTCGCCGGAGTTCGGGCGAGGTCGAACTCGAGGCTAAGGGGCACGGCGAGGCGCGTGGGGTGGTGCGTTGGGCTCCTGCGAGTGCGGTGAAGATGGTGACGTGCTCGGAATCAAGCCCAAGTGGTTGTGGCCACGATGGCGATGTGCCGTGGCGGCGACGGGTGCGGCCGAGCTCGGTGCGGTTGCTACGAGGCGCGAGAGCAAGGACAGGAGGGATGGAGCGGTGTAGCAGCTCACAGCGAACACGACGGTGCAGACGACGCGGTCGGGGACGAGCTGGTGCTGCGGAGACGGCGAGGGGGATCTGCGGCGGCGTTCGGTGAAGACGAGCTCGATGGAGACGAGGGAGAGCGTGCGAGCGCTCGGGGCTCGGCTAGCTCGACGTTGCGGACGACGGCGGAGCTCGTGGACAAGTCTGCGCGGAGCGAGGATGATGGAGAGCGAGGCTACGGCGGCGGTGCGGCGGCAGGTGCGTCGGCCATGGCGGGAGAGGGCGAGGGAGAGAGGCAGGGGGCTTGTGGGGGTGTCCAGGCGGTCGAGGGGGCGACGTGGAGGTCGACCAGTAGCGTCAGAGGCCTTGAGGCGGCAAGCAGGTGGCGCCGTGGCGACTCGAAGCCGGCGCTCACCTCTCTGCACACTGGCGAGAGGAAGCGGTGGCCCAGCCATGGGCGGCCGACAGTCTTGGGCCGCCAGTGGGCTGCGCTGTAAGGCAGGTGAGTTCTCTCTCTCTCTCTCTCTCTCTCTCTCTTTATTTGTATCTGTTTTCTATTATTCTGTACTTTTAGGGCTTTATTAAAAATACTTCAACGAATCCAAAAATCATGAAACTGCTCAATGCCACCTTTTGGAATATAACCAACAGCAACATTTTAGTTCATGAATATTTGGACATTTAAAATATTATATAGCATTTAAATGCCCAAATGCAAATAGCATATGATTTAATTCAGTGACCCAATGTTGTCCTAGAAAAATGTGAACCATTTTTGTCAGAGGTTCTAGACCAAGGCAAAAGATGATGAACATTTTTGAAGGGCATTTCAGGTTCATTGAAAATATTTTTATTTTGATCCTAGTTGCATTTAATTTGGTGCTAGGGTTTGAACATCCCCATTTCATGTTTAATTGAAATTTAAACATGATGTAAACACTCTAATGCATGCACTGACTAGGGTTGTGACAACTCACCCCCACTAAACAAGAATCTCGTCCAGAGATTCAAGCATAGGGTAAGATGGAAGGGGGAACGCAAACTAACACAATCTTCATGATCCAGGTTGCACTTCATAAGAACGTTGATTCGATCACGATCTTTGTCTCGACGTCATGCTCTGAGAACTTCATCCAACACGACGATGGCAGAAAGAAATTCTACGGAACTGATCTCCTCAAAGATCGAGCAACTTACGATCAGCTCATGAAATGAAACATAACATCTCTTGAGCTAAGAGACGATACACACATCAAGAATGATGGAAATGAGCATATGACAAGGTTTAAATAAGTAGCTGAATTTCCACACTTAGGAGGGTGGTGAACGGTGTCAACGTAGTAAGGAGTTGGTTGCGCTTCGGAATAAACGAGGCACCTCTGGAAGATGACTGGTAGAGTTATTCCCTTAAGTGGCAAAAAGAATTACTTTTGATTTAGAAATCATTGAGATTCTTTATACCAGCCTAGGACAATCACAATCGATCATTTGAAGGAGTTCGAAGGAATGGCATACAGGACTAGAATGGACGATGTGGACTACCTTGTTGAAGACAACGCAAGGAAAGATTTTTGCTTGTCATCGGAAATGGATGGGACCCATGGTAAGTCCACTTTTGAAGATGATCTTGGACAACAACTGTTGAGAAGGGAAGCCCATAGGAAATTGGCACAAAGGCGGTGCAAGCTGGGAACAAAATGCAACTGTTGGGAATGTTCCAACCATCATATCTGCCTGAGATTCAGATCCGATTGGTGATAGGATACTTCAGACTCAGCATGTCTGAAAAGAAATTTTGCAACACAAATCGACGAGATGACGTTGCGAGATTCTCAGGAAATGAACTACGATGGTATGCTCCAAAACATGAGCTGGTTCTGCTAAACACATGTGAACATGCTGTCCCATACAAGCATGATCACATGGTAGTCTTGCAATAAAACACTACCGAGTTCTGATTGGGAACCATCATTGAGATAACGAAGTCTTGTGCGTATCCGCCCGGGCCCTTCAGGATTAGCGCATGAACTTCTTTTCTTTGAACAAATCAATCAATGGCTTGGTGTGCTAGGGAATACATATGGAGTGGAGGTTATTAATCTACCACACCATAGAATACATTCGCACATGCATAATTGACTTGGGATGGTACCAGAGGAAACAAAAACAGTCTTTCTCGAACTCACGACGGCAATCTTGCACCAAATGCACATGAATTCGAGGAAGTCACTTCTTCCATACAAGCATAAGCTTCATGAACAGAACACGAAGGCATTGCTTACTGTAAATTTTCAACGGGGATAAAATATGTGAAATTGTAAAGGATAGGGAATTGTCTTCATAAGTGGCAAAGGCTCCCCCTGAAGATGTGCATATAAGTAGTTTGCTTTTGGAATGCAAATGCACATGGCAGGTTGTACTTGTGGAGATCCTCTTCAACTTATGAAGATAATTCATCATGCATGAAATGATATAGCTAAGAGAATGACATGCATAATGAAAAATGGACGTCGTGAGAATGATCTAAGTGCGGAAGTTATCGCCGCACATGCGGAATTTATCATCGCACTGAGTAAAGCAAATAAGTAGCAGACGACCATCGAGTTTAAGTGTTAAAACTCAAAGAACCAAATGTATCAAAAGCGAGAGTTGTAAACACTAGGCAAAATATTATGCAACCGCCCTTATGAACCCGCTTGAAGACTATCAAACTCATATGCTTCTCCCCCTTTTGTCAGTAAGGACCAAAAAGGTTTGAATACATAGAGCATCTACTCGTCCTCTTCAGAAGTAGATGATGCAGCAGGGTTGTCGTTGTTGGTTGGCGGTGCAGACGAGCTTGGTGCAGTGTCGATGCGTGCAGAAGTAGGGGGCGGTGAAGTAGCATCATCTTCATCATTGATCACTCTGGCATTGTGATTTGCAGCGGAGGAAGAATAGTCGAGTCTTCAAGTGATGGAGTTAAATCGTGAGGACTGCATTCCGTGGAGGAGTGGAGTCAAACTTGAAGCGTTCGGTGAAGCCATCGTCTTGAAGATCTGCTTGACCGAAAGGCGGTCAAACTCTTCCATGATCGCCGACAGGTCTCGTGAGTGACAAATGCATTCTTGGTGGCAAGGTTTCGAATGCGATTGACGTCCACCAAGAGGCTTTGCATTTATCGCTTGAGCCAGGAGTGATGCTTATCTTGTTTTTGATGTAGTGCCACAAGAAGTTCTCGATCATTTAGGACTCGAGAGCGCTTCCGAGGCCTTTGGCCAATTGTGCTCTCAGTGGCTTCAGTACGCGCACGATGAGGCAGACATGTGTTCCCAGCCAGGGGATAGACACGAGATACCGCTTGGACGCTTTCCATAGGTTGAGAGAAGCTATGGTGATCTGCATTCTGAAGACAAAGTGGCGTTTTGGCAGGCTCAGGGTATATGGCTAGCAGACATATCAACCTCTGGTAGAAAGATCAGATGATTGTGAGCAGAGGGCTGATAGTTGATAGCAGAGTGCATCTTGATGAGGCGCATGACCCATGGAGCATAAAATTTCAGACCAAATAGGTCAGATCCAGACGCAGCCAATTTTCGGATGAAGAATTCTTGTGTATTGAAGCTGATGCCATTGAGGGTGTAAAAGACCAATGTCTTCATTGCTCCTTCAAGCTTTGCTAAAGATGAATGCCCTTTGATAGGCCATAGAGTTCGCCTGATGATGTGATATATTGTACGAGGCAGATACTCAAGGTCATCAACAAAGAAGTGCTGAGGGTATTCAGCGTCATGTGGCAGTGGCTTCATCATGCTCAACATTTGACTCATGTCGGGTTCTGGCTTATGAAATATGCTCTCCAGTGCATCACGGTGGAGTTGACAACCAGGTTCAAACAGCTCTCCGGGAGTGGGTAGGCCTGTGAGCTCAATGACGTCAAGAGCTTTGGCTTCATGATGAACATTTCTGTCATCCACTCGAGAACCCATGTCTTCGTATCTACTGTTGTAGCAGCGGATGTGGAGGGTAGCATAGAATTGAAGCACAAGCTCTTCATTCCAGTGTTCTTTATGCATGTGAAGCCGGCGGACACTGCATCACGAAAGCAATCAAGTGCTTCTTCTAAGCACGGCAGTCCGGCAATGGCCCGGTGTCGAGATGCATATGAGGGAAAATCGCCCTTGATCATCTGAGAACACATGAGTAATAGCTTCGTTCTTTGATAACTCGAAACGGTCGGATGATATCCTTGGCCTTGTGTAGGGGTTCTTTGCTCTGTCAAAGAAAGTGTTGTGGGCTTTGAAGCCATTTGCATTGAAAGAACACATAGAGGTGGCGGTGCACGGAAACCTTGGCAGTCTTGGCCCGGCTTACGGACACGAGGCCTATGCGCAATATGATAGTCGAACCGAGGACCCGAGAGGCATGAGGCGGAGGGACGAACGGGCCATCTTCTTGTGATTAGCTCGCCATAGTTGTATGCTTGCTCAATTGTGTAGGGCCTTGGTGGCGGGCTGGAGCGATGGCGACAATCGAGGCTTCAGCTGCTCGTGAGATGCTTTGGGAGCAGTTGCCTCATTGGCTTCAGGCACTGTTGGTGCAGGCTCCACATTCGCATCAGCCATGAGCACTTCATTGGCTTCATTGGTGTTGGAGGTGGCAGCCTCAATGTTTTCAACCTCCGCTTGAGGAGCTGGAGGGTCGGGCACTGACACGTTGATATCAGGAATAACTTGTTCAATTACAGGGGGTGTAGGGACACATTCTTCTTCTTCTTGGGTGTCTTGGTGATGCATGTTGGATTGTCTTCATCAGCTTTGGCTTGACTTCGGAGACATTCACAGTTGGAGTGGCTTGAAAACACTTGGCGTGCAACAGGTTGGTGGTGCACTTCTCCCTTCTGGAGCAGCTCGAGAGAGGTACTTGAGGCCTTTGACCTTTGCGAAGCCTGCGAAATCTTGGCGGCGCCTTTGGAGATGGGGTTATGCGGGCCTCAAAGTCTTCCTCTTCTTCTTGCTGTTGTTGTTGGGGAGTACTAGGGAGTCTTCTTGTTGCAGGCGATCAGCCCATGAAGCATCTGAGCAATTGGCGTCGAGAGGATGACCAATCTTGATGAGTTCATTGTTAAATTTAACAGGCGATGATACCACATTGTATTCAATTTGAGGAAGAACTTCATCATCTTCAACATTGTCATGGTGACCAATGTCTTCCGATGATGGGATCAACTGCTGGAATCTCTTCACTTCGAGGAGCCTCTGTGGAAGCAGGCTCATGAACAGTGATGCTGAAGTTCTTGGGTTGCGAGGCGGGGCGAACCAGCGAAATGGGTTCAACAACCAAGGGCTCTGTGGGAGCAGCCCGATTCTTCTTGGTCTTAAGCTTCTTCTTGGAGGGAGCAGCATCAGAGGCGTCAGGATTTTTCCTTTTTCTGGCTTCAGCCTCGGCAGCCCTTGTCTTCTTCTGTTCAGAAGCGGTTGACCGGACCTTTTGCTTCGAGCCAGTCATGCTGCTTGGGAAGACTATGCGGGGTTCTTCCTGCCTTGAAGGTGCGGCTTGGTCAGTTGAAGATTTCTTTCTCTTTGCAGCCATTCTGGGGTCAATGCCAGGACGGCCAAGAGCCTTGCGCTTCTCAGCCTCATTGTAGGCTAGCACACACTTGTCAGCCAGACTCTTCATGCGCTCATGAGAGCCTCTGGCTTCTTCACGCTTCTTGACAAAGGCTTCCTTGAGGTCGTGCGGCATGACCTTGAAGTTTTGACGTCTTGCCTGCCGAGTGCAGCCATATGCTTCTTGAACCGAGCTTTTTCATAGTCGATTTTGTTCTTGAGTTCAACGGTCTGTTGAGCAAGAGCTAGCTCAGAAGCAATGGCGCCATTGAAGGAGACGCTGAGGCCAATAGGAAGTTGCAGATCTTCAAAGCTGATGTTTGGGGTGTCAAACCACTCATCAGTGAATTGATGGATGATTCCCACATCAAAGAGAGGCAAATTGTTGAAGATTTCTGCTTCTTCTTTGCTCATGATAAGTTGCTCAAGAGCATCATCTGCAAGATCTTCATCACTGGACAGATCAATGTGCTCTTCTCGCAGAATGGCGGCGAGTCGATGTCGATTCAGTATTCTTGACAGTTTTCTTTCTCTTCTCCGTCTTCTTGGAGATACGGGATTGATCTTCAGATCGCATTAATCGGCTTCAGGAGGTGCAAGAGCTGCTGGCTTCACACGTGAAGCTTTTGGAGGAGCGGTGACTTTGAAGCCTTGACTTTCTTTTATACTGCGGCTTTGGAGCAGGAGCAGAGCTGGAGCTGGGCTTCATCGAATCAGCATCGTCATCAGAGTGATCCACTTTGGCACCTTGGACCAAGATGTAGGTGATGAGGCCATCAAGGTTTGAAAAGGGACCGATGACATTGGGTGCAGCATCACGTGAGCCGTCAGCACGGGGAGCAGAGGGACCAGGGTTGAAGTCTAATCCCAATGACTTCTTGTTTTCCTTGGCAGAAGCCTTTGCGTGCTGGAAGTTGCGCTTGAAGAGATTATCGTCATGACACCAGAGCAATGACGTTGGGTCGGCATTTTCAGGATGAGGTCCACGGACCATACAAGGATAGAAACCTTGTGCAATAGCTTGACCATGTTCTTGGGTGGAAGGCCTCGAAGAGAATATCACCCCAAGGGCTTCGATAGCATTCTTCTCGGCATATTCTGGGTGGCGATATTGTACTTGAACCACTGTTCAGCCCAATATCGTCGAATCCATTGGATTCGCGTCTTGCTTGATTGTAAGTCTCTTCGGGATCTGTCTTGTAAAGCTCTGCGAGGTCATCAGGCAGATCTGTTGAGGTTCCCTCACGACGTTGTCTGCCGCCCGTCCTGACTGATTTATCT
Organism: Aegilops bicornis; assembly: GCA_021605145.1. NCBI lineage: Eukaryota > Viridiplantae > Streptophyta > Magnoliopsida > Poales > Poaceae > Aegilops > Aegilops bicornis. Next base: position 717,261,878 of record CM038670.1, read on the forward strand.
GCAGCCATGAATTTCAAACTGAATGGCTTCACGTTCAAAGGCTTCAAAGGCTTGCGTTCTTTGAATGACAGAGGCGGCTTCGGGAGAGTTAGTTTGATCTTTGTAAGAATTCTGCAAGCGAATGCGGACTATGAGAACCAAGGATTCTCCCACGGACATGTACTGTGACAGCATTAGAGATGCAAGGGAAGGGAAGATGTCATATGCATTCTCGTAAGATTTTGAAGATAAATCAGTTTGAAGACATTGACCTCATGGCGAAGATATTCACTTATCTGTTGAGAGTTGGTTCCGATTTGTACGAATCCGTGAATAAGTACAAGTGAGGAATCTAACTAGTTGTGAAGCTTAAGTGAATATACTAGGCAGTATGAGATGCAGACAGAATAGATCTAACATTGTATAGGCAGAAACCAATTTTGGTAAGAAGGATGAATCTTGGAGGATCAAAAAGATGGTAAAAATAGAGTTATATTTACCACTTGAAGAACTGCTAGACGGGAAGAAAAGGAGGCCGAGCAGTTCAATCCACCGTGCCCTAACTTGGCGACGGAGGACACCTACGGCGGCGGCGGAGAGGACGATGTTCGCAGCCGGCGTGAGGACGGCGTCGTAGAAGTCATGATAGCTAAGCGCTTCACACCGGCGTCGTCGAGAGCTAGCGGTGGCGCTAGGGTTTTGACGAGGTGGAGAGGTGGAAGAAGGTTTTCTTTACCGCAGGGGACATGTATTTATAACGAGGTGTGCGGCACAGCGCAATTACGCAGGTGCCCCTGGCGGTTCACATCTGAGGGGCATGTGGCAAGCATGCAACATGCTCTGAGTTGTCCCACGTTCCCACGCCTGCCAGGTTTGTCGGATGGTCGTTCCGGCTTCTCCGGATTTCAACGATGAAGGATGAATCATTTAAAACAGACTTAAAGTTTGTCTTTGTGTCTTGGCGACAAGGACGCAGAGAAGACATTCGACAGCTTCAATAGAATGCATATGATTTGGACAGATAGAGTTTGAGATAGAAAGCATAGAGAGATTGGGGTCCGATCACATTCACTTAGTTCAAAAGATTCAACTTGGAAGACATAGCTATAAGTGAATGTCAGAGAGACGAGAACAATATATATATATATATATATATATATATATATATATATATATATATATATATATATCGACAACAACCAAATAAACATAGTGAAGAAAATCATGAAGATAGGTTGAAGTTGAAGACAAATCAAATGCGAAGATATTGCAGAAATAATGCCATGAGTGAAACACTTCAAACACAGAAATTTGGTGGTGGCGTTACCCACCGTATAGGAAGTATTAGACCCAGACATGGCGCACAATTATCGTGGTGCTCCGAAGTCAAATTCCACGTTAATGTATTCACACTCAGAATGTAAGTCTTCATTGATTGAAGATATACGTTACTTCATGTGTTACACATCTAAGTCATCAACATGCATATGTGTTAGGATGTGTGCTTGATCACAGGACATTTGAGGATTCCAAGATATTTAGCTCACACCGTAACTTGCAAAACCTTTTCTCATCCAAGGGCTTTGTGAAGATATCGCGATTGCTCTTCAAGTGTTGGCGTGAATGATGTCAATATCTTTCTTCATGACATGATCCACGAGAAAATGATGACGAATTTCAATGTGCTTTGTGTTCGAAAGTCTGGACTGGATTGTTGGCAATCTTGATAGCGCTTCGTTGTCGCAGAAGAGAGGTACTTGTTTCAGATTGATGCCATAGTCCTTGAGAGTTTGCTTCATCCATAGAAGCTGAGCACAAAGCAAGATCCAAAGACAATGTATTCAGATTCAGCAGTTGAGAGTGATACAGTTACGCTTCTTTGAAGACCAATGACAAGTGATCGTCCCAGAAAGTGACATGTGCACGATGTAGACTTGCGATCCACCTTGTCACCAGCATAATCAGCATCCGAAAATCCAACCAAATCAAATTTTGAGCCCTTTGGATACCATAATCCGAGTGTTGGGGTGTGAGCCAAATATCGAAGAATTCGCTTCACAGCTAAGTGATGCGATTCCTTTGGTGCCGCTTGGAATCGGGCACACATGCAAACACTAAGCATAATATCTGGCCTAGATGCACATAGGTAAAGTGAGGAACCAATCATGGAGCGGTATACCTTTTGATCGAACTCTTTACCATTGTCGTCGGGACCCGTGATGGTGTTTATCGGCATTGGCGTCGTGTATCCTTTGCACTCTTGCATTCCAAACTTCTTGAGACAATCTTGGAGGTATTTTTCTTGAGATATAAAGATGCCATTCCTTTGTCGATTTAATTTGAAGACCAAGGAAGAACTTGAGCTCTCCCGTCATGGACATCTGATATTGTTCTTGCATCATGTATCCAAATTCATCACTATACTTATGGTTGGTGCAGCCAAAGATAATGTCATCCACATATATTTGGCATACAAACAGTTCACCATCATATGTCTTCGTGAAGAGTGTGGGATCAAGGGATCCAAGTTTGAAGCCTTTGCTCTTCAGGAAGTCTTTGATCGTATCATACCAGGCGCGAGGAGCTTGTTTGAGGCCATACAGTGCTTTATTTAGCTTATACACCATATCAGGATGTTTTGGATCTTCAAAGCCAGGGGGTTGAGTGACATATACTTCTTCTTCAATCTTGCCGTTGAGAAATGCACTCTTCACATCCATTTGATAGAGCAAGATGTTGTGGTCGTTAGCATAGGCTAGTAGTATGCGAATATCTTCAAGCCTAGCTACAGGAGCAAATGTTTCATCGAAGTCAATTCCTTCAACTTGAGTATATCCTTGAGCCACAAGCCGTGCTTTGTTTCTAACGACTTGACCATGCTCATCTTGCTTGTTTCGATATATCCATTTGGTGCCAATAATGTTATGCTTGCGAGGGTCAGGGCGCTTGACAACTTCCCAAACACTGTTTAGCTTGAACTGTTGAAGCTCTTCTTGCATAGCTTGTATCCATTCTGGTTCCATAAAGGCTTCAGCAACTTTCTTGGGTTCTGATATTGACAAAAAAGAGAATTGCCCATAGAAATTTGCTAGCTGTGTTGCTCTTGAGCGAGTAAGCGGACCAGGTGCATTGATGCTATCGATTATCTTCTCAATCTGTACTTCATTTGCAACTCAAGGATGAACTGGACGAAGACTTTGCTCTTGCTGATCATTGTCATCATTGGGAGGATTGTCTTCAGGCTGAGCATTGTCTTCAGGTTGGTTAGGTGCAGAGATGATAAGTTCTTCTTCAGGCTGTGCTTCAAAAGGCATGATTTCACCAGTTCCCATTAGCTTGATAGATTCGCTGGGCGGAGCTTCGTCTAGTGTTCTTGACAGGAACTCTCTTTGTGAACCATTGGTTTCATCAAATCGCACGTCTACAGTTTCGACGATTTTGTAGAGATAAAGGTTGAAGACTCTGTAGGAGTGCGAGTCCTTTCCGTAACCGAGCATGAAGCCTTCGTGAGCTTTAGGTTCAAATTTTGACTTGTGATGGGGATCCTTGATCCAACACTTAGCCCCAAATACTCAAGTAGGCGACATTTGGCTTCTTGCCAAGAAGGAGCTCATAGGATGTTTTGTTAGAAGCTTATGGATATAAACACGGTTGATGACGCGTGACAAGCTGTATCAATAGCTTCGTGCCGTAACTTTCTTGGTGTCTTGTACTCGTCGAGCATTGTTTGAGCCATCTCAATGAGGGTTCTGTTCTTGCGCTCCACGATGCCATTTCTTTGAGGTGTGTATGGAGCAGAGAACTCATGAGTGATTCCCATGGTATCCAGATAAAGATCAAGTCCGGTGTTCTTGAATTCGGTGCCGTTATCACTTACGATATGCTTGATCTTGACGCCATAATTGTTCATTGCTTTCGATTGGCGAAGCGTCTGAAGACATCTTGCACTTGATCTTGTAGAGAATTATGTGCACCCATGTGTATCTTGAGTAGTCATCAACAATGACGAAGCCATAGAGACAAGCAGTTGTTGTGAGGGTAGAGTAATGAGTAGGGCCAAACAAATCCATGTGTAGCAGCTCGAAGGGTTGAGATGTCGTCATGATTGTCTTCGAGGGGTGCTTTGCCCTAGTCATCTTTCCAGCTTCACAGGCACCACACAAATGATCCTTCTTGAACTTCACACCTTTGATGCCTATGACATGCTTTTTCTTGGCGAGTGTGTAAGTTCCTCATGCCAAGATGCCCCACCTCCGATGCGAGAGCCAAAGATTCGAAGCTTTTGCAAGAAGACATACGGCAAGCTGTGGACCTGCTGAGAAATCTACCATGTATAGATCATCTTTCCTATACCCTTCAAAAACTAGAGACTTGTCAGATTCCATTAGTACAAGGCAACTCTATTTTCCGAATATCACAATCATGTTCAAGTCACAAAGCATTGAGACATACATCAAGTTGAAACCAAGGGATTCAACAAGCATCACTTTATCCATGTGTTGATCCTTTGAGATTGCAATTCTACCTAGACCCAATACCTTGCTTTTACCAAAGGTCAAGAAATGTGATGTGACTCTTATCGGATGGACGTAAGGTTGAGTCCATGAGAAGACTTCGATCACCAGTCATATGATTAGTGCATCCACCGTCCATAATCCATTACGAAGCATGAGGTGTCATACCCTCTGATGCAGTTAGGGGATAGGCTTCACCAAGAGCATTGTGAAGCATAAACATTTGACGGGCAAGTGGATTATTGAAGCTTAAATCAAGATTAGGACTGATAGGATGAATGGCAAACGATTCAAGAACAAAACACATAGTGAGACCATTTGGGCATTTGATCTAGTGCCCTACAAGATGTTTTAGGTCCCCAGCTATAGCATCAGACGCCTTTGATTTTCGGCTGGAGACCCTTTCCTGCAAAAGAGAGTTAATTCTTCTTAACCACCCACATCTTCAGGGGTGGCTTAGAAGCAATGAGTCTAAGTGCAGCATCTGAGAATTTCGGCTTTGGTGCCCTAGCAAATAGCCTTGCAGGAGATGAATGATACTCGTATGAATAAGCAGAAAAGTTATTAGTTCTATGAACATAGCGGTTTGAAGACACACGCTCATATTCATAAATTTGAGTACGGTTTCCCTGCAAAACATTGGCGTTAGGGTGACTCAGGTGAGTCCTCTGTCTGTATGAAGCCTTTGGACCATATGACGCCTTAGGTCTGGGGTTTGTCTTCTTCCCAGGTGGTGTCATGATGACATTCACTGGAAGATTCTCAAGATAGCTTTTGGGAACCCAGATCTTCTTCATAGGCGGTCCATTCCTGCAGTTAGTACCAATATACCTGGCAAACACTTCACCATTCTGATTCTTGAACAGCTTATAGTTTGCATCAAAGGATTCATCAATGATAATAGGGTTAGTACAGGTAAAGCCAGATAAGGTGGATGGATCCACTGAAGGTACCTTTGCAGAAACCCATAAGGTTTTGGGATACTGCTCAGGCTTCTAGTAGGAACCATCAACATTCATTTTCCTCTCGAACCCAACACCCTCTTTCCTAGGGTTTCGGTTCAGAATCTGCTTTTTGAGGACATCGCAAAGTGTCTGATGCCCTTTCAGACTTTTTATACATCCCTGTTTCAAGCAATGTCTTCAACCTAGCATTTTCATCGACAATAGCAAAGTGGTATCCTCCACAGAGGGGTTAGTTACCACATTAGTAGTTGAAGACAATGCAACGATGGCAATGATTGAACATTTAGCAACAGAGGTAGCGATATCACGCTCAAGACATTTTAGACATGGTGGTTCAAATCCATCCTGGCGGAACTGATACATTGAGCTGAAGTGACTCATTCTCTTTTTGAAGATCTTCATGAGCCGCTCTCAATTTCTCAAGCTCTTGCTTCCTTTGAAGATAATCATAGGAGAGCTTTTCATGAGTAGTTGAGAGCGTTTCATGACGACTTTCAAGTTCTTGGTACTTAGCATGAAGATTTTTAATGTCTTCAACTAAGGACCGTGAATGTGTCATTTCCGCGTCCAACAGGTCATCGCTTTTGTCTAACAGTTTTTGAGTATGTTCCATAGCTCTTTGTTGTTCGGTTGCACTGTTAGCAAGTGTTTTGTTGCTGGGGTTGGAGTCACAATCGAGTCATCTTCACTTGATGTTTGAAAGTAAGCATCACGTGATTTTACCTTGGCACCACGTGCCATGAAGCGATAGGTGGGAGCAGGGTCGTCCTTGTCATCGCCTTGGCGTTGGTGTGGAAGTCATTGTCTTGATGTTGAAGATGGACTTGGCAACATAGGCTGTGGCTAAAGCCGGACTTGCAACGCCTGTGGTCGGACTCCTCTTGGACTCCACCTCCATCTCCTCAGAAGCAGACTCCTCCCCTGAATCCATTTCCTTGCCAACAAAAGCACGAGCCTTGCCAGATGAGCTCTTCTTATGAGATGAAGACTTTGATGAGGACTTGGAAAAAGACTTTGAAGATTTCTTCTTCTTCTTGTCATCAGAATCATATTCCTTGCTCTTCTTCTTCTTCTTCTCATTGTCCCACTGTGGACACTCAGAGATATAGTGTCCAGTTTTCTTGCACTTGTGACATGTTCTCTTCTTGTAGTCATGAGTGGAAGCTTCATCATTTCTTGAGCTGGATCGTGAAGAATTTCTGAAGCCTTTCTTCCTAGTGAACTTCTGGAACTTCTTCACAAGCATAGCAAGTTCCTTTTCAATGTCTTCGGGATCATCAGAACCGCAGTCAGATTCTTCTTCAGATGAGGAAACAACTTTTGCCTTCAAAGCACGAGTTCGGCCATAGTTGGGACCATAGATATCTCTTTTCTCAGAAAGCTAGAACTCATGTGTGTTGAGCCTCTCAAGTATATCAGACGGATCGAGTGTCTTGAAGTCAGGGCGTTCTTGTATCATGAGGGCAAGGGTGTCAAAAGAACTGTCAAGTGATCTCAGTAGTGTCTTGACGATTTCATGCTTGGTGATCTCAGTGGCGTCGAGAGCATGAAGCTCATTTGTGATGTCAAGAGGCGATCGAGCGTGAGCTGGACATTTTCATTGTCATTTCTCTTGAAGCGGTTGAAGAGGTTGCGAATAACACCGATCCTTTGATCTCTCCGGGTTGAGACGCCTTCGTTGACCTTGGATAGCCGATCCAGACTAGCTTCGACGTTTCCAGGAGCACTCACACGGCCATACTGTCCTTTGGACAGATGACCACAGATGATGTTCTTTGCAAGAGAGTCCAGTTGGATGAACTTCTTGACATCAAATAGGGTGACACCTTCACCGGTTTTGGGAACGCCGTTCTTGACGACATACCAGTAGGTTGACATCAATGGCTTCAAGATGCATGCGCATCTTATTCTTCCAAAGAGGGATAGTCGGCCCATCGAACACGGGCAAGCAGCAGAGACTTTGATTATCCCTGCAATCGACATAGCTAAAACTCCGGTGGTTAAACGAATCACACGTAACAAGGGAGTACCTTGCTCTGATACCAATTGAAAGTGCTAGTTATTGACTAGAGGGGGGTGAATAGGCGATTTTTAGGAAAGTCTTCAAAACACGAATGTTTCGAAGACAAACAATAGAAATAACCTAATTGATATGCAGCGGAAGATAAACTACAACAAGCAAACCATAGTCTAGTATGCAATAACGAGAAAGTACAAGACTAATGCAGCTTGGTAGTAGTATCAAGATGGAAGATAGTGAGAAGCCAATCAACAAAAGTAGTCAAGCAATGAAGTGAAACAGGTATGACAAATAGGCAATGACTTCACGAAGACAAACTCTAAGTAAGGTGAGGGAGAAGATAGAACCAGTCACTTGTTGAAGACACATGATTTGTTGGACCAGTTCGATTCTTTGTGACAACTGTACATCTGGTTAGGGAGGCTGAGATTCAACTCAGAAGACCGCGTCTTCACCTTATTCCCCTTGAGCTAAGGACACAGTCCTCGCCCAATCACTCTGGTAAGTCTTCAAGGTAGACTCCCGAACCTTCACAGACTGCGTTCACCGGCAATCCACAATGACTCTTGGATGCTCAGAACGCGACGCCTAACCGGCTGGAGGATTCACAGTCCTTAAGTGTAATAAGTCTTCAGGTCACACAGACAGGAAAACTACAGTGATGCCTAACACTCTTTGGCTCTGGGTGTTTGGGCTTTGTCCTCGCAAGGATTTCTCGCTCAAAGGCTTCAAGGTGGGTTGCTCTCAAACGACAAAAGCCGTGCACTAACTCTAAGCAGCCACCAATTTATGGTGTAGGGGGTGGGCTATTTATAGCCACTAGGCAACCCGACCTGATATGTCCGAAATGACCACAGGTCACTAAGGAACCGACACGTGTTCCAACGGTCGATTTCAAACACACACGCCAACTTTACTTGGGCTACAAGCAAAGTCGACTCATCCAGCTCTGGATAAGTTTTGCTCTCATTGTCTTCGCTCGAAGACATAGGATTTGGGTTGAGCATCACTTCACCATTCTCGACTATGATCACTTGGACCCCACTTAACAAAGACGGTGGTTCCTACGACTCAACAAGGAAGAAAAGGAAACAACGAAACGACACAGTCTTCACGCTCCATAGTCTTCACTCAATGTCTTCTCATGTCATAGTCTTCAATGTGAATATCTTCACATACCACCATTGCCGTCAATGTCTTCGTACATTTTTAGGGGTCATCTCAGAGGTAAACCGAATCAATGAGGGACACTACCTGCGTTATCCTGCAATTATCACAAACGCATTAGTCCCTCAACCACATTTGTCGTCAATACTCCAAAACCAACTAGGGGTGGCACTAGATGCACTTACAATAGGCCTCAGGTCGAGAAGCCAAAGCCAAGACTGCCAAGGTTTCCAGGCACTGCCACCTCTACAGGTTCTTTCAATGCAAATGGCTTCAAAGCCCACAACACTTTCTTTGACAGAGCAAAGAACCCCTACACAAGGCCAAGGATATCATCTGACCGTTTCTGGAGCTATCAGCAACGAAGCTATTACTCCTGCGTTTTGTATGATCAAGGGCGCATTTTCCCTCATATGCGCCTCGACACTGAAGCCATTCTTTGGATCGCCGTGCTTAGAAGAAGCACTTGATCGCTTCGAGATGCAGGTTTGCTCGGCTTCAGAATGCATAAAGAACACCGGAATGAAGAACTTTTGCTTCAATTCTATGCTACCCTCCACATCATGGCTACTACAGAGATACGAAGACATGGGTTCTCGAGTGGATGACAGGAAATGTTCATCATGAAGCCAAAGCTCTTGACGTCATTGAGTTCACAGGCCTACCAACTCCCGGAGAGCTGTTTGAACCTGGTTGTCAACTCCACCGCGATGCACTGGAGAGCATCTTTCGTAAGCCAGAGCCCAACATGATTCAGATGTTGAGCATGATGAAGCCACTGCCACATGACGCTGAATACCCTCAGGAATTCTTTGTTGATGACCTTGAGTATCTGCCTCGTACTATATATCACATCATCAGGCGAACTCTATGGCCTATCAAAGGGCATTCATCATCTATAAAACTTTAAGGAGTCATGAAGACATTGGTCTTTTACATTCTCAATGGCATCAGCTTAAATACGCACGAATTCTTCATCCGTCAATTGGCTGCGTCTGGATCTGATCTTTTTGGTCTGAAATTTTATGCTCCATGGGTTATGCGCCTCATCAAGATGCACTCTGCTATCAACTATCAGCCCTCTGCTCGCAATCATCTGATCTTTCTACCAGAGGTTGATATGTCAGTTGAAGCCATATACCCTGAGCCTGCCAAAACGCCACTTTGTCTTCAGAATGCAGATCACCATAGCTTCTCTCAACCCATGGAAGGCGTCCAAGCAGTATCTCGTGTCTATCCTCTGGCTGGGAACACTCGTCTGCCTCACCATACGCAAACTGAAGCTACTGAGAGCACTATTGCACAAAGGCCTCGGAAGCGCTCTCGCGTCCTAAACAACCGAGAACTTCTTGTGGCACTGCATCAGAAACAAGATAAGCATCACTCCTGGCTCAAGCGACAGATGCAAAGCCTCTTGGTGGACGTCAATCACATTCGAAACCTTGCCACCAAGAATGCTTTTGTCACTCATGAGACCTGTCGGCGATCATGGAAGAGTTTGACCCTGCTCAGTGCTGAAGCAGATCTTCAAGACGATGGCTTCACTGAACGCTTCAAGATTGACTCCACTCCTCCACGGAATGCAGTCCTACGACTAACTCCATCACTTGAAGACTCTGACTATTCTTCCTTCGCGAAAACTGTCAATGCCAGAGTGATCGATGATGAAGCCGATGTTACTTCACCGCCCCCTACTTCTGCACGCATCAACACTGCACCAAGTTCGTCTGCAGTGCCAAACAACCACGACAACCCTGCTGCTTCACCTTCTCCTGATGAAAGCGAGTAGATGCTCTATGTCTTCAAACCTTTTGGTCCTTCTTGACAAAAGGGGAGAAGCATATGAGTTTGATAGTCTTCTGCCGGGTTCATAAGGGCGGTTGCATAATATTTTGCTTAGTGTTTACAACTCTCGCTTTTGATACATTTGGTTCTTTGAGTTGTAACACTTAAACTCGATGGTCGTCTTCTACTTATTTGCTTTACTCTGGTGCGATGATAAATTCCGCATGTGCGATGATAACTTCCGCACTTAGATCATTCTGCAGATGTCCATTTTTCATTATGCATGTCATTCTCTTAGTTATATCATTTCATGCATGATGAATTATCTTCATAAGTTGAAGAGGATCTCCACAAGTACAACCTGCCATGTGCATTTGCATTCCAAAAGCAAAATACTTATATGCACATCTTGAGGGGAGCCTTTGCCACTTATGAATACAATTCCCTATCCTTTACAATTTCACATACTTTATCCCCGTTGAAAACTTCAACCAGTTTGTCATCAATCACCAAAAAAAGGGAGATTGTAAGTGCATCTAGTGCCACCCCTAGTTGGTTTTGGTGTATTGACGACAAATGTGGTTGAGGGACTAATGCGTTTGTGAGAATTGCAGGATAACGCAGGTAGTGTCCCCCATTGATTCGGTCTAACTACCGGAGATGACCCCTAAAAATGTATGAAGACATTGATGACAATGGTGGTATGTGAAGATATTCATATTGAAGACTATGACATGAGAAGACATTGAGTGAAGACTATGGAGCCTTGAAGACCGTGGTCGTTTGGTTGTTTCCTTTTCTTCTTTGTTGAGTCATAGGAACCACCGTCTTTGTTAAGTGGGGTCCAAGTGATCAAAGTCGTAATGATCAAGTGATGCTCAACCCAAATTCTATGTCTTCAAGCGAAGACAATGAGAGCAAAACTTATCCAGAGCTGGATGAGTCGCCTTTGCTTGTAGCCCAAGTAAAGTTGCCGTGTGTGTTTGAAATCGACCGTTGGAACACGTGTCGGTTCCTTAGTGACCTGGGTCATTTCGGACATATCAGGTCGGGTTGCCTAGTGGCTATAAATAGCCCACCCCTACACCATAAATTGGTGGCTGCTCAGAGTTAGTGCACGGCTTTTGTCGTTTGAGAGCAACCCACCTCGAAGCCTTTGAGAGAGAGAAATCCTTGCGAGGACAAAGCCCAAACACGCAGAGCCAAAGAGTGTTAGGCATCATCAAGTCTTTACATGTGTGACCTGAAGACTTATTACACTTGAGGACTGTGAATCCTCCAGCCGGTTAAGCGTCGCGTTCTGAGCATCGAAGAGTCATTGTGGATTGCCGGTGAACGCCGTCTGTGAAGGTTCAGAAGTCTACCTTGAGGACTTACCAGAGTGATTGGGCGAGGACTGTGTGTCCTTAGCTCAAGGGGAATAAGGTGAAGACATGGTCTTCTGAGTTGAATCTCAGCCTCCCTAACCAGATGTACAGTTGTCACAAAGAATCGAACTGGTCCAACAAATCTGTGTCTTCAACAAGTGATCGGTTCTATCTTCTCCCTCTCCTTACTTAGAGTTTGTCTTCGTGAAGTCATTGCCTATTTGTCATACCTGTTTGACTTCATTGCTTGACTACTTTTGTTGATTGGCTTCTCACTATCTTCCATCTTGATCCTTACTACCAAGCTGCTATTAGTCTTGTACTTTCACGTTATTGCATACTTGAATATGGTTTGCTTGTTGTAGTTTATCTTCCGCTGCATATCAATTAGGTCATTTCTATTGTTTGTCTTTGAAACATCCATGTTTTGAAGACTTTTCTAAAAATCTCCTATTCACCCCCCCTCTAGTCGATAACTAGCACTTTCACTTACAAATTTTCCAACACTAGGTTGATGTTCAACATGAATCATGGGGGAGACAAAATGCTACTGATGGGCTCAACAACAACTCATCGGAATTTCCATATCACTAGACTTCCACCGTCATGTGAACACGGTGATAGCATTGGTCAGACCAAAAGATGTAATGATGTATGCTCGAGGGATCAACCACGAATAAGACAACATTACGAACATCGTTGGTTCTGATTTGACTTGACGATAGCCCATACTCAAGTCAAAGTTTTGTCAAGGCAATAGATCCAACAACTGATCACGAGGACCAATCGATGGAGATATCACATTTCTTCAGCACGCACACACACACACACACAAAAGGATATCCCTTAACATGAACTAAGCGGGACAAGCTTTCATCTTCCAACTCTCCAAGTTGTTGTCTAGATCAACCAACTAGCTCAGGGATATCCAACATAGATTCTTGGAGAAGGGGTGGTTTATAAGAAAACCAACTTGATCGCGAGCTCAACATAACGGTCAGGGGACAACCCGGTGATACTTCTGAGAGGATATTCAGAAAATCATGAACCACCTAAATGTTATTAAGCTCGGGAGCAATCTTGCTTTCAAGGCAAGATGATATGATCAAAAGAGTGAGGGATTGACACAATCATAACTCATTGATTGAAGAGTGCACCGGAAATAAGGACTAGGTAGCACGATCAATCTTAGGATGATGATTTAATAACCAACACGCTAAGAATGAGAATATTGTCCATTAACTATCAAGAAACTAGTTGCTAGGAGTATTGATTTCACACATCATGGTTCACTTGTCGGTATTCCGGTTGCAACAACACGGAACCAAGGAGCGAATGATGATGGCGAGAAGTACCACTGCATCAAGAATTCATAAGAGATGGTGCAATTATCATGACATTCCTGACATCAAGAGGGCAATACTTCAGGCTAGAACAGAATCAAAAGCTTGGTTGCATTTTGATCTGTGGAATACAACTTCTTTGACCCAATCCTGGATATGGATGAGGTACTGGAGTTTGTTTCTCCTAGTCATTCTGAAATAGAACGGCTTGACGGGCCACAAGAATAATAGGCATCGATGAATGAATGCACACATACTCTTGACTATCAATTGATAGATGGAGGTCAGAAAACAACTAGGGATGAACAACTCGAAGGAACATATAACTTCCTGAGTTGGAATGCATGGATTAGCATGTCGAACGAGTTCAACATATTTCTTCCGGATAACCCATGCAGAAAAGTAGAACTGGCAGAGTCACAACATAGAATCGAGAACTCATCAAGAGCACTCTGGTTGTGATCTTTCGGTTCGACGAGGAGCTTCTGCCATAAGTAGTTCATGGTATTAGGAAGAAGGAAAAACCACGGACCTCGAGGACTATCACAAAGTTACTAATATCCTAAAGGAACGAGCAAACACTATCTACAGAAGGTAAGTAGGGTGAATCTCGGGTTCAAGAACCCAAGAATAGAATACCTACTACTAAATGGAATCAAGGGATGATTTCGAGAATGGTGGCCACAATCATCACACCGGGAACACAAAACATGGCTAGATTACTAGGTGACTCCCTAAAACACCTAGGGTCATAATAATAGCTCAAACATATATGTCGAGGCAGTAGAGTACCTCAACTCACAGATTAGTGTGGTTGAACTGGCCCAAAGGGACATCGGGAACAAAAATAAGGGATTTCCAAATGCATCAGACTATTTAGAAATCTAGGATGACTCGGACAGCATAACGGCTATAAATTCTCAAAATGATTTGAGACATCCTGCAAAATGGTGGCATAACCACTTAACATCACAATATCAAAGTTCTGAGATGAACTGTCAACACACAGAAGTAGTAGGAACCGAACTCGGGCTTGAATCCATCAATCCTACGAGTCTACGGATTAGTAACACGTGATCCTGATAGAAAGACGAGAAGCCTAGCTCTTAACCCCGTAGAAAAGAAGAGGTTGACTCAGATCAGTAGGGCATAAGGTAAAGGAGTAAAAAGAGCCTTACGTTCCCATCCACAATCAATTCCCTTATATAACTAAAGCATTTCTAGACTCAACTTCGACAAGTTTGGCTTGGTAATCCTACATGCAGTCAGGCTCTGATACCAAAGCTGTCAGGACCCCGATTCCGGGTCACATCGATCTAGCCGGTAACACCTCATATCACTTTGCGGCCTCACGCACAGTATTCCCACGGGTGTCACCTTACCATGGCCCGGGACCGTTTGCGCCTTTTGGCTCACGTATATGATAGTGTCGCTAGCATCCATATGACAGAGAACCCGGGCCGACATGACTAGTCGTGAACCCAAAGTGGCACTAACTTACGGGGACATGCATACATGAATCAACATCGAGCATGTCGGTCAGCAGCATGTGAATCCGGGCTGTAGCACTGGCTAACAGGATTAGGTGAACTGGCTGTAGCAGGCTAGGCAGGACTCGGATGTCACCGTGTGACATTTCCCCATAGGGACAGAATACGAGAACGAAGTGAATCACATGTCGGCTACCAAGTGTTAGGAGCGGTAGTCTGGGCTAGCAGGACTCCGGTGAACCGGGTCAGAAGCGGACTACTATGGCTCATGGAAGCACAAGACTACATTTCCCCATAAGAGAGGCTACCAAGGATAAACAACTAGGTTGTCGGATCCCACACATACCAAGCATTTGAATCATACACACAATATGCTCGATATGTGCAAATACAACATGGCATCACAACATAACTCTACGACTCAAGTATTTATTCAGTAGGCTCAGAGGAGCCAAGTATTACAAGCATGGGTCTCATGACCCCAACATACAGAGCATACAAACAACAAGCACATGCGGAAGCTTAACTTGTCTGAGTACAGACAACTACAAATGAAGAAGGCTGAGAAGCGTGACTATCTACAAGACCCTGCCGAGGGCACACGATCGTAGCTGAGGTAACAAGCTAAACGTCGAAGTCCACACGGAACTACTAGCGAGACTGACGTCTCTCTGCAAAAACATAAAATAAGCAAACGTTAGTACAAATGTACCCAGCAAGAGTTACATCAGAACTATCTACATATGCATCGGGATCAACAAAGGGGTGGTGGAGTTTAACTGCAGCAAGCTGATGCGTCCATTTTGCATCATGCTTTTATATCAATATTTATCGCATTATGGGCTGTTATTTCACGTTGTGTCACAATACTTATGGCTATTATCTTTTATTTTACAAGGTTTACATGAAGAGGGAGAATGCCGGCTAAGTGCTAGAATTTGGAAAAGGAGCAAATATTGGAGACCTATTCTGCGCAACTCCAAAAGTCACGAAACTCCATGGAATATCTTAAAATAAATAAATAAAATAAATCGCCAAAGATGAAGGCCGGGGGCCCACACCACGCTCACGAGGGTGGGCGCGCTTCTAGGCGCGCCCCTACCTCGTGGCCCCCGGTGGCTCTGACGCCCATCTTCTCCTATATGAAGTCTTTCGATGAGAAAAAATAAGAAGCAACCTTCGGGACGAGACTCCGCTTCCACGAGCGGAACCTTGGCGGAACCAATATAGGGCTCGTGAGAGCTGTTCTGCAGGGACACTTCCCTCGGAGGGGAAATCATCGTCATCATCATCACCAACGCCTCCTCTCATCGGGAGAGGGCAATCTCCATCAACATCTTCACCAGCACCATCTCATCTCCAAACCCTAGTTCATCTCTTGTATCCAATTCTTGTCTCCAAGTCCGGGATTGGTGCTAGTAGGTTGCTAGTAGTGTTGATTACTCCTTGTAGTTGATGCTAGTTGGTTTATTTGGTGGAAGATCATATGTTTAGATCCTTTATGCATATTATTACCCTCTGATTATGAACATGAATATGCTTTGTGAGTAGTTACGTTTGTTCACGAGGACAAGGGAGAAGTCTTGCTATTAGTAGTCATGTGAATTTGGTATTAGATTCGATATTTTGATGAGATGTATGTTGTCTAGCCTCTAGTGGTGTTATGTGAACGTCGACTACATAACACTTCACCATTATTTGGGCCTAGAGGAAGGCATTGGGAAGTAATAAGTAGATGATGGGTTTCTAGAGTGATGAAGCTTAAACCCTAGTTTATGCGTTGCTTCGTAAGGGGCTGATTTGGATCCATATGTTTCATGCTATGGTTAGGTTTACCTTAATACTTTTGTTGTAGTTGCGGATGCTTGCAATAGAGGTTAATCATAACTGGGATGTTTGTTCAAGTAAGAACAGCACCCAAGCACCGGTCCACCCACATATCAAATTATCAAAGTATGAACGCGAATCATATGAGCGTGATGAAAACTAGCTTGACGATATTCCCATGTGTCCTCGGGAGCGCTTTTCCTTATATAAGAGTTTGTCCAGGCTTGTCCTTTGCTACAAAAGGATTGGGCCACCTTGCTGCACTTTATTTACTCTTGTTACTTGTTGCTCGTTACAATTTATCTTATCACAAAACTATTTGTTACCACTTATTTCAGTACTTGCAGAGAATACCGTGCTGAAAACCGCTTATCATTTCCTTCTGCTCCTCGTTGGGTTCGACACTCTTACTTACCGAAAGGACTATGATAGATCCCCTATACTTGTGGGTCATCAAGACTCTTTTCTGGCGCCGTTGCCGGGGAGTGAAGCGCCTTTGGTAGGTGGAATTTGGTAAGGAAAAATTTATATAGTGTGCTGAAATTTACTGTCACTTGTTACAATGGAAAGTAATTCTATGAGGGGCCTGTTCGGGGTATCTTCACCCCATCCAGTAGAGCAAAGAGTTTCTCCTCAACCTACTGAACCTATTGAAAATGAAACTCCTTTTGAATTTCCTTCGGGTATGATGAAAAAACCGCTAGCTAATCCTTTTACAGGAGATGGAACAAAGCATGCTGATGAGCACTTAATATATGTGGATGAAGTTTGTGGATTATTTAAGCTTGCAGGTATACCCGATGACGTTGCTAAGAAGAAGGTCTTCCCTTTATCTTTGAAGGGAGACGCATTGACATGGTATATGCTATGTGATGATATGAGATCATGGAACTACAAAAGATTGAAATTGGAATTTCATCAAAAATATTATCCTATGCATCTTGTCCATCGTAATCGCAACTACATATATAATTTTTGGCCTCGCAAAGGAGAAAGCATCGCTCAAGCTTGGGGGAGGCTTAAATCAATGTTATATTCATGCCCCAATCATGATCTCCCAAGAGAAATAATTATTCAAAGTTTTTATGCTCGGCTTTCTGATAACAATCGCACCATGCTCGATACTTCTTGTGCTGGCTCTTTTATGATGAAGACTATTGAATTCAGATGGAATTTATTGGATAGAATTAAGCATAACTCACGAAGATTGGGATCTCGGCGAAGGTAAGGAGTCAGGTATGACATCTAAGTTTGATTGTGTTAAATCTTTTATGGATACCGATATTTTCCGTAAGTTTAGCACTAAATATGGACTTGACTCTGAGATAGTAGCTTCTTTCTGTGAATCTTCTGCTACTTATGTTGATCTCCCCAAGGAGAAGTCTCCCATAGAAGTGAAAGTAGCTGCACCTATTAAAGTTGAAGAAAAGACTGTCACTTATAATGATCCTATTGTTCCTACCTCTTATGTTGAGAAACCACCCTTCCCTGTTAGAATAAAGGATCATGCTAAAGCTTCAACTGTGGTTCGTAAAAGCAATATTAGAACTTATATACCTCCTGAGCAAGTCAAAGTAGAACCTAATATTGCTATTGTTAAATATCTCTTGTCTGATAATATTGATGGGCATGTTATTCAATTCTGCGGTGAATCAACTAGCATTGCTAAACCTAGCGTTGAAGATAAACATAGACCTGTGGTAGGCGTGGCTGTTATTTCTGTTAAAATAGGAGATCATTGTTATCATGGCTTATGTGATATGGGTGCTAGTGCTAGTGTTATACCTATTACCTTGTATGAAGAAATTAAGCATGAAATTGCACCCGCTGAGATAGAAGATATTGATGTTACAGTTAAACTTGCCAATAGAGATACCATATCGCCAGTGGGAATTGTTAGAGATGTTGAAGTCTTGTGTGGGAAAACTAAATATCCTGCTGATTTTCTTGTTCTTGGTTCCCCACAAGATAGTTTTTGTCCAATTATATTTGGTAGACCCTTCTTGAACACTGTTAATGCTAAGATAGACTGCAAAAAGAATGTTCTTACTATTGGCTTGGATGATATGATTCATGAGTTTAATTTCTCTAAATTTAGTAAAAAACATCGTGAGGAAGAATTGCCTAGTAAGGATGAAATTATTGGTCTTTCTTCTATTGCCGTACCTCCTAGTGATCCTTTAGAACAATATTTGCTAGACCATGAAAATGACATGTTTATGAATGCGAGAAGGGAAATAGATGAAGTATTCTTTAAACAGGAACCTATTCTGCAACACAATTTGCTTGTTGAACTCCTAGGGGATCCTCCTCCACCCAAGGGTGATCCCGTGTTTGAACTTAAACCGTTGCCTGATAATCTTAAATATGCTTATCTTGATGAAAAGAAAATATATCCTGTTATTATTAGTGCTAACCTTTCAGAGCATGAAGAAGAAAGATTATTGAAAACTACGAAGAAGCACCATGCCGCTATTGGATATACTCTTGATGATCTTAAGGGCATTAGTCCCACTCTATATCAACATAAAATAAATTTGGAAGCGGATGCCAAACCAGTTCGTGATCCTCAACGACGTTTGAATCCTAAAATGAAAGAAGTGGTGAGAAAAGAAATACTCAAGCTTCTGGAGGCAGGTATAATTTATCGCGTTCTTTGATAGTCGATGGGTAAGTCATGTCCATTGTGTCCCTAAGAAGGGAGGTATTACTGTTGTCCCCAATGATAAAGATGAATTGATCCATAAAGAATTATCACAGGTTATAGGATGGTAATTGATTTCCATAAATTAAATAAAGCTACTAAGAAAGATCATTACCCCTTACCTTTTATTGATCAAATGCTAGAAAGATTATGCAAACATACACATTATTGCTTTCTAGATGGTTATTCTGGTTTCTCTCAAATACCTGTGTCAGCTAAAGATCAATCAAAGACTACTTTTACTTGCCCTTTTGGTACTTTTGCTTATAGACGTATGCCTTTTGGTTTATGTAATGCACCTGCTACCTTTCAAAGATGCATGATGGCTATATTCTCTGATTTTTATGAAAAATTTTGTGAGGTTTTCATGGACGATTTTTACATCTATGGTTCCTCTTTTGATGATTGCTTGAGCAATCTTGATCGAAGTTTTGGCAGAGATGTGAAGAAAATAATCTTGTCTTGAATTGGGAAAAGTGCCACTTTATGGTTAATGAAGGTATTGCCTTGGGGCACAAAGTTTCTGAAAGAGGTATTAAAGTTGATAAAGCCAAGGTTGATGCTATTGAAAAGATGCCATGTCCCGAGGACATCAAAGGTATAAGAAGTTTCCTTGGTCACGCCGGATTTTATAGGAGGTTCATTAAGGACTTCTCAAAAATTTCTCGACCTCGACTAATTTATTACAAAAGATGTACCATTTGTCTTTGATGATGATTGTGTAGAAGCATTTGAAATACTTAAGAAAGCATTAGTCACTTTTTGTTGTTCAGCCACCTGATTGGAATTTACCCTTTGAAATTACGTGTGATGCTAGTGATTATGCTGTAGGTGCTGTTCTAGGGCAAAGAGTCAATAAGAAATTAAATGTTATCCATTATGCTAGTAAGACTCTAGACAATGCTCAAAGAAATTATGCTACTACCGAAAAGGAACTTTTAGCAGTTGTATTTGCTTGTGATAAATTCAGACCCTATATTGTTGATTCTAAAGTAACTATTCACACTTGATCATGCTGCTATTAAATATCTTATGGAAAATAAAGATGCAAAACCTAGACTTATTAGATGGGTTCTCTTGCTGCAAGAATTTGATTTGCATATTGTTGATAGAAAAGGAGCTGAGAACCCGTTGCGGATAACTTATCTAGGTTAGAGAATGTTCTTGATGACCCACTACCTATTGATGATAGCTTTCACGATGAACAATTAAATGTCATAAGCACTTCTCATAGCACTCCATGGTATGCTGATTATGCTAATTATATTGTTGCTAAATTTATACCACCTAGCTTCACATACCAACAAAAGAAAAAGTTTTTCTATGATTTGCGACATTACTTCTGGGATGACCCATATATTTCTAAAGAAGGAGTAGATGGTGTTATTAGACGTTGTGTACCTGAGCATTAACAGGAATAGATCCTACGCAAGTGCCACTCCGAGGCTTATGGAGGACACCACGCCGGAGATAGAACTGCACATAAGGTATTGCAATCCGGTTTTTATTGGCCTACTCTCTTCAAGGATGCCCGTAAGTTTGTTTTGTCTTGCGATGAATTTCAAAGAATTGGTAATATTAGTAGACGTCAAGAAATGCCTATGAATTATTCACTTGTTATTGAACCATTTGATGTTTGGGGCTTTGATTATATGTGACCTTTTCCTGCCTCTAATGGATATACACATATTTTGGTTCTTTGTTGATTACGTTACTAAGTGGGTAGAAGCTATTCCAACTAGTAGTCTTGATCATAACACCTCTATTAAAATGCTTAAGGAAGTTATTTTTCCGAGGTTTGGAGTCCCTAGATATTTAATGGTGATGGTGGTTCACACTTTATTCATGGTGCTTTACGTAAAATGCTTGCTAAATATGACGTTTCATAGAATTGCATCTCCTTATCGCCCTTGATCTAGTGGTCAAGTAGAATTGAGCAATAGAGAGCTCAAATTAATTTTGCAAAAGACTGTTAATAGGTCTAGAAAGAATTGGTCCAAGAAACTTGATGATGCATTATGGGCATATAGAACTGCATATAAGAATCCTATGGGTATGTCTCCGTATAAAATGGTTTATGGAAAAGCATGTCATTTACCTCTCGAACTAGAACATAAGGCATATTGGGCTATTAAAGAGCTCAACTATGATTTGAAACTTGCCGGTGAGAAGAGGTTATTTGATATTAGCTCACTTGATGAATGGAGAACCCAAGCTTATGAAAATGCTAAGTTGTTCAAAGAAAAAGTTAAAAGATGGCATGACAAAAGGATACAAAAGCGTGAGTTTAATGTAGGTGATTATGTATTGCTATACAACTCTCGTTTAAGATTTTTTGCAGGAAAACTTCTCTCTAAATGGGAAGGTCCCTACATTATCGAAGAGGTCTATCGTTCCGGTGCCATAAAAATCAACAACTTCGAAGGTACAAATCCGAAGGTGGTAAACGGTCAAAGGATCAAACATTATATTTCAGGTAATCCCATAAATGTTGAAACCAATATTATTGAAACCGTAACCCAGGAGGAATACATAAGAGACACTTTCCAGACCGTTTCAGACTCCGAAAAGGAATAGGTATGTGGTACGGTAAGTAAACCGACTCCAAAACAATTTTAAGGCAATATTTCTCCGTTTTGGAATATTTAGAAAAATAGAAAAATAAGTAGCAGTCCGGGAAGGACACGAGTGTCCCACGAGGGGTCTTTGGCGCGCCCTACCTCGTGAGCACCCCGTGTGCCCTCCGGACTCCGTTTTCTTGCACGATACATATTTTGGTCGGTAAAAATTCATTATATATTCTCCCGAAGGTTTTGACTCTCGTATCACGCAAATCTCTCCTGCTCTTGTTTCGAGCTGTTTTTCTGACAGGTCTAGATCATCATGACGTCCCCAAGTGCTTCCAAGGACAAGTTCTTCGAGAAGGTGATCAACCCTTACCTCGCGGAGGTGCTGCGACACCCTCAAACCATTGAGATGCGTGATGGGTTGCTGCGCATCCGCGATGCTGAGGGACCAAAGGGAACCGGAAGCGTGGAGTCGAGGCTCGAAGCAATGGAGCAACAAATTTTCAAGTGCCAGGGGATGGTGGAGCGTGGAATCAACGCTAGCCACACGATGCTCGCGGAGTTCACCAACAACTTCTGAGCCGGATGCCAAGAACACCGAGGAGGCCATCTTCAAGCTACATGAGAAAATCGAGCACCTCCAAGCCCAAATCTATGATCTGCAAAATCAAAACTGTGAGTATGAATATAGATTCAAAAGGATGAGTTTGGCTGCAGATTTGAGGATTCCAGAGACTCGATCATCCTTCTATGATGGTGAGCCTATGCCATGGAAGTTGGACGACAAGCCCGCATCATCAACAACACCTCCACCTTCTTCACCGACAAAGGAGACATAATCACATGGGTATGGGCACTCCCCTTGGCAACTGCCAAGCTTGGGGGAGGTGCCCCGGTATCGTATCACAATCACAACTCCTATCTTTACCGTTTTTCTTAGTTCGATCCTTTTAGTAGTATCTTGATTTAGTAGAATAAAGTCATGGCATGATCTAGTTTCGAGTTTTGCTTTATGATCTCTCTATGTAATCGAGTGCGTGAGCTATATATATAATAAAGTTAGTTGAGTCAAGGGCTTGATTGTTTTGCCATGATCTTGGGTGAATAAAAGAATAGAAATAAGAAAAAGTATAAAAAGAAACAAAGGGTTCATATTGATCTTATTGAGAGTAATGACTTCACATAGAAAGAGTATGATGATCAAAAGTTGTTGGGAGTTGGCAAACATAGCTTTGGTCATCGTTGCAATTAATAGGAAGTAATAAGGAAAGAGAGGTTTTACATATAGATATATTATCATTGACATCTTTTATGATTGGGAGCACTCATTAAAATACAACATGCTAAAGAGTTGATATTGGACAAGGAAGACAACGTGATGGGTTGTGTTTTCTTATATCTGAGATAAAGTATGTTGTCATGGATCCTCTAACATGTTGAGCTTGCCTTTCCCCCTCATGCTAGCCAAATTCTCAGCACCAAGTAGAAATACTACTTGTGCTTCCATAAACCCTTAAACGAGTTTTGCCATGAGAGTCCACCATATCTACCTATGGATTGAGTAAGATCCTTCAAGTAAGTTGTCATCGGTGCAAAGCAATAAAAATTGCTCTAAACATGTATGATCGATTGGTGTGGGAGAAATAAGCTTTATACGATCTTGTGATGTGAAAGTAATAAAAGCGATGGACTGCATAAAAAAGGTTCATATCACAAGGGGCAATATAAAGTGACGTTCTTTCGCATTGAGAGTTTGTGCATCCAACCATAAAAGCGCATGGCAACCTCTGCTTCCCTCTGCGAAGGGCCTATCTTTTATTATTATCCTCTACCCTATGCAAGAGTCACGGTGATCTTCACCTTTCCTTCTTCATTTTATCCTTTGGCAAGCCCAGCATGTTGGAAAGAACATGATATATATATATATATATATATATATATAATTGGATGTAGGGGAGCATGAATTATTATTGTTGACATTACCCTCGAGGTAAAAGGTTATGGGGCAAAACTATAAGCCCCTGTCTTTCTCTGTGTCCGATTAAAACTCCGTAACCACAAGTATTGCGTGAGTGTTAGCAATTATGAAGGACTAAATGATAGTTGAGTATGTGGACTTGCTTTTAAGCTCGACATAGACTCTTTCCGATGTTATGATAAATTGCAATTGCTTCAATGACTGAGGTTATAGTTTGTTGGTGCTCAATAAGGTTTCTGATTCATACTTTTGCATTGTGAAAAGATCATCACTTGAACATAAGTAATCATATGACAAAACCTATATGTGTTGCTGTTATGAGAACAATCATGATGCCTTCATGTCCGTATTTTATTTTTATCGACGCCTCTACCTCTAAACATGAGGACATATTTGTTGTTATCGGCTTTTCGCTTGAGGACAAGCGAGGTCTAAGCTTGGGGAGTTGATCGTCCATTTTGCATCATGCTTTTATATCGATATTTATCGCATTATGGGCTGTTATTTCATGTTATGTCACAATACATATGGCTATTATCTTTTATTTTACAAGGTTTACATGAAGAGGGAGAATGCGGCATTTGGAATTACAGGTTGGAAAAGGAGCAAATATTGGAGACCTATTCTGCGCAACTCCAAAAGTCCGGAAACTCCACGGAATATCTTAAAATAAATAAAGAAAAATCATCGCCAAAGATGAAGGCCAGGGGGCCCACACCCTGCTCACGAGGGTGCCCCCCCTAGGGCGCGTCCCCTACCTCGTGGGCCCCCTGGTGGCTCTCCGACGCCCATCTTCTCCTATATGAAGTCTTTCGATGAGAAAAAAAAGAAGCAACCTTTCGGGACGAGACTCCGCCACCACGAGGCGGAACCTTGGCGGAACCAATCTAGGGCTCCGGCAAAGCTGTTCTGCCGGGGACACTTCCCTCCGGGAGGGGGAAATCATCTTCATCATCATCACCAACGCTCCTCTCATCGGGAGAGGGCAATCTCCATCAACATGTTCACCAGCACCATCTCATCTCCAAACCCTAGTTCATCTCTTGTATCCAATTCTTGTCTCCAAGTCCGGGATTGGTGCTAGTAGGTTGCTAGTGGTGTTGATTACTCCTTGTAGTTGATGCTAGTTGGTTTATTTGGTGGAAGATCATATTTTCAGATCCTTTATGCATATTATTACCCCTTCCATTATGAACATGAATATGCTTTGTGAGTAGTTACGTTTGTTCCTGAGGACAAGGGAGAAGTCTTGCTATTAGTAGTCATGTGAATTTGGTATTCGTTCGATATTTTCATGAGATGTATGTTGTCTAGCCTCTAGTGGTGTTATATGAATGTCGACTACATAACACTTCACCATTATTTGGGCCTAGAGGAAGGCATTGGGAAGTAATAAGTAGATGATGGGTTGCTAGAGTGTGAAGCTTAAACCCTAGTTTATGCGTTGCTTCGTAAAGGGGCTGATTTGGATCCATATGTTTCATGCTATGGTTAGGTTTACCTTAATACTTTTGTTGTAGTTGTGGATGCTTGCAATATAGGTTAATCATAAGTGGGATGTTTGTTCAAGTAAGAACAGCACCCAAGCACCGGTCCACCCACATATCAAATTATCTAAGTACCGAACGCGAATCATATGAACGTGATGAAAACTAGCTTGATGATATTCCCATGTGTCCTCGGGAGCGCTTTTCCTTATATAAGAGTTTGTCCAGGCTTGTCCTTTGCTACAAAAGGATTGGGCCACCTTCCTGCACTTTATTTACTCTTGTTACTTGTTGCTCGTTACAATTTATCTTATCACAAAACTATCTGTTACCACTTATTTCAGTACTTGCAGAGAATACCTTGCTGAAAACCGCTTATCATTTCCTTCTGCTCCTCGTTGGGTTTGACACTCTTACTTATCGAAAGGACTACGATATATCCCCTATACTTGTGGGTCATCACAAGCCAGCTTTGACTCAGTGGCTAACCTAAACTACGACTGCTGGTAACTCTTTTGAGGTGGCGCACACGATTCCACATATTCACCATATCAATACACCACTATGGATCCGCTCCCGTCTCCCTACGAGAAGGCCATCCATAGCACTCACACTTATCTTGCGCATTTTAGAGTATCCACTTTCACTTGTCTATGAACTGTATAGGTAACCAAGTAGTCCTTTACCGTGGACGCGGCTATTTGAATAGATGATGTTAACCCTGCAGGGGTGTACTTCTTCACACACGCTCTCACCACTTACCGCCGTTTACACGACATGTACTCAGCAACCTTCAAGCGGAAGCCCAACGAGGGTGTCGGCCACAACCTACCTAAACACTCAAGTCTCTAGTCCAGGTTTATCGCCTATTCAAGTTCCATCCGCAGGGAGTCCGGCCGAGGTTTCCACATACGGCCCCGAACGATGTGTGCAGGGTTCCGAGACACCAAACGGCCGCCCGGCATGCCCGGCCACGTGCCTACCGCATCACAGCCCACCTCTCGGATCAGCGCTGCGCACGGCCTCCAGCATACTACAAACACAAGAAACTACTTGCAACTCCTGGACAAAGGACAAGGGTGGATAAGAAGCCGAGAGGGTCCATTGGTTTCGGGCTCAATGCATGGTAGTAGCTGAATCTTAAATCACACATACAAATCTCAGTGCTTAAGGACGGTTCCAATGAAACAACCCACCATGTACTCCTACATGGCCTCTCATCGATACCTTTACCGAATCGTGTTCACACACTTAGGTCACACCCAATAGGACATGTTCATCACCATTCCAATTCATCCCCGATGAATCAGACCTGACTCAACTCTAAGCAGTAGCAGGCATGAGAAACAAGCATGAATGAGTAGGCACATCAGGGTTCAAACAACTCCTACTCATGCTAGTGGGTTTCATCTATTCTTTATGGCAATGACGGATCATGCGAGAGGAAGAGGGGTTCAGCTACCGCAGCATGTAACGATTGAATCGATGTTGTCCTAATGCAATAAAAGAGAAGCGAGGCGAGAGAGTGGGATTGTATCGGAATGAACAAGGGGTTTTGCTTGCACAGCACTACGAAGATAGTATAGTTCTTCATCGGTGTCATCGATCACATCGTCGGAACATCGTCTACTGAGAGGGGACAATACCGGCAAACAAGGAAGAACACAATCAATACAATGCACAATATGATGCATGATCATGACATGTCAATATGCTGTGATTTGAGCTAATGCAGCTAAGAACAGAAGGGTTTGAGTTGATTTGAACCAAAGGTTCAAATTCAAACTAAGAACTTATAAAGTGCATTATCATGTTTTGATCTGAACAGCAAGGTTAAGTTGTTTAAACATGCATGAAACCAGTACAGATGGATAGATTGGATTTTTCTGATCATTTTTCATCTATAAATCTTTTCATTCGGAGTTACAGATTAATTTCTATGATTTTTTGTAGTTTATAGCATTTTCTGGAATTTCCTGTACAAGTATAATTCCAGTAATTGAATTAATGCGTCAGCATTGCGTCGAAGTGATGCGGTGATCAGCCAGCGGTCCAGTTCAACGACATGTGGGTCCCGATGTCGAGTTCATTAGATTAACTAATTTAGATTAATCCTAATCCTTGTTTAAATAACGGTGCGGTCCCACTGTCATAGACCCAGAGGGGGTCAAATCGGGGTCAACCCGGGTCAAACTTCACGGAGTTACACAGGGCTCGTCATTTGTGAGCCGAGGGGCCGGAGTGGTCTTGGGATAACTCCTCCGATGATCAAATGGACGGCGGAGGGCATCTACGAGTAGTTGGAAACGACCCGCGTCGTTTGGTGGCAGTGGTGGAGCTCGTGGTGGCCGGGAACGCCGCCGGCGACGACCTTGGCGGTCGCCGGAGTTCGGGCGAGGTCGAACCCGAGGCTACGGGGCACGTCGAGGCGCGTGAGGTGGTGCGTTGGGCTCCTGCGAGTGCGGTGAAGATGGTGACGTGCTCGGAATCAAGCACAAGTGGTTGTGGCCACGACGCGACGTGCAGTGGCAGCGGCGGGTGCGGCCGAGCTCGGTGCGGTTGCTACAAGGCGCGATAGCAAGGACGGGAGGGATGGAGAGGTGTAGCAGTTCACGGCGAACACGACGGTGCAGACGACGTGCTCGGGGACGAGCTGGTGCGGCAGAGACGGCGAGGGGGATCTGCGGCGGCGTTTGGTGAAGACGAGCTCGATGGAGACGAGGGAGAGCGTGCGAGCGCTCAAGGCTCGGCTAGCTCGACGTTGTGGACGACGGCGGAGCTCATGGACAAGTCTGTGCGGCGCGAGGACGACGGAGAGCGCGGCTATGGCGGCAGTGCGGCGGCAGGTGCGACGGCCTTGGAGGGAGAGGGCGAGGGAGAGAGGCAGGGGGCGTATGGGGGTGTCCAGGCGGTCAAGGGGGCGACGTAGAGGTCGACCAGCGCATCCAGAGGCGTGGGCGGCAAGCTGGTGGCGCCGTGGCGAGCTCAGGCATGCCGGCGCTCACCACTTTGCCTGCCTGGCGAGAGGAAGCAGCTGACTGGCCATGGGCCAGCACAGTGCTAGGCCGCCAGGTGGGCCTGCCAGGTAAGGCCGGGTGAGAGCTCTCTCTCTCTCTCTTTATTTGTATCTGTTTTCTATTATTCTGTATTTTTAGGTCTTTATTAAAAATACTTCAAGAGATCCAAAAATCATGAAACTTCTCAATGCCACTTTTTGGAATATAACCAACAGCAAACATTTTAGTTCATGAATATTTGGACATTTAAAATATTATATAGCATTCAAATGCCCAAATGCAAATAGCATATGATTTTTCAGTGACCCAATGCTGTCCTAGAAAAATGTGAACCATTTTTGTCAGAGGTTCTAGACCAAGGCAAAGATGATGAACATTTTTTAAGGGCATTTCAGGTTCATTGAAAATAATTTTATTTTGATGCTAGTTGCATTTCATTTGGTGCTAGGGTTTGAACATCCCCATTTCAAGTTTAATTGAAATTTAAACATGATGCAAACACTCTAATGCATGCACTGACTAGGGTTGTGATAGGCCAATATTTGAGTTACGAGTTTGGCCTTCATTTAAAACAATGTGGAATAGTTTGACAACTCACGCCACCTGAAACACCACAGCGTAATGGTGTGTCCGAACGTCATAACCTTACTTTATTAGATATGGTGCGATCTATGATGTCTCTTATCGATTTACCACTATCGTTTTGGGGGTTATGCATTAGAGAAAGTTGCATTCACGTTAAATAGGGCACCATCTAAATCCATTGAGATGACAACGTATGAACTATGGTTTGGCAAGAAACCTAAGCTGCATTTCTTAAAGCTTGGGCTGATGATGCTTATGTGAAAAAGTTTCAACCTGATAAGATCGAACCCAAATTGGAGAAATGCATCTTCATAGGATACCCAAAAGTAACTGTTGGGTACACCTTCTATCACAGATCCGAAGGCAAGATATTTGTTGCTAAGAATGGATCCTTTCTAGAGAAGGAGTTTCTCTTGAAAGATGTGAGTGGGAGGAAAGTAGAAATGATGAGGTAATTGTACCTTCTCCCGAATTGGAAAGTAGTTCATCACAAAAATCAGTTCGAGTGATGCCTACACCAATTAGTGAGGAAGTTAATGATGATGATCATGAAACTTCAGATCAAGTTGCTACCGAACCTCGTAGATTAACCAGAGTATGTTCCGCACCAGAGTGGTACGGTAATCCAGTTCTGGAAGTCATGTTACTAGACCATGATGAACCTACGAACTACGAGGAAGCGATGATGAGCCCAGATTCCGCAAATGGCTTGAGGCCATGAAATATGAGATGGGATCCATGTATGAGAACAAAGTATGGACTTTGGTGGACTTGCCCGTCGATCGGCAAGCCATTGAGAATAAATGGATCTTCAAGGGGAAGATGGACACTGATAGTAGTGTTACTATCTACAAAGCTCGAATTGTCGAAAAAAGCTTTCGACAAGTTCAAGGTGTTGACTACGATGAGATTTGTTCAATCTAGTGATGCTTAAGTCTGTCTGAATTATGTTAGAAATTGCCACATTTAATGAAATCTGGCAAATGGATGTCAAAACCGCATTCCTCAATGGATTTATTAAAGAAGAGTTGTATATGATGCAACAAGAAGGTTTTCTCAATCCTAAAGATGCTAACAAAGTGTGCAAGCTCTAGCAGTCCATCTATGGACTGGTGCAAGCATCTCGAAGTTGGAATATATGCTTTGATGAGTTGATCAAAGAATATAGTTTTATACAGACTTGCAGCAAAGTTTGTATTTATAAGTAAGTGAGTGGGAGCACCGCCGGTGTCAAAACCGGCGGATCTCGGGTAGGGGGTCCCGAACTGTGCGTCTAGGATCGATGGTAACAGGAGACGGGGGACACAATGTTTACCCAGGTTCGGGCCCTCTCTATGGAGGTAATATCCTACTTCCTACTTGATTGATCTTGATGAATATAAGTGTTACAAGAGTTGATCTACCACAAGAGCGTAATGGCGAAACCCTAGAAGTCTAGCCTATGAGTATATGGTAATGAATCTGTCCTATCTAGACTATGCCCTCTGGTTTATATAGACACCGGAGAGATCTAGGGTTACATGGAGTCGGTTACATAGGAGGAAATCTTCATAACCGTTCGCCTAGCTTGCCTTCCACGCCGAGTAGAGTCCAATCCGGACACGGGTATAGTCTTCGGCCTTCATGTCTTCATAGCCCAATAGTCCAGCCCAACAGATAACAGGTCGGACGCCCGAGGACCCCTTAGTCCAGAACTCCCTCAGTAGCCCCTGAACCTAGCTTCAATGACGAGGAGTCCGGCGCGCAGATTGTCTTCGGCATTGCAAGGCGGGTTCCCCTTTTTCCGAACTCCAAGATAGTCTTCGGATGCGATGATTGTATCTGGACCTGTTACACGCCATGCACAACCGCGGAGGGAATATATACATATGTTTACACAATTCCCATTTGCCGACAGCTTTTTACAATACGACATTATGTCTGTCCGGCCATAATTTCGAGCCGTTTTTTTATCCGCCATCCCATACTTCAAAACGCGGTTTCTATTGGCACGTCTTATCGATGCAGAGGTCATGCCCCCCTATTGCGGGATTCTCGTTAATGTGGGCATGGGTAACCTAACCGCGCTGTTTGCACGGCCCTTGGGAATAGGCGAGTTCAAGGCGAGCGGGGAGGCGCTCGACATTCGCGGCCTCTATAAGGAGGAAGGATTCCCATTTTTCACCCACGCCCTTTCTCCTCCTTAGTCCTTCCGTCTTCGAGCTCTAGCGCCCAAGCTTTTAGCTTTTTCCTTGCTCGAGAAAGTACTCCAAAGATGTCCGGATCCGGAGCTGGAGGCAAATGGATGACCTCCTCCGTCAAGAAGAAGGATATCAAGGAGCTCCGGGAGGCCGGGTATCTGGCCAAAGAGATCGTTCATCGACTCCCGGCCAAGGGACAAGTCGTCCCCACTCCCGAGCCCCATGAGAGGGTTGTGTTTCTAGCACACTTCGTCCATGAGCTTGGGTTCCCTCTTCACCCATTCGTCTGCGGGTTGATGTTTTACTATGAGCTGGATTTTCATGACCTAGCCCCCAACTTCATCCTCAACATTTCGGCGTTTATCATCGTTTGTGAGGTTTTTCTCCGCATCCCGCCTCACTTCGGCTTGTGGCTGAAGACCTTTAATGTGAGGCCGAAAGTAGTGCGCGGTCGACAAGCAGAGTGCGGAGGCGCTATGGTGGGCAAGATGTCCAACGTCACCTGGCCTGAAGGTTCTTTGGGGAGACGGTGAAGGGGTGGCAATCGGGGTGGTTCTACATCACCGAGCCACGCGACGCTGACTGGTTGGCGGCCCCCGAATTCTGATCCGGAATCCCGATGCGGCTCACCTCCTGGCAAGAGAGGGGCCTAACCCGGGGTCCCTCGGCCGAGCTGACTGGGCTCCATACGTGCATCCAGAACATGATAGAAAATAAGATCAAGGTTGTCACCGTAGTCCAGGTCATGCTTGTTCGTCGGGTCCTTCCATGCCAACGCCGAACTTGTAATTTGTGGGAGTTCGAGCCGGCCAAGCACCAGATGCTACTGGAGCTCTTCGGCACAACACACGAAGAAATCTGGAAGGTGCTCTTCAAGGCCGGCGAAACGCCACCACCTGTGATCGAAGACCGCGGGCTTAGCTTAAAGCGCCAACCCAACCCGGTCAGTTCCTTTAATGTTTTCAAGGAGTATCCCCTACTAGCATATTTTGAGGGGAATT
This sequence comes from Aegilops bicornis, assembly GCA_021605145.1. NCBI lineage: Eukaryota > Viridiplantae > Streptophyta > Magnoliopsida > Poales > Poaceae > Aegilops > Aegilops bicornis. Next base: position 717,293,854 of record CM038670.1, read on the forward strand.
TTAAGCTTCCTTCCCCTATTTTTAGGCCTGGATTAAGTTGCCCGAGAAGATTAACTGTCTGGCTCCGCTACCCGAGGACTAGGAATTTCCATTATTGGAGAAGATGCTGTTGCCTGCACCTTATGAGGTGCCGGAGAAGATGGCTAAGAAGGCGGCCCAGAAGGGCCCTCGCCGGAGAAGCATTCCGGACGAGACGTTCGGAAGCGAGAATTCCTCTTCGTCCTCTGACGACGATGATGAAGAGGAAGAAGAAAACGACTCCCCACCTGAGGCGGGGAGGAAGAAGAGACACTACAAAAAAATACACTTCCGTGATGATACGTGTTTGTCACAGTAGGTCGCGTTTTCTGTCATGCATGTACATCCATGACGATTTTATGACAGAATCAAGATAGTCATACATGTCTTTGTCGTAGAAGTGTTCCATGACATTACCAAAATTATCATCGCGGAAGTGTCCACTTCCATGACGATAAATCGCGCGTCACAGAAGTGCTTTCGTCAAGGGTGACCGACACGTGGCATCCACCGTAATGGAACGCCGTTAAGCTATCGGGTCGGGTTTTGGATCCGATAACCCGTTAACAGCCCCGACCAATGGGGATTTTCCACGTGTAAAATTATCATTGGCTGGAGGAAACATGTGTCTGCTCATCGTTGGGATAGATGTCATCCACTCATTGGACGTAAGGCGCCTATGATACGTCGACACATGGCACGGCCCAACAGAGGCCCATTCCTGTGAAAAGGCCGGCTCGTTTGACTTGGTCAAAAGGTGGCGGGTCGGCCCATGGAAAGACGTTAATGACTGTTCGCATATAGCCCATTTACTGACCCGCTAACCCAAGGCCCGTTACGCCCTATCTGAATTAGGCCCAGTAGCGTCATCTGGGCCATCCAATATGATTCCAGCCCATTTTCACTTCTGGCGCATGTATGGCCCATGACGTCTTTCGGCCCATATGAGGCCCTATGTAACTCTTAGCCTATTAATGGCCCGTGGTGAAACTGGCCCGTAATGAACAGTGTATCACTTTACACCCATTAACGGCCCGTGGTGAAACTGGCCCGTAATGAATAGTGTATCATTTATACCCATTAATGGCTCGTTATTCCGTTGGGCCGTTTCCAGCCCATGTTATCTTTCGGCCTTCTCAGAGCCCATTTATTCTTTGGCTCATTTCCAGCATTCGTTTACTTACGGCCCGTATCGCTATTTTACGCCAGGGCCAAATTCAGAGCGTGGTTACAGTCGGCCTGTTTGTGGTCCGTTAATACATTGGGCCGTTTTCATAGCGTCATCAAATACGTCCTATTAACGATGGCCCGTTATGGTCGGCCCATGAACGGACGATTCCAACTCTAGCCCATTTACGGCCATAATGCGGTCTGTTTGGCCCATGTTTGGCCAATCGATCATACGGCCCGTATAAGGCCCATTGATGATACGGCCCGCAGAAAGCCCATTGTTTCTACGGCCCGTAGAAGGTCCATCGCTTTCACGGCCGAGAGGAGGCCCAGTGTCACTACAGTAAATATTAGCCCATGGTTATTGTGGCCTAGTTTTAAAAAATAGGTTATTGCAGCCACTAGCAAACCGCTGAAAAAGAACTGCAATGACTACAAGAAAACAAATAAACAAGACAACAAGGAAATAAATAAGCAAGCAACTAACGCTAGGCTATCACGACTATTACACATATTACATCCACTGGGCATCAAAGTTCGCCACCAGTGCAAATATAGGGAACAAAGCAGCATATCATATACACTGGTTGTCAAAGTTGGCGACCAGCGCAAATAAACGCCGTAGCAAAACAAATCCAGAACTGAAACCACTTCAGAAGATCTCAAGAAACAATATCCTGGGGACCCATAATGCTGGCAAGATGCTTAGCAAGCTTATTAAATTTCTCTTGTTTGGCGCTTAAATCCTCCAGCGCTTGTTGTTGCACTAGAAAATATGCATGTGAATTCTGCAGGACTTCCTCGGTCCTTGACTTCTGTCGCAAAGACATCCGATCGATGTCTTTCAACTTGAAGTTGAGACTCAAGAAGACGAACTGATTCAGCAGCGAAGTTTGAAGAGCTTGTGCGAAGAGTAGTGCCCAAAGAATCGAACACTACATCAAGACAGGACTTTTGGGTTCCCTCACCGTCGTCAAGATAGTTTTTATCAGGTTTCTTGGAGACCAACAGGGATGTCTCACTATCTTGAACCTTATACTGCATTACTTCCTTTACCATTGGATAACGCAGCATCGTTTCTCCAATATTTTGTCCGCATTCTAAAAGAGAAACAAGCGAGACACATCACATGTTTACCATGTTGTATATGAAACTCATTTTGGTAAATGAGTTCGGTAGTAAAGTGGGCAGGATAACGACATGAAACAAACATATATCTATGTACCATGGTCACTTTATGGTCTATATCATTCTAGTTTTTGTTGCCAAATCAAGATAGAGACACAGATTCAAATAATATTTGTTCAAGACAAAGCAGAATAGACAGAATATAAGTGTGGGTAACTATAGAGCAATAACAACACTTGTAATGTGCATGACATGAGAACATAACTGTTTATTCAATTGAAACTGAAATCAACATAGAGCAGGTTACAACAGCAAACCAGTTAAAGAAACGGGTTTAAAACATACCTGTTGCGCCATTGGAGTTTCAATTCCATCCTTCAAATTTGAAAATAGTTGGTATGAGTAAATACAGTAATGCAACAGCAAAGGAGTATGAACCATAGCTACAGAACCTTACCTGAGAACAAATCTTCTTCTCCTTTAAGCGTTGAGTTGGGATTTGGAGTGGTGGTCCTTGTGCTTTGGGCACTGCAATTCCCTTACTAACTTTCGTGTTTGGGTGCTTTCATGCGGTGGAGGCAGTCTTGTGTCAACTGGGCTGGGTTACTATCTGCCGGGTTGGGGTTAGAAGGGGTGTAGCTGGTTCTCTGTCCAACTGGGTAGGGGTACAATCTGTAGAGTCTGGGTTATGTGTGGTGGATCTGGTCCTTGGGCAAGTACAACCGTGGTTCTATCTGCATCAATCGGTAGCACTATCTTTTACGAAGACCATGTTGTTACTCCCTTAGATAATGCCATCACGCTCTCCAATTCAAATGGCTGATAAACAAGAAAAGTAATTGAAAGTATAGACATTGTATGATAGACATGTGCAATGGATAGTGGGGAATAAAAGAGGGCATGAAATAATTCATATTTATGTTGTCTAACCAAACAGGATAGCATGACACAATTTCACATATATGATGGCTAACTAAACAGGATAGCATGACACAGTTTCACATTATGATGGCTAACTAAAAAAAATGGAAAGACATAGTTCAAAATATGAGACTATGTTAACAGGATGACATGACATAACTATATAATGTGTTTATTAAATAGGTTGGCATGCCATAATTCACATACATTCACGGATAGAATGCCATAATTCAAAATATGATGACTGTAAACACTAAACAGGATGAGATGATATAACTATATGATGTCTTTATTAAATGGGTTGCCATGCCATGGGTAATATGATGTGTATGTACTATGTAAACATGATAGCATGATATAATTCAAATATATGATTTATATTTTAAGCAAGTAAGCAGATGGTAATCCATATATGATGTAAAAACTAAGCAATGCAAGACAACATGCATGACATGGGTAATATAACCCTGCCAAGTTTGAGAATAGACCTCAGGGGGGCAATAGGACTGGTCATCAGTCTCTGAATCCTCCTATGAGGAGCTCTCTGTAACCAGCAAGATGTCTGCTTCAGCAGGTAGCATTGTCTGCTCTGAATACCTTGTTTTCACTCCAGATACTTCCATCACCGCTTTAAATGGCTGGTGCATAGGAAGAGTAGTTGAATATACAAACGTTGTCGACAAATGAAACACGTAATACAAAAAAATGATAGCATGATATAATTCACATACATGATGATTGGCTAAACAGCATGGCGTTGCATAATTCACATATATAATGCCTTTGCAACAAGATAGCATTGTATAATTCACATATATAATGTCTTGCAACAAGATGGCAATGCATAATTCACATATATGGTAACTAGACCTTTGAGCAGGTGGCATTCACACAAAGCATGTCTAAACTAATCAAATGCCATAGCAATGCGAGACACCATACGCACGATATGAGCAACATAACCCTGCCAAGTTAGAGCATACACCTCTGGGGGGGAATAGGACTGGTCATCTTTCTCCGAATCCTCCTCTGAGGAGCTATCCGTAACTAGCGAGATATGCGCTTCGTCAGATAGCATAGTCTGCTCTGAAGACCTTGTTTTCACTCCAAAATTTGCAATCACCGTGTCAAATGGCTGATGCACACGAAGAGCAGTTGAATGTACTAACATTGTTGACAAATGTAATATGTAACGAAAAAAAGGATGGCACGATATAATTTACATATAAGATGGTGGCTAAGCAGGATGGCATTGCAAAATTCACATATATGATGCCTGGCTAAACAAGATGGCGTTGCATAATTCACATAAACGATGAATATACTAAATAGATGGCATTCACACAAAGGATGTCTAAACTAAGTAGATGACATATTTGATGTATAAAGTAAGCAATGCAAGACACCATATGCATGATATAACCAACATATGCATGCCAAGTTAGAGCGAAGACCTCAGGGGGTAAATAGGAGTTGTCTTCTCCTTCTGAATCCCCCTCAGAATAGATATCTTCCTCTCGATTACAATCCGAAATGCGTGGAGGGGGGCTGCCTTTGTGCCTACCATGGAGCGACGTCTGCATGAAATTTTATTGCCACGCAAGGCTCGCCTCTTTTTCTCTACATGTTTTTTTTGACAGAAAGACTGTAAGGGAACCCCTTACAGTATAATTGGTGCAACAAACCCAAATTGCAAGTACCATGCCTTGAACCTGGGTGGGTGGGAAGGCATCAGCCCCTTCCCACCACTAGGCTATGCCTTAGTCTGCCTTGCTCTACATGTTCAGTTCCATTGTTTACAATAACTGTCATACATAGGAATAAAACATAGTGAGATTATGTAAGGAGTGCATGTGGAGATCCAGAGTGATGGTAGCAACCTGTGGATAGACCCAAAACCAATAATAGCGAGATAATGGCTTGATTAAAAAATACAGATAATGGCTTCTTTACTGTTTGTTTCCCACCCAACATGAAACTCATAGTAGACACCGGAGATTA